>OX031058.1:36708393-38199643 GCA_943736015.1 Tridacna crocea | reverse complement strand
CTTGCAGAAGACAAAATAAACGTAACTCAAAAATTCAAATTTGTTTCCAGCAGGGTAGAAAACATTGTGGGAAAAGGAGAAAATGCTGATTCCAGCATTTTCTCCTTTTCCCACAATGTTTTCAAAAGGCTTCAATCTCAGGGTCGTAAAAACCAGGGATTGTCCGCTAAAGGGTTAAGTCAGGGTGCAAAGATATTTTAAGTTCATTGGGCAACTAGATGTATCTGGTTATAGTTTCCTACCATAGTCCACAGTTGAACTGTTGAATAGTCATTCTGTATCTAATCTTTACTACACCAAAGCCAAGTTTTGGCTGCTTTTGCGGATTAAAATAAATAGTCCGTTAAGAACACAAACCAATATTTGCAACATCATTTTAAAAAAAAAAACGCAATCGAAAACGTTGAGGTAAAATGCCGGTGTAAATGCAGAGAAATGACCCCCATTACAAAATGACCTACGGTCATTTCTCGACGTAGAGGAATGACCCATGGGTCATTTTTCGACGTCGAGAAATGACCCATTCGTCATTTCTCGACGTAGAATAATGACCCGGGTCATTTCTCTACATAGCAAAATGACTCATGGGTCATTCCTCTACGTCGAAAAATGACCCGTGGGTAATTTTGTAATGGGGGTCATTTCTCTACATTACACCGACGCTTCTTTTAAGCTACAGTTAATTTGTCGCCTGCAAATGTTTTCAATTTGAACAATTCCAAAATTTTGTCGTTTGGTAAAGGATTAAGTTCTACTTTTTGTGGCGGAATCGAATCACGATTTACTCCGTTAAATTGATACGGTGCAGACAGGGACAGAGGCATTCGAAGTGGATTCTATACAATTATCTTTCTAATGTAGACTAATGAGGAAAAACACTAATTTGATTTTATGAATCAGAAGCAGACGATACCCACTGATTTTCTCTGCCATAAGTATTCCCTAGAATGGTAAATATGTCCGGATTATTCTCTTTCATGCACCTTCACTTGATTTATAATGAGTCTCGGATTGGAGTAGGTGTACCGTTCCTTCGTAGTATGAGACAAAGATACCTTTAGGGCCATCGCCTATGATTTTTTTTTATTTTAAATGCGATGTTTGATGCTACGATGACGATACCGCTATAGTACGATGATGATAACGCGATAGTACGACAGTAATAACGCGATAGAACGAAGGCGATAATTCGATAGTATGATGGTGATAACGCGATAGTACGATAGTAAAAACGCGATAGAACGATGGTGATGATAGAATAGCGTTAGTGCCATCGCCTATGAATTTGCTGATTTTAAACGCGATACTCGATGGTATGACGGTGATAAGGCGATATTTCGATGACGATAAAGCAATACTACGGAGATAACGCGATAGTATAATTATGATATTGGGATAATACGATGGTGATGATGCGATAGTACGATGATGATTACGCGATAGTGTAATGACGATAAAGCGATGATGAAAACACGATATTATATCACACTATCGTCATCGCACTGTCACGTTTTCACCATCATAGTATCGTGTTTTTGTACAATCGAGCATTGTGTGTGCACCAACAAATTCATAGCCGATGGCCCGTAATTGATTCCGTATATGATGCCCATTGTTGGAGATCAGGGAAAATTCATTTCATGTCTTCTACCAGGCATCACAATCTTGAGCTTAGTCTCATGCATTTAGCACACGCAGACGACAAATATTTGTAGCTAAAATAATGAAATTCGTATAAAAGAAATTAAGTAGGAAACATTGTGGGTAAAGAAGACCTGGCGACGAGCGTTTCCTCCTTTACTTATGCTGTTTTCGAAAGTGTTCTTTCTCATCATCGTGAGGATACAGGATTGTTTGGTGAAGTGTCTATAACAGATTTGTTTTGCAGGTGAAAAAGATAAGATTGCTAACAGACTCGCCCAGTACGCTGTTGACAGTGTAGGATCAGATCTGTCCGATTTTCAGGAACCAGCCGAACAACTTCAAGACGTAAGTAAAACACTCCATACTTAAAAGTACATTTTTTCAGTCAATCAGTTAAAATTTGTCAATGAACTGAGTTCATCTGAATTGCTGGAATCGCCTTTATATGCAAAACAAACCAACATCCCAATTTCTGCTTTACAGAACGCATTTCATATTTGGATTGCAACACGCAGAAAGGGGCATTTGGACATTGACGTAAAGTGTCTTCTCGGATCAGCCTGCGCAGTCCGCGCAGTCTAATCCGAAATGGGACTGTCCGTTTTTAAGTAATTTTCTGTTACGCGCCAGTCTATTGAGGAACAAAATCTAATCAAGACGTAAAGTGCCGTCTCGGATTAGCCTGCGCGTAGTGTGCAGGCTGATCCGAGACGACACTTTACGCAAATGTCCGAATGACCCTTTTCGCGTGTTGCAAGCCATTTATAACCAATGATAGTTTCTCTTTACTGTCCATCCTGATAAAACTTGTTACTTTAATTAACTCTTAACCTGCAAAATAAATTAAAAATGAGCTTTTCAAGCCGATTAAAAGACCAAAGTATTGAAATTTAAGTCATTTTTTGAAATTGGACAATGTAGATCCAAAATAAGACTGCAAGTTCTGTACAGTCTGATCTTGACCTACATTGTCAGCAAAATAGTTCTATAATCGCAGTTAGCAATATAAGGGTTAAGTTGATGTATTGTAAAGATTAAAACTGGTTTATTTCGGATCGATTGCGTTTATTAATGCTGTGTCGTCTGCATTCCCCCTCGGTTTCTAAATCCGGAAACATCATTGCAGCAGTAAAGAAATTGAAGAACGACCGAACCTTCAGTTTGCTTTTCTTTATTTAACTCATTATTTTAACGAAACAAATTTGCATCCAGCGAGTGTTTCAAAAATAGCAGTTGTCTAACATCTCAGACGTGGTTTTCTCAATGGCTTGCAACACGCGAAAAGGAGCATTCGGACATTTGCGTAAAGTGTCGTCTTGGATCAGCTTGTGCAGTCTGCGTAGGCTAATCCGAAACGACACTTTCCGTTTCTATGTAATTTTCTGTTTTGTGCAAGTCTACTGTAGCACAAAATCTGATGTATTCGTAAAATGCCGTCTCGGATTAGCCTGCGCGGGCTGGTCCGAGACGACACTTTACGCAAATGCGCAAATGTTCGAATGCTCCTTTTCGAGTGTTGCAAGCCACTAGTATCATTCTTTTGGTGTAACTGTATAAGCTGAATATTGATCTACTACTACTATTCCCATAAAAATGTAGACGTTTGTATTCTGCGGCTCCCACGGGCCAATTGATAGCAGTGATGAACAATGGTTTCTAACGTTACTCCATATCCTATGGAGCTTATTGACATCTTAGCAAATGGATATGACAGAATATGACCCTTTTCTTGTACTAATTGATAATTTTGTACTTATTGGCAATTTTGTACTAATTGCTGTTTATCTTATACGTAACCCTGCAATCTGTAACTTTCACATTGACAAAATTCTGAAGAATAAGACTAAGAATGTTCTTGAGAATGGTTGGTGAATAAGGATCATCCTTTTTGTAAATACTTTTTTATAAAACGATCTTTCTCTTTTCAATTATATAGGAACCAAAACGAGTTGTAAAGAAAGATGGCAAATCCGGACAAGCGAGATCAGAAAGTAAGTTGCACTAACTTGCATCGGAACGTGCCGATGATATGGGTTTATTTGAATAAGAAAGGGCTTTTAGGTGTTTGATGTCCTATCCAGTTTTGACTTTAGTTACAAACCGTCTTGGCTTTTTACAGAACTGTCACGTGATTTCACCACCATAGTGATCATGTCTTCTGAAAACTTTATTGGGAAAGGAGAAATGCTGGTGACCAGCATTTCTACTTTTCCCACTATGTTTTCTACCCTTTCGAAAAGCAGTTCCATTCTTTAACCCTTTACCAAACAACCCCTGGTTTTTTTACGACCCTTAGATAGAAGCGTTTTGGAAACATTGTGGGAAAATGCTGGTGACCAGCATTTTCTCCTTTTCCCACAATGTTTTATACCTTGCTGGAAACAAATTTCCGTTTTTGACTTACATTTATTTTGTCGTCTGCAGGCGTTTTCGGATTGGACCAGGCTAGAATTGTGTTGTTTGGTAAAGCGTTAAGCTCCATTTAATTTGATGTCCGCAAATTCTTTCAGTTTGGACAGATTTATCATTTTGCAGTTTTATAAGGAGTTAAATTTAATTCTAAATTGTCTTCTTAAAAAGGACATTTTGGCGGTATTCCCTAACTGGTTATAGTGCTTTCAAGTTACCTCTCATGCAAGCAAATAGCGTAGATTATACAAGTCTTCACAGTGTACTCTGTTTTTGATCTACATTGTTCAAAATGCATGTAACTGTCCTCTTTATCCTAAGTTTTATAATAAAGGTCTATAATTCTCTGACGGAAAAAGATTACTTTACCTGAATACTTTAACTTCAAGACCACGCATCTCGGGAGAAAAGAACTTCATGAGCGATACTTTTCACTGCTTCAAAGATAAAAAGAAATATGACCATGCAGAGGAGGTGTTCTTTGAAGTCTAATCTTAATCTACAGTGTTCGAAAAAGTTAATTATTTTTGTTATCAGATTAGGTAGGATTGAGTTTCGCATATCCAATGGTTGATGACAAAGTTTCTGTTTTCTTTTGAAAGTAAAATAAATAACTGATTATTCTATCTCTGGAGGCCATACATATTGTAATAGGAAACTGTAAACTGAGAGAGTTTTTTTATCACGATGACACAAAAAGCCCGCTAGAGAAGAACAGCCTTGTGTCTCAGAACTAATCCGATGTCTCAAAGGACAAACGACGTATTCCAATGTACTTTAACACCGAACAGTCACAAAGACGCAATTTCTTTAGTTTGCTCAGTCCGTTACCTAACAATTCCGACTTTTAACGACCCTAATAGTGAAGATCTTTGAAAACATTGTTAGAAAAGGAGAAATGTTGGTAACTAGCATTTTCTCCTTTTTCCTCAATGGTTTTTAACCTTTGAAAGACTAGTTTCATGTTTTCAGGTGCATTTATTTTCTGCAAATGCTTCCAGTTTAGACCAGTCTGAAATTTTGTCAGTTGGTGAACAATTAATAGACCTTTCTTTTTTTTTAATCTAAGTAACAAAATGGAAAACGTTGTCTCGTTACAGGTTTTGTCATTATGTTCTTTCATACATAACTTTTGATTAGATTTTTTTAACCATAGTAATAAGTGTCTTTAAAACTGAAAATCATCAATTTTCCATTTTTTTTTTTAATCTTTGTTTAGATTATCTGCTTATACAAGCCTTTACCGCTTTTTTTTTTCAAATGTACAATTGAAATTCAATGGTTTTATTGTCAGTCAAATCATTCTGCTTTGTTAATATTGTTGACTGTCAGAGGATTATCAACTGGTTGTGTGATATTAAATTAAAAACTATTACAAGAATGGGGTGTAAAGGACAAGTTATTCAACAGCATCACACCCTATTCAAGTGACAAAGTTTTAATATCATACAACAATTCATTATCCTATTAAGAATAGGGCACCCTAATGGGATTGGTGTCACATCGCCTCTCATCACCGAAAAACACGTACGGGTTCGGCTAAGACCCGGTTATTCCGTACACGATCGACAGATAGACGATTTTTCCCGGCATCGATTACGGATTACCCGAGTCTTAGACGAGTTTAAGACGAATACGTACGATTTTGGTGCTGAAAGGCGGTGTATAAACGAACCCCCATTAGATTGCCCTTTCCCACATATCCCGTTAAATTCTTGACATCGAAGCTTTTATCTCTCTTTCGACGCATGTCCCTCAATTTGCACTCCATACCTAACCGAGGATGATGTGGCTACTGAAATCTCGTTTCATCAATATTTCTGCCTTACAAAATTAACTATCTAAACAACAAGAACGCATTTTAATATTGCTATATCTGAGTCATGGAGCTGTGTATGACCACAGAGTTCAGACCTCAGAAATTGTCATTGAATGCGGATTGGTTTCTGTATCAAGACCAGGGAACTCTTTTCCTCCAATTAATTTGCAACTTGTAATTTCATTGTTCAAAAGCTCCGTAAAATATCGTTATGGAACCAATTAAATGCTTCATTAATTATTCGTAAGAACGAGATTTTATCAGCCAAATAGATGTTATGTAAAATATATAGTATTGTAGACAATCGTGTATGCCCCTCTCTACGCTTTGCTCGTAGCATGTAAATGAGTCCAAAATGTACAAAATATATGTCAGCTGGATTAGCCCAAGTGTATGCTAGAGTACTGGATTTATCATTTCGGGTAACTTGAGGGTGTGAGCTAGTTTCGCACGACAGGCTACTAATATTTCCAATTATCTTTAGGACAACACTTAAAATCGAGTTCTCGTTTGACGGTGCTGTATACCTAACGTAGAAACAAATAAACGGAATGAATGTGTTATAGCTGACATTGAAGCATTTCTTTGAAACAACAGACGATTCAGCGTGTTGCCTGCTACAGAAGGACATTAATAACGAAACGAATGGGTTAATGAATGAATAGTTCAACTGAATGAGGAGTATATAAATTCTCAACTAATATTTTGCAGCGTCTGAGTCAAACGTGGACGGATTTAATGTAGGTATATCTGATGCAAACGACGCAGAATTCAACGGTTATATGAACCACAAAAGAACAACACACGGGTTAGGTGGCACGCTTCCTCCTGACAGCGATGTTTCTGGAAGTGAGGATCGGGATCAGTATGACGGGTACACGCAATTTCTAAATTCACCCAAGGAACGAGAAAACAAATACAAGATTTTATACGGCAAGGACAGCCAAGATGAAAGCGAAACTTACGACTACAGGCGCCATTTTGCTGATTCGTCTGCTTCTTCGGAGTCTTCTGATAGTGAGGTGAATGACAGACAGGTGTGTAATAAGAGTGAATCAGTTTTCTTCACCGATTTTAAATCTCATGCCAATTCTACTTCGAACTGTTCTCCATTCATTCACGATCAAAGTTCCCTGGCAATTTTATCTAGATAAAGTGAAAAGATAAAATTTCCAGGAAACTGATTTATCGCAATAGTTTTCTAAAATAATTATGTCATTATGTTTCTTGTTTCAGAGTTATGTCACTATACTATACAGTTACGTAAAACTTGCGCAAATTTTGTTCGTAAATACCTTGGTAAAGCGGGACCCAGATGCCATGTATTTAACAACCTCCGCACTTACATTTTACATGTATGCCTGTCTGTCGATATAGCAGGTAACAAAATTTTAAACAAGTCGTATTTCAAAAGCATCTGCAGACAACAAATTAACTGTGACTCAAATATTGCAGTTTGTCTTTGAAAGGGTAAAAAACATTGCTGTTACCACTATTTTCTCCTTCTCCCACTTTTCAAAAGCCTTGTGGTTCAGGTTCTTTGAAACTTGAGATTGTCTGATATAAACATACGAACTTCCTTCAAATGACATGAACATGGGACAGGCTACGGGCTATAAAACCATCAGAAAACGGCTCTAAAAGTTCAAAGAATAAAGCAAATTTAGCAACGGTTATAGCAATCGATACAAACACACTTTATACGTACATGGTGGGAGAGAGAGCGAGCATTAGTTACAAGTAGAGAGGGCAACTTGAAATCATTGACTTACTACCATTTGTTTATTCATTCCTATCTGTTCTGCTCTCGTATATCAATTGTAGGCAATAGTATGTGAACACAATGTGTTTTGTTTCTAGGGAAAGTTCCGATTTCCATTCATTTATCCACTCCAACGATATAAAAGCTACAAAGAATTAGCGAATGAATCTTCTTCGAAATCTACACAAACAGACGACTCGTCCGACCAGACTGTGATGGACAAAACAAACGGAAGTGACCTACCTGAAACTGAATCAGATTCCAGTAAGGAAGAATCCAGTTCAGAAGATTCAGAGGTAGGAACTTAAAGGAAACTTAACCTCACAATCATTTCTTAACCCAGTATTTTGTTGACATTCATTTCTTCAAAAGATGCAGGCTGTCTTATTTGTGATGATTTATCATAACCAGATCGTAGATCGTATATCAAATAACTCATTGACCGATAGAAGAATGCCAACAAACATTAAAGTATATTGACATTTCCGGTGACAGAAGCACCTGACCGGAAATGAGCTTGTTCTCTGATAATGACATTCAGGGTTGTAATTGTCCAAGCTTGGCGCACAAATTTGTTTTTGAAACGTTTCCTCACATCTATAGAACTAGTATGGTACACTACGTTCTACCATTACATGATCTTTTTTGATACGAGTTTAAAGAGCTTGTGCATATACGATATGCTCTCTCTCTCTCTCTCTCTCTCTCTCTCTCTCTCTCTCTCTCTCTCTGCGTCGAAAAATAAACAAATTTGTCTAACAATCACTCAACCGTATACTTCCAACCATATACTTCCAAAAGAATTCGCTGTGACACCACTTAAGCAAAGTCTTATATAGTTAATTGAAAATGCAAATCATAATTTGAGTGATATACCTAAAGTTCTATAAGGTTGCACAAGAGAGCAATTAGAAGTACTTTTTCACAGATTTCTACGGAAAAAATATATACCGTTTACACTTGTTTGATGATAACTGACAGCATAAAGTAGCAAACCTATGAATCTCTTTCAGTATATTGAAGTTATAAAAGCGTTTCAGCCTATTAAGATAGACAATTCATCTTCGTCCGTATTCAACAAACACTGTAAACTGAATTCTCAGTCTTAGTCTGAATTTAGAAATTAATTCAACGTTTGATTGGCTGCACGATTTGGTTAGACTAACCAGATAGTATAACTTTGAACTTTAAAATATTCTTGAGAATTAGACTAAAATGTTAATGAGAATATTTTGTGTATTCGCCGGCTTATTCTAAAGAATTGTTTGAAGTTGAAAGTAACACAACTTCTGGTCGGTAAAATCATTTGGTTCGGCCAATCAGAAGTTTTGATACTTTCAAATTAAGACAATTCTTCGGAATAAGCCGAAAAATGTTCTTAACCCATTACCACACAATCTCTACTTTTGACGCCGCTGAGAAAGAAGCCTTTTGAAAACACTGTAGGAAAAGGAGAAAATGCTGGTAACCAGCATTTTCTCCTTTTCCCACAGTGTTTTGTACCCTTCCCAGATCAAATTTCAGTTTTTTAGTCACCTTTATTTTGTTGTCTGCAAATGCTTTCAATTTGAACCAGTCTAGAATTTTGTTGTGTGGTAAAGAGTTAAGAATGGTTGGTGAATACGAACCCTGGCTCCTTGTTTTCTCTGCTTATCGTTATCAAGATTTTACTATTGTAAAATATCCTTTGATTTCAGTCATTCATTACCTGTAGATTTTGAACCTCGCCCAGTATTGTGCAAAATCAGGAAATGTCTCTCTCTGCAAGATACTACTCTGAAAACGTTCTTGGAAATGGAATAATTGGTTGTTACTACCAAGTGCTCTTCCTTTTTCCCCCATACTTTTTCTCCATTTATTCAATAAAAAGCCCTTTCTTATATTCTCTTCTTTCAAATTTTATCAGCATTTTATTGTTTTTGCCAGTTAGTGATAGTTAATAAATAGCCTGTATCGTAATCGGTTATTTGTGAGAAAACAACAGGGTTTGCCGGACGAGAGTCCAAAAGGAGAGAAAAAGCAGAAACCAAGCGTGAAATGCTCGTAATAAAACGTACACGACATGAATTTGTGCAGGCCAAATAAGCAAATTGGTCCAATAAATAGCAATCAGTCACTCTGCGAGAACAAAATAGGTTTGATGCATTCGCTAAAAGTATCGACCAAGGTTAACCTGCGCAGTCCGCACAGAGTTACCTAGCCGAACCTTTTGGCTGTTGGCCAATGTTTTGCTTGTTCAACGACCATTCTACCTCATATTTCAATATTTTGTGAGACAAAATCGCTAGGTGAGTGCAACACTGTACAGGCACTTAGAGTAGTGTTGCACTCACCTATCGAAATTAATTTTCATGGACCAATAATGATGCAATAAGTTGCTTGATATAATACACCACGGAGATGCAATAAACCTATTTTTGACAGAGCATGGCTCAAAGACAAATACAAAAGACTGTCCCAAGTTTGAGTATCAAAATATGGCAAATGTTGGGGGGGGGTTTAGCATGAAAGCCTTTTCTGTTAGAAATAATTACGTGTAAAAACTATCGACTATTTAGATAAAGGAAATGAGAAAATGAAATGTTAACGATAAACAAATTTACAGTACAAATTGGAAATGTTTCCATCTATTTGAACATGTTAGAAGTTTTTGTTTGCATTCCAATTCAGTTTTATCTGTTTTACAAAACTGGGCGTGTCAGTCTACAGCTTTCGAGGAATGGTTATCCATTTTTTGTACCAATCGATTCCATGAAACTATCATCCATTCCTCAGAGCACACCGGAAAAAATAACAAGGTCGTAGAACTTGTTTCAGAATATAAATAATATGATGAAAGTACGTTCAAAGGCTTCAATTAATTTGCGTATAGAATAGTTCTATAATTTTGATTTAAACTAATCCATAGAAGTAGAGTTTTTTTTTTTTAGCATACCTTGTAAGTCTTTTTTAAGTGGACAGCGTATTAGTATCGGACTGCACATAAAGTAAATTAAGTTCGATCTAGCTATTTTCCTTTTTTGCATTCAAGATTTCATTTCGTTTTCCTTTCAATCACTCAAAGAAGACAGGTCTGTATAGAGAATTTATTTTTAGAATGTCGATATCATTGATATAAAGCCAGGACAGTCTGAGTGGGCGGACAATTTTATTTGTCTTCATTTCTTTACCAAAAGAGTTCCTATTTTTACGACACTGAGGAATAAACCTCATAAAACATCGTGAGTAAAGGAGAAAATGTTGGGAAGCGGCATTTTCTCCTTTTGTCACAATGTTTTTACCATTTCAAAAACGATTTCCATCGACTGAGATACATTTGTCGTTTGCAAATGCTTTGAATATGAGCATGTCTCGGAACAGCGTAACTGGAAATTCTTGTGTTCCCATGCACTGGAGAATTTTTTATTGGAACTGTGCGTGCTTGGTTATGAAACGGTTTCATTATTGAAATTGAACATTCTATACTTTTGATAACAATAAATTTCACTTTTCAAGATAATATACTGGCGAAAGGAAATTACCGAAATGTCTTCTTGTCTAAAGCGATAATCTACTGAAATTGAGAAATATAACAAATGTCGCTGTGTAATAATTCATTTTCCTTTAACCCTTTAAGATGCAGTCCTGTGTTTTAAGGGCCCTGAAGAAGAAGCATGTTGAAAACACTGTGAAAAAAGGAGAAAATGCTGGGTACCAGTATTTTCTCCATTTCTCACAATGTTTTCTACCTTGGTAGAAAATGGCAATACATGTATTTGTAACTATTTCGAGTTAATCATATGTAGATGATTTCAACATTGTTTGTTTGCGAAAGATGCATCTGTTTAAAATTTAATGCATTTCCGTACAAATGGATTTGTTACAGAATGTGATCTTATTTAATATCTTGCGAGGAGTTACAGGAGCATTTAAAACTATAAATAAATCCAGAAAGATATCAAAGATTTGTTTGGAAATTAAGGGCGGCTACTTGGATTTTTATTTCCCTGTGAATAGAAAATTCTCACTCAGCATTTACTTATTACTTGGGAAACCTTTCTTTCCATGTGTAACGAAACATTAGTTACATTCAGTAAAACGGTTAACCCATTACCAAAAAATCCCTACTTTTGACGACCCTGCAGAAAAAAGACTTTAGAAAACATTGTGGGGAACAGGAGAAAATGCTGGTTACCAGCATTTTCTCCTTTTCCCACAATGTTTTCTACCTTTAACAAAATACATTTCAAATTTTCAGTCACCTTTATATTGTCGTCTGCAAATGCTTTCGATTTCGACAAGCCTATAATATTGTCGTTTGGTAATGAATTAAGTTAAGTATTAGGTGAGATTTGTGCAATGGCGAAATCCTTATCTTTTTACTACATCAGCTATGATATTCAGTTTCTATATTTAAAGCGATCTCGTATATTCGACGAGTGTTATTGATCACATGACATTCCCAGAAGTCGTTTCAAGTTCTAGTACCTTAAAATGTTACATATCTCTGTCCTTAAGCAGTATAGGCTCGAAAGTGCAACGATTTCATTACTAAATTTACATCTAAAATTAGTGTAGAATGGAACATAGGCCTACTTTGGTTATATTGTGAGTCATTGAAATGGCTATCACGACTATTGTTGTTTTCCGCACAGATAGTAAAGTTTTACTCTCAACCAAATTAAAAATGTTTGCAGATAACAAAATAAATGCAGCCCAAATGATGATTTTTGTATTTGATAAGTTAAAAAACATTATGGAAAAAGGAGAAAATGCTGATTAGCAGCATTTTTTTCCTTTTCCCACACTGTTATCAAAAGGCTCGATCTTACTCAGGGTTGTTAACAATCGGGATTGTGTGACAAAGAGTTAAAAGCGACACTGATATTGTTATAATTTATTTAAAAACTCTCAATATCATAGAAAAAAATATCCTACCCGGTATTTGTGCACGACAAGGAAAAAAGTCTCAAAAAATGAGGTTTTTCTCATGTTAGTAAACAAATGTGGGAAAAGGAGAAAATGCTGGTATTCAGCCTTTGGTCCTTTTCCCGCAATGTTTGCAGAAACCTTCTTCCACAGTGACGTTAAAACAAGGGGTTGATTGTTAAAAGATTAAAGACACATTTTAATTCATCTCATGCACGTCATCAGTAATATTTTCACTTGTGGCTGCGCCACTTTTGTAAATATTATCGATGATGAAATAAATATCATGAAATAAATTTCGATCTTTCACTGTACAAAAAATATCCTCAATGCCTTTGCAATATTTTGGGTTTTCATTGGACGAAGAAAATCGCCGTTAGAAAAAAAAAATGAACATCATGCATTGTATTTTGGCACCACTTTTCCGGTTAATTTTTTTAATGGCGTTATATAGGTGTATACAAAGGTCAAGGTCACCCGTGCCATCTATAGGGCCATTAGGTCCCCCAAGACAATTAACATGCTTTCATTGACGTTGAACAATCCTAGTGCAGGATTATACCAGTGAGAATATCAAGAACAATAATAAATATGAAAAGTCAGGATATTTTTCTTCCCGCTGGGACGTTACTCATTCATAATTTGATATTGAACCAACACAATCGCCCGGTGACTAATAGATAATATCACGAGGCGCGAGAAAATATAACTGGCTGTCCCGAAAAAAGCGATCCGTGTTGTACATCCTTTACTGAAAACCCTTTTTCGATTATATTGAAAACGCCATCAGTACATTTCGAAATGACTATATTTCTGACTCGTCTGAATCCATGTCATTTGCAGACAACATATTAACTGTTGCTCAAACAAGGAGAAACCGTAGAAACATTTGTGACAAAAGGAGAAAATTATGGTAACCGTAAATTAACCCGTCACTAGATACCACTTTTCATTTTAGTGCCTGTATTCGAAGCGTGCTGTGTTGGACCAAACTATGGGGTTGACCGAACTATGGGGTTGAACCCCAAAGTTCGTACGAACTTTGGGGTTCAACCCCCTAGTTCGGTCCACCCCATAGTTCGGTCCAAAAGTGCTGTCATAAACGTACACGCCTAGTGCGGGGAAGCAAGTCCGTTTTGGAGAGAAACAAATAAAATGCGCTTTCTCAACTAAAAACATACTAAATCGGTAGATTTCAATGGTATTTTTTCCAGATCACCTTATAAAATAACCAAAACTAGTGTATTGCATAAGTCAAACAGCACGTTCTTTAGAATCTGATGTAGATGGAATATATCCGAAAAATGCAGACTGGTCTAGGTCTGCATTGTCTGCAAGACCAAAAAGGGTCCATGACCCTTTTAGCGTTTACATAGATTTTGCTTTGGACAGGAATAATGGGGGAAAAAGCAAACGAAATGAACTGAGGTTCAACTTGACTGCATTTCTAATCACGCCTCTAGTCTTGTATTATTTTTAGAAACTAATCAGGCGCCAAACCTCAAATAATCTGTAATAGCTAAAAACCACAGGCACATGTTTTGATAATTTTCACCCACTGTTTAAAAGCCCACTAGCTGTCACATGTAAACGATTCCGGGGTCGAATTACAGACAAATTTAGTTTTTAACATTTTTTTTTTCAGTATAGCTATCATTACGATTTTGATAATGTGTTACAGCACAATCTTCAAATTAATGACATAAATGAAATTAATTGCAAAATTTGAACAAAAGTTGCCAACATCTTTTCCAAGCATGCACTGACATGCTTGAGAGATGAGAGGCGAAAAATCGTCGAAAAGAGATTTACCTCAACTGGGTAGCGTATCCGTAAGTACCAGGTCACGAGCTAGATACGTATATGTCTATGCTACCCGGCTAGGCGCCTATATTAGACATTAAGTTAACAAGTGACTGGGCTGACCAATCGAAATTTGTACCACCTTGTTACTTTTTATGGGTACGGTTATTTTATCATTAATTCACTGATCATACATTTCTTGAAAACATCAAAAAACAAGACCCTTATTCAAGAACTACCTATCTTTAATAACATTCTTCACATGACTAAAGAATTCTGAGGTATTGTGGTATGCGCCGGAACAGTTTTCTTTGAACTCTTTACCAAACGATAGAACTTTAATTGGACCTGGTTCAGAACGTTTGCAGACTACAAAACATTTGAGGGATATGTATTTGCAAGATTAGAAACTTTGTGGAAAAGAGAGAAAATGCTGGTTCCCAGCATTTTCTCCTTTACCACAATGTTTTCTAAAGCTTTCTTTCCTCAGAATTTTTTAAAACTCGAGATCCATTGATAAAAGGTTTGGTAAGGTATGCGAGGACATATTATAATGCATGTCATATTATGGTCTCCGTGGTTCTAAATTTCAGAACTTGTAATTGCTTTCGGACGCATATGGCTAAAGATATATGGTTCAATTTGTGTCAATGCTGGCAGTAATACATGACAAATTTTATCTGATCGTTCATTGCTCCCCACAAAAACCAACTCCCCACGGATAAACTTACCCCATAATTCTGAGAAAAGAAAGAGCTAAGGTATATTAGATTTACCTCTTTTCCCATTTGGCATATAACTTTGTTTTATGATTTCTCCATGCACAACGAAATCCAGAATTTCCAAACATGCGAAATGTTTCTGGTCTATCTTTCTCCTTTTGCCAAATAAACACGTGTTTTACCTACCTTCGAGGAAAGGCTTTACAAAAACACAAGAGAAAAAGGAGTAGGCTAAATGTTGACTTATGGTTATTTTCTCCTTGTGTCACAATTTTTCCAGCCTTTTCAGGTTCTTTTTTTCCACATTTGATTTGTCGCTTTCAAAATCTCTCAGTCTGTTGAAGTCTAATATTTTTTGTCAAGTAAGGGGTCAATTAGGTCTTCGCATGATTATCATTGGCCCGATAATGTATTTGTGACCCGTCACGCCAAAAGGAACATTCTAGGAATTCCGTACAACATTTAGATGAAAAGAGATCAGAGACGGTTCCGTCAGTTTGAGACGGAAGTTCAAAAATGATTCTATAGTATGTAAAAATTACCACTGTTCATGCAGAATATATCATAAAAACGAAAAGTGCCAACTCTTGTCAGATTGCGCAGTCTGACCGGCGTCGAGATTTTTCGCAGTTCCGAGATGGCCCCTTTTTGCGTGACGGGGTCACACCTTAGCCATGCTCTGGGATGAGAAGGTTATATGCATCTCTGTGATGCATCACACTAAGCAATTCATCACATAACCCCTTATCACACAATGGTGACTTTTAACGCCCCTGGGAAAGAAGCCTATTGAAAACATGGCGGAGAAAAGAGAAAATGCTGGAAACCAGCATTTTCTCCTTTTTCCACAATGTTTTTTTTTTCTGATCAAGGGTAAATTGCGCCATTTGAGCCACATTGAAATTGTCGTCTGCAAATGCTTTCAATTTGGACAAGGTTAAATTGTTTTCGTGTGGTAAAGGGATAATGGATCCATTTTGTGTATCATTCGACTGAATCGTGGTGTACACAGTCCTTTGAAATCTTTCCCGTCACGCAAAAACGGGACAATTTGGGAATTCTGTATATCACTCAGATGCAAACAGATCAAAGATAGTGCAGATCGATTAAAGCTGATTGTTTAAAAATGATTGTATAATAATGAATGACCACTTTTGATACACAAATTACCAAAATGGCCAAAAATGTCGACCCTGCAATATCTGCGCAATCTGACCAGAGTGGACACGTTTTGCAATTCCCAAATGGTCCTTTTTTTGCGTGACGGGTCACAGATAAAACAGAAAAATTCGATCAGCGACAAAAAAGTTTCGACCCAAGTCAGCTGTGCAGACTGCGCAGTTTGATATGCTTCCATACTTTTTGCAGATGCACTAAGTCCCCTTTTGTCACAGCATAGTTCATATTTGAATTACTCTGTTTTTCTTTCTTTTCTTGTTTTAGAACGTGAGCCTGATATCAATTTCGCTTGACATTTCGGTATCTTTGGCAACACAAACACAAATAAACATAATTCAACAATTGAAATAGTTACAAGCAGGGTAGAAAACATTGTGGGAAAAAGGAGAAAATGCTGGCTACCAGCATTTTCTCCTTTTTCCCACAGTGATTTCGAAAGGTACCTATCTCAAGTTCGTTAAAACCAGGGATTGTTTAGTAAAGGCTTAAAAATCTTCACCCACCTAAATACGTGGAATCAAATGCAACCATGGTGACAAAAAGAATCTATTATCGGTATCTTTGGCAACACAAACACAAATAAACATAATTCAACAATTGAAATAGTTACAAGCAGGGTAGAAAACATTGTGGGAAAAAGGAGAAAATGCTGGCTACCAGCATTTTCTCCTTTTTCCCACAGTGATTTCAAAAGGCACCTATCTCAAGTTCGTTAAAACCAGGGATTGTTTAGTAAAGGCTTAAAAATCTTCACCCACCTAAATACGTGGAATCAAATGCAACCATGGTGACAAAAAGAATCTATGCACGTCACGATAGGCCTAGTTTCTATTTTTTACCATAATGTTGTCTGCAGACGGTAATGAAACATTAACTCTATATCAAACAGCAAATACTTTCCCATTTCCGAAATAATCATATTTGCAGACCACAAATTAAACGTGGCTCAAGCAAACATATTTTTTTCTCTACACGCAAGAAAGCGTTTTGAGAACAAAATTTTGGTTTTATTTTGTTTCCACAGTGCCTTTAACTATTCCCTTTTGTATAATTGTTTAGCCCTTTACCAAACAATACTGAATTTAACGACTCAGAGGAAGAGGCCTTTAGAAAACATTGTGGGAAAAGGAGAAAATGCTGGTTACCAGCATTTTCTCCTTTTCCCACAATGTTTTCTACTCTTCAGTAGTCAAAGTTCAATTTTAAAGCCATATTTATTTTGTCTTCAGCAAATGCCTTCAATTTGGACCAGTCCAATATTTTGTCGTTTGGTAAAGAGTTAAACACGGGAATGTTCGATTGAGGCTTTCACACTGGATAAATCTACCGTTTGATACCCATGCTGTTGCGAATGCCATGATGCTATAGAAACCGTTTCTCTTAGTTATGTGAAACAGTGACTTTTATAGTGAAATAGCGGACTTTGAGTACCATATTTGCATATAGTGAATTGCTTGGTGATATGAATATATGCCCCCTCTTGCCAGAGCACCTTGTGGTTTTAATTTTTGATTTATGCTTTCTGGAGTCGGTACATCTAAAATCAATTTGTTTATTTACGCTCATTTAGAACTATATTCTATGTATCTATGAGCAACACCAAAGACTGGTCTTTACTTTAAATCCCTCCCGGTCTAATTTTCTCGCCCATTTCATTCGTTCTCCAAATATTTGCCTGCTTTAATGACCATCTGCTCCATATAAAAGTGTTGGTTTAATTGACCAATATAGCCTTATAGTTTGCTGGACAGTTCCTACACGCCTTCTTTCTCTTAACTGCGTACGCGAGAAATTTGCGTACACCGTTTAGATAAGTTAGCATCAAGTCTGGAAAATAATTTTCACTGAACTGTATAACTTTACGGCTTGAGTCAACGTTTGCCAAACTTTACACCAGGTCATATATCTTTGGGCAAAGCAAGGATCGTTGGTGTATATACGAGTACCGGTTTTAAGAATGTACATAACTTTAGTGACATATATTTATCCAGTTGGTTTGTATAAAACTAACGTTTTAATCAAGTGCATTCAAATGAAAAGACTTCTTCAAAATGATTTTGTAACAATGTTATTTATTAACAAAACCACGCCGAAAAGGAATTGCAACTTTCCGTTTTCAATTTTATGTCTTTGACCATTTAGCTATATAGTAATATTTAAGCTTTTGTGTGTGTGTGTGTGTGTGTTAGCCACAGAAGACCGACAAACAGTTGAAGTACAACGATAAACATGTGTTTTGTAGTCATTTCAGCTAGATTTTCAGACTTAATGATAACTTCAAGTAAAAAACTAGAATTTATGCAACTCAAGAAGCATATTTACCTTGTGTTTAACAATGCTCACAATGCTATCAGTCAATCTATATACACTGCTTAATTTCTGTATTTACTTTCTGATGTCAATTGTAGAAAAAAAAAGGATACGATGGTTGTCTCCGTGACAAATTTCATAGACGAGCCATTTTTAGCGTCAGGATATTCCTTTTCTTTTGCTATTGAAATTGTCATGGAATTTTGGGACAACCCTCGTATTTACGTCATAGAATGCTGCATGACGAAGACGGTTAAATTAATTGGAAATTCTTTTATCCAATAGCCTTGTCTGTCTTTGTTGACGGATATAATTTATAAATTACCGCGGGAATTCTATCATCACGAAATTTCCAGATCAATCGCTCATCTACGGGTCAAAAAAGTGCAATTTGAAGCCTGATTGGTAGATTTAGAAACCATTCTATTTCACGATAACCTATCTTTACCATTCATTTAACCCATTACCTCATAACCCCTACTTTTGACGACCCTGAAAAGGAAGCCTTTAGAAAACATTGTGGGAAAAGGAGAAAATGCCCAGCATTTTCTCCTTGTCCCACAATCTTTTCTACACTTCACAATACAAATTTCAAATTTTCAGTCACTTTTATTTTGTCGTCTGCAAATGCTTTCGATTTGGACCAGTCTAAAATTTTGTTGTTTGGTAATGAGTTAAATCTGTCGCAATTTAACAGCGGGAAAATCGGTACTTTTTTCTTTTTAATTTTGTTGAATAATGTTATATGCGCACGCTCTTGCCTCAGTTGTAATCGCTTCTTGTAACCAAATAAGTTTCAGTTGTTTTAGATTAACAATTTCTAGAAGAAAAAAAAATGATTAAATGCTCGTGGTTTATTGACTAACTTTGAAAGCTTTAACCTGACGAACACTAAAAGTGTCAAATGCATTGTGAAAATTATGTTATTGTGCGATCGTTCAAAATTTAGTCACTTGCAACAAAAAAAAAATGACTTTTAAGACTAGGTTAACCCTTTCCCAAACGACAAACTTTTGAACTAGACCAAATTGAAAGCATTTGCAGATGACAATTCAACTCTTGCTGAAAAGATGATTTCTGTCTATGATAGGGTAGAAAACATTGTGGGAAAAGAGAAAATGCTGGTTACCAGCATTTTCTCCTTTTGCCACAATGTTTTCAAAAGGCTACTATTCCAGACCCGTGAAAACCAGGGATTGTTTGGGAAAGGGTTAACCCTTCTCCTGCTAATTAAATTATATTAAATTTTCAGACCGACAGTAAAAAATGCCGAATGATGCTATTTCAAATCTATTTTTGGAGAAATATATTTCTTTATCGGACAGTGTAGATCTAAGATCAGACCGCACATTCATGTTATTCTGTGCAGTCTGATCTTGACTGCACTGTCTGCAAAAGGTCAGTGAGTCGCTCTTAGCAGCCTAAGGGTTAAAACTTCTCAGGCCGCTTTATCTTTTACTTACATTTAGCCTGGTATTATGTTTCATGTACCTGCCAGTGATAAACACTTGAACAGTACAATTACCGGTATGCCGTATTCACAATCATTTCCATAATTGTAAAAGGTATAGTTTGAATTTTAAATGAATTCTTAAACTCACAGCATTTACTTTTGTCAGCTACAGTGCCTTTGGTAAACTTTTATTCTATTCTATTCTGATATATCCTAGGGGAAAATATCTTCAAGCTTTGCTGGAGAAACAGTATAAGTGCAGAGATAGACCTTAGGTGGTAATTTGGTGTAAATTTCCTCCTCAGTAATTGCCTGAAATAATTGTTTGGCTGCGAGAGTAAACGAGGATAAATGAGACCGTTTGGCAACCCCATGCTATTGTGAACGTCACGCTGCTATGGTAACGTGTTAGAGACGCTGCGGCCAATTAATTCGAAATCGTGATTTTGATACCTAAACCACACTGGAGAGACCTTACGAACTTGTTCCTGGTCAACGTTACTGTCCCTGTCAATTTTACGTACCCGTTCGAGTAAAAAACATGGCTGCGCCCACAAGATTACACAAGGTAAGCACAAAAACATTCTTCTATAACAACCAGATGAGTAGATGTGCTGTAGATGGTTGTCGCACGGAATGTCTGGGATGTTAGTGCATAATTCTGTATTGTTCCTCTGGTGGTTTGTTATTTGTTAAAGACGTTTAATCCAACAAACTTCCGTCAGCGACTGCGATTTGTGAATAATCAACACCCGGAAGTCAGCAAAAAGCCTTTTTAAACATACAAACACAATAATCTGAAGTTTGTGTTATGTCAAGCGAATCACAGATGCTTTATTCACAACAGTTGAAAACAAAAAACTATACGACATCCATTAAAAAGCACTTTTCTCTCAATTTTTGTAGGCAACGCTCCACGCTCCAGAACACAATAAAACGATCCAGTTCCTGAATTGAAACAGAGAACGATATTATAATGTGATTGTGTACGAGTTTAATGATTTTTTTCCCTTTTTTTAATCAATATGTATAAAGGTCTACTTGTCTATCTTTCAGGTTTTCTTTCCGTCAGGTTTATTGTCCTTTTGATGCTTTTAAAATGAAATGCTATGATATAGACAAGGGAATTTGACATTTTATAACCAAAATAAATGATAAACTATGGAAAAAATCTCCCCTAGATATAATATAAACACAAGGAATGCAACGTCTCGATTGCAAGCGACAGCACAAGACAGCCTTTCCCATCCAAAATCACCCACGAAACAAACATTTATCAAACATTGGATTTCCTTTAGCCTAGCGATGGACAACACAAAAATGTACCTGCAACATTCGGCGATTCCTTAGTAGACACCTTTTAACCAGAGACAATTTCTATTCATCGAGGAGGCCATTCGCTGACGTCACGGGAAGAGCCAGGAAACGTGTTTTCGGATTACGCATTACTTTTTTTTTTTTTCGTTTTTAAGATATATTTATGGACATCACATGATACTTAATACAAGTAACTAACAAAAGTATTTGACCGTATTATCTTTTAAAGAAAAGATATTTGACTCTAATACATAATCCGAAAATACACTTCCTGGCCTTTTGGCCTTTCCTGGGATTCCTGTGACGTCAGCGAATGGCCTCCTCGATGGATAGAAATTGTCAAAAAAAAATGTAATACATGACGGATATTTCCGGTTAAAAGGTGTCTACTGAGGAATCGCCGAATGTCGCAGGTACATTTTTGTGTTTTCTATCGCTAGGCTAACAGAGATCGGTAAAGAATTTATTTCAATGAGACAATGGCTCCTGTCTTTGAAAACCAATGGGACATTTTCAAAAGTAATGAGACATTTGAATCTTCAGATGAGACGTTATAAAGACTTCCAAGTAAAGCGCTTTATTCTGTCTTATTGTTTTAGCACATGAATAATCAATACTGTTCATTTTTCCATATACAAAAAAACAATCAGACATATTTAAAGCATTTGCAGACGACGACTTCAACCCCCCCAAACCTGTCTGCTATAGATCTATATTTTCATTTCATAAAACAACATTCTTTTCACTCATGAACGGAATTTAGCTTTCACCTATTGCTTTATTCAGAGATTTGTATAAATTCACTGTATAAATTCATTATTATTGATGAGAAGATAGTTTGAAGTATCCCTGATCGGACGAGGCCAAGCTGCTCATTGTATTGTCATGGGTTTTCACGCTTTTTTGGCGATCTACTTTTTCGTGACAATTACTTTTTGGAGAGGTATTGCTACATGATTTGACATCATCCAGTCAGTTTAAATAGCAAGTAAATTAAAAAATCTGTCACTTTACTCTAGAGGAAAAAATTGCGGATGTTATTACTGACAACGCAAGTAAGTTCGTTCCCTGGAAGACGGTTAACATTAATCCACAAGAACCACCCTGGATGAACTGTGCCATTAAAAAGCAAATTCGTCGCCGTAAAAGACTTTATAGAAAAGCAAAATTATCAAACAATATCAATCACTGGTCAAAATTCAAATCTGTAAGAAACAATGTGATCTCTTTAATTCGACAGAGCAAATCAAACTATTATGAACATTTGTCTTTGAAACTAAAATCTGGTTCGCTGTCTCCGCGTGACTGGTGGAGAACCCTCAAGTCAATGATGTCAATGATGTCCTCACAATCCTCAACATCTATTCCCCCTCTTTTTGATATCTTTAAAGATTCGTTGATTACGGACGAACACGAAAAAGCAAATACATTAAATAATTACTTTGCTAATCAGTCATATATAGATGATTCATTCAGTACCCTCCCCGATGAGCATTTCCGAGTCATACATGAAACTTTAGATTCAATCCATGTTATGCCATCTGAAGTACTGGATGTTCTATAAGCACTTAAAAAGGGCAAAGCCTCTGGCCCTGACGGCATAAATAACAGGATTCTTATCGAATCAGCTGGTCAGCTGGCACGACATTTATGCGATCTATTTAATTACTCACTGATTACCGGCTCTGTTCCATCATCATGGAAAATATCCAATGTATGTCCCATTTTTAAGTCTGGTGACCCTTCTCTTCCTTCTAACTACAGACCTGTTTCATTATTAAATAATATTGAAAAGGTCTTGGAACGAATCATATTCAAACCTGTCTACAACTATTTAAAGGACACCAACTTCTTTACTCCCTGCCAGTCAGGTTTTATGCCAGGTGATTCCACCGTTAATCAAGTAACATTGCTGTATAATAACATATGTAAAGCACTGGATGATGGACTGGAATTTAGGGCAATATTCTTTGATATAAGTAAAGCATTTGACAAAGTCTGGCATAAAGGTTTGTTGTTCAAGTTGCGCAGAGCAGGTATCAGAGGTAATTTATTGTGCTGTTTTCGGATTATTTTTCTAATCGTTTTCAACGAGTTAATATACCCGGTGGTATCTCAAACTTATGTCACGTACAGGCAGGTGTGCCCCAAGGATCAATTTTAGGACCTCTTTTGTTTTTAAAATATATTAATGATATTGTTGATGATATTCAGGCAAACATTAATCTCTTTGCAGACGATACCAGTCTCTCATTGGTTGTATCTGATCCAGCTGCCGCTGGAACTGTATTACAAACAGATATCGATAAAATTACTTGTTGGGCGCATAAGTGGTTGGTCACGTTCAATCGAACAAAATCTGAATCATTACTTATATCTCGTAAACGTACTACGATTAACCATCCGGGTCTGTTTATGTCAAATACTGAAATTCCTTCTGCCACCGGTCATAAACATTTAGGTATAATTCTTTCTAATGACGGTTCTTGGGACCTTCACATTGGTAAATCTATCGAAAAGGCTTGGAAAAGAATCGGAGTTTTGCGACTTCTTAAAACCCGTCTTGATCGCCTTTCTCTCCAGATAATTTATTTCTCTTTTGTCAGACCCATTCTTGAATTCGGTGATGTTATATGGGACAATTTTCCTCAAGGGTTGAAAGATCAACTAGATAAAGTTCAAAATGAGGCTGCCCGAATAGTTACCGGTTGTACTAAACTTGTTGCCATCGCTGATCTATATCAAGAGTCAGGGTGGGAAACTTTAAGTCAACGACGGTGCAAGCATAAACTTATTCTTTTCTATAAAATGGTAAACGGACTTGCTCCAAACTATCTTAATATTCTTGTTCCACCTACCATTGGCAATTCTTCCTCTTATAACCTACGCAGGCCAAACAATTTGAGAAACATTGCTTGTAGAACTCGATTGTACAGCTCTTCATTTTTGCCAGCTGTGATTAACGATTGGAATTCTCTGCCGAATGAAATAAAGAATTCTGAATCATTGTCAGCCTTTAAATACCGTCTAAACGTAGATAAACCTTGTCCGCGAAAGCTTTATTTTTTTGGCGACAGAAAAATTCAAATCTTACATGCTAGATTACGTAACAGATGCAGCTCTCTCAATGAGCACTTATACTTAAAAAAAATGGTCCAATCGCCACTTTGTAGATGTGGTACAGTTGAATCGACCCAACACTACTTTTTAGAATGTCCTATTTATAGTACCCAGAGAAATAGTCTATGTCTATTTATTAGTGGTATAACAAGATTTACACTCCAAACCGTTTTATTTGGAGATGAAAACCTTAATCTTTTGATAACCAAAGAATATTTGCTGCCGTGCATACATATATCCGTAAGAGTAGAAGATTTTCTTCGTAATATCTTATTCCGACGTATTCTTATTAATGGTTGAATCTGTATCACGTTAACTTAATCAAGTCATTTCTTTTCTAAGTTGACTGATATCTTAATACCACCAAGGTTTTTTTTTAATTGTAAATGCGCCTGTTTAATCAATTGTGATGGTCCAGTTGGAAGGTTCCTTAGTAGTCATTAAAGAGGCGTTTCTTCATTCCTAACATTAACCAGTAACACTCCACACAACTCTGTTTTTTTTTTTCCTACCATTTTAATCTAAGTTTTCAATAACTTATAGTGATATGATCATTTAATAACCTTGTTAACCGTTACCTGAAATTTGGAGAAGAACTTTATAAGCCTATGCTTTCGTTCTTATCCTTTTCTTCAGTTTGCTTGTCAAAGATTGTATTTCATTTTCTCTTGTAAATTTGTACTGTTGAATAAAATATGTTTAAACTAAGAGGAATAACACCTTTGTTACTCTGTCATAAATGACTCGACAGCCTCATTATCATCCGCGTGTCCTTCGCATTTTATACTGATCGTGTTTAGCCCAATTTTCTGCCGGATGCGCGCAAGCTAGATTTTATGAAGCTCTGGACGATAATTTCATGCGTCAGATATTTTTCATTGTCAAAGACGGATCATTTCAAATTTCCATGTCTCAAAACCCGGGCTCAGGGATCAAAATGAGACGCGTGCCGAGTTGTCAAGTTTTGTAAAATAATCCATGGACAAAAATTTCTTTCTCATTTTTCCGGCCAATTTTGATGTTTGTTATCTACTGTTCAATCGAAGATTGTGATTAATGATAGTCACAAAACCAAGAATTCAAGTTTAGGTTCCAAGCGAGTTCAAGAATCGACTACAATCGATTCCGGGTTTTCTCAATCGATTATCGGAATCGGAAGCCAAAACCAAATGACTTTCGACTATATAGTCGATCATCTGCCCACCACTAAGTGATAGATACAAGGACTTCCTGCAATGAGCAGTTTAATTTATGGCTCTGTCCCGATGATTCAATCACAATATCTCGGATATAAAGTCGCACATTATCAATGTATTATCGAGTAACATTCCCGAATACCGATGTTAAAATTAGATTCTAACGCATACAATCAATAATAATATTCGAAAAATACAAGAATACCTAACTTCACTTTTCTTCTGTTCAAGTTTTAGAAAGATTTGCAAAAAATATAGGCGCAACTTCCGTATTCCTATGAGACAGTTGGGCGCATTTCTAGGATTTTGAATGAGACAATCGAGACGTTGCAGTCCTTGTGTTTACATTATATAGGGGAGATATTTTTTTCATATTTGATCATTTATTTTGGTTATAGAATGTCAAATCCCTGTGATATAGATGAAGAGCTTGGTGACAGACAGTATCATGCAAAGGATATCTATCATAATTATCTTGCAGAAGATCCATAACTGTTATAAATACCATCTTCGATATCGTCATCAAGAGACTCGTTTTTGTGAATATGCTTTAATAATAATGATCATCAACGACCAACCATTCGTATGCCTTGTAAGCGGCACACCTAAAAGTAACTATTAATATCTAATACTATGCTTTAAATATTGATCAGCGATACTCTGTGGAAAGGGGGCTTAATGCATCTGCGGAAAGAATCTGCCCAGGTCAGCTTGTGCATTCTGTGCAGGCGGAAGTGGACCAAGACTTTGCGCTTTAGGTCAATTTTCCGTTGTCTGCGCATGTCATATTCTTCGAAGATTCGACTGTCTTATATGATGCATCACTACTAGCCCCGAAAGCGGGCTGACTGTACGCTTTATAAAGTAGCAATGTTTAAAATAGCTTTTACGTATCAATACGTTTGAGCAGAAATGAGACCTGCATTAGCAACAGATTTCTCCAAACAGATGATCATAGTTTATTGGGTAAACTTTGTTTTTGTTTTAAATTCAAAGTAACGGTTGTCGCGTAGGAAAGTGGTTCGGTTCTGTACCTAGGATGCCCATATCAGATAGATGAGTATTTATAGAATGCCATCTAGCGGGAGATAATGGTCAATTTTCTATATGTTCAAGGACCAGTCTACCTAATGATACCCCTCTCTCTCTCTCTCTTTTCACGATGGGTGTCTGATTCTGCCAGCTTAATAAAATTGGGGATAGAAAAAGAGAACCCGAGATCGCCTGAACATGCCCAGTAACATTAGGCCTATTGATAGAAAGAAGAGTTCAATGTGTTGGAGAATTGTACTTCCATTCAAGTATTTATTTAACTACACTACGACTGTGACTACGATGATTAATATACAATCTTGACCAACTTAATAACAAAATTGTTCACTGTAACACAAACCCATACGCTTACCGTATTTTCAGCTCAGAAGCTGAATCGTTGTATTGACTGTAGGAGCATCTTACGTTGTAATGTAAAAATGGCAAACTATCCCTGAATAACTGCAATTTGATTTTTTATCGGTTTATAGTGCTGAGGATAATCACTGTATTGGTCATCTGACACGGCACACACTTCAGAATATTGAGTGTATATGTTTTACAAGGGTTTTTGGAGACTCCAAGTAGTGTTTTTTTCAGAAATCGTAGTCCCCGGCGAAACTTTGTTGGATTAAACGCCTTCAACAAACGATTAACCACCAAAAGAACTAGAGATTAACGTGCACTGACATCCCAGACATTCCGTGCGACAACCTGCAACTGCATATCTATTCAATAACATGTTTAAAAAATTATGTTTTTGTGCTTACCTTGTGTAATCTTATGGGCGCAGCCATGTTTTTTACTCGAACGGGTACGTAAAATTGACAGGGACAGTAACGTTGACCAGGAGCAAGTTCGTAAAGTCTCTCCAGTGTGTAAACTGGCTGGGAAAAAGTCTGCCTGATAATGTTACAGTATGTTACAGTCTTAACACTAGCAATGAGTAATTACCGACTCCTAAAAAGCATTATCATGGCTTCAAATCGTCAGTTTTCTCTTGAAAGGGTATCTTAATCATTTACCAAACTATTCCGACCTTGAAGTAGAGGCCTTTTGTGAGCATTATGGAAAAAGTTGAAACATATTCTGAGTATCTCTTGGATGCTTCCTCAATACAAATTTGACTGTAATCCGAGAATGTCCGGTATTTGACACCAACTTCAGTCGGCCTAGACGGGTACTAGTTGTATCTCCAGATACGATAATTAAAGTTCAACGCTTTACCCTCGGTCCTGGCCGTGAAAGAATTCTGGATACATCCTTACAGCAAGAAAAAAACAAAAAAATAAAACTTGAAAGTGTGTAGCTCAGCTGTGTATACACAGATAAATTACCAATACACATGTATATAGGGTGAGGGATAGAAAAACTAAACGGATTTGTCCTCATTTTAAACCGAAGACGCCAACAGGGATTGCTGTCTTGGCCTGCGAAATATTAAAGCATATTCTATCCGTTGTAATCTGCGCAACCTGGCAACCTTCATGGGCAACATCTGGCACGTAGGTACCAGGGCCCGGTTTCACGAAACAACTTAAGTCCGTTATTTTGCTCAAATCTGCTAACGGACTCAGTTTCTGACTTAAATTGAGTTCGTTATTTAAGTTGCGTTTCAAGAACATAACAGACTCAGTAACGATCTCAAAACCTTGAGTTGAGTCTGTTAATTTAAGTCTACTCTACCCTGGCTCAAGCTGCTTGTTGTCGACTCAAAAATGGCGGACACGTCTACGCTAGAGCGATATAAACCGACACAACTTCTATTTAGAGACAGAATTTGTCAATTTCAAGCCACATGAAGGAATTTTTTCAAGGATCGTCTCTGTTCGACATACGTGACAGAGACCTATGTTCTGTGTAGGAGCGTCTAAGCTGCTGGAGAAATCGTCCCCTGGAGAAATCGAACCTAAACTCGGAAATCGTTCCTAAATACAGCTTTAAAGACAGTGACGATGTGTTTGTCTTTGAAATTCACGGACAGTAAAAAGTTCGAATATTGGTAAGGGTTACGAGCAGAAATACCGTGTGACGTCATCAAATTATGTCCTTTGAACGAGATGTACACAACCATCACCGGCTCAAGGACAGTCACGGAATGAGGACACTCGACGATATAAAGATCTACTGAGTCCAATGATAATTCAGGTAATGGCAACAATCTTAAATTTTGAAACAAAAAAAGCAAAATCTGTATGTATGTGCGCTGGTCTATATTTTTGTTTAAGGTCCAAGGTTTTGGTTTAACAATGGCAAATATTGAAGTGAAATTGTGTTTTGCATCTCTTGACTTGTTCTCTTGACTAAAACTTGAATGACAGTGTAATAGGATGAACATGTTAGATGTTGAAAGTTATCACTATTTGCCTATTTATCTTTATCATCTGGCTTCAGTTATGCTTCAAATTAACTTGGGCTGGGAGCTCGATGGCAAACATTCAGGCATAAAGGACGTAATAATCATTTTCAATTAAATTGACAGAGGATCAGATAACTGGTTGATTTCTGATTATCAGATGGTGATTGGAATTTTTAAACCTGTATGGTAGATATCGGTAGGTAATTCCAATGAGTACCAACAACATAGGTTTCATCTTGTTTTCATTTTGTTTTTTAGTGTCTTTTTTTAATACAAAACTTTCATTTTCTATTACTCTCATCTTAGGTAAATAAACACATATTAGAGTGATGACAGTGAAGTGATTAGTAATGGGATGGTGTAGTTAGCGTGGCACATCATTTCTGATGAAGGATCTAGAGGTCAACATAGAAGAAAACGACGGGTATGTCTTGTTAAAAAGTCTGGCAAATTAAGTGTTTCTTTGAACTCTTTTGAAGTAAATAATATCAACTTATTTCATAGTCTGAAAGTGAATAAGTAGTGTACTGTATGATAGTAAATTTTAGTAAAATATTAGCATCGAGTAGCAGACTACACTCTGTGATCATGATCTGTAGTTTCCAAAAGCTATTTCAGTCCCCACTGGCAGAGAGAGAGGTAACGGAAATTGGGTATACTGGAAAAGTATCTGTCATCTATGAAGTAATGGAGTTGCTCATAGATCATCTTCAAATACATGTATATACATTGAAAGGCACCCTTTTGTCCCACATTTAACATTTACAGATGACTTTTTCAAGTAACATTTGATTTATGATTAGGCTCTGTCTTTCACATACATATTTTTGCACCAAATTCTGTACATGATTGCAAGTGATGGAGAAACAGCTATTTTACAGACCTAAAGCAATTTTCCAACTATACTGCTACATTACTTACACTTTTTCTCATTTACAAACATGAGCTCATAGTCTATGAAGTAGTGCTGCATCAATGGTCATAAAAACATAATGTGATTTTTTTTAAATACACTGCACACATGGTAAACAGATCTACTGTTAGCAGAAAAAAAAATTAAAATGTACTTCATTGTGGAGAGTTTTAACAGGTTTTTGTAATGTCTTGTCCAAGATATATTCCTTGTTGAAATGAAAATGTGAACATTGTGAGAAAAACATGGAACCTTGTTGTTTGTTCATTTCCAGTAGGTATCAGACTTAGTAAACATCTCAAGTTACTGCATAATTAAGTTAAAAACAGAAGTCTGTGGAAGTCATAATATACTTTAAGAGGATATTCCAATGCATTATCCATAACCTTGACTGCCATATCTAAAGTTAGAAACTAAAACTTGACAGATTGGAGAAGGACTGCATGAACATACAGAGACTGATTTTGGTGTACAAAGGCAAAATTTCACACATGGTAGAAAACATCTAGGTTACTCTTTAAAGTGAGCTGGATAGATCTCTGCAATTGCCATTTAGAGATAACATCCATCACTCAACTCTATACCAAATAGAAATTTTAGGACTGGTTCAGATTGAAAGGATTTTCAGACAGCACATTGAAGTGGGGCTCAAATGATAAAAACAATCTTAGAAGGAATTGAATGTTATGGGTTATGGAGAAAATGTTGGTTACCAGCAGTTTCCTCTTTTCTCACAATGTTTAGAAAGTCCCTTCTTGGATTACTATAACAAAGTTGTTTGGTAACAATGAATTTTCACCCTTTAAAGGTTTATTTTTTTGTTTTAAATAGGTAAAAACAAAGGCATTCAGTACAGTATGATGATATCTGGTCAGTACAAGACTAATTTTTCTTCAGACATGAGATTTGATCCACATTCTAGAGACAGCAGAGGAATGATGCAGATTGATGGAACAGCAGTTTTTACATCTTCAGATACTGAAAGACTTTAAAGTTTTCTTGAAAACTTTGCAGCAGGTTTAGATGATACTGAATGTGACCAGAATTTTGTCATCAGTGAAAATTATTCAAAATATTGGAAGAAAAGGATAAAATGCTAGTAACTAGCATTTTTCCTTTTACCCCAATGTTTTCTACTGTTCCAGAGACAAATACCATTAGATCTATTTGATAGGCCATATTTTGTCATCTGCATTATGATTTCAATTTAGACAAGACCAAAATTTTGTCATCTGTGAATGTTATCCCAACCCTACATGCAATTTTAAAAATATTTAGGCTTTGAAAGGAAATTGTACCTGTTTTGTTCCAGAAGCAACCAAGTAAATAGACTTACTAGATATTTTAAATGCAACTGAATTGCAAATGACAGTTTAAATGTGGCTCAAATGTTAGAATATGACTGAATGCATAGATAACATTATGGGAAAAAGAGAATATGCTGGTTACAAGTATTTGCTCCTTATCCCACAATGATTTCAAAAGGCACTTTCCTCAGGGTCATTAAAATTTGGTATTATGAGGTAACTGGTTCAACTTTATTTGTTTACTTTCACAACAAAATGTACATTTTTTTTTATTATAACTGTTCTGAAATTGTACAAATGCTATCATGTTATGTGTAAGAGTAAACCCTTTCCAAAAGGACAAAATGTTGGACTCCACCAAATTGAAAATGTCCACAGACGACAAATCAAATGTACCAAAAATGGCAATTTCTGATAGAATAGAAGGATAGTAAACATTGTGGGAAAAGGAGATAATATTGGTTACCAGTATTTCCTCCTTTTTCCATAATGTTTTCAAAAAGCCCTTTCTCCAGAGTCATAAAAGCTGTGACTGTGTGGGTAAGGGTTAAGGACATTGAGTGAAAAGGGAAAAATGCTTGTAACAATTTATTTATAATGCATTTCTTGTATTGTTTCAAAGTCACTAGTGGCTTAACTCATTACCAATCAACAAATTTTTAGATTTGTTCAAATCAAAAGCATTTGCAGACGACAAAATAAAAGTGACTGAAAATTTGAAATTCGTTTTGTAAAGGATAGAAAACATTGTAGGAAAAGAAGAAAATGCTGGTTACCAGCATTTTCTCATTTTTCCACAATGTTTTCCAAAGACTTCTTTCTCAGGGTTGTCAAAGATAGGGATTGTGTGGTAATGGGTTAAAGAAAAATCTTCATAAGGTTTATGGCAAAACATATCAGCTTGCAGTTTTTAAAAGCATAGTTAATTTTTAAGTGAAAAAAAAAGTAAAGTAAAAGTTATATGTAAATGGACTTTGTTATATTTCCTTCATTGTCCCCCAATACTGCTTGTTCAGCTTCAGAATAGCTTTATGTAGGCGCTATGTTATACTCATATTTCATGAAGAAGTCTATATCTATAGATTTGAGTGCAACACTATACTATGTTTATTTAAACATAGTATTACACTGGTTTTTTAACTAGGAAAGCATAGAAATTTGAGTGCAAGACTATACCCAACTAAAATTAAGTACAGTGTTGCACTGACTCATATCGACTTGATCAAGAAATTTGGGTGCAATACTATATCTAATTCATTTTTACTGCAATGATAGGTTTACAGCAAATCATATGTTAATATTCATTTTGCCATGGTATTTCAAACTTAAATGAGCATTGAAATATCTACCATAGGTTTTGGAAACCCCTTCAGAGGAAAAACAGTGCTTTACGAAATGTAATGTAAACAAAAAAAAAAATCATCAGTTCAAGGACACTCCTGGACTAAGAGCTCTCAACGACATCCCTTTTTGTTTCATGCTTTCCTGTAGGATATCGAGAAATAGCAGTGAAAATATTTTTCGATCTTACACTGGTATCACCAGTGAAAATACCGATTTTCACGTTCTTGTCGCCTAGGTAGATTGCGCGTGCCCGACAACCAGGTGGGAAATATGACGTCATTTACAATAGATTTCTCGCGCATGACGTTATATTGCAATGCTATGCTGGAGGGGTACGCCACAGGGAATAACGGAAAAGAACTGTACTGGATTTTGATAACACTCCTCTCAGAAAGGGTTAAAAGCATGAAATAAATAGAATATTTGTTCTGTTTTTTTCGGTGAAAGATCGCAATTTATTTTATCTCGTGAACACATCGGTAATATTTTCACTCGTGGCTGCGCTACTCCTGAAAATATTACCGATAGTGTCCACTCGATGAAATAAATTTCGATCTTTCACCGAAAAAAGCCCAAATATCTACTATTTATTTCCTCGTTTTTTTTTTCTCAAACATGGAAACAATTTCAATAAATTTTGACTATAACCACAGCGATACATTCTTTTACGACACTGAAGTGCATACTGATGCATGAATACACAGATTGAATTCCGTAAAATAGCTTTTTAAAAGTGCATGTACGTTTTTCATGCGAAAATATTTGTTTATTTTATTTCTGACAACTGCGATATTGACAGTTGTTCCCGAACTTTTACTGTTTATTACCTCGACTATCGGAGAGTAGCAAAAATACCGCTTAAGACGTTTAAAAAATCATCGAAATAAGCGACTCGGCTGAGAACGTGTTCGTGAAACGCACTCAACGTTTCAGACTCAACTCAGCAAATTAACGAACTTAAGCCTGTAAACTCAGTTGAGTTGAGTATGGACTTAAGTATTTTCGTGAAACCGGGCCCAGAACTATAATAGTTTCATACTTAAAATGAGGACGAAAAAAATTGGGTGAAAACGGGTAAAGGTGCATCTTTAAAGTGAAGGTATCTCCGTCATCAAGAGGCGAATGTGAGTCTAAACACACATCGTTTACTAGCAGTATTATCACGGCGGGGAATCACGTGACACAACAACAACAAAAATGACCCGACATTTGAAAAAAAATCTCCAACTTGAGGTAAGAAAATCTTCAATAATTCCGTTAATACATGACCGATTGGAATTTGGTTTAAAGCAGAGAAGGCGGAAGGACTCCAGGGATTTGCTTGATGTGTAAGATTTTTTACACAACAACACCCGATAAAAAAGTTATTGACGAGCAAACAAATTTTTTACCCTGGATAATTTGTTTGCTCGTCAATAACATTTTTATCAGGTGTTGTTTAAAAAATCTAACATATCAAGCAAATCCCCGGAGTCCCTCCGCCTTCTCTGCTTCAAACCAAATTTCAATCGGTCACGTATTAACGGAATTATTGAAGATTTTCTTACCTGAAGTGGGGGAATTTCTTCAAATGTCGGTCATTCTTTTTGTTGTTGTGTCACGTGATTCCCCGCCGTGATTATAGTGATGACAAAACTCTCTTGGTTTAGCATTCTTCAAACACTGGATGGTACTGACGATCTTGTTTTAGTCTTTATATTTTTAAAACACACAATGTATATGTATGGCGCAACTTCGCATGATGTAGGCTTATTCTCGTTTGAAGCTAACAATGGGAAAATGCGACCACAAACTAAAAGCAAACGATGGCACGATAAGGCTTCAATAGGAAATTATTTGATAAGCATCCTTTTCATTATTGATTTAGCCGCCTCAGCAAATGCAATTTTAATGCTTTTGGTTCCTTCGGCGGATGTACCAGTTAGATCATGAATAAGAGACAAACGAAAAATCGCCGCCGCATTCTCTTTCGAGTAAGATATTCTCTTTAACTCTTTGACAATTTGAAAACATCTGCACAGACGACAAATTAATTAAATTAATTTCATAGGATAACAGTTGCGTTTTAAGTAAAGATAAAATACTCTAGCGGAAAAAGGAGATAGGCGTAGTGCTATTTATTATTATTTTATCCTTTTCCTATAATGTCATTAAAACACGGCGCCGTTTGGATGAGCCTATTTTAAATGTTTTTATCAATTATTCATATCAAGAATCTCATCCCTAAAATGTTCTATTCCTAAAATCTTAGAGTTCTTCATTGTTTTTTTTTTAATTATTCATTTATTTTTTTACACTTGGTGTCCTTTAACCCTTTACCAAATGGTCCCAGCTTTGAACGTGCCTGGGTAACTATGTCTTGGGAACAAAATTTCGAAATAGGCGAAACAGGTAATCGGCATCTTCCCACGATGATTTACATCTTTTTAAGAACTATCTTAAACATTTAACTTCATATTTCATTTGTCGTCAGCAAATGATTTGAATATCAACTAGACTATGGTCCGTTCAATAAATAGAGAGGTTCAGATGCAAAAAAACATTGGTAAGTTTCTCTTTCTTCCCTAAGCCTATTTTTAAAGATACTGAATTTAGTATGTTACCATTTGGAAACTCTCTTTTTTCAGGAACAGTTGTCGTGGTTACTGCGTCAAATGGAAGCCAACACAAAGAAAGACAACACACAGGAAAATATGTAAATTTGTTTTAATGAGGACATCTTTGTAAATACAGAAAATAATGCCAAGTTGTCAGTGTAACCCAAAAAAGATGTTAAAATAACATGTTTTTCATAAGGACAAGAACTTGACTACATCTGGCAACCAGGAGTACCATGAAACTCAAATAAGGCCAGTTGATCCCTCAATTCACATGAACATCATATATATTTCAGTTGAAAAGTTTTCTCTTTTATGTATTATTATCAAATAATGTCACCAAACACTGTACAATGCATGTTCAAGATCAGACTGTATGTCCCGTGCAGCCTGGTCTTAACCTATAATGTCCGTATAAGCAACTAGGTCTGCACTTGACACTGAGAGTGAAGGGATACTATGAAACTAAACCAGTAAAATCGGGTCAGAGTATCGATTGTAAACTAGCGGACAGAATTTTAAGTGGATAACGTTATTCTTAGTTTTTCCTCCCAATTCCTGCAGGTTGAGAAGTCGATAGACGGTTCAATTCTTTTCCCTGTGTTTTCCATTCAAAAGTCATGTGATCACAAGGAAGAGCAAAATAAAAAATAAATTCCTATAGATATATAGAAAAAACATGATTATAAGTAAAATTGATGTCAAAATGACAACGAAGTTCTCTAAACATTCGAGGGAAGAATAGGTTGTTTCTAATTGTGTAGAATTATCTGGCTTTTTGTGGAAAGGAGCAATGACTTTCAACACTGCTCTGACTTGTTACGACAGTAACAGATCTTTTACTAAAGGGCTATGAAACTCGTATTTAGGAGGTAACTCCCTACTCATTCTAAATTCATAAGCGATAGCCGGTGTAATGCAGAGAAATGACGCTCCCATACAAAATGACCAGGGTCATTATTCTACGTAGAGAAATTACCCCTGAAGTCATTTCACTACGTAGAGAAATGACCCGGTCATAGTTTTACGTAGAGAAATGATCCTCTGGGGTCATTTCTCTACATAGAATGATGACCCGGTCATTCCTCTACGAAGAGAAATGACCCATGGGTCATTTTGTAGAGGAGGGTCATTTCTCTGCATTACACCGGACAGAGAAATACTGTAAACAATGTAAGTACAGCCATACTTGGATATCAGACTTAGTTCTTCCCGTCTGTCCGAGGTTGTTTTTTTTTTTCGCCTTTTCGGACAAACTGATAAAAAAAATACACGTTTCACTTTCTGGGAATTGATACCCCAAAACATCAAGACGCAAGAGCACCACAACAACAGAAACGGAGACAGAATTTATACATGCAGTCTTCATGGTGTTAGATCTGGTGGTTGACGCATGACTTCCGGCGGAAAGAAAAAAGCAGTTGACGGTTTATAACTCGCGTGACACAGATAATCGATATAAATGTTTGTGAATAAACACGTGAAAAGCAATAACTCCACTTGCTATCAAAATATTTCATAGATACGTCAGCTTCAAGACAAAGATTAACTTGATCGCAAGGGGTTTTGCATCAAATGATACAATGGGCATGCAGACAAGACTGAGAAACAATACGAGCCAGTATATACCATCACTTTTAAACCTTGAGCTGCTGTACTCTAGGACCTTCTGCGGACAGACTAGATCAAGATCAGACTGCACAGAACGTGCAGTCTGATCTTTGATCTACACTGTCCGATATGGAGATATCCGTCAGAAAAAATATCTTTGAAAAAGCAAAATTTAGCTTCTTACTATACGCTTGAAAGTTTCATTCCCATTATTCAGCATTATAATGCTTAAATTCGTTTCTCATTCTGAAACCGAGACTAATAATCTGATTGGCTAAGATATTATGATCCGGTCTCAAAAATCAGATTAATAACGTTAGTCTTGGAACTTAGTATTGAAGCAATATTGAGAATGACCGGTGAATACTGCACTACAACGTTAACTTACAAGTGACACCAGATGCAAAACGGAAGTTCTAAATTCTGAGACTAACCATTTGATTGACCGAGACATTTTGATTCTATCTCAGCCAATCAGAAAATTTTAGTATCGAAGCAATATTTAGAATGACCAATTAATATTGCTCTCTGTAATAAGGCGATATATCTTCGGTTTACTTCCAAAACCTCGTAACTACAGCTTGTTACAAGCTGTAGTTACGAGGTTTTGGAAGTTAACCGACGATATGTATGTGATACAAGATGCATAGCTGATATGTTTTCACGCACAGAGATATACCACCCACATTTCAGTCGTTGTTAAGGCCGTTAAATTATTGTATTTATTAATGTGTTGTTTGTTGTTTTTCATGTGGAAACTACATCTTACATAAAATTGTTTTGTTCCCCTATGTCTTGTTATTATTAGTTATTTCCAACGTGTAACTCAACGTAAAGGTAAGATGTGGTACCAAGATAGAACTTTATTCATATGTTGCTGTTTCGTATCGCTTGAGCAAAGTGGAAAGGTTGGCTGTTGGCGTGTTATAATGTCTGGGAACATCGTTCTCCAATCCTTTTAGAAAAATGCTGAAATATGAAATAATAAAGGCTCGAGATCTCTTCACACCAAAGGTTTTAGTTTAAATTCAAACGTCTCGGATGTGAATACTATCTGTGGACAGTATAGAATTCAATCTCTTGAACAAGTTTAATAGAGCTTCAATCAAGAAACATCCCTGTCAAGTTTCATCAAAATTGGCCCAGCGGTTTAGGAGAAGATATTTAAAGGAATTGTTTAGGAGAAGATGTTTAAAAAAAATTGTGGATCTATAGACGGACTGTCCGACAGATGGACGCCATACGACGAAAGATCACAATACCTCACCTTAGCACTTTGTGCTGAGCTGAGCAAAAACGTATATCCCTATATTTGGGCTCTTTAACTATAAAGTGGAAGTTTTCATATAATCTACATGTATTTCACAGTTCAGAAACAGTCAAGTTTAAAGTGTCAAATAATAAATATGGGCATTTTCAGCCAGTAAAGAGCCTGCTCTTTGATACCGAACTTCTCAACATTCCAACAATGTTACTGTGTTCAAGAACATATAACACATTCCATGCAGTCTGATCTTGCTCCATACTGTCCACAAAACTATTAGTTTACATTACATACGATATCCAAAAAGTTCAAAACCATTTAGGAAAATCATAAGGTGCAAATAAACTGAATGAAATACTATCTGCAGTGACTATACTGTCTTTATTTGATAATACAGCACAATTACAAAAGTAAATAGTTAGTCTGACTTAAAATCACAATAATATTGCACATAGTTATGAAACTTACACCTGCTTTATGCCTCTATCTTGGTTAGTAAAGCATATTAAAGTGAGTAAAATTAATCAAGGAAACATTACAAGAGCAAATTGAATATGGAGTAAATTTGATTGCAGTTTAACTCTTCACCACACAAGAGTTCAAACAACTATGAGCTAAGTGGCTCTATAAAACATTGTAGGAAATTGTTCAACCAAACTTTTGAAGCGTATGCAGTCACCTTCACAATATTGCAACATGCTGGAGGTAAAATTTGTCAAAGTATTGACAAAACTCGTTTTACCTTTCTACAAAACTTTAGACTTGTCCAGATTAAAGTGTCCGCAAAGAAGGAAAAAATAAGATAGGACTCAATTCCAAGATAGAAATTTTTCTTTCTATGAAGATACTGGTCATCATGTTTTCAAAACCTTCGATTCTCAAGGTTGTTGAAATGCCTGAATTCTTGTACCATACAATCAAGCATATGCAGAACAAAAAGAGGGTTTAACCCTTTACTCCATGAGGCATTTCTATGGTATGTCTAATCGACCCTAAATAATAGCAAGAATGAAGCCGTTTCTTAGGTGTATATGACACCTTTTGATAGTGTAGAAAACAATGTGGAAAAAGGTGAAATTGCTCGTCATGAGCAATTTCACCTTTTGCCACAATGTTTTCAAAAGGCTCCTACAAGCAATGCGTAGAAATGAGTATCTATGGAGTAAAGGGTTAATGCATCTGCAAAAAGTATCATCCCATGTCAGACTACTGAAAGGTTGAAACTTTTTGCTATAGTAAATTTCTTCAATTCAAAGGACCATTCTACCTCATGATTAAAATTCACTGATCCAAAAGTTTCTTGCACAGTATAAAACATCACAGAGATGCTCTAAACTGCCTTTTCCAAGAAAATGACTTATAAATGTGTGAGTTTTCATCTAGTTTCAACAAAAATAAAAAAAACCAATCACTGACAATATAAACAGGAGTACAGCGTCAAAGTTCCACTGATCAGGTTTGGCACCAACACAGTTCTTTCTATGCTACAGTTTTATAACATCACTTCAACAAAGTAGCAAGCTTTGCTGTTTTGTAGTCAGCTCTCAGTTGAATAAAGGATATCAGAACAGTTTTATCCAGTCCACTCTGAAATTAGAAGAAAGACAGTAACTTTAAAAGTTTTTATCTCACAATCCCAAGTTTTAGCGAGCCTGAGGAAGAAGGTTTTGACAAACCAGAAATGAATCACAGAGACAGATGACCTCACATCCCACCATTATTATCATTGTAAGTATGAACCGAGTTCAACCAAGCACTGTGACCTTGACCTTTGTGAAGGTGACATAGTTATTGCACATGACATGTTGTCTTTCCATGGTTATTATTTGTACCAAATTACCTTAGTCTGATCATGCATATGGGAGTTATTAACCCATTACCACACAATTCCTACTTTTGACGCCCCTGAGAAAGAAGCCTTTTGAAAACACTATGGGAAAAGGAGAAAATGCTGGTAATCAGCATTTTCTCCTTTTCCCACAGTGTTTTCTACCCTTCCCAGAACAAATTTTTATTTTTTAGTCACCTTTGTCGTCTGCAAATGCTTTCAATTTGGACCAGTCTAAAATTTTCTTGTGTGGTAAAGAGTTAACCAGATACAAACACCACTGTATTCTGTACACACAAGTTCTACAAATACTCTTAATGCGGACAACCATGAATTTTTTTCATTAATAACCTTAACTCTTTATCACATAGCAAAATTTTACCCTTGTTCAAATGAAAATCTTTTGCAGACAACATTTTAAATGTTAATTAAAACAGGAAATCTGTCTGTCAAAGGGTAGAAAACACTGTAGGAAAGGTAGAAAATGCTGGTGACCGTCATTTTCTCCTTTTCCAACAATGCTCTCAAAAGCCTTCTTTCCTAGGGGCGTTAAAAGTCGGCACTGTGTGGGGTAAGCAATGATTCTGTGATTGAAAGTCCAATGCTTTCACCACAGGATCAAAATAATTTTAAGCCAAACAAAAAAAATGTTTTCAAGAAAATTCTCTGTTGAAAATGTGGTGTATCAGATGGCCACCAATAGTCTAAGAGATTATAGATCTTTCTGCAAAAGCAGTCATAAACCTGTCATGAATGTCTACCTTCAGAGAGAAAAGAGAATTAGCTCTTTAGAAATAAATCCACCATATAACGGCAAGCTTCAGAGAAGGCAGACAAAATTTTCAGCAATAAATACTATGCTAGACATTGAGGTAAACATCCTAAAGGTCCATATACTGACTTGTAACACATTACCAAACGACAAAATTTTAGATATGTCCAACCTGAAAGCATTTGCAGACAACAAAATAAATGTGGCTCAAAAGTAAAACTGTAATTTTGGTTGGGCATAAAAATATTGTGAGGACAGGAGAAAAGAAAGGTTACCTACATTTTTCCCTTTACCAACATTGTTTTCGGAAGTTTTACTCTTTAGTGTTGTTTAAAATTGTGATTGTGTGGTAAAAGGTTCAACATAACAATAGATTGATTACTTCATGTTGAAGGTATTTGTTGGTTGGATGGATGCACAGATGGATGGACAGATGGATGGACAGACAGATGGATGGTGGGTGGATTCACAGATGGATGGACAGGTGGATAAACAAGTGGATGGATGGGTGGGTGGATGGGTGGGTATGTGGGTAGATATGGATGGATGCATGCATGCATGCATGGATGGACAAGCCAATAAAGGTGCATGAGTGTGTCAGAAGGTGATAAAGTGGCATTAAATGTTTGACTTTAAAAAGCTGAAAACAAAATGATAAACTGAAGTGTTAATATTTGCCTGCAACAGGGTACAAAACATAGTGGGAAAATAAGACAATGGTGGTTACCAATATTTCCTCCTTTTTCCCATAGTTTTTTTGAAAGTTTTTTTTTCTTTGGTTGTTAAAACACTGACAGATTTAACAAAACTTAGTTTATACTTTCAAAACAATGATATGTGGCACTCTTTTTAAAAAAAAGAAAAACAAGAGCTTTGTAAAGCGGCACATATACCCTCGAAGGGGTTTGTCAGTGAAATGGGTTAAAATCTAGAATGCCTACAGATATCCAAATTTCAAAAGCCACATGCACAACTACACATCACAAAGATTCATTTTGGTAAGTTCCATCTAATTTAAATGAGAACTGCAGGAGTTGCTGGCACAAGAAAATGCTAATGGATGGATGGACAGAATGGACAGGTAACTGGGGCCATAATATAATATGACCCTTTGGTCATATAAAAAGGCAGCACTGATCAAAGATCAGACTCATACTTCATGAAATCTGATCTTAATTTATATTGTCTTAAAACAACGACCAATGTCATGGTGAATTTAAAGTGGTTTTACTGGCCGGATTAATGTAATAAAAACAAACTATACAGTCTTCATAAGCAGTGAATATTCCTGGTCAAAAAGTCTCAGTTTACTGGCTGTAGGTTGTTAGATACTGATTTGATATAAACTAATGACTAAGAGTGTTCTCTTTTTACTCCAAAATCTATAGAAATCATCTTGTAATCATTCTAAAAAATTAGAAGAATTTATTTGCATCAACTTGAGGGGTAAAGAATGAAATCCTAATCCATACTCTTAGATACAATCATTAACAGCCCTACCTTTGAAAGCATTTCAACAGACTACCTGAGAGAAGACTAATACTTCTGACTAACACTTACTTCTTTTCTAACTATGCTTTCAAGTAAAGTTATAGTCATGATGATTTTTGTTTCCGCTGGTTGTACTGTACCCATTTATAATACATCCTTTGGTAAGCCTGTGCAGATAATGGTCTGAATTACTACTTAACCTGTATTGCAGTACAACATTTTGACCAACCCAAACTGAAAACATGTGCAGGCCACAATATCAATATGGCTTGATTGATGTAATCTTTCTTTGAAAGGGTAGAAAACATTGTGGGAAAGGAGAAAATGCCTGTTACCATCATTTTCCCCTTTTCCCACAATGTTTACAATAGCCCTAATCCTTAGGGTCTTTAAAAGCCAACATCATGTGGTAAAGGGTCAACCCAATACCACACAATCCCTACTTTTGACGCCCCTGAGAAGGACGCATTTAGAAAACATTGTGCGAAAAGGAGAAAATGCTGGTAACTAGCATTTTCTCCTTTTCCAACAATGTTTTGTACCCTTCACAAAACAAATTTTAAATTTTTAGTCACTTTTATTTTGCGTCTGTAAATGTTTTTGATTTGGACTAAGCTAAAACTTTGTCATTTGGTAATGAGTTGACCCTTTCCCAAACAAACCCTGGTTTTTACATGTCTGCAGTAAAAGTCTTTTGAAAACAAGCAATTTCTCCTTTTCCCACAGTGTTTTCTACCCTTTTAATTAAAGAACTTCCTGCCATTTTCTCAAATCTAAAATTGTCGTCTGCAAACTTGTTCAGTGTGGAAAAGTCCAAAATTTGTCACTTTGGAAAGGGTTAATAAGAAAAAATAATCACTGAACTCACCAACTGATCTCCACCACAAACTTGTTTAAGATTTTCTGGGACAACCACCAATAAGTTACACAAAGCATGTAACTTTTCAAATAATTTACTAACAGTAGGAATCCCAAATTCTTTCACACATTTTCTGTATTCATTCACATCACAAATTACAAGCATGGCCCCTGTTAAAATATTGATACATTTCTTTAAATATTAACCAGACAACAAATATTATACTCATCCAAACTCACAGCAACTGCAGATGACATGTCCAGTGTAGCACAAATGAAGAGATTTGTCTTTGAGGGAAGAGAACACCATATGCAAAAAAAGAAAATCCTGGTTACCAATGTTTTCTTCACTTCCCACAATGTTTTCAGAAGGCATCTTCCCCAGGAAAATTAAAAATGAGGATTGTTTGGTAAAGGATTAGCCTAATGCCATATGTCCATTTTTTTTTTTTTTTTTCGCTTTAGCAGACTGCTCCTGAAAACACCATGGCAGCTCATATTTTCAAAGGCACTCATTACCCCAGTTTTTTCACAGAGGAAAGACAGTTTACTTTTTACCCACACAACAAAATATAAGAATTGTCTACAATAATAAATATTTTGCAGACAAAATATATGATGTAGCTGAAATTATGATGGCAAACGCTGTGGGAAAAGAAGACAATGCTTTTAACCAATTTTTCTTCTCCCCTCAAATCGTTTTCAAAAGCCTCCTACCTTAGGGTCATCCAAATGCAGGATCAGTCTAACATATCATTCTAATTTTATGTAAATATACTTTTTAAAAAAACCATTATGAATTTCAATGACATTCACATCAGGGTAAAAGCAATTAATGAAGAGTTTTTATCACATTTCAATGCATTCATTTCGATGATTAATTATTCCAGAATCATCTTTCCTGACTTTATAATGATATATTATGAACAAACCCTGTGAAACATTTTGAGAATGTATAGAATTCTACTCACCTAGGGAATTATATGTAAATTGACAGAGATGTTCATACAGAATTCTGTGCAACCTTATTCCCACCTCTAATAATACTGCTTCCACATTTTTACCATCCAAATTATCTCGTATGCCAGAGTGTTGTTTTGACAAGAATTTCACCACTTTGGAACAAGCCTGAAAGTATGTTGTTCAAATTTTAGTCAAAAAGGTGACCAAAAAAGATAGATAAAACCCTCAGGTGATACAGCGAATTCATCATGGAGATGAAACCACTCTTTCTCATTTGATGTTTATCATATAAAAGTACAGACTTTAATGGTCCAGAATGACTTGATAAATATACTGTTACTTCAATATCTCATTTGACTAACACCCAAAAGTACCCCATAAAACAAAGGCTATTGTCCCAGAGACCTCTGAACTATTAACAATAAAGATCAGGCTGCACACTCAATACTCCTTTACCCACATTTCACACTCTATCAACTTTAACACTTTACCAAACAATCCCAGGTTTGCAGGACCCCAAGATAGAAACCCTCTGAAAACATTGTGGGAAAAGGAGAAAATGCTGGTAACCAGCATTTCTCCTTTTCTCACAATGTTTTCTACTCTGCTGGAAACAAATTTCAAATTTTGAGTCACATTTATTTTGTCATCCGCAAGTGCTTCCAATTTGGACCAGTCTGAAATTTTGTCCTTAGGTAAAGGGTTAAGGATGGAAGAGTCATCTTCATTGAACCTTTACCACACAATTTCAAGACCCATAGAGACATATAAATTTGAAAACATTGTTTGAAAAAGAGAAAAAGCTGGTAACAAGCATTTTCTCCTTTTCTCACTGTTTTCTACCCCATCGAAGCTAAATTCCATCATCTGAGCCACATTAAAGTTGTATTCTGCAATTTGGACAATTTTACATTTTTGCCACCTGATTAACCCTTTACCAAACAACAAAATTTTAGAATGGTCCAAACTGAAAGCACTTGCAGACGTCAAAGTAAGCATACCTCAAAAATTGAAATTTGTTTCGAGCAGGAAAGAAAATATTCTAGGAAAAGCAGAAAATGCTGGTTACCAGCATTTTCTCCTTTTCCCAAAATGTTTTCAAAAGGCTTCTTTCTCAGGGTCTTTAAAACCAGGGATTGTTTGTGAAAGAGTTAAGAGTTGGAGAAAGATTCTGTCAAATTAATACTTACTGGTGTGCCCATCTGAGCCAAGACAGAGTCATCGTCTGGTTTGAAATCATTCTTTTTCTGCTCATTTGACAGAATACTTTTAACCCATCCACAGATAGACACTACCGCCCGATCCAAACCTGTGTCAATTTTACCTTCTAGTGTCTCTCGTAGATTTCTTTTCTTATGTAAACATTCAGCATAGAGTGGAGTAGACCTTAAAATGGAAAACAGATATAAGAGCATGAGTCCAGAGTTTGAGACTTGGTATTTTATCAACAAATTTTGAATTTACACCTTTCCTCCTTCAGATGGCTGTTTTGCAACAGACCATGTCTAAAACCAACCTAAATTAACTCTGTTCTAAACAACACCATATACAACTTGTCCAGATTGAAAGCACTTGCAGACTACAATAAACAAGAAGCTAAAATCAAGGTATTTGTCATTGATAAAAGTAAAGCACTGTGGGAAATAGAAAAGTTACAGGTTACCAGCACTTTCTCCTTTTCCTAGTTTTCCTCCCCCTCAGGTCATTAAAATCCTGCTGTTGCTAAAATGATACAACAACCTATTTCATGCATCCTTACTTTAGTTGATCATCAATATTCTTGCAAGAAAATATATAAATGCAACTCTAAACTGTGTCATTTATTGTAATATATGTATCTGTGATATATAGGTTCACTAAATGAATGCAAATATCTTACTTATATCTTTACTGAAGCCTACACTATGAGCACTCAAAGAGACTATTCCAAAAGGTACCATCACCTTACTTTTCAGAGTTTAAATGGTAAGTTTAAATTAAAATACCTCTTTTCATCTAAATCTCTGGTCAGCTGCACTCCTAGTTACTTTCTAAAGTCTGTAGTTAGGTGGACTTTATAGATTTGATATGGGTAAATGGGTGAAAACATTGTTGGTGCTCAATTCAAATAAGCATGATATTTTACAGTTATATAAATGTGATCTTTTACTTTCTCTCTGCTTTTCAAATGACTTAACTCTTTACCACACAATCCTGATTTTTAACGACCCTGAGAAAGAGAGCCTTTGAAAAAATTGTTGGAAAAGGAGAAAATGCTGGTAACCAGCATCTTCTCCATTTCCCACAATGTTTTCTACCCATTCCAAATCCAATTTCAATTTTTGATAGTAATTTTGTAATGAATGAATGAATAGTGTTTTAAGGCCCGTCGACAACTTTGGTCATACTGGGCGCACTTACAATAATGTTAGGTGAAAATAACATACATGTCGAACAACACAAGACAAACATGATAAATGAGGAATGGATGAAACACAAAATGATGCCCCTTTTGTCGCCTTTTACGACATGCATGCTGTCACTTTTGTTCCGCCAGATGAAATGGCAGATGTGACGATCGCGGGACTGCAGTGGTTTATTCTTATACCCCCGATTAAACCACACGGGGTCCCACAGGCCAATTGATTCCCATTCCAAACCCTATTTACACTGAGAAAAAAATATAGGATTTGGAATAAGAACTACCCAGCCTGCTGCAATCCTACGAATTACGAGGAAAGCAGCCGTTTGTCTCTAATTTTAGTCGCCTTCTACGACATGCCATAGAGAAAGGCAGAGGGGTAATTTTGTTGTCTGCAAATGCTTTCAATTTGGATTAGTTCAAAATTTTGTGACTTGGTACAGACTTACTTCTTCACCAGACAACATAAATTTCATGTGTGTCTGACTTGAAAGCCTTTGGAGACAACAAATTAAAAGCGGCCAAAAAGATTGATTTTATAAATGAATGTGTAGAGAACTTCGTGGGTAAAGGAGAAAATGCTGGTAACCAGCTCTTCCTCCTTTTCCTACAATGATGTAAAATAGACCTTAGTGAAGTAAAGGGTTACGGAAAAAAAATTGAAAAGTACAGAAAGAACATCCTCAAGCAAAAGCTGAAGTTTTATAAGAATGAATCATGAACTTACATGAACAATGGAACGGCGTTGTCCATGAACTGTTTCTCAAACAGATGAAATAAAGTGTTAGCTTGCGATACAATATCAAAGAAATAAATCTGGGGTTCTGTCTTTGGTTCCGACACAGGAATTCCTGAAAAAAAAATATATATATATATATAAAATAAGTAAACGTAGGATCTCCTGATGTAAATTGCAGCAATTTAGAGTTAAACATGGGTGCAAGAGAGAAGATTGCTGTAAATGAGAAATTACCAAATATGATATATTTTTCCTTCTACCCCTATGTTTTCAAAACAAATGAGTTGTCTGCGTGTGATAATTAACATTTATTAAACTTATTAGTACACAAAAAGTATTGAGGAAATACTGATTATATATGCTACCTTGCATTTAGCCGATGAAATTAAAAATTACCCACCTTGTAAACCAATTTCTATGGAGTAATCTATATGTTCTGTGACTAGATATCTAATGAGTACATCCAAAATCTTAACTGCATTTGTGGCAACATCTGAACTACCAGACAACTGAAAGATATCAGTAATGAATCCATACTTAACCCATTACCACATAATCCCTAATTTTGATGCCCCTGAGATAAAAGCCTTTAGACAACATCGTGGGAAAAGGAAAAAATGCTGGTAACCAGCATTTTCTCCTTTTCGCACAATGTTTTCTACTCTTTACAAAACAAATTTCAAATTTTCAGTCACTTTTATTTTGTCGTCTGCAATTGCTTTCAATTTGGACCAGTCTAAAATATTGTGGTTTGGTAATGGGTTAACTCTTTCAGCGACAAATATATAACCTTGACTTCCATCAACAGTTCTAGATACTATCAATTAAAACTTACAAAGATTTTGATTGAAGATCAGACATCAGATATTTTGTACAGTCTGATCTTGATCTATGCCATCTGCAAATGTCAATGTTTTTGCCTATGGTGCCAAATGGCAATACAAAATTTATTGCATAAACATATGAAAAGTTCCAAGTAACCATTAACTCTTACATAGCTAAGTAAACAAGAACATTGCAAGCGGGTCCAAATGCTCCTCTGCAGTTGCTTGATTTTCAGTGACAATTCCAAGTTGCATACAGGTCATAACTCTGTCAATAAATAATTTGATTACCTGCCCTTGTTCTATGGGCTCTCCTTTTGATGGTGAGCACTTTGTCGAGGTATAAAGTAAATCATCTTCAGTAATGACATTATAAAATGTAAAAGTCTTTGAAAAGTTCAAAATTTGTGCATGACAATGACTATGACACAGATAACAGTGTCATGGCTACCACAAGACCTTGTTGTTTTGTTTGAAAACAGCCAAGCTTGTAAAATTTAAGTTTTCTGACTGGAAAATATTCAATGTTTTGCATTTTGAAGATTAGCTCTACAAGAATATTCAAACAAATAGCAATCATTGTAAATCCCAAGAAATAGAGAATCTTACATGTGATCTCGTCTTGAGAAACTCTGCTCTGTACAGGGACCACAGTCATGCTAAGTGTTTTAACTTAAAATTAAGCAAAATGTATCTTGTCACTCATAAACAATGTTATCGAAACTGGTTTCTTTTTTTGCTATTTTTAATAGAACCAATGTAGATACCTGTTTAAATAAAAATCTTAATCTGCATTTCTTTTTGAAACTTTTTGAAAGAAGCCACTTGTAGGTTATTTAGAATGTGTAACCTTAGACTTACTTGTACTTAACCCATCACCACACAGCAAAATTATAGACCTATCCCATTTGAAAGCATTTGCAGACAAGAATTTCAAAGTGGCTTAAATGGTACAATTTTGCTTTGATAGTGTAGAAAACTTTGTGGGAAAAGAAGAAAATGCTGGTTACCAGCATTTTCTCCTTTTCCCACAATGTTTTCAAAAGGCTTTTTCCTAAGGGTCATTAAAAGTCGTCATTGTGTGGTAAATGGTTAAAATGTTATTTCAATACAAACTTCTGCTAACCACTTACCATTTCACATCTTTTAAATGCCAGTTTGGTCTCTTGTAGAATGTTGATAGACACTTCCTGTGAGAGGAAAGTTTCACCACCATAATTCTCAACAGAAGGTCCTATATTTATGTTTACATTCACATTGGCTATTTTAGCTTGAAGGTCACGACGAAACTCTGAAAGACTAGAATTTGAACTTCAATGAGAATATATAGAATGTTTTTAGTGCAGGAAAAATCAAATGTAGAAAAGAATCTATATCCAATGGCCATAAGACCTCTCAAGTGAAATTCATAAAAAAATTCATGAACTTGAGTTTGTGAAATTTTTCAAAAATATCATTCTGTATAGGTGCTGTGATCACTTGTACACTTACCCGCCTGACTGAATCTGTTTTTTCTGATGTTCTTTACTGTCATAATATCTCTGTAGAATGGCTCCACACCTTTCATGTAAATATCTTGTTTCAAAACTGTAAAGGGTAATATAAAAAGCTGGAATAGAATCTGCATTCAGACAACATACAAAAGTCATTCAAGTAAAAAGACCATGCATTAAACTATTTCAAGAACTCTTATTTAGAGGATTAATAATAACATCATTTCAAATTCACTTACTTTCAGTATACTAGTATATGTCCATAAATACTGCTAGAACTGGTAAAACTTACTTTATATAGTCATCTAGGTGTTTCTGGAAGATGATTTTGGACAGTTTGGGTAGAAAAGAACTGTCATTTCCAATCTTAAAATCAGACAAGTCACTGGATAACTTTGTGGTCCTACAAAAGAAATGTGAAACTTCAGCTGTAAGTATTTTTCATGCTATAAAGGTTCTTTTACAGAGATTGCAGATCAAGTTTAGACTGAAGAGAACATACAGTCTGATTTTAGATTTATCCAGTATTCTAACATAACACTTGAATTCAGCTCAATTAACATAGTGCAACAAAATCGTTCTAAAATCTATGTTATTCTATGTACAGTGACGTCATTCTATATATAGTGATGTCATTCTATATAAAGTAAGGAAGTTATTCAATGGACTATAAACTGCGTCCATGTTTTTATTGTAAGTATCAAATTGTTTTCCTTTGATTAAGAGTTGGTAGTGTAAGAATCAAATTAATCTTCTTTCTATGGTGGTTTATAGTTCAATAAACTATGTTGTGAATTATGAGGTGCAATAAATTGCCAACCCAGGCTGTCACTCTCGTAGATTATTTATTGTGCCTCATAACTCACAACTGTGGTTTATTAATTGATCAAACCATGATAGAAAGAAGATGATTTCTTAATTTACAGATGTATCTCAACCAGAAGCAATTTCTACACTGTCACTAGAAATTGTTTAATACTGACAAGAGAAAATATGGGATACATGCATTTCAGTTACTTTGTTCTCTTATCGCTAAAATAAAAAGTGGGTAAACCAAGACAAACTAGGCAAACAATAACAAATTGAAGTATCTTGACCCTGAATGACAGAATATCAGAAATTTTGCTTGTTTCAACATTATCTTTTGTACAATAATGACTCTTTAACTCTTTACCAAATGACAACATTTTAGACTGGTCCAAATTGGAAGCATTTGCAGACAATAAAATGCTGGTTACTAGCATTTTCCCCTTTTCCCACAATGTTTTCAAAAGGCATCTTATTCAGGGTCAAGAAAACCTGGGATTGTTTGGGATAAGGTTAACTCTTTACAACATTATCCTGACTTTTGACGACCCTGAGTAAAAAGCCTTTTGAAAGCATTATAGGAAAAAGAGAAATGCTGGTAACCAACATTTTCTCCTTTTCCCAAAATGTTTTCTACCCTTTCCAAGACAAATTTCAATTTTTGAGCCGAACTTAGCTTGTCGTCTGCAAATGCTTTCAATTCGGACTGGTCTACAATTTTGTCGTTTAGTGAAGAGATAAACATTCTTCACTTTTCACAAGACAGAAAATTTTAGAGTTGTCTAAAGTCAAAACATTTTCAGACAACAAATAAAACATTATTCAAACTATGAACTATGTTTTTGAAAGGGCATAAGTACTGAAGATATGAAGTAACGACTTTAAACCCACTACCACATAATCCCAACTTTGGACACAGAAGAAAGCCTTTGGAAACATGGACAAAAGAAGAAAAACGCTGGTAACCAAGATACCAAACTTTTCATGCAATATATTCTACCCCATCAGAGACAGAAATTATCGCATGAACACTTTCTTTTGTCATCTGCAAATGCTTTTAATTTGATTAAGTTGAAAATTTTGTTGTTTAGAGTCGAATAGCTAACCCGACAAACCTGACATTAAAAGTCAAAGGAAGCAAAACTGTAAGAGAATCTTTAACCCTTTACCACAAAATCCCTACTTTAAATGACCCTGAGAAGGAAAGCCTTTGAAGACATTGTGGGAAAAGAAGAAAATGCTGGTAACCACCATTTTCTCCTTTTCCCACAATGCTTTCTACCCTTCCAAAATCAAAATTCAATTTTCGATTCACATTTATTTTGTCATCTGCAAATGCTTTCAATTTGGACTAACCCAAAATTTTATTATTTGGTAAAGAGTTAATACATGTAATAACAATACATGTATATGCATTCTATCATCACCCCATACATACCTAGTGTAGATATCAAAGAAGTCCTTCAAATATTGCTCAGGGTCATCTTGTTTGTCCAGTTTACTTTTAATAAATGTCTGAAACAAAAAATTATGACAGACATTTGGCTCTACAAGAGAGAATCAAACATACATGTTGAATGGAAACATGTACAGAAATGCATGGCTGTGACTAATTGTTTCAGGGTTTGGAAGGAAGCTGAAAATTATAATTTTTATATGAGCAGTGGCCATATCATCATGTAACTTCTTTTTCTACAATGTTTTCAAAAGCTTTATTCCCAGCAGTTGTTAGTGTTCAGGTTTGGATGGCAAAGGGTTCCACACTATAAATAACTTGGACATGGGTATCGGATAATCCTTGAATCAACAGGTCATTATTTCCAGCTGAGTATAAATCTGTCAAAACAGAACTTTTTGAGTCCCATGCAATAAAAGCTTTTGAGATTTTATTTTTTTCAAGAAAAGAGCAACTACTTATTACAAACAATAGCTCCTTATCCCATGATATATTCTGTATAATTACAAAAAAAGTTTTTCTTTCCTTTAACCCTTTACCACACAATCCCGACTTTTAACGACCCTGAGAAGGGAGCCTTTTGAAAACACTGTGGGAAAAGGAGAAAATGCTGGTAACCAGCATTTTCTCCTTTTCCCACAATGTTTTCTATGCTTCTCAAAACAATTTTCATTTTTTCAGTTATATTGATTCTGTCATGTTCAAAAAGCTTTCAATTTGGACTAGTCTAAAATTTTATTGTTTGGTAAAGAGTTAAGAGTTTCTCATTAGTGTTGGTGGTAACTCAAAGGTAAAAACTAAAAAGCTTATGCTCTTTTCTGCCAATATTTTGCACAAAATAACAAAATGCTTTTTTCCCTCTTTTGCTTATTTTGGATTAGTTATCTGATAAAGCCTCTACAAGTGAACCATTGCTTTAACAATCCTAAAATAGCTTCAGAAAAGAAGCAAATGCTTGTAACCATTCTCTGGTCCCAATATTCTTCTATACGTTATAAAAATTTCAACAAATTAAGTTTGTGGTCTGCAAATGCTTTAATTCTGGACCAATTGAAAATTTGAAGAAACAAGAACTAGACTTTTTTACATATGCCTGAAACGTTGTAGCAAAAAAAAACCCTGCTTGTTACACTTCTTCTTTTGTCACAATGTTTGTAAAAGTGAACTCTTGCAAGAACAAAAGGAGCTACCCACAGCTGCTTATGAATTACCAATGGGCCTTGAGACTTTAAAAAAAGTTAGTCACAGACTTGACCATATATTTGTGAAACAAAAATCTTGGTTACCTGCAGCTTTGTAAGGTATATATTTTGTACAAGTTTTCCCATGACAACATCTGGATTACTGAATACCTCTTGGATCAGTTCATTGGTCTTTGTACACAGTGGTAAAACCTCATTAAATGGGTCAGAGCTCATAAATGCATTCTGTTAATGTAAAACGATGAAGAAGGTGCAATAATTTTTAATGCACTCTGGTTCATTCTGCGAAATATAACATGTACCAAAATAATACAGAACTTTTACATATCAATCCTGTGTTTTACCAATCCTGACAAAAACATTCATTTAAAAATTATAATGAAAAAGAAGAAAATCCTAGCAACTACTAGGATATTCTCCTTCACCCCCATCCCCCAAATTTTTCTATCCTATCAGAAAGCTTAAGCTTATTTTGGCAAATTTCTGAGCAGTCATTTGCAGATGCCTTCAATTTCAAAAGATCATAAATTCCTGGTTTGATCATAGGTTAAAAAATACCATAAATTGTCTGATACATGTAAATCCACTTATCTTTGAAAAACGTAATTTATATTTTTCTCCTGGAAGGTAATGGATACATGTATTTTCAATCTAGTCAGTATTCTAGTTGAATCAACTGACATAGTAATTTAGGTAAAACAATTGTTTGCATTACATGTATATTTTAACAATACATGATGTACGCCCAGCCTAAGTTAACTTTTTGCAAGATAAAAAAAGATCAGATGGGTGAGCTATCTGAAATTCTATTACACATACCTTCTAAATCTAGAATAAAATGAAAAACAAATGGTTGGTGAATATCAGACTTCTTTGAAGGAAAGGTGATTAAATCTATATACATGTATGTGAAAAAAAGAAGATGTAAAGAAAACCAAAATAACGATCTGACAACTGGAGAAATTGCTTGTTTTGAGCAAGTTCTCCTTTTGTCATATATTCAAATGACTTATACTAAAATTCAAATGCAAAAAAAAAATGAAGAAAAACAGTGTTACAAGTGAAGAAGTTGCTCCTGGTGAGAATTTTGCTCTTTTGACATGCTCTGAAATTTTTCTATCAAAATGAGCATGGATCAACAGGAGAGGGATCAGCCCTTTACCGCATGGAAAAGGTTTAGATTTGTCCAAACAGATGCAATTGTAGCTTAATTGAGTTTGTTTTTAAGTGTATTATAAAAACATTCTGGAAAACAGAGAAAATGCTGGTGTCTCCTTTTGTTTTCATTGTTTTCCAAAGCTCTTTTCCTTTAGGTATTTGAATCCTGAGGTTATGTGGCAGAGGATAAACTTAAGTAGCATACCTTCTGAGCCTCTTCTATGAATGTATCAATACATTTCCCATGTCCCTGAAATAATCATGTTAGAATTTTCATGCCAGCATCCATCAAAAGTCATACTTAAAATAATTTTAAACTTCCAAAACTTGATAAAACTTAACTGCATGTCGAACAAACAACCACCAATTTTTGTGAGCCTAACTCCGCCCCATGATATTATGTAACAAATTCTCCAAAGTCTCGAAAATTTCGGCCAAATTAATAATGTTATTATTTTTATTAATAAATGTAATTTCAACAACTGCAGGAGTTTGTCATTGTTTACATGTGATCCACAAGTTCCAGTATCATCAATAAAGGTGGTTTACAGTGTTCCCACTCTCACAAATTATTGCATTAATCACATAGGAAAACTGATGCAAAACTCATGAAATATAGTCATGTAGTGTGACACATCTTTGAATTTTTCCAGTAAGGTCTTGTTGAAAAAAAAAAAAAAAAAAAAATAAATGGTATAGAAATAGACCTGAAAATAAAATTGTCCATGAATTCATAACCTCCTGAACAAATTGGTAGTAAGCAACAACATCCCTGTATATAGGTCTGATGGATAATTAATCTGATCTTAAGCCTCTACCAGCCAACAATTTCAATGTGGCTCAAATGGTGCAATTTTTATTTGGTGTAGTAGAAAACATTGTGGGAAAAGGAGAAAATGCTGGTTAGCAGCATTTTCTCCTTTTCTCACAAGGTTTTCTAAAGGCTTCTTCCTCTGGGGCCTTAAAAGTCGTCATTGTGTGGTAAAGGGTTCAACAAACATAATGGTTAAAGAGAAATTCTCATTACTTATTATCTTCTCTAGGAACAATGTTACATATTTTCCTGCAGCAAGAGAAAATTTTTTCTACAAGTATTTGTGAGTGGATGAGAGGTCAAGAGTATTTAACTTCAATCAAAAACACACCTTCATCCCTTCACCACAAAATCTTAATCTTGTCCAACATAAAAGCATCTGCAGGCAAGTAATCAGATCTGGCTCTCACAGTGAAATTTGTCTTTGAAAGACTGGAAAACATTGTAGATAAAAGTGTAAATGCTGACCAACTTCTTTTCCCATAATTATTTCTACAGCGGTCTTTTCCAAGGATGTTAAACTTCAGATGATGGGGTAAAGGGTTAAAGGATATTTCTGTAAAAAAACTCCAAGCACAAAGTATAAAACTTACTAACCTTAAAATTTGAGAGAACTGATGCACATCTCTTCATCTTTCTCTTATCTCCTGCATGGTGGGCAATTCTAAACTCCTCAATTAGTTCATTCTCTATTTGATCATACTTATCTGCAAGAAAGGAAAAACTTCAATTCTTATCCCTGAGACAAGTTTTGCAACTACATGTAATATCAAATACTGAATACCCATAATTTAGTTTCCTGACAAAACGTTTTATTGCAGAGGAATTTTAACGTAATCTTTTGAAATTCTTTTTTCTCTCCATAATTAACATGAATTCAAGTTCTACACCTGAACACAATATGAAAAATATCATTTGAAAATACACCAGCCCTGTTTCTTAATTCCTGCAGAATTTTAAAAATGTTCTGTTTCAAAATAATAAAAGTTATCTGCTGATGAATATGTGTACATGTTTATGCATGACATACCTGCAATTTTCTGTCTGGCAACCACAAACCTGAAAACATAGCTGATTCATGAATAATCAAATAAAAATGTATAAAAGTCTCTAGTCAAAAAATATTCAATAAAAGCATTTATTTGAAAAAAAGAAAACAGAAATTGTTCAAAAAGTTCAGTATAATCAAAGTTCATTTGAAAGTAAAGGTGATTGTTTTTCAAAAGTATTTAAACCTTTAACCAAATGGTCTTGAGTTTTAATGAACCTGAAAAGAAAGCTTCTTACAACATTGTTGGAAAAGGACAAAATACTGGTGACCAGCATTTTCTCCTCTTCTTACATTGTTTTTTTCTCCGTCAAACTTCAGATTTTGAGACACTCGATTTGTTAACTCTTTACCAGACAACAACATTATAGACTGTTCCAAATTGAAAGCATTAGCAGGTGACAAAACTGAAGTGACTCAAAAAGCGAAGTTTGTTTTGAGAAGGGTAGAAAACATTGTGCAATGACAAGAAAATGCTGTAACCAGCATTTTCTCCTTTTCCGACAATGTTTTCGAAAGGCTTCTTCCTCAGGGTTGTTAAAAGTTTAAATTGTGTGGTAAAGGGTTAAATCTGTTTCCACTGATTGATTTGGCCTAGAATCTGATATATAACATCATATATATTGACTTACTTTCTATCAGAGCTGGGTAGTTCCAGGGCAATCATATGTAACTTCTGTATAATCTCTGCCGCAATCTGTAGCTGTAAGCATTAACTTATATTTAAGTCTTTACTACACAATTCTTTTAACGACCCTGAGAAAAGAGTTTTTTGAAAACTGTGGGAAAGACAAAATGCTGTTTACAACAAGCATTTTCTTCATTTACCAGAGTGTTTTCTACCCTTCCCAAACCAAATTTCAATTTTTCAGTCACGTTTATATTGTTGTCTACAAATGCCTTCAATTTGGACCAGTCTATACTTTTGTCGTTGGGCAATGAGTTAAGTCAACAACATGAGTATTCATTTATCAACTTAAAATTTAGTGTGACCTATGCTTTTATTTCATTTTCATAGATTTGATCGCATATTTATCTGGGAAAGCAGCTAGTGGCCTACTCGCCTGAAAAGAAATACCTTGCTTAACCCTTTACAACACAATGCCGATGTTTGACGCTCCTGGAAAAGAAGCCTTTTGAAAACATTGTAACCAGCATTTTCTCCTTTTCCCACGATGTTCTCTACCCTATTAAAGAAAATCTGCACCATTTGAGCCACATTGAAATTGTCGTCTGCAAATGCTTTCAATTTGGACAAGGCTAAAAATTTTGTCATCCTGTACAGGTTTAATACTGCTAAAATACTGCTTAGGTGCAGTGGCTAACAAAACATGATTAAACAGTACTGAAACATATATCAACCATTTACAAATGACAAGAATTTATTGCTATATATAAATGGAAAGGGTAATTCATTAATAAACAATATTTTCTCTAAATAATCAGAAAAATTATGCAAAACCATCCAATAAGTTTCCATGTATATATCTCTATAAGACAAAAATATGAACAAATACCTGAAAGGGATCTGTAAATATGGCTGACTTGGGGGGTTCATCAGTAAGAAATTCTGACAAGTAACTCATCAAACGCTTGGCCTCAACAGCCCTGGCACGTGGAGTGTTCACACCCTCTAACTGATCTCCTAGATGTACAACCTTGGTTGCAACAAGATTTATCCTTTCATCCAAGGATTGGAAATGAGAAAAAGAGGCCTGAAAGAGAAGGCTTGATTCATTACATTTGAACTCTTCAAATATCAATCTGCTACTTCAGAGGTGAGCTGCGGGTTCTTTGGTTTTGAAACAAGAGAGTCATGATGGCACTGTTTTGCTCAACCGCATTTTAACCCTTTACCACAGCAAAATGTTTTAGACATGTCCAAACTGAAAGCATTTGCAGATGACAGTTTCAATGTAGCCCATATGAAATGATTTTTCTATGATTGGGTGGAAAACATTGTGGGAAAAGGAGACAATGCTGGTAACCATCATTTTCTCCTTTTCCAACAATGTTTTAAAAGCCTTTTCTTTCAGGTGCGTTAAAACTTGTCATTGTGTGGTAAAGGGTTAAATACATGCATCATGTACTTAATTGGTACTGACAGAGACATATATCAGAAGAAACCTAACACATCTATTTTGAATGCAGAGACTATGTCAATGAATACATACAAGTCTAATTAAGCATCATTCATGCCAAATTTAAATGAACTCTCTTTTCCCAACTTTCAATGCTGACAAAGAGTGCTCTGACAAGAATATTTCCAAAACTTAGAGGCAGAGAACATGTTCTCAGTGGGATGAATGGTACAATTTTGGATCATAAGACTGAATGGTAGAAACATTACTTCATAACAAGTATTAAACTCATACGAGGATAATATTTACATCAAAATAATTCAATCTCACAGAAAACTAGATACATGTAATTTCTTTCCTAAAAACTTGAATACCCTGCACCAATCATATAATAGCCCAGTTTGATAATCATGGGAGGTAATGGTAATAAACAATATACATGTATCTATTTTATGAAAGGATTTTTTTTTTTTCTCTCTCTTGATCAGTATACAAGCTTAAAAGTCATATATATTGACTTCATCCTCTGCATGAGGTTTTTTCCCCAGTTTTCACTTTTAAAGTCTTTGTAAAACATGTTTACCCAAGGCTACATCTTAATTAACTCTTTACCAAATGACAATATTTTAGGCTTGTCCAAATAGAGAGCATTTGTAGACGACAAAATAAAAGTGATTGAAAACTTGACATTTGTTTTGTAAAGGATACAAAACATTGTGGGAAAAGGAGAAAATGCTGGTTACCAGCATTTTCTCCTTTTCCCACATTGTTTTCTTAAGGCTTCTTTCCCGGGGACGTCAAAAGTAGGGATTGTGTGGTAATAGGTTAAGTCATATTGACTTCATCCTCTGCATGAGGTTTTTTCCCAAGTTTTCACTTGTAAAGTCTTTGTAAAACATGTTTACCCAAGGCTACAACTTAATTAAACAATCTTTCTACAGGTCTGCCAGATGATGCCACATGCAATATTTGGTAAACCTAGATCCTACAGTTAAGAACCAAATAATTCTTTTAGTTTTCAGTTTAGAAGCCTATGTATAACTTGTGATCCCCCACAGCAAGGCACATTTTGACCCAAGGGCTATAAATAGGACATTGTAAGTAGAAGTCAACTACATGAAGGGGCAAACTAACTTGGTTACCCTTGGCCATAGAGTTAGGATCAAAAAGATTTTCGAAGTTTTGACTATACAGTGAATATGCCTATGTAAAAGTTGTGACCCCTAGGGTGGTACCGACTTTGACCCCAGGGTTACAATCTAAATACCATTTGTAGGGATCTACAAGACACAGCTACATGCCAAATTTGGTAGCTCTGTGCTTTATGGTTAGGAGCAAGAAGATGTTCAGAGTTTTCACTATATATACTGGTAAGCTCAAGTAAAACGTGTGACCTTTGGGGTGATGCCACTTTTTTACCTTAGGGCTAAATTTAAAGAATTTAGGAAGAGGTCTATTGTATGAGGCGACATGCTAAATGTAGTGGCCCCAGACTTAATGGTTTTGGGCAACAACATATTTTAAAGATTTACAGTAATTTTCAACTTTTTTGCTATGGCAACCATAATTTTTATTGGAAACAAATTCATTGAAGGAATTTTGAAGAAGGCCATGACAGTATCATTTCTGTGAAGTAAAGTTAATACATACCGGCAAACATGATGAACACTAAGATATAAAATAAGCCAGCTGGCCTTTGGAAAGCAAAAAATGGATCTGAGTAAGATCATGTTTTTAAAGAGTGTCTTTTGGACCAGAATTGGGTTCTACAATGCCTTGCCAAAGAGAGTGCTGAATCTTATGGATGTCCTCGTTCCATAACCTGTCTTAAGACCCAAGCCAGTTAGAAACACTTAACCCATTACCACACAATCCCTACTTTTGATGACCCAGAGGAAGATGCCTTTAGAAAACATTGTGGGAAAACGAGAAAATGCTGGTAACCAGCATTTTTTCTTTCTCCAACAATGTTTTCTAACCTTCACAAAACAAATTTCGAATTTTCAGTCACTTTTATTTTGTCGTCTGCAAATGCTTTCAATCTGGACAAGCCTAAAATTTTGTCGTTTGGTAATGAGTCAAAAGATATGTGATGGTATAAGCACAAGTGACAAAGATGTGGATGACTGCACAAAAATTTGTGTTGGCCAGTTTATCTCCTTATCTTCCATCACCACTGGTGTTTGAATCCTGATATGGAATGTCAGCTAAACAAAGTAATCAACAAACTCTTCTATATGATATGTTACTTTGTCTGCAAATGCTTTCAACTTACACTAGTCTAAGATTTTTTTTTTCGGATAAAGAGTTGAATTTTATTCAAGTTGTTTGTCCATATCCTACATGACCATTTTCAAAATTATCTGCTCCTAGTTTATAGTTGATGACAGATTAAAGATGAGTAAAAATCAATTTTAACCAAATATATGTACAATGAGGGAAAATGAGGTACATGTAAATGAGTTACATCAAAAAAAATAAAGTAGCGGCCTGTAGCTGTACCTGATTATTTTTCTGCTGATCCATGACCTTTGTCCATAATTTTTTCTCTTCCTCTTTACACTCCTCTTCTAGTTTGTCTACTCTTTGTTGAACAAGATCATTTTTCTGTTTCAAGTCAGCAATCATGCGTTCAAAGGCACCATGCAGAATCATTGGATCAAACTCTTCATGCTGACTCTTGGCCTTTGTACCCATTGTACGCCACGCTATTCTTTCAACAAACTCATGGGTATCAAATGGATCCTATAAATAAAAACCATAATTTATCATCAAATGGGTGCTAAACATAATCATGTTGGAAACATAATCATTATTTTGTAAAGCAACTTTCAAAAGGTCCACTGTAAAAGTCATTTCAATATCTGACCATTGATTTCAGAAAAGTTTTTAAGAATTTCTTGATGTATCAAAATTTCACAAATTTTGAAAAGGGTCACCCAAGAAACATTGCTGTGAAATTATTTTAAAATCTGACCAGCCGATTCACAGAAGAATTTTCAAAAATTTCATCATTTCTATATAATGCAAGTAGCCCCCATTCACCAGAGCCACTTTTCTTGACAGATCAACATTTTGCCAATAGTATTTGAAAAGGTTCACATAAGGAACATCTCTGTGAAGTTATTTCAAAATCTGACCAGCCGTTTCAGAGAAGAAAAATTTTCAAGAATTTCTTCATGTCTGTATAGTGCAAGTAGATCCCATTTACCAGAGCCAGGTTTCTTGACAAATCGAAATTTCGCGTACAATTTTTGAAAAGGGTCACCCAAGGAACATTGCTGTGAAATTACTTTAAAATCTGACCAGCAGTTTCAGAGAAGAAGAATTTTCAAGAATTTCATCATTTATAAGGAGGAGTTGATGTTTATAGAATTGTTGACAACGCAAGACGCACGACGGACAACGCATGACGTACCCCGAGTGATCCTAAAAGCTCCCCTTGAGCATGTTGTGCTCAGGTGAGCTAAAAATGATGTAAGTTATATCTAAATCTTACCTTTATGCAAATCTTTACTTTTCAACGTAAATAACCGTTGATCTACTTCACCAGAAATCTAAACATGGTGATATCATCAATACGCATGTCTCTGCATAAACTGCAGTATCTCTAACACGCCATGGGACAGTTGAGTGAATTTCATTGTTGACAAAGGCACCTTGTGCAAAAATGGTTGTTAGGGTTACAGAACAAGACTATACAAAATTCAAATTCTGTTGAGTATGCATGCCTGTTTAATGAAGTTGCCGTGTAGGTTGTTTACAAATTACACAAGATTTTTTTAACATTGGGGGAATAAAGGGAAATTTCCATTAATTCAACTGGTATTTTGCACCACAGTTTGTTTGATATTAAAGATTAATCATTTATCTAATGATCCATGCACATTTTAACAGCTGTCATAGGAAATTTTGTTGCATAGAGCCATTTGAAAAGATGTGGGTAAAATCATATTAATTTAAGATGTGTTTAATGAGGGGTTGCTTTGAAGGTTTCTGGAGAAGAATAACAAAACTAGAAGGCCCTGAAGGGCCTGAATATGCTCTACTGGCAGAGAATTCCATTTTGCATTTTCATGAAAATCTGACAAGAAATGCATACTTTGTCACGAAAACAAGAATTAGTAATTTTCAACTTGAAATGGTTTCTTTTCCCATACTGTTTGTTGGATTTATTTCAAAATAGATAGGGTTGAAGCTATAAGTAAGATAAACAAATTGTGCAAGTTTCACAAGAATCTAATTACAAATGCACATTTTATCCCGTTAACAAGAATTTGAAATTTTCAACTTGAAATGGCTACTTTTCCCATACTGTTTGTTGGATTTTTCTCAAAATCAATAGGGTGGAACCCACTGATAAGATAAACAAACTGTGTGATTTTCATGAAAATCAGGCAACAAATGCAAACTTTATCGCGTAAACAATGATTTGAAATTTTCAACTTGAAATGGCTACTTTTCCCATACTGTTTGTTGGATTTTTTTCAAAATCAATAGGTTTGAAGCTATTGATGAGATAAACAAACTGTGCAAGTTTCACGAAAATCTGCTTAAACAAGAATTTGAAATTTTCAACTTGAAATGGCTACTTTTCCCATACTGTTTCTTGGATTTTTTTTCAAAATCAATAGGGTTGAAGCTATTGACGAGATAAACAAACTGTGCACGTTAAAATTGTGCAAACAAATGCAGACTTCATCGCGTAAACAAGAATTTGAAATTTTCAACTTGAAATGGCTACTTTTTCCATACTGTTTATTGGATTTTTCTCAAAATCAATAGGGTTAAAGCTATTGATGAGATAAACAAACTGTGCAAGTTTCACGAAACTCGGGCAAGAAATTAAGACTTTATTGCATAAACAAGAAAAAGACTAACGGACGGACAGACGGAAACCACGCCATGACATGAGCTCTGCTGGCTGAAAGCCAGTAGAGCTAAAAAAAAAAAAATAGCATCGATCGGAGCAAACCTCAGACTTAAGGCTTCAGACTGAAAGTAATTTGGGGTGAAAACCATTGGATTCCAATTTTGAATGTATTTACTATGAAAAAGTAATAACTTTTCTGACAGTTAGTCTTGCACACGCTGAAAAATCGTGTGATTTTGACAAAAATAAGAAAGGTGGCGGAGTCAGGACTTGGGCGGAGTTAGGGCGCCCGACGTTTGACCGGTACGTTTGACAGACATGAATCCGTCGGTTCCGGGCTTGTTCGTCCCAAAACCAGTTCGTCCCTGGGCTTGTTCGTCCCTGGGCTTATTCACCCGGGCTCGTTCGTCCGGGCTTGTTCGTCCCACACCACTGTTTCGATCTTATTGAAATATAATCGCTATGTTCCCTCCAAAGTAAACTTTTATTTTTAACATGCAAGTACTTTGAACAAAACTTACTTATGCTTTGATTTTGCCTCACTTGAAGTCGTATTTTGAACAGAACAGAAACTGAATTAATGATTCAAGACTTTAACACACAATGTCTCCGCATCACCTTTGGCCTAGACTAGCGGCCTCACATTACATAACAGTATTTACTGAAAATCAATATGTTCATGTACATGTATGTATATATGATTTCTTATCTAATATCTTTCCTAAATACCATGTGGGGATGACGTCATTGGAATTTCTCATTTACTTTAGTTTCATCTCAAAATGTAACGATGGGAATGACAACATTGATATTTTTTCTTTTACTTAGTTTAGTTTAAAAATATTATTTTACATCGATTGAGAAACAAGCTCTGACAAGTTATACTAATCTCTCTCGATTCTGCTTCCTGGGAACTACACCAGTACTCGCGCCGAATGCCCCGGGAATCAAACTCAGGACATTTTGGTTACGAGGCCGATGCTCTACGTCACGACCACGGACACCACATTTCTTTCACTTTGGTTTCTTCTATAAACGTGATGGGGATCTTTTTTGTACAGTTATAATTAACTTTGGTTAATTATATCTGCCAACTTATGTTGGCAGATACATAAGTTGGGACGGACAAGCCCGGATCAACGAGAAATCAGTTGGGACGAACAAGCCCGGACGAATGAGCCCGGACGAACAAGCCCGGGCGAACAAGCCCAGGGACGAACAAGCCCGTTACCAATCCGTCAGAAAACAAAATTCTTTTGACACACGATAGGTTTTCTTGATTTAGTGAAGGGGCCTTTTCCGGAATTATGACGAAAAAATGCAGATAACGAGTAGTCTCCATATACTTCGTGAAATACCTGTTCTAGTTCCTCGAAAGACATCTCTGTAGTCTTCTGAAGGCAAAACTCATCTATCGATGCGGAAGTTTACGTTTCTTTTTTGTTGTTACCTTTTTTGTAGAGAGCTTCAATGAGGTTGGGTTGCAGTGAACAGTTATCGTTGATCAAAGTGTCGATCGACTCCATTCGCCCGATTCCATACCCTACATCTAAGGAGTTACCATTTTGAATTGTAAACCACATGAAATCACTTAGCAACGACCTGAACAACCAACGTGAAGTTATTTATATCTACAGATCTCTCGATGAAAGCTCCAAACGTAAATATTTTGATAAACTACGCTATAAATTGCACGTACTACCTACTTCATTTAACTGAGCCGGGACAAAATCATTTACATAAATATTCTATTTTGACCGTAAACATCGCTCGGCATATGTCCCGAATGGTCTCGGAAATAATTGGTGTAGTTTACGCCAATCGATCCTTAACTTACCCCATAAGTAATTGAGACTTTCCGGTCAATGGTGAGAAAAGCAAATAATGTAATTTCAGTTATTTTGGGGGATAAATATCTCCTCGTTGGGCAGTTAGGCCAGTCAATAAAGCAATAGACCTAGAAGTAATTGCAACAGAATTTTTAAGTTTACCCGACGATAGTATTGAGTGATATGTGTTTACCCTATAAAATCCCCAAGTTTTGCTTTTGCAGTTTAGGAGAAATTAATTACCAAAGTTAGCAATTTTGAACATTTTCGGAAATGGCCCGAATGTGCTACCGTACCAGTGGAAATCGCTGATGTCACGCGCTTTATAAAGTGACGTCACATAAAGTGTAATGGTGGTATCAATACGATTTTGAAACAGAGACGTAAACACATTGTGTTAGAAGATTAAGAACTGCTTTAGGTAAGTTAAATTATTTAATACGTTTTCATAAAAATTGCAAGCACACATTGAGACAATAATTATTTGAGTAGTACTCCCCGATCGGCCAACAATAAAATTTTGATAATGTCAACACTGGCAATTTCTTTACGCCTACCTCATTGCATATTTAATCAGCTAAAATCACCGTCTGTCATCACCACCGGAAATAGATTACCGGCGAATCGAAAGTACTCCACATATGAACGTGAGTGCTCACAAAAAATGACAATTTTTATCGTAAAAAACAAATGGATTTACAAAACATTCACGAGGCATAGTTAGTGGATATAATAAGCTTCCAACGTAAGTAGGATTTGTTTTTTATCAGTAAATGTGAAGGGTTTAGCGATTAGAAATCCTTAGAGCTGGTACCGAAAAACAAATTGTATTGTGACATTTATTTTCATTTTTTCCAAAAAAGTGTGCACAAATTCCAGATTTTTTTAATCATGATGAAGTAAAATTATGGCTGACAGATAAATTTATTACTGTTTTACCTCAAATCGAGGGATTAAGCAAATTTTTTGTCAAAACGAAAATTTCATTGTGGACGGCGAATAGCTAAATCCCCAAAATTACGTGTACGGCGAATAGTTTTGAGCTTTTTAACAATATGTGCACAAACACATATGTTCAAGTCGTATTGCGTTCGTGCCAGGTACATGCAATAGAAAACACTATACTCAGTTTACATTTCAGATTAATGATGTCAACATACAAGTGTTATTACTGCCCTGAAAAACCGCCAAACTTTGAGAAAACTATTCAGCACCTCATAAATTGCCACCGAAATGCGTGTCAGGCAATTACAAGAACACAAACTGCGAACGATTAGTTTCAAAGTGATTCCAGAACTATGTAGAGAACAGGGGAGGACCATAACAATCGATTCCACCAGAGAAAAAATTCACATATCAAAGGCTAATGTGGTGCCTAAAGATAGCCCTTTTAAAAAACTGATCAGACTAGAGGGTATCTGTAGTGACAGTGACACTTTCAACAATGTAGAGCATATTTTGTCGGGACAGGGCCAAACTGGTACCGAGGGTATCAGGAGAAATCGGCCCCTGGAGAAATCGGCCCTTGGAGAAATCGGCCCCAAAACGCTTGGGGCCGATTTCTCCGGAGAAATCGGCCCCTGGGGACGATTTCTCTGGATAAATCGGCCCCGTAGAAATTTTGGAGAAATCGTCCCCAATGCCAAATTTTATATATATAGATATTGCTTTTTCAGAAAATGTAATTTTCATTTAGGTTTTATTCAACACATACACTGTGTAAGCCATGTCTTGTTTCAAGTTTTTTTATTACACCTTCTGTGTTGTTTTTATGGCAATTTTCACAGTTTTTTACACTGATTGTTCTTATTTTCACACCTTCACACAGGCAGCCTACACCTGAAAGATTGTTGAATGTTTGTGTTTGTTTGAAATTGATATTGAACGAATTATGAAATATAAATGCCCACGATGCATACATGTGTATTTGTTATATCATTAAAACCTATTTTTTGTTTTGCACCTTTCTCTCTCGATCTCTGCCCCTTTCTGCATGTTCGGCATAGGTAATTGTTATCAATTTCATATTGTTGTTCTTCGTCGGATCAGATCTCTCTCTCTCTCTCTCTCTCTCTCTCTCTCTCTGTTAATGAATATTGTTCATGTTACAGAATGGTTTTTAGAACCATCAGATGTCTTTCTCCAACCTTTTGACATTTACTCCTTTTCCCACTATGTTTTCAAAAGCCGTATCCTACAGGTTTTTTAAAACTCGGGATTGTGTGGTAATGGGTTAAGTTAATCGATCATTGGTTCGATCAATGAAAGAGTTCTCCAACGAGAGTATGAATCATTGTTACGCTGTATATAAAAGAGTGATATGACTGATAATTATTGTGGACTCTATTTTATTTCATCAAAAAAAAGGATGCACTTTTAAAAAACCTGTAAGACAGGACTTTTAAAAACATAGTGGGAAAAGGAGTAAATGTCAGCACTATTGCACTTTCTCCTTTTTCCCACACAAAAACAAAAACTATTTTTCCAGTTATATTTAATTTGTTGTCTGCAAATCCTTTGAATTTTGACCCGTCTAAATTTTTGCCGTTCGGTAAAGAATTAATTACACAAAATAACTGGGTCACTAGTAGTACAATGAAAAATGATAGAAAGAGAGCGTCAGAAAATGCAGCGGAAGTATACAGTGTGAGAGAGCGAGTATAATACCCGATCTAGATAGAGAGAGACAGAGACAGAGTGAGTGACAGAGAGGAGACAGACATAGAAAGACACAAAAGGTTGGAGAAAGACATCTGATGGTTCTAAAAACCATTCTGTGACATGAACAATATTCATAAACAGAGAGAGAGAGAGAGAGAGAGAGAGAGAGAGAGATCTGATCCGACTGAATATGAAATGTTACAGGTGTAGGCTACCTGTGTGAAGGTGTGAAAAGAGAACTATCAGTGTGAAAAACTGTGAAAATTGCCATAAAAACAGCAAAGACGGTGTAATCAAATACAACTTGAAACAAGACATGGCTTACGCAGTGTATGTGTTAAATAAAACCTAAATGAAAATTACATTTTCTGAAAAAGCAACATCTTTGTATAAAAAAAATTGACATTGGAGACGATGTCTCCAAAATTTCTATTGGGGCCGATTTCTCTGGAGAAATCGTCCCCAGGGGCCGATTTCTCCGGAGAAATCGGCCCCAAGCGTTTTGGGGCCGATTTCTCCAAGGGCCGATTTCTCCAGGGGCCGATTTCTCCAGCATTCGTACTGAGGAGTCTTGTGATACAGATCTGTCTGGTTGTAAAGATAAATTTCCGGATCTAAGTAACCCGGAGTAGCTTCGTCATACACGATCTGTCCCTTGTTTTTTGGTCCTCCCATAAATCTTAGAAAACGACCGTGAAATAACCTCAAACCTGTGCGCCAAAAACATTTCACTTCGTCGCTATACCGCATACGCGTTGCAGTCTCCTCTAAGCTTAACCATCTCACAACATCTAAGAATAGAAGAAACGCAATGTTATCGAGCGGAAATTTATCTTCACTTAAAAGCCTGTTGAATGAAAGAAACTCCTGCATTTTTCCATGTTCTTTCAAAGTGTCTATTACTTTAGGCAACAGAGAAACTAATTCGTCATAGATATTGTTAGTATCGTCAATGTACTCGCTACAACCAGACAGATCTGTATCACAAGACTCCTCGGTACCAGTTTGGCCCTGTCCCGACAAAATATGTTCTACATTGTTGAAAGTGTCACTGTCACTACAGATACCCTCTAGTCTGATCAGTTTTTTAAAAGGGCTATCTTTAGGCACCACATTAGCCTTTGATACGTGAATTTTTTCTCTGGTGGAATCGATTGTTATGGTCCTCCCCTGTTCTCTACATAGTTCTGGAATCACTTTGAAACTAATCGTTCGCAGTTTGTGTTCTTGTAATTGCCTGACACGCATTTCGTCATTTTGGTGGCAATTTATGAGGTGCTGAATAGTTTTCTCAAAGTTTGGCGGTTTTTCAGGGCAGTAATAACACTTGTATGTTGACATCATTAATCTGAAATGTAAAAGTATAGTGTTTTCTATTGCATGTACCTGGCACGAACGCAATACGACTTGAACATATGTGTTTGTGCACATATTGTTAAAAAGCTCAAAACTATTCGCCGTACACGTAATTTTGGGGATTTAGCTATAAGCCGTCCACATAAGGATCTATTCGCCGTCCACAATGAAATTTTCGTTTTGACAAAAAATTTGCTTAATCCCTCGATTTGAGGTAAAACAGTAATAAATTTATCTGTCAGCCATAATTTTACTTCATCATGATTAAAAAAATCTGGAATTTGTGCACACTTTTTTGGAAAAAATGAAAATAAATGTCACAATACAATTTGTTTTTCGGTACCAGCTCTAAGGATTTCTAGTCGCTAAACCCTTCAAATTTACTAATAAACAACAAATCCTACTTACGTTGGAAGCTTATTATATCCACTAACTATGCCTTGTGAATGTTTTGTAAATCCATTTGTTTTTTACGATAAAAATTGTCATTTTTTGTGAGCACTCACGTTCATATGTGGAGTACTTTCGATTCGCCGGTAATCTATTTCCGGTGGTGATGACAGACGGTGAAAATCGCCAAACCTGTTCAACTATGATTATACATCATTTTAACGTAATAAATTCACTAAAAGTATTGTATTTTTGCGAATTTCCATCGTGACAAAAAACCGGAAGTTGAGAAAATATGTACGAGATCTTATCAAAAAATTTCTCTACGGAAGCGCCTATAGGACGCAATTTTGATAGATATTTAGTCAAATACTATAATTGTTGTTAGAGGAAATATTTCTTATTCTTAATGTTATTTCAACATCCAAAAGTACTAATATCAACCTTCTCGGTTAATCTAAGGGTATTTACAAAGAGCCCAGGCTTGCTTTTATCTTATATACCGGCTCAGAAAAGAAGGGTAGAGAATGAAATACAAAATGTCTTAATCAGGTAATTTTCTTTCACTACATAAAGGCAAAAATGTGAACGATTTTTGTCTTTAAAAAGTAAAAAAAAACTTTTATGTTGTTGTATACAATGGAAGTCGTATATAATGGAACAATCATTCGTATTTTAGTGATCATTTAATCTGTGGAGGCACCATCCTAGTTCGATATAATTTGAAGGTTATTCATTTTGAAACTTTACCTGTAATCAATTTAAAAAAAACAAAACATTTTTTTTCTTCCTAAAAACTGCATAGTAATTGCAAAAAGTTTCCAAAAAATTATTATCATAATTATTTCATTTCAGGATTATACCATGGTTAGTGATTATTCTAGACCAGGCAAAAGGGCAGGGAGGCAGGAAAAAGGGGGCAGGGAGGAACATTGCCTTGTTGAATGACTTCTCATATCAGATAAAGGCAAATCAGTGTCCTTCACTCTTTTCGAAACAAGTTCTAACTATAACTTTGGATATGAATTGCATATTAAAGAAAAGAATAAGAAAAAATTCTTATCAACTCATAGACCCAAAGCAACACAATCTGACTATACAGGTTTTGATTGCCATGTAATTTATGATACCATGATGCACTGTCACACTTAGCTTTAATGTAGTAGACCCGTAACACTTCTGGTGTAGCATGGAATAAAAGTTCTTGATAGTTGATAAATACGGATTTATACATATAAAATACTTATGCATATTTTTGACCGACTGGAAATGCCTTTGATGTCTCTTGAAAACAATTGTTGATACTTTTGTTAGTTTTCAGAAAAGGGAGGTAATTATTAATTTGCTTTGTAATGAGAATACAATGGATTTGGATTTATAAATAATAATTCTTGGAAGGAAAAATTGGCTCGGTTAAAGTAGTACAATAATACTCATTTTAGCAAATTTTGTAGGAAAATAATATTGTAGAAATAGCTGTTTTACAGGTCCACTACCTAACTTCTCGTCAGATAACAAAAAATGTCCAGAGTAATTATTAAAAAAACCTTCTTCTCAGCTGTTTAAGGAAATGACTATAATTTTGATTTAAAAAAAAAAATAATTATTACATAGACGGAATTACAAAATGTGTAGGCAGGCCTACTGATGGAGTAGTGTACTACTGCATAGACATTCTATAAATAGACTGCTAACAATAGAACACTGCAATGCAGATTTTGCTTTAAAAAAAATTGCCGATGCTTGAATAGCAAACATCGAGTATTTTCAAGATAGTTGGCAACTTTGGTTTACCATCCATACTTGTAATTTATGCAAAAAATATACGAAATGATAATCTCCAGCTGCAATAAGATTTAATTCAGCTTTATTTTAAAACTATTCAAGTATTGATAAATTTCACTGATTGTGTGACGTCATTTAAAGAAATTAGCAAACGTAAAAGTACCTGTGGGGGGAAAAAAGTCAGGGTTTCAAGGGATAAAGGGATGGTTTAGCAAGTTAATGACAGAGAAGGATTATAACACCCTGCTGTCCTGTCTTAACTGACGAAGTTGATAAAGGATAATTAGTGTCACCCTTAGTCTTAGATCGGCTGTATTTCGTGAATATAGTCAGGTCGGAAGAAATTTATGGCGACTTTTTGTGACTGTGCAAGCTTGACGAGACAGAGCCGAGACACTGAAGATGAGTTTTTTGCCCATGTAGCCCGGTGGTTTGTTCTGAAACCAGAACAATACACAAACAAGTTTTGTATGTATTTGATAAGGGCAACAGGGCGGGTGTTCACAGATTCGAGGGCAGAAGGGCGGAGTGAAAAAGGGGCAGGGCGGCGCGCCCTGCTATTCCGCTCTAGAATAAACATCTAAGATGATGATGACATTTAGGATACGTAAATACCTGAAGAAGTATACATTTCAATTTCATTTCAGGGATGAAAATATATTGTCGGACACTGTAAACCCAAGATCAGACTGCGCGTTCTGTGCAATCTGATCTTGATCTACACTGTTTGCAAAAGGTCAGTAAGTCGCACTTAGCAGCCTCGGTGTTAAAGGTGGCCTTTCAGATTGTGAGACAAAAATTTTACAAGAATACAAAAAAATCATCCTCATACTCCAAAAGCCTAATAATTTTCATTTATAAAACCCCAGTAGTCAAAACCCATCAGACAACAAGAGAAATTAGATATTTACTACGGCCCAGGGCGACACCGAGGGGAAACAAGGTCTATTTTTACATGAGCAGCTAGCTGATTTACACACTGGAAATATACAGTCGAAGCTTCAAACGTCGCGTCCGAAGAAGAAATGATGGAAAATAATTACATGTTTGTTATGTTATGGCATTTCAGCATCATTAGTCACTTTCGAGTCACTTAATATTCCCACAATGCTTTTTTTTAATTTTTGGCTAAAAATAGCCTAAGAGGCTTCGTAGCCGTTTAAGGGAATACCCTCAAGTCTATTTTTTGTAATTTTATGGTTCTTAATTATTGATGATTTGTATTGTTTTTTCATATAAATTTCAGTGATATAAATATTTTCTAATTCAGTGGGATGTTAAAATTCTAGATACCCACCTTTAACAACTACTTTAAAGGATAATCATGAATGTTATTTTCACGCCACATTGTTGAAGGTTACCGTGACCTTTGTATTTTTTTACTATTTGACCTCAAAATAAGTAGGGATCATCTGCTTTCCATGGTACATTTATGTACCAAATATGAAAAAACTCTGTAAAACCTGTGTCTAGTTATCATCAGGACAAGGTGTAAGCGGGACCGAGCCATTACATTGTTGAAACTCACTGTGACCTTGACCTTTGACTAATTGATCCAAAAATCGGTAGGGATCATCTACATTCATACATATATCATAAAGTGCATTACCCAAAATACTTACATGCAAAAATGGCAATACTTGACATGGCAAGAGTGATCATGCATTGATAAATTTTCGAGGATAAAAATCAGTGGGTGGGGTAATTTTACATATAATTTTATGGGTTTTATTAGCTGTATAATAATAATAAGGACATTCAATTGATTCAAAGAGCATGGTTTGCCTTCTTTGTCATAAGTATTGTGAAAGGAATAACTAAATCTCCTATGTTTTAATAAATCTCGCTTTACGGTCAAATAATAGTGTTTCTTGTAATTTTATTGAATCTAAAACACCAATGTTCTTTGGATGTCTATTTTTCAAAAAGTGCAACTGCAAAAGTTCGGGACTTTTTATGGATACTTGTACATACATAGTAGTTACAGAAAAACAGACTTTCAAAACTGTTGCAATTACTTCTAGGTTGACCCCCAAAATAGGGTAGATTGACTGGCCTAAGTGTAGATCCTACCTTCAGTCTGAAGGTGTCTGCTCCGATGCTATTTTTGTGACTGGTCTTCGCATAGGTTAAGCGTTAAATTGATTACTTGTGTATATATAACTTAAAGGTGGCCCTTCAGATTTTGGGACGAAAATTTTACAAAAATGCAAAAAAATCATCCTTATATTCCCATAGCCTTTTAATTTGCGATCATTAAAACCCCTGTAGTTGAAACCATCTGATAACACGAGAAATTAGGGATTTATTACGGAACAGGTTGACATCAACGGGAGACACGTTCTATTTTTAGATTATCAATTCTCTCATTTAAATACAGGAAAACACAGACAAAGTTTCAAACATCCGTCCGAAGAAGACATTATGGAAAATAATTATTACATGTTTGTTATGTAATGTAATTTAAGCGTTATTAGTCACGTGCCAGTCACTTGACATTCCCACAATGCTTTATTGATTTTTGGCGCGAAATCTAAAAATAGCTTAAGAGGCTACGTAGCCTTTTAAGGGAATACCATCAAAAAAATTTTTTTTGTAATCTTATGATTCTTACTTATTGATGATTTTAATTGTTTTTTTCATATAAATTTCAATGATATATATATTTTTTAATTTGGTGTGATGTGAAAATTCTAAATACCCACCTTTAAGATTTCCTGCGAATATATGCAACTTTACGAATAACAGTCGGAGTTCCTATTATATGCCTACTTCTACATTCAGTATCAGATTAAATGAAGTTGACAATACAAACTGTAAAATGTCAATGGGAATTTTCTTTTAAAAATAACGATGGAAAATTGTGACGCATGTTTCCTTTTTTTTTCTAAATAAGTCTTACAGTTTTTGAAACGGTTTTAAAAACGGTATACTTCCGAAGACAAAATATACTGTGTTGATAGATACCAAGCTATCATTAAGAAAATTTTGGGTGATACATTGTTTTTAACAAACTTTTTGTAAACACTGTTCTAAGATCTATATAGGCATCGGCCTCTGGTATCCATTCTTATGGGTTTTTTCCCCCCTACCGATTGTGGTCGCGGTCTCACTCCCCCCAGTGAACTGGCCACCGTTGTATACCGTGTATTACAACAGGCACAAGCTAATCGTACCGTGCCCTGTGATTGAATAATTGACACGGCCAATGAAACGGCTCGATACATATATCGAGTAACTTGACAATGTGCTCAGTTGACTTTATTTCATTCTTATTTTGATTATTATGTTATTAATAAATAATAGAATACAGGTATTCATATAGCATAATTTATAACTTTCAGATAAAAGGACCTTTTCCATCTAGAATTATCTTTTTTTTTTTTTAAATAAAAAGGAGAGGGAAATGTGAACATTCCATTGTGAGAAAAGGAGAAACTACTTGTAACAAGCAATTTCTCCTTTTCTCACAAATTTTTCTACCCTATATAGTACTTATTTTCAATTTAAATGCTCTTTAAAATGTCGTCTGCAACTTGTTTCAATTTGGACCAGTCTAAAATTTGGTCGTCTGGTAATGGGTTAATTAGATACTGTTATTTCAAATCCTCTCTAAATTCTTTATTCATTTAATTTTTTGACTATTAGACATCTGAACAACTGAGTAATACATAAATATTCGGCAAGCAATTTTCCCCTCTTTTATTTTTTTCCCCCAAACACTTGTTAGTAAATGTTGAAACATGCTTCTTTATTCCTCACAAAACAAAGAAATTAAATGTTAAGGGAGAATTAAATGATAATTAGACACCACATGTGTTTTATTGCCCCTAGGCTTATCTCTGCAGGCTTCTTCAAAGGGCCACAGACTTTAATCTTTGAGAATTGCAACCTACAATTCAATTTATAAGATAATTGATTATCTTATTACCCTTTCTGCTTTATCAAGTACAAACTTGTGCATTATATTTGTTATTTCGATGTTAATTTTTTTATTAAAAATTCAACGTCACCACTTGAAAATTTTTCAGGTATTCATTAATTTAGCTTTTATTATAAACATAAAAATCAAATAATTCTCTTATAATCATTAACATTTTTTTTCTATCAAATTTTAGACATTCAGCTATTGTTTGTTGAAATGATTCCATGCATAAGTAATTATATTATGATCACAAAACAATCACTTTAAAAGACAGTGATATTGCTTTTTACACCCACCAAAAACATACACACAAAAATCAAGAGACGCTACTCTAAGTTACTACTTGCACAGTTACCTCGCCTAATACGGGCAGAATTCGCCCCGTATCGACAAGTGGCTTCTTTAAAAAAGAAGCCAGGAGAGGTCGACATCATTTTTTTCTAATACTTTTTATGCTTTTAGGTTAAATATAATCTAGGTACATGTACACATTCATCAAAGTGGATGGCAAGAACAGGATTCCGTATTCATCCGTCCTTGTAATTTATGTAAGTCACACGACCCTCTTCCCGCGTTGTAAGGTCACGTGATTTTTCCGCTGTGTTCGTTTCTATTTTTAACGAAATTCTTTTTTCTTTTTCTTCTTTTTGTTAAGATTTAAGATTGTAATACAAAATTAAAATTGTTGGAAAGGGAATATGCAATTAATTCCTTACAATTTTGTTGAAATTCGTGATATAGAAACAAACCACGTCTATTTCCTATTTCAGTTTTTAGACTTCGATTTCTTTATAAAATCATGACGAAACAGACTGTGTATCGGAACAATTCCCCTACAAAGATCTGATTTAGACAGCAATTTCTGAGGCAGTCTGCCTTTTAAACTCAACACTGTTGGAGAGGTCTGATGACCTCTCCAATTAGCCTGTACCGGTCCCTATACACGTAGTAGTATCAGGGGCGGTAACCAGTCTATCCCCCCAGTAGGGGGGGGGGGGGTGTAGTAAAACGCGCTAATAATGTAGCAATTAATGGAGAAAATGGGTTATCAATACGTTTACGAGAAATCAGGCCTGTTTTACCTACGGTTTTCTCTAAACTATAATAGTATAGTTACTCGCAAAAATCATTTACAAAACATACGATCGATTACTGCAAATCTTTATATGTGGGGTTTCTAAAAATAGATCAACATGGTACACCGAGTACATGTGCATTACTAAAGCCTGTTGGACCTGTTTTGATAAATAGGCTTAGGCCCAGGTAAAAAAACAAAGTTGTATTTTCTTTTTTTTTATTCAATCCATCTGGTAGAAAAAAATTAATGGTACAGTGAGTTAGGATAGCCCATTAGAGTCACTTTAAGCACAGGAATTTGACCATTCTGTAACCAAAATAAATGATAAAATATGAAAAAAAAAAATCTCCCCTGAATGATATAAGCACAAGGAATGCAACGTCTCGATTGCTGGCGCTAGCACCCTACAGCCTTTCCCAACCAAAATCACCCACGAAACAAACATTGATCATAATCTCATTTAGCCTAGCGATAGACAACACAATAATGTACCTGCGACATCCGGCGATACCTCAGTAGACACCTTTAAACCGGAGATATCCGTCATGTTTTACAACTCTATTCGAAAATTTTTATTCGTCCGAGACTCCATTCGCTGACGTCACAAAAAGAGGCAGAAAGCGTATTTTCGTATTACTTATTACTATTATTTTTTTCGTTTTTAAGATACTTATGGACATCACATGATACTAAAGATTTTTCTAGAATCTTTAGTATCATTTGATGTCCATAAATATCTTAAAAACGAAAAAAAATTTAGTAATAAGTAATACGAAAATACGCTTCCTTGCATTTCTTGTGACGTCAGCGAATGGAGTCTAGGACGAATAAAAATTTTCGGATAGAGTTGAAAAACATAACGGATATCTCCGGTTGAAAGGTGTCTACTGAGGTATCGCCGGATGTCGCAGGTACATTATTGTGTTGTCTATCGCTAGGCTAAATGAGATCATGATCAATGTTTGTTTCGTGGGTGATTTTGGTTGGGAAAGGCTGTCGGGTGCTAGCGCCAGCAATCGAGACGTTGCATTTCTTGTGTTTATATTATATAAGGGAGATTTTTTTTTATGTTTTATCATTTTATTTTGGTTATAGAATGTCAAATTCCTGTGCTTTAAGCATGGATGCCAGATCTGAAAGTGGTGCAGATTTTTTTAAATGCTAATAAGCGCGCCTACCCAAAATTTGCCTATAATCTAAATTAAACTTTCCCCGTGTTCACAATAATGAAACAAACAATGAAACTATGCAATCTTTTTGACATTTTTTTTTTTTTAATTCAAGGTGCACATTAAAATCCACATTTATGTAAGACTCATTTTAAAGGTGGCCCTTCAGATTTTGGGACAAAATTTTTACAAAAATGCAAAAAAATCATACTCCCATAGCCTTTTGATTTGCGTTCATAAAAATCCAGCAGTTGAAAACCATCCGATAACACGAGAAATTAGAAATTTATTACTGACCAGGTTGACACCAACGGGAGACAGGTTCTATTTTTAGGTTATCAGTTCTCTCATTTAAATATAGGAAAACTCCGACAAAGCTTCAAACATCCATCCGAAGAAGACATTATGGAAAATTATTATTACATGTTTGTTATGTAATGGAATTTAAGCGTTATTAGTCACATGCCATTCACTTGACATTCCCACAATGCTTTATTGATTTTTTGGCGCGAAATCTAAAACTAGCTTAAGAGGCTACGTAGCCTTTTAAGGGAATACCATCAAAAACATTTTGTTTTTTCGTAATTTTATGATTCTTAATTATTGATGATTTGTATTATTTTTTCATATAAATTTCAATAACATATATATTTTTTTAATTTGGTGTGATGTGAAAATTCTAAATACCCACCTTTAAATCAAGTGACCAATTTCGCATGCCGTAAAATACATAATAAATGGTCCTAGCAGAAGGAAGTGTAACCAGTCTCAGAATTTTCAGTCTTCACATTGAATGTATTCATATTTCTGGCTAGATTTATTCTCAATTTTGACTAAATCTACTAGGACAGATATACATGACCAGAAATAAGAGCAATTATTGACTTTAGCATTTAGCATCTCAGATCATAGCTGAATGAATCGCACCAGGTAGCGTTTTATTGAGTAAACGTTTATTTTATTTTGAAATTCAAAGTGACGGCTGTTGTTTTGAAATAAAAAATAATAATAATCCGCTTCTGTACCCAGAATGTCCAAATTTATATATAGATAGAGTTTGTAGAATAACATCTAGCGGGAGATAATGCGGTCCGTAGCACTCGTTTGCAACCTTGGCTGATATGTGTTTCCAAACTGCATTTAAGTTTTTCTGGTAAATGTTGTCATTTTGACGTTCGTTTCAATTGGTCTTCTTCAAGGTCAATGAAGTTAAGTTTAAATTATGGTAAATGTCGTCATTTTGACGTTCCTATAAGGGATTATTTTCCAATGTAAATTTAGCTATTGTTTGGAAACATGTTAAAGGTATAGTTTTTAAATGCCAAGGTAGCGTCTTGCAATTAACTTATATTGTTACAACTTTTTTTTTTTCATTTTAACATGTCAAATATTGAACGTAACTCATCTACTGTGAATGTTTGCTTCTATATGTATTTTTTGTATCATTGTCATTGTCTTTGTCATACGTTTAAATCTATTTACATTTAACACTGATTAATATTACGTCCCCAGGCAGGCTACCCAGTCTTAAACAACTCGTTGAGGAATGAATTTTGTCTTAAATGTGTGTGACCATACTTTTTAAAAAAAATACGTGTGGCAATACTTTTTAAAAATTCTTTGGAATGCCCATGGTAATGCTTGAATTTATAGAAAAAATCCTGTGTTTAGGGAGAGTGATTCATTTTGATGTTAATAGTTATCCTCACATGAGTGGAATAATAAATTCAGAGTAAGAATTCTATCACTCAGGTTTTTTTCCCAAGAACTTTACCGTTCATGCCAAAGAATTAACCTGCTTGTATTTCCTGAAAGTGTTAATTGTTTTCGAAGGCCCTATTTTTCAGGGTCATGCACACTTCAATTTGTTTGGTAAAGGCTTAAAAAGCCAGTGGAGCGATACAGGGCCATCGTGGCCCTCTTGTTCTATATCATACGATATGCGACTACAGGTACATTTTACATCGAGTGTGGAATGAGATTAACTCGTGTATATGCGTACATTCTAACCTTACATGTATCAAAGTTTACTCTACCACTCTCAAATGCGAAGAAATACTAGAGTCATAAATATAGATTAGGATTAGATTGGCATAATTTACCTGTTTATACTAGTACAGATATTACAGAGGACTGTCCCCAAAGCCGATGTTACTTTTTGGCTGGTCGCCTCTGTTGTACCGTAAATGTCCAAATATGAAAAAGATCACCGGGGGGTCTCATTATTAAGACTACTGTTTGTACTTGCCTAATTGAGTGGAAAAGTAAGAGCATTGATGTCAACATCCAAAGAAATGGGTTATAGCTCCTTCAGTTGTAGGCCTACTATTGATCGACTCTGGGAGCTAAAGTGAAACATGGCCACGTGACCCAGTACGACTCACAGACAATCGAGCTGTAACATGACATCAGTGAACTACACTCTGTGGCTTATAAATTGCCTAGTTCTAACGCTGGAATTCTGTTTCATATGAAAGTTTGAGAACGTTACACTCTTTGTACATGTGGATTCACTTTGGTAACTGGGTAGATCTACAGTAATATTACTCAATATGTCACCAGGGATGAGTTTATTTAGAAGTGTGAATATGCCTATGAACGATAGAACCCCATCGTGATGTACGTATTTAGTGTCGTATTATTGGCTTTTGTGTCACTTATTGAGCAGACGACATTTCCTGATATTGTTAAATTGTGAGAATGTCTGGTGCTCCACAGGTTGCCGAATATTTCCAAACTTTTTTGGGATGGTTTAATATACACAATGAATTTGAACATAACTCATAGCAGAAAGATTTTTTTCATCACAGTGTGATACTGAAAGTTGATGTACAGATTTCTTTAGATTTCAACGAAATTATAAATTCAGACTTACAGAGATTTTTGCGGTCGTGAGCCAACATATTGCAACTTATTAATCAAAGATCGATCAGTCTTGATACGCTATATATTGACTCAATTCACTACAATACATTATTCTGTGAGATGACTTATATGAGGTACATATTTATTCATTTATGTTATAGATATTTACCCGATAAAACAGTATCGATATGTAAGCTCTAGCCCGTAGACGCGTATTTTACATTATACTCGTATATAGCTGATAATTGTGGCAAAAGTGCTTCTAAGTAAACGTTACAGGCCGATAGCTTTGTCAATGTAAATCGCAGACGACATTTCCCCGAATTAATGAATGCTGCATGAATATGATGTTTAGTATTATGGATGAATGAATATTATAAATGCGGCAAACGAATTTTGGAAACATCATGAGAAAAGGAGAACTTTAATCTAGAAGAGCAATTTCTGATTTGGTAACATTTCATAGATCTATGCGTTTTCTTGAAATAAAATTTCGTGTTGATAATCTCAACCTTAACCCTTTACGAAACGACAAAATTTTGGACTGGCCCAAATTGAAAGCACTTGCAGGCGACAAATAAACGCAGCTCAAAAAAAATGAAATTTGTTTCCAGCAGGGTAGAAAACGTTCTGGGAAGAGAAGAAAATGATGGTTACCCATGTTTTCAAAAGGCTTCTATCTTGGGGTCGTAAAAAACATGGATTGTTTGGTAAAGGTTAACCTCTGTCAGTGTCAAACACGTAAACTAAACTGGATCACTTTCGGCGACTGCAACTGAAATCCACTGAAACTCGGGAGATATTTACAAGATAAGCGGACGGTATTCATATTCAAGATCAGACTGCAAGATCTGTGCAGCCTATTCATTTCGTCCACTGCTGGCAAAAGCCCCTGATTTGGCCTTGGCTGATGAAAGGTTAAAACGTAGATTCCTACATTTCCGACATTTTTTTTCAGACAATAGGCCTATTGTCTAAAATTATTCGTGGAATTATATGTTGAAAAAGAATACTGGGTAATTAATTCATCGTAGTAGTAATAGCGTCTCTTTGCTTGTAAACAAAGATGCTAGGTTGTTATAGAAACATACATGTTGAAACTTGTTTTACCATGAAGACCACCCTACTGTGTAGTATACGGGTTATTATGATGTCATCTATTTGAATTGTTTTTCAATAGCGCCACTCATCTTTAAGTGCTTTTCAAATATTGGTGATTGATACTTAATCCGCCTAAATATACTTTGAGGTATATGAAGACTGGTTGAAGAGTGATTCGATTGTGTCTTTAAGTGAAAACAATGTATACATATTTGAAAAACCTTATTGCTACGAAATTATAAACTCTGATATATGGTAAAAACATTGTGAGAAAAAAAGAAGGTTGGACGAAGCATTGAGATAAAACCCATCACCTTTTGCTGCTAAGCTCGACTCACTGACCTTTTGTGGACGATGTAGATTGAGAATAGACTGCACAGAATATGCAGTTTAATCTTTGTTGATGACAGTGTAGATCAAGATCAGACTACACAGAATATACTGCGCGACCCTTCAATTATTCTAAACCCTTTGGCTGGTAAGCGCGACTCACTGACCTTTTGTAGACGATGTAGATCGAGATTAGACTGCACAGAACATGCAGTTTAATCTTTGTTGAGAAGTGTAGATCAAGATCAGACTACACAGAACATGCTGCGCGGCCCCTCCAATTATTATTAACCCTTTGGCTGGTAAGCGCGTCTCACTGACCTTTTACGGATAGTGTAGATCAAGATCAGACTGCAGTAGAACATGCGCTTTAATCTTTGTTGCGGACAGTGTAGATCAGTATTTCGGTTATTGATGTGGAATTGAAAATTTAAGTGTAGATCAAGATCATACTACACAGAACATGCTGAGCGACCCTCTAATTATGATTAACCCTTTGTGTAGATGAAGATCAGACTGCACAGAACATTCAGTTTGATCTTTGTTGCGGCTAGTGTAGATCAAGATTAGACTGCGCAGAACATGCGGCGCGAGCCCCCCAATTATTATTAACCCTTTAGCTGTTGCGCGCGACTCACTGACCTTTTACGGGCACTGTAGATCAAAGTCTGACTGCAGAAGAACATGCGCTTTAATCTTTGTTGCGGACAGTGTAGATCAATATTTCGGTTATTGATGTCGAATTGAAAATTTAAGTGTAGATCAAGATCATACTACACAGAACACGATAAGGAGATATTATCCCCCGCCCCCCAAATCATAACTTTAAAACAGCAATATTTCTTATAAAGTAAAAAGATGTAAAGGATGTGAGCAGTATGTTCAATCTCCGCCATTCAAACGTGTCCAGTCAAGTTTCTTTCTGTTGGTTATTGCATTATATGTTTTACTGCGATGTCTTCAAACAATTATTGAGAATATATCTTTCTGCCCCAAATTATCATTAACCTTTGGCTGTCAAGCACTACTCACTGACCTTTTGCCGATAATAAGATCAAGATCAGACTGCAGAGAACATGCAGCACTCCACTCATTATTAAACCTTTGGCTGCCAAGACGTCTTCTACTTTAATTGTTTTTCGATAGAGCCACTCATCTTTAAGTGCTTTTGAAATATTAGTGATTGATACTTAATCCGCCTAAAGATACATTGAGGTACTTGAAGACTGATTGAAAAGTGATTTGATTGTGTCTTTAATGCGAAGACAATGTATATATATTTGAAAAACTTTATTGCTACGAAATTTTAAGCTCTGATATATGGTAAAAATATTGCGGGAAAAAAGAAGGCTGGACGAGGCATTGAAAACCGCCACCCCTCAATCATTATTAACCCTTTGGCTGCTAAGCTCGACTCACTCACCTTTTACGGTCAGTATAGATCAAGATCAGACAACACAGAACATGCAGCGCGAAGCCCAATTATTATTAACCCTTGGGCTGCCAAGCACCACTCACTGACCTTTACCGGACAGTGTAGACAAGATCAGACTACACCAAACATGCAGCTCGAAGCCCAATTATTATTAATCCTTGGGCTGCCAAGCACCACTCACTGACCTTTACCGGACAGTGTAGATCAGGATCAGACTGCACAGAACCTGCAGGGCGACCCCTCCTCAATATCAGACAGTTAGTTTATTCCAGAACCAAATACAGAATTTTCGTAGTAACAGCTTACCCTGTGGCAAAGGGTACAACGAGCGTGTCCAGACAAGAAATGCATCATTAAAGTACACTATGAAAGAAATGAGCAAAATTCAGTGCTACATTTTATGCAATATTGTGATAGAGATATTAATGCAATAAAAACCATTGTGGGAAAAAGAGAAATTACTCAAACTTTATTCGTAAAAGACGGAACACATTTTAACTATGATCAAATTACTCGATTTAATGTATGATTTGGAAAACACTGTGGGAAAAAGAAAGCATATTATCCTATATTTGAAACATGATTTAAGCACACTAGTAGTATCTATTTGTTAAAGTAATTGAGATTTATAGTTAGTAAACAAATTTGAAATCTTAAGGAGATGAGATCGGAAAATGACATATTTCCTTTCACGTTATGTTAGTCAACACTTAAGGTGAAAAGAGCCTTTATAAATGATGGAACAAAGTTACTTTCAATAAGAGTGGGTTTAACATCGTTTTTCAACTACATTTAATTATATACGTATAACCAGGGTTAGTGTTCTAGTATTTCTTTACGGTACAAACTTTTTATTATTATCACTAAACCACTGACTATAATATAACACTGACTAATGAACTTGTCCTGTGGTAAGGGATGAGTCCGCGACTCCGTATAACTATTCGGCCATGCTAATGAGACTCGGTTTTGGCACAATTTATATGCCATACACACCCTCAAGCACACATCCACACACTATGATGAAATTAAACAAGAACATTGCGAAAAAAGAAAAGTTATTTATCAAATGAGAAATATTTCATCAAAATATTTACAAGCTTTAAAAGATAATTTCCCCATTCGCTATGTCTTCAGTTTTTTTTTTTTTTTTTTTCTTATTCGAGCGGTGTAAACTAATATCAAATTGCACCATTTACTTATTATATGATTCATTCTCACTGATCAGGTACATTATAAAATAAGTTTTGTGGTAGTAAATATTGTATTGTATTTGAGTTTAACACGCTTTAACAGCATATGTCATATTACGGAGGTTAGTGGACCTATCCGCGTGTTTCATTTTCTTACACCAGTACTAACACAACTTTCTTTCCAAGCCACTGATAACTTTCTCACATACATCAGAGGTGAGAGGCCTGAAACTCATCTAGGGATCCAACCCGCAACCTTCTGATCACGAGCCGGATACGCTATACTACCTGAGCTACCCGATCGAGTTTTTGGTAATAAGCGTTTCTGCATGTATGTATATCTTCAAACTTGTAAAGTACGTGCATGCATGCGTTCTGTTTATGTGTCTGTGTTTTTAATAAGTTGTCTTTCTTTCGTTGGCTTTCCCAAGGGAAGCCTTTTATACTTTGAGTCAAAGAATGAAAACCAATTTGTTAGGTTTCCAAACTGTTACAACGGGGAAAAATCTTGACATTAAATACGCTCTAATAAAGCAAACCCGTAAAAAGAGCATAAGACTTTGCAGCAATAAACTAGTTCTTTATTAATGCCTGTGCCAATGACATAGGGAAATTTTCTCTCAAAAATCACCTATTTCCTGAAAGTGTTACGACATTATATTGTTCAATGATAGTTCTCACAATGTTTTACGTTAAGAAAATATACAATGACTGACAATGTTTACATTTTACGATGACAGGACTCGTTTTCTTGTTCATTACTGTTTACATTTCACAACATCGCACCCCGATTCGTCGCTTATCCCTATTTAGACTTTACAATGACACGCCCCCTCCCTTTTAAAACGTTCTGGTAAAACAGAGCGTACGACTTTGCAGCAATAAACTGGTTCTTTATTACAGGGTCACGTGTATCGTTCTTGCCAAAATTTTTTTAGCAAAAAGTTTCTCACTGTATCGGACAGAGTAGACCCAAGATCAGGCAACACGTTCTCTGGCTCGCTGGCTCTTGGATCCTCACTGGCTGTAAAACCACATAAAGCCCCGTAAAGCAGCCTTTGGGTTAATGTCTAGTACCTCTTTATATCATTGATTATGATGCAAAAGAGAAAAATCAAGTCGTTTCCCTTTAAATTAAAAAACGTTAAATGACTCTTACAAGATTGGACAAGACCCATCATCCCTTTAGAGTCCAGTGCCCATTTATATGTCAATGTTTTTTTGAATTGAAATCGGATTAAGATAACTTATAAAAAGAGCTGGCTAATGTTTACATAAATATTGTTAATAACCCTAGTAGCGGATTACATTTAGCTAAAATGTAAGATATTGGTCGAAAGTTATAGAAGTTGTTCCTTTCAGCAATGAAATGATTTTTTCTTAACATCCCAACCTTTTAACAAGTAAATCCGTGTACTGACAAGTCAAATTCTAGGAAATGTAGGTAAAGGCACCAAACTTTAAGACAACAAAGCAAAGAAATCGATGGTCAATCCTTTCTTTTAATTTCTGGCAGTTTTCATTCATGAAATTTGAGAAAACCCTGACAAATGATACAAGACGCTTTACTCTTTCCTTTTGACCCGCGTATTTTTCATTCAATTTCCAGCCATTTTAGAGCCAATACTACTTTTCCTAGAAAAATCGACTTTTTTATTTGCATTCAGATCGAATCGATATAGCTATCATTGGAATGGCCTTGTCACACTGACTAAGAAAATGTATAGTTTTGTGGGTGTCACGTGAATGACAACACATATACAAGGGTTAAAGCTTTGTGTGATACACGCTTTTCACATCCACTGACACTAAAATGACTCCGATCTGCATTTACTGACCGATTTTTACGTTCATGGTGTCTGTCCACGATAATTTTTCACTTGGAATTCAAGTTGGAAGTCAAAATTTACCTAAAGACCATAGTGAGATCTTAATGTTGCCTGAAAGATTTTAGATACGTTATTAATACACTAACTTTAACAAAAATGGCTAAAAATCGTTGGTTATGAAACGAATTTCGTGATCTTGATGTCTACTTGTATTAAAGTTTGCTCATTTATGAGGGTAACGAATACATTTTGGTGAGATGGCGGTTAAAAATGATGTCATTTTCTATAAAAATTACCATCGAAGATCAGCACAAGACAAAAGAAAACTTTACCCATGTTACTATACGCACTGGCATAAGCATTAAAAGAAAAACGCCACTGACTTCTGACAGAACGATACAGGAAAAATCTTTTGCAATTACCCTAGTAGTTTACGAGAAGATGTTCGAAAATTGAGACAATGGGCGGACACAGGCACACACGGACGATAGACACTGGGCCATAACATAAGCTTGCTGACCTTTGGCAAGTGAAACTCAAAAATTTGCGTAGTGTAAGTAATAGGCTGAACATATTCAACAAGATACTGTCAAACCAGACTGTTACTGCTACCATTAGATGAAATAAATAAAACTTACCTATATAATTTTCGCCTTCCTCACTCCATATCAAAACTTTCCTTTTATTAGAAATATCCATATTAAACGTTCGTGAACACTGTTGGTCACTGTCCACGATAATTCAATTTTGAACTCAGAATTCACTTAGAGATCAAAGTGAGATAGTAATATTACCCGAAATATTTCAGATAGGTTATTAATACACTAACTCTAAACACAAATTGCTAAAATCATTGTTCATGAACCGATTTTCATGATTTTGGTGCCTAATTGTATAAACTTTTGCTCAGAAATCCATTTACGAGGGTGACAAATACATTTTTGATGAGTTGGAGGCCGGAAATGACGCAATTTTCTATAAATATTACTATAAAAGAACACTAAAAGGCTAAAGTAGCTTTATACATGTTATAACGCCTACTGGCATTAGAGTGTGTTTAAACACGTTTCGCATTTGACTAAATTTAAATCGTCCTTGATTGGATAATAAAGTAGGCCGTCATTTATTAAGTTCATTAAGCCTTACGGTGGTCCATTTACTTTATTATCGTTAAGAACTTCAGTATGAAACTTACATTTTACACTTTCGAATCCTATCGTCGTAAAGAACTTTTATACTTATAATGTAAGTGTCTCTGTAATTTTCGACAAACGAGTTATGTATAGTGTAATACAAAAGTGTTTAAACCATTCTGACACAGAGAAACGGCGTGGCAAACGTTTCAAAATGACCCAAACGTTCAATTATGACTTTGAGAATTTTACAAATGAACCGAGTAACGTGCTGAAAATGATATTTACCCGGACAAGAAATGGCATCAGTTTGTTATAGCTGCTTATCTGGTTGTCTAGTTAATAAACTGACAAACATGATTGGACACGTTATCTATGTTTAGATCATGACGAAAATGATCTGTCAAACAATCAGACAGTGATTCTAAAATTAGACGACCAATTAGATGCAAGAGGAAGTGGACTAGTCAGAAGAGACTATGATCTTTAAAATACATTGTAACGAGTGTGTACGTCAACAAAAGTTCCCATACTGAAACATGGAAAACAACTACCAGATGGTAACAATCGCTACATACAGGTCAATGAATGGAAAGGGGAAACTGAGAGTCAATATCAGAAAGGTGACAAACCACAAAAAAGGCATAAGCTTAACTATAACGCTTTGGAAGAACCTAGTAGATCAAGTAGAACATGTTGACAAATCCCTCCAAAATAAAGTAACGTTCGATATCACTTTTGGGGTAATTTTTATTACAGTGTTGGCGAAAGTAGCGTTTGAGTAGATATAAAACAGAACTGAAAGCCTACCAGGAAAGGCATCTGTTTAAGATCCAAAGAATACAATTGATTAAAACAAATTGTGCCAAAAATTGGAAATGACTCACCCAAACTGGATAGTGCGGTACCCTGTTACTTGCAGAATAATCATATGTATTAGTTAGGAGCCCTTCGCTGTACAGAGTGTAACCCAAATAAATTTATAGAATGGTGACCATGTTTGGACTTGCACATCTGATAGTTCCATTGATTGGTGAATGGATACATTATAGACATGTACAAACCGGAATAGAAATTGAAATGGAACGATTTCTTGCTCTTTTAAATATTTACCAAAATGGACATTTTTATTCAATTTTGTTGTACATAATTCTATATGTTGACAAGATGTACATGATGTATATGTAAACGTATTATTAAAATGGATGACTGAAAAAATACTTGTCCTCTATTTATTTTGATACTAACCATCCTGTCAGTTTTTTGCAGCCCGGAGAAATTGTATCGGTATGTGAAAGCCCAGGACAAATACAAAATTGGTTGACATCGAAGACGGAAATGGCTACAAAATCAAGAGTCCTATTCCCTAACGAGGTGAGCTAGACGCAAATTTGTACTATCCAGAGTTATTATTGATGGTATCGACAGTCAATGGGAAACAAATCTCATGGACATGGTCAATTTACAAAGAAAAAAGATGGTGTCAATAAATACGTTTTGGTAGCTATTAACATTTTTTTTCTATGTGCGTGTTTGTTCAACCAATAACGAGTAAATGCAGTGCGGACGAAGTTATGACATTGAAACATTTGGTAACAGATGAAACTGTTTCAAGTATTACTATTACTAATCCAGTAAAATATGTAGGGACAAACGAAAAAGAAAACTTTACAATCGCAATGAAGAGAAAATGTATCCTATGGTTTATGCAAAAAAGGCGAAAAGTAGATCCGTTTGAAACAAAATGATAGTCGTCTTTATACTTTGACTTGGGGCTGTTTTGTAAAATAATGTCATTCATTTTCTTTAAAAGGTCATTCATTTTCTTTTAAAGCGTCATATATTTGTTTTAAAAAGAGTGACTCATTTTTCAGAAAAGGTTCTTCTTTTCTTAAAAGTGTCTCTCATTTCTCGAAATTTGTCATTTATTTTCCTGAAAAGTAGTATTCGTTTTTTTAAAGATTGTCACTCATTTTTTTCAAAAAGTGTCACTCATTTTCCTGAAAGTGTCGCTCATTTTTTAAAGTACTCGTTTTCCAAAAAAATTCACTCATTTTCTTAAAAGTGTTACTCTGTTTTTAAAAACTGTCACTACCTTTTACGTTTTTGTACTTTTACACGTAAATTGCAATAGGGTCCATTTCAAAAAGTGTCACTCATTTTTCAAAAACTGTCATCCATTTCCTTAAAAGTGTTTCTCATTTTTTAAAAGGTGACACTCGTTTTTCAAAAAATGTCACTCGTTTTCTTAAACAATGTTACTCATTTTCTGAAAAGTGTCGCTTGTTTTCTGAAAGTGCTATTCCGGCTGTCAGACTAAGGTATAAAATTACAAAAATTTACGTAGTGTACCTCTGAGAGAAAAAAAAAACACTCAGTATGACTCTTCTAAAGAGCGAGGGGGGCCAGTCGCCAACAATACTCGTTTATGGCGATTGTTTATGGTTTAGAAAGGTATTTATGTATTGTTGGCGACTGGTCCCCCTCGCTCTTTAGAAGAGTCATACTGAGTGTGTTTTTTTTTCTCTCAGAGGTACACTACGTAAATTTTTGTAATTTTATACCTTAGTCTGACAGCCGGAATAGCACTTTCAGAAAACAAGCGACACTTTTCAGAAAATGAGTAACATTGTTTAAGAAAACGAGTGACATTTTTTGAAAAACGAGTGTCACCTTTTAAAAAATGAGAAACACTTTTAAGGAAATGGATGACAGTTTTTGAAAAATGAGTGACACTTTTTGAAATGGACCCTATGGCAATTTACGTGTAAAAGTACAAAAACGTAAAAGGTAGTGACAGTTTCTAAAAACAGAGTAACACTTTTAAGAAAATGAGTGAAATTTTTTGGAAAACGAGTAATTTAAAAAATGAGCGACACTTTCAGGAAAATGAGTGACACTTTTTGAAAAAAATGAGTGACAATCTTTAAAAAAACGAATACTACTTTTCAGGAAAATAAATGACAAATTTCGAGAAATGAGAGACACTTTTAAGAAAAGAAGAACCTTTTCTGAAAAATGAGTCACTCTTTTTAAAACAAATATATGACGCTTTAAAAGAAAATGAATGACCTTTTAAAGAAAATGAATGACATTATTTTACAAAACAGCCCCAAGTCAAAGTATAAAGACGACTATCATTTTGTTTCAAACGGATCTACTTTTCGCCTTTTTTGCATAAACCATAGGATACATTTTCTCTTCCTTGCGATTGTAAAGTTTTCTTTTTCGTTTGTCCCTACATATTTTACTGGATTAGTAATAGTAATACTTGAAACAGTTTCATCTGTTACCAAATGTTTCAATGTCATAACTTCGTCCGCACTGCATTTACTCGTTATTGGTTGAACAAACACGCACATAGAAAAAAAATGTTAATAGCTACCAAAACGTATTTATTGACACCATCTTTTTTCTTTGTAAATTGACCATGTCCATGAGATTTGTTTCCCATTGACTGTCGATACCATCAATAATAACTCTGGATAGTACAAATTTGCGTCTAGCTCACCTCGTTAGGGAATAGGACTCTTGATTTTGTAGCCATTTCCGTCTTCGATGTCAACCAATTTTGTATTTGTCCTGGGCTTTCACATACCGATACAATTTCTCCGGGCTGCAAAAAACTGACAGGATGGTTAGTATCAAAATAAATAGAGGACAAGTATTTTTTCAGTCATCCATTTTAATAATACGTTTACATATACATCATGTACATCTTGTCAACATATAGAATTATGTACAACAAAATTGAATAAAAATGTCCATTTTGGTAAATATTTAAAAGAGCAAGAAATCGTTCCATTTCAATTTCTATTTCCGGTTTGTACATGTCTATAATGTATCCATTCACCAATCAATGGAACTATCAGATGTGCAAGTCCAAACATGGTCACCATTCTATAAATTTATTTGGGTTACACTCTGTACAGCGAAGGGCTCCTAACTAATACATATGATTATTCTGCAAGTAACAGGGTACCGCACTATCCAGTTTGGGTGAGTCATTTCCAATTTTTGGCACAATTTGTTTTAATCAATTGTATTCTTTGGATCTTAAACAGATGCCTTTCCTGGTAGGCTTTCAGTTCTGTTTTATATCTACTCAAACGCTACTTTCGCCAACACTGTAATAAAAATTACCCCAAAAGTGATATCGAACGTTACTTTATTTTGGAGGGATTTGTCAACATGTTCTACTTGATCTACTAGGTTCTTCCAAAGCGTTATAGTTAAGCTTATGCCTTTTTTGTGGTTTGTCACCTTTCTGATATTGACTCTCAGTTTCCCCTTTCCATTCATTGACCTGTATGTAGCGATTGTTACCATCTGGTAGTTGTTTTCCATGTTTCAGTATGGGAACTTTTGTTGACGTACACACTCGTTACAATGTATTTTAAAGATCATAGTCTCTTCTGACTAGTCCACTTCCTCTTGCATCTAATTGGTCGTCTAATTTTAGAATCACTGTCTGATTGTTTGACAGATCATTTTCGTCATGATCTAAACATAGATAACGTGTCCAATCATGTTTGTCAGTTTATTAACTAGACAACCAGATAAGCAGCTATAACAAACTGATGCCATTTCTTGTCCGGGTAAATATCATTTTCAGCACGTTACTCGGTTCATTTGTAAAATTCTCAAAGTCATAATTGAACGTTTGGGTCATTTTGAAACGTTTGCCACGCCGTTTCTCTGTGTCAGAATGGTTTAAACACTTTTGTATTACACTATACATAACTCGTTTGTCGAAAATTACAGAGACACTTACATTATAAGTATAAAAGTTCTTTACGACGATAGGATTCGAAAGTGTAAAATGTAAGTTTCATACTGAAGTTCTTAACGATAATAAAGTAAATGGACCACCGTAAGGCTTAATGAACTTAATAAATGACGGCCTACTTTATTATCCAATCAAGGACGATTTAAATTTAGTCAAATGCGAAACGTGTTTAAACACACTCTAATGCCAGTAGGCGTTATAACATGTATAAAGCTACTTTAGCCTTTTAGTGTTCTTTTATAGTAATATTTATAGAAAATTGCGTCATTTCCGGCCTCCAACTCATCAAAAATGTATTTGTCACCCTCGTAAATGGATTTCTGAGCAAAAGTTTATACAATTAGGCACCAAAATCATGAAAATCGGTTCATGAACAATGATTTTAGCAATTTGTGTTTAGAGTTAGTGTATTAATAACCTATCTGAAATATTTCGGGTAATATTACTATCTCACTTTGATCTCTAAGTGAATTCTGAGTTCAAAATTGAATTATCGTGGACAGTGACCAACAGTGTTCACGAACGTTTAATATGGATATTTCTAATAAAAGGAAAGTTTTGATATGGAGTGAGGAAGGCGAAAATTATATAGGTAAGTTTTATTTATTTCATCTAATGGTAGCAGTAACAGTCTGGTTTGACAGTATCTTGTTGAATATGTTCAGCCTATTACTTACACTACGCAAATTTTTGAGTTTCACTTGCCAAAGGTCAGCAAGCTTATGTTATGGCCCAGTGTCTATCGTCCGTGTGTGCCTGTGTCCGCCCATTGTCTCAATTTTCGAACATCTTCTCGTAAACTACTAGGGTAATTGCAAAAGATTTTTCCTGTATCGTTCTGTCAGAAGTCAGTGGCGTTTTTCTTTTAATGCTTATGCCAGTGCGTATAGTAACATGGGTAAAGTTTTCTTTTGTCTTGTGCTGATCTTCGATGGTAATTTTTATAGAAAATGACATCATTTTTAACCGCCATCTCACCAAAATGTATTCGTTACCCTCATAAATGAGCAAACTTTAATACAAGTAGACATCAAGATCACGAAATTCGTTTCATAACCAACGATTTTTAGCCATTTTTGTTAAAGTTAGTGTATTAATAACGTATCTAAAATCTTTCAGGCAACATTAAGATCTCACTATGGTCTTTAGGTAAATTTTGACTTCCAACTTGAATTCCAAGTGAAAAATTATCGTGGACAGACACCATGAACGTAAAAATCGGTCAGTAAATGCAGATCGGAGTCATTTTAGTGTCAGTGGATGTGAAAAGCGTGTATCACACAAAGCTTTAACCCTTGTATATGTGTTGTCATTCACGTGACACCCACAAAACTATACATTTTCTTAGTCAGTGTGACAAGGCCATTCCAATGATAGCTATATCGATTCGATCTGAATGCAAATAAAAAAGTCGATTTTTCTAGGAAAAGTAGTATTGGCTCTAAAATGGCTGGAAATTGAATGAAAAATACGCGGGTCAAAAGGAAAGAGTAAAGCGTCTTGTATCATTTGTCAGGGTTTTCTCAAATTTCATGAATGAAAACTGCCAGAAATTAAAAGAAAGGATTGACCATCGATTTCTTTGCTTTGTTGTCTTAAAGTTTGGTGCCTTTACCTACATTTCCTAGAATTTGACTTGTCAGTACACGGATTTACTTGTTAAAAGGTTGGGATGTTAAGAAAAAATCATTTCATTGCTGAAAGGAACAACTTCTATAACTTTCGACCAATATCTTACATTTTAGCTAAATGTAATCCGCTACTAGGGTTATTAACAATATTTATGTAAACATTAGCCAGCTCTTTTTATAAGTTATCTTAATCCGATTTCAATTCAAAAAAACATTGACATATAAATGGGCACTGGACTCTAAAGGGATGATGGGTCTTGTCCAATCTTGTAAGAGTCATTTAACGTTTTTTAATTTAAAGGGAAACGACTTGATTTTTCTCTTTTGCATCATAATCAATGATATAAAGAGGTACTAGACATTAACCCAAAGGCTGCTTTACGGGGCTTTATGTGGTTTTACAGCCAGTGAGGATCCAAGAGCCAGCGAGCCAGAGAACGTGTTGCCTGATCTTGGGTCTACTCTGTCCGATACAGTGAGAAACTTTTTGCTAAAAAAATTTTGGCAAGAACGATACACGTGACCCTGTAATAAAGAACCAGTTTATTGCTGCAAAGTCGTACGCTCTGTTTTACCAGAACGTTTTAAAAGGGAGGGGGCGTGTCATTGTAAAGTCTAAATAGGGATAAGCGACGAATCGGGGTGCGATGTTGTGAAATGTAAACAGTAATGAACAAGAAAACGAGTCCTGTCATCGTAAAATGTAAACATTGTCAGTCATTGTATATTTTCTTAACGTAAAACATTGTGAGAACTATCATTGAACAATATAATGTCGTAACACTTTCAGGAAATAGGTGATTTTTGAGAGAAAATTTCCCTATGTCATTGGCACAGGCATTAATAAAGAACTAGTTTATTGCTGCAAAGTCTTATGCTCTTTTTACGGGTTTGCTTTATTAGAGCGTATTTAATGTCAAGATTTTTCCCCGTTGTAACAGTTTGGAAACCTAACAAATTGGTTTTCATTCTTTGACTCAAAGTATAAAAGGCTTCCCTTGGGAAAGCCAACGAAAGAAAGACAACTTATTAAAAACACAGACACATAAACAGAACGCATGCATGCACGTACTTTACAAGTTTGAAGATATACATACATGCAGAAACGCTTATTACCAAAAACTCGATCGGGTAGCTCAGGTAGTATAGCGTATCCGGCTCGTGATCAGAAGGTTGCGGGTTGGATCCCTAGATGAGTTTCAGGCCTCTCACCTCTGATGTATGTGAGAAAGTTATCAGTGGCTTGGAAAGAAAGTTGTGTTAGTACTGGTGTAAGAAAATGAAACACGCGGATAGGTCCACTAACCTCCGTAATATGACATATGCTGTTAAAGCGTGTTAAACTCAAATACAATACAATATTTACTACCACAAAACTTATTTTATAATGTACCTGATCAGTGAGAATGAATCATATAATAAGTAAATGGTGCAATTTGATATTAGTTTACACCGCTCGAATAAGAAAAAAAAAAAAAAAAAACTGAAGACATAGCGAATGGGGAAATTATCTTTTAAAGCTTGTAAATATTTTGATGAAATATTTCTCATTTGATAAATAACTTTTCTTTTTTCGCAATGTTCTTGTTTAATTTCATCATAGTGTGTGGATGTGTGCTTGAGGGTGTGTATGGCATATAAATTGTGCCAAAACCGAGTCTCATTAGCATGGCCGAATAGTTATACGGAGTCGCGGACTCATCCCTTACCACAGGACAAGTTCATTAGTCAGTGTTATATTATAGTCAGTGGTTTAGTGATAATAATAAAAAGTTTGTACCGTAAAGAAATACTAGAACACTAACCCTGGTTATACGTATATAATTAAATGTACATTTAGTTGACAAACGATGTTAAACCCACTCTTATTGAAAGTAACTTTGTTCCATCATTTATAAAGGCTCTTTTCACCTTAAGTGTTGACTAACATAACGTGAAAGGAAATATGTCATTTTCCGATCTCATCTCCTTAAGATTTCAAATTTGTTTACTAACTATAAATCTCAATTACTTTAACAAATAGATACTACTAGTGTGCTTAAATCATGTTTCAAATATAGGATAATATGCTTTCTTTTTCCCACAGTGTTTTCCAAATCATACATTAAATCGAGTAATTTGATCATAGTTAAAATGTGTTCCGTCTTTTACGAATAAAGTTTGAGTAATTTCTCTTTTTCCCACAATGGTTTTTATTGCATTAATATCTCTATCACAATATTGCATAAAATGTAGCACTGAATTTTGCTCATTTCTTTCATAGTGTACTTTAATGATGCATTTCTTGTCTGGACACGCTCGTTGTACCCTTTGTCACAGGGTAAGCTGTTACTACGAAAATTCTGTATTTGGTTCTGGAATAAACTAACTGTCTGATATTGAGGAGGGGTCGCCCTGCCGGTTCTGTGCAGTCTGATCCTGATCTACACTGTCTGCTAGAGGTCAGTGAGTGGTGCTTGGCAGCCAAAGGGTTAGTTATAATTGGGCTTCGAGCTGCATGTTTGGTGTAGTCTGATCTTGTCTACACTGTCCGGTAAAGGTCAGTGAGTGGTGCTTGGCAGCCCAAGGGTTAATAATAATTGGGCTTCGCGCTGCATGTTCTGTGTTGTCTGATCTTGATCTATACTGACCGTAAAAGGTGAGTGAGTCGAGCTTAGCAGCCAAAGGGTTAATAATGATTGAGGGGTGGCGGTTTTCAATGCCTCGTCCAGCCTTCTTTTTTCCCGCAATATTTTTACCATATATCAGAGCTTAAAATTTCGTAGCAATAAAGTTTTTCAAATATATATACATTGTCTTCGCATTAAAGACACAATCAAATCACTTTTCAATCAGTCTTCAAGTACCTCAATGTATCTTTAGGCGGATTAAGTATCAATCACTAATATTTCAAAAGCACTTAAAGATGAGTGGCTCTATCGAAAAACAATTAAAGTAGAAGACGTCTTGGCAGCCAAAGGTTTAATAATGAGTGGAGTGCTGCATGTTCTCTGCAGTCTGATCTTGATCTTATTATCGGCAAAAGGTCAGTGAGTAGTGCTTGACAGCCAAAGGTTAATGATAATTTGGGGCAGAAAGATATATTCTCAATAATTGTTTGAAGACATCGCAGTAAAACATATAATGCAATAACCAACAGAAAGAAACTTGACTGGACACGTTTGAATGGCGGAGATTGAACATACTGCTCACATCCTTTACATCTTTTTACTTTATAAGAAATATTGCTGTTTTAAAGTTATGATTTGGGGGGCGGGGGATAATATCTCCTTATCGTGTTCTGTGTAGTATGATCTTGATCTACACTTAAATTTTCAATTCGACATCAATAACCGAAATATTGATCTACACTGTCCGCAACAAAGATTAAAGCGCATGTTCTTCTGCAGTCAGACTTTGATCTACAGTGCCCGTAAAAGGTCAGTGAGTCGCGCGCAACAGCTAAAGGGTTAATAATAATTGGGGGGCTCGCGCCGCATGTTCTGCGCAGTCTAATCTTGATCTACACTAGCCGCAACAAAGATCAAACTGAATGTTCTGTGCAGTCTGATCTTCATCTACACAAAGGGTTAATCATAATTAGAGGGTCGCTCAGCATGTTCTGTGTAGTATGATCTTGATCTACACTTAAATTTTCAATTCCACATCAATAACCGAAATACTGATCTACACTGTCCGCAACAAAGATTAAAGCGCATGTTCTACTGCAGTCTGATCTTGATCTACACTATCCGTAAAAGGTCAGTGAGACGCGCTTACCAGCCAAAGGGTTAATAATAATTGGAGGGGCCGCGCAGCATGTTCTGTGTAGTCTGATCTTGATCTACACTTCTCAACAAAGATTAAACTGCATGTTCTGTGCAGTCTAATCTCGATCTACATCGTCTACAAAAGGTCAGTGAGTCGCGCTTACCAGCCAAAGGGTTTAGAATAATTGAAGGGTCGCGCAGTATATTCTGTGTAGTCTGATCTTGATCTACACTGTCATCAACAAAGATTAAACTGCATATTCTGTGCAGTCTATTCTCAATCTACATCGTCCACAAAAGGTCAGTGAGTCGAGCTTAGCAGCAAAAGGTGATGGGTTTTATCTCAATGCTTCGTCCAACCTTCTTTTTTTCTCACAATGTTTTTACCATATATCAGAGTTTATAATTTCGTAGCAATAAGGTTTTTCAAATATGTATACATTGTTTTCACTTAAAGACACAATCGAATCACTCTTCAACCAGTCTTCATATACCTCAAAGTATATTTAGGCGGATTAAGTATCAATCACCAATATTTGAAAAGCACTTAAAGATGAGTGGCGCTATTGAAAAACAATTCAAATAGATGACATCATAATAACCCGTATACTACACAGTAGGGTGGTCTTCATGGTAAAACAAGTTTCAACATGTATGTTTCTATAACAACCTAGCATCTTTGTTTACAAGCAAAGAGACGCTATTACTACTCATCGTGTTAAGGGTTTTTTTTTTTTTTTCTTGATTACTTTAACCCTTTTCCACACGGAAAATTTTGGACCTGACCAAATTGAAAGCGTTTTGCAGATGACAAATTAACAGTTGCTAAAAAGATGATTTTTTTTCTATATGATAGAGTAGAAAACATTGTGGGAAAAGGAGAAAATGCTGGTTACCAGTATCTTCTCCTTGTCCCGCAATATTTTCAAAAGGCTTCTATTTCTGACCCGTAAAAACCAGGGATTGTTTGGGAAAGGGTTAATCGTGAGAGTGTCCAAAAGAAATACTCTGGCTTCGACGGATCAAGACGATAAATTAAAAGAATAAGGTTGATCTCGATTCTTTACTACCCGCTATGTATAAGTTATTGATCATATATTTCATTTGTATGGAATTAAATCGGAGGGAGGCGAAGCCGACCGACGATTTAGTTTCATACAAATGAAATATATGATCAATAACTAACTTACAGTTTGCCCTACTTTCTAATTGACTGACAGCTAAGAATTGGTGGAAAGAGCCATACAAGAACGACAGAAAGCTCAGTTCGACACGCCTCTTTTGATTGACGGTTGTACGTACGTGCGTTTTCAGTCGTACGGCGTTAAAACTGTTACTCAGGTTGTCCTTGAACTAGTTTCAGGACAATTGTCTGCAGTCAGACTCATTCGGCATATCACTGGTGATGGTAGCCATCATATCCCTCGTCTGTATCTAGTGGATTGATATGCAGCAGATCGGTACACTCGGAAATACGCCGGTATACCGTTCTGAAAATTGTCAGGCTCCTCTTCCAAAAGAAAACTTGGGTTTTAATTTTTTATCGAAATCTTTCGAACCATATTTCGACAAACAATTCGTAGATCTACATTAATTTTTTTATCAATTTCGATTGAAGTTTTAACCGACAGATACACAGATGTGAATAACTTCATTGCGGTCGTTAAGTCGTTGCTAAACGAATCACATTGGCCCGCCATTGTATAAGATCATGTGACTCGCAGTTCATATGTAAACGGCCGTTTTACGGGCGAGATTAGATGTAGGTACGGAAACTGCCGAATTTCATGCTCTTTGAAGCGATAGATTCAGCAATGGATGCATGCTTTGAGCCGGTTGAAGACGAGGAATTTTATAAAGAATTTATTTTCCCCGACAAAGGCGACGTGTTGCTAACACAAATGTGTACAATAAACACCCATGTCCCTCTAAAGTGGCTCATTGTCCAGGATCTGCTTCATACCAGATAAGCCTTCTTTTTTACTGCCCTGAGGCAGAAGGCGCGTGAAAACATTGCGGGTAGAGGAGAAATTGCTTGTAAGGAGCATTTTCTCCTTTCCTGCTATGTCTCTTTTTTTTCTTTCCACAGACAAATCCTTTAATTTGAGCAAGTACCAAGTTGTTGTCTGCAAACGGTTTCAAATTGGACCCAAGCCAAATTTCCCAGCCTGGTAGTCAAAACCAAAGGTTATTTGGTAAAGGGTTAAATACCAGGTGGCCAAGTACGAGTTATTTAGTCCCGATATTCACGTGGAAATTACGTCACTTTTTTGGCGATGATGCAATTACTTGGAATAATCCCCGCCCCTTTTACTACAGTGTATGCATTAGATTGGTATTTACTCTACAAGGACCAGCTAAAATACTGTGGGCGGAGCTTCTCGTTAACCGGGATACAACTGTATATAGGTCAACCATTTAATAACATATTGCAACATATTGAGTTTGTATGGAATTAAATCCAGCAGTTTTGAACGAAATCCGGCGTTTTCATTGGTTTAGAAAGTAGGGCAAACTGTAAGTTTAGATATCTACTAGCGAGAAAAGTTCGGTTTCGGACGAGTTGTATCGAGTGGAAGTTGTGCAATAACTTAGTCTCATCTCCCTCATTTTGAAAAAGTTATGTTTGCTTTCAAAGATGGCGCTCATTTTTCACTTAAAGAAAAAAAAAAAATACTATGTTAGGAAAATTCATTTAGACCTCGACTCGGTGTCTAAACCCTCAGTGTGACTGAAAAAGGTAAAATGCAGTAGCAGTATGGACCAACGTACAGTGTCGCAAATCGGAAGCTGCTGCTACTGTACGCCCCAAATCAGTTAGCTGCAGTAAACAAGTTTAACAAAACAGGCTGGCACGCGTAATCTAGCAGACAGAAAGTGATCGGGTGTTTTGCATTTGAAAGGGAAGAAGTTTTTCTACAAATACATCCTGCGATTGGGTTCATAAACCGACCAAGTTTTGTACACGAAAGCCGCATCACCAAATTTTGTTGTTGGCGGCTGCCATGATCGCTAAACACTTACTTTCTACTCCTTCGGGAAGATCGGAAACCATTTTCTGATACTGCAGACAGATAAAGAAATCATTCAGCTTCACGTATACATGTCTATGGTTGTATTCAGTGCCATATCAATTGAAATATTTCACTTTTTATCAAGGTACCATCAAAACGTTCACTGTACGGCTAGCTGCATCTGTACGCAACGATTAGCTGCATTTCACAATAAAAAAATTGTACGCCTAGCTGCATTTATGCATCATATTACTGAAGAAAAAGGTTCAGCCCATATGATAAAACACTTTTGTTTAGCTCGATATATGTCGTATGCCGGATGGGAATCTAGGCAGATCCGGAATCTACCTAGACCAAATTAGAATAATACCTTAGTGTAGACCAAAATACATCTAGATTCTTTTCCAAATTTTTAATTATATTAATTCTCATGTGTTTAGAATTGAGACGTATTTTTAATTGAAGCAATTTATTTGTTTTCCCCACAATTGCTCCGTTTTCCACGTTGCATTTTTTCCTCGAACGTGCTAAAAATTCAAAATTTAATCTAACTCAGAGGTAATTTCTAATTAAACTTCTTTTATGTTGGAGTTTAAGTTGAATAAGATGGTTAATATGTAGTCGCATTATATAAAACAAGAAAATATTCCGATTTGGTCTAGGCAGATTTTGGAGCTGCCTAGCCAAACTGTTAAACTGTTTTGGTATAGGCAAAATTCCAGTTTGGTCTAGATTCCGGATCTGCCTAGATTCCAGTTTGGACGGCGACATATATAAATATATAAATTCAAACAATAGCAGGTAAGATTTTCTTGTTTCTTCAAGGCATTTCATGAATTACACAAAATCCGGCTCCAGTGATAAATCCTTTTAAACATAGCGGATATTATTTCTTGATTTAGGTCTACTTCCTGTACAACAGATAGATATATAGTTTGCCATTTTTTGCAACCCCTAATCATTGATTTTGATTCACTGATGAACATCAATGAATTATATAGTAACCTTTTTTTTAGATTTTCAACGAAATAAAGAATTCGGCTCGCGCTAAACGTAAAGTTTTCAGGTTTTCTTTCTTAACCTAAATTCACGACATTATCTCGCACATCCATCCTCAAGTCTTAAGTCTTTACCAAAGCATTTGCAGACCTTCAGTTGGTAGCATTTTCCCTTGAAAGGTGTAAATCTCAGTGAAAACAGAACGGCACTATCTTAAACGCAGCCGATTCTTTTAATATACTTAAGGACAAAAGTCTTGTCCGGTTAGGGTTTCCTGACTAATGTCAAAACCAACGAAGGTATGACCTTGAAATTTTGCCTATTTTCTTTCAACCAATTTCCAAACTGGTAAATCGAGTTTTGATTCCAAGGCTGCAGCGAATTGCCGAGATTCAGTAACAGCGACGTTTTTCACGTGCATCGTCATGTATGCAAAACTGTGTGTTTCACTATTGATTTGTTTATGTCAACACATCCTTATCGATATTCCAATCGAAAGACATCGAAAGTTTTCGAATTTGTTCAATTAATTCAGAAAAATGAAGCTTTCAAAAGAACAGCGTGCGCCCGTTTTAGGTGAACTTGAGGCAGGGGCCACAGCCGCACATGTAGCCGGTGTATTTGGTGTAAACGAAAGAACTGTTCGACGTTTACGCCAAAAGTTCGCAGCTTATGGGACCGTTGCGGACCTGCCACGCTCTGGACGGACCCGAGTAACAACCTTGCGTCAGGATAGGCATATTCAGCTTACTCACTTACGCAACCGATTTGCGGCCCCAAATAACACGGCACGTAACACCACAGGAATCGGACGTTTAGTTGGTGAAAATAGCTAAATGTCAGCCAAAGTGGTCACTCTCTATTATAAATATACAAGGAGTGCAACGGATTTCCCATAAAAATTCGACACGACTGTCACCCAAAATCATCGCTGAAAATGGGGTCAAATCAATATTAGCCGACATAAACACACATCTACCGTACTCTTAAATATCTAATCTGTCGATTTATTATGTCCCTACCTGCCGTGAATCACTCTTTCCGTGTCATTCATCGTATTTCCCTAGGGCGATATTCACCAAGAATCAGCCTCCCGGCGAATCCACCATGGTTCACCAACTTCCGGTTATCGGAGTGAATGAAAATGTCTGTTTACTTTTTTCCAATAAATCACGTCAGAAAATGTTCATAAAATTTCCGTAGGTACAAGTTAAATCTAAGAAAAATGATGTTATATTTATATCAACACAATCGATGCAAATCATATATATATATATATATATATATATATATATATATATATATATATAATTTTTTTGACTGTATAGGTATGTGTATTCTCCGGCCCCAATCAAAAATATGCCACAATTCCCGGCCCTAACGGCCCCCTTGCTAAATATTTTATTGGCGGGTACATTTGAATAAAATTAGCACCAAATTAAAGCTTAGGTAATAACTTTTCCAATGGTATATAGAAACTTGATTTTTCATGCATATGTAGTTATGATAAAAGCATTTGAAATTCTTCATTTTTTTTTTTTTGCTGAAATGCGTCGTAATTTGTCAGTGATAAAATCCGGCCCCAGGTGCTAAATATTTCATATATTTGCCAAATCTAATAAGATTAGCACCAAATTAAAGCTTAGTTAACAACCTTTCTAATGGTATGTAGAAACTTGACTTTCCAAGCATGTGTAGCGTTTGAAATTCGTCCTTTTTTATTACTAAAATGTGTTGTAATTTTTTAGAGATTAAAACCCGGCCCCTATATTTAAAACTTGTTTTTCCCTTGATTCTAAGAAAAATTATATCGTAATAAAGTCCTTAACTTAAGCTCTTGAATGATATTAAGAAAATAAAAATTGACGCATGCATTTTTGGGCAATTTGATTTTTAACATTATAAATTTTTAGAAGGGAATACACTGTATTTCTATGTGCGAATCCAACAACCTATCCAGCCCCTATAATAGAAATTAAACTTTTCAAACAATATAAAAAATTATGATATAATTTCAAAGTTCATATGAAAGCCTGATATCTAGGCTTTAATTTAGTAATATTTTGAGCACAACACAATGAAAAATAAAAGACTAAGCATAGGGGCCGGATTTGCGTTACTCATCCAATACCTGGAAGAAAATACGAAAATCTTATCTACTTTTGATTGACAATATTTCAGACAGTTTTGCAATGACCATATTGTATTTCATATCATATGAAAGTCTGAAATCTAGGCTTTAATTTAATACTTTTTAGAGCACAATACAACGAAAAATAAAAGATTTAGCATAGGGGCCGGATTTGAGTAACTCATAAAATACCTGGAAGAAAATACGAAAATCTTACCCACTTTTGATTGACAATATTTCAAAAAGTTTTGCAATGACCATATTGTGTTTCATATCATATAAAAGTCTGACATCTAAGCTTCATTTTAATACTATTCTGAGCATAATACAACGAAAAATAAAAGATTTTAAATGGGGGCAGCAAGGACCGGGAATTATGACCCATTTTGACAGGTAGGGCCGGGGAATACACTTTGCCCATTCACTCCGATAACCGGAAGTTGGTGAACCATGGTGGATTCGCCGAGGCTGATTCTTGCTAAATATCGTCCTAGGAAAATCGGATGAATGACGCGGAAAGAGTGACTCGGGGCAGGTAGGGACTTACTAAATCTGCAGATTAGATATTTAAGAGCACGGTAGGTGTGTGTTTATGTCGGTTAATATTGATTTGACCCCATTTTTAGCGATGATTTTGGGTGACAGTCGTGTCGATTTTTTATGGGAGATCCGTTGCACTCCTTGTATATTTATAATAGAGAGTGACCACTTAGCTATTTTCACCAACTAAACGTCCGATTCCTGTGGTAACACACCGGGTCGTAATAGACCTCGCATTAGTGCAAGGACTGTGCGGCGACGTTTGAAAGCAGTCGGCTTACGTTGCCGTCGTCCATACCACGGATCTAAATTAACACAAAATCACAGACGTTTACGAAGGCAATGAGCTTTATGTCATCGAAGATGCCGTTTAAACCGATGGCAAACGGTTATGTTTACCGACGAGAGTAGATTTTGCATTGATTCGAGCGATCGACGACAGCGTGTATACCGGTGCAGTGGAGAGACATTTGCGGACCCGTGTGTCGTGGAAACTGACCGTTGGGGTGGGCAAAGCATCATGGTTTGGGCAGGGTTTACCTATACCACCACAAGACTCAGCTCGTGTTTCTTGACTTTGGTCGAGGACGGGGTCGTGGTCTCACTGCGCAGCATTATATCGACCAAGTTTTGCGTCCAATTCCTCTGCCATTTATTTTTGCCCATCCAGGTACTGTTTTACAACAGGATAATGCCCGCCTCCATGCCGCAAGACTGACCCAAAACTTCTTGACCACACATAATGTTCCAACATTACCTTGGCCAGCTTTATCACCCAACCTGAACCCAATCGAGCATGTATGGGATTACATGAAACGTAAGACCAGATCACGGAACGTAAACAACGTCCAGCAGTTAAGACGGGCAATTGCAGACAAATGGAACAATCTTCCTGTCAGATTTTTACGCAGGCTAGTTTGCTCCATGAGGCGAAGGTGCACTGCAGTCATAAGGGTACATGGGGGCCATACTCATTACTGATTTTGTCTTATCAGCATAATGCAACTTCCTAATTTATAGTGCCCTACTTTGTGGGGGGTTTGTATAGACGGTATTGATCCAAATTCTTTCAAAATTTTACCATTAAATGCGTCTTGAATTGTTCTTTTCATTGATACCTCATTTGTTTTTGTACTCTGAACAAAAAAATGAAATATTCAATATTTTGTGGACCGGACAAGACTTTTGTCCATTAGAATACATCTAACCTCTAAACGGCTATGTCGACGGATCATCCGAGTTTTTCAGACAATTGTCTGAATGAATGACTGCCATTCATGCTTCTCGCTTTTAACACATGTTTGTACTGGGTTTCAACAGTAAATGTCAAAGGACAGACACACCACTGACCATGGATCGTTAATAGACGATGGTAGAGCTATTCACGACCCCTTGATTAACCCAGTCTGTAAAGGGTGGAAATGGAACCCGGAAAGTTCGAATACGAATTTAATACATTTACCACTGCCAACATCACATCTTCAGAGCTAGATCTATATGCAACACTTCTTAACCTAGCATGATATTGATCTTTTTTTCTCAATCAATATATGATAAAAAATATATCCAAGATGTACACAATTCTCATTATAAGCTTAAGCCCGTTTCACATCAGCCTTACGACAGCCATACATGAACATTTTTTGACAAATCGCAGGACTGCGCGGACTCCGCAAGACTGCCTTACGAATTTGCAACGCCGTAGACGTCGCAATTAAGCTTTTTTTTTTCAGCATGCACATTTTCTTTGCGATTTCTTTGCGATTTTTTGAGTTCGCACGGCAATTGTACGGTTGCCACACGGCAGCCGTACGGCTACCCTGAGACCATCGCACATCAATCATACGATTTTATAACTTGCGTTTGTCCTGCGAAGAATGCAAAAAGATCGCACGAACATCTTGCGGCTGCCTTGCGAATGCCTTGAGTTTGGTGAAAGTCTTTCTGAAGACTACTGAGGAACGCACGAACAACGTAGAGATTCGCAAGGCTGCCACACAAATGCCTTGCGAAAAGTTAAGACATCCCTCCTCTTTTAAAAAATTTGTATGTCTTGTTCGTAATCAGTCACTATCGAGATTTCAGGACGATAAGGTCAGGTAGAGCAAAGATCTCAGAATGGAAAGGGGTATAGGTTCCGATTGCTGAACCCCCATTGAACCCGAGACAACCAAGGTACCGCCAACGAAGGATTTAGATGAAGAAGGCACGTGCTTGTACAAGAATGACAAATATGCTCTTAGCATAAAATATCGTCGTCCCGGTCTTTATCCGCGAGTATCTTGTCCATTGTTGCAATATGCGACCTATGTGCCGAGGTAGCATTGTGAATACATGTATATCTCCAATCTTGACAAGAGGACATAATTCATCTTCCTTATGGCGATCGCACGAACACCGTACAATTGTCTTGCAAAATCGTGCTTGCCGTGCGGTGGCCGTAAGAAACTTTGAAAATTCTTACGGCAGTCTTGCGGGTGCCTTGAGAATTTGTGCAGCAGCCTTAAGATAACCGCACGACAGCCGTGCGAACGCGTTCAACCTGCGGACACCGTACAGTTCGTCAACCGTACGAACCACGTACGGAGATCGCTTTGCAAACTTTGCAATATGTGCGATGGGTACGAATAGACAGCGATCGTGCTTGCGGCGGAAATCGTACGACGAAAAAATCGCACGGCTGATGTGAAAGAGGCTTTACCAAGAAAATCGCAGCTAACCGAGCAGTACAAAAATCCGGGTTGGCAGCTAGCCGTACAGTGAACGTTTTGATGGTACCTTGATAAAAAGTGAAATATTTCAATTGATATGTCACTGAATACAACCATAGACATGTATACGTGAAACTGAATGATTTCTTTATCAGTCTGCAGTATCAGAAAATGGTTTCCGATCTTCCCGAAGGAGTAGAAAGCAAAAGTTTAGCGATCATGGCAGCCGCCAACGACAAAATTTGGTGATGCGGCTTTCGTATACAAAACTTGGTCGGTTTATTAACCCAATCGCAGTATGTATTTGTAGAAAAACTTCTTCCCTTTCAAATGCAAAACACCCGATCACTTTCTGTCTGCTAGATAACGCGTGCCAGCCTGTTTTGTTAAACTTGTTTACTGCAGCTAACTGATTTAGGGCGTACAGTAGCAGCAGCTTCCGATTTGCGACACTGTACGTTGGTCCATAGTGAGTAGGCCCTACCACAAATATCATTTGCCATCGCCTTCTAAGTCGGGTACTAGGTATAGATATAGTTCGTATACGACCTTCAATGCCGCAAACCTCGGCATCCATGTCTATATACTGAGCTGTTCGTGAGACAACTTTACCTGACGTATCTAAAATGTGTATTCTTTGTTACGTAGGCTACGTATTGTTTAGCTGCAAACCCGTGACAAACGGCGTATAAATTTTACATAAGATACGATTCAGCTTGCTGAAAACTACAGATTCAGAAGAAATAGAGCTACCAGAATTTTGAAATAGTTAAAAAAAAAAAAAATGAACTTGCCTTCCCATGATATGGTAGGCTAAATTGTTGGTTACAACTTTGGCCGCAGATTATTTAACATACGCATAGAATATTTAAAAAAAAAACGTGTGTATTGTGCGTAATGGACGCTATCCGGGCTACATAACGTCCCCGCCATATATGATACTGTGATTTATAGTCTCAATAATGAGACGCTACAGTGATTTTTTTTTCACATTTGGACATTTATTGTGCACCGTACCATCTCAAGTCCATCACGTTGTCTGCGCATGTCATATTCTTCGAAGATTCGACTGTCTTATATGACCCATCACTAGCCCCGAAAGCGGGCAGACTGTACTATTACGCTCTATAAAGTAGCAATGTTGAAAATAGCTTTTATCAATACGTTTGAGGAGAAATGAGACCTGCTTTAGCTCCAGATTTCTCTAAGCTGCTGATCAAAGCTGTGTGAATATTGCATGAAGTAGCGTTTTATTGATTAAACGTTTATTTTAGTTTTAAGTTCAAAGTAAAGGTTGTCGCGTAGGAAAGTGGTTCGGTTCTGTACCCAGGATGCCCAAATTAAATAGATAAGCATTATCCCCCGCTAGATGGCATTCTGTAAATACTCATCTATCTAATTTGGGCACCTGGGTACAGAGCCGAACCACTTTCCTACGCGACAACCGTTACTTTGAATTTCAAACTAAAATAATCGTTTACTCAATAAAATGCGAGGTACTCGTGCAATTCACTCGGCTATGATCAGCAATTTAGAGAAATCTGGAGGCAAAGGAGGTCTCATATCTCTACTCAAACGTATTGATAAAAGCTATTTTCTATGTACATTGCTACTTTATAGAGTGTAATATTACAGTCATCCCACTTTAGGGGCTAGTGATTGCGTCATACAAGCCAGTCGTATTTTCGAAGAATATGACATGCGTAGACAACGGATAGGATAAGTATTTATAGAATGCCATCTAGCGGGAGAGGGTAACAACCTACGTCACTGGAAGTGATATCAGACCTGCGCATTCATGGGCGGATCCAGAGGGGGGACCAGGGGTCCGGACCCCCCCCCTTGGAGTTTTGGCAACAATGTGGTTATCAGATTCGTGAAATGGTACTGGATTGATATTGCACAGCATTTATGTAAAATACAGTCATAAGTTTTAAAAAAAAATCCTCATGGTTAGAACTGGAAACGTTGATTTTTCTTGTAAACAGCTTATATCCAATGAAATCCGGAAATCAAAGTATCATATAATAAGACGTGTGCGTTTTCGATGGGACCCCCCCCCCCCACGAGAAAGATATCTGGATCCGCGCATGGCATTTTCGTAACTTATATTGAAAAATAAGTACGATATGAAGATAGAATGAGGCTAGCTTCGCCTTGGGTAGATACAAACGGACCACAAAGACTCTCACTGTATTACATTAGATGAATACATTTAATATTCTGATGTTTTAGACAGGAAGCAGAGGTCTATAGATATGCACAAACACTTTGACCAAATATCAAAAAGTCACTGGGTTTTAATAGTTGGTCGAAGTCTATTCCATTATTATAAGTAGTTAACAAAAGCTTTGACAAAAAAACAAAGTCCCTAGACATTGTACGCTTTGGAGGTCTAAAATCGACTTTTTCAGATCATTTAAAGGAACGACTACAAAAAACAGCCTTACCAAACACGAACACTGATATTATAACAAGGGTCCGATAGATCACTACCTGTGACGTCACACTGACGTGTAAACGTTGTGAGGGTGGTCTATGTCATTGTCTGCGCATGTCATGTTCTTCGAAGATTCGACACGTCTTATATGACGCATCACTCTCCCCGATATCGGGGAGAATGTAGTAATACGCGGTTTAAAGTAGCAATGGAGAAAATGCTTTCATCAATACGTTTGAAGAAAAGTCAGGCCCGTTTTAGCTCCAGATTTCTCTAAACTGGTGATCATAGCTGAATGAGTCGGACAAGGTAGCGTTTTATTGAGTGCACGTTTATTTTAGTTTGAAATTCAAAGTAATTTTACAGTTGTTGCGTAGAAAAGTGGTTCGGTTCTGTATCCAGGGTGCCCAAATTAGATAGATGAGTATTTGTAGAATGCCATCTAGCGGGAGATAATGTCTTCTCTGTACATTATGTACCCAGAGGCGACCGTTCTATCTGCACTGTGACTTTCAGCTTTGGTCGTGGGATTTGTTCATATCACTTAAGTATTTTGCGTAGACAGGGCGTTGTGCCCTTCATAGAATTAGGTTCGAAATTACTAGTCTTATCAGTTCTAGATAGAATTGGCGATTTCAGATCATAGACACTGATCAATGCTTCAAATAGCCTACTTGCTAAGATGGTTTCTTAATAAATATAATATAGCGTACGCAGTGCTTGAACACAGAGATTTATTCCTGCATTAGACTCTCCATGGTAGCTCTAGATCTGTTTCATCTGACTAAAGGCATGGCTAATCTGCTTCTGACTGCACATCTTAATCTTACAAGATTTAGAAGATATGTTGGTAGGCCTAACCGTGAAATGGGTAAATGTCAATTTTTACTGCTGAAAATTGGATCTATTTGTCAACTAGCTCAAATTGCTCTTTTATTCAATTAAATTCCTATAATCTCAGAAAAGATTATAATATAAGGTTTTAGTTCAGGTAAAACCTAGATTTGGACAGAGATCGTATTTAGATCTACAATTTAAGGTTCATGTAAAGTGTTTATTTTGCTTAATTTCATATGTGAATAATTCTGTAATTATTAAAATTTGTCCAGGAAAACCATATATTAAATTGAAGCTCTGGATGAGTACAAGCTGTTTTACCTAATTATACCAACTGGCCTTACATAACAAAACTAAAACATTGCAGAAAAAGATGACATCGTTTAAAACCTACAAAATAATAATGACATAACAAAATTGCTTAAGTTTTGGAGAAAACACAGGCTATGGTACATACCAGGTACTGCTACTACCAAAAATCCTATAGTTTCTTTAAAAAGGCACATATTTAAGTCAGAAAGTTTGACATTTTTCCCTTATTGAAATGTCAACCATGTTTGACCTACTTTTTTTTAGTAACAGGTATGGTGTCTCCACAGGATCAAAATGTACAAGTGGTTGTGTGTAATAAACTTTCATTAGTATTACCTGAACAAATTGACATGAAATAAATGACCTCAATTACCATATATATTACACGCTAGATTTATTGTTCTAACTTGGCTCCGGCTAATGTCGTCTGCATGCGGAACTATGTGCATGTTTCTAAACTCTTTATGCTTAGATTTATAGTGCTTTTAAAGAATACTTGAAATACCTGAAATAACCATTATATTGTTGGTTTAAATTGGTAATACATGGTGGGCGACTTAGATCTGTGATGCACTTTCTGTGCAGCCTGATTTTAATTTATGCCAACCGCAAAACCTTTTTATTTTGACTAAGGCGCAGTAAGGGTCAAACCCGACATTTACCGATAACAGAGTTTCCGTACAGTCCGATTTTTCCCGATGGTTTAAATATTCACGTTTTAATTACTCTTTGCATAAAGGTCAATATCAGGTCAATTTATTCCAGTAATAATTTTAGATAAAAATGACCTGTACAAGTGAAATTTCCATGTCCACTTCCAAACCCTTTCTCAAAAACAGTACCCCCACTACCCCATCACACACACAAAAAGAACAATGAAAAAAATGCTTATGTCAAAAATTGATTCTAAATCCTATCTACCAGACTGGTAACACCTTTTGTAACTGCTGTTTTTGAGGAAGGGTTTGGACGTAGACATGGAAATTTCACTTGTTCAGGTCATTTTTATTTGTTTTATTATCTAAAATTACTAATGAAATTATGCACAACCACTTATACATTTTGATCCTGTGGAGACACCATACCTGTTACTAAAACAAAAGTAGTTCAAACATGGCTGACAATTCAATAAGGGAAAAATGTCAAACTTTCTGACTTAAATATGTGCCTTTTTAAAGAAAATATAGGATTTTTGGTAGTAGCAGTACCTGGTATGTACCATAGCCTGTGTTTTCTCCAAAACTTAAGCAATTTTGTTAAGTCATTATTATTTTATAGGTTTTAAACGATGTCATCTTTTTCTGCAATGTTTTAGTTTTATTATATAAGGCCAGTAGGTATAATTAGGTAAAACAGCTTGTACTCATCCAGAGCTTCAATTTAATATATGGTTTTCCTGGACAAATTTTAATAATTACAGAATTATTCACATATGAAATTAAGCAAAATAAACACTTTACATGAACCTTAAGCTGCTTTCTCCACGTGTTCCCTTGACGGAACATTGATTCTTAAGCGCCCCCTTGCGGCACTGGTATACCGAAAATTACTATTGGGAAAATGGCGACGGGTTGTGATGAGGAAATCGACTCGGATAGAATTAGAGATGAAAATAGCGACAGTGTAAGCGAACAGGTTTAAGTATTACGCTCACGTGTTTGTTTTCAAAATATTCTTAAAGTAAGATTCTCTAAAGACAAGTCATTTGTAACGACAATTTAAACTAGGAAGGAAATCTCGAAATAAAATTGCGCAAAGCGGGGATGATCTTGACAACCCTTTCTCGACGAACACAAACCAAACTTCGATATTTCATTCTGAAAATTATATGTTTTGAGATGTCTCGGTGCTCGCTTTGATTATATGTCGGTATTTAGACATTTATGCAGTGTAGATCTGTGCATTTTTTTAACCAAGCAAGAAGTATACTGGTATTGCCCAGAAGTTTTACGAATAAGCGATTCCAATGTGAAAGGGCTAGGGGCAGAGTGGTTGCACAGGTTATATTTATAACTGTTACGAGCTACCTATAGGCGATAATTTGTGATTTGTAAATGTTTGACGAGGTAATGCTTCGTCACAGATCTAGAGTTGATCTCAATACTTTACTGAAACATTAGCAGTGCAGTTTTTTGGGAAAGAGATAGGTTGCTTAGTGCACAGGAATTTGACATCCTATAACCAAAATAAACACGAAAAAAAAAGCTCCCCTATATAATATAAACACAAGGAATGCAGTGTCTCGATTGCTGGCGCTAGCACCCAACAGCCTTTCCCAACCAAAATCACCCACGAAACAAACACTGATCATATTGATCATATTCTCCTTTAGCCTAGCGATAGACAACAGAATAATGTACCTGCTAATACTACAGATTCTAGAAAAATCTTTAGTATCATGTGATGTCCATAAATATCTTAAAGACGAAAAAAAATAATAGTAATAAGTAATACGAAAATACGCATCCTGGCTCTTCTTGTGACGTCAGCAAATGGAGTCCCGGACGAATCAAATTTTTCGGATAGAGTTGTAAAACTTGACGGATATCTCCGGTTGAAAGGTGTCTACTGAGGTATCGCCGGATGTCGCAGGTACATTATTCTGTTGTCTATCGCTAGGCTAAAGGAGAATATGATCAATGTTTGTTTCGTGGGTGATTTTGGTTGGGAAAGGCTGTCAGGTGCTAGCGCCAGCAATCGAGACGTTGCATTTCTTGTGTTTATATTATAGAGGGGAGATTTTTTTCATGTGTTATCATATATTTTTGTTATTGAATGTCAAATTCCTGTGCTTAGTGTGTGCAAATACCAGTAACAAAATTTTAGTTTTCACCCCAGAACCTTCTTCCACAACGTAAGATGTAGTGAAAACATAATTGAGAAAGGAGAAAATGCTGGTTACCAGCATTTATTTTTCTTTTCTTACACTGTTTTCAGATGGGTTCTTTACGAGGGTTGTTTAGACCTTGGACTGGTAAAGAGTTAACACACCATGCTTTACCATTTTTCACAGTTATCCAGGCCTATAGGGCTCACTTAATTTTCAGGTTTTAGAAAGAAAATATACATTTGAGATACCAAGCGTTTTGTGTAATTGCTTTTCATTTGTAGCAGTTCTATTTTTTACTACTAATTAGACCATCACATCCTACAGAGATCATCTTGTTTCCTATAAATTCTCTCTCTCTCTCTGCCTGTGTTTCTGTGTATGTATATGTGTGTGTGCTTTTTTTATGCCATTGTAGAATTAGTATTGAATGTATTGTAGGGGAAGGACCGATTCTAAGACTAAGTTGATAGAACTTGTGGTCCAACCCCATTTCTTGTTGTTGAAATAAAATATGTTTAAACTAGAAAAAATTATGAATGAAAATAGTTTTGAAGTTTGGACCCCCAAAAAAGTCTTGACACTTTTCCCTTGTAGCAGACTTCTGTGGAAAACATTCTGGCAAAGGGTGATATTGCTAGACTAAGAAACTTCTCCTTTTACTATAGTGTTGTCCCCTGAATTCATTAATCTTGAATCATATTATTTATGCTATATTTTTCCAAGGTTGGCTACTTTGAATACATGTATATTTCAGGATGAACAATTGAACATGTAGTGACTTAATATATCCAAGTCACATACAGTCAAGTGGGAAAGAATTTGAAATTAAAAATCAATGTGGTCTGAAACTACGAAATTTGTTTTTGAACTACACATTTCGTAAATAGTTACTCATCTCTCCTCTGTGCACTGTTCATGGATATACATACTCTTTCCTACATAAATTTTGTGCACTGTATTTAATGACAATTGAAAAGGCACACAAAATGGTTACGATTTTGCTGAAATGATAATTAGGAACGAATGAATTGTGTTTTATCTCTTTACCGAATGGCAAAATCTTAGACTCGCCCAAATTGAAAGCACTTGCAGACAACAAATTAAATGTAAAACAAAATTTGAAATTTGTTTCCAGCAGGGTAGAAAATAATGCGGGAAAAGGTGAAAATGCTGGTTACCAGCATTTTCTCCTTTTCCCACAATGTTTTCAGAAGGCTTTTACCTCAGGGTCATTAAAACAGTGACTATTTGGTAAAGGATTATACAACTTGTACAGCTGTGGTAAGAGATTCTTATTTATTGCTAAAGAAATTCTTACTGATTTCTTTGCTGAAGCATTGCAAGAAAAAAAGCAATGAAAAAGATGTGTTTAAGTTTTTCTATCCAGTCCCAATTATGGCAATTTATAGGAGTATTATTATGTCGACGTGTTTGATTTTTATCTTTGTGATTCCAGGTTTTGGCATGTCACAGAAACTCACTGTCTATCCCAGAGTCTATGTCTAGTGCTGTAAACTGTACAACAAACGACCTTGGCTTAAAGGACACTCATTTCAACAGATCAAAAAGATTGCATGATAATTCCATAGCAACTAATGACATTTGTTACAAAGATAATCATCACATTGGTTCAAGAAAAGTGACTGAAAATATTATAACATACCATGAACCAATATTCCAATCTGTTGTAAATACGCTTTATGAAAATCAGAAATCTATAAATATGGGAAAAAGGAAAGCAGAAGAATTAGAAAAGGGTGATATAGGGTCACCAGATTGCAAAAGGACAAAAGTGGAGTCACCAAAGATAGACACAGGGTTTAAAGTGAAAAAGAAATGCTCCATTGAAAATATAATAGAGAGAATACGAAATGAGAAAACACAGTCTAGAGGTGGAATGAGCGCTGCAAGTTCTTGTGAACAATCAGTCAGTCAGCCAGACCTTGTGAGTAATACGAGCTGTGTACAGATTGGCCATATTGCCTCATTTGATAAAGGTCATACTGACAATATTCAAACTGCCTCATGTACCAAAGAAACTGTATCTATATGGCCAAATAATGGGCCTGGATCACATAAGGCTTCCATTGCTCAATCGGATGTCAAAGATATTCTTGCATCTACAGATAGTGATAAGGCCCTGGACTTAAGCATGAAAACAAGCAATCAACGAAATCTAGTTCCATTTGAAAATGCTATCACTAACAGTGTTAAAATTTTTGAGAAAGTTCCCATGAAACATGGTATTCCTACTTTATATAAAGTGAAATGTCAGGAAAGCTTAATCCAGAATTTGCAAAAAAGCCATAAAAATACTGCAGAAATACCAGCAAAAGTCAGAGCTGGAGGTAAAGAGAAAGACCTTGTAAATACAAAGAAAATTGTTAAAAAGTTATCAGGTTCATCCAAGAAGACAAAAGGAAAAGCAAATGTAGAATCATTGAAGGCAGCAAAATTAAATCTAAAACAAAGTGGTGTTGTGCAATCAATTATCACACATGTCAAAAAAAAATGTGTTAGTAAAAGTGCAATAGAGACAGTGAAAGGGAAAACTTCATGTGACAAAAGGAGTGAAAATAAAAAATGCAATAAAAGTAAACCAGTCTCTAAAAAAGAAACAAATAGTGCCAAAAGCGGGAAAAAGTCAGTTGTAGATGATAGAGAACAGTTAAGGGCTAGAAGTACAAAAAACAAGATAAACAAGAGTAGAAGGCAAAAAGGTGGTGTTGCAGTCAAGAGAGTAAAACGCGAAGCAAGTTTGAATGCAGCAACATTAGTCAATATATTTTATGAAAAGAACAAATCTCCAAAACTGAATGCAAAAAGATCTAAGTCAGAATCAGACATGGCCTCCTCTCCAAAGAAAGTATTGATGTCAAGTCAGAGTTTTACAGATATTGTTGTCAAGGGCACAAGCAATGCGTTTGATAAGATGAATGAGTATAAAAGAACTGATGAGTCTAAAGTTTTCAAAAGTCCCAAAAAAGAACCAGTTAGTCCAACAAAGTTTCATTCTAGTCCAAGAAAACATTCTCTTCTACCTTTGCATCCTATAAATAACAAGGACATGATTGCTAAATCAAAAGGTGTGAAAAAGGAGCCAAGTACCCCAAAAAAACAGAAAGTGAGCTTAAGTGATGAAGATTTTGATGAAATATTTAGAACAGTATTACAGGAGAAAACTGAAACTTCAAAGTGTAGGAAAGAAAAAACAACTGATCAGTTACTGACAAGAAATGCCAATCCAAGCTCACTTGTTAAGATAAAAGAAAAATTGGATAAGGATTCAATTAAGGTTGAAACTAAGCACTCGGAGAGAAAGGATGTTGTAAATAATTCTAGGCCAATTGAAGCAGCTACTGTATTGGTACCAAAATCTGAAGAAGAGATTGCTGAAAAGAAGAGAAAAGCCAACCTTGCCAGGTTAAAAAAAGCAAAAGAACTACTTATTGCCAAAGAACTTCAAATTGCCAAAGAGGTGTATGAAGAATCTGAAACAGATTCTGAAAGTGATTCTGAAAGTGTTGCCACAGACTCACAAATCAGTGATATTGTAAAGATGAATGTAACAGTGAATGAGACAAAAGTTAGAGCAAAAAAAGGTGAACTATGCAGATCAGCTCGGACACATGTACATGTAGAGGCAAAAACAGTGCTTGAAAACACAGGTGTTGCTCCCAAGTGGTGTGAATGCTGCCAGTCCACATACTACCCAAGTCAACCACAGCAAGGAACCAAAGTATGGAGAATCAAGCAGCTTGTAGACAAAGGTACAAAGAACCCACCAGAGTTGATTCAATCAGCTAGTCATCACTTTATTGCAGCTCATACAAGCTGTCAGGTTCGTCCATATTCATCTCCAACCCATGTGTCTGTTTTGGACTCTAGTCCATATGTAGCCCCTCTGATGTCACATGGTCATGTGGGATGTACAGCTTGTGGATGTCGACATACAGGAATGTTACACACAGCACAGTGTCAAAACTATGCACTCCTTTCTTGTCAACCGTACAGCAGTACATACTCGGTGTCATATCCACATGGCCATAGCTCCTGTCCACACTGTGGTAAGTTAATCCAAAGTACTATTGTCATGCTCTTTCCATTTTAGTGCATAGTACTCAATCCTGAGATTTAACCCTTTACCTGATATGCCAATTTGAGGCTCTTCCATTTTAGCAGCAAATAAAGATATGATGTCAAAAATATGGATAAATGACGATTCACATATCTTCTCATTGTTGAGTGGAAAATATTGTGGGAAGAAGAGCAGTTTTTCCTTTTCCCACAATGTTTTCAAAAGCTGTCTGTCGTTGATACCTCAAAATGAGTGTCTATGGAGTAAAGGGTTAATAGGGCATTTAAAAACATTCTTTTAGAAGGATAAAATGTCAGTAACAAGCATTTCCTATTTGTTCCATATTGCTTACTTTCTTCTTAAACACAAATTGCCTTGAGTCTTTACACTAAAACCTTGTTATTTAGAGTAGCTTGGCAATTTCACGTCTTGATGAGTCGATAATTTGAACACGAATGCTGGTCCCTGTAATTATTTTCCCAGCCTGTCTATGGTGTGGTGTAAGTTTTACAAACTGTGACAATTACTACAGGGTATTCATACCACAATATGATTAAGAAGGTGTTGATGTTAATTGATGATGAGAGGCTAATTGTGGCAACAGCCCTTTAAATTCATTGTTGATCCTGAAAAGACAAGTTTAGTAACAGCATTTGTGATCAGACAATGTCTAATTTTTATCAGTTTTCATGTCATTCTATTTATAGCATCAGGTTTTTCCCAGTCGCATCACCACAGATTAGGATCCGTTTGATCATATAAATTTTATCTGTCTTGTTACGCTGACGTCGTACTTCGGGTTTGTGTGAATATCAGTCATATTTATGATTCTTTGTGAATATCACTGATACCTTTTAATGTCTTAGAAATTTACCTTTGACACATGTAAATGTGATTTTCATGGGTTGAGTAGATATTCTGATCTGTTTTCGTGTGGACACTGGTAATGAGAAAAGTCGTAATTCTCTCTTTTTATCTCTCACTAGCTCAGCACTATAACTTCAGTAATTATGGCCCCCTTTCGAAGAAATGGGGGTATATTGCTTTGCACTTGTCGGTCGGTCCGTTGGTCGGTTCGTAGACCACATGTTTGTCCGTAGCATAACTCAAAAAGTATTTCAGGTGTCATCTTGAAATTTATAGGTGGATAGATCTCATTAAGGAGAAGTGCAGTGCACAAGAACCATAACTCTGCCCATCATATTTTTGGAGTTATTGCCCTTTGTTGATTTTCATACTTAATTTTTGTCCGGAGCATAACTCAAAAAGTATTTTAGGTATCACCTTGAAACTTCATAGGTAGATAGATCTCATTAAGGAGAAGTGCAGTGCACAAGTACCATAACTCAGCCCATCATATTTTTGGAGTAATTGCCCTTTGTTGATTTTCATATTTAATTTTTGTCCGTAGCATAACTCTAAAAGTATTTCAGGTATCACCTTGAAACCTCATATGTGAATAGATCTTATTAAGGAAAAGTGCAGTGCATAAGAACCATAACTCTGCCTATCATATTTTTGGAGTTATTGCCCTTTGTTGATTTTCAGACTTAATTTTTGTCCGGAGCATAACTCAAAAAGTATTTCAGGTATCATCTTGAAACTACATAGGTGGATAGATCTCATTAAGGAGAAGTGCAGTGCACAAGAACCATAACTCTGCCCATCATAGTTATGGAGTTATTGCCCTTTGTTGATTTTCATACTTAATTTTTGTCCAGAGCATAACTCTAAAAGTATTTCAGGTATCATCTTAAAACCTCATAGGTGGATAGATCTCACTAAAGAGAAGTGCAGTGCACAAGTACCATAACTCTGCCCATCATATTTTTTGAGTTCTTGCCCTTTGTTGATTTTCATAGTTAATTTTTGTCTGGAGCATAACTCAAAAAGTATTTCAGGTATCATCTTGAAACTTTATATGTGGATAGATCTTATTCAGGAGAAGTGCATTGCACAAGAACCATAACTCTGCCCATTATATTTTTGCAATTACTGCCTTTGTTGATTTTCATACTTATTTTTTTTCCGGAGCATAAATCTTGAAACTTTAAAAGTTGATAGTTCACATAAATGGGAAGTGCAGTGCCCAAGAATTGTTAATTTATCATTAATAACTTTTGAGTAATTACCCTTTGTTCGTTTTTACACTTTGAACGTAAGAGTTTATAATCACATTGGATGCCATTAGGGGGGCATACATGTTTTACAAACATCTCTTGTTTACACTTCTATCTATGACCATTTCAACAGCGCCGTAATCACATGGTACCGTTTGTGATTCAAAATTCTGTCGTCTTTCTCGACAATTAAAAGGGCAGATTTTACAATTTTGTCAAAATTACAGAACACTACTTTTCCAAACACTATCGAAAGAAAGTCCAGATTATTTAGAATCCATGCTCATATCATCCAACCAGAAAAATTCACAGAAAAAGAATCAGGGACAGATACAAGGTTATACTGTTCGGGAAGAAGACTTTGATCGCCGATCTCGAAAGTAGTGCATTTTTTCCCCTAGGACATTTTGGATGATTCGAGCACCGCGAAAACTCGAGCACTTTGCTCATCCTCTTGGGACCTCGGATTATTGAGGTTTTACTGTATTTAGTTCTGCCTATAACTACACCAAGTAAAAACATGTCTGAGATTTTGTTGTGTAGTATGGAGTTAACTAGAAAATGTAAGAGTCATTAAAAACAAAGCGTCTGCAGAAGAAGTAAGTGTGAAAAAAGTGAGATTTGCTTTGTAACACATTCCTTGTTGGCTTAAAAGTAAAACACCGAGATAGATGTTAGAAAAACCTTTTGTTGTTGTTTGGTAGAGAGTCAGTGGTTGAAGATAAACCCTCTTAGCTGGTGAGATAAGACTGTGTATAACTGTGTGTAGAATGGATCAGCTGTATAACAATAAATAATTATCATGTAATACTATAGTGTAGGGGATGAAAAAACCCAAGAGATCTGGAAGCATTTGCAGACAACAAAATTAATGTGTCTCAAAAATTGAAATTTGTGTTGGAAAGGGGAGAAAACATTAAGGGAAAAGGAGAAAATGCTGGTTATCAAAATTTTCTCCACAATGTTTTCAAAAGGCTTCTTTCTCAGGGTCGTGAAAACCAGGGATTGTCTGGTCAAAAACATTGTTGAAGAGGGCAATACCCTGGTAACTCTTGTAGCTAGAATTTCCTATATTTCACACAATATTCAATGAAAAGCCCTTTGCATCAGGATAGTTAAAGCAAGGGGCTGTGCAGGGATGAACTCACACAAGTCTTTGACTCATAGTGATATTGTCTTACTACTCAGAATACTCTTCTTTATTTGTTACAAATTAAGAATTGTTATCTTTGTAGTAAGACTTGTAAGAATATTTTCAGAATTTATCTGTCAAAAGAGACGTGTGCTATAATACTGAACTCTTATTTCTTGAGTTCACATTTTTGACCTGCAGATATTTTTTTTTTTTTCTTGGACATGATAAACCAGTGTACATATAGAAAATGGAAAATCTTCGTAATTGAGCTTGATCTGATTTTTTTTAGGTTTCAATTTTAGGGAGTTGAACTTTTCCAAACTCTTTAAAATTGAGCCTGGCCTTGCATAAACCTGTTACAATCCCCTCATTTAAGGAAAAGTGAGGAAGAAAAGTTTTTGAAAATTTGTGGTAAACGGCGTTTTCTCCTTTTCCCACAATGCTTTTTTCAAAATAAGGATTAGAAAGTACAGAATCTAAAAGTGTACATGTATACATATTATAACTTTAATTTTTTCTAGGTTGTGGAACTTGTTGTGGAGGAGGAAGCTTTCATGCACCTGGACAGCCCTTAATACACCAGTCCCAAATTCCCATATCTACAGAGCCCCCTATATTAGTTCATCATACAGTCCCATTACATGACACTTCTCATACAGTTCCTTTACAACTTTCCCATAATGACTCAGGAATAACTTCTTGCCAAGTACCATTGCAGATTAGTGATTCCAATCTACAACAGATAAACCATTGTTGTCAGTTATCTCAAGGAGAGATTGTCCTCAGAACAAATTCACAGTCAGATCATGAACTGATAGATGTTGGTAGGGATGATGTGGTTAAAACATTGAAACAGAGTTCCCCTAAAACCTCTAACTCAGGGAGATCTTCCCAGTTAGTAAAGTCATTAAGTAAAGGCAGGAAAAACAGTGCAAGCAATGAGATTAAGAAAGGAGCATCTAGTCAAATCACACAGACAAATAAGGTTTTAGGTCATCAAAGTAAGGAAGTTAGAAAGGGGAAAACTGAAACAATAAGAACACAAGTGAAGAAACAAGTGACTTCAGACAAAGACAGGGAGAGAAAACAGTCTGATAGCTCAAAGAAGAAAAGGAAAGGTTCAGAAAATAAGGTTGACAAGAGTGAAAGTAAGTCAGTCAAGAGAGGAAACTCAGGTAAAACTTCTGGAAAAGGAAGTAAGAATCAGCAATCTGAGACAAAAGATGTAGAAGAGAAGAAGCAGTTCTCACCACATGGATGGACATGGGAAGGAGAAGGGATTTTGAAGACAATTATCAACATTGTAAGTACAGTCCACAAGGTTCCCATTCACACACATTTATTTGTGAATCACACACAAAACAGGAAAGTCATGCCCTATTTTTACCTCACCTGAGCACAACATGCTCAAGGGGAGCTTTTAGGATCACCCAGTGTCCATCATGCATCATCAACAATTCTTTAAACATCAACTCCTCATAAACCGCTGGGCCAGTATGGACCGAACTTGGCAGGAATGTTCCTTGGGAGGTCCTCTTAAAAAACTGTTCACAGAATTTGATTCCGTCAAAAACTCTGGTTGACATGGCAACCAAATGGAATTTCCTAAGTAAATTCTTTAAAGATCTTTTACTCTGAAAGTGATTCCAGATTTTGAAATAATTTCACAGAGATATTCCGTGGGTGATCCTTTTCAAAAATTGTTCGCAAAATTTTGATCCGTCAAGAAACATGACTCTGGTGAATGGGGGCTACTTACACTATACAGAAATGAAGAAATTCTTAAAAGTTTTTCCCTGAAACCGCTGGTCAGATTTTGAAATAATTTCACAGGGATGTTCCCTTGGTGACCGTTTTTAAAAAATTGTTTGTGAAATTTTGATTCGTCAAGAAACATAAAATTTTTCCACTGAATGGGGGCTACTTGCACTATAGGGAAATGATGAAATTAAAAAAAAAAAAAAAAAAACGTCTCTCGCAAGGCTGGTCAGATTTTAAAATAATTTCACAGAGATGTTCTTTGGGTGACCCTTTTAAAAAATTGTTCCTAAAGTTTGATTCATTTGTTACAGGCTCTGGGGAATGGGGCCTACTTGCACTATGTGGAAATGAAGAAATTATTGAAAATTCTTCTTCCCTGAACGCTGTCGTCAGATTTTAAAATAATTTCACAGCAATGTTCCTTGGGTGACCCTTTTCAAAATTAGTTCACAAAATTTTGATCTGTCAAGAACCATGGCTCTGGTGAGTGGGGGCTACTTGCACTGTACAGAAATTAAGAAACTCATAAAAATTCTTCTTTTCTGAAACTGCTGGTCAGATTTTGAAAGGACTTTTACGGGTGACCTTTGGAAAATTGCTTGGCAAAATAATGATTTAGTTTCCAGTGTTTCAAAACCTCAAAAAAAAATGGATATGCTCCCCTAAAAAAAATCAGGTGAGCAATCCAGGGCCATCTTGACCCTCTTGTTAAAAAAGTATTCATGAAATTTTGATATGTCAAGAAACATGGCTCTGGTGAATGTGAGCTATTTGCACTCTGTGGAAATGAAGAAATTCACACACCCAAAAAAAATCAAATTTTCAATTACTTTTATTTTGTCGTCTGCAAATGCTTTCAATTTGAACAAACCTAAAATTTTTCCACTGAATTATCAATTTCATTTTCTCAAAGGCTGAAAATATAGTACCTCTGGGGAGATCAAGAGAAAATTTACTTATAATCTAGAATATAGCCATAGACAGGGGTTCAGGGGCAGTGTAGATCAGAGAACAGACTGCAAATTCTGTGCAGGCTGATCTTGATATAAACTGTGTAAAAAAGCTTTGGGTGCAGTCTGTTGTATGGAAAGAGTTAAATGGGTATTGAAAATGTGCTCATGTGACTCTAAACCATGCAGCAAAGTCTCAGACTCTTTCCAATTGATAGTAATTTCAGAAATTAAGGCCAATATTGCCAAAAAAGTAAAGTTTTACATTAGACCGATAGAAAATTTTCAGGTACATTTGTTACCGGCAAATGCTTTCAATTTGGACAAATCTAAAATTTTGTTATTGTGGTACTAAGATAGCACTGTTGGGATATTGACCTTTTTAAATTTCATGTAGGAGACTTGGAAGTTCTTGCAGACTAAAATGTCTTTATTTCAAGGTCTTTAGTCCCAGTAGATAATGCCTTACATCAAATAACTTGGTTTTAACGGCCATGGGTAAGAGAGCTTTTGAAAATATTGTGGGAAGAAGAAAAGATGTTGATAAACAGAATTTTCTCCTTTTCCAACAGTGTTTTCTAATTTCTTAGAGACTATTCCAAACTACTAAGCCACATTGAAATTCTCTTCTGCAAATGCTTTTTGTGAACTAGGCCTGTGTTCACACACCACTCTATAGAACATTCTCTTAGTCTTATTCTCTAAGTGTTTTCTAAATTTGTAAGAACAACAACTTCTGGTTGGCTACACCAGATGGTTTAGCCAATTAGAGCGGTGTCGGCAATTTTCGGATACTTTATGAGAAAAATTGAAAATTTCAAGAGCTACCGGTATTCAAAACTCACGAAAAATGTTGTGTTGTTTACCTGTAGCAACATATCATCATTGATTGTGTATGGTAGATATTTCTTTTCGATGATAGGTTAACAAGAAACACCGGGTACCATCCACCTCGTACTTGCAGATAATTTCTGATACCGTCGGGTCTTCCGAATACTTTCGTATTTTTTAAACATAAACCGTTCAGTTCCAAATATATAATCAAAGTACTGATAGACTAGCGAATTTGAAACTAGTAAATGCCTATGGTAAATGTAAATCTTTGTTGATTTTATACCAGACTAAAGAAATATTGTCTTATATGGTTTCTGAGTCCGTTCCAGGTCCATCGGTTCATTCTGGTTATTAAATCCAATCCGGTTCAATTCAAATGCAGTTCAATCCATTGACTTTAACCGACGCTCTTGCCGATTTTCTTCCTGATACAAGAAATATTACGAAAAACTTCAGTTTGTTAACTTTCAATTTAAAACAGGTTAAATTTGTTGAGATTAAAAGGGCATTAATTAAAGGATATCGACATACCCGAAAGACCACACTCTACAATTTAATGTCGTCTCTTCCATATACCCCGATCAATATCGTAAACAGCATGTGACATCATTTAAATGTCCTTTCACAGAATGACTCACTTTCTATTATCAATAAACTTTCATTTCCATTTAGATGTAGCTCACAGGGAACTGACTTGAGTAAAATTTCAAAACACTCTGACTTAACCAACTACGTAAGAGGTGTTGAAAAAATTCTTACTTTTCAAACGAATTGAAATTTCTCGCCTTTTCAAAACTTGGCGGACTTAAAACTTTCGAAATCTTCCAAAAGAAGATCGCACTTTCTGCACATATGCATGTTTTAACAGTATTATGTGCAATTGTAACACAAGGAAAGATTGGTTGAAAGTATTCGGCATTATACGATATTCGGAATAAGACGAACCCGCTCTAGAAGTGTTACTTTCAAATGTAGAAAATTCTAGAGAATTACATTAAGAATGTTCTCAAGAATGGTTGGTGAAGGCAAACCAAGGTCTAGAATTTTACTGACAAATAATTAAATGTTGCCAAGATGATAAAAATTGTCTTCAAATTAATAGAGAACATTGATGATGAAACTGTATATGCTGGTTGTTCATATTTTTAATTTTTCCCACAACATGTTGTGGATCCTTCATATTCATGAAGACATGGGATCATTTTGTTAGGGATACGTGGAACTATGTCAAGCTTAACCCATTACCACACAATCCCTACTTTAAACGACCCTGAGAAAGGAGCCTTTAGAAAACATTGTGGGAAAAGGAGAAAATGCTGGTAACCAGCATTTTCTCCTTTTCTCACAATGTTTTCTACCCTTCACAAAACAAATTTCAAATGTTCAGTCACTTTCATTTAGTCGTTTGCAAATGCTTTCAATTTGGAACACTGTATAACTTTGTCGTTTGGTAAAGAGTTCATTGACCTTAGGTCTCAATGGCTCTTCCAAAATTAAAGGTTCTTATCTTATTTCATGGTCATGGTCATGCTTGTAGAAGTATGAAATGATAAAAAAATTCATTTTGATAATTTCAAGGTCATCATGGCCACTTTGCCATCATACTTAAATTTCAGTTTGATGGACACCCAGTGGAACGTAAATGTTACCCAGCCATTCGTCATGAAGATGGAGAGATAATTCATGTCAAAGACTGTGTACTGGTTTGTTCTGGACGAAAAGAGAAAGACATTCCTTATGTTGCCAAAGTAACCAATTTCTGGGAGGACCCCATGACAAGTAAATTTGTAACTTATTATTTGGAGCGTTTTAACCTTTTTCCAAACAATCCCTGTTTTTTACAACCCTGAGATGGAAGCCTTTTGAAAACATTGTGGGAAAAGAGAAAATTGCGGTAATCAGCATTTTCTCCTTTTCCCACAATGTTTTCTACCCAGCTGGAAACAAATTTCTATTTTTGAGTTATTTATTTTGTGGTCTGCATGTGCCTTCAAGCTTGACCAGTCTAAAATTTTGTTGTTTGGTAAAGGGTTTAGCTACATAATTTTCTTACTTTGGTGTCTTTATATTTTTGTGGTACTTACTAATTTTTAGCTCCACTGGCCAAAGGCCAGCGAGCTATTGTCATGGCGTTGTGTCCGTTGTGCGTCCATCCGTTCTTTGTTCGTCCGTGCGTGCGTCTGTAAACTTTTTCTTTAAAAAACTTCTCAGAAACTACCTATTGACTGGAATTTTACCAAATTTCACAGGAATGTACCTTAGGTGGTCCTCTTTCAAATTCCTTCAAATAATTGTGTTCCATGAATAATTCTGGTTGCCATGGCAACCAAAGTAAAGAACCTTTAAAAATCTTCTCCTCCCAAAGCGCTAATTGGATAGCATTATTTTTTTGCAGGAATGTTCCTTAGATAGAGGTCTACAGAATTCCTTAAAAAAAATAAGATCCGTCAAAAAAATGGCTTTTATGGGAGACTCATTTTCCTTTTATGGTATAAAGTAAAATCTTTGAAAAATTTCCTCTCAAGCTACTTGTTTTGATTTCATTGTTGTATTGCGGGTTAGTTCCTATGGTGGTAAGTCTTTACCATACAATCCTGACTTTTAATTACCCTAAAGAAGAAGTTTTTGGAAAACACTCTTGGAAAAGGAGAAAATGCTGGTAATCAGCATTTTCTCCTTTTCCCTCAATGTTTTCTACTCTATCAAAGAGAGAAATCATCATTTCATCAATGTTTAATTTGTTGTCTGCAAATGCTTTCAGTTTGGTCACATCCCAAATTTTGTCTTTTGGTAAAGAGTTAAAGATGGTTGCTTTACATAATATATAATTCTGTTCATATAAAACGAGAGAACCTCTGCACTTTGATTAGTTCTGGTAAAGGTTTGTTGACCTGCTGGTGACCTGGTACAAAGAGGGACAGGGCTTTACTGTTGTGATAAGGCATTTTGTTATCCAGTCAAACTGATCCCTGACAAAGAAGACTTTAGAAAACATTGTGGGAAAAGGAGAAAATGCTGGTAACCTTTTCCCACAATGTTATCTACCCTTCACAAAACAACTTTCAAATTTTCAGTCCCTTTTATTTTTTCATCTACAAATGCTTTCCATTTGGACAACCCTAAAATGTTGTTGTTTGGTAATGAGTTAACTATAACCAGAAGACAAAATTTTTATAACTGGCCATAAGTGAAAGATGTTGCAGACAACATAATAAATCTTCAAATTAGTAAAACTTGTATCAAAAAGGGTAGAAATTATTGTGTAAAACTAAGAAAATGCAGGTTACTTTTATTTTCTTCTTTTCTCACAATGTTTTTCATAGCTTTTTTTTCTTTAGTGACCTAAAATGCAGGAATGAATGGTAATTGTTAAAAACTTCTCTTCACTGTTACAGAAAAATCAGGCCTGTGGAGCGATACAGGCGCTCTAGCGCCTCCAGTTTTACATGTAATATAGTCTTGCCAGACGTTCAGATGGGAGGAGGTTATTAAGAACTATCATTTCCCTAAAGGCTATGTTATTTTGAATAGACAAATACGTTTTTAGGGGAAAATGAAAGAGAAGCATGAAGCACTCTGGAAATACTCTTCTTGTTTGTACCTATGGTCTTATACCTTTTTCCTACTCTTCCAAACCCAAGTATATTCTTTCAACTGGAGTGAAAGGATCTTACCTCCTGCAACGTTTAAGTTTTTTACCCAATGTCTAAAGTTAGAACCTCTTGTCATAGAAGCATTTGCGGACAACATCATTATGTGATCTAGCCAAGTAATAGGATTTGACTTTTGAAAAGAAGAAAATGTTGGAAAAGGAGAAAATATTTGTTGCCATTATTTTCTGTTTCCAACAATGCTTTCGAATTACCTCTTTTTCAGGGTCGTCAAAGGATCATTTGGTAAAGGGGAAAAAAACATGCACATCTTTTGTAATAACTGGTAACCACACTGATGTCTTTGAAAGTACATGTATCCTTTTTGTAATATAGATAATAACATGAACCAAGCTATAATGTGAAAATATTGTTGTAAAATGAGGAAATGAATACTGCAAAAGAAATGTCTGTAGGTTGCAATTTGTTCAGCTATCAAGAACAGAACAAGTAACTTGCTACAACAAATGAGAAAGTGGACAGTAGACTTTTGATGAATAAATTTTGAAAAATGAATTTGTTCTATTTGCAGAGGAGATGATGATGACTTTATTGTGGTATTATAGACCAGAACACGTGGAAGGTGGGCGAAGACCAGAAAACCAAGAAAATGAAGTCTTTGCTGCAAAACATCGTGATGAGTCTTTAGTCGCTTGCATAGATGACAGAGGATTTGTGCTTACATATAATGAGTATTGCAGGTAAAATTTTTTTAATTCATATCCTGTACATGCCTTTTGCTGACACAATATTTTGCATTTAATCCTTTTGCATTTAAGCCCATTTTTGCATAGCTTTGGTATATTTAACCGCTTTTGCTAAAAAATGCTGGTTTTGATGATTTTGAGGATACTGGCTTTTGAAAACTTTGGTGGAAAAGGCAAAATTGGGGTTAAGCAGCAATAATTATTGTTTCTTTCCCACCATGTTATCTACCTTTTCAATGTCAAGTTTACTCTTTGATTTAATCTGATGTAATGTTTTGCTTGAAAATTAATTTAGAAAAGTCCAATATTTTGCCCTCTGGTAAAAGTCAACCTTTGTCCATGCAAAGATAACGTTTAACCTACAGTGCGCAAAATTAGTCAAATGCCCGAGAACAAAGGTTTTATGCGTCTGCAAAATGAATGGACTTGTGTCATTTCATGCAGTCTGCACAGAATGACATGGATCAAAACTTGCACCTGTATTTATAAATATTTTACATGTGAAAGCACCATGTTACCCCATGATATTCAGCCTCTTGTTTGGCAAAAAGGGCTGAGAAAATGCTGGTAACCAATGTTTTCTACCCTGCTGGAAACAAATTTCAATTTCTAAGTTAATTTTATTTGGTCTTCTGCCAAAAAATCCTCTCAATTTGGACTCGTCTAAAATTTTGTCGTTGTGGAAAGGGTCAAACAAGCAATTTCTTCATTTACCACCGTGTTTTCACATTGTTTTAAGCATTGATTCATGTTACTGGAGACTGACATGAAGGTCAAGTTCGAGGTTGAGGCTCTCACAGAGGAGGTTTTAGGTTTGACTACCATGATGAGTGAATGCAGCATTTGGAACTACAGCTACCTGGGACATAGAGTGACTTCTTTTCAAATCTTTGCCAGATGACAAACTTTTAGACTGGTCCAAATTGAAAGCATTTGCAGATGACAAAATTAATATGAATCAAGAACGGAAATTTGCTCAAGGAATGATAGAAAATGTTATGGAAAAAGGAGAAAATGCAGCATTTTCAAAAGGCTTCCTTCTCAAGGTCATCTAACCCTTTATCACACGGCAAAATTTTAAACCTGTCGGAACTGAAAGCATATGCTGATGAGAGTTTCAATGTGGCTCGTACGAAAATGATTTTTCTTTGAAAGGGAAGAAAACATTGTGGGAAAAGGAGAAAATGCTGGTAACCAGCATTTTCTCCTTTTCCCACAATGTTTTCAAAAGGCTTCTTTCTTGCAGTCATTAAAAGTCAGGATTGTGTGGTAAAGAGTTTAAGTCAGGATTTTCTAGTAAAGGGTCAAAGTATCCAGGGCCCGTATTCACCAACCATTCTTAGGAACGTTCTTTGTCTTATTCTCCAGAATTTTCTACATTTGTAAGTAACACAACTTCGGTTTAGCCAATCAGAAGTTGTGTTACTCACAAATTTAGAAAACCTTGGAGAATAAGACTTAAGAATATTCTCAAGAATGGTTGGTGAATACGGGCCCAGGTCGCAATCATCAAGAGTGATTTGCATTAGTTGTAAGAACTTGTGCCACAACTGACATAAAATAATTAGGTGTTAACCTATATAGTTTATCCACAGTAGTAGGATATTTTCGAAGTTGTCTGCAGCAACCTCTTATTGTGATGAAATGAGTAAAAGCCACTTCTTTTCTTATTTCCAGGTTTATGGGAGAAGTACTGAGGATGAAGCACAATCTTCCTCTTCGCAAAAAAGTAGTACCTGACCCTGAAGAACCTTATCCCTCCAATAGAATTCCACCTGTGGATGTTGATCCAGAAAATGTATTCCTATGTCGTCATGTTTATGATCTGAAACTGAAGCGTGTTTTGAAAAATCCATCCTAACTTAACTGTATGTCCACTTTTGGATATTGTATGTACTCTGAAGCAAAACTGTTTACTGATGCCATCTGTTTGCCTTGTCTGACAGTTGTAAGAGATGAGCATTGCTTGCAATAAAAATCTCAAAATATGCCATTGTTCAAATCCACATACATGTGTTTTGGTTAATTTGAAGCATTTTTAGGAATCAACATGGCTTGTAAAAACCATGTAGCAGCATTTGGTTTTAATCATAATAGATCTTAGAAGTATTGTGTCACTGATTTTTAATGTAAAAAATACCATTTCTATCAAGGACTGATTGACCAGAGCAAACCTTTATCAAACAATTCTCTGTTTTTACAAGCCTAGGGAAGACAGCTTTTGAAAAAATTTCTTGAGAAAGGAGAAAACACTGGAAACTAGCATTTACCCATTTCCCAGAATGTTTTAAATCCTTTCAAAGGAAAATCCAATCTGGAGACATGCCATTGTTGTCTGTAAAACTAAATGTTAAATATCAGCAAGACCTAAAGATTGTTGTAGTTTTAACCCTGTACTAAACAAAATTTAGGACCAAATGTGAAGTATGTAATGTTTGTGGATGACAAATTTAAAGTGTAAGCAATATTTTTAGCTTACCTGAGCAGGAAGTGCTCATGGTGAGCTTTTGTGATCGCCCAATGTCCGTTGTCTGTCGTCCACAATTTCTTGAAACATCTTCTCCTCCCAAACCACTGGGCCAATCTTGATGAAACTTGGCAGGGATGTTCCGTGGCTGAAGCTCTACCAAAGTTGTTCAAGAGATTGAATTCCAGCCATAACTCTGGTTGCCATGGCAACCAAAAGGAAAAAAATAGTAAAATTTTTGAAAATCTTCTTCTCTGAAACTAGAAGGCATAGAGCTTTGATATTTGTTATGTAGCATCTCCTAGTGGGCCCCTACCAAGATTGTTCATATGATGCCCCTGGGTTCAAAACTGGCCCCGCCCCAGGGGTCACAAGTTTGAAACATAGGAACAAAGAAGGAATACTTTAAATATATTTTTCACTGAAACTAGAAATCGTAGAGCTTTCATATTTCATTATGTAGCATCTCTTAGTGGACCTCTACCGAATACGATATGATGATCTTTTCAGAAAAGAAGAATTTTCATTGTAGACCTTTACTGCTTAGTACTCAGGTGAGCATTATAGGACCATCATGGTCCTCTTGTTACGTGTTGAAAGGGTGGAATACATTATTGGATAATTATGAAGTTTATTTACTCCTTTTATCAGTGTTTTCTAGAGCCTTCTTCATTTGGGTAATAAAAAAATAGATTTTAGGTAAAATGCTGATACGTGTCCTTCAAATGCATGTACAGGTTTTGTGTGACTTTGTTTTTAGTGGCAGATTAAAGTGGTTTACTTTTTCCTATAATGCACAATAATATTTGAATGGCTCTGCATGAAAGGGGGGGGGGTTAATGCATCATTTCAGTAATCTTATAATATACAAAGCAAGTTGTTGCATAATATGGATCCATCTTGTCTAAAAAATGACTGAATAAAATGGTTGAATAGTCCTTTGACATAAAGACAATAACCTTTGGCATAAAGTTTCGACCTAGGTCAGCCTGCTTGTATTGGGTATGACTCGTTGGTACACACATAAAAATAAGTTACAACTAATGTTGGAGAAAAGATCTAGTAGTTAATGAAAAATTGTTACATGTATTTTAATGAGGTTTTGAGATTTATTAAGTTTACGATGTATTGAAGTTTTAAGTTGTGTATATCGTGTTTCAGGACTCCATGTTTCTGATTGTTGAATCTGTTCAATAAAGCTAATATATTTTTAGGTTTTTTATGTCAAATCATTAACTCTAAAGCAAAAGACAACATTTTTAACTTTTCAATCAAAAGTATTCATAGATGACAATTTTAGTATGGTTCAAACTGTAGGATTTGTCTCTACATCCTTTACCATATAATCTTGGGTTCTAATGACTGTAGATATAGGCTTTGAAAACATTTGGGAAAAAGAGAAAATGCTGGTAACTTGTCTATTCTCCCTTATCCATATGACTCGTATCTTTCCAAAGACAAATCCCAAGGTTGAAGCAGCATTTGATATGTTGTCTACACATGCTTTTAATTTGTTCAAATCTAAAATTTTGTTGATTGGTAATGAGTTACAGGGTAGAAAACACAAATGGAAAAGAAATATTTTTCTATCTAAAGATCATTAAAACCTGGATTGTGTGATAAAGTGTTTACTAAGATACAAAAAAATCTGACTTTGTCACAGTTTTAAGTGACATCTTTTGTAAAAAAAATGCTAACATTACTGTAAGGATGTCAAATGGACTCTAAGGACACCAGTTAATTCTCACTGTAAACAGATCTTTATGGACAAGGATAGAATGCCAATCAGAACCTTGACTTGCCTTCATAGACACTGTAAATCAAGACCAGACTTTGCTGAAGGTTGTCTGATCATGAAACTACCCTGTCAAATACTGTATGAGATATTCTATTGAAAACATCTTTGATTACAGTCTTTGCACTCATGGAAATTTGGAATTGGTTACCTGTTTCACTTACATGTATTTGCCACTCGACCATGAGTAAAAAATTTCCAGTTCTATACATAGATACTTATTATAAGATACTTATTATGTAGTATTGGTAGATACTTATTATGTAGAACTGGTTAACTTTTTACCAGACCTGTAAAATTTTAGACAGGTGCAAATCAAAAGCATTTGCAGACATCAACTCAAATGTGACTGAATACTGTAATTTGTTTTTAGGAAGGGTAGAATACATGGGGAAGGAGAAAATGCAGGGTACTTGCAGTTGTGGGTTTTCAAAAGTTAGGATTGTGTTGTAAAGGGTTAAATCTGTTGAAACATAGATACTTATGAATTAATACTGGTTGAGGAGGTTTTTCAGCGTTTGCTGTTCTTAAGTTGTTTCTTAGATTTTTATGGAAATCTGCAATTTTTATTTTTATGTTGAGATCTTTTTTTTTTTTTTCATGCAAAGTTTTATATATGTTTAATGAAAGTGCGTGTAGCTTTATTTGTTTGTTATGTTCATGTCTACGATCATTTTCAAAATTTAATGGATGTTTAAAGATAATTTATTTTTACTTCATTGTACAATAAAGATGGCAAAGACTTCTGTTAAAGTAGACTTTGTAGAACAAGATCAAATTACACTGAACGTTAATCTTGTGTTTTCATTGTTGTGAAATTTTAAAAAAGAAATAGCTGTGCATAGCTTTATCATCTGAAAATGTCAATTTACCTAACATGGAATATGGAGACATGCTTTTACACACTAGCATAATTATGATAACTTAACTTTTTACCAGAAGACACATTTTTTGACATGTTGTACCAGAAGACAAATTTTTTGACATGTCAGAATTCAAAGTATTTGCAGACAACAATTAAAGCTGGCTGAAATGACAAAAGGAGTCCTTGACAAGGTAGAAAACATTGTGGGAAAGGGAGAAAATATTGGTTACTAGCACTTTCTCCTTTCCCATAATGTTTTTAAAAGCTTTCTTCCTCAGGATCGTAATAGTTGTGATTGTTTGGTATGGGGTTAAGAGAAGATTGACAGAAAGGGTGCAGTTCTTCAGCTTCTTTTAACTCTATACCACACAATCCCGACTTTTAACGACGCTGAGAAAGAAGCCTTTTGTAATCATTATGGGAAAAGGAGAAAATGCTGGTAACCAACATTTTCCCCTTTTCCCACAATGTTTTCAACCCTTCCCAAATCTAATTTCAATTTTTTAGCCAGGTTTATTTTGTCGTCTGGTAAAGGTTTAAATTTGGTAATGAAATTCCTATGGAGCTGGGATAGATATAAAAACCTGAATTTCCTGCTTTAAAACTAGAATATGTTATTTTCATCATTATGGACCAGGGATACATTTCACTAAACTGTGTAATGCCCAAAATTTGCATACATATTTATGACTTGACACTTTCCCAAACGACAAAATTTTAGCCTTGTCCAAACTGAAAGCATTTGCAGAGGTGTAATTTTTCTTAGATACAGTAGAAAATATTGTGGGAAAAGGAGAAAATGCTGGTTACCAATTCAAAGCATTTGCAGACGACAAATCAACTCTTGCTGAAAAGATGATTTCTGTCTGTGATAGGGTAGAAAACATTGTGGGAAAAGGAGAAAATGCTGATTACCAGCATTTTCTCCTTTTCCCACAATGTTTTCAAAAGGCTTCTACTTCAGACTCGTAAAAACCAGGGATTGTTTGGGAAAGGGTTAAATAAATGTTTTCATAACCTTATGCCAGTTCGTCTAATAAATCAGGGCTTGTATGTGTGTGTATGTGACAGATCACCCAAAAAGGGACCTTCTGGGAAATGCAAAAAATGTCAACCCAGGCTGACCAGGGTTGATACTTTTCCCTTTAATGACATTTTCTGTATGAACAGTGGTCATTGTGCCTTGTTATACAATCAGTTTTTAATTATCGCTTAAACTGACCTGCACTATCATTGATCTGTTTTCATCTAATTGATGCAAAGAATTCCCAGATGGTCCCTTTTTGCGTGATGGGTCACATATTCAATCCCTAAAACTTGTGTAAATCTATGCAGTTTAGTGAAAGATATTCTGAACCCTATATTTCTGTTGAAGAAAGTCCAGCAAGCATTGAAATTTTAAGATTTGAATTGTAAAATTTACTTGCTTCAGTGAATAGTGGTTGTATAAATAAATACTGGTAAACTTGAATTAAGGTTTTTACATGATACATGTACTAATAATAAGCTCAAAGTAATTTGATATCATATCCTTTCAGGGATTTAAGTCTGAATTTTTATCTTTACTTGATATGGTTTGCACTTCTGTTTTGATTCTTTTGAAATTGTAACAAATTTTCTTAATCATCAAGTGATTGAACCTATTTCAAAACATATTTTAACTCTTTCCCAAACAAGCTCTGGTTTTTACGTGTCTGCAATTTCTCCTTTTCCCACAATGTTTTCTAGCCTATTGGAAAACTTTATGCCATTCTCATCAAATTTAAAATTGTCATCCTGCAAACACTTTGAGTTTGAGACAGTCTAAAATTTGTCATTTGGGAAAGGGATAAATGCTAGTTCAGAAGCAGGTGCCATTTGAAATCGAAATCGTTTCTTAAATATACAGTATGATTTTATGGTCACACAAGTGAGTCCGCATTTACCATTTGATTATTTTTATCTTTGCACAGACTGTTTTGATCATCTTCAGGTGTAGGCAGATGGAATATGAGGGAGAGTGAATATTCTGTTTACCTCATGAATAGCACAATCTCCTCCCAGTTCTTGTAAATATATATATCCAAGTTTATACTGATTGTTTTCATGCATCTATGACTGTAGGTCTGTAGTAAATACATGAACTTGGTACTCTTATGAACAAAGTCCGTAACAAAGAAACAAAGTAATAAATGCATGGCAGAAATAAGGGACAGGGCAGGATTCGAACCCCAGAACTCCAGGATGAGAGGCCAATACCTTAACCACTGAGCCATAGAGATGTCTCTCTGACGCAGTAGTCAGGTATTGTATTTAAATCTGGACAAAGCCATGCAGGAAGGAGTAGTCTCCTGTAACAGTACATAAATGCACTGAGCATATCTATGGTATGGAAAACAACCCACACATTTTTCCGTATCTTGGATGGTTCATGGCAATTAACTCTTTCCTAAATTACCAACTGGTCTAATTGAAAGCACATGCAGATGACAAAATATATGTAATTCAAAAATTGAGAATTGTTTCCAGCAGGACAGAAAACATTTTGGAAAGAGGAAAAAATCTTGATATTCAGCATTTTCTCTTTTTCCCACATTGTTTCAGAAGGCCTCATGGTTTACTTTTCCAGTGATGTTTTGAGTTACATATTGAGATCCAAGTAAGAAAATTAATCACAGTCACATTTTTAGTTTTAGTATATTTCTTGAAAAATTTTCAAAGATGTGTTCTTCTGGACTTGCATAAAGTTTTATCACTTGATTACAGTTTCAATTCTATTTTTAGCTATTGATTGGGAAGGGAACATACTGTTTCAAGGTAACTTGAATTTCTTTATGATCATTGCCATGCATTTAATTTTACGTATTTGTGTAAATTATTGTACAATCAGAATTTCCATGATTATGTGATAGGAAAATTTGCTTTAGATGTACAGGCATGTTGTTCTACCATTTGAAATTACTGTCCTTTTTTTTTTTGTTGGTTGGTTGTATTAGGGTTTAATATGATGGTCAGTGTCGCACATGTGTTTCCTGGCTTCCTCACATCTGCACCAACACAACTTTCTTTCCAAAGCCACCGACTACTTTTCTCACATTCTTTAGCAGAGGTGAGAGGCGGAAATATGCCGGAAAGGAATTTTGCCTCAACCGGGTATCAAACTCACAACCACCAGGTCATGAATCCGAAACGCTCACCACTGAGCCACCCAGGTGGGCCTGTCCTTTTGTTCTCTCTTGATTATACCCAAGAAACAGGGTTATACAACGGAGAAACATTTTCCAAATCTCATTCTAGAATAGACTTACTAGATTGTCCATTTCTTATCTGTACTGTTTTGATTTCTTTACACTACGTATTACAGATATTTGTCCAAATAACAGATGTGTGACTGTATATCACACTTTTAAAGTTTGGAAGCATTTAACTCTTCACCACAGAATCCCAACTTTTAACGTTCCTGAGGAATAAAACTTTTGAAAATCTTGTGGGAAAAGGAGCAAATGCTGGTAACTAGCATTTTCTCCATTTTCCACAATGTTTTATAACATTTCTTGGAAAAAATCCAGTCATTTGAGCAACATTTGATCCGTTGTCAGCAAATCCTTTCATTTTGGACGAGTCAAAAAACTTCTTTGTTCGAAAAAGGGTTAAAGTATTGCTCCTGTATTTCTGTTTTATGGAAATCGTCTGTTTTAAAACCCAAACAGAGAGCAAAAAGGGATTGATTTAGATTTATAATAACTCTTTACCACACAAGAGAATTTTAGACTGGTCCTAATTGAAAGCATTTACAGACGAGAAAATAAGGGTGACTGCAAAATTGAAATTTAGTTTTGGAAGGGTAGAAAACACTATGGGAAAAGGAGAAAATGCTGGTTACCAGCATTATCTCCTTTTCCCACAGCATTTTCAAAAGGCTTCTTTCTCAAGGTTGTCAAAAGTAGGAATTGTTTGGTAATGAGTTAAAAAAGAATAAAATTATTCTTGATATTGATCAAATGAAATAACACTAGGCAATTGAAAACTGTCACCCAAAGTGAGATCATGATGGAGCTAATTGATGAAACAGAAATTGGATAGAAAATTTGTATAGAAAGCTTGATTATAAATCATGTGTTGTTCATACAGAAATAGTGTTTTCACATATATTTTGTGAATTTAGGTAAATTTATTACACATACATGTATTTCTTGTAGAGTTTACTTATATCATTTCCCGATCTTTAAAGTAACCAATCACACCTATAGCTGCATTTGTGGACAGTTTAGATCAAGATCTGAATGTATTGAGTAACATTCGATCTACACTGTACAAAATTGCATCATATTTTAACCCTTTACGCAAGGACAAAACTTTGGACTTCTCCAAACTAAACAACAAGATTTAAGACTGATCTAAATTGAAAGCACTTGCAAAGAACAAAATAAAGGTAACTAAGAAATTGAAATTTGTTTCCAGCAGGGTTGAATACACCATGGGAAAAGGAGGAAATGCTAGTAAACAGTATTTTCTCCTTTTCCCACAATATTTTTTACCCTGTTAAAGTCAGAAATCATCATATTAACCCTTTCCCAAACAAGCCTTTGTTTTTACGTGTCTTCAGTACAAGTCTTTTGAAAACACTGGGAAAAGGAGAAATTGCTCGTAATGAGCAATTTCTCCTTTTACCACAGTGTTTTCTACCCATTTGGATTACTTTCTGCTATATTTATCAAATTTGAAATTGTCATCTGCAAACTCTGAGTTTGGAAGAGTAAAATTTGTCGCTTGGGAAAGGGTTATCAAGATTTAATTTGTTGTCTGCAGATGCTAGAATTTGGTCCAGTCAAAACAATGTCGTTTGGTAAAGAGTAAGAAGTTATATGTTTTACTCTGTAGTAGAGAATAGACTTCATTTTCCCTGTGATCGTCTAAAAATGTATCAAAATAAAATAAAAAAAAATACAATGAAATCTTTTATAGAGTTCAAATTTTGTTTTGGACGTCCCTGTAAGATTGTAACCTTTTCGCTGATATAGGGGATAGCAGATCATTGAAAACCTTCATCCAAAAATTATTCCATGAAGGCAGGGCTGCGTTAAAAGTTTATGTATAGAATTGTTTAACTTTTTTTTTTATCAAACGACGAATCTACGTAGTAAATTGGTCTTTTTTAACTCATTACCAAACAAAAAATTTTTAGGTTTTTCCAAATTGAAACCATTTGCGGATGACAAAATAAAAGTGACTAAAAAATTTGAAATTTGTTTTGTGAACAGTAGATCTAGTGGAAAAAGGAGAAAATGCTGGTTACCAGCGTTTTCTCCTTTCCTACAATGTTTCCTAAAGGCTTCTTTCTCAGGGTCATCAAAAGTAGGGGTTGTGTGGTAATGGGTTAAAACAATATTGACCCATGTTATGTGATGGCTTACTTGGTATAATGCTTTGCGACAGTGCATCTTATCACCCTTTTCAGAGTGACTGAACCCTTCTACAAGCTGGTCATCTTTGTTCACACTCCAACTTTCAAGCAAAATCAAGTTATTCCTGAAGTACGATTCACAAAACGTGCAATCCCATCTTTGATTTCCATGTCTGCTTTGAGGAGACACACTGGACAAATGCAACCCAGAAATCTTTTTTTTTTTTCTTAAACTAAAAGTGCAGGTAACATTTATTCTGTCCTTACAGGGATAAGTTGCCCTGGGCAAATGAGATCGACCCTTTTCTACACAGCCCATCTTAAATGACCCTGAAGAAAATGGGTTTGTAAAATATTGCGAGAGAAGGAGAGAGTAATGAGAAGCTTTCTGAAATTAATTTTGATACTTGAGACAAGTATAATTTTTCGTCGGCAGATTCCTTGAAGGGGCATTATTCAATTGTCGTTTGATGAAGCTTTAATTTCCAATTCCTGAAAGGGGAAGTAACTCTTGATTGATTGTAAAGTAGGTGCATCTAAGGTAATTGGAGTTTCTGGCCATTAGTCAATTCAAGGTAGCGTGGAACCCTTCGACTTGCAGATCAGCGATATGATCTCACGCTCTCTTCAGCTTATTATTCATCATCGAACGATGTGCAACTTGTATAGCCTTCACATTTGCATACCTCTTTAGCAAACGACAAAATTTTAGATTCCTCCAAATCGAAAGTATTTGCAGACGACAAGATAAATGCCACTGAAAAATTGAAATTTGCCTTGGGAAGGATAGAAAATATTGTGAGAAAAGGAGAAAATGCTGGTTACCAGCATTTTCTCATTTTCCTACAATGTTTTCGAAAGCTTTTCTTGTCAGGGTCGTTAAACGTCGGGATTGTGTGGTAAAGAATTAAAAGTGGGTATTTAGAATTTTCACATCACACCAAATTAAAAAATATATATTATTGAAATTTATATGAAAAAACAATACAAATCATCAATAATTAAGAATCATAAAATTACCAAACATTTTTTTTTTGATGGTATTCCCTTAAAAGGCGACGTAGCCTCTTAAGCTATTTTTAGATTTCGCGCCAAAAGTCAATAAAGCATTGTGGGAATGTCTAGTGACTGGCACATGACTAATAACGCTTAAATTCCATTACATAACAAACATGTAATAATTATTTTCCATAATGTCTTCTTCGGACAGATGTTTGAAACTTTGTCCGTGTTTTCCAGTATTTAAATGATAGAATTGATAATCTAAAAATAGAACGTGTCTCCCGTTGGTGTCAACCTGGCCCCTAATAAATCTCTGATTTTTCGTGTTATCGGGTGGTTTTCGACTAATGGGGTTTTATGAACGCAAATTAAAAGGCTATGGGAGTATAAGGATTATTTTTTTTTTGCATTTTCGTCCAAAAATCTGAAGGGCCACCTTTAACCGAGTACGTGTAAGTTCTGTAACTTTTCGCCGAACCATTAAACATTTAAATCTTGCGAAAATTTAATGCCTTTTGCACACGACCAAACATTTGCCATTTTGGAAAGGGTTAAAGGGGTAGAAACAGGAAAAGAAAAGAGAGCATGTTGTTAACTATCATGTTTGCTTGTTTCTACAATTTATTTCTGAGGCTTTCTTCGCCAGGATCGACTGAAAATTGAGATCTACTGCACACCCCTTTTAAAATATCCCAATTAAGTTAGAAAAATCTTTGATATAGACGCTCTTTACAATCTTTCGGGTAATCCTGATCAACAAAAATGAAAACAAACTGCCTATTCCTACTTATTCTACTGCTTGAAAAACCGGCCGAAAAACCAACGGATCATGTGAAAGTATGTGAAAACCGTAATCAGCCTTTAAGGTATTCCATTCAAATCACAGAAAATGACATAGAAACCCAAAATAGCAAAATATCTGACTTTGAACTTGGAAATGACCACGAAATCTCAATTGTAGACCAAATCTATTACCATCTGAGATCCACTAGGCGGGTATATTCCATACCCTTCAACATAAGATCATGCATTAAGCTGTACCTACTTATACTGGCTGGAGATATTGCAACCAATCCTGGGCCTACAAAATTCCCATGTGGAGGATGCTATAAGCCAGTAGCAAAAACCCACAGAGGAGTGTACTGCGAAGCATGCTGTTACTGGTGGCATATAAAATGCGCTGATGTATCCCCTACCATGTATAAGGAACTATCTATGTGTGATGAAGCCTGGAACTGCAGTGAATGCCTACATTTTCATTTTAGTGACAGCTTTTTTGAAAGTTCTGCACTTTTGGAAAATGACTCTTTAATAGTTAATGATGACACTGACAGTGATGATACTCATAATATTTTTAGTGAACTGTTCAAAATGAAACAACAGCATCCAAAACGTTTTGTTGGGGCACACATAAATATCAATAGTTTAAGACATAAATTTTCATCTTTAAAAGAACTCTTGCAAAAAAGTATAGTTGATTTCTTTTTGTGTCTGAAACCAAAATTGATGCTTCTTTTCCAGATGCCCAGTTTATGGTATGCAACTACCACCTGTGGAGAAAGGACAGAAATGAGAAAGGTGGAGGAGTAGCAGTTTATCTAAGGTCAGACATACCTGGTGATAGAAAACCAGACCTAGAATTCAAAGGTATAGAATCAATTTCTGTTGAAATTATGCTATGCAATAAAAAATGGCTCATTATTGGTGCATACAAACCCCCAAACTTGCCAGCGGCCGATTTCAACTTGACATGTATGATGACCTTGGATAAATGTAGCTCAAGATATGAAAATTACATGGTAATCGGTGACTTAAATTGTGATCTTTTGGATCAAAATAGAAGTGCACCGATTATGGATCTATGTGATATTTTTGATTTAACAAATGTAATCAAAGAACCAACTTGCTTTACAACCAATGGTAAACCTTCCCTGCTTGATATTATCTTAATAAATGATTCTTCTAAAATAGGAAATACAAGCAATTTCAACTGTGGACTAAGCGACGTACATAACATTATTTCTTTCCAGCTTAAGATTGAAGTACAGGATAAGTCAGACAGATATATATCATATAGAAGTTTTAAAAATTTTAATGAATCAGATTTTTTAAATGAACTAAATAAAAAAGATTTCACTTTTATAAAACAGGAAAGAAATTTAAGTAAAGCGTCAAAAGACTTCACAGCCTGTATCTTGGAAACCTTTAATAAATATGCCCCCATAAAAACCAGAAAGAAACCCCCTCAACCAGCCCCTTTTATGAATTCTCTTCTACGTAAAGCAATATACAAAAAAAAAATGCTTTTCAATAAATTTCTTAGATGCAAATCTAATTTTAACTGGGAAAACTATAGAAAAATGAGAAATTATGTAAACAAGATCAGAAAACGATCTATACAAAATTATTTTCTAGAGAGATGCTCTGGTGGATGCAAAGAAGGAGACTTTTGGAAAACTATTAAGCCATTTCTCACAAATAAAGGCACTTTTTGTCAAAAAAGCCTTGTCATTAAGGAAAATGAAAACTTAATATCTGATCAATTGAAAATAAGCAACATCTTTAATGATTTTTACATAAATGTAGCAAAAGATATTGGGGATAAAAACACATGTATAGACGAAAATCATGATAGCATAAAGAAGATAGATGATAATACTAATGTGTTAGAAAAATTAAATTTTAAACCTATATCAACAGACTTTGTTTTAAAGCAAATAAAATCAATGAATGTAAAAAAAGCCTCAGGTCATGACGAACTCTCTATTAAGATGCTTAAAATATGCTCACCAGCTATTGCAGAACCCCTAACTGATTTGATAAACCGTAGTTTTGATGAATCTACCTTCCCTGACAATATGAAAATTGCACAGGTTGTGCCTATCCATAAGAAAAATAGTCTAATGGATAAGAGTAATTATAGACCTGTTAGTCTTTTGCCTGTAATGTCAAAAGTATTTGAAAGAGCCATATATGTTCAACTTATGGACCATTTTGAACGCTTTTTTAACCCTTATTTAAGTGCTTTTAGACCTGGTTTTGGTTGTAATACTGCTCTTCTCAAAGTAGTTGAGGACTGGAAAATACATTTAGATAATAATAAATACCTCGCAGCTATTTTGATGGATCTATCCAAAGCCTTTGACTGCTTACCTCATGATTTGCTTTTATTGAAACTTGAACATTACGGTCTCACAACATCAGCTACAAATCTTATCAAAAGCTATCTTTCAAATCGTAAACAATGTGTGAAAGTAGGTAAAACTTGTAGTGATTTTCAAGAAATAATTAAGGGCGTCCCACAGGGAAGTATCTTAGGACCAGTACTTTTCAACATTTTCATTAATGATATTTTCCACTTTGTACAAAAATCAAAACTCTATAATTACGCAGATGATAATACTCTATCTTATGCAAGTTGCTCTATACCAGATCTAGTCAGAACACTTGAAGAAGACAGCCTTTCTCTGATAAAATGGTTCTCTATAAATCAAATGAAAGCAAATCCAGAAAAATTCCAAGCTATCACCTTAGGTCATAAAACTCATAAAAAGAACCTTAATTTCAAGTTCAATGGTATCACAATTCAGAGTGAAGATGAAGTTAAATTACTTGGTGTAAACTTGGATTTTCTTTTGAGTTTTAACTCACACATAAGTAGTATATGTAGAAAAGCTTCAAAACAATTAAATGTGCTCAAACGTCTTGGCAAATATCTTAATAAACTAGGAAGACTGACCATCTATTATTCTTTCATTATGTCAAACTTTAATTATTGTCCCCTAACTTGGCACTTTACAAATGAGACGAATACAAAGAAAATTGAAAAAATTCAGGAACGTGCATTAAGATTTATTTATGAAGATCACACTAGTAGTTATGAACAACTTCTTAAGAAATCTGGCTTACCATCACTTAAAGTTAGACGACTAAGATCTATTGCTACTGAAACTTTTAAAATCTTACATCAACTCAGTCCTGAGTATCTGCATGGCTTAATTACATACAAAGACTCTTACTATAATTTTAGGAACAAAAATACAGTAGAGATCCCACAACCCAGGACAGAAAGGTATGGTAGAAGATCTTTTAGATACACAGCGGCAGTTCTATGGAACTCTCTCCCTAGCCATTTTAGAGAAACCTCATCTTTTAATCAGTTTCGCAATCTTATTAATTCATGGGAGGGAGAGATATGTCATTGCTCTGCTTGTCATAAATAAATAGAGCTTTAAAACTGGAGCTGCTGCTGTGGACCTAAAAAATTAACCCTTCTGCTTGTGCTTTCATGTGCCTTTTGTGTTTTTTGTTTCTTTTGGTGTTGCCTTGGCTTGTACTTTTGTTCTGCTGCTTTTTCTGCATAACTTGCCTTGTGATCAGATTTGAAGGCATGTATAATTTTTATTATATGCATGTTTATTATTTTCTTATTGTAGGAAGAAAAAATCTCGCTAGGGGAGACGGCTAACGCTGCAGTAGTGATCATTGTAGCTGGGGCTTTCTTCCGTAGCGAAATAGATGATAACCTCAGTGCTTTTTATGTCTGTTTTTCTGTAATCTTTTAATTTTGTTTGCTGCCCTGCACTTTTTAACATGTGACTTTTAGTACTGCGATTACCTTCTTACAAAATGATTCTAACTTTTAACTGTCAGGGGAGGCCACAATAGCTGGAATGTTGATCATTCTCGGAAGGAGTTTCCTCCCCTGCAGAAATGTATGTGTTTTTTATTTGGTATATGTTTGTTCGTTTGTGTTGTATATGTCATTATATATTGTCAAGTCGGTGTTAAAAGCTCAACAGAGCTTATGTTAACTTGTTATATGTCCCCGACTTTGTAAATAAAATTTACTTGACTTGACTTGACTTGACTTGAGAATAATCTACAAATGTTCAACAGAGACTAAGAGAACAACTGAAATTGATTTCATAGAAAAGGGAAATTATTTGCTAACACTAAATAACTATGCTCTTGCAAATGGGGGCTTAAAGCATTTCCGTGATCCATTATAGCAAGCAAGTGATCACATTATCATTGATCCACAACATACATTTTGACGGTCTCCCAAAAGACTGAATCAATAGGTATACTCACTGTCCCTTCACATGCAGAAAATTGACAATCAGCAAAAAGTTTCGGCCCAAGCCAGCCTGCGCAATTTTGCGCTGGCTGAACCGAGTCGGTACTTTTTGCAGATCTGTGCAAAGAGCAACAGAACATGCTTCACATCTTTGTTTTTTACTCTTCTTGCTGCAATTATTTTGCAGGTGGTATGTTTCTACAAAGAAACATGCAAGACATTGAACTTTCCCTCTGGTGACTGTTGTTGTTTTTTTTTCATTCCGTTTTCAGAATTATTTATTTGATAATCTAGGCCTATTATTTTTTTGAATCAGGCTGGTCGATTGACCAATATTCTGGCAAAGTAGGAAAGAATTCTTCAAAGTGAATAAACTTTTTCGGGGCGAAAGGTATATTCATCTCTGTCTGTCTTTGTTTTAACCATTCCTTCTTTTCCGGCGTCATGGCGATGCATGCCTAAGTAACGGGGAAAAGTACGTTTGCAAAGGTTCTGCACCTCCCATCCCGATCGAGTGCAGATGTGTAGCCTATTCCTGGAAAGAAATGCTGATCAATGTTTCTCCTACATCAATGTGCCTGAATATAATTAGCTGGTGATCATATCACCATTCTCCCAACATTATGTTGCATGTGGATATAATTATATGACAAGATATTATGCCACGGGCGTGTGCCCCGCAGACACTAAATTCGAGTAAATACTTCACATGTGTGGTAAATATGACCTTTGACTTCTGAACTGTGATGACGAAACGCGGTTAGTTCTTCCGGGACGGTCACGTGACAACGTCGCTCCTGTCGGTGGTTTAGGATTCCCCCCTCTTCTTTATTTTAAGTTTATAATATTCATTTTCAGGACTACAATAAAACGGATAAAAGTGTTAAATAAATTGCCATAATCATGGCGGACGGGTATTATGACGATGATTACATGGCTGAAGAGGACGAGTGGGATCGCGAGCAACTTCTAGATCCTGCTTGGGAAAAACAACAGAAAAAGGTGGGTTTTCTTTCGATACGAATTAACCTCTTTGATTGCAACTTACTTCTGCCTTGCGAATGGTTGAAAAATTCTCATTTCTAGAATGTCTTTTGTTCACACGTTTTCGTTTTCTGTCGTTCGCCATTCTTCAAAACCGGTTTTCTTTTTCATGCAATGGTAGCCGCCATTTTGAAGTAGGCGGTTTCGAATTTGCTGTTAAAGTTTTACTGTCGAAGCTTGAGGCAATACTTGTCACTCGTATTTAATCAGTCAACTGTTATGAAAGGCGGATTGAGAGAATATGTTGCCCAATATTGCAGCCTATACTTTGTTCTTTCTATAAGTAACATGATGTATGTTTTCGTGTCAAACCACCAAATTCCTTACATTCCTTTAAATGAAATACAGTACCTTTCCAGATAGTCAGCAGTCTAAAGTATCTGCACTCTCGTACGCAATACTTTAGAGTAGAGTATACATTAAATGAAGGACATCATTTCAACCATAAATCACCTAGGCTTCTGCGTTTGAAATTAATAAATGTAGCATTTGAAATTTTGATAGGCTTATGAAATTCTTAGTTGAGAAGTGTACAGGTTTATGACATTTGAATACTTCAGAAAAAATGTTGTACTGCATAGTGTTTCACTCTGCCCTTAGCTCATCAACGATATATTATGTGTAACTAGATCTACTAGGGGAGTATTTTATTGCACTCGGGTTTGGGAATTTTTCACTTGCTATCAGAAGAATATTGCACTGAATTGCATAACCATAAGTCTGTAATTTGATAGGTATTCATGCTATTGATAAATAACAGTACAATGAAATATGAGAACAGCCTTTACTTTGTATGGGAGACTTCAGCCCAAAAGTGTGGACTTAAATTTCGACTAAACTTTACTGTATAATTCATACTCACTTTTAGTCTTTGATATTTATTTTTATCTGAAAATTTCAGGTTTGAGATAATGCCAAACGTACTGTAGGGTTTCGTATTAACTCTTTACAAGACAATCCCAAGTTTAACCCTTTCCCAAACGACAAAATTTTAGACTGGTCCAAATTTGAGGCCTTTGCAGACAACAAAAGAAATGTGACTCAAAAACTGAAATTTGTTTTGGGATGAGTAGAAAACATTTACCAGCATTTTCTTGTTTTCCCACAATGTTTTCAAAAGTCTTCCTATTCAAAGTTGTGAAAACCAGGGATTGTTTGGGAAAGTGTTAAATGACTATGAGAAAAAATGCATTTGAAAACATTGTTTTCTATATTTCCAAGGTAACATTTTAGTTTTTGAGTCACATTAATTTTGTCATCAGCAAATGCTTCCAATTTGGACAGGTTAAAATTCTTGATGTAAGGTAAAGAGTAAGGAAATTATTTCTTGTCATTGAAAAAAAAAGTCGCAGAAAATGACAGCTATTAGTTGGTGTACATGTCATAATATTTTCTAGTATACATGGTACATGTGCTTGATCTTATCCGTCAATCATCTGTGTGATACATCCTTTTTGTTCAAGGATGTAAGCTTTTAAAGTTTAGTATGTGAGTGAACAATTGCTTTTGTTCAGATCTAGATTCATGAGTGAAAACCACTTTAACCCATTACCACACAATCCTTACTTTCGATGCCCCTGAGAAAAAAGCCTTTAGAAAACATTGTGGGAAAAGGAGAAAATGCTGGTAACCAGCATTTTCTCCTTTTCCCACATTGTTTTCTACCAGTGGAAAACATTGTGGGAAAAGGAGAAAATACTGGTAACCAGCATTTTCTCCTTTTCCCACATTGTTTTCTACCATCCACACCACAAATTTGAAATTTTGGGCCACTTTTATTTTGTCGTCTGCATATGCTTTCGATTTGGACAAACCTAAAATTTTGTGGTTTTGTAATGAGTTAAAATGATAAAACACAGATGTTGTGTGGTTGTTGGCTTCCTTCCTGTGACAAATGCCTGTTTGAAATGAAATGTAAGCTTTTAACCCTCTACCTGATGACAAAACTTAAGACTCATTTGCATTTGCAGACAAGAAATCAAAGATGGATCAAGTCATAGGGCTTGTCTTAGAAAGAGCAGAAAACATGAGAAAAGGAGAAAATGCAGGTCCACAGCATTTTCTTATTTTTGCACTTTTTTTTAAAAATGCCTTCCTTTTCTGGGTCTAAAAAGAAAAAAAACAGGTACATGTATTGCATAGTAAAGCTTTAACTAAACCACATTAACTGTAGAAGATTGAACAAAATTTTACTGATATATTTGTTTAACCCATTACCACACAAATCCTGACTTTAAACGACCCTACGAAGTAACTCTCGAAAAAATTGTGGGAAAAGGATAAAAGCTGATAACCAGCATTTCCTCCTTTTCGTATGTTGTGTTTTACACTTCCAAAGACAACTGTCATAATTCAAGCAAGGTGTAAGTTGTGGTCTGCAAATGCTTTGAATTTGAACCAGTGTGAAATTGTGAGGTAAAAAGTCAACTCTTTCATGTACAAACACAGTAGTTTAGCCTAGACTGCCTTTTGGGAAACAGGGGGAAAAATTCTTTCTACCAAATAATTTGAGCCATTCTCTATAAAAATGGAGCCTATTGCATCTGTCAAAATACGACGGACACAAGTTGACCTGCACAGTTCATGCAAGCTGATCTGGGCCAAAACTTTGTTATTGGTCAACTTTCTGTATGTCAAAGGATGAGTGTACTTCATGGTTAAACTTTAGTTTAAACATATTCATTTTACATCAATTGAGAAACAAGTTCCTACAACTTATACTAATCTCTCTCGATTCTGGTTAAATTTTAACTTGGTTGTTAACCCTTTACTCTATAGATACTCATTTCTATGCATTTCTTGTAGGAGCCTTTGGAAATCGTTGTGACAAAGGATGAAATTGCTCATCACGAGAAATTTCACCTTTTGTCACAATGTTTACTATGCTATCAAAAGGTGTCATAAACACATGTAAAAAAACAGATTCATCCTTGCTGTTATTTAGGGTCAATTATTAGAGATACCAAAGAAATGCCTTATGGGTAAAGGGTTAAAAAGGTTTGCTGATTGGATGAATAATTATGCCATTGCTTGCTGGGTATCATGTTAGATGGAGATACATCGAGCCCCCTTTTGTGAGAGCATGGTTCCTTTTTCTTTTTCTTTCAGTGTTTTGCAACCCAATTTAAGGTATTTTACCTTTAAATTCTACACCACACACAACTTTTAATGACCCAGAGGAAGATGGCCTTGGAAAATATTTTGGGAAAAGGAGAAAATGTTGGTAACCTGCATTTTCTCCTTTTCCAACAATATTATCTACTCTTTCAAATGTAAATCTCATAAATATGAGTCATGTTTAGTTTCTTGTCTACAAATGCTTTCATTATTGATAAAAGAGTCAAAGTTTGTTCAGTAGTAAAGGGGTAACAAAACAGAATAGAATAACATGAACTGAGCTGGACAGAGGTAAAAATGGTCAGGTAAAAAGAGACTCTTTTGTAATATCTATCTTTGATACTGCTGAAATATATCTGCTCGGTTAATGTTTATTTTTAGATAAATAAGCCACTTTGAAGTAAGATTTTGTGAAAAAGCATGTTACAAGATAACAATTTGCACATTTGCAGTATTAAAAGTATTACTCAGACTCTAGACAATAGTATTTCTTATGTAAAGGATGACTACACACTACTTGCCAAGACGACTATGTATATTATTGCAGATTTTTACATAGATGAAACACATCGTTTTTTTTTCTCATAGTTTTTGGAATGGGTCTGAAACCAGGCAAATTGGGAAAAATGTGTTGTTTTTTCTTAAATTGGGAATTGTTTTCTTCATAATTTTAGACACAGAATCAAATCCTTGCATTTAATTTACTATCATAGTGCAAAAGTACTGTAAGTGCTTACGTAACTTATGTAGGCACTTACAACAGTTTTGCTGTAAGCCTTCAAATAGAGGGTCTTTTCCCTCTTCAGTCATTGAAACTAAAACTTAACTCAAAAGTACCATGTTTTACTTTCAGTTTAATTGTTCAGTTTTCATGACCTGAAATAGGTGAACAAATAAATTGGTCTTTTCAAAGGGCAATATCCCTGCTTTTCATGTTTTTGAAAACACAAATGATCATAACCTTGTTAGATTTAAAACTTGAAGTGATTAGATCCATGATTGCAGACTAGCTCTTGCTTTCAGTTTCCTCAGACTCGTCAACCTCATCCCGACTAGAATCATAACTTGGCTTTAACTTAAAGATAAAGTCTTTTAACCTTTCAGACACCAATGGTTTTAAATTTCAGTAATATTTACTCTCGCTTGTAGCTCATTTTCACGTTAATTCACATCAGCTCGCCTCGCATCGAAAACACATGTCAGTCCGACTGTGAAAATACAAAGTGCAGCTGCATTGTATTTTAGGATAACTACAGAGTTCTCTGAAATCAATACGCTGGACCCCGGTTTGTTTAAATATTAGAATACATACATGTACTCCGTAACCAGTGGACCTAAAAAAAGACTGTAATGTATTTAGGAAATTCACCTTTTTCAACCAATGACATCGCCGATAATTGGAATATCTATGCAGTGTACCTGTGGAAAATCCGAACAATAGCTGATGGCAAATTTCATTCCTTTGTCCTTGATTTTGGGTTGAAGTAGGGAGGGTCTTTCGTTTTGGGAATTTTTAAACTGGATTTTTGAAAAAAAAAAGTCATTTTTTGGCATTAGGAAGGGGTCTGTTATACGGACACATTCAGAGAAGGAAAAAAAAACGCTGAAACAGTATGCTGAGCAGCTCTTTATAAATTATTATGCTGTGGTGTCCTGACATCATCTCCAATATTAGATAATAGATACGTCCCTTGAATGCATCATGGTAGATTTTATCTTCAACTTTTTACTAGTTTAAAAAATTATTTCAATATGAGATTTTGTCACAAAAACGTCATTTACCCTTTTCTGCAGGAACTGGTTTGACAGAATAGACTGGTAATGTGTACTTTCTTCTATCGGAATTCACATAAAATAAGCTGCAAAATACAGAAAACCCAACCGAGTTTTTGACTTAACCCATGATTATGTCACTTGTCCCTTGAACTTCATGGCTAAGCCGCTATAATAAATTACTGGAAAACCACCTTTATCTAAAGTAAGCCCAGTAGATAAAAAAAGAACAGTGTTAGTCTAATATTAACCCTTTACCAAACAATCCCTGGTATTAATGACCCTAAGATAGAAGCCTTTTGAAAACATTGAGAGAAAAGGAGAAAATGCTGGTAACCATTCTTGTAATTTTCTCCTTTTTCCTTAATGTTTGCTACCCTGCTGGAAACAAATTTCAATTTTTGAGTTACATTTAATTTGTCGTATGCAAGTGCTTCCAACTTGGACCAGTTGTTGTCCAATTTTGTTGTTCAGTAAAGAGTTAAAGCAGGAACAGACTTTGATTTATGACAATTTATTCAATTTTTACTTCACAATATAGATTTTAGAAAGTTGCGTTGCTGATGATGCTTTATTTATTTTGGGGGTCATTTGAGTTAAAATTGCATCATTGGCGCAGGAGTTGTGTGTCGTTGTAAACCCTGGACTATCAAAATTTATACTTCAGATAACCTTATAAACTTTGGATTACATAAATTTTGTCAACTAAGTAAGCTGAACTCCAATAAAGAGAAAGAATAGAATATAAAAGTCCCCAATTAATCAACAGTGCTTTTACAATGTGCAAATATGATCATGGTCAGAAGTAAAATCGAAAGTATGCATTTACTATCATAACATAGGGCTTGCTTCATTCTAGGCACTGACTATAACAATGTTGGCAATGTTATTTTTGCCAATTTTATGTCCTTTTATATCTATTTACCGCCATGTTTTGAAAATGTAACATCCATGTTACCGCCATGTTTTGAAAATGTAACATCCATGGGGGTATCTGTAAGAGACAGCAAGGTATGTTGGGATAAGCTTTTCTTGAAAGTCATAGTTTTTAATAAGCCTCCTTCCACAATTTGGGTTGTGACTGGTTTATGACTGCTTGTGACACTAAGCTATGTTGCTCAACTGCTCACATTAGGTCTTTTAACTGCTCACATTACATCTTTTGAGCTATTGTTGTGGAGTTTGAAGGGATTGCAACTGATTGCATTAGACTTTTGAACATGTTCAGAGTCTTGACGATTATGCATGGGACTAACATAATTGCAATGAAACTTAACTTTAAACTAAATGCTTAACTCTTAGCCACACACTCCCCGGTTTTTAGGACCCTGAGATAAAAGCCTTTTGAAAACATTGTGGGAAAAGGAAAAAATGCTGGTAACCTGCATTTTCTCATTTTCCCACAATATTTTCTATGCTGCTGGAAACTTTCAATTTTTAAGTTACGTTTATTTTGTTGCCTCCAAAATGTGAACAGGTTGTATTTATGATATCTACAAGTTGGAAAAAGAGCTATGTTGGGCCAAAAAGAAGGTAACATACAGATTCCATAAAAAAGCCTACATACATTCTAGAGTCCACACTTTTAGTCTGATACTCATGAAAGTTTGTTAGATATAGATCATGACTGGTCACAATGCTAAGAGGAATGACTTCAGAGCTGTCATGGCTCTCTTGTGGTCTGTTTTAGGATGATGTCTATTAGTCATCCATAGTGAAAATTGATCCAAAGTTAGGCTGCTTAATATTTCAACCCATTACCACACAATCCCTACTTTTGACGCCCAGAGAAAGAAGCCTTTAAAAAACATTGTTGGAAAAGGAGAAAATGCTGGTAACCAGGATTTTCTCCTTTGCCCACAATGTTTTCTACCCTTCACAAAACAAATTTCAAATTTTCAGTCACTTTTATTTTGTCGTCTCCAAATGCTTTAGTTTTGGACAAATCTAAAATATTGTTGTTTGGTAAAGAGTGAAGACCAATCTCGAAATCATGCAATCAGTCACATCCAAGGAATTGGATCACTGTATGGTCTTACATCAAATTGTAGGTCCATACAATCTAGGGTTATTTTTTTACATCAGTTACAAATACTCTTGACTTTCATGACCATGTTTCACAAACAACTGCTGCTGCTATGTATGTAAAGGCAAGACCACCTTCATAAGACTTTCGTACAGTATTACACAACTTCATCATGAGACAGTCCCTGTTGTTGAACACAGAACAGCCACTGTTGCATTTGTGAAAGTCATTATCTCCCGCTAGATGGCATTCTATAAATACTCATCTATCTGATATGGGCATCCTGGGTACAGAACCGAACTTCTTTCCTACGCGACAACCGTTACTTTGAATTTAAAACAAAAAAAGGTTTACCCAATAAAATGCTACCTTGTGCAATTCACTCAACTATGATCACCAGTTTAGAGAAATCTGTTGCTAAAGCAGGTCTCATTTCTCCTCAAATGTATTGATATGTAAAAGCTATTTTCAGCATTGCTACTTTATAGAGCGTAATATTACAGTCAGCCCACTTTCGGGGCTAGTAGTGATGCGTCATATAAGACAGTCAAATCTTTGAAGAATAATACATGCGCAGACAACATTGTGAAAGTTTTTTTGGGGATCCTCTGTCACATACACCTTTTTGGGATCATGTGACGAAATTGTTGTAACTATGTAGTTGCACCCTACTTGTGAAAGGGGCCTATACATCTATTATTGATTCTTCTGAACCAGACTGAGACAACAAAATTGTAGGCTCTGCCATCTTGATGTCTTGCATAGAATGTTGTGGTTTAATCGAGATTATTTGAAAAGGAAGGAAAACATGGAAAATGGAGCTCTCTTCTTTTCCAAAATGTTTTCTCATGTCTTCTTCCTCAAGATCTTAAAGATCTTCAAGATCTTTGTGGATTATTTGTTAAGGGGTAAATGCCGTGAGCACAACTTAGGGCTTTGCAGAGAGTTCAAGGTGAGACGGCCTAGAATATGCAGTCTGAAAGTGAATACATTACATACAGGTAAAATCTTTGAAGGATGTTTCAGTCTGAAATTTTGTTGTCTGATGAAAGAGTTTTACGTGGGCAAGAAAAAGCCATTTTTTTTTTGTAAATCTAAGGTGAATAAAGAATTTGTAATTATTACTCTACCATTTAAAGATGCAGGGTTCCAACAAAGACGACTTTTAAAGACTTTGTGTTTGTGCATAAAAGAATAAAAATACTGGTAACCAGCATTTTCTCTGTTTCCCACAGTTTTCTATCCTTTGGATTTTATCTCTTGAGTAACATTTAACTCTTTACCACACAATCCCGACATTTAACGACCCTGAGAAAGGAGGCCTTTGAAAACATTGTGGGAAAAGGAGAAAATGCTGGTAACCAACATTTTCTCCTTTTCCCACAATGTTTTCTACCCTTTCCAAATCAATTTTCAATTTATGATACACATTTATTTTGTTGTCTGCAAATGCTTTCAATTTGGATGGGTCCGAAATTTTGTCATGTGGTAAAGAGTTAACTCATTACCAAACGACAAAATTTTAGACTTGTCCAAATTGGAAGGAGTTGCAGGCAACAAAATAAAAGTGTCTGAAAAATTTAAATTTTTTTTATGAAGGGTAGAAAACATTGTGGGAAAAGAAGAAAATGCTGGTAACCAGTATTTTCTCCTTTTCCGACAATGTTTTCTACAGGCTTCTTTCCAAGGGTTGTCAGAATTAGGGATTGTGTGTTAATGGGTTAAATTGCATTCTGCAAATGCTTTCTCTTTTGCCCAAGCAGAAATTTTTGTTATCTGGTAAAGCTGGTAAATAGTTGTACATAAAACACATAGAAGAAATTGAGTACATGACTTTGATTAGAGACATACTTTTCTCATTATAGAAAACATAGTGTAGGTGTTACAGACTACTGTGTAAACCATAAGAAAAGTGTACACTACCTTCATAAGCAACATAATATCTAATATTGATTATTGTTTTAGACTAATTTAAGCATTGTTTTAGATAATGATAATAATGAAGAACTTGAAAAAAAAAATTGGAAACACTTGTATTGGTGAACTTGGCACTGCATTATGGCGTAAATAATTAAGAAAATAATTTTAAACATGAAACAAACAATTCTTTGGCATTTGTGAACCCTTCTAACATGCAATACTATCAGAATGCTTGTTTAACAATGACATGACAGTTTTTGTCTCCGGTAAATTTAATATTCACCTGAAAAACTTATTAAAGTTTACCATTTCCAAGATAACCATTACCAATATTACATGCGTCCTCATACAATTCTTATCGATAAATATGAGTGGACTAGTGGACTCTTTTGGAGAAAAATCTGAAATAGATCTATAATTTTTTTTTGGCAAGTGTAACAATGCCTTTGATTGCTGACAGATTTGGTTATCCCTTTACCAGACAATCCCTTGTTTTTACGACCCTGAGATAGAAGCCTTTTGAAAACATTGTGGGAAAAGGAGAAAATGCTGGTAACCAGCATTTTCTCCTTTTCCCACAATGTTTTCTACACTGTCAGAAATTTTTTAGCTACATTTATTTTGTCGTCTGCAAATGCTCTCAGTTTGGACAAGTCTAAAATTTTGGCGTTTGGTAAAGAGTTAAGAGTCGGGGCAATCCGTAATTGATCGGCTGATTGATGCTGCTTCTCCTACATTGGTCATGGGTTGCCTTAGTCTTAGCAGAATCTGTATGTTGGCTATGAAAGGAAATGTTACACAAATCAGGAGGGTGCCCAATCCTTAATAATAAAAATGTTTAGAAGTGAAGATGTTGACAGAGAAGTTATTTTAACTCTTGATCACATGACAAAACTTTAGGCTGATAGATGCTGCTTCTCCTGCAATGATCATGGGTTACCTTGGTCTTAGCAGAATCTGTATGTTGGCTATGAAAGGAGATGTTACACAAATCACAAGGGTGCCCAATCCTTAACAATAAAAATGTTTAGAAGTGTAGATGTTGACAGAAAAGTTATGTTAACTCTTTACTACATGACAAAATTTTAGATAGATTCATGTTAGATGCATTTCCAAAAGGACACAGTAAATGTGGCACAAGTAATGTGATTTGTATTTAAAAGATAAGGAAACATTATGGGAAATGTTAACCAGTATTTTCTCCTTTACCTACATTGTAAGGGTGGAAAAGGGTTAAAATAAAGTTGACAGTAATGTGACCTTAAAGTTCATGTTGCTACTCCCATCTCTGGCTTTGGGCAATGTAATGATATTGTTATACTGTAAACCCTTTTCTATATGCATATCAGGATCAAGAAATAAGAGTTATTTCATGAATGAAGGTTATCAATAAACCCTAAACCAGAGAACCAAATTTAACCTTGTCTAAATTGAAAGCATATGCAGAGTGTCTCAATTTGTGGAATTTTTCTTGGATAGAGAAGAAAACATGATAGAAAAGGAGAAAATGCTGGTTAGAGTTTTTATGTTTCCATCAGTATTTTCAAAAGGCATATTTGCCAGGCTTATGATATAAAGGTTTAATTTGTCTTGTGCTGAAAGATATTTGAATTCTTGAAAATTCACTATCAATCATCTTAACTTAAATTTTGGCAGCAAAAATTAGTTAATCAATGTTTGATGAGTGTATTTCATTTGTTAGGAGTCTGAAGTGAAACATGGCATCCCCTGTTCTGAATTCTGTCCAGACTGTAGACTATTTACAAAACTTTCTTCAGACAGCTGAGATAGGAAGCACATGTTCAACACTTTACCACCATGACAAAATGTAACAGTGGATGCTGAAAGCATTTTGTCCACCACAAAAATGATAAACTGGAAATTTGGTGTGGCTCACATACATGAAATGGCATATGTCTATGAAAATAGATTTAACATTTTTCCATTTTCAGCAGTGTTTTTAGAGAATGTCCTCTGGAGGGTATTACAGCAATAATTTTCAGATTTTGTTTCTGAAATCTTACAGATCTAGGTCATTGTGCACAAAATCATTCTTGATATTTGAGGCAAATCAGTCTATAAAGCAAGCTAATTTCTGTCATAAAAAAGAACTCTTTCTTTCATCATAACTTCAACTTGAAGATGAATTGGTCATTCTTTGCTAGAAGGAAAGAATAAAATCAGTTGAAATATCATGCTTTGCAGTGGATAGTGTGGGTATATCATCAGACTAAGATGTTCTGTACAGTCTGGTCATGATCTACAATGTGCTCATTACCTCTGCTGTTGACGCTTGCATACAAATTGTTAACCCATTACCGCACAATCCCTACTTTTGATGTCCCTGAGAAAGAAGCCTTTGGAAAACATTGCGGGAAAAGGAGAAAATGCTGGTAACCAGCATTTTCTCCTTTTCCCACAATGTTTTCTACCCTTCACCCTTGAAAAAGAACCCTTTAGAAAACATTGTGGGAAAAGGAGAAAATGCTGGTAACCAGCATTTTCTCCTTTTTCCACAATGTTTTCTACCTTTCACAAAACAAATTACAAATTTTCAGTCACTTTTAGTATGTCATCTGCAAAGCTTTTGATTTGGACAAGCCTAAAATATTGTAGTTTGGTAATGAGTTAATTTTATTTCTTGATGTGTTAAAATTGTGATTACAAAAGGAGGATAAAGACTGACAGTTACTTGTATGAATATGCCCTCTTAATTGTGATATAATGAAGGATTTGAGTACAAGTACTTGTGTCCAGTTAGAGATGGGCCACTGTCAAGTCATTATCGATCAGCTGGTAATGATAACTACTAGTAAAAACAATAGAAACCATGCCTCCCCCACACACAACCTGCTTGCTACAGGTAACTATCTCTCTCTGAGGTCTGTAAGAGTATACGGCATGCCCAAAAATGGCGGTGAGCTTACCTATGTTTGTGTGTGTGAACATCTGTACCTTAGTGAATGTACTTCACTTTACCACAGAGTTGTAAAGCAAATTCTGCTGACTGGCTTTGTATGTAAACTCAGTGAAGATAATGATATGTGTTTTGCCAATACTGAGTTCGTGCTGCTGCTCTGTGTTGCAATATTATCTTTCTTTCTTGCATTTATTGCTAAAGAATTCCCATCCCTTTCTCTACATATTAGATATAATCCTGAAATCTAGCAGATATGTTATGAGAATATGGTACTAGATTATATCTTCTTCATGGAGGAACTGGGATTTACTTAGCTTTACCAAAGAGACCATGGGTCTGTATTCAATGAAGACCCGATTGGAAAAAGAGTTCTTGCAAGTAATAAGTTGTCTTTCATCTATTCAGGTCAAAATAGCTCTACTTATCTGTCATATTGCATAAAAACTCAGCACTGTTACTCAGGCTAACTCCGCCATGTACAGCACAGGCATAGTAGCACATGGTCTACTAAATTTCAGACAACCAAAACGTTGATCACTTAACTCATTACCAAACGACAATATTTTAGGCTTGTCCAAATCGAAAGTGTTTGCAGGCGACAAAATAAAAGTGACTGAAAATTTGAAATTTGTTTTGTAACGAGTAGAAAACATTGTAGGAAAAGGAGAAAATGCTGGTTACCAGCATTTTCTCTTTTTCCCACAATGTTTTCTAAAAGCTCCTTTTTCAGGGTCGTCAAAAGTAGGGATTGTATGGTAATGGGTTAACAAATATCAGACTGCCATTTTAAAACCAAGGGTAGAGGATTAATTAACTCATTACCAAACAAGATTTTATGTTTGTCCAAATCGAAAGCATTTGCAGACAACAAAATAAAAGCGATTGAAAAATTGAAATTTGTTTTGTGAAGGGTAGATAATATTGTGGGTAAAGGAGATGCTGGTAACCAGCATTTTCTCCTTTTCCAACAATATTTTCTATAGGCTTCTTTCTCAGGGTCGTCAAAAGTAGGGATTTTGTGGTAAGTGGTTTAACTATCAAATCATATGATTACTCTATGATAGGGTAGAAAACATAGGTAAAACTTTGCTTGGTTTTTATTGAGCATGTTTAAAGTTTTATGTACAGTGGTGGGCTTGTCTTATTGTGGTGTCCTTGGACAAGGGATTAGATCTGTTGTACTCATTTCTTGTTTAATCCAGGAAATAGAATTATTAGTGAGTAGACCTGTGATGAGTACCCAGGTATCGGGTAGGGTAACGCTGGTACCCGGGTTATTAATCATTACACGGGTGCCCGATAAATAAATAGTAACTTATTAAGTAATTATTCCAATTCAGAAGCAGAGTAATCATTATGCTCCCTAACTCAATAAGTATTTCAGGTATCATCTTGAAACTACATAGGTGGATAGATCTCATTAAGGAGAAGTACAGTGCTTAAGAATCATAAATCTGCCCATCATATTTATGGAGTAATTGCCCTTTGTTGATTTTCATACTTAATTTTTGTCCAGAGCATAACTCTAAAAGTAGTTCAGGTATCATCTTGAAACCTTATAGGTGGGTAGATCTCATTAAGGAGAAGTGCAGTGCACAAGTACCATAACTCTTCCCATCATATTTTAGGAGTTTCTGCCCTTTTTTGATTTTCATACTTAATTTTTGCTCAGAGCATAACTCAAAAAGTATTTCAGGTATCACCTTGAAACCTCATAGGTGGATTAATCTCATTAACCCATTACCACACAATTCCTACTTTTGATGTCCCTGGGAAAGAAGCCCTTTGAAAACACTGCGGAAAAAGGAGAAAATGTTGGTAACCAGCATTTTCTCCTTTACCCACATTGTTTTCTACCCTTCCCAGAACAAATTTTAATTTTTCAGTCACCTTTATTTTGTCGTCTGCAAATGCTTTCAATTTGGACCTGTCTAAAATTTTCTTGTGTGGTAAAGACATAGGGAGAAGTGCAGTGCACAAGAACCATAACACTGCCCATCATATTTTTGGAGTTATTGCCCTTTGTTGATTTTCATACTTAATTTTTGTCTGGAGCATAACTCAAAAGGTTTTTCAGGTATCATCTTGAAACTTTATATGTGGATAGATCTTATTCAGGAGAAGTGCATTGCACAAGAACCATAACTCTGCCCATGATATTTTTGCAATTATTGCCCTTTGTTGATTTTCGTACATAATTTTTTTCTGAAGCATAACTCAAAAAGTATGTGAGGTAAAATCATGAAACTTTAAAAGTTGATAGTTCACATAAATGGGAAGTGCAGTGCCCAAAAATTTGTTAATTTATCATTAATAATTTTTGAGTAATTACCCTTTGTTCGTTTTTATACTCTGAACTTAACAGTTTATAATCACGTTATATTTAGAATTGGATGCCATTAGGGGGGCATATATGTTTTACGAACATCTCTTTTTATTGATATTTTGCACCATAAAAGTGTGCAATGAAGATATCTGTGGAAATTTACTGTTTAAAGCCCTTTAAAATCTGAAAAGACGGTCTGAAGTGGCTCTAAACGCACAAGTCAAAGGAACATTGTGTTGTGTCATGGGTTTCCGTGTTTTTTTAATCGAGCATTTTTTTCATGTGTGGTAATTTATGGATAGGTTTTCCAACATGATTTGACAATAATTTATCAATAAGGGCAGCAAGTAATTTCCCAGTACTGTAATTTTCCACAAGGCAGGGGAATAAAAGATTTTTTTTTTAACATTTTTTTTCATGTGAATTTTAATTCTATAAAGTGATTTACACAACAATTTGCGCAAGTTGGAACACTTCAAAATGTTACACTTTGTCTTCTGTTTGTCTTGCAGAAGACAAAAGAAATGCTAAACTTGGCTTTTTGACGAAGCTTGGCTATTTATTTGAAGCCATGTTTAGTTTTTTTCATGTATTGGTACATGTGCAAGTGCCAGAATTCATAAAGATAGAAAACTATCGATGGATAATTTCTACCAGTCCCAGCTCTATTAGTGAGATATTGCCATGATATAACTGAAATATTTGATACATTGTGGGAAAAAGAGAAAATGCTGGTTTCCTGCTTCAGGTTGTTAGAATGTAGGGTTATTATGTAAAAGTTTAGATAATCAAAATCACAGACTGTCAATAGCTTTTAAACTTGTTATCTTTGAAGACCTGTTTTTCACAGACTTTGACATCCCTTTCAAATGTTATACTTAGCATGGATTCCGTTAAGTCTTTAGATAAATACACGTGACAACATTGTCTCATTACAAAAAAAAACAACACCTTTTTGGGACTAGAGGCTTACAGGCCAAGACTCAAAGCCATTAATACAAAAAAAAAAACCAGCATTTTTAAATTAGGTTAATTCTTTACCACACAATCCCAACTTATACGACCCTGAGAAAGAAACCTTGTGAAAACACTGTGGGAAAATGAGAAAATGCTGGTAGCCAGCATTTTCTCCTTTTCCCGCAGTGTTTTCTACCCTTCCCAAACCAATTTTTAATTTTTCAGTCACCTTTATTTTGTTGTCTGCAAATGCTTTCAAGTTGGACCAGTCCAAAATTTTCTTGTGTGGTAAAGAGTTAAGGCAAAAATGCTGGTGACCAGCATTTTTTTCTTTCTTACTACATTGTATTCAGCAATTCAGCGTCTTCCTATTAATTTAACAAATAATGCTAAAATGCCTAGTAAGAAGAATAATGTAAAGTTATGTTAAGAAAAAAGTTGAGTAATCTGCTGCAGTATTGAAACAAGCTGTCTTATGTCTAGGATGCAGTAATTAAAGATGTGCACAACATGCATTATGGTAAGAATCTGTGATAATGAAGGTAGGGGGTGGCAAAGATTACTGTCTATAGGGGTGAGATATAGCAACAGATTTCAGTCATTCCAGATTTGTTCAGGTCCATTTCTCTCCACACACAATCTGTAGCCTTCATTGTTGATTGGTCTGATCTATTTACAAACCAAGCATGCATGTCTATATTGTTCGGTCTATATGCCTAATTACCTATACCAAAATTCAAACTACAGCAGAAAAATACCATATTATACCCTTTAGTCTCTTAGCCCTTTACTCCATAGATGCTCATTTCTACGCATTGCTTGTAGGAGCCTTTGGAAAACATTCTGGCAAAAGGTGAAATTGCTCATGACAAGCAATTTCATCTTTTGCCACAATGTTTTCTACTCTATCAAAAGGTGTCATATATACACATATACATGTATCTTTGCTGTTATTTAGGGTCATTTAGAGATACCGTAGAAATGCCTTATGGGGTAAAGGGTTAAGATCTTTATTACTAAAAGGATTTAATAGTAAATAAAAGGTCCAAAATGTGTAAACTAGGGGCAAGTATGGTTTACCTCTGTCATTTCTTCAAAGTTAAGTATAGAGTTATTCCAGTTGTGAAGGAGTTTAACCCTTACCCTGCTATAGAACCGATATCAAGCTTTTTAACCTGACTGAACGAAATCTCGCCACCACTTGAGAATGAAAGAGAATGTTATTTTGAACCTCTGTAAAGACGAATATCTTTCGCACAGATTTATGTTCCCCTAGTGCAGTTTGTATTTGAGCTATGCAGTTGTTGCAAACTTTCATGTTAATGTTAATAAGACTAGGTAAAAAAGATAGCAAAGGAAAGCATGTTTCCATACTGTTATGAAATGTTACAAGTTGTACAGGTTTCAAAGGGAAAAACTTGTTCACTGATGGATGCAAAGACTTGATTGATGCAGACTACAGTACTGTAGGAACAATTCTTCTCTGGATGGATATAATAATGCCATGTAAATCCAAAATACACATGAATTGTATCTTTACTGATATCACTCCTAAGGGGCAGAAGAACAGACTCATTATCTTGTGAATTAAAAGTCAGTCTATTTTATGGAAAAAAATAATTATTGTCTTACACATTTAGAGTAGCAGTTAAGTTATAGACCTGACTATTCAAAGTAGATCTTTTTCTCGTCGGGACTCAATGAGCACTAGTTGATACTTATCTTTCTGGGCGCTGAGTCCTGGGACTTGGTGAAAAATTGAACACTGGAATAGTGCACATTTCAGATACAATAAACCCCCTTTTGCTAGAGCAATGCTCTAATGAACTTACTTCTACAAGAAATAAACTGTCATGCAGCATTCACACTTTGCAAGGTCCAGCACATGAATATATGGGCAAAAGAATGTGGCAAAGGGAGAATACTGATTATGAGCTATAACTCATGTTGCCAGAATGTCTAATAAAGTGACCATTTGGAAAATATACTGTACAGCAGTCAACAGGAGGGAAACATCTAAAGAGTAGTCCTTTAAAGGTGGCCCTTCAGATTTTGGGACGAAAATTTTACAAAAATGCAAAAAAATCATCCTTATACTCCAAATACCTTTTAATTTGCGTTCACAAAACCCCAGTAGTCGAAAACCATCCAACAACACAAGAAATTAGGGATTTACTATGGCCCAGGTTAACACCAACAGGAGACACGTTCTATTTATAGATTATCAATTCGCTCATTTACATACAGGCATACACAGACAAAGCGTAAGACACAGCATCCGAAGAAGACATTATGGAAAATAATCATTACATGTTTGTTATGTCATGGAATTTAAGCGTTATTAGTCATGTACCAGTCACTTGACATTCCCACAATGTTTTATTGATTTTTGGCGCGAAATCTAAAAATACCTTAAGAGGCTACGTAGCCTTTTAAGGAAACACCATAAAAAAAAATTTTTTTTTGAAAGTTTATGAGTCTTAGGTATTGATGATTTGTATTATTTTTTCATATAAATTTCAGTGATATATATATTTTTTGATTCGGTGAGATGTAAAAATTCTAAATAACCACCTTTAATCACACAATAAGATTGTAGACTGTCTAGATTGAATCAAAGACTTTGCAGTGTAAAAGTTCTCCAATGATTTTTTTTAGTAGAGGGTAGAAAACAATTTTTGGAAAAGAAGAAAAAGCTGGTTACTGGCATTTTCTGCTTTTTCCACAATGTTTTCAAAAGGATTCATCATTTGAATCTGCTCTGCCCTGGTCGCTCTGGCAGTTGGTAGCATGTAGGGCTTGAGAACAGGAGATTGTGAGTTTGATTAACCCTTTACCACACAGCAGTATTTTAGACCTATCCAAATCTAAAGCATTTGGAGGTGATAATTTCATAGTGACTCAAATGATGCAATTTTGCTTTAATAAACAAGAAAACTTTGTGAGAAAAGGAGAAAATGCTGGTTACCAGCATTTTCTCCTTTTCCCACAAGGTTTTCAAAAGGCCTCCTCCTCTAGGTTGTTAAAAGTTATTATTGTGTGGTAAAGGGTTAATTCCTCTTCCACCGCTGACTACCGTTTTGATGATAGTTATGTTGGAAAGCAGCCAGTTCTTTTGGAGTGAAATTGTGTATAGAGCTGGTAAAAGAGACTCTAGGAAAGCATGGATAGGTGCACTGGCTGCCACGATACAACTGAAACCATGTTGAAATAGGCGTTGAACACCAAACAATCAATCAACTGTCATTAACCCTTAATTAGATCTGATTCATGCTTGATTCACAAAGATAAAATCACGCCATTCACAGGATGGTATCGTTAGTAAGAAAATTTTCCCTCTGTTGTGTCATTTGAGAAAAGTTACCACCTTGACCTTATATGGTAAATGTGTTTTCACTGACTTCCCCAGATGACTTGTATTATCATAAATTATCTGTGGCTAGTAAAAGTTTCGTTCTCATTTTCTTCCTTTCCCCACATCATTGCTGATAACTGTTTCAGCAGTAGATATTTGGGAAAGCAACTATCAAAGGATATTGTGCAAATTTTGTGGTTAAAAAAACATTGATATGTTTGTAGGCCTTTATGATATAACTGAAATAATGTTAAGTAGCATTTAACACCATAATAAACAAATCTGTATCCCTTTTGGAGCTACCACTTACTGAAATTCTAGTCACTTAATATTTGACCTCATTTCCTGTGTTACAGAAAAAGCTGACTTTCTTGATCAGATGCATACTTTTTGCTGTCTTGATTCCTGTTGTAAGCATGAGTATGTCAACTTGTCTTTGTGCTGGAAGAGTTAACCCATTAATACCAATTGACAATATTTCAGACTGGTCCAAATTAAAAGCATTTGCATGTGACAAAAATTTGAAATTTGTTTTGTGAAGGGTAGAAAACATTGTGGGAAAAGGAGAAAATGGTAGTAACCAGCATTTTCTCCCTTTTCCCACAATGTTTTCTAAAGCCTTCTTTTTCAAGGTCGTTAAAAGTCGGGATTGTGTGCTAAAGAGTTAAGTCTTTACAATACAATAAAATGATGGCGCCATCCAAATTCAAAGCGTTTGCAGAGATAATTCCAGTGTGGCTCAAATGATGAAACTTTTCTGTTACTGAGTAAAAAACAGTTCAGGAAAAGGAGAAAATGCATTTTTTCCTTTTCGTACAATGCTTTCAAAAGACTTCTTCTTAACGTTAAAAGTTGGCATAGTGTAGTTAAAAGTTAAAATATTTACATCTACTGAATAAATAGATATATTTCAACTTGTATAATATACATTTGAACCACCCATTCCCATATAGAAGGGAATTGCTAGTTATTGATCAGAGCTGATAATACAAAAATATCTCCACTCAAGTTTTGGGACTGTTTTCAGATTTTTAAATAATTAGCTAAAGCAACTTTTTTTCTTTTTAAAAATAGTAAAACTCAATCACTGTTAACCCTTTACAGAACAGTCCCAGGATTTTATGACCCAGAGAAAGAAGACTTGAAAAGCAACCCAAAAAAGAACTAACATAAAGGTGTTTTGGCCAAAATACAGAACAACTAGATAGTATAGATTCATACCAGTAATCAGACTGTACATTCTAGTCAGCCAGCTTAACCCTTTACCACACAATCTCAAGTTTTCACAACCCTTTAGAATAAACCTTTTGAAAGCCTGTTGGGACAGATCAAAAAACTGGTTTACTCCTTTTCCCACAGCTTTTTAACCCTTTACCAGATGACAGAGTTCACGCTTTTTTCAAACTAAAAGCATTTGAAGACGACAATTTCAATGTGAGTCAAATGGTGTAATTATTCTCTGATAGGGAAGAAAACATAGTGGGAAAGGGAGAAAATGCTGGTCACCAGCATTTTCTCCTTTTCCCACAATGTTTTCAAAAGATTTCTTTCCCAGGGTCGTTAAAAGTCGGGATGGTGTGGTAAAGAGTTAACCTATCAAAGACAAATTTCAACTTTTGAGGTACATTTGAATAGTCCTCTGGACATTGAGGAGTCTAACATGTTGTATGCTATAGAGTTAAGCCAGTTTGGTTTAAACTTTAATGATCTTTTAATTTTTTGTACCCTTTGATGCCAAGCCCTGGTAGTTCTGTTGGTAGGGTGCAGAACTTGTGAACAAGGGGTCGTGAATTCGATCCCTGGCTCGGCCAATTTCTTGCCAAAGATTGATGATAGTCATTGCAACAGGATCCATTCCTCTCCAGTTGCTGACCATTTTTTCAGTGTTGGCAATCTGGGAAAGCAGCAAGTGGCTTGGAAAGAAAATTATGTTGAGTACTGGTAGAAGAGATCCCAGGAAAGCATGGATAGGTGCAGTGACTGCCACGATATAACTGAAATGATGTTGAAAACAGCTTGAAAGATCATACAACCAATTGTACCCTTTCATACAATAGTATTATTTGTGCCTCAGTCATAATGTAACCTATCATTTCAAAGACCAATGTTTTCATTTGGACATGGCCATGACTTTGTTGTCTGGTAACAAATAAACTTGCTTTTGTAATGGGCTAGGGGTATTTTGAACCGCTCACAGAAGTACATACAACAAGCATAATGGTAAACAATAACATGTAAAGAGTTACACATTCCTGGTTGTATAAAAATAGCCTACTCAGCCATTTACACCAGACATACATCATAACCTATCTCAACAGGTACACTAACTTACCTTTACACTTCCTCCAATAGGATTTCATTAAAAAAAGAAGTATTGGAAAAGATTGTAAAGGATCAGGAGAAATGAGTATGATATTTAAAATTTGAGGGTTTTCTAGTCTGTGATGGTAAACAGGCATTTTTACATGCGCTGAAATTCTTATAATACATTCCATGAAATTGTTTCTTATATCACCTGAGCACAAAGAGCTAAGGTAAGGTATTGTGAATGGTCATTGTCCAGCATCCATCTATCCTTTTGTCCACAATTCCTTTAAACATTCTGTGTCTCCTGAAATGGTTGGTCAAACATGTTGAAACTTGGCAGGCATGTTCCTTGGGTGAAGTTCTACCTAAGATGATAAAAGAATTGAATTAACCCATTAACTCTGGTTGCCATGGCAACAAAAAAGCGAAAATTTACAATATCTTTAAAAATCTTATTGTCTGAAACCAGAGAGCCCAGAGCTTTGATATTTGGTATGTAGTATTTCCTAGTAGTCCTCTACTAAGTTTGTTCAGATGATGCCCCTTGGGTCAAAAATGGCCCCACCCGGGGGGGGGGGGGGGGGGGGGGGTCCACAAGTTCGAACAAATAAATAATAAACAAAGTATGAAAACTATAAAATACTTCTCTGAAACTGGAAAGCATAGAGCTTTGTTATTTGGCATCTGGCATTTCCTAGTGGGCTTCTTCCAATTTTGTTCATATGATGGTCCTTTGGTCAAAATTGGCCCCGTCCCAGGGGTCAGAAGTTTGTACATAGGAACAAAGAACGAAAACTTTGAAATTCTTCTTCTCTGAAACTGGAAGGTGTGGAGCTTTGATATTTGGCAGCTAGCATTTCTTAGTGGACCTGAGCCAGCTTTGTTTAAATGATGTTGCTGGAGTCAAAACCCCAGGGGTCATAAGTTCGAACAAAGAAGGAAAACTTTAAAATTCTTCTTTTCTAAAACTGGAAGACATAGAGGGTTGTTATTTGGTATGTAGTGAACCTGTTCTAGGTTTATTAGCCCACATGAGCACAACATGTTCAGTCAGCTCAGAATCGGTCTTTGGTCTTTTGGGATCATAAACTAGGTCTCTAGGTCAAATTAAAGTAGATGTAATACTTTCTGGGCACTCTATAGAGAACACATTGTTTTGCTTAACTCTTTACCAAACGACAAAATTTTAGGCTTGTCTAAATTGAAAGCATTTGCAGACGACAAAATAAAAGTGACTGAAAATTTGAAATTTGTTTTGTGAAGGGTAGAAAACATTGTGGGAAAAGGAGAAAATGCTGGTTACCAGCATTTTCTCCTTTTCCCACAATGTTTTTTAGAGGCTTCTTTTTCAGGGGCGTCAAAAGTAGGGATTGTGTGGTAATGGGTTAATTGACTTGAAAGTAGGTCAGAATGTTTGTCTTGATAAAATCTCACTTGACTCTGAATTTGGGCTGTGTGGGGTTTTAAACTAGGTCACTAGGTCAACTTAAAGAAATACCCAGTGGGCACTCTGTTCATATGATTGGAAAATTGGTTATAATGTTTGTCTTCATGTAATCTAGGATGGGTTCAAAATGGGCCCCCTTGGACCATAATCTAAGTCACTAGGTCATATTAAAGAAATACAATGTGGGCACTGTAAATGCTACATTCTTGCACAGTTGACTTGAAAATATGTCAGAATGTATGACTTGAAATATTGGATTGAATTCAGAATGAGGTAACCTGGGGTCATAAACTAGGTCACTTGGTCAATACCTTGAGGGCACTTTAGAGGCCACATTAATCGCTCAATTAACTTAAAAATCTAGCAGAATGTTGTCTTTTGCGATTAGTTCTAAATTGGGTCATGTTGGATGATAAATTAGGTCATTAGGCTTATGGAAATTCCTTGCGGATGTTGTAGAGGCCACATTTTAAGCTCAATTGGCCTGACAATTTGTCAGAAATTGAACTGCGCATGTGGAGTGACTTTCTCCTATTGACTCAGGTGAGCAATCCAGGTCCATCATGGTCCTCTTTGGCAGTTGTATAATTATATCCTGTAAGCTTATTTCTCACTCAAAGTATTGTAAAACAAGGCCTTTATTTTAACAAAAATACTATAAAGCTTTTCGACTTACTGATCGCAGTAACCCTTTACAAAACAGTCTGGAGCTTTTACAGCCGTGTGGTAGAAGATTCAAATTTATGATCCATTTTGTCTAACAAGTAACTGAATCATTACATAAACTGGACCTCTGACATGCAGAGAATCGACCAGTTGCAAGTTTCAACCCAGTTTAGCCCACCTGGACTGCATAGGCTTTCCTGGATTGATGCCATCTTTTTAGCTCACCTGAGCACAACGTGCTCAAGGGGAGCTTTTAGGATCACCCGGTGTCCGTCGTCCGTCGTGCGTCGTCCGTCGTGCGTCAGTGCGTCGTGCGTCGTCAACAATTCTTTAAACATCAACTCCTCCTAAACCGCTGGGCGGATTTGGACCAAACTTGGCTGGAATGTTCCTTGGGAGGTCCTCTTTAAAAATTGTTCACAGAATTTGATTCCATCAAAAACTCTGGTTGCCATAGCAACGAAATGGAATTTTTTAGCAAATTCTTTAAAAATCTTCTTCTCTGAAACCGCTGGCCAGATTTTAAAATAATTTCACACAGATGTTCCTTGGGTGACCCTTTTCAAAAATTGTTCGTGAAATTTTGATCCGTCAAGAAACATGGCTCTGGTGAATGGGGGCTTCTTGCACTATACAGAAATGATGAAATTCTTAAAAATTCTTCTTCTCTGAAACCGCTGGCCAGATTTTAAAATAATTTCACACAGATGTTCCTTAGGTGACCCTTTTCAAAAATTGTTCGTGAAATTTTGATCCGTCAAGAAACATGGCTCTGGTGAATGGGGGCTTCTTGCACTTTAAAGAAATGAAGAAATTCTTAAAAATTCTTCTTCTCTGTAACCGCTGGTCAGATTTTAAAATAATTTCACAGAGATGTTCCTTGGATGACCCTTTTCAAAAATTGTTCGCGAAATTTTGATATGTTGAGAAACATGGCTCTGGTGAATGGGGGCTTCATGCACTATACAGAAATGAAGAAATTCTTAAAAATTCTTCTTCTCAGAAACCGCTGGTTAGATTTTGAAATAATTTCACAGACTTGTTCCTTGGGTTACCCTTTCCAAAAATTGTTCGCGAAATTTTGATTGGTCAAGAAACATGGCTCTGGTGAATGGGGGCTTCTTGCACTATATAGAAATGAAGAAATTCTTGAAAATTCTTCTTCTCTGAAATGGCTGGACAGATTTTGAAATAATTTCACAGAGATGTTCCTTGGGTGACCCTTTTCTAAAATTGTTCGCAAAATTTTGATTGGCCAAGAAACATGGCTCTAGTGAATGGGGGCTACTTGCACTATATGGAAATGAAGAAATTCTTGAAAATTCTTCTTCTCTGAAACCTGTGGTCAGATTTTAAAATAATCTGACAGAGATGTTCCTTGGGGGACCCTTTCCAAAAGCTGTACATATAATTTTGATCCATCAAGAAACATGGCTCTTGTGAATGGGGGCTACTTGCACTATATGGACATGATGAAATTCTTTAAAATTCTCTTTCTCTGAAACCCCTTGTCAGATTTCGAAATTATTTCAGAGAGATGTTCCTTGGGTGACCCTTTTCAAAACTTGTTCGTAAATTTTGATCCATCAAGAAACATGGCTCTCATGGATGGGGGCTACTTGCTCTAATACAGAAATGAAGAATTCTTAAAAATTCTTCTTTTTGAAACTGATGGTCAGATTTCGAAATGACTTTTACAGGTGACCTTTTGAAAATTGCTTGGCAGAATTATAAATTTGGTTCCAATGTTTCAATACCTCAAAAAAAAAATAGACTATGGTCATCTCAAAAATTCAGGTGAGCGATCCAGGGCCATCTTGGCCCTCTTGTTTCAAAGCAGGATTCATTTATTATATTTACCAAACGACATAAATTTAGAGTTGTCCAAATTGAGAGCATTTGCAGACAACAAAATAAACATGACTGAAAAATTGAAATGTGGTTTGGGAAGTGTAAAAAACATCAAGGGAAAAAGAGAAAACGCTGGTTACTACAGGAATGTATTTTCTAAAGCCACTAATCATTGAGTCAGTCTAATTTTTTATTATTTTTAGCTCTTTACCAAACGACAAAATTTTAGACTGGTCCAAGTTGAAAACACTAGCAGACCACAAACACAACTCAAAAATTGAAATTCGATTCCAGCAGGGTAGAAAACAATGTGGGAAAAGGAGAAAATAACCAGCATTTTCTCCTTTTCCCACAATGTTGTCAAAGGGCATCTATCTCAGGGTCTTAAAAACCAGGATTGTTTGGGAAGGGGTTTAACTAATTCCTACAAGCACCATGGAATGTCCATTTTGTGTGACTTTAACCTGCTATATATTAATCATCTCTAAATCATTTTATGTGTATTTTTCCTGAGCTTGGTAAATCAGAGAATAATGTTGTAATTGATGTTAATGAGTCTTGTTTACTGGGATAACATATAACGCCTGTGAGTGTTATGTGTTTTCTTGTATTACATCAGTTCCATTTGTATTGTATTGGAGGAAAAAGGCTGTGGCATGTCAGACATGTGCCCAATAATCACATTCTCTTTTGCTTTAGAGAAGCAGGGGTATTGTTAAATCTGTGAACCATAGTTTTGGCTGAAACCAGTATTGTGGACTCTCATAATTATTAGATTATGAATTTCTTCAATTTTAAAAAAATTACAAGAGCATCACTTCATAGACTTCATCCAGGAACTTTAATATAATTGCCTTTAAACCCTTTAACATTCAATCCTTAGTTGAACTACCATACGAAGGAAGGCTTTGGAAAAGATTGGGGGGAAAAGGAGATAAGCCTGAAAGACTAACATAAATTTCATTTAATTGATCTCAAAATGCTCTCAGATTGGAAATGCTATAAATTTTGTTGCTCCCAGGGACAGACATAATACTTAAAAAGGGTTTGCTTGCAGCTCAGATCCTTTTTGGTTCAGTACGACAGTGGAATCCATAGAAAGCTTTTTTTGACAAGTTGAAAAGTTTTAGAGTTTTCTGTGCATTTTAATCTCTGCAACGAGTTAAACAAAATAGAATATTCAAATTTCATTGGCTTAATTTTTAGCTTCAGAAAATGTAGCCCAAAGTTTTTCCAACTTCAGGGAAGTTATTGGTACACTCTTTCACTTAACCCTTTACCAAACGACAATATTTTAGGCTTGTCCAAATCCAAAGCATTTGCAGACGATAAAAGTGACTGAAAATTTGAAATTTGTTTTGTGAAGGGAAGAAAACATTGTGGGAGAAGGAGAAAATGCTGGTTGCCAGCATTTTCTCCTTTTCCCACAATGTTTTCCAAAGGCTTCTTTCTCAGGGTCATCAAAAGTAGGGATTGTGTGGTAATGGGTTAAGAAGAAAAGCATTAATTAAGATGTTAATCCAACATTCTAGGGAATGATTAGCCAGGGGTGCCATGTGGTCATTTTTATGTGGCACCTATGCATTATTATGTAGGGGGTAGGGGGTAGATTTGTTGTAGCTATAACAATTGAAAACAGATGGTTATTCCCTATTCATCATTTTGGACAGAGCTATCCTCACTATGTCTATAATTTACAAGGATGTATCTTTATGTAGGTAATTCTATTGTTTTTATTGCCTCTGCTTACCTATTGTGTGACATTTCATTGCAGCAATGTGACAATCTTTGCTTCTAGATGGTATAACTCTTTTCACAATGCAATCCACACAAATTTTGATGACCCTGAAGGAGAAGGCTTTGGAAAATATGGTGGAAAAAGGAGAGAATGCTGGTGACGAGCAATTTCTCTGTTTCCCACCATGTTTTCTACCCTTTCAAATACAGATTGCAACCTTGAATCTATATCTTATTTGTCGTCATCAAATGTTGTCACATGGATTATTCCAAAATTTTGTCATTTGGTTAAAGATTAATAGATGTAGGTGTTGAGGGTTTGCAGTTTCGATTCCTTCATTTTTTATTGTCAACAGCTTATAAGAATACAAGTAATTTTTCCTTTTGCCACAGTGTTATCAAAAGTGGTCTACTGTAATTGGAAAAGAATTAATTCTTTTTGTAGTTTTGATACAATATCTCAGTTTTGGCTCATATTACCTTGATTAAGTTTGCATTATTGCTGGGGTCTGCAGAGTCTTGTATTTCATGTCACCTTGACCACAAGGAGGTGCAAGTAACATGTAACATGGTCAATTTTACTACTCTCATTATGCCAGATAAGAACGTATTTTAATACTTGTAAGAACACACTTACTATAAATAATTTTCTTCAATCATTTGCAAGTTGAAAGGCATTACTTTTGGTAATGTACAATGACTAGCAATGTTTTATTCAATCTTGTTCCATCCATGTGATTGTTTTTACCTGAACAAGTTATATTTAATATTGTTAAATATATTATGATACAAGCATAGGAATTTGCCTGTATTTCATTTCTTGTGCTCTAGGTAGAATGAGATTACATCTCGGTGGTTGTTCAAGTGCATGTTATAACTTTGAATTAAATTCTTTTTATTTCAGACTTTCACAGCATGGTGCAACTCACATTTAAGAAAAGCAGGAACTCAAATAGAAAATATAGAAGAGGACTTTCGAAATGGGTTGAAGTTGATGTTATTACTTGAAGTAATTTCTGGTGAACAATTACCAAAGCCAGACAGGGGCCGAATGAGATTTCATAAAATAGCCAATGTGAACAAAGCGTTGGATTTTATAGCAAGCAAAGGAGTAAAACTTGTTTCTATTGGTGCAGAAGGTGAGTTATGCTGTAAATGAGATTGCTTTTCAGAGCATAACAAATAGATTAAAGATAAAGAACAGAATTCAAGCAAAATCCTCATGTATTGTCATGTTCGATGAAATTGCCCTGGTTTTTAGCAGTTTCTGGCTATGTTTTCAATAGCCTTTTTCTTCTGGATCCTCTTTCCCAAACAACAAAACTTCAGATGTGTCAAAATTGAATTATTTGCAGACAACTGTGTAAATGTGACACAAAAACTAACATTAATTTTTTTCTTTTGAAAGGTATAAAACATTCTGGAAAAAGGAGAAAATGCTAATTAACAGCAATTTCTCCTCTTCCCTCATTTGTTTTGAAAGTTTTCTTTTACAGGATTGTTAAAACTTGGTACTGTTTGGTAAAAGGATAAAACAAGGAGTTATTTGGTGCAGGGATATAGTTGATATCCACATTTTCAGTCAGTTAAGGAAACCAACTCTTTCTAATTTATTAGCATTAAAAGAAATACATGTAGTGCATTCAAGATGTGTAGGTATGATTAAATTAAAAGACAATAACAGTAAAATCATGTTTGAAATATCATACATTCTGAAATATAATACAAAGTACAATATAGGAGTCAGCTTGTCGGTTGGTCCGTCCGTCGGTCTGTAGCTTTTTGTCCGCTCTTTTTCTCATAAACTACTGGACGAATTTTATTCAAACTTCACAGGTAAACTCAGTATCAAGCAGAGATGTGCATATGAAATGTTGGTTATGGTTCATTGATTTTTCACTGAGTTATGGCCCTTTCATGAAATTTCCTGTCCGCGCTTTTTCTCATCAACTATTGGACAGATTTGGTTCAAACTACACAAATAGACTCAGTATAAAGCAGAGATGTGCATATCCTATTTTGGTCATGGTTTATGTAGGTGTCCTGGAGTTATGGCCCTTTGTTGATTCTGGACATATTTCTATTTCATACTTGAATTTTGTCCAGAGCATATCTCCAAAACTATACTAGCTAGGGTTATGAAATTTCATGGATGGATAGATCTCGTCAAGGGGGAGTGCAGTGCATAGGAATCATAAGCTTTGCTAGCTTAATTTTTGAGTTATTGCCCTTCGTTGTTTTTTCTAATACTTGAATTTTGTCTGGAGCATATCTCCAAAACTATACTAGCTAGGGTTATCAAATTTCATGGCTGGATAGATCTCACCAAGGGGAGTGCAGTGCACAGGAATTATAACTCTTGCTTGCTTAATTTTTGACTTAATGCCCTTTGTCGTTTTGAATACTTGAATTTTGTCCGGAGCGTATCTCCAAAACTATACTAGCTAGGGTTATGAAATTTCATTGCTGGATAGATCTCACCAAGAGGGAGTGCAGTGCACAGGAATTATAACTCTTGCTTGCTTAATTTTTGACTTATTGCCCTTTGTCGTTTTGAATACTTGAATTTTGTCCGGAGCGTAGATCTCATGAAGGGGGAATGCAGTGCACAGGAATCATAACTCCTGCTTGCTTAATTTTTGAGTTATTGCCCTTTGCTGTTTTTAATACTTTAATTTGGTCTGGTGAATATCTCCAAAACTATACTAGCTAGGGTTATGAAATTTCATGGGTGGATAGATCTCATCAAGGGGGAGTGCAGTGCATAGGAATCATAACTCCTGCTCCCTTAATTTTTGAGTTACTGCCCTTTGTTGATTTTCATACTTGAATTTTGTCTGGATCGTATCTCCAAAACTATACTAACTAGGGTTATGAAATTTCATGGATGGATAGATCTCATCAAGGGGGAGTGCAGTGCACAGGAATCATAACGCTTTCTCGCTTAATTTTTGAGTTATTGCCCTATGTCTTTTTTCATACTTTAATTTGGTCTGGTATATGCCCCAGCTTAACAACTTGGGGTAAGATGGGTGTATCTTGCAACAATTTGCCGCTTATGTTCAACTCTTACTTTTGTACTCAACCATTCTGCATTCTGTGACAAAGACCTGTTTGGTGGCAAGGAGCTGGTGGGGGGTATAATCACGGTGAGTGATTGCTCTAGTTGCACTAGGAAGTATAAAATAATTTTTGCAAGCAAGAATTTTGAGAATTTGTTTCACTTTCTGCAATATTTTCTCAACCCTTTACCACACAATGATGACTTTTGATGACCCTGTGGTAGAAGCCTTTTTAAAACGTTTTCTACCCTTCCCAAATAAAATTTTGTTTTTTCAATCACATTTTGTCGCCTCCAAATGCTTTCAATTTGGACCACTCTATAAATTTGTCGTTTGTGGTTAGGAGTTAACTGTAACAAAGGACAAAATATTGGACTATTCCAAATTGAAAGCATTTGCAGAAGACAAAATAAATGTGACTCAAATATTGAAATTTGTTTTGGGAAGGGTAGAAAACATTGTGGGAAAAGGAGAAAATGATGGTTACCAGTTACAAAGCTGGCTTTCTCAGGATCGTTAAAAGTCGGGATTATGTGATAAAGAGTTACATTGTAATTGCCCTTTCTGGCGATTTTGATTGACAGGTCTACCAATGTCATATTGGCCAATGAAAACACAGCATTGGGCGTCATGTTACAAAAAAGTCTGACACAATTTTTGGTTAGCTTGTCAGGCTTGACAACCAATATAGCACATTACTAAGGGGGGCATGCCAAAGTCACGTTTACAGAAAGGTCAACTGACAAAGAGTCATGTCTGGAGAAAGTGGAAAATGCTCTGGACCAATCTAAACTATTGCTGCACCATTTCTTCATTTGGTGAAAGTTGTCACAGAGTTAAGTGTTTATGAGGTGTGAAGACATGCATGGTGTGATGCATTTAACCCTTTACCACACATTCCTGACTTTTAAGGACTCTAAGAAACAAACTTTTACAAACCAGTATTTTCTCCTTTCCCCAAAATGTTTTCTACCCATCCCAAAACTAATTTCAATTTTTCAGTCACATTTATTTTGAAAACATTGTGGGCAATGTTTCCTACTGGTTCCAGAGCAGTCTCGTCACTTAAACCATGTTTAATTTTTTTCATCTGCAAATTTTATACTTTCAATTTGTGCATGTCTTGAATTTTGGAGAAGATTTAATCCTGTACCACACAATGTAGACTTTTAACAACTTTGAGAAAGAAGACTTTAGAAAACCTTGTGGGAAAAGGAGAAAAAGCTGGTAACCAGCATTTTCTCTATCTTCCACAATTCATTTCTACTCTATCACAAAGACCGCATCCACAAATATAGCCACATTTGATACTAGTATGACATCAGCAATTACTTTGGTCATTGACAGGTCTAAAATTTTATTGTGTAGCAAAGGGTTATTTACATGTGTTTGAGAGGGTTAGATAGCTCTTCAAGTAGAATGTGAACTGGCCTATATAATATTGTTATGTGGCTTAAAATTCTTCAGTAAAAATGTTTATGGGCCTGAACTATCTGTCCCGCATTCCATTGCTATAATACCATATTGTTATCTTTTTTAGCTCACCTGAGCACAACGTGCTCAAGGGGAGCTTTTAGGATCACCCGGTGTCCGTCGTCCGTCGTCCGTCGTGCGTCGTCCGTCGTGCGTCGTGCGTCGTGCGTCAGTGCGTCGTGCGTCGTGCGTCGTCAACAATTCTTTAAACATCAACTCCTCCTAAACCGCTGGGCGGATTTGGACCAAACTTGGCTGGAATGTTCCTTGGGAGGTCCTCTTTAAAAATTGTTCACAGAATTTGATTCCGTCAAAAACTCTGGTTGCCATGGCAACGAAATGGAATTTTTTAGCAAATTCTTTAAAAATCTTCTTCTCTGAAACCGCTGGCCAGATTTTAAAATAATTTCACACAGATGTTCCTTGGGTGACCCTTTTCAAAAATTGTTCGTGAAATTTTGATCCGTCAAGAAACATGGCTCTGGTGAATGGGGGCTTCTTGCACTATACAGAAATGATGAAATTCTTAAAAATTCTTCTTCTCTGAAACCGCTGGCCAGATTTTAAAATAATTTCACACAGATGTTCCTTAGGTGACCCTTTTCAAAAACTGTTCGTGAAATTTTGATCCGTCAAGAAACATGGCTCTGGTGAACGGGGGCTTCTTGCACTGTACAGAAATGAAGAAATTCTTAAAAATTTTTCTTCTCTGTAACAGCTGGTCAGATTTTAAAATAATTTCACAGAGATGTTCCTTGGATGACCCTTTTCAAAAATTGTTCGCGAAATTTTGATCTGTCGAGAAACATGGCTCTGGTGAATGGGGGCTTCTTGCACTATACAGAAATGAAGAAATTCTTAAAAATTCTTCTTCTCAGAAACCGCTGGTTAGATTTTGAAATAATTTCACAGACTTGTTCCTTGGGTTACCCTTTCCAAAAATTGTTCGCGAAATTTTGATTGGTCAAGAAACATGGCTCTGGTGAATGGGGGCTACTTGCACTATATGGAAATAAAGAAATTCTTGAAAATTCTTCTTCTCTGAAATGGCTGGACAGATTTTGAAAGAATTTCACAGAGACGTTCCTTGGGTGACCCTTTTCTAAAATTGTTCGCAAAATTTTGATTGGCCAAGAAACATGCCATAACCATAAAGAGAATTAATGGAAATGAAGAAATTCTTGAAAATTCTTCTTCTCTGAAACCTGTGGTCAGATTTTAAAATAATCTGACAGAGATGGGGGACCCTTTCCAAAAGCTGTACATATAATTTTGATCCATCAAGAAACATGGCTCTTGTGAATGGGGGCTACTTGCACTATATGGACATGATGAAATTCTTTAAAATTCTCTTTCTCTGAAACCCCTGGTCAGATTTTGAAATTATTTCAGAGAGATGTTCCTTGGGTGACCCTTTTCAAAACTTGTTCGTAAATTTTGATCCATCAAGAAACATGGCTCTCATGGATGGGGGCTACTTGCTCTTATACAGAAATGAAGAATTCTTAAAAATTCTTCTTTTTGAAACTGATGGTCAGATTTCGAAATGACTTTTACAGGTGACCTTTTGAAAATTGCTTGGCAAAATTATAAATTTGATTCCAATGTTTCAATACCTCAAAAAAAAAAAAAGACTATGGTCATCTCAAAAATTCAGGTGAGCGATCCAGGGCCATCTTGGCCCTCTTGTTTACATCTAAATCTGTAATGTATACTAGTCACATAATTTATACATGTTCAGATTTTTGCCGTGATTTTATTTGAACTGAAACTTTCTGCAAATTTTAGAAAGTTATGTGGCACACAAATAGTGGACATGGCCTGGTAGTTCAGTCAGTTATACACAGGACTTGAAACCATGAATTCGCATGTTTGAATCCCTAGCGTGGCTAATTTCTTTCTGCGGTTTGATCATAGTAATTGCTACAGATTTCATTCTTGTCACTGCTAGTCAGTGTTTTTTTTTTTCACTTCTTATATGTGAAGGCATCCATTGGCTTCAGAAGAAAATTGAGTAAAGAACTGGTATACAAATATTCCAGGAAAACATGGTTAGGTGCACAGGCTGCCGCATTATTACCAAAATAATGTTGAATGGGCATTAGACATGAAGCAAACAAACATAGAGACAGGATTTAGAAAAAAAAGATTACAAGTTAGGTCTTTTGTGGTTCAGTGGTTGTAGTTTTTGTATTGTAATCCAGAACTTTTGGGTCCAACTACAGTAATAGTTAAGTTTGATTGTCCATGGACAAGGCACTGCAGTACAAGCAAAGAAACTAGGAAGTGACTACAGGTCATCTTTATGTACCTGAAATACTGTTAAAATGACATCATAGTCTGAACTACAATGAAACTCTGATACTTTACCACACAATGCCGACTTTTGATTACTGTTTTAAACCCTTTACCACACAATGCCGACTTTTGATGCTCCTGGAAAAGAAGCTTTTTGAAAACATTGTGGGAAAAGAAGAAAATGCTGGTAACCAGCATTTTCTCCTTTTCCCACAATTTTTCTACTCTATCAAAGAATAATTACACCACAGTGAAATTGTCCTCTGCAAATGCTTCCAATTTGGACAAGGCTAAAATTTTGTCATCTGGTAAAGGGTTAAAGTAAGCATATCTACATAATCTTTCATAGGGTTTATTCCTGGTTATATTCTATATATTTCAATGGAAAACAATTTTGGTTTAACTTTTTACCACACAGTGCTGACTTTTGACAACCCTGAGAAAGAAGCCTTTTGAAAACATTGTAGGAAAAGGAAAATGAGGGTGTAACCAGCAATGTTTTCTCTCCTCTTTGATACAAATTCAAAATTTTCAGTCACTGTTACTTTGTCGTCTGGAAATACTTTTAATTTGGGCCAGTCTTAAATTTTGTCGTTTTGTATAGAGTTAACCAAATGGCACATGGGGGTGTGCTATTATGCTCTTACTTAATTGTTTCCTTTATTGATATTGAAAAATAAAATGAAGCTATGTTACAACCCGTTTCGTAATAAAAACCAGTTTTGTACTTAACTCATTAGATCTACCTCTTGACCAGAAATTTTATCGCAATTCATATTGATTATTACCAGGAACAAAATTTAATGGGCTCACTAACGTTATGTGAAAGCATTGTAACAAAATGAGAAAATTGCTCTTTAGTTTTCATTTTATCACAATATTATCAATCGTGGCCTTCTGTAAGATGAAAATTGTCAGCAGGTAGATGAGGAAATTATTTTTCCAAAAATAAATACATGAATTAGAAACTAAATTTTAACTGCACGACATCTCCCATCAGCTGGTTTTCACCTGAGGACCATAGAGCTATCTAAGTTTTGAATGATATCCAACCTGTAAAATAACTGCTGCAAGGTCAATTCTAGGGCAGTGTAACCCTTAATCCATTACCACACAATCCCTACTTTTGACGCCCCTGAGAAAGAAGCCTTTTGAAAACACTATGGGAAAAGGAGAAAATGCTGGTAACCAGCATTTTCTCCTTTTCCCACAGTGTTTTCTACTCTTCCCAGAACAAATTTCAATTTTTCAGTCACATTTATTATTATGCTCCCCGAAGGGCGAGCATATAGTCACCGCTTCGTCTGTCCGTCCGTCCGTCCGTCCGTCCGTCTGAAGCGATTTCTCCACAACCCTTGGACCAAATTGGATGAAACTTCATATATGAACTCCTTGGGGTAATGTGCCGATATACTTTTCCCGGATTTTCAATTTGACCCCGTGTCATGGAAAAAAGGGGCTTAATGCAAAATTGCAAATTTTACCAATATCTCATTCAATTTTTGTCAGAATATCATGAAACTTCATGGTTATATTGTTTATGGAAAGTCTTAGCATGTGCCCTTGCTATTTTTAATCTGGGCATTTTTTAAGTTGACGTTCTGTCATGGAAAAAGGGGGCTTCTTGCAAGATTTCAATATTTACTAATATTTCATTCAGTTTTGGTCAAAATTTCATTAAACTTCATGGTTATATTGTTTTTTAAGAGTTTCACCATGTGCTCTTGTTTCTTTATCTATGTGTTTTTCAATTTGACCCTCTGTCATGGAAAAAGGGGGTTTCTTGTAAAATGAAAAAGGGGCCCTAATGCAAAATTGCAATTTTTACTAATATCTTGTTCAGTTTTTGTCAACATTTCATGGTTATATCTTGTTTCACAAGTTTCAACATGTGCCCTTTGTTTTTGCAATCTATGAATTATTAATGCGCAAATACGTCTTTCCTGGTTTCTCAAATTAAGGCTGCATCACGGAAAAAGGGGACTTCATGGAAAAAATTGTTTTTCACTAGGTTCTCCTTTATCAGTGCTCAAACATTTGTGAAATTTCAAATCTTAACTTGTTGGAACGTTGCCCAGGTACCTCTCTTCCTTTTTCTCAATTTCAGGCTGCGTCTCGGAAAAAGGGGGCTTCATGCAAAAAATTGTTTTATGTAATATTTAATACATGACTGCTAAAAATTTTATGAAATTTCGAATTTTTAATTATTATTAGAAAATGCCACAAAACACACACCCGTTGTATTTATTGCAATGATCCAATACTGTCTTATGGGAAAAGGAGGCTTAAAGGGGGCTTATTGGGCTTTTTGTCCTCTACAAGTTTATGTTGGCTATCTTTAAGATAGTAATTGCCTTTTCACTTCAAATTTTGGGGGACATGAACAGGTTCTTCTAGGATAAAAGAAGTGAATTTATATCAATTTCTTATATTTTATGACAAGCACATGTTCGGGGAGCATAACCCGTCTCTGACGGCTCTTGTTTTGTCATCTGCAAATGCTTTCAAGTTGGACCAGTCTACAATTTTCTCGTGCGGTAAAGAGTTAACTGTGACCTTCTAAAACCTAGTGGTATTACTTCTTCACTAAATTTTGGTAACTTTGCCATTGATGACAATGGAAAGAACATTTTTCAAAAATATTGATCATGTTATAAACAGCTGCATTTATATCAGTTGACAATTGTATGGAGTCTTTATTATCAAATTTATTTCGATTTATTTTCCTATAGATTTCATTATTATAGCTACACTTTTTAACCGGCATTGAGTTAGTTAAAGAATGTAATTCAATCATAATTCACTCGAGTGAAATGTTTAAGCCATTACCACACAATCCCGACTTTTGATTCCCTAAGAAAGAATCCTTATAAAAACATTGAGGGAAAACAGCATTTTCCCCTTTTCCCACGATTTTTCCTCCCATCTAAAATCAAAATTTAATTTTTGAGTCACATTTAATTTGTCTGCAAATGCTTTCAATTTGGACTAGTCTAACATTTTGTAGTTTGGTAAAGAGTTAAGGCCAATCATTGTATATGTCTGCTGAAGCAATAATACTAGTGCCAGGATTTGGTCAGAACAGTTTTTCCTTGTTATGTATGAAAATTGTACAGGGCCTAATGTGCCTACACTATCTCAACACTATATCTTTGAATTTTGCTAATGTTGTTTTGATGTTGATCTGTAACTTGTTGATGTCTTTATCAGACACAACATTTGTTAGACTAGATTAGTGCTATATCCTGTACAACTTACATACCTTCCGAAGTGAACTGGCTGGAGACAACCTTGGAAACATCCGTGTAAAATATGACTTATCAACATGAATAAGAGTCTTAAACCCTTAACCAAACAATCCTGACTCTTAACGACCCGTAGAAAGAAGCCTTTTGAAAGCATTGTGGGAAAGGAAGGAAATGCTGGTATCCAGTATTTTCTCCTTTTTCCACAATGTTGTGTCCATATCAAAGACAGAAAGCTTTAAAATGTTAGCCACGCTTGAGTTGTCATCTGCAAATGCTTTCAATTAGATAGGCTAACATTTTGACACCTGATAAAGAGTGAACTTCTCTCCAGCCGAGGACTGTCAAAAGATTATGTACATGAGAAATTCCAAATGTAAGCTTCTGAAACACATAATTTCTAAATCCTTTGATACAAGAACTGCACAACTCTTTTAGAAAACTGTGACAAATATATCTGGAGAAATGAACTTTTCTTATTTGAAAGCAATGCTTGTCAGTTTGTATTCAGGATTTGAGTATGGAAAATTCAAAGCCATTTTTTTTAACTTTCCCATATAACAAAATTCTTGAATGGTCAAAATTGAAAGCAGTTGCAGACAATAAAACGTAACAAGAAAATTGAAATCTGCTTCCAGCAGTGTAAAAAAAATTGGGAAAAGTAGAAAATGCTGTTTAACTGTTAATGATATGGCAAAATTTTAAACTTGTCAATGTTTAGGGGAGTTTACAAACTAGTTTAAATATTTTTCAAATAATAATAATTGTCCTCAGATAGAAAACAACATGGGAAAAGGAGAAAATGCTGGTTAAAAGCATTTATTCCTTTTACTCTCAAACTTTCTGAAGCCTTCTTTCTCAGGTCATTGAAACTTGTAGTTGTGTTGTTAATGATTAACCTTTTACCAAACGACATAATTTTAGACTGGTCAAAAAATTGAAAGTACTTGCAGATGACGAAATAAACATTACTCAAAAGTTGACCTTTGTTGCCAACAGGGTAGAAAATGTTAGAAAAGGAGAAAAAATTGGTTACCAGCATTACCTTTTTTTCCCCACAGTGATTTCTATGTGTCTTCGTACCGGGGGGGTTGTTTGGTAAAGGGTTTAGAAAAATAGGAATTCAGGTAATGCATATTTTACTAGGTATTCTTATCTGTTCTTTTGATGTTGAAAAATTAATAATCTTTGCATTCAAAAACCTATGTAAATTATGACAATGTGACCGATAAAGTTTAATTTGATAAGTTTATCTTGACAAGCATATCATTGATAGCTTATTTCTCTATTTGTATTTCATAAAGAGCTAAAAAAATGTTTGTTTGTAAACAGTTTTTGAACTAGATTTTTGATTATAGATACTTATTGCAAAATTTTTAGTCTCAGATCAGTGGAGTTTTATCATGTACTACTCTGTAAATAACTGTAATCTTATCCCCTTAAAGTCCTGAAACTAGCTAAACTTACCCTTCTTTTGAGTAGATCAAGATCAGACTGTAAAACATGCAGTTTGATTGTTGATTTACATTGTACAGACTCTCTAAGTTGAGTTGAATCTATCAAAATCATTTACAAAGTCATGGAACCTAGAGTTGAACACTTTCTCTGGTTGTAAGAGCATTTTTCATGGAGACTTTTGTCGGAAATGATTATCATTTTGAAAACGAAAAGCGATAAAAGAAGTAGGGTATAATCATTGAGCAAGACAATATCACCCTATATTTTAACACATGAAAGCCAAATTGAATAAATACAGTACTTTAACTCTTTACCAAACGACAAAGTTTCAGACTTGTCCAAATTGAAAGCATTTGCAGACGACAAAATAAACATGACTCAAAAATTGAAACTTGACTTTAGAAGAGTAGAAAATATTGTCGGAAAGGGAGAAAATGGTGGTTACCAGCTTTTTGTCCTTTTCCTACAACTTTTTCAAAAGGCTTCTTTCTGAGGGTCGTTAAAAGTAGGGATAGTATGGTAAAGAGTTAAGTCAGTCTAAGGAACCAAATGTTTCCAATTTTAATGCATTTTCTCAGAATTTTTGCTAACCCTTTTACCACACAAGCTTAAGTTTTAAAGACCCTCAGAGGAAGAAAGGTTTTTCAAAACATTTTGGAAAAGGAGAAAATGCTGGTCACCAGCATTTTCCCATTTCCTAAAATAATTTTCTCCTCTGTTAAAAGTAAATTCCATCATTGGAGTTAAATTAAAATTGTTGTCTGCAAGGTTTTGCATTTTAGACAGGTCCAAGTTATTTATCTCATGGTAAAAAGTTAACTCTTTACCAAACAACAAAATTTTACAGTGGTCCAAATGGAAAGCGTTTGCAGACGACAAGAAGATTGTGACTAAAGAAATGAAATTTGTTTTAGGAAGGGAAGAAAACATTGTGGTAACCAGCATTTTCTCATTTTCCCACAATGTTTTCAAAATGCTTCTTTCACAGGGGTGTTAAAAGTTGGGATTGTACAATGCAAATATTCAGTCATTGTTTGGTTGAGTGTGATCTTGACCTACATTGTGCACCAAATTTATCCCAGGTATATCATAGTAATTGAATGATGGGTATGTGAGTAAAGATGAACTTGCCCTGTAATTTTACATTATCCATTTCCTTGCTTTTTGAATGAGAGTACTAATTCTTTTCATTATCATAGGCAAACACTTTCTTAAAGTTTGATGCTCTCTCAGGAGTTTTTTTTACTGTTAAGCTTAGCATGACTTTGCTGCATAAAACACCTTTCAATCAATAAAATGATTTAACAGTAATTATAAAATTTGGTACACTTTGCAAATTTTTTACAAATGGTTTTATACCATTGCGTGGTTACTGAAATAGATATAAAAACACATAATTTATACTTTATAGAGTAGAAAATGCCCATACATGTATTTAAAGATTTTGTAAGGGTTTGAATATATAGCTATAAGTTTTTATCAAATAAGTAATGGTAAACTGCTTGCTGATGAAATCTAGTTTAATTAATCCTTACCTCATTCATTTGCCCAATTTCCATTGCTGCATGAAATTCTATATAGACAGTAACTGTTGCTTTTCAGCTCACCTGAGCACGAAGTGCTCATGGTGAGCTATTGTGATCGTGCTGTGTCCATCGTCAACTTTTTACCTTGTGTACGCTCTAGAGGCCAAATTTTCGGTCATGACACTCATGAAAATTGGTCAAGATGGTTGCCTCGATGAAATCTCTAACGAGCTCGAAAATGAGTCATGTCAGGTCAAAAACTAGGTCACTAGGTCAAATCTTAAAAAACCTTGTGTACGCTCTAGAGGCAACATTTTCAGTCGGATACTCATTAAAGTTCGTCAGGATGTTTGTCTGGATGATATCTCGAACGAGTTTGAAAATGGGTCATGTGGGGTCAAAAATTAGGTCACTAGGTCAAATTTTAGAAAAACCTTGTGTATGCTCTAGAGGCCACATTTTTAGTCCGCTACTCATGAAAGTTGGTCAGGATGTTTGCCTGGATGATATCTCGGACGAGTTCAAAAAATGGGTCATGTCGGGTCAAAAACTAGGTCACTAGGTCAAATCTTGGAAAAACCTTTTGTACGCTCTAGAGGCCACATTTTAAGTCCAAAACTCTTGGAAGTTCTTCAGAATGTTTGCCTGGATGATATCTTGGACAAGTATGAAAATCGGTCATGTGGGGTCAAAAACTAGGTCACTAGGTCAAATCATAGAAAAACCTTGTGTAAGCTCTAGAGGCCACATTTTCAGTCAAAAACTCTTGAAAGTTTGTCAGAATATTTGCCTTTATGATATCTTGGATGAGTTTGAAAATGGGTCAATTGGAGTCAAAAACTAGGTGACCAGGTCAAATGTTAGAAAAACCTTTCGTAGGCTCTAGAGGCCATATTTTCAGTCCAAAACTCTTGTAAGTTGGTCAGAATGTTTGCCTTGATGATATATTAGACATGGTTGAAAGTGGTCATTGGGGGTTAAAAACTAGGTCACCAGGTCAAATCTTAGAAAAACCTTGTATATGCTCAGGATGCCACATTTTCAGTCCAACACTCTTGAAAATTAGTCACAATGTTTACCTTTATGATATCTTGTATGAGTTTGAAAATGGGTTGTGTTGGGTCAAAAACGGGGTCAATAGGTCAAATTTTATAAACACCATTTGTATGCTCTGGAGGACACATTTTCAGTCTGATACTCCTAAAACTTGTTCATAATATTTGTCCTGGTGATACCTTGAATGAGTTTGAAAATGAGTCATTAGGAGTCAAAAACTAGGTCAATGGGTCAAATATTAGAAAAACCTTGTGTACACTCTAGAGGCTACGTTTTTTGCCTGATACTCTTCAGACTTGGTCAGATTGTTTGTTTTGGTGATGTCTCAAAAGGGTTTGATAATGGGTAATTGTCGGGTCCAAAACTAGGTCACTTGGTGAAATCTTAGAAAAACTTTTTGTACGCTGTAGAGGCCACATTTTCAGTCCAATACTCATGAAACTTGGTCAGAATATTTGACTTATTGATACCTCAAAAGTGTTTGATGATGGGTAATGTCTGATAATAAACTTGGTCACTGGGAAACTAGATGAATGATGTTTGGTCAATAGACTCAGGTGAGCGATTTCAGGGCCATCATGTGTAGATCTAGATCACAGTGCCCAAAAGTTCAGATTCATGCTCGATATTCGCTTCAAAAGAGCCTTGAAATATTTGAAATATACTAACACAAGACTGGTACATGTATTTACTGTTATGTAAAGAAATTTAACCCTTTACCAAACAATTTCTGGTTTTTACAACCCAGGGATAGAAGCCTTTTGAAAACATTCTGGGAAAAAAGGAGAAAATGCTGGTAAACACAGAGCTCAAGATAGAGGGTGTGATTTTTTTTTATTTCAAAATTGAAATTATTAATTATTCTCTACTAAATGCTACGTTTTGGGTACTTGTTAGAATCATCTCCTCGAGATGATGAATGATTACCAACAGTATAGGGTTTCAGAAAGAAATAATGACTTTAGAATACCATCACTCCCTCTTACCTCAAGCTATGTAAGTAGCATTTTCTCCTTTTCCGGGTTTTCTTCCTGGCTGGAAACAATTATCAACTTTTGAGTTACGTTTATTTTGTTGTCTGCAAGCGCTTTCAATTTAGCCCTGTCTAAAATTTTGTCGTTTGGTTTAGAGTTCACTCCTTACCACTAGACAAAATTTTATACTCTTCCAAATTGAAAGCATTTGTAGACAACAACATTGATGTTACTCAAAAGTCGATGTTTGTTTTTGGAAGGGTAGAGAACATCGTGGGAAAAGGAGAAAATACTTGTTACCAGGATTTTCCTCTATTCCCACAATGTTTTCAAAAGGTGTCTTGGGGTCATGAAATCCAGGGCATCAGGCTCATGAAAACCAAGGATTGTTTGGTAAAGGTTTAAGAGAATTATTATACTAATACAACGACATTTGAATGCTTTCAGAAATTGTGGATGGAAATGTAAAGATGACATTGGGTATGATCTGGACCATTATTTTAAGATTTGCCATCCAGGACATCACAGTGGAAGGTATGTTTTCCATTTTTTATACCCTCTATATTTGTTACATGGAACTTAGTTCGAATCCTGACTCAGCAAGCTATCTTTCCAAAAGATTGATGAAATTGTGCAGACAGTTTTCCGAAAGCCTTATCTGCCAGGGTTAAATGAGAAAGCAGCTAATGGCATTGGAAGAATGAACTATAATTGAATCAGTGCTGATAAAGAAAAGTCACTGGTAACAGAGGACATAGACAGGAGCTCTTTATGCCATTACAAACTTGAAAGAGGTTTGAAATACCAATACCAAACTTTAATCATTTAAAACTTTTTCTGGCAGAGTATTGATTGTAATTCAGGAATGCTTTTTCTTGAAGAGGAGTAAAACAGTTAAAAAAATGAAGTAAAGTAATTATGAGGTTTGGATGATGCTTTTTAAAAGTCAGATATCTCATTGATTTGTCTGCATTCATACTACTACATTCCTCAGTTGTGCATTTCATATTATGCCGAGTTTAATCATTTATAACACAATCCAAAGTTTTAATGACTCTGTGCTAGATGGCTTTGGAAACGTTTTAAGAAAAAGAGAAAATGATGATTAACAGCATCTTCTCCTTTGCTCACCATGTTTTCTACCCTATCAAAGACAAATCATTATTTTAGCTACTTTTAAATTGCCCCGTGCAAACATTTTGAATTTCGATTAGACTAAGATAATTTTGTTCGGTAAAGAATTAAATTTGGGAGCTTGTTTAATTTTTTACCACACGAGAAAATTTTAGACTGGTCCAAATTGAAACAATTGCAGACGACAAAATAAAGGTGACTGAAAAGTAGAAATTTGGTCTGGGAAGGGTAGAAAACACTGGGAAAAGGAGAAAATGCTGGTTACCAGCATTTTCTCCTTTTCCCATAGTGTTTTCAAAGGGCTTCTTTCAAATGGGCGTCAAAAGTAGGGATTGTGTGGTAATGGGTGAAGACACATCATATTTGAATGGTTAGTAAATTTACCCATTACATACCAAGATACTGTCATGCAGAACATGGATTTATCCTAGTATTACCTTGGTATTTCTTTTTTGCGGAAAACCCTCATCAAACTAGTCAAAATTTGTACCATTTTGGGAGATAGGCAAGCCTTTCTTAGGCTGTAAATCAATGAAATTGACCCCTTTCATTTGTATAAAGGTCCTAGTCATTGTATTGCTATTAAACACGAAAGGAAGACTGACAGTGTAGAACCATGAATAGACTACATTTTGTAAGTAGTCTTATCTTGTTCTGCACTGTCTATTATTGAAAGTAAAGTATTTCCTGGTGTTCTAATAGTTGTGTCATTGAGTAAAGTATTTAACCCTTTACTGCACAGATACTCATTTCTACGCATTGCTTATAGGAGCCTTTGGAAAACATTGTGGCAATAGGTGAAATTGCCTCTGAAGAGCAATTTCACCTTTTGTCACAATGTTTTCTATTCTATCAAAAGGTGTCATATACACATAAGAAACTGCTTCATCCTTGCTGTTACTTAGTGTAATTAGAGATACCATAGAAATACCTTATGTAGTAAAGGGTTAAGATAAATAACTATTTGGCAACCTCATTTACCTCAAGGGTTTTTGAAAGATGTTTGTGACAGTCTAGTAGATAGTGCATGATATAGTTATGCAGGTAATAAAATACAGTACAAGCTACCTACAACCTATATACTGTGAAGTACATGTATGTAGTAAAGAAAACCAACAAATTTCAGAGAGTAAAATTTGCAGAATTACAAATAAAGCCCCAAAATGAGTGTGAAAAGGTAGAACTATTGGCTAGATTGGGCTATCAGTAATTCTATTACGTCATACAACTTCCGGTCTCAAATGAGATGTGCACGCAGCCCAGCCGAGACTTTCAGTGCGCTATTGTTTTCCGTACTGTGCGGACGTGGTTCGCATAGCAGCCAAGAATATTTAATCTCGAAGCGTACTTCAGATAACGTAGTTGTCTGTCTTTTTCTCGTTCGGTTTTTGGTTATGCCAAATCGAATTTATTTCTTTTTACAGTTTATCTGTAATTTTAGCAGTCATTTATTTGTTGTTTCGCTGAAACAACTTCAAACTTTTCTGGTTTTGAGATTCAAACACGTGGTGTTTCCAATATGGCGGATGCCGAAGTTCAAGCCAAGAAAGTTGTCTCTTCGACAGCAAGTAATATGAAGGACGTTGGAAAGCTCGGCGAAAAACAAAGCCAGCCGACAAGTAAACTTGATTCCTCGTCTGTTTCTGGCTCTACAGAGTCACGTAAGCAAACAAAAGCACCGGGGGCCTCTTCGACGAAGGTCGCTGTACCGGTATCACCCGGAAATATTAACAGTGAAGTTTTGCTTATTTTAAAAGAACTGAATAATAAATTCAATAAACAGGGGTCTAAGCTTGAAACACTGGCCAAGAGGGTTGATGAACTCTATGAGTGCGAAACTTATGAGAACCAAGAAAATGAGCCACCGTATAGTTCTTATCAGTACTCGGAGCCTGATGAATATAGCTATACCAACACGCAGTACGAGGACGATTCTGTATCGTCAGAGCCTCCACAGAAGAAGTCTTGTCTTGAGAATGATAAATTTAAAGACTTGTGTGATAAATATCAGATTGCAGAGAAATGTGACCATGAGATCAATGATAATCTCGCTGCATTCATTAATAGTTCTTTTAGGAATGGCATTCCAGAGGAAACTCTGACAGAAATGATGAAAGACATTCACAGACCACAAAATTGTGAAGCGCTGGTAAAAACAAAAGTTAACTCTTGTATTTGGCGACTCTTAAAGCCTCAAACCCAAACAGAAGATGTTAAGTTCCAGACTTTGCAAAATGTTCTTGTGAAGGCTTCTGTTAATTTGGCCAAGCTTCTTGACAAGGAGAATGAAGCATTAGATTCTCAGTCTATGGAATGGTGTACAAATGCTTTAGCCTTACTTGGTCAGTCATACAAACTAATTAACAACAAACGCAAAGAATGTCATAGATCAGATTTGGATCCACGTTTCTACCCACTGACTTCATCATCTTTGCCCTATACTGATAACTTGTATGGAGATGATATCAATAAGAATGTCCGTGATATTCAAGATCTGAGTAAACTTGGCAAAGACATAGGTCGTAATCAGCAAACCCAGGGTCGAGGTTTTTATCGACGAAGAGGTGGAAGACGTGGTTCTTCAAGAGGTCGGGGTCGTGGTAATTATTCCAGACCATCTGAGGCTCCCACTACCATGGCAAAAAACCCGAAAGCGGGGTACAAGAAGTAGATGTTTCGGTGAGTAATGCATTCACTGCTGGTAGAATAAAGAACTTCATTGAAAATTGGAGAAATATTACATCTGATCACAATATTTTGGATTGTGTACAACATTTACATATTGAGTTCATTTCAGGGGTTAACCCTGTTAATCACAGATGTTTTCAGAATAATTTCAATGAAGAAGAAAGTAAAATTGTTGATCAGGAAATTCAAAAAATGATTCAAATGAAAATTATTATTGAAGTTGATCACCACCCTGATGAATTTATTTCTCCAATTTTCTTATTGAGGAAAAAGAATGGTGAATACAGAATGATCTTAAATTTAAAAGAATTGAACAAAAGTATTGTTTATCACCATTTTAAAATGGACACATTTGAAGCTGCTTTAAAACTTGTCAAACCAAATACATTTTTTGCATCTGTAGATCTTAGACATGCTTATTATTCAGTACCTATAGCTGAAGAACATCAAATTAAACTTAGATTTGAGCATTTGGGTACTATCTACCAGTATGTTTGTTTGCCTAATGGGATCTCTTGTGCTCCGCGGATATTTACGAAATTGATGAAACCAGTTTACGCGTCTCTGCGTAATATGGGTCATATTAACTCTGGCTACATAGATGACTCGATTCTCATGGGTGATACTAATTCTGATTGCAAACAAAATGTAGAAGACACTGTTCAGTTGATGGAAAAAGTTGGGTTCATGATTCACCCAGATAAATCTGTTCTCATTCCTTGCACAAAAATCACATTTCTAGGGAATGATATTGATTCAGTGAAAATGATTGTTACGTTGCCAGAAAGCAAAGTGAAAAATCTTGTCTATGAATGCAAAATGTTGCTTAAAATGGATAAAGCAAAAATTCAGTATGTAGCAAGAGTTGTTGGTTTGATGGTTTCATCATTTTCAGCTGTTGAACTTGGTCCTTTATACTACAGATCTCTAGAAAAAGGGAAAATTGAGGCACTTAAGATTAACAAAGGACAGTATGATAGTTCCATGCCAATTTCTACAGAAATGAAAACTGATTTAGAATGGTGGATTGATAATTTGCATATCCAGAAAAGAGATATTTCACATGGCAATCCTGGTCTCATTATAAGCACGGACGCTAGTCTGGAAGGCTGGGGTGCTGTTTGTAATGGGGCTACAATAGGAGGCCGTTGGAATAATACAGAGATCGAGTTCCACATTAATGTTTTAGAAAGCTTGGCTATTTGCCATGCAGTCAAGTCATTTTGTTTAGGCTTTAAGAACCTGCATGTTCAAGTTCAGTGTGATAATACCTGTGCAGTATCGTATGTAAATAATATGGGAGGTATTAAGTCAGACACTTGTAATACCATTGTTAGAGAGATATGGATTTGGTGTGCAGAAAGACATATTTGGCTCTCTGCCGTACACATTCCTGGTTCTGAAAATACTGCTGACTATGAGTCCAGAAATTTCAATGAAAATGTTGAATGGTACCTTAATAAATCAGTGTTCGAGGAATTGGTCCGATTGTTTGGTTTGCCTGAGATAGACATGTTTGCTTCCAGGCTTAACAAACAAGTTACTCGCTTTGTTTCATGGAAGCCAGATCCAGAGGCTGAATGTGTAAATGCTTTTTCTGTAAACTGGTCTTCATATACACTTATCTATGCCTTTCCTCCTTTCAGTTTGATAGGACAAACTGTACAGAAATTGAGGGAAGACAAAGCAGAGTTGATTTTGGTGACACCTTTGTGGGTAACACAGAATTGGTATCCGGCTGTTCTGGATCTACTGATAGACATTCCAATTGTGATAAAAGTCAAACCAGGCACCTTATCTATCATTCAAACAGACAAAGTTCATCCACTCACCAACAAACTACAGTTAATGGCATGTCGTTTGTCAGGAGATCCTTTGAAAGCAGAGGAATTTCGAAAAAGTCTACCGATATCATTATGGCGTCATGGAGAAAGTCTACCAGAAAGCAATATTCCTCCTACATCAACAAATGGGTGGCATTCTGTCATCAAAGGGAAGTTAGTCCATTTCAAGTATCTGTAGACTATGTTATTGAGTTCCTTACTACACTGTATGAATCTGGTTGTAGATATGACACTTTGAATACAGCACGTAGTGCCCTTTCTTCCATGTGTGTTACGTTTGACAACTTCTCTGCTGGATCTCATCCGTTAGTTATTAGATATATGACAGGAATTCATAATTTGTGTCCTCCAAAATGCAAATATAGTGAAACTTGGGATGTTTCTATGGTGTTGTCTTACCTACAACAGTTGTCACCAACAGAAACTTTGTCTTTAAAACTGTTATCGTATAAATTAGCTATGTTAATAGCTTTGACTCAGGCAAGTCGTTCACATTCACTAAGTTTAATAACTTTATCTGGTCTCAGGAAAGATTCAGATTCCTATGTTCTTAAGTACTGTGATTTGCTAAAGCAGTCCAGGAGGGGTAGAGTGAATCCAGTGTTAAAACTTAAAAAGTATACTCCAGATAGGAGACTTTGTGTTTATACTACATTACAAGTGTATATAAAGAAGACTGAACCATTACGTAAAACTGAGAAAAGACTCTTCATCAGTTACATCAAACCTTATAGATTCGTCACATCTAGTACTATAAGCAGATGGTTGAAACAAGTCATGTTCAATTCAGGAATAGATGTGCAGAAGTTCAGTTCCCATAGTATTAGAGGTGCTTCATCATCTAGAGCTAAATCAGCTGGGGTTCCAATTCAAGAAATTATGAGAGTAGCTGGTTGGAGCTCAGAACAAACATTTGCAATATTCTATAATAAACCAATAATGGATGACACTTATGATTTAAATGTTCTAAATGAGAGCACTTCTTTACAGTAAGGTATGCGAGTAATTCCTTTCCTGCACAGTTCTTGTAATTTCTTATTGACTGCTTTGAAGTCTCATTTGAGACCGGAAGTTGTATGACGTAATAGAATCCCCCCAAATAAACGAGACTTACCTGTAAGTTGATGTTTGGTTGGGATTCTATGTAGTCATATAACAACTGGAGGGATCAAATGCCCACCCTTTCATGGTAATCCCTCCCACAGAGCATGTGTGACATGTTCAAACTTCCTAGTCCATGATTAGTTCAGCTCAATAAGAAATTCCCTGACGCTTTGAATACTGAAAGTCTCGGCTGGGCTGCGTGCACATCTCATTTGATCCCTCCAGTTGTTATATGACTACATAGAATCCCAACCAAACATCAACTTACAGGTAAGTCTCGTTTATTTGGGGGGATTTTACCTGTTGAATGTATTTCCGGCCCTCTATCATATACATTATTATATTTTGAAAGACTGGGAGGGCCGTTTTTCTCCTAATTTGAATGGAAAGGAGTGAAACCCTTTGGTAAAGGTTAACCATAACCCTTTAGTAAACAATCTAAGGTTGTGATACCACAAGAAAAAAAAGACTTTAAGAAACATTGCAGGAAAAGGAGGAAAAGCTGATTCCCAGCATTTACCTCTATGCATAACATGTATTTGGTGCCCTTTCAAGGGCGTATCGGAATTCTTGTTGTCACATTAAATTCGTAATCTACTAAATTTAATGCATTTGATTCGGCAAGTTTAATCCTAAACCACACAGTTACTAGTTTCAGTGATGCCTGAGAAAGAAGGCTTTTAAAAATATTGTAAGGAGTGGTTAAAATGCTACTGATCAGTATTTTCTCCATGACCCATAATGTTTTCTTCACTTTCAAAGGATAATCTCCAATTTGAGCCACAATTGAATTGACTGTGAAACTTCCAATTTGGCTGAGCCCAAAATTATATGGTTTGGTGTACATTTTGTTTTCAGATACAGATTTAATCTATTATACCTTTAATCGAATTGTCTTTTGCAAGGATATTGTTAGAATATTTGTCTAATAATTTTTCTTGGTTAAAGTTGAAAATCAATATCATGTGTAAATTCTTTCCACTTCTCCTTACTACCATCTTGTCTGTCACAAGCATAATTTTATATGAATTTGAAGATAAAAATCTCAAGTATGTCTCTTTGTTTTGCAAGTTATGCGCAGTTAAAAAAACATCTCAAAAATTCTGCCAGAGGGTTGAGTGAATGGTAACTTAACCCTTTACCAAACAATCCCTGGGTTTTACGACCCTGAAAAAGAAGCCTTTTGAAAACAATGTGGGAAAAGGAGCATTTTCTCCTTTTCCCACAATGTTTTCTACCCTACTGGAAACACATTTTAATTTTTGACCTGCGTTTATTTTGTCGTCTGCAAGTGCTTTCGATTTGGACCAGTCTAAAGTTTTGTTGTTTGGGAAAGGGTTAACCCATTACCACACCATCCCTACTTTTGACGCCCCTGAGAAAGAAGCCTTTTGAAAACACTGTAGGAAAAGGAGAAAATGCTGGTAACCTTCACAGAACAAAATTCAGTTTTTCAGTCACATCTATTTTGTCGTCTGCAAATGCTTTCATTTTGAACCTGTCTAAAATTTTGTTGTCGGATAAAGAGTTAATAAATTAGTGACTCTTGATAAGACAAACTTGAACTTGGGTAGTTTTAATGGAATGTTTGTACCAGTAATGTTTATCCTGAATGGAAAAACTTTTTCTAACTGGCGTATTTATCTTTTAATTTGTGCCAGATCACTGTGAAAACACCTTTGTAGTGTTTGGATGACGAATATGAATAATGGTTTTGCATATGATTAAGTGGAAAAAAGTGGCAAAAAGCAAAAATTATTGAGTGAATGTTCTTCATTTTCCACAATGTTTACAAAAGTGGTCTGCTGCAAGATGAAAGAAGTCTGAAGCCTGAGACACAAAATTAACCCTATACCAAAACCCATTTGCCAGCGAATTAATGACTCAAAAATTAATTTCTTAAAGGTTAGAAAACATGATGGGAAAAGGAGAAAATGTTAGTAGCAGCATTTGCTCCTTTTCTCACAATGTGCCCAACAAGACTTCTTCTTTAGGGATCTTAAAAGGTGGGATTATGTTAGAGAAGTTTTAGGTGATGGGCCTTCGTACTCGAACAATCCTCTATTTAACCCATTCACTTTCAAGTCTAATAAACAATACAGAGATTTTCAAAGTATTGAATTACAAAATGTATCTTTCAAATTTTGATACTTCTAATCTTACAGACTAAACGCCACAAAGCTATTACTTTTATGAAATGTTTCCAGAAGATTCTTGTACAATACATTTTTAGATAGGCTGATTTCATGAGTGTAAATGTAACTTTCTACTCTCACCAGGTATGATGAATTTATTGTCAGACTCATCAGTGAAGAATTTCGCTCAGTCAAATTCTTCCTGTAAAACATGTATTTTACCTTTATTTATCAATTTTGGTGTGTTTTTTTTTAAATACCAGACTGATTGGTTTGAGGTTTTTTTAACCCTTTCCCAAACAATCCCTGGTTTTTACGGGTCTGAAATGGTAATGGGTTAAATATACAACCTGATTTATTTCAAATGGCTCAGCCCATTTCCATGCAATCCCAACTTTTGACAACCCTGATAAAGAAGCCTTAAGAAAATATGTGAGAAAAGGAGAAAATGCTGGTAACTAGCATTTTCTCCTTTTCTCACAATGTTTTCTACCCTTCACCAAAAAAATTTCAAATTTTCAGTTATTGTTATTTTGTTGTCTGTAATTGTTTTCGATTTGGACAAGATGAAAATGTTGTCGTTTGGTAATGAGTTGAAAAAAAAATCCTTTTTCTATAGACTTGATGAAACAAGGGGACAATAAATTAAGATCCAAAATCAGATTGCACATTCTGTGAAGTCCTATCTTGATCAATACTATCAACAGATAAGCCACTGTTTATGGCAGTGAAAGGGCTAAAACATCACTAGTGAAGAATGGGATTTAAATCCTTGACTTTCCCATATTGAAAGCTATTCATGAGAGGGGAGGGGTTTAACTCTTTACCACACAACCCCGACTTTTAACGACCCTGAGAAATCAGCCTTTTAAAAACATTTTTGGAAAAGGAGAAAATCCTGATAACTAGCATTTTCTCCTTTTCAAAAAATGTTTTTCACCATAACCAAAATAAATTTCAATTTTTCAGTGAGATTTATTTTGTCGTCTGCAAATGTTTTCAATTTCTACCAACCAGTCTAAAATTTTGTTGTTTGGTAAAGAGTTAAGCAATATCTGCAGAGATAATCTTCTATAATGTATTAGTTGTTGCATAAAAAAAGTCTCTGAACCCATTACAAAAAAAAAACCCTGGCGGTTGGTATCATGCTGTCTGATTTATACCTATGATATTTGATATTTGTTGGATACTTCAACCAAAAGGACCCAAACTATGTGTCTAAAATTATGATAATGTGGGTGTTTTTTTTACCTATTGAATATTATATAATTTATTTTGCATAATGATATTTCAATAATTTTGCATGTTAATCTATAAAGTAAGAGGTACAGAAAGTAAGGATAATAGGAATACATCATGTGAGATGATCCTGCAAATTGTAGGTATTTGCTATGAGGTAATTCTGCTATTAATAGTAACGCTATCTGGCAGATTTTCCCAAGGCTTATCACTGGCCAAGATTAACTTTTACTTCTGTGGCATACCTGAGCAGTACATTAGCACTTCTCCCTCATAGAAGATTTTTCATAATTTATCATAAACTTGCTGGTCTGTTTATTATGTATTACCATATTTTGCGTAAGTTTTGGGACAACCAAAAAAATTGGGACCCAAAGATTTGGGCCATAATAGAAATTGCATGATAGGTAGTCCTTTTGTTCAAAAGAATTGGAACAGTGAATATCTATTTAAAAAAACCAAACAATCAAAACAGACTTTTGTCTGGAAGTAACGATAGGACAGGTTGAATGGCTTTTTTTGATTTCAAGGCTTAACATGATCAGTTGTCACAGTGGACAAGTGGACATCATTGTTTTCTGGTTGTTGCCTCTGTAGTTCTCATGGTCATCAAAAGGCTTGTTTGACAAGATACAGCCATTACAGTGACAGTCCACCTTCTGTATCAAATAGTTTGTGTACAACAGTGTCATTGTCTTTTCTGTCTCATGTTTTAGTAAAATTGTAACTCTATGCTGTGTTTACATTAACCACAATTTCCAGGGCATTAAAGATTCAGAAAATAGCCTGGTACTCCATGATTTATTGCATTTATATTACTTTCTCATGCTTTGTTACACTATCAGTAAATTTTTTTACCAGCTGAAGTGATTCATTACTAAAGCAACTTGGGTCAAGATCAAGATATGCAAGTTAAATTCTTTTGAGTTCTCTCAAGTTCTCTCACAATTACTATGATCGGCTATCTCTCGATTGTGAGCATCAGGCTTAATGTAAATGCAATGTTGCCAGATGCAAAAATTATGTCACAAACCTAATGATAATCCGTATTGCACCAAGTTCCATCAAGATCAACACAATTTGATCTTATATACCCTCCTGGTCACCATGCTTCTTGGCATTATCAGGCAAGAAAGTTTTAGACTTGTCCACTATTAAAGCACATGCAGACCCAAGGAGATACTTGTTTTTCAGTCACATTGGTCACAGGTGAAATTTATTGGATAATTCCATGCTCTTCTTTAGTAGCCAACTGACCTAGAACCATGCAACCTTATGCAAGTGTTGCATATGATTCAAGGAGATTGCCTATTTATGGAACGCCGTAGCTGTCTTTTCTTCAAAATAGTTATGTTGCTCACTTCACTTTTAACTTGTATGGTTGAATTGAAATGATGATCAGTCAGACAGGATTAAAGTCTTCTCTAAATATCATTTTGTTCGGTTATCAAGCCATAAAGAAGTGTTCGGTGATCATTTTGTTCTGCCTATTTCTCATGATGTCAAGTTAGATTAACATTTTGTTCAGTTCACTTTTATCTTCTTGGGTTGAATTGAAATGATGATCAGTCAGACAGCATTAAAGTCTTCTCTAAATATCATTTTGTTCGGTTGCCAAGCCATTAAGAAGTATTGGTTGGACATTATGTTCTGCCTATTTCTCATGATGTCAAGTTAGATTAACATTTTGTTCAGTTCACTTTTATCTTCTTGGGTTGAATTGAAATGATAATCAGTCAGATGAGAATTAAAGTCTTCTCTAGATAACATTTTGTTCGGTTATGAAGCCATTAAGAAGTGTTGGGTGATCATTTTGTTCTGTTTATTTCTCATTATGTTCAGTTAGATTAACATTATGTTCAGTTCACTCTTATCCTACTGGTTCAATTGAAATGATGATCAGTCAGCTGGGACTAAAGTCTTCTCTATCTATCAATTTGTTCAGTTGCCAAGCCATTTAGAAGTATTGGGAGGACGTTTAGTTCTGTTTATTTCTCATTATGTCCAGTTGATTGTCATTGTATCGAGTTGAAGTAACATTATGTTGAATAAACTTATGTTCATTTGGAAAACCTCGGTTTTAATCCGCAACCCGAACTTTTCCTCTCGTCCGGCGAAAAATGGCGGGAAACGAGGAAAATACTCGGACAATTTTAAAGAAAGTCCTGCAAGATTTAGGACTGCCAACATTGATAAGTTCATTTATAATGGAGCGGATCGATGATGAAACAGCTGTTTACGTACGCGACAGGGATCTGGTCAGACTTGGGATCGAGACAATGGGCGATCGACACTGGTTCTGTTCACACTTGAAAAGTTGCAAGGCGGTCTATAAGTCGATTATTTTCTAGACGTATCCAGCATGAATTATAAACTCCGGTGCAGCCCGATGATCTCTAGTTTCACCACTCTTTAACATTTAAAATCTCGCATTTGTTTAAAGGATTTCATTTACCAAAGGATTATTTTTCATTCTTCAAAGTATATCAAGTCCGGTCGCCCTAAAACACGTTCGCCTTATTAGGCCTAAGAAAAAAAAAACAAAATCAGTCCGAGATGCCATAGGTAGGGTAGGTAGGGTTTTCTTTTTTCTCTAAATTTCTTTTACATGGACCATGTACTGAAATGCCACCTAAACATTTGGGGCCGGTTTGACCGCCCCGGGGATCATTTGATGACAGGCCGGTTTGATTGCTGCCAAAATAAGGCCTAAGAAAACAAAGTTCTGTGTTTTGGGTTTCCAAACCCTACCTAAAAAATGCTGTCGACCCTAAACTTTTTACCCTACAGTTGAAAGAATATTTTTTTCAGGTGGCATTTCAGTACATGGTCCATGTAAAAGAAATTTAAAGAAAAACAAAAACACATGCACTACCTACCCTACCTATGGTATCTCGGACCGAAACCCTTAACAATGATTTTTTTCTTAGGCCTAATTAAGGCGAACGTGTTTTAGGGCGAACGGACTTGATATACTTTGAAGAATGAAAAATAATCCTTTGGTAAATGAAATTCTTCAAAAAACAAATGCGAGATTTTAAATGTTAAGAGTGATGGAACTAGAGATCATCGGGCTGCACTGGAGTTTATAATTCATGCTGGATACGTCTAGAAAATAATCAACTTGTAGACCGCCTTGCAACTTTTCAAGTGCCGGTGAACGGAACCGGTGTCGATCGCCAATTGTCTCGATCCCAAGTCAAACCAGATCCGTCGCTTAGGTAAACAGCTGTTTCATCATCGATCCGCTCCCTTATAAATGAACTTAGTCTTTGTCCTACTTTTCTATCCAATCAGAACGCTCATATTTGAAAATTTTTGACCGTCTATCTTCCATAAACTACCCAACGCAGGTTTATTTTGATCATTTATTCATTTAAACGTCGAAGTTTATCTGGATTTACTGCGCATGCGTACATAAACCCTACACCCTCATTAATAATCAACAGTTACTTAGATTAGATGTAGAACATGCCAAGTGGTAAAACACAGATCTATACAAATTATGTTATAAAAGCCGATCAATCTAGATGGTTGGTTTTCCTCTAAACCGGAGCTTGGAGAGAAACTATATAAGCTTAGCTTTCGTTTCGATCCATTTTATAGAATTATTCTTGTTAATCTGATTGATATATATTTCTATGTAATACTATGTAATTCTATGAATAAAATATGTTTAAACTAAAACCATACCACCTGCAGTTTGAAACAAGCTGTAGTTACGAGTTTTAAAGGTGGGTATTTAGAGTTTTCATATCTCACCAAATTAAAAAAAATAGATCTATATATCACTGAAATTTATATGAAAAAACAATACAAATCATCAATAATTGAGAATCATAACATTACCAAAAACATTTTTGGTGGTATTCCCTTAAAGGTGGCCCTTTAGATTTTGGGGCGAACATTTTACAAACGTACAAAAAATCATCATTATACTCTCAAAGCCTTTCAATTTTCATTCAATAAACCCAAGTGGTTGAAAACCATCAGACAATTAGAGAATTTAGAGGTTTAAGTACTACGTCCAAGGTCAACACCGACGGGAAACACGGTCTATTTTTACATGAGCAGCTAGCTCATTTACATACCGGAAATAGACAGACATAGCGTCAAACATAGCGTCCGAAGAAGACATTATAGAAAGTAATTACATGTTTTTATGTTATGGAATTTAAGCATCATTAGTCACGTGTCAGGAACATAACATTCCCACAATGCCTTTTTGATTTTTGGCGGGAAATCTAAAAATAGCTTAAGAGGCTACGTAGCCTTTTAAGGGAATACCATAAAAAAATGTTTACCATGATTTTATGATTTTTAATTAATGATGATTGGTATTGGTTTTTTTTTTATATAAATTTCAGTGATATATTTATTTTTGAATTTGATGTGATGTTAAGAACCTAAATACCCACCTTTAAAAGGCTACGTAGCCTCTTAAGGTATTTAAAGATTTCACGCCAAAAATGAAAAAAGCATTTTGGGAATTTCAAGTGACTGGTACGTGACTAATTCCATAACATAACAAACATGCAATTATTTTCTATAATGTCTTCTTCGGACGCTATATTTGAAGCTTCGTCTATGTAGTTCTGGTATGTAAATGAGCGAGTTGCTCATCTAAAAATAGACCGTGCCTCCCGTCGGAGTCGACCTGGGCCGTCGTAAATCTCTTAATTTCTCTTGTTGTCGGGTGGTTTTGGATTGCAGGGGTTTTATGGATGAAAATTAAAAGGCTTTGGGAGTACAAAGATGATTTAAAAATTGTGTATTTTTGTAAAATTTTCGTCCCAAAATCTGAAAGGCCACCTTTAAGAAGTAAATCGACGATATGTTGAAATTTAAAGAAAAAATATTGCTGTACATAGTAAATCAGTAGACATTTCCATTAGTTGAGTCTAGCCGTTACTTCCTCAAAATTTTGGTCAAATTCTGCTATATTTGACATTGTTTAACCCTTTCCCAAACAAGCCCTGGTTTTTACGTGTCTGCAGTAAAAGTCTTTTGAAAACACTGTGGGAAAAGGAGAAATTGCTCGTAATGAGCAATTTCTCCTTTTCCCACAGTGTTTTCTACCCTTTTAGAGAACTTTTTGCCATTTTCTCCAAATCTAGAATTGTCGTCTGCAAACTCTTTTGGTTTGGAAGAGTCCAAAATTTGTCGTTTGGGAAAGGGTTAACACTGGCGATAGTCAAGTGTGAACTGGAAAAGATGCTGATAATGAAGGTTTATTAATCGTTTCCCGAACGACAAATTTTAGACCATTCCAAATTGAAATCATTTGCAGATTGCAGATGTCAAATTTTGAAAGTGGAACAAATGAAGTTCAGGTTTTTGACAGGGTAGAAAATATTGTAGGAAAAGGAAAAAATGCTGGCAACCAGAATTTTCTCCTTTTCCAACAATAATTGCAATAATCTTCCTTCCCAGGGTCGTTAAAACAATGGATTGTTTGGTAAAGGGTTAAATATCACGTGGTCGTGTGCGAGTTGTTTAGCCCCGATTACGTCATATTTTAGCGATGATGTAATGATGACGTTTCTTGCGGATTAAAACCGAGGTTTTCCAAATGAACATAAGTTTATTCAACATACTGTTACTTCAACTCGATACAATGACAATCAACCAACCAGAATATCGAGGTAACGAAACATAATACTATCCTACCTGGACGTAATATTCACTCAACAAAACATAGTATCATCCTTTCTAAGCATAACTGTTTATACCCAGATACAATGATAAGATTGTCAAATATGATGTGTACTTTGTAAACTAAATGACCAGTTAACATAATTCCAGTCTCTCTGGCGTAAGATATTGACGAGTGAACAAATTATGATAAACAATAAACTGAATAAAATACCTTTGTAATGAACAAGATATTATAGAAAAGCAAAACTAATGCTATGTCAGCCGAACTTTATAACCAGTTGATGGAATTATATAACATGTTAACCCAACATAATGTTAATCTAACTGGACATAATGAGAAATAAACAGAACTAAACGTCATCCCAATACTTCTAAATGGCTTGGCAACCGAACAAATTGATAGATAGAGAAGACTTTAGTCCCAGCTGACTGATCATCATTTCAATTCAACCCAATAGGATAAGAGTGAACTGAACATAATGTTAATCTAACTGAACATAATAAGAAATATACAGAACAAAATGATCACCCAACACTTCTTAATGGCTTCATAACCGAACAAAATGATATCTAGAGAAGACTTTAATCCCATCTGACTGATTATCATTTCAATTCAACCCAAGAAGATAAAAGTGAACTGAACAAAATGATAATCTAACTTGACATCATGAGAAATAGACAGAACAAAATGTCCAACCAATACTTCTTAATGGCTTGGCAACCGAACAAAATGATATTTAGAGAAGACTTTAATCCTGTCTGACTGATCATCATTTCAGTTCAACCCAACAAGTTAAAAGTGAACTGAGCAACATAACTATTTTTAAGAAAAGACAGCTACGGCGTTCCATACCTATTGTTTATTGGAAAAAGATGGGTCAAAGGTTAGGTCACCGGTGATCTTTGTTTTGAATATGATTTCTGTTCCCTGATTGTGCTGCCTCAGTGATAGGTCATATCTGTAGTTCAGTAAGTACAGGTGTTTGAGTTGTAATATGATAATCTGGATTTTATCTCTGCTTCTGTCAATGATGGCAATAATGGCACTTGAATGTCCTTGAGCATTGCCTTGCAGATCTCTAGCTGTGGGGAGAGTAAATCAAGGAAATTTGTGATCATTTATTGTTAAGAGAATTTGTTGTGGTGACTGATCATTTATTGTTTAGAGAATTTGTTGTGGTGACATGACTAAAATGGTGTTTAAAGCTGTATAAAACAGCACTCAGACTAAATAAATCACTCACACAAGTAATGAAAATAAGGGAAAAGATGATCTAAAAAAAAAACATGTCATAGAAATCAGATTAAAACTGCAAAAAATGCAATGTTAAGTTTTTTTTTTTAAAAAGGTCCTCAGTGACCTGTAAGAATTATGGTCATTCAACAGTATAGAATATCACCTCAGAACAGGGAAACTTTTGTCTGAATTTTGACACTGTAATCTATCACTTCAAGGCTAGTTCTTGAGCTCATTTTGTCCTTCAACCAGAAGAGAATCTAACATGACTGATGGTTTTGTGGACAGTTTAAATCATGATTAGGTGTACAAACAACATGAAGTCGCAAGTTTGGCCTGAACTGACCTAATTATTGTCTGACTAGAACAGCTGCTATTAGTTCTTTATTTTGGTTCTCAAATATTTATATCCCCGCAAAACAAATAGTTTTGTTTTTGGGGGTTTACTGGAATCAACCTGTCTGTCCTTGTGTATGTCCGTGTGTCCGTCTGTGTACTAGTAATTTTGTGTTGCGAACTCCTCCTACAGTTTTCCTTCAATTGTATTGAAACTTTGCCCATATGTTGACCATAATGTATATTGACGATTTTCGAGATACAATTTTCAAGTGTCAACTCTTCCTGGTTGAGGAATTATCTCCCCTCTAACTTGACACTTGTTTCTGGCTGGTGGGGGTCAGCTCTAGTTTCTGTCACACACACACATATATATATATACATGTATATAAAGAGAGAGAGAGAGAGAGAGAGAGAGAGAGCTGTCATGAACATCAACTAGCTTTTCTAGAATGTAGGTGATCAACATTATAGGATCTTATCATTGACTTATTTGGCACCTTCAAGTTTTAGTCCTCCTATGAAACCTGGCAAGCATAACAAACTCTTCCTTTTGTGAGTTTGATGTCATGCTTGTTTTAGGTAACATATTTTATTAAAAAATACTGTTACAGTTTTATATGCAAAGAAGCCAGATTGATGACTGCTGGAAATTGTCGTGCAGCATAATTATGTAGGGAAAAATTCAATCTCTTTGAATGAAAATTCGTGATTTACTTGTGTTTGAAGTAATGAAAAAGCATACTACTTTATCTCCATTTCCCAAAGTTTTCCTAACCGTAGGTCTATAACAGAGAGACCCAATCTTTTTGGCAACTTTTTATTTGTTGCATACAAATACTTTTGATTTCGAGAAGTCCAATTGTTCGTCATTTGATAAAGATTTAACTCTTTACCAAATAATAAATTTTTGGAATGGACCAAACTCAAAGCACAATTATGCAGACAACAAATTATATAGTGTAATCTTTACTTTTTAGACATGACTTGTAAAAGAAAATATCTTTTTAGCTCATTTGAGCATGAAGTGCTCACAGTGAGCTATTGTGATAGTGCTGTGTCTGTCGTGTGTCGTCAACTTTTTACCTAGTGTAGGCTCTAGAGGCCACATTTTTCGTCTGATACTCATGAAACTTGGTAAGAATGTTTGCCTGGATAAAATCGCCGAAGAGTTCGAAATGGGTCATGTCAGGTCAAAAACTAGGTCACTAGGTCGAATCTTAGAAAAACCTTGTGTACGCTATAGAGGCCACATTTTCTGTCTGACACTCATGAAAGTTGGTCAGAATGTTTGCCTTGAAAAATGTCAGACAAATTTGAAAATGGGTCAATTCAGTTTAAAAACTATGTCACTAGGTCAAATCTTAGAAAAACCTTGTGTACACTCTAGAGGTCACATTTTCAGTCAGATACTCATGAAACTTGGTCAGAATGTTTGCCTCGATGGTATCTGGGATGAGTTTGAAAATGTGTAATGTCAGGTTAAAAAGATGGTCACTAGGTCAAATGTTAGAAAAACCTTGTGTACGCTCTAGAGGCCACATTTTCAGTACAAAACTCTTGAAAGTTGGTCAGAATGTCTGTCTTGATGATATCTCGGACGATTTTGAAAATGGGTCATGTTGGATCAAAAACTAGCTTACCATATCTTGGATGCGTTTGAAAATGGGTCATGTTGGGTCAAAACTAGGTCAATAGGTCATATGTTATAAAAACCTTGTGTATGCTCTGGAGGACACATTTTCAGTGTTATACTCCTGAAACTTGTTCATATATTTGTCTTGGTGATACCTTGAATGAGTTTGAAAATGGGTCATGTGGAGTAAAAACCTAGGTCACTGGGTCAAATATTAGAAAACCTTGTGTAGACTTTAGAGGCCCGATACTCTTCAAACTTGGTCAGAATGTTTGTTTTGGTGAGGTCTCAAAAGAGTTTGATAATGGGTAATTGTTGGGTCCAAAACTAGGTCACTTGGTCAAATCTTAGAAAAACCTTGTGTACGCTCTAGAGGCCACATTTTCAGTCTAATACTCATGAAACTTGGTCAGAATGTTTGTCTTATTGGTATCTCAAAAGTGTTTGATGATAATGGGTAATATCTGATAAAGAACTAGGTCACTGGGAAACTATATTAAAAATGGTTCATGTCTGGTCAAGAGACTCAGGTGAGCGATTTCAGGGCCATCATGGCCCTCTTTGTCTTGTTTGGCGCAGTTGTAGGACGAAACTTCATTTCTAAATGGAAGACAATTTGAAATTTTGTTTGTAGCCTCATCTTCATTTTCATTTGCTTATCTCTTTACCAAAGGACAAAATTCAGGAATCTGCCAAACTGAAAGCATGTGCAGACAATGTTGTACATATAGCTCTAACGATAATTTCCTTCTTTTACTCTTTACCACACAGTCCCGACTTTTAATGACCCCGAGAAGGAAAACTTTTGAAAACATTGTGGGAAAAGGAGAAAATGCTGGTAACCAGCATTTTCTTCTTTTCCCACACTGTTTTCTACCCTTCACAAAATAAATTTTAAATTTTCAGTCACTTTTATTTTGTCGTCTGCAAACGTTTTCGATTTGGACTAGTCCAAAATTTTGGTCTTTGGTAAAGAGGTAATAGAGTAGAAAACATTGCCCGAAAAGGAGAAAATGTGAAGTCTGATCCCTGATCTACGCTGTCCATTTCTTTATTTTAGATAAAGACCAAAGTGTCTATTCATCCTACTAGTGGTGAAACGGTTTACCGATATACCAATTAACCGCGGTTTGTTCAAAGAAAAAACCGAAACCGGTACGAATTTTACCGTATCGGTATTTCTTCAATATGTCAACTTCTCGTAATTGCATTAGAAAGTCCGGTTTTCCCAAAAATTTGGTCAGAAATCGATCGTTTTTCAACAATCTGAAACATTTACGAAAGCGAAAGTTGTTTATTTTTTCTACCGGCGGTGTCACCGGTGTTAAGGTAAAATTATGACCGCCTCAAATTCGCCGCGGGTACGAACTCCAAATAACTGTCGACCGTATTTCTGATTTTGGACCAACAGAGTTTGTTATTCATTTCCTATAACTTTACTCACACTTATTTCGCGTTTTTCCCCCCTGTAGATAAGCGGGAAAGTATTTGTGTTTAACAGAGTAAGTTAGTGCATTGCACGGTCTTCTCTGTTGAGCTCCAAAAGTTCGGTATAGTGGCCCTGACTGGTTTCTACATAAACAACTGCGCCCTCTGAGCGAGTGTTCTGTATTGACTTTTGTGACTTTTTGTCAGCACAGAGGGCTTCTCTTGGTGCTGACAAGGTTGACATGCTAATATTTTGAAAAAAAAAAACATGACTTGAAATGTCACTGAGTCATTTACTTGTTTCTATGGATAATTCTTAATTTCTTTGTCATTTCAGTCTAGTCTGTGTTAAAGACTAGTGAATTTTTTTTAGCATATGCAACCCTAACAGTGACTACAAGTGGTCAGATATGCTAAATGTCAGCATATAGAGCGTATTGCAATACGTATTGCAATACGGGTCAGCCGTATTGCAATATATTGCAATACACTTTTTACCGTATTGTTTCACCCCTACATCCTACTACATTTATAGCTAACCGAAAACTGTAAATTATTTACTTGGTAGTGAAAGAGGTAACTCATTGAAGCTGTGCAGTGTTTAATCTAAACATGTCATGTCTCCAGTTATTGAACAGGTAAAGTTCAAGAAGATATTATATCTGATAACATGCAAGTTTGTTATCAGGATTTGTAGTAACTTGCATCCCAGGCATTGATTCAAATCTACCCATGTACCATCTAGTCACATTTTGGGATTCAAAGGGTCTTATTCCCTTGGTTTGTCACTTACCCCTTTATCACACAATCCCTGGTTTTGAGGACCCCGAGAAAGCTTTTGAAAACATAATGGGAAAATGGGCAGGTAACAAACAATTTCTCTTTTTACCACAATGTTCTCTACCCTTCCCAAAACAAATTTCAGTTTGTGAGTCACATTTCAGTTGTCATCTGCAAATGCTTTCAATTTTGACTTTTAAAATTTTGACTTTTGGTGAAGGGTTGAACTTGTATTGCTGGTACTCCAAAACACTGTCAAAGGACAATATCATCACTCGCCTATTTGAAACCATTGGCAGTCATCTTTAACTTTGGCTCTAATTATTCGAACTATCTTAAGGAGAAAAGAAAATATTGTAGAAAAAGGAGAAAATGCCAATTATAAGCATTTTCTCATTTTGCCGCAGTGTTGCCACAGTGTTGTAGAAAGCGTTCCTTTTTGGGTTGTTAAAACCTAGTTTTGTATAGTAAAGACATAGAATGTCAAGGTAAGACACTACAAATAAATATCTACATTATTGCAAATGCTACTGTTTACGAGATAATTAAAGTCCAAAGCATTTGCTGACAAGTTCAGGTTACTTTTGTCATTGATGGTATTTGTGTTACAAAGGGTGAACAATGGGGTTTTTTTTGGAAAAGGAGAAATTGCTGGTTTAACTAGCATTACCTTCCCATTCTGTAACAATACAGGATTGTTTGGTTGAGTTTAAACAACAACCTAAATACAATTTTTCAAGGTTATCTTGAAGAGAGCAGACTTACAGAAAAACAGGCAGTCATAACATATACATGTAATACACCACATTTTAGACTGCTGTCTCTAACCTTTGTCATGTTTCAAGGGTGAACAATCCAACAGTTTTGTGTCATAAGTTCATTTTAAACTTGGGAAGGATGTTCATTTCACAATCTAAGTAATTCTGGGGAATGGTTGTCTATAAATCAGTTCAGATTAACCAGGCATATATCATCTTTATGTATAGTGGTGATCTATGAAGGCCCAACACCATAGAAAACTGTTTAACTCTTCCTCTTCCAGCACCTCTTTCGGTGGCTTGAAACACAATCTACTGGATCATAAAGGATCTGCATATTGAAGGCTTGACTAGACCAGAAGATAGTATATATCTAAGATAATAATGCATGTTCCCTGCAGCCTGATCTTGATCTGCACTGTCTCTAAAAGCTCCTGTTTTTGCCTATGAAGCTGAAAGGGTAAACATCTAATGGAATGCTAGCAGAATGTTTCTGCTGATCTGCTGGTATAGAGTAGAGCTGATTTGCCAAGGCAGTACCAGTTATCATTAGATACTATCCTCTGTAAATCCTTAACTCTTTACCACACAATCCTGATTTAACGACCTTGAAAAAAAGCCATTTGAAAACATTGTAGGAAAAGGCGAAAATGCTGGTAACCAGCATTTTCTCCTTTTCCTACAATGTTTTTTACCCTTTCCTAATCAAATTTCAATTTTTCAGTCTCAATTATTTTGCCGTCTACAAAATGCTTTCAATTTCGACCAGTCTCTAAACTTGTTGTTTGGTAAAGAGTTAATGAATGTATGATGAATAATGTGCATGTCCCTGCATTCTCTTGAACTAATTTAATGTTGGCTTATTTCTTTTTCAATAGTTCAATATTTATGAGCACTGTGCTTGCAAATCTGCAATGGCTCATTCTGTGAACTGAATTCAGGAATTATTATTGGGAACCAGGACCAAGTCCACTAAATGAAAGCAAGCATTTTCTGTCAAGTTTTCTTTGTGCCATGATCCTAGCATTAAATTCATTTATTCTTTTCTGCTTAATTCTTAAATTTGTATCTAGGGTATTTTATATTAAAATTCAGAATTTGTACTTCAGATTGACCTATCTTTTGGTAAAAAATATCGATTGGAAAACTTACCGTGAAAAAGTTATTAGAGATATATCATTGGTTTGCTCAAGTGTTGTCTGAGTTATAGCTAATTGCCATCAATTTGGTTTCTCAGGTTGTCTGTATAGTTGCCAAGTCTGCATGTATAAGTAGCGCTCGGTGAAAACAACACTATTGTTACACTGTAAGGGGGTGATTATGCACTGAATACCAGCATTTCATAACGGGTTTACAAGAATTTTATGAGAATGAGTCATACATTTTTACTGCAGGATTATTGCATTTACTTCTAATTAACCCTTAATACACCATTAAATAAAATCAAGTTTGAGCAAAAGTTTGACCAAACCAAGAAGTACTAGGCTAACAAATTTTCTGAAAAAAATGCATACATTTATATTGGACAGGTTTTCTTAACGTTTCCACAGGTAAAGTATTTATGATTCAAGATTATATAAGGAATAAAAATGGCACATATCAATGCTCATTCCTGTGAAAAACAGTGAAGTTCACTGAAAGTGCCCTTCTCAAGGGAAATTAGGACTGCTCTGAAAAGAATTGACTTGAGGCAAGCCTTAGCTAAAAGTGCGACAACTATGCAAAAATACAGTCAAGCATCTATTTTAGCACAAAACTGGTGTGTATTACACAAGAAGATACATTCTTACAGATAGAGAGAGAAAAAGCTCCGTTAAAACTGGAAAGTGTATAAAATGGCTGATCTGTGTAAACATAAGTAAAGTACCAATATAATATGGTAAAAGGAGTAGATAAACTGAAGCGATTTGTCCTCATTTAACTCTTTACCAAATGACAAAATTTTGGACTTGTCCAAATTGAAAGTATTTGCAGACGACAAATATGAATCAAAAATTGAAAATTGATTTGGAAAGGGTAGAAAGCATTGTGGAAAATGGAGCAAATGCTGGTTACCAGCATTTTCTCCTTTTCCAACAATGTTTTCAAAGGCTTGCATTCTCGGGGGTCATTAAAAGTCGGGATTGTGTGGTAAAGAGTTTTAAGACCAGAAAGTCTTGGTACAAGGCAGGGATAGGACCAATCAGTCTTTACATGTTGAATCGAGCTTCTTTTCTTTTGTTGACATGCACTTAGATCAAGATCAGACTGTACAATATCTGCAATGTGATCTTGAATCTACATTTTCCACTGCATTGCCAGATATTTTCACAAAAAGTCATTAAATGGCATAATGGGTATCTTTTGTACATGTTTATTGCACATCAAAAAAGTTAAGGTTTGACATTACAATCTGAGTGTTATTTGGCAGAAGTTAGTAGTCATGCACAGTATAAAATGATTTTCAAACTGAATTATTGTTTCAAAGTCTAAATACAAAAGGGATGAAGTTTTTGTATGAATTTTATAATAGCTTGCTGTGTCATTGATTTGCTAACTTGATGTTAGATGCACCTGAAATAATTCTGAAAGATCAACAAAAGTTGCACTCATGATCAGTTTCTTAACAGTTGGAGACCATTGTGTGTAATAACAATGAAAGTTTTTTTGCTTGTTATAGCTATCAAGACCAACAAACGGCAGTCTGAAAGCATGTTGGCAGAGGTGAAAATGCTGTGTTCTATTTCCACAATGCTGTCTAACCTGTAAAAGCTAAATGCAAGCACTGGAACAGCAATGAACATGTCTAACATCTGCAAATGCTTTTTGGTCATCAATGTTTAGTATTATGTTCAGGTATTCTGTGGTCCTGCTTGGCTCAGTGGCGGAGTTGTAGAATTCTTAATCTTGAGGGCCCAGGTTCGATCCTCATGAAAGGTGCTGAATGTTTCACTGTAGAGTCCTTGGGCAATGCACTTTAGAACTCTAGCCTAGTGCAGATGCAACCTAGGATACACATTAATAAGTGAGCTGTGGCTGCGATATGTATGAAATAATGGTGAAAGGAACATCAAACACATGTTAATCAGTTGGTTACCTTGACAAAATAGTCATTAGAAGCAAATTTTAGCTTTTTCTACTCTCTGAAAGCAAAATAAAATTGTAGCATAATGAATAATACCATAATGAAAGGTGTTTTGTTGCAGTAAATTTACTATCATTTGATTTTAATGGTGATGACCATAAAACCCTTTCTGTATGAAACTTGAGATATGAGTTTGGCATAATACGGGTTAATGGAAGTTTAATGACCTTACACTGGCAACATATATATGAAACTCATTTTGTTCAACTTTGAAGGCTGACTTTTGCTGCTTTACATAAGCAATGATGGCCACAATTCAATAAAAGTGTGGTGAGCATGTGGGTTTGTGGGACAGAATTGTGTAGATCCTGATGCACTTGGTGCTATCGGTATGATTGTAAGGATCGTGACAAAATTATTTCATGTAAATCTGAATTTACATACGCCACAATACCTAAGATTTAATGGAAGCACGGTGTGCATTTTGGGTCAGTGGATCGAATCATGTTAATCTTGAGGGTACTATCAGGATGATCATTATGATTGTGACGCAATTTGTGATGGTCAAAAGTTTTGCCAGTTACATTAAGCTGATACATTGTTTTTGAGAAAACATGGTTTAAGGTGGAAATCGTGGAAGGTGGTACATTGTAACAAACATTGACACAGCATCAGACCTTGATAATGTGCTGGTTAAGTTTCTTACCATAAAATGGTTGCACTATGGTCTGATAGTGTTTCTCAGCTACAGTGGAACTGCCATGGTAAATTTTTTGACAGTTTGAAAATTTGGCACTACAATCACAGCCTGACAAGTTTGCTTATCCTGTTCCTCTGCTTTGTATTAATACGTCAATCCTGTTTTGTTTATGGTTATCAGAAACATTGCTGCTGTGCTTGCTGGGAGCATTGTGGAAAGCTAGCATGAAATTCACTACTTAGCACCTCATTACTTCTCTGTTAAAAAGTTGAGAATATTGTCTCAGTAGCTTCCTTCAATAAGTACTTCACCAGTGGTCTCACCTAACAGATCTGATGTTTTTCATTTGCTTCTCCTTGCTTTTTTTCTAACAGAGATGTACCTGGCCTACTTAGCATTGTCATCATGTACTGTATGTGTAGCTGGTATTGTCGGACTGGAGAGGATTGGATGATGATATGACTTTCTTTCATTTATCTTTGCCATTAATGGATGGATGACCCATGCCATCTAAACATATCCAAAATTGTGGGGAAAATTTGACTAACTCTGTCAGAGTTATCAGTTGACATAATTGTGGCAGAGCTTAACTCTTTACCACACGAGAAAATTGTAGACTCATCTAAATTGAAAGCATTTGCAAACGACAAAATAAAGGTGACTGAAAAATTGAAATTTGTTCTGGGAAGGGTAGAAAACACTGTGGGAAAAGGAGACAATGCTGGTCACCAGCATTTTCTCCTTTTCCCACAGTGTTTTCAAAAGGCTTCTTTCTCAGAGGCGTCAAAAGTAGGGATTGTGTGGTAATGGGTTAACAGAACTTTATAATTTGGGTTCAGAATAGAATGTTACAGCGTGATATAGCAGATGAACTTGAGAGAACTGGAGAGAACATACTAAAAATCTTGGCATATCTTGACCAGAGTCATTTTAGTTTGGAAAGAAATGGCTGTAGTTCGTAAGAAAATCTACTTAAAGTTTATACAACAGTTGGGAAGCAAGTCCTACTCAAACTTGAGAGAACTGGAGAGAACATACTAACAATCATGGCATATCTTGACCAGAGTCATTTTTGTTTGGAAAGAAATGGCTGTAGCTCATAAGAAAACCTACTTAAAGTTTATACGAGTGTTGGGAAGCAAAATAAATGCAATATTTTGTAGAGTTCCACAGATCTCAAGTGTCTGAAATGGTGAACATGGTAGACATTGTGGTTTAACACATTACCAAACAACAATATGTTACGCTTGTACAAATCGAAAGCATTTGCAGACAACAAAATAAAAGTAACTGAAAATTCAACATTTGTTTTGTAAAGGATAGAAAACATTGTGGGAAAAGGAGAAAATGCTGGTTACCTTCTTTTCCCACAATGTTTTCAAAAGCCTTCTTTCTCAGGGTCGTCAAAAGTAGGGATTGTGTGATAATGGGTTAACTCTTTACCACACAATCCCAATTTTTAGCGACCCTGAAAGAGAATGCTTTTGAGAACATTGTGGGAAAAGGAGAAAATGCTGGTTACCAGCATTTTCTCCTTTTCCCACAATGTTTTCTACCTTTCCCAAACCAAATTTCAACTTTTCAGTCACATTTATTTTGTCGTCTGCAAATGCTTTTAGATTGGACTAGTCTATAATTCAGTCGTCTGGTAAAGAGTTAAGTAAATGCAGCATTCAGCAATGATATAGTCACAAAATATGTGTAATATATGGTATAGCTCAACAAAATTTGTTGTTTTTGCTCCTTTGTACTTTCTATCTTTGATACCATTTGTATTATTGAGATAGTGCAATCAGCTGGTAGTATGGTACTTGTAGTTCATGTGACCAGGCTGACATGAAATAACTGAAATGCTCATTAGAATTGAGACACAGTGAACATACAAAGACTGCAATGAAAACAAATTGAAGTTAATTTAACCATTAACAATACAATGATGACTTTTAACAACCCTGAGGATGAAGCCTTTTGAAAACATTGTGGAAAAAGAAAATGCTGGTAACCTGCATTTTCTCCTTTTCCCACAAAGTTTTCTACCTTTCAAGAAAACTTGTGTCATCTTAGCCTCTAAAAATTTGTTGTCTGCACATGCTTTGCATTTGGTTAGGGTCTAAAATTTTGCCTTGTAGTAAAGGGAAATGAAATACAGTTCTGACAGTACAATGTTTCAATGGTTCATTGACAAACAACACTATCTTTTGAGCACACTGAGGTACAAGGCTTTTGAAAGCATAGGGGGAGAGGGAGTAAATGCTGGTAATGAGTATTTTCTTCTTTTCACACAATGGTTTCAAACCTACTCTTCTACAGGAATGGAAAAAGACCTAGTCCTGTTGTCCAATGATGACCAATTCAGTTGCTTCAGGCTAAACTATTAGAATATTCGGAGAAATTTTAGTGTTTGTATGGGGGGGGGGGTATTCAGCTCAAGATTAGACTGTTACGAATGTGCAATAGGATGTTTGTAAATACTTGACAATTACAACCCTTAGATTACTCTTGATTCTGTATTTGACTATTTTTGCTTTTCACGATTGTATCCATTTTTAATACTTAGTAGCTTAACCCTCTACCAAACAATCCCTGGTTTTTATGACCCTAAGATAGAAGCCTTTTGAAAACGTGGGAAAAGGAGAAAATACAGGTAAACAGCATTTTCTCCTTTTCCCATAATATTTTCTATCCTGCTGGAAACACGTTTTTCAGTTGTGTTTACTTTGTTGGCTGCAAGATTAGTGCTTTAAATTTAGACCAGTCTAAAATTCTGTCATTTGGAAAAGATTTAAGGGTAATAAGAGATAAGTACCTTTTTCATTATAGTAAACTAATAGAATAAAGCCGGTACAGAGATTACATGCATCTGTTAGGGAAGCTGCATATAAAAAAGGAAAGTATTCTGATTATGTGATTTGCTGACTATCAGGTATTTAACGTCACATTTTTACGCCATATCTTTTTTCAGAACTCACAGCTAAGGAAGGATTGTTGCTATGGTGCCAAAGAAAGACAGCCCCTTACAAAAATGTGAATGTGCAGAACTTTCATCTTAGGTACGTTTTTTTCTGATGATGCTTTTTTGCACATTTATTATGGAGGTAAAAAGGTTGCCTTTTGTGAGGCAGGTTAGTTGTCAAGTCTGCAGGCCAATGAATCACAAATTGATTTCACATTCATCAAATATCAATCCACAGACTTTACCCTTTTACCACACAACAAAATTTTATTCTTTTCCAAATCCAAGGAATGTGCAAACGTCTTAAAATGAATGGTGGCTGAATTTGTGGATGCAGTTTTTGAAATGGTAAAAAACACTGTAGGAAAAGGAGAAAATGCTGGATTCCGGCATTTTCTTCTTTTCTTGCAATGTATTCAAAAGTCTTTCCCAGGGTCGTCAAAATGCGGCATTATGTGATAAAGGATTAACCCTTGACTATAGAAATAGGAGTTACTGTTAACCAACTTTGCAAAATATGTTTTCGAGTATGAATAATTCTTTTCCCATGGTGTTTTTTGTTCTGTAAAAAAAACAGCATTTTCCATTTCGTGAAATGTTTGTCCTTTGTTTATAGTCGAATAGGGTTTGATGGGTCTAAGAATAGCCTTTATATTCACTCCAGCTTTTACCAAACAAGTATGTCATATAAAAGCTATGCTGAAGTAGAGTTTCAAAAATATTGTATGAAAAGAAAAAAAATTCTGAAAAATATCATTTTCAGTGTTTTGTACCTTTTCATTGTTTGGACTACTGAATGATTGCTAGCAATTTATTTCAATTTGGACAAACCTAGAACCCTGTCATCTGGTAAAGAGTGCATTGGTATTGTGTAAGATCAGTGTCGACTTTCTTGATGGAAATCTTCTTACTCTTCCACAGTTGTCACTTTGAAGCCTACTAGTCTAACCCTTCACTATACAGGCTGATTACAGATCTGATCTTATGTGTACAATGACCTTTACTACACAACAAAAACACAGACTGATTCAAATTGGAATTAAAAGTATTGACAAATATTTGAAGTGTTGCTCAATAGATGGAATTAGTCTTTGATAGGGTAGGCCGTCTTGTTACCAGAATGTTTTCCAAGAATGTTTTGAAATGCTTATTCAAGGGTTGTTAAAACTAGGGATTTTAAGGTAAAGAGTTAAGGACGAACAGTAGGGAAGAAAAATGATGTTTTTGTATTGAAATGAATATGTTGTGGGGAAAGAGGGGATTTGTTTCTAAAAGCTGTCTACTTCAAGAGAAGAAAATGGCCAAGATTTTGTAAGAGGGAAAACTGGCCAAAAGAATATAGAAATACACCTAAGATAAAATGTGGATTGAAATTGAGATGAATTTGAAAAGTGTTAAATTTGAAAGTGCTTTGTGGATCTGCTTTTCAACTACCCAGACAGTTGAAACATTAATTTGTTGTAGATAGATCATAATAAGTAATTTGACTTACCCTTTTACCACACAATCCTGAGTTAAGCAAACCTGATAAAGAAGACTTTTAAAAACATTGTGGGAAAGGAGAAAATGCTGGTAAAAAGCATTTTCTCCTTTTCCACAATACTTTCTTCCCTTTTAAAAGCCAAGTCTTGTCTATTAACACACTCATTTGGTTGTCGGCAAATACTTTTAACTTGGTTCCGTACAAAATTGCATCCTGTTGTAAAAGTAAGGAGAAAAGATAAGGACCACTGACAAATTGTTTGCATTCTGTGGAAATCACATTACAAAATGAGCTGTTACAGTTATGTAACACTTTCCGAACAATCCCTGGTTTTTACTTCCCTAAGAAAGAAACCTTTTGAAAATGTGGGAAAAGGAGAAAATGCTGGTAACCAGCAATTTTTCCTTTTCCAACAGTATTTTCTATCCTTCTCAAGACAAATTTCAGATTTTGAGTTGCATAAAGTTTATCGTCAGCAAATGCTTTCAATTTGGATGAGTCTAAAATTTTGTCGTCTTGTAAAGAGTGAACTGAAATGTTGTTAAAGTTGAATATTTCCCATTCAAACAGACTTGCTTCTACATACTAGAAACGTGGTGAAGTCATTACCAAGGAAAAGTTTGTGGTAAAAAGACTTAATTGCTTATCAATTAACCCTTTACCACACAAAGCCGACTTTTAATGACCTTCAGAAAGAAGCCTTTTGAAAACTCTGTAGGAAATGAAGAAATTGTCTTCTTTTCCTATAATGTTTACTACCTTTTAAAAGAAAATTAACATCGTTTGAACCACTTTAAAATTGTCATACTTTAAAATCTGACGTGACTAGAATTTTGTCGCCTGGTAAAGGGTTACAAAAGCTACAAAATTTTGGATCTTTCTAAAATCAAAGCAATTGTAGACAAAAAATTGTGTAAATTTTTTTAGCTCACCTGAGCACGAAGTGCTTATGGTGAGCTATTGTGATCATGCTGTGTCAGTCGTCCATTATGTGTTGTCAACTTTTACCTTGTGTACATCCTAGAGGCCACATTTTCAGTCTGATTCTTGTGAAACTTAGCCAGAAGGAATGTCTTGATGATATCTCGGACAGGTTAGAAAATGGGCCATGTCTGGTTAAAAATTAGGTCACTAGGTCATATCTTGGAAAAACATTGTGTATGCCCTAGAGGCCACATTTTCAGTTGAATAATCTTGAAATTTGCGTTGAATGTTTGTCTTGATAATATCTAAGGCTAGTTAGAATATGGGTCATGTTGGATATAAAACTAGGTCAAATCTCAGAAAAAGCTTTTATGCAACCTACAGGACACTTATTCTCTCAAATACTAATAAGTTTGTTGAATGTATGTCTGGATAATTTCAACATGTCAAGTAGGCAGCTGAGACAAATTCTTGAAAAAGCTTGTATTCACACTAGAGACCATTTGTAATCCCAATACTTATGAGTGTTGTCAGAGTGTTTGTTTCATTATACCACTGCCAAAGGAATGCTTTTGGGGGTATACTGGAATCAGCCTGTCTGTCCTGTGTGTCCATCTGCCCTTGTGTCCATCTGTCCGTGTGTCTGTTTGTGTTCAAAATCCTTGTAATTTTTGTTGCAAACTCCTACAGTTTTTCTGCCATTGTATTGAAACTATGCACATATATTGATCATAGATTGAAGATTTACAAAACATATTTTTCAAGTGTCAACTTTTCATGGTTGAGGAATTATCATCCCTTGTACTTGACACTTTTTTCTGTCGAAGGGCTGGCAGGGCTATTATGTCGCATTCTGTGACAGCTCGAGATATCTATGAATAGATTGGAAATCTGTCATGTTGGATCAAAAGGCTCAGGTGAGCGATTGCAGGGCCATGATGGCCCTATTTTTTTTGAAAGGGTGAAAAACATTGTTGAAAAAGAAGAATTGCTTGTTACCAGCCTCTGTTCTAAAGGCTTTAAGAACTTGGAATTGTGTAGTAAAGGGTCATGCAAGAATTTCATGTATTCTTTCATTTTTCTTCAGGATGAAATCAGTTAGACTAGCTGACAGCTTGTTGATTTGAATGCTTTTTTATTGAGACAATTTCCTTCTCTTCTGCAGATGTTACGAAAAGCAGTTTTAGAAGTTAATGATAAGGAAAATTTGACTTGCAGGAATCATTTGAGATATGAATGACCTTGACAATGTGACAGAGTGATACAATTCTGATCTTGACCCTTTTATTATAGCTGGAAGGATGGCTTGGCATTCTGTGCTTTGATTCATCGTCATAGACCTGAACTGTTAGACTTCTACAAACTTTCGAGGGTAAACATGAAATACTGCTGCACTAGTTACCTCCCTTGTTTTTGCATCCGGAATGAGTTATCATGAGTTGTGTTCCTGTATTATATTTGTGTGTTTAGTTTCAGGAATTGATGCATTGTTGTTTCAAATTATTTTCTCAAGCCATCATAAGCTCAGTTTATATACCACAAATTAAATTTTATTGTGCAATACAACTTTAGGCCACTACAGTTGAGAGCTGTTTGAAATAATGTGGGGAAAGAAAAAATAATTTGAAACAAGCAATTGCTGCTTTGCCATCCTGTTGAAAAGTACCATTTTTGTTTACTTCAAATATTTATCTTCTGTTTAGTTTGTAATTTTCTTTTTGTAAGAGCTATTTGTTGCAATTAAACTAAATTGCTATTAGATTCAAGCATATTTTATTAGCCAATATAGGATTGAAACTTACTAAAACAAAATCTCTTTAATACAGAATGGCAATACTGGAAACTCTGTCAGTGTAAAATTGACTGACATCTCTTTAGAACGAGCAAATGTTCTTGGTTTCAATCCTGTGATGAACATGGTCAGTGTTTTAGACTACATGTAGTAATATCATGGTGCAATTACTGGATCAGTTTCCAGGAGGCAGTAATGGAGAATGACTGATCTTAGTTTTGAAAACTTGTTTACCATGCATTTTTTAATGCTTCTCACATAGGAACATTATCCAAGTTCCAATATATCTGCATAGTTGCTCATCTGTAAATTTGATATCAGGGATTTTTCAAAAGAAGCACTTACAGTCAACTTAGAAATGAGTGAAAATGCTGTAAATATGACACAGAGAAACTAAAATAGTTATCAGTCAGTAAGAATTACAGAAATTGTTTAGAATTTCATGTAATGTTTGTAATATTTGGAAGCCTGTTATATTCTACAGTGTAGATTGGACATGAGATAGTTTTGATAGATGACATTTGTTAGTGAGGCCTACAAAGCTTTTCCCATGAAATGAAGTAACCTTGTCCCCAGACTAGACACAAACTGGTGTTTCGGCATCTGATGATATTTGAAAGCTGCAAGAAAGCTTTAAAATGTTGTTACAAATACTGTTTTATAAAATACAAAATGTTTGATGGCACATGTTCAGTGCAGACTGATCTTGCGCTGTTAAGTAGTCTTTTATTCTTTTCTAAACAATCTCGAATATTAACAGCACCATTTTCTGCTTTTCCTCCAATTATTGTATCGTTTTTAAATACAAATCTGTTTGGATGGGTCAATTTTGATTTATCACTTAGAATTGCTTACATTTTGGACAAGTGTAAGATTTTTTCATTGTGCAAAGAGGAAAGATACCTGAAAGTTTTCATGGCATTCTTGGGTTAAGCCTTTTTACTTTATCATAAGTGCATGGAAAATAGACCTACACTGACAGAGTTAAAAAAAATGTCAAGGGAAAATTGGCTCATTCCAAATGTTTCATTATCAAAATCTAAAACAGAAACATAAATGAGTGTCTGCAAGGAATGGGGGTAACTGCATGACAACTCCACATGACAGCAAAACAAATGAATGTGACATAAAAACTAATTGTTTCAGCATGGTACATATTATTTTGTGAAAAAGTCGGCTCATTTACCCTTGCAAATGACATGTTTTGTTGCAGCAGACCAGCTCTTCAAACATGATGGCAAAGGGAGAAATCAATCTTAAAAATTTAATTTTTCCTTTGCCACAACTTTATTTTCTTTTTGTATTGAGGAATTTAACCCTTCACAATACAACAAAATTTAGCCTTTTCCAAATTGAAAAGCATTTGTAGATGACATTTCCATATGGTTCAAATGGTACAATTGTACTTTTGATAAGTTAGAACACACTGGGAAAACGAGAAAATGCTGGTTACTAGTGTTTTCTCCATGTCCCATAATGTTTTCAAAGGGGTTATTTCGCAGGGTCATTAAAAGGGGGCATTGTGTGGTAAAGGGTTAGCATGTATATTCAATCTGCTGCACATTTCATTCTGGGGTAGTTGCATTTTAACCCTTCACTGTACTGTCCTGAGTTTAAAGACCCTGAGGACAAAGGCTTTTGAAAACGTCGCAGAAAAAGGAGAAAATGCTAGTAAGCAGAATATTCTCCTGTTTGCAAAATTAATTGTTCTTTGTCCAAGGCAAGTTCAATTATTTGAGCCAGATCTTATTTTTCATCTGCAAATGCTTTCCATTTGAGCATTAATGAAATTTTATGTGGTAAATGGTTAAAACATCTGAAGCTGATAATGAGTCCAAAAAATTTGTGATTGAATCGGAGAAATTGTTCTTAGATAATAAATTTCCTTCGAGTTTCTTGACTTTCTTTGTTGAAATGTTTTCATCTGGAGGAGTCTGAAAATTTACCATTGAAGTAAAGGCTGAATACTAATAATAAAAAAATATTGAAAGCCTTTAAGCTACATGTAACATATTTTATACATAGTGATCTGTTGTTGTATTCACTATCTATTCTTAAGAACATTCTTGAGCTTATTACAGGTTTAGAGAGCAGCATTTTGATCAGCTCAACCATTTTTGAAGGTTTTTTTTTTTTTTCAATTTGGAAAATGTTTGAGAATAAGATTAAGTCTGTTTTTAAGAATGGTTGGTAAATGGACCTTGGTGAGCTAAGGGTTAAAATGAACTGTCATGAAACATTGTAGAAAGAGGAAAAAAAATTCCTTTCCAAGTAAGTTCTATTGTTTCAAATGAAAAAAGAAAATGTGTAGTTTGTGATGTTTTGAATGATACAATAACTGTAGAAGCTTACATTAAGAAAATTACAATATTCTAACAGTTTTGTTGTATTTAAATAAACTTACTTTTAGTTTACTTTGAAATTTAGTTATAAGCATGTTGACCCAGTAACTCATGTAAAAGTCTCTACTCTTCATCAACTGAACTGAACCAATTGTTGCGTAATATGTGCCAATCAAGCAATTTCCATAGTACATGTACGTGTACTACTATGATGCATCAGGACTTGTATTGAAAAAGTAAAAAGTTGTTGAATTTTAAGATTGGTCTAAATCCTGTAAAGCACTGGCTACTAGTCATTTACATTGTTGCACTGGCTGAAGATAAAGGTATCTTAATATTATCTGGGAATAAAAGAAAAAGCCTCGACAAATTCAGAGGGGGAAGAGGACATATCATTTTAAATGGAAGCATAAAAAAGAAAATCTTCAAGTTGTGAAGGGGAGGGGGGTATTCAAATTGTGTACCAGTAATTCAGTGTAGAAAAGGATAGAAGCACTTCTATGAGATTTTGGGTCAAACCATTACCACACATGCTTAATTTAGTTTGACGAAAATCATAATGCAAGAAAATTGACATAACGCAAATTGAATTGTAAGACAAGGTCATAAGAAAAGGAGCAATTGCATGTAACAAGAGATTGCTCACTTTCCTCCTCATTGTTTTTAGAATTAGTGCTCTGGTGTTGTAATGGTTTAAAAGAAGAAAGATTATTTGGATGTGCCTGAATGTTTGATCCTTGCATGTTACCCAGTTGTTTGTTTTGTTTGTCTTCTTCAGTTTTAAAGACGGTTTGGCTTTCTGTGCATTAATCCACAGACATCGGCCAGAACTGATAGATTACCATAAACTGTCTAAGGTGAGTAAAAGGGGTTCCTCAGAGGAAATACGGACATGAAGGGTCAGGTCAAGCCAGAACATGTAAACCAGTCCATTCTTGCAGTGTTTTTTTCTTGGATCCTCATGCTGAAGATGAATATGACCCTTTTTTAATTCAATGGTCTATTATGTAACCTGCATAAACATAAATTTACCATGTCCCAAACCATGCTTTTATACATTTTTTTTGTGCAAAAATATATGAATTTTCATTATAATGAAGTATATTTGTATATCTTTCCTGTTACAATGCTGTTTAACCAATAATATTGAATAAAGGCGCTTTAAATCCAAGATAACCTGAATTTTGGAAAAGTTAGGCAAATTTCTCAGAACCAAGCACATTGAACCATATCTTTTTTTACTGTAATCTCCTAAAGTCATGATGAGCTTTGATGAGCAAAGCTTTAAAATAATCTGCATGTCAGAAAATTGTGATAAAATTATGTTATTAATTGTGGTTGAAATGATGTAAATTACTTATAAGGAATATAATATATTGTGGAAAAAGAAGAGAATGCTGGCTTCAAACATTTTCAAAAGCCTCATCTCTGGAGGTTGTTTAAACACAAAATTGTTTAGTAAAGGGTTAGATGGCTATCACCTGAAGCATATCCAATTAAACTTAGAAACCATTTTGGGTTTTGCAAAAAGACTGTATACTAGTAGTAAATATGAAGTTACAGGGTTTTTCTTGACACACAGTTTTTTGTATTTTGATGCATTTTTATGGAAAATGACCCGCAACTTTTTCAACAAGGCGTCATTGTGGATGCACAAAAATGGTAATGGTTAGGCCTGCCCCCCACTACATTACATCTCGAAAGGTTGCAGATGAAAAATGGCCGATTTCGGGGAGCTTTCAGGATGAAAATGGGCGGAGCTTGGCAAACGGGGCTTATTCGGCAGTGATACGTGAAACAGTATGCGAAAGATTGCCGAAATATTACCAGTATGCAGATCCAGTACAGAAAAATGTTGATCCGTCCAGGATTGTTGACAAAGTGTTTCCTGAGCACGCAGAATGGCTACAGTTCACTTGCAGAACATGCAGAGGCATTTGAGAATCAATGGCGACATGTTGGCAATGTGAGTGCCAAGGTATATATAGGCTAGTTATCTTTCCTGAACTGCTCTGGGTGACACATTGAATAAGAAACTTGGCGGAATGCTGCCGGATTTTGCACGATGTGTTTCAGAACGTCCGGAATGATCGCTGAATGTTCCCCAAAAGGATGTTGACGGTCCCAACGCTTCCCCAAACTCAAGAACGTCTGGAATGATTGCTGAAGGTTCCCGGAAAGGATGTCGATGGTCCCGACGCTTCCCCGAACTCAACGATCGGCGTCAAATTTTAAAACTTTTAAAATTTGGATTCCGAAACTTTTTTGACCCGAATCGGCCCCGACACACGAGGTATGTTTCCAGACAGGTTTCAGAAACACCAAGAACGGTTCCCGATCATTGCAAAAATGTGGTGAAGCATCCAGTTCTTGTCATTTTTACGATCGGGAACCTTTCTGGGGCCTAGTGGAGGGCCGGTCTTACTAATGGCCGTATATACCACCGACATTATTACATCCTTAGTAGATGAAAAATCTGGAGTCGTTTTTAAACGGGTCAAAACTAAACCAGACCATCTCTTATGAAAACAACATGGCTTTTTTAAGATCATTCTTGCTGTCTGCAAGGAAGAATAGCCAGTCAACGAAGATTACACAACAACAGCAGTTACTGTTCAGAGCACACAGAAACAGATTTCAAGAACTCAAGGTTTTACTATAAATTACAATATAGCTAAAGAGATACACTTTGTTATTAGTTGAAAACAGTGGCATGAATTTCTTATCTGCAGAAAAAAGGGCCCAAAAAGTTGCTATATGCAAGTTTTGCCATATCATCTTAATGTTTCACATAATAATTTTGTCTAAAGACCATTATTACATGTTTCTCACATTCATGCTTTTTCTTCGTGTCTCAGTAATTAGAGGACTAATTTAATGTCTAAGTTTAGCATTTTTTATGCAGATAGACGAAACATGTTTGTTGTTTCTGTATATTTATCATTCATTCTCCTTACATGATGCTAAGGTCAACTTAAAGAAATGTACAGGTCAAGCTCAGGCAGCATAATTTATTATGGTATGCAGTCAGAACTACACACTTCATAGTTTATATTCTTCCCTATTTTGTTTAAAAAAAAAAATTAAGATGGTCTAAAAAATTGCCAGGGTAGATTTCTACTGAAAATTCATCATTGTGTTAAAAAGCAGCCTTCAAAAAAGGGATAGTGCTTTGAATGAACAAATGCTTTTGGCATACTGTTTTCCTGAGTGCCCTGGTGCAAGGTCATATTTACTCTTTATGTAACAAAAAGTTTTACATCCTTTGAAACATTTGCAAATGACAATAGAAAATGTTGCTCACTCAAAGAATGAAGTTTGTCTTTGATAGGTCAGAAAACACTGTCGAAAGAGGAGAAAATGCTGGTTAACAGCATTTAATTTTTTTTTCCACAATATTTTCAGAAGCCTTCAACCTCGAACCATTAAAACTCTGCATTGTGTGTTAATGCATTAATGCATAGAGGATGAATGGTTTTCAAGAATGCAAATGATTGCCTTGTAGTATGGCAAACTGGATGTTCCATTTGTTTTGGTATGCTAACTTCTCAAGAATGCAGCATGAGAAAGTAAAAATTAATTGCACACCCTCGCTACAGCGAAGTTTGTAGTTCATGTACTGTCTCATTGTAGCATGGAGTATTTTTTCTGTATGAGCAGAATGCTGGAGAGCTACTCTGAAGTGTACAAAATCCTGTAATTGTGTCTAATCTTGAAGTATCTTTAAGTAGTTGGTTGACTGTTAGAGAACTTTGAAGACGAGCCTTTTTGAATCCTAAAGAAATCAAAGTTAAAGCATTCCCTTTGAAAAAAATATATAGTTGAAATCATGTTTCACACATATCAGTCTTAACTTCTCACACAATCATTACTTTTAATGACCCGGTAAAAGAAGCATATAGAAAACATTGTGAAAAAAAGAGAAACTGCTGGTAACCAGCATTTCCTCCTTCTCCCAAAATATTCTACCGTATCAAAGTCAGAAATCATCATATAAAAAAGATTTAATTTGTTGTCTACATATGCTTGAATTCTGTCCAGTATAAAAATTTGTCATTGTTTAAAGAGTTAACCCACTACCACACAGTCCCTACTTTTGAAGCCCCTGAGAAGGAAGCCTTTTGAAAACATTGTAGGAAAAGGAGAAAATGCTGGTAACCAGCATTTTCTCCTTTTCCCACAGTGTTTTCTATCCTGCTCAGAACAAATTTCTAACCAATTTCTATTTTTTAGTCACATTTATTTTGTTGTCTGCAAATGCTTTCGATTTGGACCAGTCTAAAATTTTCTCGTGTAGTAAAGAGTTAAACATTTTTCTCTCAGCATGCTTGGTGAACCAGGTGCTATTGCTGACAGTGTAGACCAAGTTAAGATACCACAGATAGTTAAGTCTGATCTTAAATGTACTTTATGATTTTGAAAGCTTTACTTGCTTCAAGTCCATGCTCACTGTCAGTATTTTGAAAGTTATTTTTGGATTGATGTTTCTGTAAATTTTCATAAGAAGGCACATCTAAGGAGTGCAATTGTAGCAAGGTTGTTTTTTCATAGTTCAAAGCTAGGAATCCGTTTATACTCAGACTAAAGTAAAATATATTTAAGTAATATTAGTTGTACTCATTAGTTACGTGTTTATTATAATTGCAGGACAATCCGCTGGAGAACCTTAACACAGCTTTCGATGTGGCCGAGAAACATCTAGATATCCCACGCATGTTGGACCCAGAAGGTAAGTATAAATCCTTAATTACCGCACAATGCGGAATTTTTAACTAGCCTGGGGAAAAAGTCACATAAAAACATTATGGGAAAAGGAGAAAATGCTGGTAACCAGCATATTCTCCATTTCTCTGAATGTTTTCTACCCTATCAGACATTACTTTCATCATTAAATGTCAAATTTAATTTGTCGTCTGCAACATTAAACAACTTTGAATTTGGGTGAGTCTGAATATTTGTTGTAGCAATGAATAAACCCAACAGACATTACAACATGCCTACTGTAGGCCGGTATTGATTCTTTGGATAGGGTCTGCAGAGTCCCAGGAAACACATGAATAAAGGCTTGAACCTGTGATATGATTGAGCTACTATTGAAATGGACTTAACTCTTTACCAAACTCTCCCTGGTTTTTACGACCTTGAGATAGAAGCCTTTCGAAAACATTGTCGGAAATGGAGAAAATGCTGGTAACCAGCATTTTCTCTTTTTCCCACAATTTTTTTCTACCCTGCTAGAAACAACTGTCAATTTTTGACTTATGTTTATTTTGTTGTCTGCAAGTGCTTTCAATTTGCACCAGTCTAAAATGTCGTCGTTTAGTAAAGGGTTAAAATGCCATTCAAACAGGCAAATTGAAAAGTAATAAAAGTGATACAACTCTGAAACAGTTCGAACACACAAAAAAAAATCCCTCCTTGAAATGTATGGAAAAATTATGGGGGAAATGCAGTAATATACTTTTAGTAAACAACTTTTGCCTTTTTCTCAAGTGCTTTGAGACAAAAACTCTACTTTTATGGTAATATGTCACACATGCACAGTGTATGTGGATTTTGAATTGGTAATAAAAACATGAACCATGCTTTGGCAAAAGGGGGGCTTAATGCATCTCGGTGTATCCATGGTACCAAGCCATCCATCACATACTTAGGGATCCATAGAATTCACTTTTTTAAGAAACAAGTTACTCATGAGAATGACTAGTCCTTGCGCATACAGAGAATTGACCAATGGCGAAAAATTGTGTGGAACTTGTGTGGAATGTGCAGGCTGACCTGGGATAGAAACATTTTTGCAAGTGTATTAAGCACCCTTTTCACAGAGCAAGGTTCATATGTCTGGTAAATATTGGACATGTATATATTTCATGCTCATTTATAATATCCTATGATTTTAGACATGATCAACTCCGCCAAGCCAGATGAGAGATCTGTTATGGCCTATGTATCTTCCTACTACCATGCTTTCTCAGGAGCTCAACAGGTAGGATATGTACTCAGTAGAAAAAAAGGGTTAAATGCATCTTTGTCATGCAGTACACCAAGCAAGTTATACTATGGATCTATTTTGTTTTATAATTTGCTTAATCCTTTACCCCATAAGGCTATGGTATCTCTAATTGACCCTAAATTACAGCAAGGATGTATATGAATACCTTTTGATAGCACAGAAAACATTGTGACAAAAGATGAAATTGCTCATGATGAGCAATTTCACCTTTTGCCACAATGTTTTCCAAAAGCTCCTACAAACAATGCGTACAAATGAGTATCTATGGAGTAAAGGGATAATCATGAGAAAGAATGGTCCTTTTACTTGCATAAAATCTGCTTTCGGCAAAAAGGTTTGACCTATGGCAACCTATGCAGGCTGAACTTTGTCAATACCTTGCAGAAACTGTACACTACATTTCCACAGATCATGAATTAGTCTTTTGTCTTAGATATATAGGATCTGACATGAATTGGTGTTTGAAATAAAGTTCTATTGAATGAGCCTGAGATAATGTTATTGAGTCTTCACAAGCTCAATAACATTTTTTCTTGACAAGTTGAATGAAATTTTATTTCAACAGCAACAAATGTCAGATTCTCTTTGTCACATTACTGTAATTCTCAAATTCTAAATCAGGAGATGCAAAATCATTTGTAGATACACCTGTGGTGGTATAAAAAAAAAAATCATTTACTTCTATGTAATTCATACAAAGTTACGACATGCTACAGCTACGATACTAAACACGTAAAAGTTAAGAAAATTTGTAATGGGTATGATACGCTTAAAAAAAGTGGGAGGCTATGTCATGAATTAAGATAAGTGTGACAGTAATTTTGGTCTATATAGGATCTGACATGAGTGGCCTTTTGAGATAAGATTTTATTGAACGAGTCAAGGGAAATGTTATTAAGCGAGCCTTTGGTGAGCTTAGTAACATTTTTCCTGGTCGAATCTCAAACGTCCACGAATCTCAGATTCTTTTTTTTATCACATAACAGCATTTCACAAAATACAGATTAAATTATGGAAAAACATTCATAAGTGCACCCTTGGTAATATTCGTAAGACCCATTCACTTCTATGTAGTACACGTCACACAAATGGAATATCAAACATGTATAAGATAAGAAAATTCGTAATGGGTACATTACACTGAAAACAAGAGAGGTTATGCTATATAAAGTAATATTATTTCACTGAATTTTGTGTGATGGGTACTCATCAAAATTGTCTAAATGAAGTGTCTACAGAGTTTCCCGTCCAGGGGCATTGTTATCAAAGCCAAGAAATTTGACAATTTACCTTCAAAGCTCCTTTCCCTGATATAGTTGTCTTTGCATACGGTGTAGATGAAAATCAGACAACACAAATTTGATTGTTTTTTAATCTATACTGTCTGCCTAACCCTCTACCAGAAACAAAATTTTAGCCCTGTCCGTATTGTCTGCACATGTCATATTCTTCGAAGATTCTACTGTCTTATATGACGCATCACTAGCCCCAAAAGCGGGCCGACTGTAATATATCGCTCTATAAAGTAGCAATGTAGAAAATAGCTTTTATCATATGTTAGAGGAGAAATGAGACCTTCTTTAGCTCCACATTTCTCTAAACTGCTGATCGTAGCTGAGTGAATTGCACCAGGTAGCGTTTTATTGAGTAAACAGTTATTTTAGTGTGAAATTCAAAGTAACGGTTGTCGCGTAGGAAAGTGGTTTGGTTCTGTAACCAGGATGCCCAAATCAGATAGATGAGTATTTATAGAATGTGGGAGATAATGGCCATGTCCGGATTGTGGGAGATAATGGCCATGTCTGAATTGAGAGCATTTCCAAATGATAATTTCAATGTGGCTCAAATGGTGCAATTATTCTTTGATGGGGTAGAAAACAGTGTGGGAAAAGGAGAAAATGCTGGATACCAGCATTTTCTCTTTTTCCCACAATGTTTTGCAAGCCTACATGATTTCATTCTACTTTTGTTGATTATTTTCAGGCCGAGACTGCTGCTAACAGAATCTGTAAGGTTCTAAAGGTTAACCAAGAGAATGAACGCTTGATGGAAGAATATGAGAGGCTGGCAAGTGATGTAAGTAGTATCAAAACTTGTTAATCCTTCACCTCACAACCTTGTGTTCTAGTGACCTCCGATAAAGAATGCTTTTAAAATTGCAGTGGGGGTGGTGGGGGAGAGAATGCAGAAAATGCTGGTATCCAGCATTTTTTTTTTCTCAATGTTTTCTTTCCTTTCAAAGATGAATTGAGGTATTTCAGTTTCCTTGAATTTGTTGTCATTAAATGCTTAATTAACCCTGTACCACACAACCCCAACTTTCAATGACCCTGAGGTAGAAAGCTATAGAAAACATTGTATATTAACCAGCATTTTCTCCTTTTCCCAAATTATTTTCTATTCTAATTATTAAAGTCAGAAATCATAGTAGCAAAATTTGATATGTTGTCTGCAGATGCTTTGAATTTGGTCCAGTCCAAAAATTTGTTGTTTTGTAAAGAGTTAAGCCCAGTTGCATGGTCAGAAGTATACAGGACAGGAGATCAGGGGACTACTGGTTTGAATTGATTGATAGAGTTTGAGTTTATTAATTTTATCATCGCCACCAGTTTCCCTGAAGGCTGCTAGTATTGTTACAAGGAATAGTGTAGGATGAAACCTAGCATAACTTATGCCTGGTTCTTTGACCTTTTCCCAAACAATCCCTGGTTTTTTACGACCCTGAGATAGAAGCCTTTTGAAAACATTGTGGGAAAAAGAGAAAATGCAGGTAACCAGCATTTTCTCCTTTTCCCAAAATGTTTTCTTGTCTGCTGGAAACAACTTTCGATTTTTGAGGTTGGTAAATTTTGTTGTCTGTAAGTGCTTTCAATTTGGACCAGTCTAACGGTGTTTGGTAAAGAGTCAAAGTGCTCAGTGTATAACGCAATCAAAGGGGACCTCATTTTAACCTGTCATTCAAAAAGATATCTTGTACCCAGCTCTGCCACTGTATATTTCAGCGGCATAATTCTTTACAAATTTTAGACTCGTCATTATCCCTTTCCCAAACAATTCCTGGCTTCTACAACCTTGAGATAGAACCTTTTGAAAACATTGTGGGAAAAGGAGAAAATGCTGGTAACCAGCATTTAGCATTTTCTCCTTTTCCTACAATGTTTTCTACCCAGATGGAAGCATATTTCACTTTTTGAGTTACATGTATTTGTTGGCTGCAAGTGCTTTCAATTTGGACAGGTCTTTAAATTTGTCGTTTGGTAAATAGTTATTCAAAGCACCTGCAGACAGTAATTTTATCTCTGATAGGGTAGAAAACATATTACTCATTACAGGTCATTTGTAAAAATTATATGTAATTAACCCTTCACATTTACTTTTCCACCTGTAACAATCTCTAAATTTAAATTTAGATCTATTTTGAATCGGGAAACTTGGAATTGTTAAAAGGAAAATAACACAAAAAGCCAGATTTTCATTTTTCTTCCTAAAAAGTCAAATACCAATATTACTAATCAATAATCTGACTTTAAATCAAGTACCTTGTTTATTCTGTTACTTGTTCCCATCCCTAATTTGAAACAAAGGAAAACAAAGTTTTTGTATCACAGGAGATACACCAAACTACTGCGTGTAGTACTTTTTACCAAACCACCCAGACTCTTAGTGATACTAAACAGTGTCCCCATTCTGACAAATTATCGCATAAATCACATAACCATTAAAATTCATGTTACAAATATTAGTTACACGCAAGTCCTCATGTAAGAAAATGCATGGATGAAAAAGGTCATTATTCGCATATATATATTGTGTAAAATGACAGGTTTTGATGTTATTTGGTATCCTTATTGACAAATTTATATCAGATCATACAGAAATACCTATCGATAAATTTACAGACACGAAATATTGGTAGTACAAAATATGCGGTAACACATAACACAATGAAATATCCCTTTGACATTGTCCGATCAGTCACTTTAGACTGCCGTATAACCTTTTGAATGATTGTAAGTAGTAAATTTACATAAAAATCTTAATATAACATACTTATTTTGCTGCAAATTATCTATATAAATTGCTTTACTCCTAGTTGGGAACAATTATTGTCATACCCTTTATTTTCAAATCTTAGCCCCAGATTTTCAGCCAAGGGGGTAAGTGTACCATTGATTTAAAAAGTTAGTGGGAACACTAAGAGAAAAATGCTCTTTGTGGTAAAAAGAGAAAATGCTGGCTACAAGCTTTTTGCATGTTGTCTACCTTTTTCAAGCAATATTTAATTTCTTTTCTTGGTGATTACACTTTTAAATTGGAACCATTTTAAACTTGATTAACTTGTATAGTTGAAGTATTTTCCGCTATGCCCAGAATTTTGCACAAAAATTGTCTTCAGCAATTGTATGGTAAGTTCTATTTTCATTATGATAATTGATTAAATGACAGATGCAACAGGATACAAATAATATTGAATCATTATAATTATCTCATACAGCTACTGGAATGGATCCGAAGAACAACTCCATGGCTAGAGAACAGAACCACCGACAACACTCTCCCAGGTACCCAGGGCAAGCTGGATGAATTCAGAGATTACCGTCGCAAACAGAAGCCACCTAAACTGCAGGACAAAGCTCGTCTTGAGAACAGCTTCAATACTTTGCAAACTCGCCTTAGACTAAGCAACAGACCTGCTTACCTTCCAACTGAGGGAAAGATGGTCTCAGTAAGATGTGTTTAGATTCCATTTACAATCCAATAAGCTCTGGAATAATCTGGTATTTTCAGCATTGAAATAAACACCAATATGTTTCATGGGTATTTTAAAAAAAACAATCCCCAAAATATTTATGATATTGGATCCAGAATCAGACGACACATTCTGTGTTGTCTAACCTTGATGTAAATTGGCTCATAAAAAAAGTAACAGATGGTATGCTCACTTCTTTGGCACTACTTTGTACAATATTTTGATGTAGGTCATAATTATGCAAGTACTCTATTCATTCTGCAAGGATTTTAAAAAGATGCTAGCTGATAAAATTGCATAATTGAAATTTAAGATTAATTGAAGATAAATGGTAGAAAAATAAAATGTTTGTGAGTCTTGAAAACCTTTACATGTTTACAGATCTTTTATTGCACAAGCAATGCTCTTATTTCTGCTTTAAAACCTTTGTTATCATGATTGGCTGCCTCAAATTGAAATTGATACCATGAAGAAATCAGCCTAATTGTATTGGATCTTGGATTTTTCTGGGTCTACTAAGTTTTTGTTTGGTTCAACATGGCACCCTTGTTCATCAAGTTAGCATTTATATTGTTCATTACAGGATATCGCTAGTGCCTGGAAAGGTTTAGAATTAGCTGAGAAAGGATTTGAAGAATGGCTTCTCGCAGAACTACAGAGGTATGTGCAACTTGTATACATTATATATCACTCTTATGTGCAAGCTATGGTTCATGAGTCGGTAGATATTTATATGCTCGGAACTATGAAAAAAAGGCAACATTGGTGTCCTACAGGTTTGTGTTTGATACACTTATAACAAATTTATAATGTAACCCCCATTTTATAAGCTGACTTTTTATATTTCTATCTCTCTGAAGATATTAACTTCAAACTCAGACTAGTTGTAATTATCAAAAGCAGAACCCATAACAGGATCAGGTAACCATCAAAATATTTTTTGACACAGTTATGCCCTTTACGACTTGGTTTGTCATGCAAAAACTGAAAATACTTATTATAACTTGGACAATAGGTTAACTATTGAAAGGGAAACATAAGAATATTTCACATGGTTATGCTTCTTTTTCAGTTGAAATGACTCTGAAAACCAGTCTTTTACTTAAGATAACTGAAGCCAAGCCTGGCTCCTTCATGCGGAGTTTTTGTTATACGAGTCATATGGTAGGAAAGTAGATAGATCAAATTGCAAAAAAGGCTGTTTAACTGAAGTTTATTCCATGTGTGTGCATTTATTTACCAAGATCCAACATTTGCACAATATCCAAGATTCACATAAATTTAAGTGTTGTTAGATAATTTTATGTAGATAATATAAGGTCTTATTGTGGAACCAAGATTTTATTGGATTGCAAACATTACTTCAATATTTGAATTTGATTCATTTTGTAGACTTGAAAGATTAGATCACCTTGCCCAGAAGTTCCGCCACAGGTGTGAGATTCATGAGGACTGGGCTGAGGGCAAGGAAGACATGTTAAAGAGCCAAGATTTCAAGAAATGTAGACTTAATGATGTCAAGGTATACACATTGTTTTCTCTGGCTTACCCTTGCTTTGAAAGTACTCTTTGAAGAGGGATCAGCTTTTCCAAAAATTCTGAATATAGTTTTTAATCAAAATAATAATCCAAAAGAAATGTGACTGAAAAGTCAAAATTTGGCTTGGGAAGGGTAGAAAAACGTGGGAAAAGGAGAAAATGCAGGTTACCAGCATTTTCTCTATTTCCCACAGTGTTTTCAAAGGGCTCCTTTCTCGGGATTGTTAAAAGTCGGGATTGTGTGGTAATGGGTTAAATTGCTTTAAAAGCTGCCTTCTCTAGGGTCCGTGCATTTTCGCCAGCGAAGGGTTACGATCCACTACGCTACTCTACCCTTGGCAGATCGAGCTTGATTTCGACAATCACCCGATACGCATTTTCATTGGTTGCAGCTAGCTCTAGCTGCATCAAATCAAATCCCTTGTAGCATTTCATCTTTGAAAAAAATAGAACAGGGTCAAGATAAAAATAGAAGGTAAACATGGATGTGTCCATGGATGTGTGTGGGATCTGTAATGATTTACTATCGAAGAAAACATAGATGAACAATAAAATTACATAAAGTTTCAATGTGTCCAATCAATTATCAGATGTTTTAGGCTATATCCCAGCACCTGACCATGGACTGTTGAAGTATGTTTGTGGTTATTGCTTCATGTTGAATTATTGTATTTGTAAGCGGTTTGTAAAACGACATTTCATTGGCAATAAGAAATACGATGTAAAGGGAGATAAAAAGCAGCATCCAATAGGGGGCGTGTCGCGGGAATCTCAAAATCGGGCTCGATCCGCCAAGGTAAGATCCAGGTAGTGATTGTAACCTTGGCTCACGAAGATGGGGTCCGTGAAACACAACATTGTTTGGTAACTCATAACCTCCTTAACTCTTTCCCGTTATTTTAGACAATATTTTAGACAGCCAAACTTGAAATAACTTGCAGATGACATAATATATTATGCATAAATGATAAGATTTGTATCAGGAACTCTAGGAAACATTGTCTGAAGTGGAGAAAATACTGGTTACCTGCATTTTCCCGTTTTGCCATGTTTTCAAAAGGCCTTCTTCTCAGGGTCATTAAAATTTGGGAATTTGTGGTAAACTAAAACAGCTTTGCATCCGTTGCCTTTGAAAACCTATTTGAATCTATTGTTAACTCTTTACCAAACAACGAAGTTTTAGACTTACAAATTGAAACACATGCAGACAATAAAAATAAACCTAACACAAAATTGAAATTTTCCATCAGTGTAAACTATATTGTGGAAAAGGAGAAAATGCAGGTTACCAGCATTTTCTCCTTTTCCCACAATGTTTTCTAGACTATCTGATACAAATCTTATCATTTATTCCAAATGAATTTTGTCTGGTTTCCTGATATTTTCTCCTTTTCCCAAAATGTTTTCAAAAGGCTTCTATCTCAGGTTCCTAAAACAAATATGGATCTTGGCTCAATGCATCAAACATGAGACACCATTGTTGGAAAAAGTAAAACTATTGCACCATATTCTGACTAATGGTTTGGCTTAACAGAGATACTAAATTGAGTTTGGTCTTTATCCCATTGCAGGCAATGAAAAAGAAGCATGAAGCCTTTGAGAGTGATTTAGCAGCCCATCAAGATAGAGTTGAACAGATTGTAGCTATAGCACAAGAACTCAAGTAAGTACTTTACATGGTGGTTTATTATCACTGGCCGAAATCGAAGGGATATTCTCTTAGCATTGTCCTTCCATCTGTAAGTCTGTCTGGGAGAATATCTCCAATACCATGGAATGGAATTTGATGAAACTTTATAGATGTGTACAATAACCCATTCTGCCAACACAGTTTTTTTTAAATTTTGTGATTCGATGAAAAATGGCCGACTTTGAGCGATTTTAAGTTATGTGGGCGAGTAAATGTTTTTGCAGGGGGGATGTCATTTCAGTGAAATTGCTTTTTTTCTTTGTTGTTGGAACTAAAATCCATATTTTTCAATTAGTATCATATTCAGATTGATTGTGAGACAGATAATCAACATCATCACTGAGTATCACTGATGACAAGTTTAACCCTGAAGCGCTGGAACCAACTAATCTTGTTTTTGTGGACAGTGTAGATTAAGATCAGACTGCACAGAATGTTCAGTCTGATCTTAGATCTACACTGTCCACTATATTGTTACATATTCTGGCCCCCCAAAAAGCTTGGTACAGCAATATTTCGGATGTTTTTCCTATTTTGAAATGTGTCTTTGTTTTGATTCAGCACTTTAAGGGTTAAGGGTTTTTGAATAAACATTCTCACACTAAGATCACCCTGGAATTGCATTTAAAATGAAATACCTTGAATGGCTCATTGTTTTTGACTATTCTTTTGCGGAAGAGGACTTCTGATCCTAGCTGATGTCTTTGGTAAAGCCCCACAGAGCTGAGAGAAAAAATATTCCAAGAGAAAAAATACTCTGATAAGAGATCCATATCTTTTTACCCTCTAAGTTAACGAAATGACTCTCTACTAATGAGGAAGGGGGGGTCACAAAGACCCCCAATTTTTAAAGCCGAGGTAAAATCTTTATGTGTTAAGGCCATTTCCAACAATGTTTCTTTTATATGGCAGCGGACAGAGCACATATCCATTTTTTCTTGGAGTTTCTTTCACCAGTACTCAGCTTGATATTCTTTCCAAGCCACTGGTTGTTTTCCCATATAACTATCTTTAAACCAGTGGTCAGCAGTGAGAGGGCAATGAATCCTGTTGCAATGACTATTAAATCCTTGGAAAGAAATAGGCAAAGCCAGGGATCCAGCCAACGACTTGCTGTATTGAAGTCCTGTATGGTACCGACTGAGCTACCGGGGATGAAACATGTGCAGGAGGCAATGGGTTAGATTGCACAATAGATGCAAACTCTGTGAAATAATTACATGGGGATCACTGGTCAACTTGTAATCTGATTCAAACTTTTAGGTGTTCTAGATTTTAACCCATTTCACTGACAAGCCCCTTGGAACGTATATGTGCCACTTTGAAAAGCTCTTGTTTAATAAAGTTTTTTTTTTGTCTATCTCTTTTACAACAGCACACTAGGGTATCATGATATTATTACTGTTAATGCAAGATGTAAGCGTATATGTGACCAGTGGGATGTGCTGGGTAGCCTGACAGAAAAGCGAAAGCGAGACCTGGATGTGAGTTTTATCATTATTTATAACTTAGCCCAAAGACCGGAAAGCATAAGGAAAGTTGCAGTATAGATGAAGACTAGATAACACAGACTGAAATCTTGTGTTGGATCAATATTCCCTGATATTTTATGAGAAATTTTGGTCAAAACAGCTGAAGGATTTAAATGAGTTGTGCTCTGGCAAAAGGGGGCCTAATGTTTATTTCCGTGATAAATTATACCTGACATGTCACAACATGATTATGGATCCATAAAATCCATTGTTTGTAGCAGTGGACTGAACCATAAGCTATACTGGTCCTTTGACCCGCATAAAACTAACATATAGCAAAAAGGTTTTGCCTCGGTCAGCCTGCAACTGCCTTTGGATGCTTCTGGTCTTTCAAAACATTGTGAATAGTTGAGAACTGCAGAAAATCAGTTCTATTTCATTTGCCTGAACTCCTTTTATGTCTTGAGTTCATCGTATGTTTATAAATTTGTCTTTTTTCACCAGTGTGACTTGAACATTGTTGACAGTGGTTTTCAACAACTCTCTTTTATGGACTTTTGTAATCCTTTACCACATGATTCGAAGTTTTAACAACCCTCTGGAAGACGCCTTTTGAAAACATCATTTGAAAAGGAGAAAGTACTGGTAACCAGTATTCTCTCATTTTCGTACAATGTTTTCTACTGTAACATCTCATCATTTGACTCATGTTTACATTGTCCTCTGCAAATGTGCTCAAATTAGACATGTCTACATTTTGGTGGTGTGGTAATGAGTTACTAAAATTCAAGTTAGCAGTTACATACTTTATCAGGCACTAGAGGTCGTCACAAATTTATTATCTTTTATGAAACTGACATTTTGTGATATATATGTCAATACTGAAGATGTTTACATCAAATTTGGGGTAGTTGTTAACTATCAATAGGGGAAGCCATACAACAAGGGCATGTAACCATCAATGTATCTTTGACACATTTTTGCCCCTTTTTCAGTTCACAATTTTCAAAAACTTTGACATGTAATATTAGGCATCTGCATTGGAGTATTTGCACCTGGATGTGATGTTCTAATAACTGGATTCATTATATCTTTTTTTGTTTCCAGGAAGCAGAACGTGTTTTAGAAAGGATTGACAGTCTCCATCTTGAATTTGCTAAACGAGCTGCGGTAAATAAATTTGTTGTTCGTATATTCTTTTGTCCTGTACATCTTTGAACTTGAAATAGAAAATAAAAAAATATTGATGTATTGTTACATCTTTTGCCTCTCATAGAAAGTGGAAACTTAATTTTCATGGTTTTAATGTGCTTAGACAAAGACTCAGTCTGATTTCTTTGTATTGTGGATTGTACTTTAATCAACTTTGTTTAACCCTTTCCCTTGTTTTTACGTGTTAGCAGTATAAGTCTTTTGAAAACACTGTGGGAAAAGGAGAAATTGCTGGTAAAGAGCAATTTCACCTTTTCCCACAGTGTTTTATACCCGCTTGTAGAACTGTTGGCCATTTTCATCAAAACTGAAATTGTCGTCTGCAAAGTCTTTCAGTTTGGAAGAGTCTAAAATTGGGAAAGGGTTAAAGGATGGAAAACAAGAATTAGTTCATCTAGTTGACTCATTTCCAAAAGACAAGTTTTAGAATTGTAGGGATTGAAAGCATTTGTAAGCGATTTAGGGATTGAAAGCATTTGTAAGCGATTTAATTGGATTGGTCTCTGAAAGGATAGAAAACATCATAGGGATAAAAAATATCTGTATCCATGCCTGTTCATCTTTTCCCACAAAATTTTCAGAAACCATTTTTGTTACTGTCAATAAAACCTGGCATTTTTCTTTTGTAAAAGGAGTCTTCTGGGAAGCTCAAATGTCTTGTGCTTGTTGTATTTCACAGCTCTTTAATAACTGGTTGGATGGTGCAAAGGAAGATCTGATGGATATGTTCATTGTTCATACAACTGAAGAAATTCAGGTAAAATTATTTGTTTCCATTTCATTTGCCTAATTTATAAGCTCATCTGAGCTGGAAGTGCTCTATGACATTTTCATGAATTTTTCGCCAGCTCACTTTCTCAATATCTGCTGGATAGATTTCAGTCAAACTTCATGGGAAGTTTTGATACGAAGCAAAGATGTGCATATTGTAATTTTCCTATAGCTGAATAATTTTCTAGTGAGTTAATGGCCCTTTCTTGATTTGTTTTATCCACTCTATTTTTTGATAAATACTGGACTGATTTCAGTCAAACTTGAAAGGAAGTTTCAGTTTGAAGCTAAGATGTGCATATTATTATTTGGTTGTGCTTGAATAACTCTTCATTGAGTCATGGCCATTTCACATATTTTTTCTCAATATCTGTAAACTGATTTCAGTCTAACTTCATAGAAAGTTTTAATATGAAGCCAAGATTTGCATTGTATAATTCTGGTATGGTTGATTTTTATGCTGTCCGAAACATTTTGGGGGAGCATAAAGTCGCTATACTGTCCGTCTGTCCAAAGCCATTTCTCCACAACCCCTGGACCAAATCTTATGAAACTTTATATCTGAACCTCTTTCCGGGTTTCTCAATTTGAAGATAATTCAGTACACAATGTAAACGTTGGTCAATAAATTATTTAGCAATGAGAAAGTCAGTCATTTGTCTTTGTTTTAAAATTTTCAAAAAGTGCTTGCATATTTGCAACATCATGAAAAAGTCATGTACGGTTTCTGACTGACATTCAATAGCATGTTATGAACAGTCAATAGTGAAAGTAGTTTGTTCCATCATGGGCATGAGTAAAACCTCATCTTTTTTATCATCACTTGAGTCGTCCTCCGAAATTGTCGAAATGGCAGAGACAATGTTGTCTGCTAAGCTTGTCTCTGCAGAGACCAATTAAGCATCAATCATTGTGAAATCATCCGCTGTGACATCACATGACACAAGTTGCATCCTCGAAGAAAGACGGAATAAAGACATGCTTAAGACGGGTCGATATTGAAAGCATCTGAAGACAACAGTGAGTCAATTCGTGGTCAATTTATACATTACACAGTAATTATCGATCGATAACACAGACACCTATTTGGAGGCATATGAAGCGTAACTATTTACCAACGCAAGGTAGCAAAAAGGTGTGAATAACTGACAATGTTTACAGACCCTTGACACTTTGCTGTATAGCGGGTATTTTCATCAGTTTTAAGTTGGGATCAGACTTTCGATTTGCAAATCGCTATATCAAAATTCGCTGTAATAATTATATTTCATATGTGCTAAAGAAGCGTTTGGTCAAGTGATTGATTTCACTTCGTACAAAGCAGGAAGTTCCAGAATCTGATTTCATTATAAATATGTTTTACTATATTTCATTTTGGTCATGATTTAATGTTTTTCCAGCGAGTTTTGGCTCATTGATGAATTTTATTGTCCAATCTATTGCTCAGTAATTTTAATGTTATACTGGTATAGTAATGTCTTTTTGAAAGATTTAAGCAGTTACCTGTAGAACTCAACAAAAGAAATCTCGGTGTGCAGAGTGCACTGCATCATGAGGGGAATGGAAAAAGAGCTCATTTCAGGTTCCTTTCGAATTTTCCTTAATTTTGTTTCAGTATTTATTAGCTATGTATTAGTCTATTAACACTTTGGACTGAGGCAGTGTGCATTTTTGTGACAAAATATTTCTTGACTTGGAGCTGGTTGATGGTACATGTATACATTGCCTGGAGTGATAGCTCCATTTTGTATAACTGTTACTTGTTTGTGTAAGTACTTTATCTCTCTTTTATCACATATCCTCTAGGACCTCTGTTTAGCCCATGGTGAATTCAAAGCTACCTTACCGGAAGCAGAAAAAGAATATAACACCATTATGCAGCTGGCCAATGAGTGCAAGAGAGAGTGTGCAGCAAACAGTCTTAGCAATCCGGAGAATCCTTATACTACAGTTCACCCTGATGTAAGTATAGCTAGAGGGATTGTTTACAGTAATTTATTTTTCTCAGTGTGTGCTGAAACAAAAATTTCCGTAAAAAATACAGGTAATTGGAATCATTGAAGCTTTATTAACATTATTTTAGAACACAAACCTAAATGAAATTTTTTTTCTCCCATTAACTTTTCAAAAAAAGTCTGCTGCAAGATAAAAAAGTCTTTGCAGTGGGTTGTATGTTTAACCTTTTACAAAACATCCCCCATTCTTTTGGCCATGATGATACAGGCTTTTGAAACCATGGAGGGAAAACAAGAAAATGCTGGCGAATAATGTTATCTCCTATCCCCATAATGTTGTCAAAAGGCTTCTTTTTTAGGTCTGACATAAATTGGGATTGTGTAGCACTGTGTTAAAGGTTAAACATATACACACAGAATTTTACAAGTGTGTTTGCCTTTTTAGACAGTTACCAAATATGAAATGTGGTTTTTTTTTTTCTAACTCTAGTGCTTGCCTTTAGTTAGCTCTGCATCTCTTACTTCATGTTTGATTGGAAGATTTTGCTTGAGGTTTGGGGATTTATGCCAGTCTTTTTCCATTAAGAGTTTTTGATAACTTCTGAAATACTAGAGTTGATAATGTGTAGACTTTAATAGCTTTAGAACTCTAAATATTGAGCACTTTGCATAAGTAGATTGATGGTATTAAGGCATAATTTTTAGCTCTGCTGTTTTTGCACAAAATAGCATGGTATTGTCATAGAGCAGTTGTTGTGCAAAAATCTTTGAAATGTTCTTATATCTCCATCGTTACTGACAATGTCTACTTCCATCTCAGGCTTGTAATTAACTATTTAACCCTATACCAAACAATCCCTTGTTCTAATGACCCTGAGGAAGAAGTCTTTTTGAAACATTGTTGGAAAATGAGAAAATGCTGGTAAGCAGCATTTTCTCCTTTTCCCATAATGTTTACTATCATATCAGAGAATCTAGGCTCATTTTTAATAATTTTGAAGTTATCATCTGTAGATGTTTTGAATTTTTGAAAGCCATACATTTGTTGTGCGGAACAGGGTTAAAAGGCTGGAAGGGAAATAAGCCTACAAATGCTTTCCACAGTTACTCTCCTTTTTCAACTTAAAACTACTACTGCTACTGAAAAAGCCCTGTAGCCAAGTGTCGACAACTGCATGAGGGTTGCTTATGTGGGAATGGCTAGATTTAAAGATCTGAGACGAGTACTAGTCAAGGCATCAGTGTGAGCTTTCTAGGTTCTATTGAAATTTCTAGGCAGGTCAATTTTAAAAGCATTTGCAGAAAGCAGAGTTTCTGTAATTATGCAGATACAGTTTAAAAGGGCAAGTAATATTGTGGCAAAAAGGGAAAATGCTGGTATCCAGCATATTCTCTTATTCCCAAAATGTATGCTTAAACCCTTTTCCTATGGTTCATAAAACTGCTTTCGATGATGGTAATGTGGGAAAGCAGCTAATGGCTTGGAAAGAATATTGTGTGGAGTACTGGTAGCATAAACTCCAGGAAAGCATGAATAGGTGAACTGGCCGCCGCAATATAACAGAAGTAATGTTGAAAATGGCAATCAATCAGTCAATCAATCATACAATCAATCAGTCAATCAATAAATCATAAAACTGCATAATAGTTTGGTAAAGGGCTTTTTTAGAGCAGCAAAGGAATGTTGTTAAGTTGATTATCCCATTTCTTTTTATTTGACATGCCTTCAACAAAATATTTGTTTTGAGCAGTGAAACCTTGATAGTTCAAATATGATTGGATAAAGGAATGAATCTAATCTATAAACTATTTAAATTGTTTTGAAGTTACTCAAAATTTCATACTGCATCTAGAATGTTGGTCTATATGCTTATCAGGTCATTTTGTCTTCTCATGAATATGAATAAGTTATTTTGTCAGAAAGAAAAAAAAAGTACAACCATTGTTATTGTTATTGATAGCAATCAGGACTGCCACTAAATTATTTTCTTTAAGACTTTTCATCCCTGGATGATACTAAATCCATCATTTCTTATTAAATCAATCCACATTTGAACTATCAAAATTTTACTGTGTTTGTCTGCAATTACCGATTTTGTTGATATCATCCCTCATTTGTGTTTATCATATTTCATTATTGCTTACCCTACCAGGAGGTCAGTATAATGTATGAGTATGGTATTTGTCTGTCTTCACTCTCTCTGTTAATATTGACACCCTTCACTCTGTTAAAAGATATGACATGAGACAGTTTCAAAATTGGTGATAAATAAAATTCTTCTTCCCATTTCTAAAATATATGAGCCATGCTTTATGAATAAAGGGGTTGATGCATCTGCAAAAAATGTTGACCTTGGTCAGCATGCATAGACTGTTCAGGCTGACCTGTATTGTCTACTGTCTACTTTTGGTAAATTTTCTTCATGGTCAAGGACCATTCTGCCTCAGTATTGAAGCCTGCAGCAGTACAAAATGGTTTTTAGAGATCCATAATTATATGAGGATGCGCTTGGTATAATGCAGATGGAGATGCAAGGAAATCCTTTTATCAGAGCATTGCTGAAAAGTAAATTAATAGGTTTCATCTTAACCCTTTACGCCATAGAAACTTATTTCTGCGCATTGCATGTAGAAGCCTTTGAAAAACATTGTGGCAAAAGGTGAAATTGCTCGTGACGAGCAATTTCACCTTTTGCCACAATGTTTTCTACACTATCAAAAGCTGTCATATACACATAAGAAATGGCTTCATCCTTACTGTTATTTATGGTCAATTTGAGATACCATAGAAATGCCTTGTGGGGTAAAGGGTTAAAATTGTTTTATCAATTACCAGTTATTGTAAAATAAAGCACAACTAGAGTGAAGTGTTTCTCAAGATTTCTACTCAAACAAGGCTTTAAGATAGTGAGTAAAGACTTCTAATTACATTGTGAAGGTTCTTACTAGAAAAGTTAGGCATAAACTGAATGTCATTGCAGAACTCTTTACTAAATGTCAAAGTTTTACTTGGACTTGCCAAAATTGTAAAAATTTACAAAAGACAAATTAAGCATTGCTCATTTGGTGGGATTTATCTTTCATTGGATAGAAAACATTGTGGGAAAAGGAAAAAATGCTGGTTACCGCAATGTTTTTCAAAAGCCTTTATTCTTAAAGGTGCTAAAAGTCAGGACTTTGAGGTAAAGGGTTCACTCTGTACCCCACATACTGAATGTAAATACTTTTTCTTTAGCAAACAATCCCATGTTCCAATAATACCTCCAGCAAAAAGGCTTTTGAAAACATAATACAGCAGTGGTCATTTGTGGTAATTGTGTTGCAAGTATATTTTTTGTCCTAGTATATGATAAAACATAGGAGGAGTCCTTCATGGTACAGCAGTGAAGGGTTGGAGGGGAGGTTCAAGTTGCACTGGTTCCATTGGGTTTTTGTTTGTCAAGACACTTCAGAGTTCCAGCCCAGTATAGATGAAACCCAGAAAATACATGAATATGTGAACTGCTGCAGTGATTTACTGAAATAATTTTGAAAGCAGGGTAACACACCATTCAATTGACTGTAATGAAGCCATTTTGAAATGTTGTTTCATCCATTTTATAGTAATTTGTTTAGTCCTATATGATCTTCTTTAATGCTTTACCATACAACAAAACTGTAAACATGTCCAAGTTGAAAGCCATTCAAGATAATTAAAGAAGTGTGACTCAAAAATTGAAACTTTGTTTGGAGGGGATATAGACATTGTTGGAAATGGAGAAATGCTGTTTACTATCATTTACATTTTTTCCCCACAATGTAGTCAAAAGTCATCTCCTTCGGGGTTGGTAAAATACAGGATTTTGGATAAGAGTTAGAAAAGAATATATTTTATTAAGCCTTGATTGATTAATTAGTTTCTCTGTGTGTTTAACAAGGGTAAAACAGATGATAGACTTTTTCTCTTGTAAAATTATGTGCTTCTGCAATTCAGATAAGTGAATATAAATTGGTAGTATCATAAAAAAGCTCTACAGCAGACGACAAATTTTTAGACATATCAGTACATTTGAGGCATCTCCAGACAACTACTGTAATGGAATGTGGCTCAAATAATGGGATATGGCTTTTGAAGGGGAAGGAAACATTGTCCCAAAAGAAATGGATCATTAGTTAGTTACCACCATTTTCTCTTTTTTTCACTCAATGTTTTCAAAAGTCTTCATCCTCAAGGTTGTTAGAAGTCTGTACAGTAAAAAGTTAGTAAGAACCAGTCACATGATTTAACTCTTTACCAAATGACAAAATTTTAGACATCCAAATCGAAAGCATTTGCAGACAACAAAATTAACTTGACTCAGTAATTGAAATTTGTTTTGATGGGGTAGCAAACAATGTGGGAAAAGGAGGACATGCTGGCTACAAGCATTACCCACAATGTTTTCAAAACACTTCCATCTCCAGGTTGTAAAAACCAGGGACTGTTTGGAAAAGGGTGAAGAGAAAAAGGCTATCAAATGATGGCTTAACAGAAACACTCTTAAGGCTTCAGCTTTAGTTAGTAATGCTTTGCAATGGTTTTGTCATGTCCCACATCTGTACCATAACAATGAAGAAAATAATAAAAGGTGAAATAATACCTTTTAGACTGATCAGATCTGAACCCTTTGAGCCACAAATGAATGAAAATTATTTAGAGATTTTCCAATCATTGCAAAGGATGTTTAGGATAGACTGACTTGAAAATAGGTTATACCCAAGTTCAGCATGCATCTTTTTCAATGATAGGAGTCTATTTATCTTTGTGGAGTTAAGTTAATTTTGGTTTTACTATACAGGAATATATCACTGACATGTATTAATGAAATAACATAATGGATATTTAATAAAATCCAGCAATGACTCCTAGGAAAAAGTCTGAAAGTGGTTATGGTCTAAGGCAAAGGGCAATTGGTTTGATATTTACCCTTTACCCCATAAGGCATTTCTAAGGTATCTCAAAATAACAGCAAGGATGAAGCCGTTTCTTATGTGTAAATGACACCTTTTGATAGCATAGAAAACATTGTGGCAAAAGGAGCAATTTCACCTTTTGCCACAATGTTTTCCAAAGGCTCCGACAAGCAATGAGTAGAAATGAGTATCTGTGGAGTAAAGAGTTAATTAGATCATACAGTTTTGGAAACAAGTGCAACTAATGTATTTGGGTAGGTTTTCTTCACAAGCTGTTAATTTACTCTTTCAGCACCAAAATTTAACTCTTTCTACCACAATGACGACTTTTAAAGCCCCCCAGGAAGGAGCCTTTTGAGCCTTCTTTCGGAAAAGAAGAAAATGCTTGTAACCAGCATTTTCTCATTTTCCCGCAAAGTTTTCTACCCTATTAAAGCAAATTGCACCATTTGAGTCAGTTTGAAATTGCCACCTGCAAATACCTTCAATTTTGATGAGTCTAAAATTTTGCTGTGTGGTAATGGGTTAAACTTGACATATAAACTGGCTGGAAATGCAACTCGAAGAAGAAGAGGTCAGACAGGCTCAACTAAACCTACAGAAAAGATAGATCCAAGATTAGACAGCATGTGTTGTGTAGTCTAATCTTGATTTATACTATCTACAAAGCACTTGTCTTACCTTTGGTGCTGAAAGGGTTCTAGACTTACTAATTGATCTCATATCTTTGTGGTACTGGTTGTAACATGTATGTAGTTGGTTAAAGGTTGGTTTTGGGAAAGAAGCTGCTTTATGTAGCTTTCATACTAGTAATATGTGGCTAGTGCCCTTCCTCTTGCTCAGTTTAGCAAGAAGTTAACAGTTTAAGAAACATATTGCTCAGATACATATTCCATTAAAAGCATTTCACGATCTCTTCATCTGCACATGTGAAGAGGTTGTTTAAAAGTTTTGTTTCCTACATCTCTTTCCAAAAGTTTATTTTTAGTCTGCTGAACAGTTGAAGCAATATTTCAGTAGGATCCCCTTAGAACACTTCTAAACCAGTGGAAGAAGTGTAATTTTCTGACTATTAGATTTTTAAGATGACCTGCTTGAGAAATTGCTAAAACTTCTCTATTTTGCTGAATGCAATCACCACCAGAATTATTGGAAGAAAAACCTCTAAATGATATAACCCTAAACCATTTGGATAATTCCTTTTAATCAATTTTACATTAATGTTCCTTGGATTTCCCAGTATTACAGTGCTTAAACTATGCTGAACAAGACTGCTTTAGGGGCTAGAAAGTGAAAAAGCTTTTGAAATCTCCTAAACAAGGGAATGGATTCTTCCAAAACTCCATTTTTTCCTAGGGTTATTTCAGTACCTTTAACTCTGTTGTGACTGATTTTTGGCCATTTTTTCATAATGTACCTAATTAATCCTTAAGCTGCTAAGCACAACTTGCTGACTGTTTGCAGATAGCGTAGATCAAGATCAGACTGCACAGAACATGTCCTATGAAGACATATCTTTCTGCCAAAACTACATTTCAAAAAGCAATTTTTGGGTTTTTATAGTCTGCTTGAAAATTTCATTCCTTTTTAGCAGGATAAGGGTTAAGTAATACAGCACATCAGGGGATTTGCTAAAAAGCTTCTTTACCCTGTAAGAGTCCCAGAGCTTTAATGAACATTCTCACACCCATATATTACATTGACCTTGAATTTTTACTTAAAATTGTTTACTTTTTATCAAACGACAAAATTTTAGATTGGTCCAAATTCAAAGCATTTGCAGGCGACAAAATAAAAGTGACTGGAAATTTGAAACTTGTTTTGGGAAGGGAAGAAAACATTGTGGGAAAAGGAGAAAATGCTGGTATCGGCATTTTCTCCTTTTGCCACAATGTTTTCAGAAGGCCTCTTTCCTAGAGTTATTAAAAGTCGGGATTGTGTGGTTAAGACTTAAGTTTTTATGAGAAATGCAGCTGTTGTCTACTTATTGTGTTTGACCAAAAGTTCCCCTAGTGTCATTCAGGTATTTTATCATCAAAACGCAAAAAAATTATCACTGAATATTTAGTAATGCAATCATATGTAGATCATATTTTAAATGAAACTGAGGGCTGCAATAAAAAATTATTTCTGTAAGCATAATAGCCCTGCCATTATCATCTGCATTGTTGCCAGTGTCATCTTCTGCATCATGGAGAATCTTTGACATTTAGATATAGCTTTGTTATTTTTGGACAAGTTGATAAATATCAAAAGGGAAAATCAAAAAGGGACAGGTAACCATCAAAATGATTTTTGACTTAGTTATGTGCATTTTACATCTTTCTCAAGAATTTTCAATGAAAAGCATGCTCTTATAGTAGAGCGTTTCACCTGCATGCACCCATATGTGGTCTCTTGTTAGATTTTGCAATGTAAGAATGGGACTAACATGTGATCACATTTTTTAATGTGTGGACTGGATTGACGATGTCATATCTGGTCTGATAAAATACAGATTACATTCATATTTTGAATATTGTTTAGAGTTTTAACCGTTCTATACTAATCAGGAGACTTATGACTTGTCTTCTGCACCTGCTTTCACTTTTGACTGATATATAAATTTGTTACATGTGTTTGATAAAGATTCAACACAGAACATCAAATACACTCTAGCACTTTGTGGTAAAATGATTGGTATTATGAGTAAGTTGCCAAAATATTTTGAGAAGCAATCTTCTACATCCAAAAACAGGTCATCTACAGATAAAACTTTTGTAATTACCTCTTTACCTTTCCCCTCAGGATATTGCTAGCAAGTGGATGGATGTTAGAAACCTTGTACCTCAGCGAGATAGAACCCTAAGTGAAGAAATGACTAAACAGCAGACGAACGAGAAACTACGTCGAGATTTTGCTCAAAGGGCCAATGTTCTTGGACCTTGGATTGAAAACCAACTTGATGGTGTAGCGTCCGTCACGATCCAGATGAAGGGATCTCTTGAAGATCAACTGAACAAACTAAATCATTATGAAAGTGCTGTGCAGCAACACAAACCACAAATGGAAGAACTGGAATCAGTTAATCAAGTAAGATTTGTTCTTTAGAACAAAAAATGCTAGGATTTCCAAATTGAAAATTACTACATAAGTATAATTTAAAATTGATACATTAATCTGAAATTGATACATTTGTACCAATTTCAAATTTGTCATTTGGAGAAGTTTTCACTAATGAAATAATTGGAAATAATGAAGCAAGGTTCAACCTTGAGAACAAAGGCTTTTGAATACATAAACTTGTAAAGAAAGGGCAAAACTATGTCTCTCTAACCCTCTTCAGGGTCAGGAGACAAGTTGTTTTTTCTGGTCTGTCAATCAGTCTGTCTTTCACATACTGTGTCCGTTCAATAACTTGAAAAACCTTTTCAGATATTTTGATAAAACTTCATTTGTAGAGCACCATGATATGAAGTATCATACAAGAACGGTAACTCTGGCTTGCCTATTTTCAGCTCCCCTCAGCATAACGTGCTCAAGGGGAGCTTTAAGGATCGCCCAGTGTCCGTCGTGCGTTGTTAACAATTCTTTAAACATGAACTCCTCCTAAGCCACTGGGCCCACTTGGACCAAACTTGGCTGGAATGTTCCTTGGGAGGTCCTCTTTAAAGAGTGTTCACAAAATTTGATTCCGTCAAAAACTCTGGTTGCCATGGCAACCAAATGGAATTTTCTAAGAAATTCTTTAAAAAACTTCTTCTCTGAAACCACTGGCCAGATTTTAAAGTAAGTTCACAGAGATGTTCCTCTGGTGACCCTTTTCCAAAATCTTCGCGAAATTTTGATCTGTCAAGAAACATACCTCTGGTGAATGGGGGCTACTTGTGCTATACAGAAATGAAGAGATTCTTAAGAATTCTTTTTCTCTGAAACTGCTGGTCAGATTTTGAAATAATTTCACAGAGATGTTCCTTGGGTGACCCTTTTCAAAAAGGGTTCGTGAAATTTTGATTCGTCAAGAAAGATGGCTCTGGTGAATAGGGGCTACTTGCACTATAGGGAAATAAAGAAATTCTTAAAAATTCTTTTTCTCTCAAACAGCTTGTCAGATTTTGAAATAATTTCACAGAGATGTTCTTTGGGTGACCCTTTTAAAAAAGTGTTTATGAAATTCTGATTCATCAAGAAACATGGCTCTGGTGAATGAGGGCTACTTTCACTATACAGACATGAAGAAATTCTTGAAAATTCTTCTTCTCTGAAAAGGCTGGTCAGATTTTAAAACAATTTCACAGAAATGTTCCATGAATGACTCTTTTCAATAATTGTTTGGAAATTTTGATAGGTCAAAAAACACGGCTCTGGTGAATGGGGGCTACTTGCACTATACAGATATGAAAAAATTCTTGAAAATGCTTCTTGTCTTAAACAGCTGATCAGATTTTAAAATAATTTCACAGAAATGTTCCTTGAATTACTCTTTTCAAAAATTGTTAGTGATATTTTGATCGGTCAAGAAAATGGCTCTGGTGAATGGGGGCTACTTGCGCTGTACGGAAATTAAGGAACAGGTGACCTTTTGAAATTTGCAAAATAATGATTTTGTTTCCAGTGTTTCAATACCTCAAAAAAGAAATGGCTTTGGTCCTCTCAAAAATTCAGGTGAGCGATCCAGGGCCAGCTTGGCCCTCATGTATCATTTTCTGTCACAAATAATCGGCTCTATTACTCAAAAAGCTTTTAAGATATTTTTTATAAAAACTTACAGATGTATAGAGCACCATGAGAGGAAGTGTCATGCACATGAACCGTAACTCTGTTTTTTTTTTTCTAAGTTATTCCACTTTGATTTATTGCCTCTCTCATTTTACGAATGCTCTATACCTCGAAAATCTTTTAAGATATTTTGATAAAACTTAACACATTCGTAAAGCACCATGAGATGGAGTGTTATGACACTAGAAAGGGGAGAGACATCTGTTTTTATACAAAAACCAGTTCTAGTTAAAGACTGGTCCTAATTGAAAGCAATAATTTTGCTGACCACTTAATTATTAAACATGGTTCAAATGCTCAAGTGGTAGAATCTGTCTGGTATGGGTAAGAAAATAGAGAGGAAAAGCAGAAGATGCTTGTTATTAGCATAATCTATTTTTCCCACAATATTTTGCAATAGCCTCTTATAAAAGTCTCATAAGGTAAAAGTGAGGACCCTTAACTTTGGACCCTTTGGTAAAGGATTAATATACAATATATGTAATGTAAGAAAGATAGCTTTTAGATATGTAGTTTTTAAAGGAGAAAACCAAACCAACATTACCTTTTCCTTCCAATGTTGCATGCCCTTTCGTAGACAAGTACACGTATGATCACTTGAGCAGCATCTAAATTAGGAGCAGATGTTTTCACTTAGAAGGAGTAAAATTGCATTGTCATGTAATGAATGAATAACACATCAATACTTTTTTCTTATTCTTACAGGCGGTACAGGAGGCCCTGATCTTTGAAAATAAATATACCCACTACACAATGGAGGTGAGTTTCTGATTATGGTCATAGTGCATACAACATATGCAGAAGTCATGCTTTAAATGAGCAGTCTGAATAGCTCAGGAGCTGGAGCAAAGGACTCGTAAATGTCATGTCTCAACCATTTAAAGGGGTGGGTCTAAGCCCAACAGCTGCCTTTGTAAAATTCCTAGTAATCTTTCAGATGAGACTCTAATCCAATGTCCAGTGTGATGGTGCTATACACCAAGCATGATAAAAAACAGATGTATCTAGGGATGGGCTTTGTCCTGTATCTTGCACTGTCCCTGTCATGTAACTAACAGCCTTCAGGTGCCCCATATGGGCAGTTGGCAATATTACATGCAAAATCAATCTGTCATTCTCCATCAATGCTCTTAACGATTTGAAAGTTGCAGTAACAACTAAATGCCATAGGATCAACCATGAAGCCTCTGGAGTGTGAAAGTCAGAAAAGTAAATTGATGTGTGTGGTAGTGCAGAGGATGTTCAATTTTAGAATTTATTGTGACTATTATCACTTGACTCTTCACCAAACAACAAAATTTTTAAAGTTGTCCAAACTGAAAGCATTTGCAGACAACAAAAGAAGTTCTAAATAAAATTGAAATTTGTTGCCAACAGGGTACAGAACCTTGCGATAAAAGGAGAAGATGCCATTTACCAGCATTTTCTACTTTTTCCAAAATCTTTTCTAAGAGCTTCTATCTCAGGGTCGTGAAAACCAGGGACTGTTTGTAAAAGGGTTAACTCTTAGCCTGCCAAGTAATTAACCCTTTACCAAACAATCCCGGATTTTTACGACCCTGAGATAGAAGCTTTTTGAAAACATTGTGGGAAAAGGAGAAAATGCTGGTAACCAACATTTTCTCCTTTTCCCACAATGTTTTCTACCCTGCTGGAAACATATTACAATTTTTGAGTTAGGTTTATTTTGTCGTCTGCAAGAGCTTTCAATTTGGACCAGTGTAAAATTTTGTCGTTTGGTAAAGAGTTAAATGAAACTTTCTTATTGTAAACCCAAAGTATTACCATTTCAAAGTCATTCTTTGGGGAAAATATTTCCATTTTGGAGAGTGTCAATGTAATATTAGACTGACTGCACATATGCAGCTGAAGGATTATAGCTATTAATTGGAAAATAGAGTGTTTTAAGATTTTTGGTATATCTTCATCTTTTTTTTTTTTGTAAATATTAAATTGTCTGTCAGGCATTAAAAAAAGTGCCTAATAATGTTCATGATATATTAGATTTATTTAGACATGAAGACAGACTAAATGGAATTTTTTAGAATTCTTTACCACACAATCCTAAGTTTTAATGACCCAGAAAAGAAGGCTATAGAAAATATCGTTGGAAAAGGAGAAAATGCTGGTAACAGGCATTTTCTCCATTGCCCACAATGTTTTCTACCCAGAGACAGAAATTATCAATTATGCCACATTTAGATCATCGTCTGCAGTTGCTTGCTATTTTGTCTGGTAAAAGTTTGATCATTCGGTAAGAGTAAAGCTCATTTGAGAGAATGAGGGTGAATGAAAATAAATGTTGAATTATGTAATTATTCTTACTCATTACTATGACTTTTTATAAGAATTTGAAAAAAAGAAAACTCTCTTGTAACTTTTTGAAACTTGTTTGAAATTTATTTTTTTAAATGTTTTTCTTATAGACAATAAGAGTTGGCTGGGAACAGCTACAGACAGCCATTGCTAGAAATATCAATGAAGTTGAAAACCAGGTAAGTAATTTTGTAGGTTCTGAGCTCCACTGGCCGAAGGTCAGGGGGCTTATGTCATGGCTAGGTGTCTGTTACGCGTCCGTCTGTCTGTGCATGCATTAACTTTTATTAAAACATCTTCTTCTCTGAAATTACCAATCCAAGTTTGATTAAACTTCACAGAAATGATCCTGCCTTGGTTCTCTTCAGAATTTCTTAACAGAATTTGATTCCTTCAAAAAGTATGAATGCCATGGCAATAAACTTTAAAAAGATCTTAAATCTTTGAAAGTCTTCTTGCCTGAAACCATAAGGACTAGGGGCTACCAAATTTGACATAAAAATTTCTCTAGAAGACCTCTATCAAGTTAATTCAAGTTTTATAGCCCTATAGTCAGAATTATCACAAGTTTTACATAGGCTTTATAAAAGAGAAAACTTTAGAAATCTTCCTGTGCCTAGCCATAAAGCCTAGGACTATTAAAAATTTTGCATGTAGCTTTATCTAGTGCTCCTCTACCAATATTGCCCAAGTTTCCACAGGCTTATATTGAGAAAATGTTATAAATCTCTCTGTACCCAGCAGTAAGGTCGGGGTTTTATCTACCAAGAGTGCCCAACTCTAGCTCTGGGGTAAAAACTGGCCCTACCCCAGGGGTCAGAAGTTCTACATGGGCTTATTTAAAGAAAACTTTAGAAATCTCTCTGTATCTAGTCATAAAACCTAGGGCTACAAAACATTGCCTATAGCTTTATCTAGTAGGCATCTACCAAGAGTCTCTAAATTATAGCCCTGGGGTTGAAGTTTCACATGGGCTTATAATGGTAGTGAAAACTTTAGCGTGCCTCTTTTTACTAACCATAAGAACTAGGGCTACTTGTTTTACTCCTGTCTTATGGGTCTCATTTTCAAAACTGTTGGGTCAAGTATTGTAGTGTTTGGCATGTAGTGTTTTCACTTATTAGTCAGTGGAGCAATACAGGGCCATCATGGCCCTCTTGTTTATTGTGCTTTTGCATTTTTCTCATGCTGTGCAATCATTACACTTAGTTTCATTTTGGTAATGGTTGAAAGACAACTTTATTAGGTAGGTAAAAGTTTATGCATTTATATGTTGGGGCGATAACGTATAAAGGTTAGGATACAGGCCAAGCAAAGTTTTTGTGAGGAATGGAGGGGGCTAAACAATTTATTGTTTTATGAAATAAGAGGTGGTTTTTCAATAAACCTGATTAGATGTAATGTTTGCAAGAGTGTCACTAATGGGCATTATAATAATCTATATTGGGTAATTATGACACACTGGAGGCTTTAGAGCCAGTTATAATAACCTGTAATTATCCTTTTTTGTTGATGGTAATTTTTCTGATTGATGATATCTTTCAATTTCTACATTCATAGGAACGATCTTGATTTTATCAGTGCTAAGGAAATTAGGGGCCTCAAGAGAGAACATTACTTCAAAATTGTCAAGGATCATAAATGGGCAATTTCAACCTGCCTTCATGTGTGACATCAGTCAAATAATTACAGCCTTTGAGGGTATATGTACAGTATTTCCAGACTCTTCAATGATCACTGATATCTGCTTATTTCACTGTGACAGCAGGATGTGTTTATTTTGGTCATAACTCAAATTCTTATGTTTAAGAGTATTTTTTTTTTTTAAAGTTGTTTTTTCTTCTTGTGAAAGATAACATAGTGGTTGTTTATTTATCTCTTGAAATGTAACAAGTTATGCCAAATATACAATGAATGTATTATAAACTTGGAATTTAACTCAAGATACTTAAAAGAAATGTATAGCTCAGGCAGCTATGAACTTTCTCCCCCGCCCTTACCTCCAAGGGCATGTAGGTGTAAGTGCTCATGTGGAATAAATAGTCCCAATACAAGTTTTGGAAATACTTCAGTTGTAAGTTGGGCAAATAACTCAATGATCAGTTATGCTGAATCTTACTTAGACACAAGTCAAGTTGAGGTGAGACTATTCTTGATGTTGTTTCTAAACAATACTGTTAGCATTTTTAACTTATTATCTCTTTACCATAAAACACAATTTTAGACTTGTCCACATTGAAAGCATTTGCAGAAGACAAATTAAACATAACTCAGAAATTAAAATTTGTTTTGGGAAGGGTAGAAAACATTATAGGAAAAGGAGAAAATGCTGATTATCAGCATTTTCCCCTTTTCCTATAATACTTTCGAAAGGCTTCTTTCTCAGGGTCGTTTAAAAGTTGGCATTGTGTGGTAAAGGGATAAAAGAGACGGATGTAGTATTCTAACACATCTATATTGGAAAATCTTGAAAGCAGTGGGAGAAAACTCATTGCAGCATGACAAATATTTAATCAGGTTTAAATTGAAAGCATTTGTAATTAACAAATTACCTGTTGATTAATTGGTAAGTATTGTCATTGAATTGGTGAAAAACATTGTTGGAATGGGAAAAAATGCTGGTATGAAGTAAGAAAATTTAAAAGAACAATGTAGAATACTATGTTTTGACGAATATGTAGGGCAATCATTGTTCATATTGGCCAAAGTTGACAGTATTGGTAACAGCTTGTAATTCTCTATTTCGAAGTAAACCTCACCAAGTCTCTTATGAAAGTAGTTGTTCAAATGTTTATCTTTAATTTGCTTACTGTCTTAAAATTCACATTTCAGATCTTGACCCGAGATTCAAAGGGCATCAGTGAAGATCAGATGAATGAGTTCCGTCAATCCTTCAATCATTTTGATAAGAACAAGACTCGTAGACTGGAGCCCCAGGAGTTTAAAGCTTGTCTTGTCAGTTTGGGATATAACATCAGAGAAGACAGACAGGTGAGTTGAATGTATTATCATTAATTCTTTACCTCACAATCCCCACCCTTAACGTCCGTGAGAAAGAAGCCTATAGAAAACATTGTAAAGGAGAAAATGCTGGTAACCAGCATTTTCCCCTTTTCTCACAATGTTTTCTACCCTATCAAAGTCAGAAATCATCATATTAACAAGATTTTAAGTTGTCTGCAAATGATTTGAATTCGGTCCAGTCCAAAAAAAATTGTCATTTGGTAAAGAGGTAACTGTTTACCTGTTGACAAATCATTGACTTGTCCATATTCAAAGCAATTGTGGACAAGATGCTTTATTTGCCTGATATGACAGGAAACTGTTTATGAATGTACAGAAAACATAGAGAGAAGTAGAGGAAATGCTGGTAGAGCGCATATTTCCTAATCTCAGGCATGAGATTTTTCCGAATTTCAGTGGATTTCTGATTTTTTGACAGCTGATGGGGGATCTTGTAATTTGTACAGATCCAATGAGAAAAAGAAAAAAAAAAGGGGGGGGGGGGTTTAAAAAAGATCTGACTTGATCTTTGGTTAAAAACTCAGAGCCATAGTGTATTAATAGTACCTTCATTGAAGAGAGCTCTTCCTCCAAAATTAGAGAATTCTTCTTTCAAAATGACAGCGTCCAGATTTGCAGAACTGGGAAAAGAAGATCCATCTTAAGATTTTTTCCTTTGGGCCTCAATCTCATGCCTGTTTTCTATAAACTACTGGTTCAAAACTCTTTAACCCTTCCTTAACAATTCCTATTTTTAATTTTTGCATTTGTGATTTTTATCTTGATAGGAAAAGATATGTGTGAACCATCTGTCTAGAAATTTCAGAGAATTTACGTATACAACCTCCGAATATTTTTGCCATCTTCAGTTCAGCTAATGTTCAGCATTTATTCAAAATGCAGTTTTTATTACTTGGACTGTGTTCAGTTGTAAGACAGGCCATCTGGTTTGCAGAGACACGGATTTTGGCCGATCAGATTGATTGTCCTAGACATCAGAATCAAGGCATATTTAGAACATCTGGTGATGACATCTTCAGAAAGCCTCCAAATTAAAACAGTATGTCAACAGTGATTGAACTGTTCAAGCGTTAGTCAAAAACTGATAAGCAGGGTTTATACTAGGTTTGCTCTTTCTTGAATGACCAAAGATGTTCATTGAAATTATGTTAAAGTGGCTTGCTGTCCATTCATATTTCTGATCCATTTACCTGTGAGATTACATTGACACTGTCAAGTCTATAGCAGAAGTTATGATAAATGGGAGCCGAAGAAAGACAGCATATACAAAGTGAAAAGGTTGTTTCCTTTGACAAAGGGAGAAAAATGGCCCTGGACAAATAACAGGCTTGAAGGACATGTCACTCAGTATTTTTCAATATTTTCATATTTCAGGGAGATGCAGACTTCCAGAGAATCATGTCTGTGGTTGATCCTAACCGCTCCGGCTATGTAACATTTGACAGTTTCTTTGATTTCATGACACGAGAAACAGCCGACACTGACACAGCTGAACAAGTTATGCAATCTTTCAAGATTCTGGCAGGTGATAAGGTGAGAGCTTACCTACTTTTTATCTCTTGCTCAGAGACAAAATTGTAGGTTTGTTGATATTGAAAGCAATGAAAAACAGACCATAGGAATGTCAAATGATGGGACTTAATTTATGAGGGTAGAAAACATTGTAGGATAAGGATAACAAATGCTGTTTACCAGCACTTATTCTTTTCTTCACCATGTTGCTCTTAGCCCTTGCCTTAACCCTTAACCACACAGTCCCGACTTTTAAAGACCCCAAGAAAGAAACCTTCCGAAAACATTGTGGGAAAAGGAGAAATTGCTGGTAACTAGCATTTTCTCCTTTTCCCTCAATGCTTTCTTCCCCTCCCAAAACAAATTTCGAATTTCCAGTCATTTTTATTTTGTTTTCTGCAAATGCTTTCAATTTGGATTAGTCTAGAATTTTTTCGTTTGGTAAAGAGTTAAGACAAAGGCCATTGAAACAGAGAATGTGTGGTAATCAGGGAAAAGATTGCTTTGGAGACAGTATTTTGATAGGCCACATAATATATAAGAACAAATGAGAAATATGCTGATTGTTAAAAAGAAGAAATATTGAAAGAAAAAATAAAAGTACTCTTCTGAACAGTATGAGAAACATTCAGGGAAATGGAGAAATCAGTTGTAGCAGGGTTGAACATGGACTGGTATTAAACCATTTAGACCATAACCTAGACTATGAGGTACAACAGAGATTCTCTACTTGAAAAAATTGTGTGTAGCAATATCTCAATTTTTTCTGGCAGTCAAGTTGTGTTGTGCTTCTGCATTACGTCTTTGAATTCTTGATACAGTACTTTTCTGGGCCCTAAAAGTCGTCCAAGACATAAAACTTGATTTGTACAGTATCTTTTTTCATGAAGGGCTAATAAACATATCTTTACCAATCAACGAAAATTTAAATTGAAAGCATTTGCAGACGATGTGATAAATGTGAATCAAAAATTGAAACTGGTTTTCAGAATTGTAAAAAATATTGTGGGAAAAGGAGAAAATGCTGGTAACCAGCATTTTCTCCCTTTTCCACAATGTTGTCAAAAGGCTTCTTTCTCATGGTAGTTTAAAAAATGTGATTGTGTGGTTATCTCTTTACCACACAATCCCTCGTTTTGACGCCCCTCAGAAAGAAGCCTTTTGAAAACGCTGTGGGAAAAGGAGAAAATGCTGGTGACCAGAATTTTCTCCTTGTCCCACGTTGTTATCTACCCTTCCCAGAACAAATATCAATTTTTTAGTCACCTTTATTTTGTCGTTTGCAAATGCTTTCAATTTGGACCAGTCTAAAATTTTCTATGTGGTAAAGAGTTGACATCCATGTGAAAGGTGCCTTTTGAAAACATATTGGGAAAAGGAGGAAATGCTGGTAACCAGCATTGATTTTGTTGTCTGCAAATGCTTTCAATTTGGACCAGTCTAAAATTGTGTCGTGTGGTAAAGAGTTAAGTCATTTTCCAGACTGAAAATATCCTTTTATCCAACACACTGAGGGTTAAACTTACCCACTATATCCATTGCTTGAGGTCTATGAACTGATAATTGGGCAGCAAAACGCGAAAAAAGCCACTTGGATATTTTTGTAAAGTGTCATCTTGGATCAGCCTGTACAGTCCGCTGAGACGGCACTTTACGATTACAATAAAACTTTGTACTACAGTAGACTTACACAAAACAGAAAATTACATGTGTTGTTTCCAATTTGCCTGTGCTGACTGTGCAAGCTGATCGGAGACAACACTTTACAAAAACGTCTGAATGCCCCTTATCATCCTCGGATACCCCAGGGTCTCCCTATTTGCTACGCTACATTGACCCTGGGACAATTGACTAATAAAACTTTGAATCAGCCGCCGAAAATCGATACGAAACGTCATACCGTACAGTCCACTCGCCCATCACAAAATGATGATAGAACCAATGAAAAGCCAGCATTCGGCCAGCGGTAAAGCGACCCGCCGAAAATCGATACGAAACGTCATAGCGTACAGTACACTCGCCCATCACAAAATGATGATGGAACCAATGAAAAGCCAGCATTCGGCCAGCGGTAAAGCGAAGGAAATTCAACTAATTGTCCCAGGGGTCGATGTAGCGTAGCAAATAGGGAGACCCCGGGGTATCCGAGGATGGCCCCTTATCATGTGTTGGAACCTCTCAGCATATTTGCAATGTTGTTTTTACAAACTTTTGTCATATTTCTTTTTTCAGGCATACATTACAGCCCAAATTCTTCGCCAAGAATTGCCGCCAGACCAAGCTGAATACTGTATTCAGAGGATGGCTCCATACTCTGGTAGGGATGCAGTGCCAGGTGCCCTGGATTACATGAGTTTCTCAACAGCTCTGTATGGTGAAAGTGACTTGTGAGCACCATTTGTAACAATGTGGACATGTCCATCTCTGTCTGCTTTTGCAGCATAGACACTCATCTTGAATTTTTTCTTTTGTAATTACGTTACCTATAGCCAAGAATGGAGAACTCCCAAAAGTGCCATTTTTTCCCTCAAATCATTTTATCTAGAAGTAAAAAGAATAGAAATAAGGAAGCTTGTCTAGTTGAAATATTTTGTATGAATGTTTGGTACCAAGTGACTGGATGTGTTTTTTTTTTTAAAAAAGGTGTATTACTTACTCCTTAGCTATTTTTTTTTGTTGTTTAGCAGAGGGGTAATGGATGACAGTTAGTGGAGTTTTCAGTGATAAAGCTAAAACTTTCAGAAAGTCTCATGTCTGTGCTGCACAAGGATTAATTACTGCATCTTTGTCCCTCAACTAAACATTGGATTTAGTCAAGTTTAAAGCTAGCTGATGTTAAATCGTAAAATTCAGAGATTTGGTGACTGCTTGGGTGCTCTTACAGAATAGATAAGAAAATTTCATTACTTGCAAACCCAAACTTTGTCAAGTTAGAGGTTAATTGTTACTGGAGGGAAAAAACATTGAAAACTAAGTTGTTTTTAAGTATCAGGATGGCATCACTGTGTCCCTATTTACCCCTCTGTAAACTAGGTTTTAAAACCCATTTGTTATTGAAACTAATGTTAAAGCATTAATGAATTATCAGACATTTTAGTTATTTCTATATGGAAGCACCAACAGAAAACTTGCGTAAGTTGGGTACATACTGATGTATGTTAATTTGAACTTGCCTTCTATGTTCCACATTTTTTTATTGTCAGCTGAGGAAGTTATTGAACAATAGGTCTCGGAGGTCTTCTTACTTTAGAAATACAAGAATTCTTGTGTGGTGAGCAAGATAATAGAGACTCAATGAGAAAAACACACAAGCATACATACATGTGTAAGCAGGTATAACCTGTATCTATACAGAAGAAAAAATCAGTTTCTAGTAGTATCGAAAATAGTGAGAAAAGGAGGAATTACTTGCCTACTCAGAATGGTACCACCACTGTGCAGGGGCATAGAAGGTTTTGGTATGATTATGTTTGTGGCAAAATTGATGAAATGTTAGCAAGAGGAGGAGATAATAAAAACGTTGGTAGAACAGTGACAAAACAGAAGAGATATGTAAACATTTAAAAATGATGTGTAGTCTTCCATTTGTTTTTCCTTCACAATTAGTTCCAAGATTAGCATATTTTTCCAATTTGTTGTATATTATTTTTGTCTGTATATAATTTATATACTGTAGTAATCACTGCCCTACTATAATCAATCTTCTAGCGTTTAATGTAGTAAGGTTTGGGGAAATGATAGAATCAAACTTGATACTTCTTTTTTTTGTAATTTTTAGGAAAACTACTTTCTTGTGGCAAAGTTACTGAATCTCACTCATATCACATTACAAATTGAAGCGCATTATAAAAGTTACTTATATAAGAATGAGGTAGGATGTGAAATGTAAGAAAAGGAGCTGGGGTTAATATTGTCCCCTTGTTTCCTTCCATCTGTCTGGAGAAAGGAAAAAGTCGAAAGTAAGTTCCTTCCTGGACTGTGTAGCTTATGTATTTTTTCTTTTAAAATAGTTAAATTTCATTTAGAAAATTAAGCTCATCATTTGCCTTTCAGTTTTTTTTTGTAATTATGAATTTTTGACATGTTTAGGCTTACTATATTAGTCCTTAAAAAAGTTGATGTAAAGTGAGCCCATTCCCATTTTGAAATCTTGTGTTCAGAACCTATGCTGAATCCAGCAAAAATGTAATAGCGTTGCTATTTTGTTACTTAAAGTAAACAATCATAACTGTAATCTGTCCTTGATTATATGAATTTAATATGCCTCTGAAGTATTTTACTTTGAATATGAAATGCACACAATGACAGAGAATAAATTAAAGCTGGTCATGAAATACGACTTGAACCTTGTAGATATTTCAGTGATGAAGGGAACGGGTTAACTGTCATAGTTGCTTTTGTAGGAAATGTGCAAGGCAGGCCTTCAGTGTTTAGATTTTTGTATTCCAATTATTTGCCATTTTAGTGCAAGTATTCAATGTGTAAGTGTTGTTAGAGTGTATGAGTTACGTCCGATAATAATTATAGCATCAATTGAAATAAAAAGCTTTGGGGGTATATGATAGTGGTGTGTGTGATTCAATAGGGAGAAACAGGATGTTGACAAGGATTTCCAAATGTGGAAAGATCTGTTTGAGTCTTGTTGTGTGCATGCTTCGTGACACTCTCCTAAGGGTTTTTATCAATTGGGAGGTTCATTAAATTGAAAAGTATAAAATCCAGTAAATTTCCAGAAACCTTCCAACGTCATTCTAACTTCTGTGTTTGGTGTGAGTCTGGGATGTTTAATTTTAAGGGTGTATTTAATCTACCGTCCTTATAGTGTACAAAAATTAACCATAAGTGGTGTGAAGTCAACACTAGTAATACTTCCCTTAGTCCACAACTGAGAAAAATCTGTGCACAGGGATATGTGTCAACATATGTTCATATCAATGATACTTCTCAACAGATCTATAGAGGCATAAACACTGAAGAAACATGCTAATCAGTTCCTTGACATATTCGGGTCAGTGTACCAATTGTATTCAACCCATGACCAAATGGTCCTGACTTTTAACCTCCCAGGGGAAGAAAGGTGTGAAAAACATTGCAAGGAAAAAGAACATGCACATAGCCAGTGCATTCATCTTTTCCCAGACTGTTTCTGCCACTTGAAGGACAAATTTAATTGTTTGAGTAACATTTGCTATATTGTTGACAAATGCTTTCAATTTGGACTTGTCTAAAATTGTTTCATATGATAGGGAGTTAAAAGCTGGCATAGAAAACAAGTAAGATGGTTTCTTGTCTTTAGATTCAACAAAATACCGGTGTGCAGTGTATATTGTTTTCTTTGATCTATATGCTGTGTTTTGTCAAGTTGTTTGATTTACTTTTCAACCTGTATGATGTCTGTTGAGAAGGTATAATTGATTTTGGATGGCATTGAAAACCTGAATTATTTAATTTTTGTATTGGACTTGCAATCAAATGTACAGAATCCAAAGTCGAGCACTGATTATATCAAAACATATTAGTATGTGAACTATTTGTAAAATGCGGGATTATTCAATGTTGGCAGATTTTCATTGCCATGCTTGATAAAGACTTAAGTTGATACATATCTTCATTTCTTAAAATATCAATTGTCTAAATCATGACTTTTCATCAATATTTTTTAACTGTTAGTTCATATACCAAAATATTGAATTAAGGACATCCTTGGAACTATTTATTACATATAATGGTTCCATTATCTTAAATGTAGGTCAAGGTCATGACAGGAAGTACAGATCCTAGCATAACCTTGACCTTGAATATAAATCCATAAACATTAGATCATTATATTGGTACGTCCATAGGACAGAAATTTGTGGTACTGTCAATCACAAAATAGTTGAGAAAGTGGAATTTAAATCAAAATAAACCTCTTTTTATATGTGAACTTAATTTTAATTGTTAATTGCTCCAGCTTTTTTTTTTTTTAACCCTACAAATAACCTTGCAGAAAAGTACTTGAAAAGCTCATTCCTAGCTGAAAGCTGAGGAGAAAATGTTTATGTTGTGCATGATTTGCATATAACATGTACATTTATGCTTAATACCCCAGAAAATTAAGAAGTACATGTTTTAAGTACCCAAACACCCCTCTTTTCCTTCTTGTTGCTGTATTTTTAACACATTACCACCCAAGACAACTTTTATGTTCATGCTGCAGACATTTGATAAAAAAATTGTAGCAAAATGAAGAATTGCTTTCTAAGAACAATTTCTCCTTTTGTCACAATGCTTTCACCTTTAGTCAGCTGTTTAACTATGATTCATATGTGTATAAACCATCATTTGACACAGACATTTCCGAAGTTGTCAGATTCAAACAAAGGTAATGTGAGGAAAAAGCAAGAACATACATGAACTGGTGTAAGTCTGGCTGGCTGAGTTGTTGTCCGAGTACAAATAATCAACTTTACAGATGTTACTTGTCATTATATTGCTGCTGATGGTCATACATCATGTTTAACTTCTTACCTGATCAAAAAATCATCTCTTTCGTTATAGATGGAAAAGTAACTTGGAACGTCATGACAACAGTTTCATCTTGCAGCATACATACTTTGCCATTTATTGTATTATTCATCAAAATGGTGACAGACAAAAAATGAAAAGTTAGAGATGGTTGTAAAAGATAAGAAGCTAAATGCTTAAAGCCAATGTATCTACATAGATTTCCCATTATCTCCTCTTTGTAATGAAATCATGACTTTAACCAGTAATTTAAAATTTGAATAAAAAAATAAATAAAAAATATATAAAATTTAAAAGCTTATGTTCTTTTTCATCTCCAGGGGATGTATACACTAATCAGTCCTAATAACAGTCATAGTGGAAAGATAAAGAATTATTCTGTTTGTCAAAGTGATGCAGTTTCTGATTGGTTAAACCATATGGCTTAGCTAACCACAAACAACGAATTGTGTTATTTTTTAACCCTTTACCCCATAAGACATTTCTAAGGTATCTCTAATTGACTCTAAAAACAGCAAGGATGAAGCCCTTTCTTATGTGTATATGATACCTTTTGATAGCACAGAAAACACTGTGACAATAGGTGAAATTGCTCGTCACGAGCAATTTCACCTTTTGCCATAATGTCTTCCAAAGGCTACTACATGTGATGCGTAGAAATGAGTATCTATGGAGTGAGGGGTTAAATGTACTTTATGTCCAAGAATGCAACCTATTATGTTTGTGAATTTGAGCACAGACTTCTTGTGTACAGTGGAGTCTGGATTACTGGGCAAAATGTAAGAGCTAGCGTAGTAAAGTCCAAATCCTTATAAAAGTTTCTATTTTTTCCAAGGATTTTTGATAGAGATTACTGCACTCAACCAGAGTTTACCATTTACCAAATGATAAAATCTAAGACTAATCCAATTTGAAAGCAAATGGAGACAACAATTTAACCCATTACCAACCAACAATATTTTAGTCTGGTCCAAATTGAAAGCATTTGCAGACGACAGAATAAAAGTGACTGAAAATTTGAAATTTGTTTTGTGAAGGGTAGAAAACATTGTGGAAAAAGGAGAAAAAGCTAGTCTAAAGGCTACTTTCTCAGGGGTGTCAAAAGTAGGGAAAATGTGGCTAAAATGTAGAAAATTGTATCAGAAAGGTATAAAATATTGTGGGAAAAGGAGGAAATGCTGGTCACCAGCATTTTCTTCTTTTTCCACAATGTTTACATAAGGCTTTCTACTTCAGGGTTGTTAAAATTTGGGGTTGTGTGGTAAAGAGTTAACTTTTTAAGGACTTTCTTTATATAAGGAAGTTGTCAAATGGGTTTCTATGAAAGTTACACGGATACAGAAATCGCAAGAGAAATTATTCACAAAACATTGTGGGAAAGCAGAAATATTGGTTACCAGTATTTTCTTCTTTCCCCACAATGTTTTCTAATCTTTCTTATACAAATTTAATCACTTGAGACACATTTGCAACTTTGTCTACAAAAGCTTTCAGTTGGGACCAGTGTAGAATTTTTGTCATTGTTATGAACAAAGTCTGCAACAAAGAAACAAATGAACAAAATGCATAGCAGGATTCGAACCTCGAACACTGGGACGAAAGGCCACCATCATGACTACAGAGCTGAAGAGAATTCTCCCCAATGCAGTCATTAGGTATTGTATCGAAACCGGGATGAAGTCATGCATGAAGGAGTGGTCTCCCGTAACATCATAATTATACAAAGGGTTAAACCTTTCCCAAACGGCAAATTTTGAACCAAACCAAATTGGAAGCATTTAGCAGATGACAAATTAACAGTTCCTAATATGATGATTTTTCTATATGATAGGGTAAAAAACATTGTGGGAAAAGGAGAAAATGCTGGTTATCAGCATTTTCTCCTTTTCCCACAATGTTTTCAAAAGGCTTCTATTCCTTAACCGTAAAAACCAGGGATTGTTTGGGAAAGAGTTAAACTTTAGGAACATACTCTGGCAACCATTTGATCATCTGTTGTGTCTGTGTTTGCGTGGTAGAGAGTGAGCCTTGTAACCATAAGGTCCTGAGTTGCATACCGGGGAGCAGGTGTCAACTTTGGGATTTTTCATTGGCCCACACATTCAGTGCGAGGAAGCAGAACTGAGGGAGATTAGTGTAAGTTGTAAGATCTTGTTTCTCAATGGATGTGAAATAAATACATAGATCTATGTTTAAACTAACCATTTGATCATTAACTTTTTACCAAACAACAAAATTTTGGACTGGTCCAAATTAAAAGCATTTGTAGACTACAAAAATAAATGTGACTAAAGAATTCAATTTTGTTTTAGGAATGGAAGAAAACATTGTTGTAAAAGGAGAAAATGCTGGTTACTAGCATTTTCTCCTTTTCTCACAATGATTTCAAAGGGCTTCTTTGACAGGGGTAAGTCGGGATTGTGTGGTAAAGAGTTAAAATGTGATCACATCATTAGATACCAGATAATTTAACTCTTTACCAAACAACAAAATTGTAGGCCTGTCCAAATTGAAAGCATTAGCAGATGACAAAATATATATGGTTGGAAAATTGAAATTTATTCTGGGAAGGGTAGAAGACATTGTAAGAAAAGGAGAAAATGCTGGTTACCAGCATTTTCTCCTTTTCACACAAAGTTTTCAAAACAATTTTTTTCAAAGGGTCATTAAATATTCACATGGATTTTTTTTTGCTTGCAAATGGATGCCTGAGTAAGCTTCTCATTTTCTCTGTCATCATAACAACCTTTAAAATCTTGAATAAGATAAAGGCAACACAATGTTTCATTTGACCAAATTGAAAGCATTAGCAGACAAGAAATTTAATGTGTCGCTAAAGTTTGTGCTTGAAAGGGCGTAGATTGTGTGAAGAGGAAAAAATGCTGGTTTTCAAAGTCATTGTTCCTCGGGCCAAGCCCAGGAAGGGCAGTTGTTGGTGTGTAGGACCCAAGAACAGGGAGTTGCTGGTTCGATCCCTAGTCTTACCAATTTCTTTCCCAGGATTAATGAAAGTCATTGCAACAGGATTCACTCCTCTGTCACAGCTGATAATTGTTTTGACAATGGTTGTGTGGGAAAGCAGCCAGTGGCCTGGAAAGAATATTGTATGATTGTTGGAGTATTGGTTACAGAAATTCCAGATGTTTGGTAAAAATGGCTTTGTGCTGGGATAACAACTTTCACAAGGTTTTTTTTTTTAAAATAAAGTCTTCATGTTCCTATATATTATCAGCCCAGAATTGTAATGTTTGGTATGTATGGTTGTGCTTATTAGCCAGTGTAGCAATACAGGGCCATTTTGGCTCTGGTGTCTTTCCCCCAACATTGCTTTCATACTTAATATTGTTTGTAGTGGAGGTTATCGCTGCTTTAACTTCTTAACCCATTACCAAATGGCAAAATTTTAGGTTGTCCAATTTGAAAGCATTTGCAGACGACAAAATAAAAGGGATTGCTAATTTGAAATTTGTTTTGTGAAGGGTAGAAAACATTGTGGGTGAAGGAGAAAATGCTGGTTACCAGCATTTTCTCCTTTTCCCACAATGTTTTCTAAAGGCATTTCTCACTGTATCGTCAAAAGTAGGGATTGTGTGGTAATGGGTTAAGTCATGTCATGGCAGTACGTCTGCCTATGCTTGCTTTTCCTGACTTTCTCACACCAACCAAATCACTGACTGCTGCATGCATTCTTACATGCATCAGATATGAGCAGCTAAAAATCTTGGTAAAGTGAATGAAAAATACATTTAGATTCAGTTTGGTAGAGCAATATAAATTGAGGTAATTACCCGTTAGAAGTCATTATCAACTTTTTTGCAAAAATTAATAGTTTGCTCAGAAGAAGCTTCTTCGTGTTACCATGTCGATCATTTATGGTCTAAGGGAGAAAACTCGTACTACCTTAGAGTTAGAATTAATACGAGTGACCTCCCTTACTATGCCGATAGATCGCACCGGTGTCAACTTCCTGTCTGCGGATGAAATTTCATTCTTTACGAACTTGAAATGCAAGTAAGATTCAGTGATCAATACCTTATATTTCTACAACAGTTAGGTTTTACTTATCTGAATCAATCCTGTCAGCGGGTGAAACAAGACTCACATTAACAGCTTATTTCGGACAAGAAATGTCGGTTTCAAGACAGTTCCCCGACAAGACAGTTCCCCGACACAAGTTTTGGAGACAGTTCCCAGACAGATTTGAAGACAGTTCCCCGACACTTTTCAAGACAATTCCCCGACACTTTTGTTCGATGTCAAACAACAAAATAGATCGTTATCGTATATAAAACGAATTTTTTGATGAGGGATTATATGGATAAATGATCTTTTGTGACTAATTGAAATCTTTGTTCATATATGTGATTGGCGAGTACATTTGATCATCGTGGTAACGTCTATAACTTGATAACTATATGAAGGAACAATTTGATAGCCTATCGTCTCAAAATATCAAGACATTATCGAAATACATGTACATTCTCCCAAATGCTGTGCATATAAAGAGAGAACTACAATATACTGTACATGTAGGCCTATGTAAAATTATTGTTCGAGTGTACAAGATAAACAGAAAAGGTATTTCACTCAGTAACCCCCGCCCCACCTCGCCCTCTCTGCTGTAGGCCTAAATTTCTATAAAACAGGGGAAAGCATATAGGCCTACATGTAACTAAACTACAACACAAAATTCTCTCTGTTCTTTTATCATTTTTGATGCTGGCTAAAAGTCCCCTTGAAATTCTCTTATGTTCAATACAGCTGTGATTTGTTGTGAATTCATCAAGAGACAATAACTACCCGTCAATTTATATAGCAATCTTCTTCACAGAGTACAGATAATTCGATCACAACATCAATTATCCACGAATATTTCAATTTCTCATGACTATCAATTATAATTGTGTTAATTCTACCGTACAAAAGGTCATTTTCCATGAAACAAAAGTGTCGGGGAACTGTCTTCAAAAGTGTCAGGGAACTGTCTCCAAATCTGTCGGGGAACTGTCTCCAAAACTTGTGTCTGGGAACTGTCTTGTCGGGGAACTGTCTTGTTCCCGAAATGTCTGTCAATAAGACAGACAGCATAATAGGTACATGTACTTAATATTTATGAATATTGAAAATCTCATATGGTTCAGCATGATGAAAAATAAATGAAAAGTAACTGCGCTAGCAACCAATTCTCATTCCTCAGTGCTTTGAATATCGTTAAGAAATAACTTTAAGTAGGGTATTTTTTGTCTAAGACTAGACTCTAAACTTTAATTCAAATCATTGTTAGAAAAGTAGCAGTTGCTGCTAAGATTTATGTTTTAAAGAAAATGAACACATGCAGCACTGGCTTATGTGGTATCGCTTAAAATAATCATATTACCAGTTAGTATGACAAGGATTATCTCCTATCATATTCATATGATATTGATTTGCTGTTCCATACTTAGAAATATGCATTAATAATTAGTGACAGCATGGCTTGTAGGTCTGCAAGGGCCTGGACAATAGACATAACGTCCAAAATCAGTTAAGTTACGCCATTTTCACTGTAATTTCGGCCATAATATTTGGAACACAAAATTTAATTCAACCTCGTTTTTTGTATGCTTTCAACCTTTTGATATACAGATTCGATACTTAAAGTGTTTGCATTGGATTTTTTAAGCACAAAAATCAGACCCTATAGAAGTGGGTCAAAAACAGCCGTGAATTACGTTACAAAACCGCGACTTGATAAAATGAATATCTACTATGAACATGATACGATATATTGCTTTTCGTCCAAAATCAGTTAAGTTGCGCCATTTACACTGTAATTTCGGCCATAATATTTGGAACACAAAATTTAATTCAACCTCGTTTTTGGTATGCTTTCAACCTTTTGATATACAGATTCGATACTTAAAGTGTTTGCATTGGATTTTTTAAGCACAAAAATCAGACCCTATAGAAGTGGGTCAAAAACAGCCGTGAATTACGTTACAAAACCGCGACTTGATAAAATGAATATCTACTATGAACATGATACAATATATTGCTTTTATGTGTAAATCTGAACACTGCATATGTGTCTTTAAAATGAACAAGCGTCAAATTTTGGTCATATATTGCATAATGAGAAAGCAGTATCTCTTTGATTTGAACATGTGATGAAATTTTTGGTTGCAAATCTTAATCGCATCGAATTCTAAGAAATAAAGTAATTGTCGTGGATCTGTGTGAAAGAAATTGACGATCATTTATAGCTTATTAGGAAGCTATGTTATCCTGCATTATATGAATGCTTACTTTGTATGGATGAAAGCAACTATTTTACTGTGGTCGGCTTGTACTATGGAGTGGTAACTTGCAACGTAATTCACATATAGAAGAAAATTAAAATGAACTAATATTTAAGAAATGTACCTCCTTTCATTAAATTAAAAAAATCAAATTCTGTAAGAATATTGTAGCAAACTGAAAATAAATGGACCTTTAAAACTGTAAGAAATGAATAATAACACTTTTGAGATTCAACAGCAGCAATTTGCGTCAGTTTTAAATACAACTTTACAAACACTACTAAATGTACTATGTGCAGGGCATAAAAAGCGAATAAAATGCAAAAGTCTACTATTTCCTAATAGGCTATAGAATGTTCCAGTCATAAATAATAACCAAACATGAGCACAGACTGTTCACTATATGATGAAAATTTTGTAATGTAATTCAAGTCAAAGCTATAACGTAATTCACTTGTACTTCGGTGACTTTATTTATATGAAAACAAATCAAATTACTTTTAACCCTTTCCAAAAGAACAAATTTTAGACTCCTCCAAATTGAAAGCGTTTGCAGACGATAATTTCAAATTTGATGAAAATGGCAGAATTGTCTATAAAAAGGTAGAAAACACTACGGGAGAAGGAGAAATTGATCGTTACGAGCAATTTCTCCTTTTCCAACAATGTTTTCAAAATACTTGTACTGCAGACACGTAAAAACCAGGGCTTGTTTGGGAAAGGGTTAACTCTTTACCAAACAACAAAATTTAAGACCAGTCCAATTTGAAAGACTTTGCAGACGACAAAATGAATCTGACTTATAAAATGAATTTGGTTATAGGAAGAGTAGAAAACAGTGTGGGAAAAGGAGAAAATGCTGGTTACCTGCATTTTCTCCTTTTCCTGGACTGTGTTCAAAGAGCCTCTTTGTCAGGGTCGTTAAAAGTCGGGATTGTGTGGTAAAGAATTAAAGAAACTCAGTATAACACAAACTGTCTTTCGTCAATTATTGTTTACTTTTTATAGGCTACACAACTGCTCAATGTTGTTAATTTCTTCCTGTCGGAATTTGAAGATGTTTCTTGTTTTTTGAATGCGAATTGGTTCGTTTATAGCCATTAATATAGCGTCGGCTGTTATCCAGACTGTGTCTTGCTTACCGGGCCACCTGAAGGATTTTTTTTTTTTGCATCAACCATGGACGATACAAAGTATTCTTGGTCACAAGTTTCATAGTGAAAGAAAGTGAATTACGTTACAGTTTTTGTAAATTACGTTATCATATAATTCATACATCACATTCAAATATATCTCTTTAATTTCTTTAATTCAGACAAGATAGAAGAATACAAATGTCAATCTTAAAAATCGAACATCATACATGTTATGAGCAGGGATACGCACTAATTAAATGATATAAACCAATAATCCTTACTGTGCAATAAAGTATTCACATCCACCAAGGTCAAAAAAAGATAAAAAGCACCAGTAAATGACGTTTACATATGACGTAACTATGAGGTCAGTTTTTACACCGAAATTAACTCGTGTATCTGAACAGTTTGGTGTTTCGTTCAGGTAATCCTACATTCAGTGTATCGTAATTCACTGTAACGTAATTCACCCCAGCGTCTAAAATGCAATTTGAATCCTTATTACTTAACACAGATAAATTATATCTTGACATATCAGAGAGGCGGACATGGTCTACCCATATTGGTATTTAATTTCCTTTCCCATGTTTAGTATTTTAAAAAACATGTGTAACGTAATTCACTAAAAATGTGAAAAATTGGAAATTCAAATTTGAATAAAGTGTGGTTTATTTTTTTTTTACGGTAAACCAGAAACATTATTCTAGCTGTTAAATATGATGCTTATAGAAAGAGAAAAAATATGTTTTGTGCACTACCTTTCGTATTTCATTTCAATGCAGTGGTCTTACTTTGTGTAACGTAATTCACTATGATTTAAGGGACAGTAAACCGACAAAAATATAAAAAGAACTAACAAATTACAAGCTTTATTTCGACTTTTTGCCTCATTGTTTGGCATTTACGAATAAAATGAACTGTACCTTATTCATACTATGTGGTTTATGTTTGTGCAATATTTTCCGTTAATATAACCTTTTGTTTGTGACATGGCTTTTTGTTAGTATATGTCTACAATCAGCTTCAAATTTTCAAATTCAAAGTGTTCAGATCTTGGATTTGTACATTTATATTTTTGGCAATATCATTTGGACTATGTGTAACATACAAAAATAGACTGAAGGGCCTAAATTATCTTTTCATTTGGCTGTGACTGGAAATTATGTCATTGGCGCAACTTAACTGATTTTGGACATTTTATGTGTAAATCTGAACACTGCATATGTGTCTTTTAAAATGAACAAGCGTCAAATTTTGGTCATATATTGCATAATGAGAAAGCAGTATCTCTTCGATTTGAACATGTGATGAAATTTTCGGTTGCAAATCTTAATCGCATCGAATTCTAAGAAATAAAGTAATTGTCCTGGATCTGTGTGAAAGAAATTGACGATCATTTATAGCTTATTAGGAAGCTATGTTATCCTGCATTATATGAATGCTTACTTTGTATGGATGAAAGCAACTATTTTACTGTGGTCGGCTTGTACTATGGAGTGGTAACTTGCAACGTAATTCACATATAGAAGAAAGTTAAAATGAACTAATATTTAAGAAATGTACCTCCTTTTATTAAATTAAAAAAATCAAATCCTTTAAGAATATTGTAGCAAACTGAAAATAAATGGACCTTTAAAACTGTAAGAAATGAATAATAACACTTTTGAGATTCAACAGCAGCAATTTCCGTCAGTTTTAAATACAACTTTAGAAACATTACTAATGTACTATGTGCAGGGCATAAAAAGCGAATAAAATGCAAAAGTCTACTATTTCCTAATAGGCTATAGAATGTTCCAGTCATAAATAATAACCAAATATGAGCACAGATGGTTTTCACTATATGATGAAAATTTTGAAATGTAATTCAAGTCAAAGCTATAACGTAATTCACTTGTACTTCAGTGACTTTATTTATATGAAAATAAATCAAATTACTTTTAACCCTTTCCAAAAGAACAAATTTTAGACTCCTCCAAATTGAAAGCGTTTGCAGACGATAATTTCAAATTTGATAAAAATGGCAGAATTTTCTATAAAAGGGTAGAAAACACTACGGGAGAAGGAGAAATTGCTTGTTACAAGCAATTTCTCCTTTTCCAACAATGTTTTCAAAATACTTGTACTGCAGACACGTAAAAACCAGGGCTTGTTTGGGAAAGGGTTAACTCTTTACCAAACAACAAAATTTAAGACCAGTCCAATTTGAAAGAATTTGCAGACGACAAAATGAATCTGACTTATAAAACGAATTTGGTTATGGGAACAGTAGAAAACAGTGTGGGAAAAGGAGAAAATGCTGGTTACCAGCATTTTCTCCTTTTCCCGGATTGTGTTCAAAGAACCTCTTTGTCAGGGTCGTTAAAAGTCGGGATTGTATGGTAAAGAATTAAAGAAACTCAGTGTAACACAAACTGTCTCTCGTCCAGTATTGTTTACTTTTTATAGGCCAAACAACTGCTCAATGGTGTTAATTTCTTCCTGTCGGAATTTGAATATGTTTCTTGTTTTTCCAATGCGAATTGATTTGTTTACAGCCATTAATATAGCGCTGTTATCCAGACTGTATCTGGCTTACCGGGCCACTTGAAGGATTTTTTTTGCATCAACCATGGACGATACAAAGTATTCTTAGTCACAAGGGTCATAGTGAAAGAAAGTGAATTACGTTACAGTTTTTGTGAATTACGTTATCATATAATTCATACATCACATTCAAATATATCTCTTTAATTTCTTTAATTCAGACAAGATAGAAGAATACAAATGTCAATCTTAAAAATCGAAGATCACACATGTTATGAGCAGGGAAACACACTAATTAAATGATATAAACCAATAATCCTTACTGTGCAATAAAGTATTCACATCCACCAAGGTCAAAAAAAGATAAACAGCACCAGTAAATGACGTTTACATATGACGTAACTATGAGGTCAGTTTTTACACCGAAATTAACTCGTGTATTTGAACAGTTTGGTGTTTCGTTCAGGTAATCCTACATTCAGTGTATCGTAATTCACTGTAACGTAATTCACCCCAGCGTCTAAAATGCAATTTGAATCCTTATTACTTAACACAGATAAATTATATCTTGACATATCAGAGAGGCGGACATGGTCTACCCATATTGGTATTTAATTTCCTTTCCCATGTTTAGTATCTTAGAAAACATGTGTAACGTAATTCACAAAAAATGTGAAAAATTGAAAATTCTAATTTGAATAAAGTGTGGTTTATTTCTCTTTACGGTAAACCAGAAACATTATTCTAGCTGTTAAATATGATGTATATAGAAAGAGAAAAAATAAGTTTTGTGCTCTACCTTTCGTATTTCATTTTAATGCAGTGGTGCTACTTTGTGTAACGTAATTCACTATGATTTAAGGGACAGTAAACCGACAAAAATATAAAAAGAACTAACAAATTACAACCTTTATTTCGACTTTTTGCCTCATTGTTTGGCATTTACGAATAAAATGAACTGTACCTTATTCATACTATGTGGTTTATGTTTGTGCAATATTTTCCGTTAGTATAACCTTTTGTTTGTGACATGGCTTTTTGTTAGTATATGTCTACAATCAGCTTCAAATTTTCAAATTCAAAGTGTTCAGATCTTGGATCTGTACATTTATATTTTTGGCAATATCATTTGGACTATGTGTAACATACAAAAATAGACTGAAGGGCCTAAATTATCTTTTCATTTTGCTGTGACTAGAAATTATGTCATTGGCGCAACTTAACTGATTTTGGACGATATCCATAGTTTTATTTATTGGAGGCCAACCAAACCTACTTATGGTAAATTCCTTCGCTATATTACTTTTACATATATAGCCTACTATATTTTGGGTTATATGGCCCTGCTTTTCTGATACTTTGACTGTTACAAGTTTGGTGAATTTAAAAAAAAAAAACTTTCACAGCACTTGAATGGGTTACGAGTGGTAATTTTTTTTCCACTAGGATTTTTTTTTCACAATTTTATAACACAGCTAGGAGTTTCCGAGAAAATAGCCAGATGCCGTGGCAAGCTTTTGAGGTTCTAAGAAATGGTCTACTTAGCAGAAATAAGCAGCTGAATTTAAATCCCCCATTGTGGTGATGCGATTAATTTGTCCAACAACACCCATGAAGCTCGTACAAATCCAACTGCTGCATGACAACAGATACCCGACAAAAAGGTATAAAGATGTGTTGCAAGGAAAATACCCATTTTGTGGTGCTGTGAAAGTTTTAGCCGATATCCGGCCATTTTGAAGAAAAACTCTCAGCAGGAGAACAGAGACCATGTGGAAAAATCTCAATTTGTAAGCACACTAGATGAATTTCTTGTATTTTCATGCTGCCAAAAGTTAATTGGAAATATTCTTGGTTACAAAGCAAGCCTTTGATGCTCCTGAAATGGTATGAAGCAGTCAAACTATTTAAACTTTCGATCCCCTTTTCCCGAGGTGCGATATTTGTGCTCAAAGTCGCGAAAGGTTTTCGGCCCCTGACTAGTGGTTACCTAATGAGTAAAAATACAAAAGTTTCTATTAGTCAAGTGGTCCTCTTTCTTTTTGTATGGATTGTGTGGTGTTTGACTCCCATTTTATTGGAGCCATGCTTTTGAACTTTTGGGTTCAGAGCCTGTTGCAAATTCGGTTCATCTCCTTCAATGACGATGATAAATTTTCCCAAGATTCCAACAATTGAATTTGTTTGTATGCTCGATTTATTTTCTTGCTGTTTCAAAACAGTATTTTGGTTATAAAAAATTAAAAAAGGGGCAAAGCACCCTTTCACATGTTTCAAAATTATCTCGATATGCAATTCCTTTGTTTTTGTGACAAGCTAACGAGGAGTTTGGTGTATAAAGTCCTTTACAAGTTGCTCAACAATGCTTTGAAAGTTTCTAAAGCCTAAGAACATAGGGTGTCCAAAAAAGGTCTGGGTAAATGGTAAGAAACACTTACTTAAAGACCGAACAATTTTATTTAATTCTATTGTTGATAAATAAAATTTCCAACATGATTGCCATCCATTTCAGCACATTTATTGGTAATGTGCTCTCATGTGTTAAAATCTGCTATCTTATTCCAATCGGATTCACTTTCTTTTTTAGCACATTGTTCAGTATTGCTGAAAAATATTAGATGAACAATTATGTATAGAAAAAGAATAATCACCTGATATTTTCATTAGCTATTCCATACCCCAGAGTATTGATTAACAATAACAAAGCATGTTGGGCTGCAAGGGCCCAGACATAGAACTGAAGGGTAAGACTCCATTATGTGTTAACTCCTTACCACACAATCCAAACTTGAACGACCCCGAGAAGCCTTTTGAAAACATTGTGGGAAAAGGAAAAAATGCTGGACCAGCATTTTCTCCTTTTCCCACAATGTTTTCTACCCTTTTCAAACTAAATTTCACTTTTGAGGTCGTCTGCAAATGCTTTGAATTTGGACCAGTCTACAATTTTGTTGTTTGGTAAAGAGTTGAATATTTAAAATTTTGTTGTGCTTACTAATGTGGCAAAATGCAAAGTAGATGACTCCTTTACTGAATGAAGATATTTTTCAAATAGAAAAGGTTTATTAATCCATTGTCAAGGTTCAATCCATGATAAAAAGCTTTTTTTTTGCTCAATACATGGTACAAACAACTATCATTTGATTGATGCATTTCAAATCATTGTGGTTATTCAGGTTTAACAGAAAGGTCCCGTGGCTCCATGGTAAAGCTTGGGATTTGTGACAAGGAGGCTCCGGTTTTGAGCTTTTCAGAGGAGTTTCCTTTGGCAAGTCACCTCAGAGCCCCAGCCTAGTTCTGGTTAAATAAGAAAATACATGAATATGCAAGCTGTCACCATAGTATGGCTAAAATAATTTTGAAATCAGCGTAAAACATCATTTAAACAGTCAACTGACAGCGCTTTGATGTAGAATTCTAATTTTTGTTCTCCTAACAAAGAAGCTCTTCAGAATGATGTAACCTTCACATTACAGCTGATAACTTTTGAATACATTGGTATTATTATTCCTTTTGCAACAATAATTTCATATGCTTTCATGTATCAAGCCTGTAGTAACGAGGATGATCCATCCAAACGTAGGATTTTTTCACAACAGCCTTGTGTTGTAAAATTTCCTTTAACAAGGAAACGGAGCAAGTCAATTCTATCTTTACGTTGCATAATTATGGGCCAGTGGCACATATAAAGCAGATGATAGGGAAAGATCTACAGTTGGCATTATTAGTTGTACGGTCAGGTGGCAGGGGACTTGGAAACTTGTTCACGGCTGTAGGTAATCATGTCGCCCCGAGCTGAAGGCATGATTCACCACAGCCGTTTCCAAGTCCCCTGCCACCTGAACTGCCACCTGACCGTACAACGAATTTATTATACTGCAAAGTTCTACCCTTTCAAAGCGTGTTAAGCAAAATTTTCCTGTTTTTATGATTTCAAGAATTGGGTATGCCGACGAAATAGAAATTCCCTACTGTGTGCCCCAATTCAATGAAAACCGACGTCACTGGAAACTGACGTCACTAAAACATGCAGTTCGGTGCATAAATGTGCAGTCTGGTGATTGATCGACGCTGCCATTTTGGATGTTGTGTTGCACATGTAGTGATGTTTATGGGGCACTCAAAAGGGAAACTGGCTTTATCTGGTTTTTGCCAGGGAACATGATATATTTTCCCGGCATGTTAACCAATCAGATCACGAGAAATTTTTTTGCAGTATAATAATCTCTCTTGTGCAGGAATCTTTCTCACAACAGAAACAACAATGACCAAAACTGTATTACCTGTGGCCAAGGTCCTAATGCTTCAAGCATTTTAACTCTTTACCAAACAACAAAATTTGAAAGGATTTGGAGACGACAAATCAGATGTTAATAAAAAGTTGAAATTAGTTTTTGGAGGGGTAGAAAACATTATGGGAAAAGAAGAAAATGCTGGTTTCCAGCATTTTCTTCTTTTCCCATAATGTTTTCAAAAGGCTTCCCTCTCAGGGTCATTAAAAGTCCGGATTGTGTGGTAAAGAGTTAAAATCTTTACCACACAATCCAGACTTTTAACAACTGTGAAAAAGAAAGCCTTTGAAACCATTGTGGGAAAAGGAGAAAATGTTGGTAACCAGCATTTTCTCCTTTTGCCACAATAGTTTCTACCCTTCCCAAATAAAATTTCAATTTTTGATTCACATTTATTTCATCGCCTGCAAATGCTTTCAACTTGGACTAGTCCAAAATTTCGTCCTTTGGTAAAGAGTTTCTTCCTTGTGTTTCACCAGCCCCTTCCGGTCAGCTCTTGAGTATCTGGCTTGTCATTCTTGTACGTTAATACATTGTAATAGTCCAGATATTATTGAAAGAAAAACAAACACAGAAGTCATACTATTATTTATTGCATTAAGAACATGTATGACAAAGTAAGTATTAATCTAGACTGCACTTGCTCTGTAGCACATTGTTGCCTCAATGGACTATGGCCAATGTTTGGTGTAACTCTGTATCAAAAGGCAAATTTTTGGACTGGACCAAATTCAAAGCATCTGCAGACAACAAATTAAATCTTGGTAAGATGATTATGTATGACTTTGATAGGGTAGAGAATATTGTGGGCAAAGGACAAAATGCTGGTAACCAATGACTTTGATACTTGATAGGGTAGAGAATATTGTGGGCAAAGGACAAAATGCTGGTAACCAGCATTTTCTCCTTTTCCCACAATGTTTTCTACTGCCTCTTCCTCTGGGGTTGTTAAAAGATGGATTGTGTGATAAAGAGTTGTTATGACCTATAACTGATAGAAAGTAATTTTGTATGATACATGTATATTCTCCAAAGGTACTTCACAAAATTTAAACCATTATTCCTTTACTACACAATTCTGAGTTTTAATGACTTTAAGAAGAAAAGCTTTTGAAAACATGGTGTAAAAAGGAGAAAAAGCTTGTAACCAGAATTTCCTCCTTTCCCCACAATGTATTTTTTTCCCCTATAAAAGACAAATCCAAACTTTTGAGCCATTCCTCATTGCTTTTGTCATCTGCAAATACATTCAGTGTTGACAAATGCAATAATCTGTTGTTCATGAAAGGGTTATGATTTACAAACTTACTGAGATTAGGTTTGGCTCTCAAAATTTGCAGAATATGTCTTGTGTTTCTTTGATCCTTAAATGGTACATTATCATATTGGCTTTTTTTTTGAAATTGTCTTTGTCCTTTTTCATCTTTCTTTAACCCATTACCACACAATCCCTATTTTTGACAACCCTGAGAAAGAAGCCTTTTGGAAACAATTGTGTAACCAGCATTTTCTTTTCCCACAATGTTTTCTACCCTACCACAGACAGAAATCACTATTTGGGTTACATTCAATTTGCCGTCTGCAAATGATTTCAATTTGGACCAGGCAAAAATTTTCTCGTTTGGTAAAGATTTAAACACACTATTACAAATTTAAATGACCCTGAGGAAATACCCTTTTGAAAAATATCGTGGAAATAGGAGGAACTGCAGGTAACAAGCATTTTTCCCTTTCCTGCAAGACTTTCTACAATTGCATTGACAATTACTATCATTTCAGCTAAATTCAATACATGTACATTGTTTGCAAAAGCTTTGAATTTGGACCAGTCTAAAACTTTTGTTGTTTGGTAATGAATTAACCCTTTACTCTATAGATACTCATTTCTATGCATTGCTTTTAGGAGCCTTTGGAAAACATTGTGGCAAAAGGTGAAATTGCTCATGACAAACAATTTCACCTTTTGTCACGATGTTTTCTATGCTATCAAAAGGTGTCATATACACATAAGAAACACATAGCGTCAATTAGAGATACCATAGAAATACCTTATGGGGTAAAAGGTTAAACAATTAAATTTTGTCCATGAAAAATGGCCTAACATAGCATGGTTTAATCCTGGGCAGCCATGCACATTTTCTTTACTAGATAAATTGCATATGTTGTTCCAAATAAGTTACAAATTTTCTAAATTAAATAATTCGTGCTGGGTAAGAAGGGGGTTTAACTCTTTACCAAACAAGAAAATTTTAGACCAGTCCAAATTGAAAGCATTTGCAGACAACAAAATAAATGTGACCAAAAAATTGAAAATGGTTTGGAAAGGGTATCTAGCATTTTCTCCTTTTCCCACAGTATTTTCAAAAGGCTTTTTTCTCAGGGCTGTTAAAAGCTGGAATTGTATACTAAAAGGTTAATGCATTTGTAAATAAATATCAAACCAAGCCAACCTATGCAATATGTGCCTGCTGACCTGTATCTAACATTTTTGCTTTCGATAAATTTTCTTCTAGTCCGAGGTTTTGTCTACCTCAGGATTCAAATGGTTGTCAGACAAAATGGATTTTACGGATCCAAAATTATGCCAAGGCTTTTTTAACCCATAAGGCATTTCTATGGTATCTCTAATTGACCCTAAATAACAACTAGGATGAAGCCGTTTCTTATGTCATTTGTGTATATAAAACTTTTTGATAACAGAAATCATTGTGACAAAAGGTGAAATTGCTCGTTATGAGCAATTTCACCTTTTGACACAATGTTTTCCAAAGGCTCCTACAAGCAATGCATAGAAATGAGTATCTTTGGAGTAAAGGGTTAATATAATGAATCACCATGATGCATTAAACTCCCTTTTCATGTGGCATGGCTCATATGGAATCAACATATATGAATAAAAAAAGAATAGTGTGTGCTTTAACTTTGAAAAAAAAAAAGAAATAAACCCATTGCTAGACTGCTAGTTGAGATACTCTTAACCGTTTATAACACAATAAACTCTTTACCACTTAACAAAATTTCAGACCTGTCCAAATTGAAAGCATTTGCAGACAACAATTTCAATGTGGCTCAATGATGAGGTCTTTGTTTGACATATTGGAAATTATTGTTAAAAAAAAAAGTAAAAAATGCTGTTTACCAACCTTTTCTCTTTTTTCCCACATGGTGTGGTAAAGCATTAAGAATTTCAATATTGCTGGTAATTGTCATTTACTTATTTACCAAAGCTTTTTTGAAGAATGAAAAGACCTATCCAATCATTCAACACTCATCTAAGTTCTCTCTGCAAAATGTTCTCAATTAGGACAAGCCTACAATTTTATTGACAAGTCTACAATTTTATTGTCTGGTAAGGAGCTTTTGTTACACTGCAAAGAAATTTCCTGTGCTCTGAATGGATATTTTGCCTTGAACATATATATCACGTACACTGGAAAAACAAATGTAAAAGCAGTTTCCTTTTCAGGAGCCCCATATACATGACCAAACTATCAGCACAATATCCAAAATGGCAGCTTCAATCAAGATTAACATCAAATTTATGCGCCAAACTGCACTTTCAGCATATATTACCTTGGTTTCAGTGACAAAAGTTCCCAATGAATGATGGCAGTTTTCATTGAATTGGGGCATTCAGAAGGGAAATTCTACTTGGCATACGCAATTTTTTAACATTCCCCCCCCCCCCCCAAAAAAAAATCCTTTAACCTATTACCACACAATCCCTACTTTTGATCAGCCTAAGAAACAAGCCTTTAGAAAGCATTGTGGAAAAAGGAGAAAATGCTGGCAACCAGCATTTTCTCCTTTTCCCACAATGTTCCTACCCTTCACAAAACAAATTTATAATTTTAAGTCACTTTTACTTTGTCGTCTGCATATGCTTTCGATTTGGACCAACCTAAAATATTGTTGATTGGTAATGACTTAACAAACATTGGAATGACAAAACTTTGCAGTATCATAAATTTGTTGTACGGTCAGGTGGCAGGGGATTTGGAAACTTGTTCATTGAATGTTCAGCTGTGGTGAATCATGTTGCCACCTCGCATTTAGCTTGGCGCAACATGATTCACCACATCTGTGAACAAATTCCCAAGTCCCCTGCCACCTGACCGTACGATGAATAAAGTGCAGAATGCCAATAAGTTGCTTTCAAGGACAATGTAAATCATGTTCAAATTGTGGATATCTCTGACTGAAAAAGTCCATTTCAGGAATTCAGTGCTTTACAGGTTAGGTAGCTTCAGAAAACAATGAAAGTCCGACTGCACTGATGGTACCAAGTGTCAATGTAACATACTTCGCTAACAGTTGTCAATTAAATCAGTGTTGTTCAAGCTATTTTGACCTCACAAAGACATACAAATATTTTGTGGGTTAGAAGAACATTTTTACATAGTTTGGAAAATCTTTAAAGGAAAGGAATTAATACCTTGTTAGACTCAAATGCCCTATATCCAAGTGTTTCCAAAAGTAGTCCACTGTAGTTTTGAAGCCCATTCAGTAGACTTAAATTTCCATGCACATAGAATTGAAATATTCCCTAGTTATTCAATTTACAAATAAATTAACTAGTGATTGTGATTCAAATAAATTAAAGGTAAAGGTATTTTTCTCTCAAATAATTAACAGCTTTATACAGTTTAAATTTCTAACAATACAAGTATTTGTTTTTTGTATATACAAGGATGTAAAATTTGTCAACTATAAACCACTTCAAGTAGTCTTACAACATGCCATTTCAACAAATATTGAGCCAAGTTTTGTGAAATGGGGATTGATGCATCTGCAAAAAATATCAACCCAGGTCACCTGGGCTGAAACCTTTTGCTACTGGGCAATTTTCCGTTTATCCAAGGACCAGCCAACCTGGTGATAAAGTTGGTTGTTAAAAAAAGTGGCTGTTAACTCCAAACAACAATATTTTAGGCTTGTCCAAATCCAAAGCATTTGCAGACGACAAAATAAATGTGACTGAAAATTTGAAATTTGTTCTGTAAAGGGTAGAAAACATTTTGGGAAAAGGAGAAAATGCTGGTTACCAGCATTTTCTTCTCCTTTTCCTACAATGTTTTCTAAAGGCTTCTTTCTTAGGGTCGTCAAAAGCAGGAATTGTGTGGTAATGGGTTAAACAAGACAATAATGTTTTCATGACTGATCTATCTGGGGAGTATTCTCTTCCTCCAAATACTGTGCCTCTCCATCATTGGCCAACAAGGCTTGCACTGTCTCCATTGAAACATTTTGTCCATCAGAGCTTTGTAGCTGTATAAATGTACCATCCTGGTTCTGGATGAAAATTGCACCGTCTTCAGTTTGGAAAATGTTTGTAGCTGGAATTTGAATGGTCTCAACTTGTTCTGTGTCACCAGTATTGTTCTCATACTCATAAAGCTCAGTGTGGGTAGGTTCAGTTTCTTCACCGTCATATTTTTCAGTTGTATACTGAGTAGAAATCGTTGAACATGGATTGACCATTGATTGTGTGTCAGACTCAAAATGATTGGTATCTTCTGTATGACCATTTGTTTCTGTAAAATTTACAGTCATTACCCTAGCACTATCATCAGATGTGGTATTTGTGTTTGCGGCTAAAGTCTCACCAGGTTCTTGTTTAATTTCATCCTTGACTCGTACAGATATGTCTTTAACTGGCTTTGTTTCACTTTGGAAGTTTTCAGACTCTTGTTTATTAATATTTTCACTGTGAATTCCTATAGGTTCTGTTTTACTGACGTCTTTGACAAATAAAGCAGTTGAGGTTTCAGGGTTTTCCTGTGTTACATGTGTATCTACAACAGCACTGTTTCTTACTATATGATTCTTTAACCCATTAAATGAGTTAACCTCCAAATTTTCTGATTCCTGAGAGAAAAGGGTAATACCAGTACCTCCCCCCAATTCATTCTGAATGGAAAGTTCTGAGGTGGTCTTGGGGTCAATAATGGCCTCTGATGAAAGAATGGAAGGCTGTGAAGACAGCGGTACAGCTGTACACATTGCTGGAAGAGTTCTACTTGAGTTGGATGATTTCATTTTAGACTGAGGCATTAATGGACTTTGAACAGGAACACTATTACTCATGCTAGTCTGAAAGATTATTCCCTGTGATGAAATGAGATTTTCTGTACCTGAGGAAATATCTACCTTGGCTTCCTTTGGCATCTGTACAGTGGTCATATAGCCTGGTTCCATAGTTCTATCTTGATTTAACAGCTGGTTCCCATCAAAGACCAAAGACTGTGGTTTCTGATTAGTTCCATTTGTTTTTTCTGAACCAGAATTCAAACCTGAGACAATGACAAACTTTTGTGCTGGTTGAGAGGATTTAGGTTGCAATGGCATACTACTCTGTTTGAGGACTGAGTTTGAGAGTAAGGAAATCACTTTTGGATTATATGGATCATTTCTCTGATTTGTATGCATGTTACCAGATACACTTTTTATGGGCAGGGTATTTGACACTAACAATGGACTAGCAACTGATGCACTAGTTTGAACAAGCACTGTGGATTGAATTGAAGCACTTGAAGAAGACACTGAGACAATAACTGGTTTATCTATGGAAACACTTGCTTTTTGAGGAGATTCTGTACTTTCATCTTTCAAGGAGCCGTTTTTTACTCTCTTGGATGGAGAGAGAATTTGCTCTGGGGACACAACTTCCACTGTTCTTTTCAAGAATGATCTGTTGGTTTTGTCATTGTGTGCAGAATGATTGGTGGTGAGAAAATGATACTTATAGGTCACACTGGCATCCTCTTCAGCTATCTCCTTCACTTTGTATAGACCACTTTGAAGCCCTAGTCCTTCTGCTACAGATGTATTCTCCACCTATAAAATGTGTAAAAAGACGGAATAAGTCCCACTTAACCACTTACCAAACAATACAGTCTCTTAACTCTTTACCAAATGACAAAATTTAAGACTTGTCCAAATTAAAAGCATTTACAGATGACAAAATAAATGTGAATCAAAAATTGAAAACTGATGTGGGAAGGGTAGAAAACATTGTGGGAAAAGGAGAGAATGCTGGTTACCAGCATTTTCTCTTTTTCCAAGAGTATTTTTAAAGGCTTTCATTCTCAGGGTCGTCAAAAGTCGGGATTGTGTGGTAAATAGTTGAGAACCACAGAGAAGAAGGCTTTTGAGATAAAAATTGTGGTAACCAACATTTTCTTCTTTTCCCACAAATGTTTCATACCCTTTCAGATGCAAATTGTATCTGAACCAATTTAATTTGTCCTCTGCAAAGGTTTCAATTTGAACAAATCTTACTTTGTTGTCTGGTAAAGACTTAAGCCTTAACCCTTTCCCACACAATGACAACTTTCAACGACCCTGAGTTAGAAGCCTTTTGAAAACATTATGGGAAAAGGAGAAAATGCTGGTTACCAGTATTTTCTCCTTTTACCACAATGTTTTCTACCCTTCCCAAATCAAATCAAATCAAATTATAATTTTTGTGAAATTATTTCGAAATCTGACCAGCTGTTTCAGAGAAGAAGAATTTTCAAAAATTTCTTCATTTCCACATAGTGCAAGTAGCCCCTATTCACCAGCGCCATGTTTCTTGACAGATCAAAATGTCGCAAACAATTTTTGAAAAGGGTCACCCAAGGAACATCTCTGTGAAATTATTTCAAAATCTTTCCAGCCGTTTCAGAGAAGAAGAATTTTCAAGAATTTCTTCATTTCCCTATAGTGCAAGTAGCCCCCATTCACCAGAACCATGTTTCTTGACCAATCAAAATTTCACACACAGTTTTTGAAAAGGGTCACCAAAAGAACATCCCTGAGAAATTATTTCAAAATCTGACCAGCGTAGAAGCATTTTTAAGAATTTCTTCATTTCTGTAAAGTGCAAGTAGCCCCCATTCACCAGAGCCATGTTTCTTGACGGATCAAAATTCCGCCAACACTTTTTGAAAAGGGTCACCCAAGGAACATCTCTGAAATTATTTTAAAATCTGTCCAGTGGTTTCAGAGAAGAAGATTTTTAAAGAATTTCTTAGAAAATTCCATTTGGTTGCCATGGCAACCAGAGTTTTTGATGGAATCAAATTCTGTGGACAATTTTTAAAGAGGATCTCCAAAGGGAACATTCCAGTCAAGTTTAGGAGGAGTTGATGTTTAAAGAATTGTTGACGATGCATGACGGATGACGGACCCCGGTTGATCATTAAAGCTCCCCTTGAGCATGTTGTGCTCAGGTGAGCTAAAAAAAACATGCAATATAAAGGACTTCAAATATATACTTATATATACATATCCCCATTGATGTCTGTGTCTCTTGCAACATGAAAACTTAAAATTTTTCAAGCAACATAAAATCTGCAACTTCTGTGGCTGCACAAGTTAACCCATTACCACACAATCCCTACTTTTGACGCCCCAGAGAAAGAAGCCTCAAGAAAACATTGTGGGAAAAGGAGAAAATGTTGGTAACTAGCATTTTCTCCTTTTCCCACAATTTTTTCTACCCTTCACAAACCAAAATTCAAATTTTCAGCTACTCTTATTTTGTTGTCTGCAAATGCTTTCAATTTGGACAAACCTAAAATTTTGTCGTTTGGTAATGAGTTAAAGAGATGTATACCCACTTTTAGAGTTTTGAAGTCATTGTGGGCCTCTGTCTCTGGTACAAACTGTAGGTACTCCTGACACAACTTTTTAACATTATGGTGAAGTTTTTCGTATTCTTTGTATATGTCATCTACATGAGGTTTTGCTGGATCTCCCTTCTCTACTTTCATCAACAGGAACTCCCATAGAGTGATTACTTTGGCTAAACGAGGTAGTACTATCTCCATTAATTCCTCATCAGTGCATTCTCTGATAAGCTGTACAGAAGAAAACATTAATTTCAACTATCAACCAAGTCAAGGAACTGACTAAATTAACAGCAGGGGCTTTCCTACCTTTGGTACATGAACTTTGGGAAAATGGATACATAAATACATCGAAATGGGTAACTGGACCATTTTTGCAATTGCAATTCAGAACATTCACTTTGGAGGTTGTGCACCAGAAAAAATCTATTGTGAATGAATGAAAAATTCTCTGAACGCAAATTTGGGCCTGTATTCCCTGACCAGTCTTGACCCTGTGTTTGACGACAAAATTTTAGCCTTGTCAAAATTGAAAGCATTTGCAGACAACCATTACAGTGTGGCTTTGATAGAGTAAAAAACATTGTGGGAAAAGGAGAAACAAGAGGGCCATCATGGCCCTGTATCACTCCACTGGCTAATTCGTAAAAAACACTACAAGCCAAACAGTACATTATTTGGCCAACTGGTTTCAAACTTGAGGGCATACAATTTTTTTCCATAAAAACCTACAAAAAAGTTGTGACCCCTGGGCAAATCCAATTTTGACCACAAAGCTATAATTACTTGAATCCTGGTGGAGGTCTACAAGATAAAGCCCCATACTAAATAATACAGGTCTAGAATGTGTGGTTATAAACAAGAAGATTTTCAAAGTTTTCTCAATAAAGGCCCTGTAAAACATAAAATCCATGAGACAAGGCTAAATTTAGTGGTCCTAGTCTTTATTATGGTAAGTAACAAGATGACTTAGAAAGTTTTCACCACAAAAGCCAATGTAAAACTTGTGACCCCTGGTGTGGGGACAAACTTGACCCTAAGGCTGTAATTTGGGCCCTCCTGGTAGAGGCCCACTAGATAAAGCTACATGCCAAATTTGGTAGCCCTAGGCCTTGTGGTTTCAGAGAAGAAGATTTTTAAAAATTTTCAATATTTTTCAGTTTTGTTGCCATGGCAACCAGAGTTTTTGAAGGAATAAAATTCTTTCAAGGAATTCTGAAGAGGATCATGGCAGGATCATTTCTGTGAAGTTTCATCAAAATTGGATGGGTAGTTTCAGAGAAGAAGATGTTTGAAATAAAAGTTAACGCACGCACGGACGCACGCACAGACGGACGGACGCACGACGGACAACGGGCCATGACATAAGCCCGCTGGCCTTCGGCCAGTGGAGCTAAAAAACTGGTTACCAGCTATTTCTTTTACTACAAAGTTTTCAAAAGGTATCTCTTCTAGGGTCATTAAAAGTTGGCATTGTGCGGTAAAGGGTTAAGTTCATTCTCAATCTTATTCTCAAGAATATTCTAAATTTGAAGATAACACAACTTCTAAGAGGCTTAACCAGCTTTTGATAGCCAAAATGATATCCGAGTTACTTTCTAAATCTAGAATATGATTTTAAATAAGAATGTTTGTGGATATGAACCCTGGTTTTCATGGCAAATATACCATCATTTAAAAGCACAAAAATATAGATAGTATACTAAACTTAATACATGTATATCTAGGATTAGCAGAAATATTTGTATACACAATACTTTTTTGTTACAATTCTGGGCTGATCATCTGTCTGATTTTATGGTACTTTCCAAGTGATTTCAATGACCTGAGATTTGAATGACAATCATTTGAAATAGATCCAAACACGTAAGATGTTCAGTCACATATGATTTTTAAATTTTTATGGTATCAAAATAAGACACAATCTTATAGTTTCTTTTGGTTATTTCTATTTCACAAGGATGTTTTCAAATATGTTATTCAAAGTCAATCAAAGGTAAAAAACAGACAACAAACATACTTGTAAAATTTCAAATCAAGTTCTATTACCTAGTTACCATTTTAATTTTTAAATATTCTGTGACTGTCAACAGAATCAATGTTTAACTCTTTACCAGATGATATCATTTTAGACTAGTCCAGATTGATACTGCTTATCTGCATTTTCTCCATAATGTATTCAGAAGGCTTCTTTCCCTGGGTCGTAAAATCCAGGGATTGTTTGGTAAAGGGTTAGATTAGTCTATTAAAACCTTGTTTCTCACTCTTTTCCCATAGCATGCTGTAAAATGGCAAAAAATAAAGAGATACTCAAAACATAATAAGTATCATGGGGCTTTTGTCCCTACCCCTGGTAAAGAGTTTGGCAGTGACAGAAGAATCCTATCGAATGATTTTTCATCCAACTGAACAGTGATTGCTTGAAATTTATATACCTGAATTTATAAACTGATTTTTTTAATGGCTATACTTGGATATCGCTCTGTTCATGTCAGTTATTTTCAGTTATTAACTCTTTACCACACAGTCCCGACTTTTAATGAGCCTGAGAAAGAAAGCCTTTGAAAACATTGTGGGGAAAGGAGAAAATGCTGGTAACCAGCATTTTCTCCTTTTCCCACAATGGTTTCTACCCTTCACTAAATAATTTTCAAAATTTTATTCACTTTTATTTTACCATCTGCAAAGGCTTTCGATTTGGACGAACCTAAAATTTTGTCGTTTGGTAATGAGTAATATGAGCAAAATAACAAGAGAGCCATTAGCCCTGGAACGCTCACCTTAGACAATAGCTTATGAGTGAAATTCAATTCTTTGAGCAACTTTGTTAAAGCTTCACCCAAGGAACATCCCTGCCAAGTTTCATCAAGATTGGCTCTACACCTTCCAGTTTCAAAGAAGAATTTTAAATTTTCCTGCTTTGTCCTATGTTCGAACTTGTGGTCCCCAGGACTGGGTCACTTATAACCAAAGCAGCATCCTTGGAACAAACTTGGTAGAGGTCCACTCAAAGATGCTAGATACCAAATATCAAAGCCCTACACCTTCTCGTTTAAGAGAAAAAGAAATTTAAAATTTTCCTTCTTTGTTCCTATGTTCCAACCTGTGAGCTCCGGGGCATGGCCAGTTTTGACCCCAGGGACATAACATGACCAAACTTGGTAGAGGTCCACTAGACCCCAGGGACATAATATGACCAAACTTGGTAGAGGTCCACTAGAAGATTCTGCATATCAAATATCAAAGCTCTGCACCTTCAAGTTTCAGAGAAGATTTTTAAAGTTTTCCTATGTTGTTGCTATGTTTGAACCTGTGACCCCCCGGGGCAGGGCCAGTTTTGACCCCAAGGGCATAATATGAACAAATTTGGTAAAGGACCACTAGCGATTTCTACATGCCAAATATCATAGCTCTATGCATTCTAGTTTTAGAGAAAAAGAATTTCAAAATTTTCTTTCTTTGTTCCTACGTTCGAACTTGTGACCCCCCGTGGCGGGGCCAGTTTTGACCCCAGGGTCATTTAATCAAACATGGTAGAGGTCCACTAGGAGATGCCACATACCAAATATCAAAGCTCTACGTCATCTGGTTTCAGAGGAGAAGAATTTTTAAGTTTTCCTTCTTTATTCCTATGCTCAAACAAGTGACCCCCAGGGTGGGGCCAGTTTTGACCCCAGGGACATCATTTGAATACACTTGAAAGAGGTCCACTAGGAGATGCAACAGACCAAATATCAAAGCTCTACGCTTTCTAGTTTCTGAGGAAAAGAATTTAAAAGTTTTGTCATCTTTGTTCCTATGCCCAAATTTGTGACCCAGGGGTGAGGCCAGTTTTGACCCCAGGGACATAATTTGAACAAACTTGGTAGAGGTTCACTAGGAAATGCCACATACCAAATATCAAAGCGCTATGCCTTCAAATTTCAGAGGAGAAGATTTTTAAAGTTTTCCTTCTATGTTCCTATGCTCAAACTTGTGACCCCCAGGTTGGGGCCAGTTTTAACCCCAGGGGCATAATTTGAACAAACTTGGTAAAGGTCCACTAGGAGATGCCACATACTAAATATCAAAGCTCTACGCGTTTAAGTTTCAGAGGAGAAGATTTTTAAAGTTTTCCTTCTTTGTTCCTATACTCAAACTTGTGACCCCTGGGATGGGGCCAGTTTTGAACCCAGGGATATAATTTGAACATACTTGGTAGAGGTCCACTAGGAGATGCTACATACCAAATATCAAAGGTCTATGCCTTCAAGTTTCAGAGGAGAAGATTTTTAAAGTTTTCCTTCTTTGTTCCTATGCTCAAACCCGTTATCCCCTGTGGCGGGGCCAGTTTTGACCCTAGGGGCATAATTTGAACAAACTTGGTAGAGGTCCATTAGGAGATGCTAAATACCAAATATCAAAGCTCTACACCTTCTAGTTTCAGAGAAGAAGATTTTCAAAGATTTCTTTTTTTTTCCTTTTTGATGCCATGGCAACCAGAGTTATAGGTGGATTTAAATTTTTTGAAAATTTTGGTAGAGCTTCACCCAAGGAACATTCCTGCCAAGTTTCATGAATATTGGCCCAGTGGTTAAGGAGGAGAAGATGTTTAAAGAAATTGTTGATGGACGCCAGACATAGGGCGATCACAATAGCTAATCCTTTAGCACTTCATGCTAAGGCGAGCTAAAAAGTGGTTTGGTCAGTACAATGAGAAATAAGTCCCAGTTAAACTAACATCTAAATGATCTTGGCATTGATTTTTAAGGCCATTTTTTGTAAGGATGTGTCAACATAGCAGCTATTGTGGATCAAGACCGCAATGTAGTGACCAGTCTAGTCTGGCTCTACAATGTCTGTAAAAGAAACGTAATTCTTTACCAAGGGACAAAACTTTGGCCTTTCAAAATTAAAAACATTTGTAAATGACAAATAAATGGGTAAATCAAATAATATAATTTGTCTGTCAGTGGGAAAAAAGGAGAAAATACTGGTAACCAGCAGCTTCTCCTTTTCCCATAAGGATTTCAAAAGCCACCCCTTGTCATTTAAATGTGGGTTTGTATGGTAAAGGGTTAAATTGTCTTCCCAGTTCAAATGTTATGTCATCACCCACAATATCTTGATTTAATTGATTGCTGTTTCCCAAACACAAATGATGTTATTAAAGCAGTATCATGCATCTAATACATGTACCGTGATTCATGTTTACTTTATTGTTTCTTTTCTGAATGAAATACAATTCTTCTTACATCCTTCAATTTATTCTGTCGACGTATTTCTGGATCAATTTTGTTATAAGCTCCTCTTCCCCTCCATCCTCTACCTCCTCTAGGTCGACCTCTAGGGTTGCCCCGTCGGGATGGTGTAGGCGTGTAGGGCAGACTGTAAGAAGAATCTCGACTGTCCTCAGAAAAACTTGCATTACTATTAGTACCCACTCCATTGGGTGTTCCATTAGTTGTTGTGACATTGGGTGTATTTTCTGCTGTAGAAGATGAACCATTCATGATGATTTCTGTACCTGGTGGAGGGGCAACTTCACAAAAAAAAAATCAAAATTTAGACCCTCAGCACAAAAACTGTACATATATGAGGTGAAACTGATCAAGTAATTTAGTGCTCAAACATTACATCTATCATCAGTGTTCCCATGGAAATTTTTACTGTTTTTTATTTTGTATCCCCTTCAATTGGAAAACAGGGGTATAAGAAAGCAAGAAGGCCATGACGGCCTTGAAGACACTCACCTGAGACTTTCGAATAAACATGGCCCATTTCTTATCTCCTCAGAGATATCAAGACAAACACTCATGTGTGTTGGACTTACAAATACGGCCTCTAAAGTGAACACAAGCTTTTTCTAGAATTTGTCTCAGCAGTCTACTTGACATCCAGAAATTATCCAGATAAACATTGTGAAACTTTCATGAGAATTTGAAAGAAAATGTGGTTTGAAGGCTGTACAAAAAGTTTTTCTGTGATTTGACCTACATGTAGTTTTTATCCTACATGACCCACACTCATAAATACATTTTTACCAAATTTCAAGAATCAAAATGTGGCCTCTAAAGCATACCCAAGGTTTTTCCAAGTTCCACACAAGGGTTTTCTAGTATCTGACCTAGTTTTTGACTTGACATGACCCACTTTCTCTTGTTTCAGGTATCATCAAACAAACATTCTAACCAACTTTACTGGAATGAAAATGTGGCCTCTAGAGCGTACAAAAGGTTTTTGGTGACCTTGTTGGTGACTGGACATGGCAGATTTTTGAACTTGTCCGAGATATCATCAAGACAAATATTCTGACTAACTTTTAAACGAACTGGACTGAAAATGTGGCCTCTACAGCATACACAAGGCTTTTCTAAAATTCAACTTGGTGACCTAGTTTTTACTGGACATGATCAATTTTGGAACCTGTCCAAGATATCATCAAGGCAAATATTCTGACCACCTTTCAGAAGTATAGGACAGAAAATGTAGCCTCTAGAGGGTTCACAAGGTTTATCTAAGCTTTGACCTGGTGACCTAGATTTTGACCCCACATGGCCCCTCTTTCCAACGCATCTGAGATAAATACTATCAAGACAAATATTCTGATCAAATTTCAAGAGTATTGGACTAAAAAAGTGGCTTCTAGAGCATACACAAGGTTTTTCTAAGATTTGACATGGTGACCTACTTTTTGACTGGACATGAACCATTTTTGAACTTGTGCAATATCATAAAGGCAAAGATTCTGACTAACTTCAGGAGTATTACATAGAAAATGTGGCCTCTAGAGCTTACACAAAGTAAAAAATGGCGACACACAATGCACAAAGCCTGACAGACAGAGCACAATCACAAAAGCTCAATTCATGCTCATGTCAGCTCAAAATATATAAAAAGTACATCGTCAGTTTACTTCCAAAACCTCATAACTACAGCTTGTTACAAGCTGTAGTTACGAGGTTTTGGAAGTAAACCGCTGATAAGCATTTACACATGGTCTTACTGTTATAGGTCCATAATGATTATACATTAAATTCCTTTTTTCCATAACATTGCAATTCATCAAATGAAAACAAAATTTGATTTTTAAATATACATTAGCTCCCTTTTACTAAGACACATCATTTTTTATGTATAGAAAAAAAAAATGTATCAACAGAGACTACATGTGGGTGCCAATACCTGATTTTTCAGTGAAAATTCTTAGTCGAAAAGGGAGCATAACTGTTTATCTTGATGGTTATCAACCCCTGTATGGGTTCCCCTTTTGATAGTTAACAACTTGTCAGAATATAAAGTAAATATCCTTAGTAATAAATGCGATATTACAAAATATCGAAGTTTTTGCTCGACAAAGACACCAGGTCCCGCATTCACCAATCATTCTTGAGAATATTCATAGTCTTATTCCCCAAGATTTTCTAAAAATACATTTACACACATATAGAGGATATTTGTTTCGGTGAAAGATCGAAATTTATTTCATCCAGTGGACACCATAGGTAATATTTTATCGAGTGGCACAACCACAAGTGAAAAAATTACCGATGGTGTTCATGAGATGAAATAAATTTTGATCTTTCACCGAAAAAAAAAAAACCCCAAATATTCTATTTATTTCATGCTTTTAATCCTTTCTTGGGGAAGCTTTATCAAAATCCAGGCCAGTTTTTTTCTTTCCCATTATTACCTCCTGCACTACAACGCATTGCAATATTATGTGAAGTGCGAGAAATGTAACGTAAATGGCTTCATATTTCCCATCTGGTTGTGACTGAGGCAACTGCAATTTACCTGCGCAACAAGAACATGATATGGTATAAGGTATTTTCACTGGTCATTCCCGTGTAATATCAAAAAATATTTTCACAGCTATTTCTCGATATTCTACTGGAAAGCATGAAAAAAACTGTTTTCTTAAATACTAGTAGTTGGTGTAAACATTAAATATCAGGTCAAATTCTTTTTGACTCACTCATATCACTATCTCCCTCCAGGTCAATTGAGCCATGAGATGGATTTATCTTTAAATGTCTTGCTAATCCAGCTCTACCAATGTATGCCTTCTCACAGGTTATGCATTTCCATTTCTTGGGTTTAATAGAATTCAGACCTACAAAAAATAATTTACTATGTTAATGTCTACAAGGTTTGTCTTCAAATAATTATATCCTTAATTTCAAACAGTAAAAACATTTTGTCAGTGTTCACTTAAAAGGTTATGTAGCCTCTTAACCCATTACCACACAATCCCGACTTTTAACGACCCTGAGAAAGAAGCCTTTTGAAAACATTGTGGGCAAATGAGAAAATGCTGGTAACCAGCATTTTCTCCTTTTCCCACAATGTTTTCTATCCTCCCAAAACCACATTTCATATTTTTAGGCACATTTATTTTGTTGTCTGAAAATGCTTTCAATTCGGACCAGTGTAAAATCTTCTTGTGTGGTAAAGGGTTAAGGTATTTTTAGATTTTGTGCCAAAAATCAATAAAGCATTGTGGGAAAGTCAAGTGACTTGCACGTGACTAATAATGCTTAAATTCCATTACATAACAAACATGTAATAATTATTTTCCATAATATCTTGTTCGGACACTATGTTTGAAACTTTGTCTGTGTATTCCTGTATGTAAATGAAAGAAATAATCATCAAACAAGAGGGCCAAGATGGCCCTGGATCGCTCACCTGAATTTTTGAGGGACCATAGCCTTTCTTTTTTCTAAGGTATTGAAACACTGGAAACAAAATCGTTATTTTGCCAAGCAATTTTTAAAAGGTCAGCTGTAAAAGTCCTTTCAAAATCTGACCAGCAGTTTCTGAAAAGAAGAATTTTTAGGAGTTTCTTAATTTCCGTACAGTGCAAGTAGCCCCCAATCACCAGAACCATGTTTCTTGACCTGTAAAATTTTCCAAAATCTGACCAGCCGTTTCAGAGAAGAAGAATTTTCAAGAAATTCTTCATTTCCATATAGTGCAAGTAGCCCCCATTCACCAAAGCAATGTTTCTTGATGAATCAAACTTTCACGAACACTTTTTGAAAAGGGTCACCCAAGGAACATCTCTGTGAAATTATTTCATATTCTGACCAACCGTTTCAGAGAAGAAGAATTTTTAAAAATTTCTTCATTGCCCTATAGTGCAAGTAGCCCCCATTCACCAGAGCCATGTTTCTTGACGAATCAAAATTTCATGAACAAGTTTTGAAAAGGGTCATCCAAAGAACATCTCTGTGAAATTATTTCAAAATCTGACCAGCAGTTTCAGATAAGAATTTTTAAGAATTTCTTCATTTCTGTATAGTGCAAGAAGCCCCATTCACCAGAGCCATGTTTCTTGACCTATCAAAATTTCGCGAACAAATTTTGAAACAGGTCATCCAAAGAACATCTCTGTGAAATTTTTTCAAAATCTGACCACGTTTCAGAGAAGAAGAATTTTTAAGAATTCCTTCATTTCTGTATAGTGCATGAAGCCCCCATTCACCAGAGCCATGTTTCTTGACAGATCAAAATTTCGCGAACAGTTTTTGAAAAGGGTCACCCAAGGAACATCTCTGTGAAATTATTTTAAAATTTGGCCAGTGGTTTCAGAGAAGAAGAATTTTTAAGAATTTCTTCATTTCTGTATAGTGCAAGAAGCCCCCATTCACCAGAGCCATGTTTCTTGATGGATCAAAATTTCGCGAACAGTTTTTGAAAAGGGTCACCTAAGGAACATCTCTGTGAAATTATTTTAAAATCTGGCCAGCGGTTTCAGAGAAGATTTTTTAAGAATTCCTTCATTTCTGTATCTATAGTGCAAGAAGCCCCCATTCACCAGAGCCATGTTTCTTGACGGATCAAAATTTTACAAACAATTTTTTAAAAGGGTCACCCAAGGAACATATGTGAAATTATTTTAAAATCTGACCAGTGGTTTCAGAGGAAAAGATTTTTAAAGAATTCCCTAGAAAATTCCATTTGGTTGCCATGGCAACCAGAGTTTTTGATGGAATCAAATTCTGTGAACAATTTTTAAAGAGGACCTCCCAAGGAACATTCTAGCCAAGTTTGGTCCAAATCCGCCCAGCGGTTTAGTAGGAGTTGATGTTTAAAGAATTGTTGATGACGCACGACTCACGACGTACTGACGCACGACGGACACCGGGTGATCCTAAAAGCTCCCCTTGAGCACGTTGTGCTCAGGTGAGCTAAAAATAGAAAGTGTCTTCCCGTTGGTGTCAACCTGGGCCATAGCAAATCTTTAATTTCTCGCGTTGTTGGATGGTTTTCGACTACTGAGGTTTTATGAACGCAAATTAAAAGGCTTTGGGAGTGTAAGGATGATTTTTGTGCATTTATGTAAAATTTTCATCCCAAAATCTGAAGAGCCACTAATCTAACTCATTACCAAACAATATTTTAGGCTTGTCCAAATCAAAAGCATATGCAGACGACAAAGTAAAAGTGACTGAAAACTTGAAATTTGTTTTGTGAAGGGTAATAAACATTGTGGGAAAAGGAGAAAATGCTGGTTACCAGCATTTTCTCATTTTCTCCTTTTCCAACAATGTTTTCTAAGGGCTTATTTCTGAGGGTCGTCAAAAGTAAGGTTTTGTCCTTAACAAGAGGACCATGATGGTCCTATATCGCTCACCTGAGTACCAAGCTGTAAAATCAAACTTGTGACCCTGGGCAGGGCCAGTGTTGACCCCGGGGGCATCGTAAGAAAAAACTTGGTAGAGGTCCACTATGAGATGCTACTTACAAAATATCAATGCTCTATGCCTTCTAGTTTCAGAGAAGTAGAATTTTAAAATTTTCCTTCTTTGTTCTTATGTTTCGAACTTGTGACCCCTGGGGCAGGGCAAGTTTTGACCCCAAGGGCATAGTATGAAGATACTTGTAGAAGTCCACTAAGACATGCTACATACCAAATATCAAAGCTCTACGCCCTCTAGTTTCAGAGAATAAGAAATTTAAAGTTTTCCTTCTTTGTTCCTGTTTCAATCTTGTGACCCCCGGGGGCGGGGCCAGTTTTGACCCAAGGGACATCATATGAACAATCTTGGTAGAGGTCAACTGGCAGATGTTACATACCAAATATCATAGCTCTGCACCTTCCAGTTTCAGAAAAGAAGATTTTTAAAGTTTTCCTTCTTTGTTCCTAAGTTTCAAACTTGTGACCCCTGGGACGGGGCCAGTTTTGACCCCAGGGGCATCATATGAACAATCTTGGTACAGGTCCACTAGGAGATGCTACATACAAAATATCAAAGCTCTGATCCTTCTAGTTTCAGAGAAGAAGAATTTTAAAGTTTTCCTTCTTTGTTCCTTTGTTTCAAACTTGTGACCCCTGGGGCAGGGCCAGTTTCGACCCAAGGGCCATCATATGAATAATCTTGGTAAAGGTCAACTAGGAGATGCTACATACTAAATATCAAAGCTCTGCACCTTCTATTTTCAAAGAAGATGATTTTTGAAGTTTTCCTTCTTTGTACTTATGTTTCAAAATTGTGACCCCAGATGCAGGGCCAGTTTTGACCCCAGGGGCATCATATGAACAATCTTGGTAGAGGTCTACTAGGAGATGCTACATATCAAAAATCTAAGCTCTGCACCTTCTAGTTTCAGAGAAGAAGAATTTTAAAGTTTTCCTTCTTTGTTCCTATGTTTCAAACTTGTGACCCCTGGGGTGGTGCCAGTTTTAACCCCAGGGGCATCAGAAGAAGATTTTCTAAGATATTGCTATTTTTTTTCCTTTTGGTTGCAATGGCAACCAGAATTATGGCTGGAATTCAATCTCTTGAACAACCTTGGTAGAGCTTCACCCAAGGAACATTCCTTCCAAGTTTTATCAAGATTGGTCCAGTGGTTTAGGAGGAGAAGATGTTTAAAGAAATTGTGGACGACGGACGAGGCACGATGGACGACGGACAATGGGCGATCACAAAAGCTCACCAAAACAGAATATTTTCAAAAAACTTAAATACCTAGCACCAATTATGTATCAACTGCTGTTTGATAATCAAGGGAGGTAAATAATAAGAACCAATATCCTTTATAACAGGAGTTATTTCCTTTGATTAATGTTTAATTTGAGTTATCTATATATGGAATCCCATCTTAAACTTTTCATCCCTGGAATGGGGCCACTTTTGACCCCAGGCCTATAATATGAAGGAACTTGTTAAAGATCCATTAGATAAAGGTACATATACCAAATTCAGAAGCCCTTGGCTTTGTGGTTTCAGAGAAGATGATTTTTAAATATGTATTTTTTTTTTCCAGTTTTTATACCATGACAACCAGTGTTTTTGAAGGAATGAGATTCTATCAAGAAAAATTGAAGAGGACCATCAGTATCTGTAAGGTTTCATCAAATTTGGACGGGTAGTTTCAGAGAAGTAGTTTGAAATAAAAGTTAACACATGCATGGACAGACGCAAGACGGATACCTGCCCGATGGCCTTTGCCCAGAGGAGTTTAAAAAAAAAAGGCAATAATGGATTTGGGTTATACTATCAACTTCAAAGTTTCATTCTAGTTTTTTTCTAACAAGTCATAGGGTTTACTTACTATATATTACCCTTGAGTGAGGAGTCCTGAATTTTAATAGCTAACTAATGGCTTTGGGGCGACTGCCTAACTTTAACCCTTTACCAAACAATCCCTAGTTTTTACGGCCCTAAGTAGAAGCCTTTTGAAAACACTGTGGGAAAAGGAGAAAATGATGGTAACCAGCATTTTCTCCTTTTCCCTCAATATTTTCTACCTTGCTGGAAACAAATAGCAATTTTTGAGTTATGTTTATTTTTGTCATCAGCAACCTAATGCTTTCAATTTGGACCAGTCTAAGATTTTGTTGTTTGGTAAAGGGTTAAGGCAGTAACCCTGACTCCAACTTCCTTATTTATCTTAAATCCCTGAGTAAAAAACATAGTGACAAAACTAGAGCTATCACTTAACGTGATTATACCCCCCACCCGCTCCTTGTCACAAAAACAGGTCTTTGTTACAGAATGCAGAATGGTTAATAGTACAAAAGTAGAGTTTAAAAAGTTGAAGGGGAAATAATTCCTTAACAAGTTCAAGGGGAGATAATTCCGCAACAAATTATTGCAGAGGCATGAAAGTAATACATCCCATCATAACATGTACCAAAACATTATGTATAAAATTGGGTTCAGTATATTCTAAACTCTACATATGTGAAAAATATTAAAGGGCAATAAATGGAAAAAAAAAAAAAAAAAAAAGGGTGGCACAGTTACAAATTTTGTGAATTTCTCTTATCTACAAGGTGTTCTATCACTCTTTGAAGGTTCAAGATCATAGCTTTTATATTTTAAAAATAATGGCCCAGACGAAAATTCAAAGTGAAAACTAACAAAGGGCAATAACTCAAAAAGGATGGCAGAGTTATGGTTCTTGTGCGATGCACTTCTTCATAAAGTATTCTATTAGTCTATGAAGTTTCAAGATGATGGATTTTGAGGTTTAGAAGTTATGGTCTTTACAAAAATTCAAACTGAAAATTAACAAAGGGCAATAACTCAAAAAAATAAAGGTGGCAGAGTTGTGGTTCATGTGCACTGCACTTCTCCATAATGGGTTCTATCAGTGTATGAAGTTCCAAGTTAATAGCTTTAATTATTTTGGAAGTTATGGCCTGGACAAAAATTCAAACTGAAAATTAAAAAAGAGCGGTAACTCAAAAAGTAAAGGTGGCAGAGTTATGGTTCATGTACACTGCACTTTTCCATGTTTTCTATCAGTGTATTCAGTTTCAAGTTGATACCTTTCATAGTATGGAAGTTATGGTCTGAACAAAACTTCAAAGTGAAAAGTTGGATTATTTCTGAAAACAGGGGCAGATATTAATTTCAGGACATAAACAGCTATCCAAATTCTAAGAGTCAGGTGCCCAACTAAACATCATGGAGATTCATTGTAGCAAGTTTCAAATAATTATGATGGAAACTGTAGGAGGAGTTGCGCACACAAGAAATTGCTAACAGACGGATGGATGGACAGACAGACGGACAACCCGGGTATAACATAATACGACCCTTCGGGCATATAAAAAGAAAACTACTTCTGGATAAAATTCAGACACGCCAACCAAATGCAAAAGATTGTGTGAGATTGCTGAAGTAGGGTTCCTGAATCAACCCAATGTACCGTTTGGAGGCTTACGCTGGAGCTGGTGTTGTGGTAGACACTTACAGTGCAGTAGGGCTGTTTTGGTACACATTCTTCTCAGCTGGCCTAAACAGCACCCTTTTACTTTGACACTAGGTTTTAATTCAATAGTACCCTCCTTCAACAATATGGTAGCAATTTATGTCAAATACCAAAAGCCCAGTTATCCAGGTTGAATAATTAAGATGGGAGTGGGGGTGGGGGTGTTTCTGTGTAAGGTGGTATTCCGGTGGTTTGTTGGGCCCTACAGAATTATTTTACAGATATTTATGTAAATTTACTACTTGAAGTCATTAAAAAGCTGAAAAGACATTCTTAAGAGACCCTTATTGAAGAACATCAAAATGACATTTTGTCATGGGTTCTTGTGGGGGTTCTTTGCAGCAATTTATTTTTCATGTCAGTTAATAAATAGATTTTTCTACACATAAATTTGTCAATTAAGGGGATTTCTTAATTTTTAAGATACACAACTTCTGGTTGGCTATAAAACCGAATGAATAACATCAAAACCTGTCATTTTACACTAGATAGGCATAGAATGAGAAACGTTGATTGGTCTTGTAACATTTTTCAGTAACAGACCAATACATGTTTCATCATTAGCTGCCCTGATGGAGAACAGAATGGTTCAATATTTTTCTTGGCTCAATCTACTTGTAAATGTTGTTGTGTTTGATGTGAATGTTAATATGGCAATATTGGCTGTACAACAGATGACACAAAGGTATTGACTTTTGCCTATGCAGTTTAAAAAGATGAGGAAAAGTAATTTAGAATTAAAAAGGAAAGACAGACAGTCAACGAGAAAAATCTCAAAATGGTCTTTTCTGTCTTTCTTTTCTCTTACCTAAGGTCTTGCACGTAACCAACATTTGATACATGAACTTTAATTTCATGCGATTTATGCAGGAATATGTGTTGGTAGGATCATTTAAAACAGTATTTTTCTCTCCAGCACAAGAAAAAAATCAACATTGAGAAAGTATGTAGATATAATTCATGATACCTGGAACAACATATGTATCTGTTTCATCCTTTTTTGTTCTTTCTTCCTCTTCATCCGATTCTTCTACCTTATAATCAGAATAGCCTCCATCACTATCATCATAGTCTTCATCGTAATCTAGAACATGGATGTGTTTAAAGTCTTTCACCATGTGCTTTGGAGGCTTAGATATGCGACCAGATCTGGTTTTAGCTCTAACTTTTTTTCTCAATTCCTTTTCTTCTTTAGTCAAACTTGGCCCATCTCTTACATCTGCATCTTCTTCTTTATTTCTCTTTTTGTAAATTTTCTTTGGTGTTGCTTGCATATTATTTACTGTTTGCATACTGTTTGAAACTCCTGTGTTTTCTTTGTGAAGTTCAGACGGATATATGACACGATACACAATCCGTGTATTTGTCTGAGGGTTGAATAATACACTAGAACCACTTTCTATTGTGCTAGTCATTTGCTGTTGCTGAACAACTTGCATAATCTGTTGTAACTGATCTGTTGACAGCTGTTGGACAGGTGTATACTGATTACCTTGTTGTATTATTCGTATAGGATTTTGACTAGATCCAAGGGGTGCTGGGGTTGAAACAGTTAAGTTCAATCCACTGGGAACTGAAACATGTTTTCCCAATTCTACTGGTCTAGAAATATTTTCATTCTGATCTGTAGATATAACAGGCTCATTTATGATCTTTTGGAAACCCAAACCACTCTCTCCATCTTCTTCAACTTGATTTCTATTTGCTAAGGCTACCTCATTCACTTCTGTATTGAAAGATCCTTCCCCAATCTCACTCTGTTCCGATGACAATATTTGGTAGGTACCATTGACGAACTGTTCTGATAGGTTATCAACAGTAGCTTGCTCGATGGAGTCTGGTGAAATGAATCCGACCCCATCAGTGTTAGCAGTAATCATTGGCCCTTCTTGCATTCCAGCACCTTCATCGCTATATTGAATCTGAACTCCCTCTGGAAACTCGGACGCATCGACAAGCGCCTGAACTTGGTTTAACATATCTTCTTCATTGACATCTGCCTCTACCTCGGATTCACATGTTTCAGACTGCCTTAGGTTGGGGTCCGATAACTGCTCTGCCACCAACAACAGACCATTAGTTTTGTCTGTGTCGGCCATGTTTGTTTTGATTGAGAACCCAGAGCTGAAGACTCCGATTCAGAAAAAGTACGTGACGAGCTATTTCATGTGTTTTGTATACTCATATGCTTTCTCTATGCACATTAAACGTTACAATATTGTCATAATATCATAAACCATACATAACAAGTGAAATTTGTGATTCATATTGGCGCGACTTTAGAGTAGCAGGGGAGTATATTTCATCTATCCGTTAGGTGTCGCTCCATGTTTGCCAAACTGCATTAACGTTCTTGGGACATCAAAGTACCAAGAGGATTTTAAAATTCAGATTATTTCATAAGATCCATCCCCACCGAAAGAGCATTCACCAACACTCGGTATCTAATAGTGATAAAAATACCAATTCTCTCATAGTTTTTTTTTTATATACATTTGTATGATCTACAAAACGGTTAGTTTCAATCTGACGTCCAAAAATATTATTCGATTACAAAGTTGTGATACAAAAGAGTAAACCAAGCAGACCCAAGTTTTCATAGAATAGTCTGACATTGTGAGTGACAAAATGTTTTCACCAAGACAAAAACTGTGTCTTGTTAACTTTGCTATTAATCTTAGGAAGGTTGTACCCAGGGAAAGCCTCTATCAATATGGCAAGGTGGTCACCAAGAGAAAATTTTCGGAAAAGAGGTATTCTGATTTGAAAAGGATGTTGGAAGAAAAGTCAAGATTTGATAAAGACTTCAATACCCCAGAAAATATTTTGCTATATTCCTACCCAGGAAAAGAACTGAAGCACACTATGATTGTTACACTAGGGTTAACTGCATTTCTAGTGCTAGCAAATAGTGCACAGACTGTGTATATATCCTGGAACACCATGAAGACTGAGGGGATAAAACAAGGCTGGAGGAAGAAGTTGGCAAGCAGCCAGACTGTAAAGTATGTCATTATGGTCACCATGATACTATCAGGTAAGTTGATGGCTGGAACTCTAGAGCTTCAGATATGCAAGTGGCAGTCAGTGACGCACCCATGTGTTTCCAGGTTTTCTCACACTGACACAACCCTCTTTCCAAAGCTAATTACTACTTTTCTCACATGCATCAGAGGTGAACGACAAAAAATTGCTGGAAAGAAAGTTCCAGGTCACAAATCAGATAGCTAACCTCTGAGCTAGTCTCAATGAGATGCTCCGGTGATCTTTTTCATATTTGGACATTTACTGTACACCAAAGGCAACCAGTCAAAAAGTAACATCACCTTTGGGGACAGTTATCTGTACTAACCACTGAGTTACCAGCTAACTAGTACAGATAACTTTCCCCAAAGGCGATGTTACTTTTTGGTATGGTGTGCAGTAAATGTCCGAATATGAAAAAGATCACCGTAGCATCTCATTATTGAGACTACCAGCTAACCTGAACCTCTTCCACAAAGAATGAGTGCTTCACCACCAAGATACCCAGATTAGGTGATTTCTAGCCTGTAGATTATCACTAACATACTTGGAATATTCTTAAAATTTACCAGATCAGAGCTCCAGATAGAGGGAGAGATTTTGATTTCAAAATTGAAAAAAATAATAATTCTCCACTAAACCCTATGTTGTGGGTACTCATTAGAATTGTCTCATTGAGACAATTCTAATGAGTACCCACAACATAAGGTTTTGAAGAGAATGGATTTAGAATACCATCACTCCGACTTATCTGGAGCTCTGCCAGATGATAAAATCCTTTACATGATGGCAATTTAAGATTTTATACTTACAAAAAATTATCAGACAATAAAGCGAAATTTGATCTTGATATGGTTCAACCCTTTACCACATCATCCTGTCTTTTAACACCCCAGTGAAAGAGGCCTTTCGAAAACATGGGAAAAGTAGAAAATGCTTGTAACCTTCCTTTCTGTAAACAAATTTTATCGTTAATTCTGTTGTCACATTTATTTTGTCATCTGCAAATGCTTTCAATTTGGACCAGTCTAAAATGTTGTTTTGTAAAGAGTTATATGATAGGATTTGTCATTTGCAGGTTGAAAAGATTGCGGGTAAAAGAGAACTGCTGGTTACCAGCATATTATCCTTTCCTTGCAATGTTTTCAAAAACCTCTATTCAGTGGGTTGTTTGAATTCAGAATTGTAAGGCAAGTTGTTAAGGTTTCTGTAAATGATTTGTGCCCTGGCAAAAGGGAGTCCAATTCATCTTCATTCAGAACAAGTCATCACTTATAAATATGGATTAACTAAATATCTTACAAGCACCTGAATTCTGATGTAGAATGATCATTAGACCTGCAGAAATTTTACCCTAAGTGAAAAGTTTTGACAAGATCAGCCTGTGCATACTTTTCGCATTGGCAGTAAACCCCTTTTTTTCCACAGAGCCTGACTCAAATTATTGTAAACAAAAGTACAATGGTTCAGAGAAATTGCACATAAACTTCATTTTCTCTTTGTTGTATCCATTATGCAACTACCATATATGCATGATTATGAGACACCTTTGCTTATAAGAAGCTCCCTCAGCTTTGTGATCTTAAATCCCTTCAATGACATGACATGTTATAACTTTTGAATCACATTTGATATGTTGGTCTGCAAGTGCTTGGAAATGTCTAAAGTTAAAATTTTGTCATGTGGTAGTAGATTCAGAGTACAGTTAAACCTGTTAGAGACCACCTGTATTAAGAGACCACCTGTTTTAAGAGACCACAGTTCTGATACAACCCTTTTTACATTAACCTCATATAACCTGTATTTACAGACCACCTGCTGTAAGGGACCAATTTCAGTACTTCCCTTGAATGGTCTCTGAATACAGGTTGTACTGTATAATTATGGTATACATCAAGTAAGTATATGTGATAAATTCGTGGCCAAAACAATTCATTGTTACTGCACCTGTTTCCACAATGTTTTCGAAAGTGGTCTGCTGTAAGATGATAGAAGCTGACCACAGTTTTTGATGCGTTAATCAGTGCATTAACATATTCTTTTCCAGGTATTGTGATTGCCTATCTATCCCATTTTTATGTACGCTGTGTGGTGAAATCAATAACTCTACTAAAAGGAGGTGATGCAATAAATCTGGAAACATACAGAGCTTTTGGGAAGAGTGATATTCGAAAAGTGAATATTGATCAAATCACATCAGTTCGGAGACATAGTAAAGAGACAGTTACAGATTATACAATCAAAGTTAAAGAGGACAAAGTTGGTTATATTCTAGATATGCGAGATGGAAGGATTCATGATAAGGAAACATTTGATAGAACAATTGGAGTATTTAGAACCATAGCAAACTGAAGTATGCAACAATGGATAATTTCAAATCATTTTCACTTTATATTCTAATGTTTGCACTGATTGTAAATTGAAAGACATGCCAGCTCCGAAGTTTTCTGTATTACCCAGGTAGCTAGTTTTTTAAAAATTTAATTGTTTCTCAATTACATCTTAGTGCAAACTTTACATTCATTCGTGCATTGCTTTGTGTTGTTAACATGTGCACTAGGGTTTTGCATTGCCGTGCTTGAGGGTATTCCCACAAAACCAGTATAGCCCTCAGGGATTTAGCCTAGAACCTCTGGCAAATGAAGTAACAAGTGAACCATTGAGGACCTCTCTAGCAAAACAATCCAGTGTTTTACTGCCCTGAAATTCAGAAAAAGACAGGTATTGAAAATAGTGTTGGCTTTAGTTTTTAGTTTTAAACATATTTATTCTACATCGATTGAGAAACAAGTTCTTACAACTTATACTAATCTCTCTTGATTCTGCTTGCTGGGAACTACACCAGTGCTCGCCCCCAATGTGTTGGCCAATGCAAAATCCCCAAGTTATCTCCTGCTCCTGGAACTTAGGACCTTATGGTTATGAGGCTGACGCTCTACCTCACAGCCGCAGGCACCAGAAAGCTGAAAATACTGTTAAACAGATATTGTTTCCTTTTCGTGTGATGTTACTGAAACAACAGGATTTACCTATGAAAGGGTAGAAAACACTTTGAGAAACGGAGAAAATACTGGCTACCAATAATTTCTGCTTTACTCTAAATGTATTCAAGAGACTTCTTCTTCAGGGTTGTTTAACAGTTTACCAGTCAACAAAATTTCAGCCTTGTCCAAATTAAAAGTATTTGCAGACGACTGTTTCAGTATTGCTCAAATGGTGCAATTTTTCTTTGATATGGTAGAAAACTTTGTGGGAAAAAAGGGGAAAATGCTGGTTACCAGCATTTTCTCACAATGTTTCCAGACGTTTCTTTACCAGGGACATCAAGTCATAATTGTGTGGTAAAGGGTTAAAACTGAGATTGTGTTGTGAAGGATGAAGACATTCTAGACATGGTAAATTGCTGTCAAGCTATGCTCTGGTTAGTGGGGGCTTAATGCATTACCACTCAATGACATCTTTTAACGCCCCTGGGGAAAAAGCCTTTTGAAAACATTATGGGAAAAGGAGAAAATGCTGGTAACCAGCATTTTCTCCTTTTCCCACAAAGTTTTCTACCCTATTAAAGCCAAATTGCACTATTTGAGCCACTTTGAAATTGATGTCTGCAAATGCTTTTAATTTAGATAGGTCTAAAATTTTGCTGTGTGGTAATGGATTATTGCATCGCTATGTTCCATTATACAAGGCAAGTCATCACATGATCATGGATCCTCCGTCTGTTTTGTTGATAAAGCGTCAGAATCATGAGACAGACTGGTCCTTGGAAATGCAGAAAAATGATCAATAGCAAAAAAGTTTTAGCCCAGGTCAGCATGACTGTGCAGACTGCGCGAGCTGACCTGGGTCGATACTTTTTGCAGATGCATTAAGCCTCTTTTTTTCACAGAGCATGGCTAATTTGATTATTTGAAATATTCATTTATAATTGAACAGGAAGTATAACAGTTTATTTGTATTTGGCATGTTGAGGAATTATTATAATGCACATTATCTGTATCCTCTAGAATGTTTTGAGACTTTGAAAGTGGGGAGATACAAACCTGTTTCAGGAAGAAATGGGTTAAATGCATCAAGCCTTAACACTTTTCCACACTATTTCCACATGACTTTTAAGAACCCTGAAAGTCTTTTTAAACATTGTGGGAAAAGGAGAAAATGCTGGTAACCAGCATTTTCTCCTTTTCCTACATGTTTTCTTCTCTAGGAAAGAAAAAAAAATGATATTTTCCTTAAATGCCTTCAAGTTGGACAAGACTTGTCACTTTGGATTGGTATTCGTTTGATAACGAGTTAACCTGCTGAGTTACATGAAACTTGCGAGCTGAGGGTAAAATCTTGAATAATGCTATTTTAACTTATTTAAAAAAAAAATCTATCGGACAGTGTAGATTTAAGATCAGACATGTTTTGTGCAGTCTCATCTTGATCCACACTGTCTGCAAAAGGTCAGTGAGGCATGCCTAGCAGCCTTAGGGTTGCAAGGAACTACTTTCGGAAAAACACCCAAGTTCTGTGGTACGAGTTATTCACTTGTAATCATAGCGGCCTATAAATTTAATCAGGATTTGTTTGGTTGTGTGCAAGGGTAGTGCACATTATTTCCGGTTAGATAACATACTACAAATACACACCTAATTATGGGCATTCTGGATACAGAACCTGACTACTTTTTAAAATGTTAACTGTTACTTCGAATTTCGAAGTTAAATAAACATTTTATCAATAAAATGGTACCTGGTGTGATTCATTCAGCTATGATCAGCTAGCATGTAACCTATGCACCTGTCATTTATTAAAATAGCCCGCACAGGCTTGAGTAATAGCTTTGGTTTAAGCCCCGCTTTTCCGTAGTACTTGGGATCATGCAGTGATGTGTCATAGCAGACAGGTCGAAGATCAAGACATGCACAAACAATGGGTTAGTGTGAAGTGTTGGCCCTGCACATCATCTTATTACAGGTGAAAGGTACCCAGCTCGGTCAGGTCAGTCACTAACATGCATGACTTGAGACCAGGGGGTTGCTGGATCAATCCCCAGCTCATCCAATTTCTTTTTGAGGGTTTATGATAGTAATTCCCTGCTGACAACTGTATCGAAGATGGTTATGTAGGAAAGCAGCCAGTGGTATGTGAAGAATATTATTCAAAGTACCAGTAAACAGGCAGTAATAGTAGCACTACCCACAGTGATATAATCGAAATATTGTTTAACTCATTACTAAACAACAAAACTTTAGGTTGATCCAAATTGAAAGCATTTGCAGACAACAAAAAAAAGTGACTGAAAATTTGAAATTTGTTTTGTGAAGGGTAGAAAACATTGTGGGAAAAGGAGGAAATGCTGGTTACCAGCATTTTCTTCTTTTCCCACAATGTTTTCTAAGGCTTCTTTCTCAGGGTCGTCAAAAAAGTAAGGATTGTGTGGTAATGGTTTAAATAGTGTTGCACCATAAAATCACTGAACTTGAAATATCTGAAAACGAAAGAGGGACAATGAGATGTCATCATACAATATTCAGAAGTTATCAGAACCACATTTGTCTTTGTGTAGACACAGGACTTTTTTCTGTTGTGTGTGATCTTTTATTTGCATGTGAGGCATATATCTGAATGGGAAATTAGTAATTTAGTTGTGGTTATTGACATTAGATGTGAGCACATCAGTTTTTGTTTTTAATTTCATGCATTATAATCTCGGAGACTATTGCACGCTTTCCACAGAATACACGTCTAATACCACGTTATGACATTGGAGTGTTTGATAAACCCAATTGACATTTTCAGTCCAGAAATAAGTCCAAAATAAGTGCAACTATTTCACACCTTCAATTTTACGTCCAATGAAATCGCCTTGATACTACCACGTGAGAACAGAATGTCTTATTCCATATTGAATACTCGAGTCCAATATGGATTTTTCAGAATAAGGCAAGACTCTTATATGGATTTTTCAAAATGAGGGTAGAGTCCTGTATATCGGTATTTACCCGGGAATGTAGCCTAAAGAAGCCTTTTTTCAAGTTCAAAAACCTATATCGATTTTTTTTATCATTTAAATTGGAATGGAAAGTCAGTACAGGAGTGTGAAATTGAGATGATTTAACATGCTTGGGTACAATACTGAATTCATTTGTCGTACACTGCAGAACCAGTCTTTATTGAACTAGGCTGTTGCCTTGTCCAAATTAAAGACTGGTTTGGTTCTACAGTGTATTTATCTAATAGAATTCAGTATTGTATCCAAGCATGTTAAACCTCATTATCATATGATTGACTTTGGCAACGGTAATTCAGTATATTAGATTGTCCATATCAAACAATGTTTTTGCAGCCTAATCTTGATCTACACTTGCAAGAAGGGCTTTGATTTGTGAAAGGCCTCGTAATCCTTTACTACATGACCCAGAATTTCAACCACCTTTACAGGAACTTTGGGCTTTTAAAACCATTGTTGAAATAGAAGGAAATGCTGAAACCTTTCACAAACAAGTTTTGTAATTGAGCAAAAATCATTTGTCACCTGCTAATATGTACTTCCAGTTTGGGCTTATCTGTCATATGGAAAGGATTAGATGCAGATTGGTACATGATCTACAGTCTTGGATACAGATTGGTCCACACAGTGTGGTCTGATCTTAAGTCATATCTAACCTATGTTATGAAAGGTCCATGCTTTGCACCATTTAACTATTTGTCTTCTATGCCACTTTCAACTTTATCTAAATTCTAGGATAACTCTGCATCAGCTTTTATTCCAGTAATTTTTGGGATTTTCCTGCTTCGATGCTTGTGCTCTTGAAAAGCCCTGCCAAAGAGCAGCCAATGGAAAAAAAGCAGCAATACATGCAAAAAAATGAACCCACAACTTCTGAATTACTTATCCATCACCTTATCCACTGGTACTGAGGCATGCCAGTAGCTAAAATATCAAACAAATGGACCTTTTCACTATACCCCCACAAAACGAATGTTTTCAGAGGTATACTTGAATCAGCTCGCTGTACCTGTGTTCGTCTGTGTACAAAATACTAGCAATTGCCCATTTCTATCAAAGTGCTTGTGGGGTTTTTAAGTCACGTTCAGTTAGTTCTAGTTCTAGCATCTACTGTTAAATTACCTTCTGAAACATAACAATAATTATCCAAGCAGGACATACTTGTGAAAAATCCATAACCAACTTCACTCATTACCACATAACAGAATTTCAGACAGACAGGTTAAATTTAACCCTTTACCCTATAAGCATTTCTAAGTTATCTCTTATTGACCCTAAATAACAGCATGACTGGACAAGACCTTATTGAAAGCATTTGTATATGACAAAATAATGTAAATCAAATGAGCATTTCTGTCTTTGATAGGGTAGAAAAAACTTGTGGGAAATGGAGAAAATGCTGGTCACAAGCTTTTTCTCTTTTTCCCACAATATTTCAAAAGCCCTCTTCCTCAAGGTCATACATGTGATAATGTGGTCACAAGTTAGCATGCAGTTAATCAAATGAGCATTTCTGTCTTTGATAGGGTAGAAAAAACTTGTGGGAAATGGAGAAAATGCTGGTCACAAGCTTTTTCTCTTTTTCCCACAATATTTCAAAAGCCCTCTTCCTCAAGGTCATACATGTGATAATGTGGTCACAAGTTAGCATGCAGTTCTTTTATCAATTTTTCGTAGATGATCTAAGGCAGGTTAAAAAATCATCTACAGATAGAAATGCACAAGTAAACCCTTTACCAAACAACACCATAGTTCCATGACCCTAATAAAAAGACTTATGAAAACACTGTGGGTTAAAGGGAAAATACTGGTACCAGCATTTCTTCCTTTGTCACATTTTTTTCAACCCATGCAAAATAAAATTTTGTCAATTCAGTTACTTTTTTGTCTGCAAATACTTAAAAATTGGATGACTGAAATTTTGTAGTCTGTTTAGGTGATCAGACTTTTTTTACTTGTAACCCAGTCATATTTTGTCCATTAGTAATGAAATGAATCCTTATATACCAAGGCATGCAGTTAGCCATAATACTTTGGCTAAAATGGGTTATTTCTCTACTTGATATACATTTTCATTCATAATCAGCTACAAATTAACCCATTACCCTCAACCCCTACTTCTGACGCCCCTGAGAATAAGGCCTTTAGAAAACATTGTGGGAAAAGGAGAAAATGCTGGTAACCAGCATTTTCTCCTTTTCCCACAATGCTTTCTACCTTTCACAAAACAAATTTCAAATTTTCTGTCACTGTTATTTTGTCGTCTGCAAATGCTTTTGATTTGCACAAACCTAAAATTTTGTCGTTTGATAATGAGTTAAGTAACAGTTGGTCAGATAAAGCATTTAACCCTTCAACCAACATCACTTTTTACAGACCCTGAGGATAAAGGTTAGCAAAACTGCATAAAAAGAAAATGCTGGCCTCCTTTCTTCACAATGATTCTCGGGACAGATCTGTCTTTGACCAGCTGCCTGTATATAAGCAAAACTTTTACCCATTACCACACAATACCTTCTTTTGACGACCCTGAGAAAGAGGTCTTCCCCCAAAAATTTCAAACTGTCTGTAACTTTTATTGTTGTCTGCAAATGCTTTCTATTTGCACAAACCTAAAATTTTAACCTGGTCCAAATTGAAAGCATTTGCAGGCGACAAAATAAAAGTGGCTGAAAATTTGAAATTTGTTTTGTGAAGGGTAGAAAGCATTGTGGGAAAAGAAGAAAATGCTGGTTACCACCATTTTCTCCTTTTCCCACAATGTTTTCTAAAGGCTTTTTTCTCAGGGCATCAAAAGTAGGGATTGTGCGGTAATGGGTTAACTCACAATTTTTGTAAAGCTGTCTGTTCCTTTTCTTTCTACTATGTGCATTTAGAACAGGGTATGTTGGACAACATCATGGCTCTGACTTTTACAAAAATAGTTTTCACAGAACTTTTATGTCAATTTCTCTAACACTCTAATCATCTTTCTACCCAACTGATTGTAACAAGAGGGAAAAAAGAAAGACTGGATCTATGTCAACCATTTATTGTAAACATTTACTTCTAAAACCAGCTAGACAACAGGACCGATCTGTATGATGATACCCTTCCTTCTTTACACCATCACCGAATGAATGCAACTTAAAATGCTAATTCAATATACCACACAGAAATTTATATGGAGATAAAGCAATACATTATCTCAAATGTTTCCATATCATTTCCATGGAATAGTTAATTTCCTCCTCCTTCTTTTTATGTTCAGTGGACTGCTGAGAAATAAAATAGCATGTATGGGAATACATGTACATGAATAACTGAACATTGTCTAACCAGATAAGTATGTTCCAGTGATAACGATTTCACTGTTTAGCAGACAACATGTTTGCAGTTGTAAAATTGTTCATTAAATGATGAGATTCATCCTTAAATGCGGAGGAAATGTGTAAAAAAGTGATGGTAATAATTTTTTTTTTCTTTTCCAACAATACTTTCAAAAGTCCACAACCTCAAGATCACAACATTATGGGAATGTGAAGTAAAGGCTTCACAGACAGTGTAGATTTTTTTCATCTCTTCCCTGTGACATTTAATGCATGCAATGCATACTACAAAATGTAATTTGATTCTTTCAAAAACAGGTTTCAAATTTTGAAAAGATTACATATACCTGAAAAAAGTTTTGACCCATGTCACCATGAGCAGACTGATCAGGGTCAAACTTTCTGCTATTGTGCATGTCAGAGGTTCTGCATATCAAAGGTTCATACTACACCATGATTGAGCAAGTGGTATACAAAATAGATCTGTAGTATGCTATGAATGGCTTGTATATTAAATATAGTTTGTTAAATCCCTTTTCAAACCGTGATGCCCAGATAAACATTCAAATTGAATTCTCTTTCTGTCTTTTTATTATGTTAAAATTTGTCTGTCTTTCTTAACCCATTACCACACACTTCCCACTTTTGACGCCCCTGTGAAAGAAGCCTTCTGAAAACACATTTTTTTGTTTTCTACCCTTTCCGAACCAAATTTTAATTTTTCGGTTACCTTTATTTTGTCGTCTGCAAATGCTTTTGATTTGGACCAGTCTAAAATTTTGTCGTTTGGTAATGAGTTTATAAAATCTCTGTGGACTCTGATATTTCTCTGTCTGGTATTTACAGGTAGTTGAGTTTTCATTGGTATTACACTTATTCCAGGGCTGCCTGTGCGCTTATCTATGTCCTCCTAGTGTTTTGACATGCAAACATCCACAACTCATTCCAAGCCATAAACAGAGCCTATACAAAAACAATTTTCACACATGACATCCTGAACATATTTGTGCTCCTATAGGGGTAACAAATCAACTTGGAAGAATCATCTAATAAACTTCAACCATAGACATATACCACAAACAAGCATTAATACTGTTAAAATCTTACTTTGCAGCTTCTAAACCCTTTCCCAAACAATCCATGGTTTTTACAACCAAGAGGAAAACATTTTGCAAAATGGAGAAAATGATGGTGACCAGCATTTTTTGCTTTCCCCACAATATTTACAATTTTTTTAAAATCAAATTTCAATTCTTTGTTCACCTCTATTTTGTCATCTGCAAATGCTTTCAATTTTGACAAGTCTAAAATTTTGTCATTTGGTAAAGGGCTAAAAAAAAACCCAACAGTAAATAACTAAATATCCAACAAAAACAGTTATAATTGTGAATCAAGTTTGTGGCATTGAAATAAGTTGAAATTTAATTACAGTATGTTCAATCTGTTTCAAATGAATATAAATCTCAGAAAAATTACCTATAGTATTCTGATTCTATATTGAGTAGCACAACTTCGGCAACTTGAGCTGTTTTAGCGCTTTATGAGCACATTCAGTCAGTGCAATGAATCTAAAGATTTATTTTGACCGGAATGTGTAATGAGGTTTTAGAAAGTGAAGACCTATGATGTTATGTTTTTTCTCCACAGAGCCTAAAATTGATTGGGTTTGGCTCCATAATGTCAGTAATGAAGCCTTACCAGCAAAACACATGTACATCATTTAAAAAAAAACAAGTACAGACCATTTTTTGTAGTTTTAGCTGAACAGTCGGGAGCAATAATTAGCTGTGATTTGCAACTTTTTAAATCAACTAAATCTCTATATATATATATATATCCCACAAACTATGTTCTTTAGTACTCTGTTAGACAAGTAGCAATACATTTAACTCTGCTGTTTACATGTGGGTTAAATCTGACATCTACAATACAATCTCAGATCATGTACAAAAAAAACCAAAACGTAGTAGTAAATGAGATACAACAGTAAGATCCTTTGTCATCTCCTTTTGTGTGCCTAATATATAACACTACATTTTCAGTCTAAGTAAACAGACCAATATATCTCACACAAAAGTGGACAGTGTGGACCCAAGATCAGAGGCATATTCTATGCAGTTTGGTCTTGATTTATACTGGAAGCAGAACAATAAAAACTTCATGCAAACTTTGTGCTCTCTACCTTCGGGGTCCTGTCAGGACTACTTTAATGATCTATACTTTATGCAACTAAATGAATATTTGAATTAAACCTAACTTCATCCCATGGTGTTGTAACCATGAGGGGTAAATATTTTCCAAAAGTGCGAAAATGGGACACTTCCAGTGCCCAGTATATTCTCTTTTTTTCTCAACAATTTCTACCCTTTCAAAGAAAAACTCCTGCATTTCAGCAACCCTTAAATTGCAATTTGCAAATCTTATAGATGTAAATCATGTTGTCTGATAAAGAGCTAATTAATGTGGACAAAATAAAACCGACAACTGAATGATGGTGATTCTTTGTTTAAAATTTGAGAATGCTATTGGTAAATGACTTACAGCAATTCCACATTTAAACTTTGAGATCAATACTATCTCTCACCCGTTAATCGCTCAACTCTCGAGCAAATGACAAAATTTTGATGTTAATGAAATAGAAAGCATTTGCAGAGGTAAATGAAATATGATTGTAATTATAGGAATTCCCTTGTAAAGGAAACAAAACACAGTGGCTAAAGGAGAAAATGTTGGTTACCAGTATTTTCTCCTTTCTCCACATTGTTTTCACAGCTTTCTTTCACAAGGTTGTTGTAGCACAGGATGGTTTGGTAAAGGATTAAATGATGAATAATTTATAAGAAGGAGAATGTAAGAAACTGTAGGTGTAAGGTGTGGAGAAAGCTTTTTATATAAAGATATTTGATCAAAAACATAAAGTGACAATATAAATACAAGCACCTGCTCTCATATTTTTCATATGTGTAATGAGAACTGGAAGGGTCAGGCAAAAGATTCGTTTTTCAAAAAAAAAAAGAATATAACAGTAATATTTATCAAACAATTTCACTTGTTTTTTTTTTATTTGTGATTCATACCATGACTTAAAAATCATCTATCCATACCTCTCCATTGAGGTGAATTTATTTCTCTTTATTTTTAAAAATATTTCAATTTCAAGGTAGTTTTCACAGACTGCAACCATCTAAAAATATTTGTAACTAAAGTTAGGTAACTATGGAGGAGAGAATAATTAACATAACAAGGCAGGAGAATATTTAAAATATTTCTATATAATTCCTTGAGTTTCTATAAATCTAGTAACAACACCCTGGGATCTTCAACTGCGGATTTGATTTTCCTAAGAAAAGTCACAGCTTCTCGCCCATCTATCAGTCTATGATCGTAGGTCAAGGCCACATACATCATTGGGCGAATTTCAACCTGTAAAGTACAGTAGAAACCTATTCTTCAGATTCTTTTCTGTTGAAACTGAAATTGCCTCAGAAAGACAGATATTAAAAACTATAATTTGCATGACATATGAAATGTCTATGTTCAAATTTTAAAGCTAGACATCTGAATTTGGTATAAACTTCAACTATTAGTTTTGCTAGATGTTAATTGTACCATAAACATTTAATAGGCTATTTTTAAAGATATACCTATACCATGACAAAGTGGCATAATACTCCTGTTTTGATGTTTTCTTCAATAGCTGCATTCCACACTGGTGTTAAAAAACGTTTTGAACTGTAATGGGCCGATGTGACTCTATTCAAATTAAGCCTGGGAGGAAAAACAGGGTTGACATATTAAAAAGCACCCATCAGCAATATAGTTTCAAGATTCTTTTAAAGTGATGATATTAAAGAATTAATCTATCCAGCAGAAATATAAATATGCACATAGAAAAAAAAAATACCTGTAGCTGCAACAAAGTATAATCAAAACAAGATAATAATCTTGCCACTTTACCTTTCCTTTCACTGCTACTGGTCTATATAATCAAAACGAGATAATAATCTTGCCACTTTACCTTTCCTTTCACTGCTACTGGTCTATATAATCAAAACAAGGTAATCTTTCCATTTTACTTTTCCTTTCACTGCTACTGGTCTATATAATCAAAACAAGTTAATAATCTTGCCACTTTACCTTTCCTTTCACTGCTACTGGTCTATATAGTCAAAACAAGATAATAATCTTGCCACTTTACCTTTCCTTTCACTGCTACTGGTCTATCAAAAATTCCATGCATTCCTAGAATAGCTGACTGGGGAGGATTAATGATTGGTGTTCCAAACATAGAGCCAAATACACCTCCATTGGAGATTGTGAAAGTACCCCCATCCATATCTTCTATTGCTAGATCTCCATTACGGGCCTATCATGTAGAAAAGTAATAATAATGAATAATGAATAGTGTTTTATGGCCCGTCGACAACTTAGGTCATATTGGGCGCACTTACTCAGTAAACAATAATGCAAGGTGAAAGTAACATACATGTGCAACAACATAAGACAAAAACGATAAATGAGGAATGGATGAAACACAAAATGATGCCCCTTTTGTCGCCTTTTACGACATGCATGCTGTCACTTTTGTTCCGCCAGATGAAATGGCAGATGTGACGATCGCGGGACTGCAGTGGTTTATTCTTATACCCCCGATTAAACCACACGGGGTCCCACAGGCCAATTGATTCCCATTCCAAACCCTATTTACATCAAGAAAAAAAAATATAGGATTTGGAATAAGAACTACCCAGCCTGCTGCAATCCTACGAATTACGAGGAAAGCAGCCGTTTGTCTCTAATTTTAGTCGCCTTCTACGACATGCCATAGAGAAAAGCTGAGGTCCTATTCTATAAAGTAAAAAACCCCCGGGACCCCACGGGGAATGTAGAAAAGATGTAAAAAATTATAAGCCATGCTCTGCCTAAATAGGGCTTAACTCATTACCAAATGAGAAAATTTCAGGTTTGTCCAAGTCGAAAGCATTTGCAGACGACAAAATAAAAGTTACTAAAAATTTCAAATTTGTTTTGTGAAGGGCAGAAAACATTGTGGGAAAAGGAGAAAATGCTGGTTATCAGCACTGTCTCCTTTTCCCACAATGATTTCAAAAGATTTCTTTCACAGGGTCATCGAAAGTAGGGATTGCATGGTAATGGGTTTATGCATCACCATGTTTCCATGGTACCAGGAAAGCCATCACAACGCTATCCATATCACAGATCCATATCACCCATTTAACTTTATCATGAGGTAAATTAGTCCTTGGACATAGAATATTGACAACTAGTGAAAAGTTTGGGTCCAGGTCAGCCCGCACAGACTACAAAGGCTGGCCTGCTTCATTTCTTCTTGTGGATGAATTAAGCCCTCTTTTCACAAAGTATGGCTTACATAAGTTTGGATGGATATTGCTGTTCTGAAACATGATTCATTTCATCTATAACAAAACTGTTTTAGATGGAATATGCTTCCCATACAGGTCTCTTTTTAAGGAAGTGAGGGCTAAAGTAAACCCCCTTTTTCTATGACACAGTGTCAGATTTGAAAACTAGGAAAAACACATCAGCACATTATCATACAGGGTTTATATACAAAGTTTCATCCAATTTGGTGCTGGAGTTGTGGAGAAAAGGCTCGTCACAGACAGATAGAAGGACAGGAAGAAGGACAGATGAACCGGCCACTATATGCTCGTCTTTTGGGGAGAGTAAAAACTAAAAGTGGCTTGAGCTTTCTGTGATATTAAAGTGGAATACCACCATGTATGAAATCTGATGTTGTAATTATAAATCAGATAAAAGCAAGGTTCTACTGGTCATGAATTACTGTAGATCTTTCGAAAATACCTACAGCTACCTTTACTAAACAATACATTTAATCATAATTTCTTTGCTTATGAAGGCTTGAAATAATGATAAAATGCAAATGATCTGTGTGAAACTTCTACTGAAATCCAAGAAATCTACGATTCATTATTTACTTAACATTCACAATGACCATTTGTCTTTCTCAAGGTACTCAAAACTTGGGATCTTGTGGGATAGGGTAAAGTGAAATAGACAGAGGGATGAAACTGAAAACCATGAGATTTAACATAAACTCTTCTAGTCTTTGGCCATTCAGGCTGAGAATTTGTATACTCTTGACTAACCTTTTCACCCAAGTGGTTTATGCTCTTCTCAATATCAGCATAATTCATGGTTTCTACATTTCTTATCACAGGTACTACTAAGCCCTGAAGCAGACACAAGACATAAAAATCACTGAAAAATTATCAACAGAACTTTACTTATTGTGGTATGTTGTGGCAGAATAAATTATTTTTCAGGTTACAAATTAAACAAATAGTTCTTCATATACTAATATAAGAAATGCTATACAGCTATTAGGTTCATCACAGAAATGTTACAACAAAAGGACCTAAGAAATCATTGTGCCAATATCAGTAAGCAACAAATATTCCTGTGTTTGCAAGTCTCTGGTAAACAACAGAATCTATAAGTGATGAAGATGTACAAGTATGACATCAAGGCTATATATTACAAGGAAGCCATCGCAAGTACATTAGTTGTTATATGCAGTGTAATGTAGAGGTTTAAAGTTCAAATTCCTGACTAGGTGAACATCTGCTCCACAGTTTGATGGCATTGTGACAGGAATCAATCCTCTCTCAAGGCAGCATTAAGCTGTGCTTATGTTAACACTTTCCCAAACAAGCCCTTGTTTTTACATGTCTGCAGTACAAGTCTTTTGAAAACACTGTGGGAAAAGGAGAAATTGCTCATAACGAGCAATGTCTCCTTTTCCCACAGTGTTTTCTGCACGTTCAGATAATTTTCTGCCATTGTTATGAAAATTAAAATTGTCGTCTGCAAACTCTTTCTGTTTGGAAGAGTCTAAATTTGTCATTTGGGAAAGGATTAAAAAACAAATGTTAGTTTTGTCAGACAGAGTTTTATCAATAGAAACTGTTAGGTGAACAAAATGAAATGATCTATCATCTTTGGTACTTTTGACACAATTGAAAGCTGAAAGGAAAATCAAACAAATTTGCAGCAAACAATTTTGACTAAATCTTTGTAAAATACATGTTACTTAGAAGCATAATGTGTTGAGGTTCAATACTGTGCTACAGAAATAAATATGCTTAACAACAATTTTCTTTTTTCCCAAAACAAGCGTACATCAAATCATAAGATTTTGCATCTGGCATTGAAAGAGTTCCACAAGGATTCAGCAAGCTGCCTGATGATCTAGTTTTGACTTGGGGTAACACATAACCAGTTTTGCCACAAAAAAAGCCCCCATATGTCTCTGTTGGGTAAAACATTAACCTAAAAAATCTTGGAAAGGAGTATTTTTTTTTCTTTTTTGTTTGTACAAATCTGATCTTCATTGCCAATGGGCCTTTAAAGTAGAGCAGTGCTAAAAATTGCATTTCCAGTAACTTAATAAACAAATTATCTACTTTAGTAATTGTATACCAGAGAATTTCCCCCTGCATATAGGGTCCTAGTCTTGGACCTTTGTAAATTTAAGATTTACCAGTTTTGATGAATCAGTTTTACTTCAACCCTTAAGTACCAAATGATAGAACTATTACCTACATGGAAACACAGATACATGAAGAATAAATGCTTATCTTACCTTATAGCTTTTTCAACATTTAAATCCTGAAAATTGCTTAATCTGTAAGATTCACCCATTGAAACACTTCTGTGATATTTTCATCCATTATACAGATAACGAAGAACACTGGATGTGTTCACATCCATGTATAATGACACACTTACTTTGGGTGTGGACACTGCCACACTTATATCGACATAGTCTCTGTACACTATTTCCAGATCATCGATCACTGCATTCACCACTGGCTGATCTTGCAGTGCAAATGCAGAAGCTTTGACAAATGCTGACATAAATCCTAGTTTTAGTCCATGTTTTTTTAAAAAAATGTCCTTGAATTCAGTCCTCATTTGCATGATATTGCTGAAAACAGAAAGCATCAATGTCAAACCAAAGTGCAACAATTACAGAAAGTTTATGATACAACATGAAGTTTGAAATAACCAGCAAATCCACTGAAATGATATTTCCTGCCGAAAAATTTTCTTGACCACATAGTGATGGTAACCAGCAATTGCATTTCTCCTTTTCCACAATATTTTCAATTTGCTTTTCGGACATTAACACATACTTAGGCCCGTGTGGTAAAAGGTTAGTTTGGTAAAGGAAAAAGAAATATAAGCACTGTATCTGTGTGGTAAAAGGTTAGTTTGGTAAAGGAAAAAGAAATATAAGCACTGTATCTGATAATTTCATCAAGATGATCTTTGCAGACTACCATATCTAAATCAAGTTTAGACCGCCTTACACATGGTTTCATTTTGGATCGATGAGGTCACCTTTTGCTTGATATTCTTACCAAATCAACCTTGACATTTTCACCTCTATTTCTTAAAACAGACTGAAAACTACAGCTATCGCTTAGCATGATCATACCCCCACCAACTCCTTGTCACAAAACAGGTGTTTGTCACAAAATGCAGTATGGTTTAGTACAAAAGTAAGAGTTGAAAAAAATGAAACTTCCGACAAAGGGTTTGCTCTCATTAAAGGGTTAGGTTGATTTGTCACTGTTAAAACACTGAGACCCATCCTCGGATACCCCGGGGTCTCCCTATTTGCTACGCTACATCAACCCCTGGGACAACTGACTAATAAAACTTTGAATCAGCCGCCGAAAATCGATATGAAACGTCATAGCGTACAGTCCACTCGCCCATCACAAAATGATGATGGAACCAATGAAAGGCCAGTATTCGGCCAACGGTAAAGCGAGGGAAATTCAATTAATTGTCCCAGGGGTCGATGTAGCGTAGCAAATAGGGAGACCCCGGGGTATCCGAGGATGACTGAGACCATAGGTATATAACATCTCTAGCAATATAGATAGGCAGTAATTTAAGCTATTTGAGTGATAAACAAGTAACATTGCCATTATTATTTACAGGACATGTTTTTCCATTGAACTGGAGCTGTAATCAAACTGTGGTGACTGTTGTATTTCAGGGTGTGAGTGTGGTTATACACAGATTAAATACAGAATTCTCATTCAGAGGTTTGTACATTAAAAATTGTAAGAGTATTACACTTGACAAACTGTGAATTAAAAGGATATAATTTAGCAAAAACTACACAGTTCAAGGGGAGATACTTCTGCAAACACATCACAGCAGTCATGAAAACTGCACATGCACAACTTCATGTATATCTAGGAACATTATGTAAATTTGAGTCCAGAATATAACATTATTATTAATAAAATAGATTGTACCAAACTTGAAAGCTGGCAATTATTTGAATCTGTGGTTGACCTTCATTACAAGTTGATTATTTTTCTTTACCAGACTTAACACATTCGCAGATGACAAATCAAATATCTATAAAAAATAATATACATTTGATTGAAGTTGACACTAATGTTTCTAATACAAATTTATTATGTACCTACATGTATATGCTCTAAATCTGATCTCTCAGGAGTTAAACACTTAACCAACAAAGGGGTTATTTTTCCAGGAAATAACACAACTGCCTGATTACCGTACACTGCTCACAATTGATCAAAATATCATGTTTCAATTTGTACTTGTTATGCTTGTAAATGAAAAATTAGTTTTTGACTCCAAATATCCCTCAACATACGTCCCAGAAGATTTCCAAACATTCTCATCAGTTTCATTTACATTGAGGCATACAAGTGAACACTTGTTTAAACTAAAGACATATTCCGCTCAATATTTGGCCAAGATTTAGCCAATTTCAGACCCAATCCATCCACAATCAAAAATTCTGTATACCTAAACATAGGTACAAGTATTATGTTTGTTTCATAAAAAAGGGATACAAAATGAGGCATTAACTCGTATAACAAGTTTTTTTTCAAGATTTGAACAAGTGTCTGACCTGGGGAGACTTGTATTTTAATTAGTCCGAGACATCTTCAAAGGTTGGGGCAAAAATGTGACATCTTTTTCATTAAATATTTTCTCAAAGATTACTTGTGTAACTGTTGGTTTTTGACCCTGGGTTACTCATGTTATTTGAGATATTAACAGGTCAGCGTTTCATAATGGATGGAGCAAATATGTGGCCTCTTGTGCTGTAACAAAGTAAAAGACGATGACGGGTAACAACTGATAAGCCCTGAATACAGCAATGCCACTGTAGCTAAAATTTTAACACTTAAAGAGCTCATTAAAACAATTAAGAGATAAATTAATGTATGCTGTAATTGACCAAACCTCATGTCTATCTCATTAAATGTTGTTAACATCGCACACATATTCTGGGCATCTTTCAACCGCATGGCTATTCTTTGGCGCATTCTGTTCATTTTCACCTAGAAAATTATAATCATTGAACAATAAATACAATACATAACCAAAATGTTAAACCCACCATAATTTATAACAAAGAATGACAAGCACATCTTCAGTTGCCTATGTCTGGATCAAGACAAGCAATTTCGTTGAAATGATATCCCCCGCCGAAAAAGACCTTTTTTGATACAAACATACAGGAGGTATTCTGTTTTGCATGTACATGTGGCCTTTTTGTTATTGGTCCATGATGAAATTATACATTAAGCTCCCTTGTTCCATGGCATAGGATTTTATTACATAAAAAAATATAAAAGAGGTCCATAACAGGATTATACATTAAGTATCCTTTTGGCAGAACTTGGCATTTCATAAAAGTTGGAGATACACTGACAAAAAATGAAATTTGACATAAAGTCCCCTTTTTCCATGATACAGTGATAAATTGCAAAACCCTGACAACATGTGCTAGGTCGCATGATCTGTGAAAATCTCGTCCAAATCTGTTGAGATATGTCCAGTAATTAAAGAGATACAGGTAAAAAATGGAATTTTAACATGAAGCCCCCTTATTCCATGATGCAGCTACAAATCCCAAAACCTTGACAATATGGCGTAGCGTAGGTCACATGATCATGTGAAAATTCCATTCAAATCTGCCAAGAAATGTGGGAGGTGTTGTGTTAGGTCACATGATAATGTAAAAATTCCATTCAAATCTACCAAGAAATGTGGGAGGAGTTGCCTTCACAAGAAATAGAATAAAATAAAACATGAAGCCCCCTTTTTTCATGACGCAGCCACAAATTGCAAAACCTTGAGAATATGCGATAGCTCAGATGATAAGAAACATTCTGTGAAAATTCCACTGAATTCTGTCAAGGAATATGGGATGAGCTGCATTCACAAGAAATAAAATGAAATAAAACATGAAGCCCCCTTTTTTCATGACGCAGCTACAAATCGTAAAACCTTGAGAATATGCAATAGGTCAAATGATGAGAAATATTCTGTGAAATTCATTTCAATTCTTTCAAGAAATATGGGACTAGTTGCATTCACAAGAAATAAAATGAAATAAAACATGAAGCCCCCTTTTTTCATGACGCAGGTACAAATCGCAAAATGTTGATAATATGCAATAGGTGACATGACAAGAAATATTCTGTCAAAATTCTATTCAATTCCGTCAAGAAATGTGGAATGAGTTGCCTTCAAAAGAAATGGAATGAAATATAACATGAAACCCCCTTTTTCCATGACACCTTATTACAAAAACAAGGGCAAATAACTGTGGTGTTGCACAGTCAATGTAGGTGAAACTTTTTTTCCTGCATTTTCTAATGGAGGTTGGCAGATGTGACAAGTTCCATGTAAAAACTTTGTATAGTTTTGAAGAGAAGACTCCAAACATTAAAAGTGTACTTAAGTGTAACTTAAGTGAAACTTAAAATTGCTCTCAGTCGGCCATTTTGCATGGAATCAAAAAAACAAAATAAGTATCTCGGGAGAATGGGTCATTGTACATGTGTATTAAGTTTCACGAAATTCCGTCCAATGGTATTGGAGATATTTGCCGGGACGGACACACGGACGGACGAACGGACAACGCTAAAACTATATCCCTCCGCCTACGGCAGGGATAATAAGACTGCAGTCACCGTATGGACTGTGATTGGGGCTTGAAAGTATTTTTCAAAGTTATTGTGATCAAGATAACTTGTAAATTGTAGTATCTGTTTCTTTTAAAACAAACATTCTGTTTATTTATGCACTTTGTTTGTCACTTGTGCAACATTTCATGAGAACTGCTTTCATGTGACAAAGACGGGCTTTCACCAATTACTGAACTAATAAATCAATAAATTTTAAAGCCAAACATTGTCAGTCTGATTGTCATCTTTAAATAAAAGGGCCATTGGCCCTAAAGCACTCACCTGAGAGAAAACTGTGTGTGTATTCTAGAGGCCTTATTTTCAATCAAAGACTCATGAAATTTGATCAGAAGAATTGTCTTAATAGTGCTTTTCATAAGTTAGGTTAGTTGGATCAAAAAGTAGGTCACTAACTCTCATGACTGTTTTGACATTATCACTATCAGGATGTTTTCATCTTAATCAGTCCTAGAATGAGCAACAAACAGTCAGTGGCTTTTCCCAAAAATTAGTTCATACAGTTGCAAATACATGTAAGTATTATCTTTTGCTTCAAACGGTTGTCCTTTCTGTCAATTGCTTTCATTCCAATGAGAAAAACCCTATTTTAATCAGTCCAGCCTTAAATATGTAATCTTATTTCACAATTCTCTAAGCTGTAACAACAATAACAAACTACATTTTTTTAGGTGTCCTTGGTCCATCAGTTTGCAAAGTTTGGGACACCCCTTTTTTTACAATACTGAATCTTGGGTGTCCCTTCTAAATTCTCTGTGCTTCATATCATTGGAGGTTACTGTTAGTTTCAACCTGTATACCATCTGTCTATTAAATCAATTAATTACTTACTCTAGTTTCGGCACGGGTTCCTATGCTAGCACCAGTTCCTTCCATCATAGGAGGAACAGCTGCAACAGGTTTAACAGAAGATGCTGGTGTTGAGGACATTGGTCCTGTAGGCAAGGGCTGTATAGGGGGAGGAGTTGTAGGCACTGGACCAACTGCTGCAGGAGGTGGAGTGGGCGGAGCTTCAGGTATTGAAGGAGGAGCTTCTACACTCTGTGGCTCTGGTGGTGCAGAGGTAGCTTCTGGTGTTGCTTTTGTTGGGGCCTCTCCTTGACAAAGAATACAGGTTGAATCAGCTGAATAATGTATAACTTAACTTTATCTGCAATACTGACTAACGGTTTCTTATTCATCTTACATATAATTTAAGCCTAAAAACAAATGACTTGAAAGCAAGAAATCTTGACAAACAAAATCCGAGATAAGAGTTCATGTTAGTATTTGAGGATAAATGCTACCACTATTTCTGACTGTTTCTTAAGTATATATCAGATAAAAATGCTCACAGGTGGAACTTCTAAATGCACAAATTATTTAGTACTACTATTAACAACATACTAAATACTTTTTAACTCTTTACCAAATGACAAAATTTCATACCGTCAAAATTGAAAGCACTTGCAGACAACAAATTAAAGGTAACTCAAAAATTGAAATTTGTTTCCAGCAGGGTAGAAAACATTGTGGGAAAAGAAGAAAATGCTGATTACCAGCATTTTCTCCTTTCCCCACAAGTTTTTAGAAAGACTTCTATCTCAGGGTCGTAAAAACCTGGGGCTATTTTGTGAAGGGTTAAAACTATTGTATCAAGACTTCCACTAATACCATGTTCCAAACAAATGCTTCTATTCCACAGTGTTTCCAATATTCAAATGAGACAAACTTTCCCTTAAAATAATTCTCTTTCAAATCACTTTTTCTATATAACATTGAGTTTAGAAATAGTCTAATGGTAATGCTTAATAGCATCATGCTTTAACCCTTTCCCAAACAATCCCTGGTTTTTACAGGTCTGGAATAGTAGCCTTTCAAAAACATTGTGGGAAAAGGAGAAAATGCTGGTAACCAGCATTTTCTCCTTTTTCCACTATGTTTTCTACACTATCATAGACAGAAATCATCTTTTCAGCAAGAGTTGAATTGTTGTCTGCAAATGCTTTCAAATTAGTCTAGTCCAAAAGTTTGTCGTTTGGGAAAGGGTTAATGTCCTCTTGGAAAGTTTTTCAAAAACTTTGTAGGGCACGAACAACATCATCATAACCAGAATTTTCTCCTTTTTTTTGCAGAAGTACCTCCTACTTGTTGAAAGATAGAATTCAGTCAAATGAGCTACATTCATATTTTTGTCTAAAATACTTTTGATGTAGATAAGTATTGATTTACCACAATTACTAACTCTTTTTACCTGAAGGTTTAATTTTACACAACTGTGTACCAGGTGTTACAGTATCACCATCTGCCACCATCAGCTCTTCCACAATACCTGCTACTGGGCTTGGAATCTGTATTGATGTCTGTTGAGGAAACAGGTGAAAGAGGAATAAGTGATCTTTTGCCTAACTTGCAACATCATTTTTGTCACATCAAAACTTATTATGCAAGTATTTGCTTGCTTTAACCGGTACAAAGCAGTTGGTTGCCAAAAGACGTCTAAAGTTAAGATCAAACTAACAACCTCTGAATTGCTAATGCAACAACTTCATCATAGAGCCAAAGCAAGTTTTGAATCTGTTTGGTGCTCCTACAGAAAGCATTTGCAGAGACTAAGGTAAATGTGTCTCAAACAAAGGAAAAAGGAGAAAATACTGGTTACCACCTTTTCAAAACCTCCTTCTATATGGGTCGTGAAATGGTTGATCACCTAACAGATATAAATTGGGAAAGGAGTGCCCAGACTAACATAAGAGAACCCTTAGTTCATTCTCTTCCTCAAGATTTTTTTAAATTCAGATTAATTCAGTTATTTCTTAATCTCCCCCCAAAATCTGAAGTATTTGTCGTTTCTTATTCATTTGAATGAGTTCAAATGACTCCAATGATAAGGTATTCTAGGAAAATCCATGCAAATATTACATCATATGATAACACAAAAAGATCTACTAAGAAAACTTCTTAAGTATGACTTCTGAAAAGCACTGGATTAATCTATGCCAAAAGAAATTCTCACATTTATTAGCTTGCCATGTAGTTGATGCTGTTTAACAGACACAATAAAATCAGCTTAACCTTGGGACCCTAGAAAGAGGTCAGACCACTGAAAACATCATGGGAAAGGAGAAAATTCCAGTAACCAACATTTTCTTTTCCCAATCACAATGCACTCCACTCTGTCAAGAACCTCAAATCATTTGTACCATTTTCAGACTTTTTGCTTGTAAATGACCCTAAATTTTGAAAAGTCTAACATTTGTAACTTGGAAAGGCTTAACCTTTTACCAAATAATCCCTGGTTTTTTATGAACATGAAACACAATCCTTTTGAAAACATTGTGGGAAAAGGAGAAAATGCTGGTGACCAGCATTTTCTCCTTTTCCACAATGTTTCCTTCCGTGCTGGAAGTACGGTAATTTCAATATTTGAATCACCTTTATTTTCTCGTCTTTAAATTTGGACCAGTCTAAAATTTTGTCATTTGGTAAAGCATTAATAAGACAGTAAAGAGTTTCAGGCGTTACCTTGTCGGTCTCAATCTCAGCAATAACCTCATCCAAAGCAACATAGTCTCCCACAGCTTCAAAAAATAAAAAAATATTTGTGTTTAATAAGAAGACAAAAATATTTATTTTTAACAGTGGATGAAACAATAATTCAATACACTGAGGCATTGTGATACTGACTGTCTCAATCCCACTGCATCAAATGCAATGTTAAAAATCGATTTTGTGTTTGACTGCCAGAGTTTTCAACAACTGATGACTCTGCTTGTAAATGATATCTTCAATCAGTTTGTTTAGAAAGAGAATTAAAAATGTGGAAATACAAAATACTGTATACATGGATATATGTGTCCAAAAAAATTGCTAATTACTGATTAAGGGCATTTTGCGGACGGAAAAGTTTGTGAATTCAAGACATGCGTTATTTGTTTAAAATATGTGAATAGAATAATTTGTGAATTTTTCAAATTAAAGAATTTGCAAAAATGTTCATGTTGGAAAAGCTTACACTTATAAAGTATGTTTCAACTGATTCTAACATTACAGGTGTATTGAATTAACTCTTTACCACGCAATCCAGATTTTTAACGACCCCTATGGAAGAGGCCTTTTGAAAACATTAAGGGAAAAGGAGAAAATGCTGGTAACCAGCATTTTCTCCTTCCCCCTCCATGTTTTCTTACCTATCAAAGACAAGTACCGTTACCGGAGACACGTTTGAATTGTCATCTGTAAATGCTTTCAATTTGGACAAGTTTTCATTTTCATCGTGTGGCAAAGAGTTAAGGTTCCAAATGTGCTTAGGGACATTATTTTCAAGTACTTAATAAATGAACCATGCTCTGGCAAAAGGGGGCTTAACGCATCTCCATGATTCAATATACCAAGCAAGGTGTAACATAATTATGGGATCCATGAAATCTCTCTTTTTTTTTTTTTAACAATCAACTGGATCTGGAGGTAGAATAGTCTCTTGACATACACAAAATTGACAAACTGCATAAAAAGTATTGACTCAAGTCAGCCTGCCAAGATTGGGCAGGCTGACATGTGTAGATACTTTTTCCAGAAGCATTAACCTTGTTTAGAGCATGGCTCTAATAATTTTTAACGGTATCAGATCGAAATTTACTTCATCTCATGAACATCATCGGTAATATTTGCAGCCACAAGTGAAAATATTATGGATGATATTCACAGGATGAAATAAATATTCGATCTTTCACTATAAAAACCAAATATTCTGTATATTTCATGCTTTTAACCCTTTCTGGAGGGAACTTAATCAAATCCAGTACAGTTCTTTTTTGTTATACCTTGTGGCATACCCCCAATGACAATGTTATTCAAGTGTGAGAAATGTAAGGTAAATGACATCATACTTCCATCTGGCTGTGAGGCACATGCATTTTACCTAGGTAACTAATGCACAGGAACAAAAATTAAAGAGCTAGATTAAAATAACCGATATTTTCACTGGTCATGACAATGAAATATCAAAAAATATTTCACAGGCTATTTCTTGATAACCTAAAAGAAAGCATGACATATTGATGTATAATGTAGTCAAAATGGTGTAGATTTAACAGATGAGCCAACAGGTAAGCACTTGTGTTCACTTCAAAAGAGGGCAATAATAATGCTGACAAAGTGGTGAGTGGACTGAACTCTGCACTACGATATTAAAATACATTGGACAAAGTGAAATACAGTCACACCATGACATATAGGATCTGACATGAGTTGGCTTTTGAGATAAGATTTTATCGAACGAGTCTAGGGAAATATTAAGCTAGCCTTTGGCAAGCTTACTATCATTTTTCTTGATAAGTTTAATAAAATTTTATCTCAAACGCCCACGAACTTCAGATTCTTTTTATCACATAACGATATGTCACAAAATATAGATCAGATAATGCAAAAAACATCCATAAATGCACCCGCGGTATTTTCCATGAGACCCATTCACTTGTATGAAATGCGTATAAAATGACATCAAAAATTATATCACACAAATGTGATATCAAACTTATAAGATAAGAAATTTCGTAATGGGTATATTACACTGAAAACAAGGGAGGTTAGAATGTGATAGAAAGTGATATTTCTGCTCTTTAACATTTTCTTTATTCAACTCCTTTGCAAAAACATACAACTTGTGCCATCTGCATCATTTGAATAGATCTAACAGGGAAACATGGTATCAGAGATAACTGGTTCAAATTATAAAATTGTTTTCTTTTCCATGTGGAAAATACAAGACAGGGTTGTTGCAAAGTGTTTCCAAGTAACTCTACCTATCCACATGTACTTACCTTTTTCCCATCTGATGTCACCTTCGGATATTGATTCTGCAAAAGCTGGACATTTAACAACCTGTGCTTCATCACCTATCAAAACCAAGGTAAATAATATAGTTTTGGCAGAAATATCCAGAAATGCATGTAAGGCACTGTAATCTTACTTCAATTCTAACTTGTACTTGCACATTCTTGTCTAATTAGTCTGCCTAATCTGTTTCTGAATAAAGCCCTGCAAAAATTTAGATGTGACTCTTTGTTAACTCTTTACCACACAATCCCGACATAACAACCCTAATGAGAGAGGCCTTCTGAAAACATTGTGGGAAAAGGAGAAAATGCTGGTAACCAGCATTTTCTCCTTTTCCCACAATGTTTTCTATCTTGTTGGAAACAAATTTCTATTTTTGAGTTATGTTTACTTTGATGCCTGCAAGTGGTTTCAATTTGGACCAGTCTAGAAATTTGTTGTTCCGTAAAGAGTTAAAGGAAACATCACATGCTTTTGTATACAGTACACATCAAGGTTGGGCAGACAAGGACATTAGGTCTGATCTTGAATATACTAGTACCTGTGAAAACCTGATTGTTACATGCAGTTCCTCTTTTTCCCCCCAATCGTTTTCTTAATCATTCCTAAAAGATTATTCCTTGACCACCACATATTTTCCCCTTATGCATTTTATACTACATAACTATTGGATAATACTTTCCATGGCTATTAGAGATAAAACTTTTATAGACTTGTCTCTATTGAAAGCATCTGTAGATGACTATTTAAATGATGGGATTCTTCTTGGAAAGGGTAGAAAACTCTGTGGTAACATGGAGAAATGCTGTTTAACAGCATTTTCTCTTGTTCCCACAATATTTCAAAAGCTCCCTTCTTCAGGGATGCAAAATCACAAGACTATCTGGCTCAGGACTGATCTCATGTACAGACAAGTGTAAGTATCTTTGAATATAATACTTACACATGATGGATGACAGATGAAAAGTACGTCCATGCTGGCGTTTGAAACAGAATACTGGTGTAGATAACCTAAAAGAAAATGCAACGCATAGCTATTTACATTCTCGTTAACCCATGTGCTATTCATTCTGTTAACTTCATTCATTGCCCGTGGGGCGACTGCCATGCAAAACATTGTTTTCTATCAATATTCACAATACCTGGAAATACTGAAATAGCCAATCAAAATGTCAGTAACATAGCTATTCTCTCTTGTGCTGAAGAGTTATCTTCTTCTGTCACAATGGCTGAAAAAGAATATTCCTGTTTGCTCCATGCAGGGCATTCCAAACAGAATGGTGTCTTTTCCCACCACTTGTTCTGGTTTACACTAAAATGTCTAGTTCTCCTACCAAAGCTGGTATGGATTTTAACTGGGACTCTTTCTGAGTTTATTCTCAGTGTCTCTTTTAATTGTCCCTCAATTGAAGTGTACCAGGGACCAGCCATATTTGGCTTATTACCATGCTGGCTTTACAATGAAAAACAATTTATGATGATTTACCGTGGATATACATGTACTGAGATCAGATTGCCTCATTAATAATTCATCAAACAAGCAAACACAAGTAAAATATTATAGAGGCAATGGGCGCAGTTAATGAAACCTGGGTCACCCACAATAAAAACATAACATTCTATCTTCACTGTAGTATATCAAATCATTTATCAAATAATGATCGGCACTTTAGGAATGAAAATCAAAAGAATATCCTCACCTGGTGTAAGAAATTTTTGGGGTCCAATTAAGAAAAATACACATATAAAACTACTCATGGGTTTTACAAACTTGTCATATTGCATAGTAATAATCAATACAGGTTAATCATATGTCAATATGATTAAAAGTGGGGGTGGTGGCTGAATACTAGTATTCATAGCTTTCTCTGGTACAGGAAAAAATGCCATTTTTGCCTAATGGCAGACCTGGTTGTTACAACTTTAATCATAAAACTGGTTGCAACAATGAGGATCATAACTTGACATCAAATACATCTAGCTGTCAGGACCATTTTATCAATTATCATACAAATTTCCAAACTGATAATCGTTTTTTGAATTGCAATGTCTACTGAGGTCCAAATCTTAAGTCACATACACAACAGAAAGATTCATTAAGGAAAGTTATTCCAATGGAACTGTAAGAGTTGCACACACAAGAAATTTCTAATAAACATGACAGACAGAAGAACAGAAGGATGGACGACCGGGGGCCACAACATATTACCACCCTTTGGGTCATATAAAAAAAAAGCAATAGGAATAATCAATTGGTAAAATACACTTTATTTAGCCATAATGTTTTCTCATGTATAGGACTGTAATTATTTCACATTGATTAACCATTTGAACAGGAGTGTTTCAAAAGATTTCCGGTTATTATTTAATTCAGAGCCTGAGTTATGGGAAAGGGAGCAAACCCTCATTAAAAGTTTGTTTTTTTTTGTTCCATAATTATTCTTGTTAATTGCACAAGATTATATATGGTCTAGAGTAAGAGGTTCAGATTTTTTTCAAAGGTAGAAGAAAATGAACTCAGTTTTCTTTTCTTTTTGTTTTAACACAGTTTTCTTTTCTTTTTGTTTTAGTCTTAGCTTATTACTCAGTCCCATGGAAAACTCTAACGAGCTTCGCAGAGCGGCGCATATACGCCCGAAGGGGCATGTCAATGAAATGAGTTGAATTGACTGATGGGCCATGAATGAAGAGTAGTTATTCTCCATGATATGTGAAAAATATAAAAAGGCAAAAACTAAAAAAATAAGGGTGGCACAGTTACAAATTTTGTGAATTGCTCTTATCCAAAAGGTGTTCTGTCAGTCTTTGAAGGTCCCAGATCATATCTTTTATATTTTAGAAATTATGGCCCAGACAAAAATTCAAAGTGAAAAGGGCAATAACTCAAAAAATAAAGGGGGCAGAGTTATGGTTCTTGTGCAATGCACTTCTTCATCATGTCTTCTATTAGTCTTTGGAAGTTATGGTCTGAACAAAAATTCAAACTGAAAATTAACAAATGGCAATAACTCAAATAATAAAGGTGGCAGAGTTATGATTCATGTGCAATGCACTTCTCTATAATGGGTTCTATCGGTGTATGAAGTTCCAAGTTAATAGCTTTAATAGTTAAGAAGTTAAAATGGCAATAACTCTTTTATACTTTGGAAGTTATGGCCTTGACAAAAATTCAAACTGAAAATTAACAAAGGGCAGTAACTCAAATAATAAATGGGGCAGAGTTATGATTCATGTGCAATGCACTTCTCCGTAATGGGTTCTATCAGTGTATGAAGTTCCAAGTAAATAGCTTTTACAGTTTGGAAGTTATGGCCTGGACAAAATTCAAACTGAAAATTAACAAAGGGCAATAACTCAAAACATAAAGGGGGCAGAGTTATGGTTCATGTGCAGTGCATTTCTCCATAATGGCTTCTATCAGTGTATGGAGTTCCAAGTTAATAGCTTTAATAGTTAAGAATTTAAAATGGCAATAACTCAAATAATAAAGGTGGCAGAGTTATGATTCATGTGCAATGCACTTCTCTATAATGGGTTCTATCAGTGTATGAAGTTCCAAGTTAATAGCTTTTATACTTTGGAAGTTATGGCCTGGGCAAAAATTCAAACTGAAAATTAACAAACGGCAATAACTCGAGGAGAAGAAAAAAAAAAAACGGTGGCAGAGTTATGGTTCATGTGCACTGCACTTCTCCATAATGTGTTCTATCAGTGTATGTAGTTTCAAGCTGATACCTTTTATAGTATGGAAGTTATAGCCTGAACAAAAATTCAAAGTGAAAAGTTGGTTATTTCAGAAATCAGGGGCAGATAATTTCAGAACGCAAACAGCGATCCAAATTCTAAGACGCAGGTGCACAACTAGACATCATGGAGATTCATTGTGGCAAGTTTCAAATAATTCTGATGGAAACTGTAGGAGGAGTTGCCAAAACAAGAAATTGCTAACGCACAGACAGACGGACGACCGGGGGTATAACATAATACGACCCTTTGGGCGTATAAAAATTATGAAACAGCATAACATTTCTCTACCTCTTTTTTTTCTGAGAACATAATAATAATACTTACTTACCTGCTTATACCTTCATGCCTCTCATTTTTCACATTCCTACTGAGACCTATAGAGGAACAAATAGTGCAAATACAAGTAATGTGGAATCTTCATTATCCAGACTATAATTATTGTACTACAGCAATCAGACACTGGAACCAGCTTTCCCAAGACACCCATTTAGCAAGTACAATTGAAGCCTTTGAAAATATTGTGGAGGAAAAGACATAATGCTGGTACCCAGTTTTCCCCCCTTTCCCACCACTTTTCTACCCTTTCACAGACTTTTTCCATCAATAACCTCATTTCCCACATGCAAATACTTTGGATATGGAAATCCAAAGTTTTGTAACTTTGTTAAGAGTTAAAGAAAAAAAAAAAGGAGTCCTAGGATAAAAGTCTAGAGCTATTACACTAGCATACGCTAGAGAAGATATCTCTCCCTCACCCCCATGTTAACAAGCCATGAAAACAGCAATGCACTTTATTGTGACATCTTTTTAAAAGATTACTGACAATAGACCTCCGTGTTGTAGTGTCAAGATGGTAAAATACAACAACTCTGTGATACTTGTGAAAAGAGAAATTAACTTACATGACAAATCAATTTTTTTCTGTTTACCTTGGTTAGGTAGTTTTTCTAGTTCTTTAAAGAAAGGAAGATTTAAAAAAAACACACAACACTTATGTACGTACCTCTTATATATGTACATGAAGCTGCCTGAAGCTGAAATTAAGAAAGATGAATGCATATAACTCTAATCAACATGTTGCTATAATCTGAAAAGGCAGCTGAACATATTGCCTGATTATTGGAGTAGGTGGACCGGCATTTTGGCCACGAGCATTTTGGCCAGGTATTAAATGCGCCAAGTAGGACATTTTGGCCAATTACTTTTTAACGCAGAACCTGCAGTGAATGTACTTTCTAAGGTGTTAAGTACACATTTTTTGATGCAGTAAAGCATATTCATTACATTTTTTTTTCTTTTAATCCTTTACTAGGCGACAAAATTTTAACCTTGCCCAAATTGAAAGCATTTGCGGATGACAATATTAGTGTAGCTCAAATGGTGCAAATGTTCTTTGAAAGGGTAGAAAACATTGCAGGAAAAGGAGAAAATGCTGGTTATCATTTCCCACAATGTTTTCAAAAGGCTTCTTTCCAAGCATTGTTAAATAGGCCTAAGCATAGTTTGACTTTGATTAGAAATGTTCTGTATTAAAAATGACTGAAAAATTGAAATTTGGTTTGGTATGTGTAGAAAGCATTGTGGGAGAAGGAGAAAATTCTGGTCATTTATCTATCAATTCATGTCACTTTTAACAGCCGACAAGCACATTATCGCCATTTCAGACAACTAATAAACGACAGGTAACATTGGCATAATACCGTAAAACGCCCCTCTGCTATACAGCCAATGCTTACATGTGGCATTGTTTTTTTTTTTAGTTAAAAGAACAAATTTAATGAAATTTCCAGCTTCATTCCGCTGAATAATATTGTATTTGATGTATACTGTGTTCTCCTTTCTCCGTTCACCTAAGCCTAAATAAGCTCACAAAATTCACATTTTCAGTCAAGGAATCAAAATTTTCGTGTAGTGATCAAATATAAAATCTAAATCAAACTTGTTACTAAAAAAAGTCACTACAACTTGCATCAAAAGGTTCGATCCGAGGATTTTTTCAAACCTACCTCGCCAACATGGGTAGTATGGCCACTTTCTCATTTTTCCATTCATTTGATTGAAAGTCAAGGCTGGTCGCTAAAGACTGATAAATATTCTATACTCTTGTTCAGAAGGACTAGCTTATTCATAGTAAAGGGTAAACACAACCCTTTTGGGCGTATTTAATGTTGAAAAACATTGAAAATTTGCTTTTTATTGTATCTAATGAAATTTTTTCTTTCAAGCTGTGAAAAATACTCTCTTTTGTTGCACTTTTGTGTCTTATTCGATAGAAAAATAGTATTGATGTAGGATAGGTTGTTATTCATAATATCTGACACAGTAGAATAGAACCAGGGTGGAACAAAACGTCACGAGCACTTATTCCTTCCGCTTTAGTACATGAACGGAGAAGCGAGAAAGACCGGAGAAATGAGAAAATGCCATATACGAAATGAATCCATAAATCATTTGCAATCTTTTGGTACATAATTTCCATTTTCATGGGTTTTCGCGATTTATGGGGGGGGGGGGCGTTCTACGGTATTATGCTGTAACATTTTGAATTTTAAGATTTTATGATAGTTGGAATGAATGACTGCAATAAAGGGTTTAATACTGAGACCCAATCACAAAAATAACATCGGAGCAAGCCTTCAGTAGTTCAGACTGAAAGTACAGTATTATCAACAATATTTTATGGGTTGATTGAATAACAATCCAAGTGCAAAACAAGTAAGTAGCCGTTGGAAGTTTTATCCAGACAAAAAGGTGGAGCTATACGTTTCAAAGAAATTTACATCAAAAGACTAACTTATCACTCCAATGACATTGAAATCGTTAAGTACGTGGGTGGAGTAAGGAAATGCCTTCTTCATTATTTTCGTATTTTTTATGCCAAAACATCCGCCGGTTGAAGTACTTTACATTTTTTAATTCATAAATGAAATAGCTCATACCTTTGATTTGTGTAAAATCGTTCTACAATTAGCGAAACGACAAAATAACTTTGGAACTTTCAGAGTACTTCCAGCCAACATGGCTGCCATTGGGTACAAGTTCACGCATGCGCAAACGGAGCTGAGTTCAGTTGAAACTGAAGTCAGTCAGCCCTAAACAAGACAATTTTTATGATGCTATAGAATCATAGATGCCACAATCTTTTGGTGAACAATTTCAGAAATATTGACTTTCTTGAAAAATTGTGTTTACATTTTTTTTTTTGTCCGGGTGGGGGGGGGGGGGGTTGGAACAGGGGGGTCCTGGGGAGGAGATAGTCGGGGGGGGGGGCTGTCATGGGGGGGGAATGGTCGGGGGGGCAGTAGTCCGGGGGGGGGGGGGGGCCCAATTGTCCTAGATTTTTCACTGTAACACAGGCTTTGTTGGAGATCCTCTTGATTTAAATGTTTTCAGTACTAGTTTAATTGTCTAGGTCTATCATACACTATACTAGTACTGGTATTGTGATACAGGTTACATATATCTAGCAGCTCGATCTCCTCTCTACTATTTCAAATTTGCTGATTAGAACTATTGTGTAATGGTTCTAGGTTGTGTAGCAGTATCCCAGTTTTGATTTTCTTGATGTCCTGTAAGCCTCTGTTCTGACTTACAACTTCATTTAATATGTATGTTCAATTGGTGAAAAACGAGGGTAACGATGCCTTTCTTCGAACTTTCGTCCATACACCTGCGCTCCAGAAGATAATCGGAGCTTTGATTTTAAATAGATCTCTACGCTTTAATTAATTATTTCTAAGAATTTAATTCAGACCCCCTGTTTTTTTTTTTTTTTTTTTTTTTCCCTTTCTTTTTTTAATGGGTGAAAGGAGGCCATTAATACACAGAATTTTAATGAGATTGAGAATACTTCCAGATCCATATATTCTCAATTGTCATCATGCCTGCTTATCATTATGTCCAAAAGCAGTCAGGCAAATATCTCAGTCTTTCAGTCGAGAATATAAACTTATAGGCCTGCATATCTAAGAAACGTAAAAAGATACGCTGAGCTGATAAATTTATATGCTATAAAATCAAGAGTGTTTGATTGTCTGAATCAGGGGTGGAATCAGTATAGAGGTCTCTTGTATATACGATCCCTGTCTGTTTAAAAAAATACACATGGCCAATATTTCGGTGCGATACAAGTATTTATAGGGTTATCAAACGGTTTCACACGGTATTCCCACAATACTACAACGAGCAGTTCAGTAGTTAACGAACACGTTTTGCAGTCGTGGTGACTGTATAGAAGCACTAAGAACTATTATGAACTACCAAGAAGCAATAAGAAACACTTAAATATGAATAGAATGAAGTCAGCCGTACATTAAATTCAGTGATTCTGGTTTATATAATATGCCGAGAAACAGACCTTCATTATTGAGATCTGTTGAGTTAGATCTATGTATTTGTAGAATGCCATATAGCGGGAGATAATACTTAATCCCATTTATGCTTACCTAAAATACATGTGAACATTCCCTCAACTTCTACCTCACCAAAGACAGTAGACAAGGAAAAAATCCCCAGATCTATCCTCCCGCTATTGACTACAGTGAAGAATAAGTCCTTCTGTCTCATGTCCTTCAAAAAAGGATTAAATCTACCGCTTTTACCAATAAACTGATATTTGTGGGTGGAAAAAGCCGAAATTTTATGTATTCTGAGAGCACAGAGTATTCACTAAATAATTTTTTTATGCAACAAAAGCTGCCAAAAGTAAATATTACAGGTGTTATGATTATTTAAACTTAAAACATATCTGTTAAAAGTATGGAAATTAGTCCAAGTGTTAGTTACTGGCAGAGAAATTCATTTCAAAACTAGGTTAAAAGTAACCAGGTCACTCTGTCTTTCATTTACTGTTTGCTTGATTTAAAATTCATTTTACTGCATGTGACTGACACTTGGACCCACTACCACAAGAACAGAATATAATCTTTTCAAAATTTCCATGCTTTTAAATGGTATGATTCAAATTTCAATGTGTCTTGACCCCTGCATTTCCCCCTGCTATTTGGCCTTTTCTTTAAATTATCCTTTCACTTCGGCAGAAACTGCATATCAATTACACTTATCATAGATCACCAGTTATCTAGATAAGGCTATTTTTTACTGAGTGATCTAGAAGTTACTTAAGGTTTGCGTGAAGACTGAAATAATTATGTCTGATTTTTTCTGTCACTTTTTTAACCACTAAACCTGACCGAGAGACGGCTGAAAATGCATTCTCCACACACAGAGAGAACTAGTGTAACTGTTCCAAGTCTTTCAATAGGAGGGAGCGTATTGCCACTCATTTTCAGTCATGAAAATGTGCACTATTTGGTAAATAAAGAAATCAATATAATTTCAACTTTGGTGGCTATTACAGCTTTATTCACTTCCCAAAGTTTTATGGAGGACACGAAAAGGCAAGCTGGCAACTGCTGACTGTCACAATCAGTGCCTATTTAAATGTACCCCTGTTTGAAGAAGGAACAGTGACTTAAAATTGTTGGTATTTCACAGTGGCATCTTCTCACTCTCTTGCACTCCGGATCATTCACATTCACCTCTGTAGTGGGCTCAGAAAGTAGTCCGTCATTACGTGATACTTTCGTCACATGACCAGAATTAAAAATGGCGACACAAACGCCGGTGAAAGAAAGACCAATATCAATTACTTTGTGTGCTGTTCAAACAGCATATGGCCAATCAGACTAAGTGGTAGGAAATGTAAAAAAACGGATTTTCTGAAAAGCTTAAATGTCATTTAAGTGACCATAACTTGTTTTTTTTTTTAAATCTTATAACCTAAGATTTATCGGTGTTTCAAAATGTTGTTATCATTCAAGGGCACAGCCCTTTTTGTAAAAATTGGCATATGATTCTGATCAGTAAAGACGCTAAAAAAAATAGTTCCATTGTAAACAGGTAAATTCATCAGTTTGAACACACCTATAATGTATCCAGAATCATATTTCCTTTGTCTACCTTATAAGTTTACACATGAAACAGTTAAACAGTAACAAAATATCTTTTCCTCGGTTTGACAAGATTCTTGTCATTCAGCCCATCGCAGAGATGTATGGTGAGAGTAACGAACGACAACTCTGCTCGGAGATTGGCATCTTATGTGCTTTGATCTATAAATTGTTCGTAAAACTTATGATATTGAAAGCATATTGAGATGGACAATAATTTTCGCTTTGACATCCCTTGAAATAAATGAAAAGTTGTGCTTGTTTTCCGAAAGAAGAGGACACTCTGTTATATCATCAATATCCTTGTGTATGCTCGTTTGGAAAAAAGTCTACAAATCATTCGATTTTGTGCGATAAATGATGCAATTTATATAAATTATCATTTTACATTTGAAAAATCCATATTTAAAAGGGTTTCTAAACGGTAGAGTAAAACAAAAGACATGCATTTTTTTTTCTGGCGACATAGATGTGTTGTCTCTCAAAGCTTGAAAGCGATGAAAACATTACTGAAGTTATATATAGTTAATTTTCTGATCAACCTAATACTGGAAATCATCAAATTTTGTTCGTGCAAATGTATACATGTGGGCCTATATATTTAACGTTATCGATTTTGCGGAAGGTTGATTTAGTTTTTCAAGTGATTTTGATTTTTTTTCTATGTGTCTAGATCAATATTTTCCATTCAGACATAAGGTCAGACTGATTTAATCTGCATTTCTCAAAAGCCAGGACAACTTATTCATAGATCTATGATAAAATGCTTTCACCTTTAAGATTTATTATATTCTATTTCGTGACTGAATGCATCAAACTTTGACCTCCGAGTCGGCAATATAAGTTTGAAATAACTTCCTCTGTCAATGGCTAGCTTGACCGATTCTCAGTTTAGCTAGATTTCCGGTAATTATTTGCCTTTTAAAAGTTCAGGTTGTGTCCTTTGCAAAAAGAAACCGAAGTATACCCTACTTAGATTTTTTTTATTTAATGTGAAATGTAGACTGTGGATCCAGGTCAAGTAAATTTTCGTCTTTTGTTGATCATGCTTAACCAATGTAATAAATCAATTACTTTTTTTATTGTTTTTTTTTTTCAAATTGATTTCTCTAACTTAAGTTTTCTTTATTAAGTTTGGCCTGTCAGCATCACTATGAATAAACTGAAAAGTATCCATTATTTAAATCAAGTAAGTACTAAGTTACATCAAGTAAACACCGCTTTATCCGTTTCGAATACTTTTCGTATGTAGGCCAAGTGTAGAAAGTATTATTTTTTTTTTCAAATAACCTTATGGTTTTAGACATGTTAATTTGAAAATCTTCTTTGCCTTAAAAACGATTTAAAGCCCTTTCCGTGGAAAAAATTCCACTCCGTTGGTTTAATATGTTACGCCCCTTCTACTCAGATTCCCGCCAACTGACAAAGTAGTAATGGCGAGTACACACGAAAATGGTGTGAGAGAAAACGGGATTGTTGACCAAAATAGGACTTCCCATACTAAAAGACCAAGGATGGAAAACAAAGTGTCTGTTGTATTAGGGACTCAGTGGGGCGATGAAGGGAAAGGAAAAGTTGTCGACATGTTGGCCACAAAAGCGGACGTAGTGTGCCGGTGTCAGGTAACGAAAATGTTGCATCACTTTGTTTACATCGGACGGGGGCAGAAATTAACGCATGAGTTGACATTCAGTGCGTCGGTAAAAGCAGCTTACAAATTCTTTACTAAGAAGTAATTTCGGTGTAACGTCTTTCAAGTGTTAAGATGTGTGAATTTATCGTATTTGAAATTGTTCGATTTGACCTCTAATCCTTGACATTATTGTATTTTTTACAGTCCCCGTGTTGTATACCCACGCATCATTGACCAAACGCACTGAAGCAAGACCAAACCAAGTCATCATAATGCATTATGTGTATACATAAGTGCAGCTTCTGACACAGTTTGGTCTAATACAAATATGTAAATAGTGTTAACAAGATAAATTCAGGGGCTTGACTGAAATAGGAGTATTGATAATGTTAAATAATTATCCAGTGCATGGAAATACCGGAATGGACACTGGAATGGACCAAAACGGACCGGAATGGACACCGGAACGGACCGGAATGGACCAAAATGGACCGGAATGGACACTGGAATGGACCAGACAGGACCGGAATGGCACTGGAATGTACCAAAACGAACCGGAATGGACACAGGAATGGACTGGGATAGACCGGACCGGAATGGACTTGAGGATACGATGTAAACGCTTAAAGCAATTATTCAGTTATTTGGTATTGGAATAGGGAAACGCCTGAACATATTCAGGTAAGCTGAAGATGAACTTCCATGACATAGGGCTTCAAGGAATAGACCTTAATCTTGAAGGAAAATCAATTTGTATACAACTTTAAAGTTCAGGTAAGACAGTAATCTTGATGGAAAGTTAAAAGGTAGGAAAAACCTGAATGGACCTGAACAGACCTTTAAAAGTGAATATATGGACATTTAAACCGAAGAGAAACTATTGGACAGACCGAAACCTGATGCAAAAACATCAAATATCGTACTAGGGTTTATTTTTGTTTTTTTAATTAGTAATATAATTTGAAGTAAAAAAAAAAAGAGAAAAATCCAATATGTGTGAAAAAATGGACCGGACCTTACTGGACCCTAAAAACGCAAGCTATTGACATTAAAAAAATCAAAGTACTGATAGTACTGAAGGCCAGGAAATTGAAGATACAAACAACACAAGAGGTCAATTTTAATTAATACAAACAGGTAGACGGACAGGTATACAAGCGGATTCCACTGAGCCCCTGGAATTGTTGGTTTTAACAGGAAATTTTGAACTGATACAAGAAAGCACCAGCCAGAAACTAATTAAGCCAGAGCTAGGCATGTGCTCACAGTTATGGGGTGCTTGATAATGGCTTAGAATACTAAGTAATTTATCGTGCTTGTAAACAATCCCAAGTTAAAATAGAACTATTCAATCGTTGCAATACCAACTTTGATTATCTAAATTTTCTGAGACATGTGATGTCTTGTAGTCCTGAATGACGTTATTTTTTACACTTATGACGTAAGAACATAGTTATTTTTATTGATTTCAATGAAAATACATGTAAGATAGATATCAATGTAAAATGTAATGAATAATAAAGATTGGAGTGATATGGCAGTTGGTCATGTTGTCTCTACCTTCCACAAGTCGACGAAATTTCGAACTGGTCATATTTGAAGGAAGTTGTAGATGAAAATCCAAAGTAGTTCTTCGTGTATATTGAAAAGTAAGATTTTGGGGAAATTGGGAGGACTTGCTTGTTACAAGCAGATTCTCTTTTAGCCAAAATATTTTCTCAATAAAATACTGTGAAAAGGTTGGATTGTTTTGGGAAAACGATTAGGCTCGGTTTACCTATTTTACTTGCCTATTTTACGGACAAGTCACAGTGACTTGAGCTTCGATACTTATATCTACATAATACAAAAAGACGTTAATCCTAATTCATAATCGTTGTCCAAGGACAACTTGTGCCAAGCCCGCGAACACTTGACCCTCAAGCTTGACCTAGACCCTGGACCTGAGTAAATGTTTCAAAGGGAACTTCTGCTCATGATGGAGAACAATGCATTATGCTAATTTATAACGGAATCTATCTAAAAATGTAGGAGTTATGGTTCGGACAAAAAATTGGCCTTCAATGTGGCCTTGATCTTCAACCTACTTCAACAGATATTTCAAATGGTAAATTTATTCGTGATGGAGGTCAATTGTGCCAAATTATTTTGAAATCCATCCACAATTGTAGAAGTTATGGACCGGAAATATTCGGATGCACACAAGCCCCAGTGAACACTAGAAATATGTGTGTCAGAGACACTGATGCCCCTGCTAAATGGTATTGGTCACAGGTATGTCATATGACACTTGTAGAGAGAGAGATAAAAAAAAATACATTAAATGACAAACGAACGACTACAGAAAAAAATTATAAGCATTTATTTGGTTTCAAATCAAAGTCAATCAAAGACATTTTTAAGAATCACACAGTTGTAATCTATTTGTGACAGGTGTAAAAGGTGTGAAATACATCCTATCAATGTGAAATAGGCAGTATAAACAATGACAAAACTACCAAATAACTCTTGGATAAAGGTAACTTATACACATAATGTACATACTAAAGACAACAAACTTTCAAAAATATTTTTATAGACAACTTGATTAACGATATGGATGAAATTTGATGTTGGGGTTGATTTTTCTAAAATTTTATTTCGGGACAATTTCACCTAAGAAATCGTCTCCAGGGGACGACTTCTCCGGAGTGATAAACATAACACGGGCCAAACAGTTTGGGGATGATTTCTCCAGGGGCCGATTTCTCCAGCATTCCGCTGAAGTACCCTAGATTTAGTCGATATACATAAGAAAAAAGTGATAAACATAACAGGGGCCAATATTCTATATGTAGTTTGCTTTATTTACAATCGCATTTTAGCGGAGACGCGTTTTGTGACACATATATTCAAATGTCAACACAACGTTATAGACAAATTCCGAGCAGAGTTGTCGTTCGTTACTCTCACCATACATGAATGATGATCCGGAGTGCAAGAGAGAGCGTTATAGATATTAACCGTATATAGCGCGTAGGAATACACAACTGTCGGATAAAGCTAAGTTTATTAGGTTACGCCTTTATTAGGTCAGTGTTAATGACAAAAACGGGATAAAAAACACATACTTGTCAGTTATTAAAGGGTCGTAATACCCTTGCAATTCTATGGCATTTTGCAGATGAAAGCTTTGAGGATAGGAAAGCATTTACACCGTGTGATAAGCAATCTCTGTATATACTTCGGAAACTAGTTGTTTTGGCGGACTCAGCCATATAGAGTGGACACACCGTCCAACATTTTTGTTTGAATAGGCAGCTTATGATCCCTACATCCTTAAATAAACGCCAGATGTTGGAAGCGTCAAAATGAACAAGAAATGACCATTGAGCAGATCCAATATCGAAGTATGGAAAAACCAGAACGGACCTAAACGGACCCTATAAAGTGAACATATGGATTTTTAAATCAAAGGTAAATCAGGAAATGACATAAATCTTATCAGAAGCATCAAATATCTGATGTCAGAAGAGTCAATATAAACATAAACGGAATGGAAAAGATCAGAAGCATCAAATATCTGATGTCAGAAGAGTCAATATAAACATAAACGGAATGGAAAAGATCAGTATTCGAGCATGGAAAAACCAGAACGGACCAGAACAGACACTCAAAAAAGAAACACTATCGTCATTTAAGATGAAGGGGGGAAAAATAGATGGATCTAAACCCTATCAAAAACATCGCATAATGTTCAGTGGAATAAACATGAGCAGAATTGAAAAGATCCGATCATGTATTGTAAAACCAGAACGGACCTGAACGGACCACAAAAGGCCTGTCTATGGACTTAACAAACGGCGGGAATACAGGAACAGATCAAAATCTGATAATAAAAAAAATCAAATGTCAAAAATATGAAGCATTAGAATGAACCAGAAATGAATTGAAAAGATTAAATATTGAACATGAAAAAACCGGGCCGGGCCTGAACGGACCTGAAAAGGCCTGCCTTTGGACTTTAAAACCAAAGAGAAAATCAGGAAAAGACCTAAACTGTATCAGGAATATCAATTATCGGACGTATACAAATAGGAAGAATGAACATTTACCATATTGAAAAGATCCGATTTTGGAGTATGGGAAATAAAGGGAACATCAGGAGCGTACCAAAATTTTATAAAAAATATCAAATGTAAATAAATACTATGCATTTCAAGCTGTATGTTGTAAATAAGCATTGAAATGAAACATAACTGAATTGAAGAGATTGAATATTGAGGCATGGAAAAACCGGAATGGACCTGAACGGAACCTAAAAGGCTCTCGAATGGACTCTAAAACCAAAGAGAAAATCGGGAAAAGACCTAGTTTGTATCAGAAACATCGAAATATAGGACACGGAAATAGAAAAATGAACTTTGACGTAAGTAAAAAGAAAAAAAGTTATGATGTTTGATAGACGGTAACGGACACATTTTCAGTCTGGTACTCATGAAAGTTGGTCAGAATGTTTGCTTTGATAACATCTCAGACGAGTTTAAAATTGGGTCATGTAGGGTCAAAAACTAGGTCATTAGGTCAAATCTGAGAAAAACCTTGTGTATGCTCTAGAGGCCACATTTTCAGTCCAATACTCATGAAATTTGGTCAGAATGTTTGCCTCGATGATATCTCAGACAAGTATGAAAATGGGTCATGTCGGGTAAAAAACTAGGTCACTAGGTAAAATCGTAGAAAAACGTGTGTATGCTCTAGGGTTTTCCACATTTTCAGTCTGATACTCATTTGCTTAGAATATTTGCCTCGATGATATCTCGGACGAGATTGAAAATGGGTCATTTTAACACAGCACATAGACTGAACATGTTTGTCATTTTCCTATCATTCAATATTAAATCCAAAAATCTTACAGCTGACAAAAGAAGTTTTCTTTAACTAAAAACTGTGGAACATACTCTTACTTGGTTGCAGTCAACATATTTTTGAAAAAAATTGCTGTATCAAAGTTAAATATGTCAAGAACCGGTAAACTTTGTAAAAAGTTTGTTAAAAGGGCTGCAGATGATAAAGGCCCCCCCACAGCCTTTTTACTTTTGATATGAAACATTCAAATTCTTTGCTGATCAATCTACATGTAATCAAATCTCCATATACTGAGTCTCAATCTGAAGTGCCGCTTCTGTCAGGCATCCTTTTAACTTCCCTAGCATATGATTCCCTTGTATCATATGATTGCTGGAAAGCAGTTCTTCTAAAGTATTAACTTAGGCACCCATGGGTGTACCACAGTAGTGTTTAAAAGGGCCCTAAGCCTATATGTGCAAATGTTGCGAGTCATAGTCATAGTTGAACTCTTTACCACACAATCCTGACTCTCAATGACCCAGAGAATGAAGCCTTTTGAAAACCAGCATTTTTAGCTCACCTGAGCACGAAGTGCTCATGGTGAACTATTGTGATCGTGCTGTGTCCGTCATCAGTCATGCATCGTCTGTCATCAACTTTTTACCTTGTGTATGCTCTAGAGGCTACATTTTCAGTCCAATACTCATGAAAATTGGTCAGGATGTTTGCCTGGATGATATCTTGGACGAGTTCAAAAAAGGGTCAGGTGGGTTTGAAAACTAGGACACTAGGTAAAATCTTAGAAAAACCTTGTGTACGCGCTAGAGGCCACATTTTCAGCCCAAAACTCTTGGAAGTTGGTTAGAATGTTTTTCTTAATTATATCTAGGACAAGTTTTAAAATGGGTCATGTTGGGTCAAAAACTAGGTCACTAGGTCAAATTTTAGAAAAACCTTGTGTAAGTTCTAGAGGCCACTTTTTCAGTCCAATACTCATGAAAGTTGGTCAGGATGTTTTCCTGGATGATATCTTCGACGACTTTGAAAATGGGTCATGTCGGGTCAAAAACTAGGACACTAGGTCAAATCTTAGAAAAACCTTATGTATGCTCTAGAGGCCACATCTTCAGTCCAAAACTCTTGAAAGTTGGTCAGAATATTTGCCTTTATGATATCTTGGATGAGTGTGCAAATGGGTTAACCCTAAACCATGTGGAGTCAAAAACTAGGTCACCAGGTCAAATGTTAGAAAAACCTTTTATAGGCTCAAGAGGCCACATTTTCAGTCCAAAACTCTTGTAAGTTGGTCAGAATGCTTGCCTTGATGATATATTAGACAAGTTTGAAAATGGGTCATTGGGGGTGAAAAACTAGGTCACCAGGTCAAATCTTAGAAAAACCTTGTATATGCCCTGGATGCCACATTTTCAGTCCAACACTCTTGAAAATTAGTCAGAGTGTTTGCCTTTATATTATCTTGGATGAGTTTGTAAATGGGTCATGTTGGGTCAAAAACTGGGTCAATAGGTCAAATGTTATAAACACCTTTTGTATGCTCTGGAGGACACATTTTCAGTCTGCTACTCCTAAAACTTATTCATAATGTTTGTTTTGGTGATACCTTGAATGAGTTTGAAAATGGATCATGTGGAGTCAAAAACTAGGTCAATGGGCCAAGTATTAGAAAAACCTTGTGTACGCTCTAGAGGCTACATTTTCTGCCTGATACTCTTCAGACTTGGTCAGAATGTTTGTTTTGGTGATGTCTCAAAAGAGTTTGATGAGTAATTGTCGGGTCCAAAACTAGGTCACTTGGTGAAATCTTAGAAAAACCTTTTGTACGCTGTAGAGGCCACATTTTCAGTCCAGTACTCATGAAACTTGGTCAGAATGTTTGTCTTATTGATGTCTCAAAAGTGTTTGATGATGGGTAATGTCTGATAAAAAACTAGGTCACTGGGAAACTAGATGGTTCATGTTTGGTTAATAGACTCAGGTGAGCGATTTCAGGGCCATCATGGCCCTCTTGGTTTGTCATTTTCTATGTTTATTCAGCCTTCCGGTAATGTATCAATTTTGAAAAGTTTTAGTTATCGGAATTAAATACTCTTACGAGTCACGGCTACTCTACTGTAGTGGTGAGGCCATCATTCACTGGCTACATATCACAGATGTCGGTCATCACAGTTTTCTTGCAAACTTTATCTTTTCTCCTCAACTTTTCGTTGATGCTGCTTAGATCATGTATTATGTAAATATACTCTGTAGTGTGCTTGTTCAGGAATAGATACATTCAAAATGAATACACTTATTAAATTCATTCAAGAAAACAAAATCAGATGTATTGAACAAACAAAAGATAACTAAAGATAACAAGTAATACTTTGTTTACAGTCCTGGCGCCATACATTCTTTTACGAATGTCTTAAGTTGGTCACTTTAAAAATGTTCCATGTATCTTAAAAAGGATATGTTGAAATACGGGATAGCAGCCTCTGCTTGATCCATATTTTCAAGATTTCTCATGTCAGGATCATAGGCCTCTGGTAGGACTGAGTTACTTTCAGAGATATCATCCTCAGCCACACTCAGTGGCTGCATATTACAGATGTCGGTCATCACAGTTTTCTTGGAAAGTATATTTTTTCTCCTCAACTTTTCGCTGATGCTGTTTACAACCAGTTGCCAGCTTTTCACTGATTCAGGAAATATAAACTTCGTGTATTTGTCTATGACATTTTTCCTTGTTTTGTTGAGCACTTGTTTCCCTGTATGGTGGTTTCCTTCCCAGTTGTACGGCTTTCTTAGATTCCCAGGTCCGAATAGCTCTGGAAACACCTCTGGTAAGAGCAGGCATGCAAAGTTTCTGGTGGAGTTGGCCTCATGCTTCAAAGCCTTCAGTTTTGCTCTGTCTATCGCCAGTTCCTGGGGAATGTCCTCAATTGTTGATCCAAAGTCATGTTGTTGATATAATTATGTGTGCAAATTGGAAGAAGGTTGGCCTTAATACCTCATCCAGCTTGCTTTCTATTCGTGTTGTGCTTAATTCCAGTTCGTTAATTCTTTTTGTTTGCATAGCCAGACTTTTTGTACAATTATCTAAAGTTCTAGTTAGGTCTTTGACATTCGTTGCTAGAATGTTTACTGCATTCATAACCTGACTAAGAGAGGGGACACTTGTTGACGATCTTGCTGTTCTTATTGGTGTCAGGGTAGTAGCAGCAGGTCGTTGAAGAGTAAGTCCCAGAGACTGGCTTTCACTCACAGATACATGTACATCAGCTACTGCCAAGGATGTCTGGGTGGTCGGATGATTAGCTTCATTAGTCACAGTCACTTAACATTCCCACAATACTTTTTTAGCTCACCTTAGCACAAAGTGCTAAAGGTGAGCTATTTTGATCACCCTTTGTCCGACTTCAGTCAACAATTTCTTTAAACATCTTCTCCTCCTAAACCACTCGGCCAATCTTGATGAAACTTGGCTGGGATGTTCTTTTGGTTAAGCACTACCAAAATTGTTCAAAGAATTGAATTCCACCCATAACTCTGGTTGCCATGGCAACAAAAAGGAAAAAAATACAAAATCTTTGAAAACCTTTTTCTCTGAAACTAGAAGGCAAAGAGTTTTAATATTTTGTATGTGGCATCTCCTAGTGTACCTCTACCAAGTTTGTTCAAATTATGCCCCTGGGGTCAAAGCATGCCCCCACCCTGGGGGTCACAAGTTTGAGCATTGGAACAATGAAGGAAAACTTTAAAAATCTTCTCCTGAAACTTGAACGTGCAGAGCTTTGAAATTTAGTATGTAGCATCTCCTAGTGGACCTCTACCAAGTTTGTTCAAATTATAGCCCATGGGGTCAAAACTGGCTCCACCCAGGGGGTAACAGGTTTGAGCATAGGAACAAAGAAGGAAAAGTTTAAAAATCTTCTCTGAAACTAGAAAGTGTAGAGCTTTGATATTTCGTTTGTAGCATCTCCTAATGGACCCCTACCAAGTTTGTTCATATGATGTCCTTGGGGTCAAAACTTGCCCGGCCCAGGGAGTCGTAAGTTCAAACAGAGGAACATAGAAGGAAAACTTTAAACATTTTCTTCTCAGAAACTTCATAATGAAGAGCTTTGATATTTGGTATAGAGCATGTTCTAGTGGACCAAGTTTGTTTCATATGATGCCCTTTGGGTCAAAACTGGCCCTGGCCTGGGGGGTGGGGGTGGGGGGCACAGGTTCGAACATAGGAACAAAGAAAGAAAATTTTAGAATTTCAGAATTTTTCTTCTCTAAAGCTAGATGGCATAGAGCTATGATACATGTATTTGGCATGTAGCAATTCCTAGTGGACCTCCACCAAGTTTGTTCATATTATGCCCTTGGGGTCAAAACTGGCCCTGCCCAGGGGAACATAGCAACAAAGAAGGAAAACTTTATAAATCTTTTTCTCTGAAACTTGAAGGTGCAGAGCTTTGATATTTGGTTTGCAAAATCTTCTAGTGGACCTCTACCAAGTTTGGTCATATGTCACTGGCGTCGAAATTGGACCTGCCCCGTAGGCCACAGGTTGGGTCATAGGAACAAAGAAGGAAAACTTTAAATTTCTTTTTGTCTTAAACGGGAAGGTGTAGAGCTTTGATATTTGGTATGTAGCATCTTTGAGTGTACCTCTACCAAGTTTGTTCCAAGGATGCTGCTTTGGTCAAAACTGGCCCAGCCCCAGGGACCACAAGTTCGAACACAGGACAAAGAAGGAAAATTTAAGATTCTTCTTTGAAACTGGAAGGTGTAGAGGTTTGATATTTGATTGCCCTATGTCCGGCGTCTGTCGGCCAGCGTCCATCGTCCGTCAACAATTTCTTTAAACATCTTCTCCTAAACTACTCAGCCAATCTTGATGAAACTTGGCAGGGATGTTCCTTGGGTGAATCTTTACCAAGTTGTTCAAAGAATTGAATTTCACTCATAAGCTACAGTCTAAGGTGAGCGTTCCATGGCCAATGGCCCTCTTGTTTTATTTTTAGCACGAAATTTAAAAATAGCTTAAGAGGCTGCGTAGCCTTTTAAGGGAATATACTGTACCATCAACACTTCTGAACTGGTTTCGGGAAAGTAATCGCGTCAATATTAATATCCTTTGTTTTAATAATTAGCAAAGTGGCTCTTACTGAATTAGGTCTTCCCCAGAGTATATGAAAAGATTTCTGTAGGCAATGAAAGGTCCTTGATTATATCATTAGGCTGATATGTCTGGTCTTTATTTGGGGCAGGGACCAGCATGTTTTATGTCTTGTTTCAAAATCCGAATACCTGAATACCCTTAATTTGCTTTATCAGTAATGGAATGGCCGTTTTGTCTCCTGTAAGTTAAATATTTGTCTAAAAAAAATAATTTTACTAAATCCAATTCACCACTCATCCTGCTGGATGACCATAACTGATATTTCACTTGTCAACAGTGGTTCTGAAATAAGCTGCCCGAGTTGTCTGAGTCATCCATTCATCAGCCCGGACAAGTAGATTTTAACGGCTGGGTTGTCCGTTGACAAGTGAAAAATTTTAAGGGAACAAGCAATTGGTTTTTTTCTGAGAGCGAATGTTGACCGTTTTCAGAAAATGAGAATTAATTTAAATACAGTCGAATCTGAGTTAGCGGTCATACGTGAATAGCGGCCAATCTGTGATTTAACGGTCAGTTCAGGCCCGCCCATGCAAATTAACTCTTTTAAAGTCCTTTAATTAATGGTAAACTGTGATATGTGGTCAGCGGTCACATTTGAAGATCTTAATTGCACTTAAAGCATATCCCATAAAGTGGTCACGCGACCCGACTAATTGCTAGCAGGTGGTGTGAAAAAAAAAACCATGTCTGGCTTCGTGTGCATAAACCGCGACGCTATACCAATCAACATGTGTGATAAACGGTTAAACTTCATTGTGTAAGTGTACACTTCGCATAAACGGTGTTAAAGCAGGCTATTCTTTGCTATTCGATCGGCAGATAGATGCTGCTTCCCCGCAATGCTTTACATTACTATTGAAAACAAGGTTACCAATAATTTCCAAAATGGCATCAAGTACTGTAATTTGCAGTAAAAAATAATTATTCTTTTTCGTGTTCTAGTACTTTGGTCTGCAAAAAATAATTATTTTTATCAGCTGTCCCAAAACTTATGGTCAAACAAGACAATCTGTCATACTGAAAATCACTGGCTAACCCGTCGAATATTGCGGACGTTGAATGTCAGTGATGTCAGGTTTGCAGGTAGTCTATTTTTAGATTGATTGGAGTTCCACGGGTCAGTTTGAGCACTAACAGTTTAAAACTTCGCATTTTCTCATCGTTTTCGTTGATAATTAACTTTTAGCTCATTATTTTCTGCATCTTGGGATCGCGATGAAGATGTTATTTTGCGTTTGTAGATAAAATTCACAACATATTTTACCTGCTTACATGTACGTGAGGTGAACGACGTTAATTCCACTCTGACAAGTAGCCTACCTGCTTGGACCGTTTTCAGATCGATCGATTTACCTTGGGTAAAACTGTGTACTACCCTTATTTCTATTTATAAACAATGAACTCGATTGACCTAAAATACACGCGTGTCAACTCTGTCAACTTCGGATATACACACGTTATATATGTTATGGGTCTTGGATATAGAAGTTGTACGAAGGAAATCTACTGATTACAATAAAAATGTGTAGCAGAGAAAGACTGGAAGAGGTGAAAGTGCTCATGAGGAATGATTTCTATTTTCATTCCACAATGTTTTCAACAGTTATCATCGGCAGTAGAATTTAAAAAAAAAAAAATTGGACTTGTCCTAATTGAGAGCTTTTGCAGTCAACAATGTAAATGTATTGAAAATTTTAAATTTGTTGTGAAAGAATGGAAAATAATTTTGCTAATCTGATCTGTGTTAAGCAGCCAACTCTCGTATGCAGCCACTTTTGGCTTGTCCCTTGGTTGGCTGCTTAAGACAGTTTCGACTGTATCTCGGAAATTCCATGAATGGTACTCGTATCAAACTGCTCTCTCCAATGTAAATCGATTTTGTGTAGTATAGGAGTCTATAAATAGCAACGGTCAATCATACGCTTAGACTTTTGCATTGAAAAGTCTTTGTGTCAAAAATACCTATCCATAAATTAACATACATGAAAAGATGCTCAATGCAAAAAGTACGGAAACACATGACACAACACAACGTTCCTTTTGACATTCTCCAATCAGTCTTTTCAGCTTTTTAATGACTATAAACACTAAATTTCCACATTATATCTGAATATAACACACTTTTGTTGTGCAAAATAATCATTATTGATTACTGTACTTTTAGTTTGGAACCATTCCTGTCTTACCCTCATATGAAATCTTACTCTCAGATTTACGGCTCAGGGCTTAAAACTACCCTTCAAAAAAAAAAGCCAGTGGGAGCACTGAAAAGTTACAGTGATTATTTGTTTATTTACTGTTATATTGGTATTGTGTGCATCTTACCCTTTTATATTTATCTTAAAAGTACGGACAAGTGGGTTTTTGATACGGACAAGTGAATTTGTGATCATCACTTGTCTGGGGACAAGCAGACTTTCAAGATATTTCAGAACCACTGGTCAACATCTATTTCTTGTAAATACAATTGAATGAGTTGATTCTTTGAACCCTTTTATAGTCCATTACCCAAGTCCATTACCTAATACACCATTTTGAGAATGTCCTAAATTCAAAGAAGCTGCAGACAACAACCGAAATGTGGCTACTAGTAGGTTTTAAGATACTGATTGCATAGAAAACATGGTCAAAAAAGGTGAAATTGCTCAAATGAGCAATTTCACCTTGTCTCACAATGTTTTCCTAAAGCTTTTTTCTTCATTGTGTTAAAATGAGTATATATGGAGGAAAGGGATAGGGTATGTAACAAGTTTGAAACTAAAAATGTCCATTCTCATTGCACAAGATTTCAAATAACCTTGTGTTTGCTTCCTGCAAAACATGTGGTATTCTGCCAACGATTAGTCAGAGACAGGACAATAATTGTCCCATAATTATACAAGCCATGTTATCAAGCAAGCTGCGTGATTATTGATCCTTATTCTCCTTTTTGTCCCAATATCTATGAAGACCTTGAGAAAGAATGGTCTTAGGACATGCAGAAAACTGACCACACTATGCAGGCTGATATGGATTGATAATGTTTGCAGATGAATTAAGCTCCTTTTCCACAGAGGAAAGTTATAAGTATTTCCCAGTTACACATTTAACTCTTTACCACACAGTCCTGATTTTTAATGACCCTGAGAAAAGAAGCCTTTTGAAAACAATGTAGGAAAAGGAGAAAATGCTGGTAACCAGCATTTTCTCCTTTTCCCACAATGTTTTCTATGCTTCCCATACAAATGTCAATTTTTGAGCCATACTTAGGTTGTCGTCTGCAAATGCTTTCAATTTGGACTGGTCTACAATTTTGTTGTTTGGTAAAGGGTAAGAAAGGACACAGTTTCATATGAGTGTATGATGATGGGCTATTAATTTTTTTGATCTTGATATTTCTTTAGACATATTTAATTGCAGTTTGGTTTTTTTTTTTAATGAAATTTACAAAACTGATTAATGTATTTAATAATCGGATGATAAGACAAAAGGGTCTGACAACAAGTTGTGTCAACTTAGAATTGGTTACTCCTATAATCTTGCTAATATTCAGTGGAACAGTGTCCCAGAATCTCTACATTGGCAGAACACTGTTAAGAAAAGGGTAAATAGATTGGCACATTGTTACCTGCCATACTTACCTTATCTAAAACCTCATTTATTTCTATCAGCTAATTACCTACAAGGTTGTGTAGCATTTACAATTATGTATTGAGTGCCTCCCACTCTTATTTCTTTCCAGGTCATTCCTTTTCTCCGTCTCCTGGATTATGCAAACATAGAAAAACTTGATTTTGATTTTATGTATGGTTTGCCCCTAACCCTTTACCAAACTGGAAACACTTGCAGACGATATTAAAATAAACTTAACTCAAAAATTGAAATATGTTTCCAACAGGATTGAAAACAATGTGGGAAAAGGAGAAAATGCTGGATACCAGCATTTTCTCCTTTTCCCACAATGTTTTCAATAAGCTTTCATCCCAGGGTCGTGAAAACCAGGGATTGCTTGGTACAATACCACACCGTTACAAATTTTTTTAACGACCCTAAGAAATTAGACTTTTGAGAAGATTGTGGGAAAAGAAGAAAATCCTGGTACCTACATGTAACCAGCATTTTCTCCTTTTCCCACAATCTTTTCTAATCTTTCAGAAATAAAGCCAATCATCTGAGCCACAATGAGTTTTTTGTCTGCAAATGCTTTCAGTTTGGACCAGTTTTAAATCTTTACCAGGTTACTGAATTTTGACTGGACCAAATTGAAAACATTGGCAGAAGACAAATGAAATTGTTGCTGATATGATTTCTGCTTTTAAGGTGGACAATTCACACCACACCAAATTAAGATAGAAGGCCCTGAAGGGCCTAAATATGCTCTACTAGCAGAGAATTAAATATTGCTTTTATCAAGGGTAACAACCTACGTCACAGGAAGTGATATCGGACCTCCACATTTTCGTAACTTACATGTACGTCCGCCATATTGAAAAGTAAGTACGATATGAAGATAGAATGAGGCTAGCTTGGGTGGATACAAATGGACTACAAAGACTCTCATGTATTCATCAAAGACATTAGATGAATACATTTAATATTCTGATGTTGCAGACAGGAAGCAGATGTCTATGTGCACAAACACTTTGACCAAATATCAAAAAGTGATTGGGTTTTAATAGTTGGTCGAAGTCTATTCCATTATTATAAGTAGTTAACAAAAGCTTTGACAAGTCCCTAGGCATTGTACGCTTTGGAGGTCTAAAGACTTTTTCAGATCATTTAAAGGAACGATTACAAAAATCAAAACAGTCTTACCAAACATGCACACTGACATTATAACAAGTGTCCGATATCATTACCTGTGACGTCACACTGACGTACGTTGTGAGGGGTGTTTATGCTAGCATACATTATGAATTCATGATGTAAAAAGACAAAAAAAAAATGACATTTTCAACTCGAAATGGCTACTTTTCCATTACTGTTTGTTGTCTTTTTTAGAACTCAACAGGGTTAAAAAGCTATTGATGGGATAAACAACCTGAGAAATTCACAAAAATCTGATCAGAAATAAATACTTTATCATGTCAACAAGCAATGAAATTGTTCAATTTGAAATGGCTGCTTTTCCCATACTGTTTGTCGGATTTTTTTCAAAATTGATAGGGTTAAATCTATTGATGAGATAAACAAACTCTTAAAGTTTCACTGAAATCTGACCAAAAATGAAGACTTTATCGCGTAAAGAAGAAATGAAAGTTTTCAGCTTGAAATGGCTACTTTTCCCATACTGTTTGTCAGATTTTTTTTCAAAATCAATAGGGTTGAAGCTATTAATCAGATAAACTATGCAAGTTTCATGGCAATCTGACCAAAAATACATAAATAAATGGAAATTTTAGACTTGAAATGGCTATACTACATGAGATAAACAAACTGTGTAAGTTTCACAGAAATCTGACCAAAAATAAAGGCTATATTGCGTAAACAAGAAAAAGACTAAAGGACGGACAGACGACAGAAACCACACCATGACTTAAGCTCTGCTGGCTTTCAGCCAGTAGAGCTTACAGTTTGACTTTGATCTACTCTGGCTGTGAAAGCAACTAGAATCATGTGACACAGTCTAATGTACATAATGATATTTCTACTGTTACTTTCAGGGTGGAAACAATGCAGGTCACACAGTGGTTGTAGGACAAAACAAGTATGCATTCCACATGCTGCCTAGTGGGATAGTAAACCCTGACTGTACAGCTGTCATTGGTAAGCAAGGCTTTATAATTTGCAACATGCAAAAAGGGGAATTCAGACATCTGGTAAAGTGTTGTCTTGGATCAGCCTGTACAGGCTAACCAGAGATGGCACTTTACATTAGATTTTGTTCTATAGTAGACTTGGGCAAAACAGAAAATTACTCAAAAACTGAAAGTTTTGTTTATGATCAGCCTGGGCAGAGTGCAAAGTCTGATCTGAGACAATAATATGCAAATATCCAAATGTTCCTTTTCACATGTTGGAGGCCATAATTATCATATTAGCCATGCCTTGGCCAAAGGGGGTTTAATACAGCTACATGATGCACTATAGAAACATAATTATGGATTCAATTAATGTTGCCTGATGTTCACAAGGTAGATTGATCCCTCAACATGCACAACATTGACCAATGGCCAAACATTTCAAGTGAGGTCAGCCTTTGTTTATTGCACAGGCTGGCCTGAATGGATACTTTTTGCAGATGCTTGAACTCTTTAACAAATGACAAAAGTTACACATCCACAATGAAACCATTTGTGGACATATTAATTGTGACTGGAAAATTTGAACTTGTTACGAAAATAGTATAAAATATTGTAGGAAAAGGAGAAAATGCTGGTGACCAGCATTTTCTCCTTTTCCTACATTGTTTTTAAAAGACTTCTAAAGAAAGGATTTTTTAAAGTCGGGATTGTGTGGTAAAGGGTTTTCACAGAGCATGGCTAATATCTTATGTACAAGGCATGATTGTGCAAGCAAAAATCAGTAAATTTGGACAAAAGGAGTGCCATGTACAGCAGTGTGAAAACAAGTAAGGCCAGGCTTAGTCCTTAACTAATCAGTTCTGTACATTTATACACCTGAAGAGGGCCTTTAAAATCATTTTAGGAAAAAGAAACTTTAAACCAATAGGGTGCATTTTATTCTTCTATGAAAATGGTTTCTTCTCTTTCAGAGACCAATCAGCCATTTTTCATTGGCAAATGAGAGTTAAAAAGTTTGGTTGTCCCTATGAATTACTTATCCTGTAAAGTAAAGTGGATAAGAAATGAAAGAAGTTTTTTTTAAATAAAATACATATGCTGCCTACTTCACTGTAATTGATCTATTTCTTATAACCAAGCGGATCTTTTGAAGACTCACTTCTTTCCAGTGCTTGGAAAAAAAAAAGCAACAGAAAGGTATGTAATACTAATGATTTTAACCCTTTACTCCATAGATACTCGTTTCTACACATTGCTTGTAGGAGCCTTTTGAAAATACTGTGACAAAAGGTGAAATTGCTCGTGACGAGCAATTTCACCTGTTGTCACAATGTTTTCTATGCTATCAAAAGGTGTCATATACACATAAGAAACGGCTTCATCCTTGCTGTTATTTAGGGTCAATTAGAGATATCATAGAAATGTCTTACGGGGTAAAGGGTTAAGGAGACCTGGGCCTGTATTCACCAACCATCCTAACCCTCTACCATATGAAAAAAGTTAGCCTTGTCTAGATTGAAAGCATTTGCAGAGAACAATTTCACTGTGGCTCAAATGATGCTATCTTGCTTCAATAGGGTGAAAAATTAACATTGTGGGAAATGGAGAACACACTGGTTACTAGCATTTTCTCCTTTTCCAGAAATGTTTTAAAAGGACTTTTCTCCAGTGTTGTGAGAGCCCAGGATTGTTTGATAAAGGGTTGAGAATATTCTTAAGGTTTTCCTCCAAATATATTCAAATTTGGAAGTAAACCCTCTTCTGATTGGATGAACCATTTGGTTTAACCAATTAGATGTTGTGTTACTTTCAAGTTTAGTACATTCTGGAGAATAAGAACAAGAACGTTTTTAAGAATGGTAGGTTAATACAGACCCAGCTGATGTTCTCACAGTGGCAGAATGTTGAGAACAAAAAATAAAAAGCAGAGACATGTTCAGATTTTTAAAACTGGTAAACGAAAAAAAATTAGGACAAATTCCAGAAATGAAGAGAATTTGAAGAAAAAGAAGAAAATGTCAGGGAAAATGTTTGTTAGAAAAAATTAGGCGTAAGAAGTTGTTGAATTACTATTATGGTCACAGACAAGTGAAGTTTTGTCGGTCATTGTCAGATAAAGAAGATAACCTAATTAATAATATCTGCAGTGTTTGTTAACCCTTTACTCCATAGATACTCATTTCTACGCATTGCTTGTAGGAGCCTTTGGAAAACATTGTGGCAAAAGGTGAAATTGCTCGTGACGAGCAATTTCACCTTTTGTCACAATGTTTTCTATGCTATCAAAAGGTGTCATATACACATAAGAAATGGCTTCATCCATGCTGTTAATTAGGGTCTATTAGAGATACCATAGAAATGCCTTATGGGGTAAAGGGTTAAGGTTGACCCTAACTGACACAGATTAGATGACCCCTGTCATGTTGGCCTATTGTGGAAGTTGAAATGAGTTCCCTATTTCCCTTTTAAGCCATTATCTCACAATCCCTACTTTTGATGACTCTGAGAAAGGAGCCTTTAGAAAACATTGTGGAAAAAGGAGAAAATGCTGGTAACCAGCATTTTCTCCTCCTCCCACAATGTTTTCTACCCTTCCCAAAACAAATTTCAAATTTTCAGTCCCTTTTATTTTGTCATCTGCAAAATTTAATGCTTTCAATTTGGACCAGTCTAAAATTTTGTCATGTGGTAATGAGTTAAGCCATTACCACACAATCCCTACTTTTGATGACCCTGAGAAAGAAGCCTTTGGAAAACAATGTAGAAAACGGAGAAAATGCTGGTAACCAGCATTTTTTCCTTTTCCCACAATGTTTTCTATCCTTCACAAAACAAATTTTCAGTAACTTTTATTTTGTTGTCTGCAAATGCTTTCAGGGTCCAAAGAATTTCAGCATTCTTACTTGTTGTCCCGCCATTTTGCACTTGTCCTACAGTTAGACAAAGAAGGATAATCCACGTGCCATCCCCAGATTTTTCGGACCCTGGCTTTCGATTTGGACAAACCTAAAATTTTGTCGCTTGGTGATGAGTTAAAAGTAGAAAAAGAAATGGGGGGGGGTTAATTGAGAATGGGATTACTGGTTTGATCCCTGGCTGGGTTATTTCCTCCCAAAGCATTGATGATAGTGATAGGATTTATGTCCTCCTCATGGCTGACCATTGTTTTGACAATAGTTTTGTGGGAAAGCAGCCAGTGATGTGGAAAGAATATTGTGCAAAAACCTCCAGGAAAGCATTGGATAGTTGCACTAGCCCCTGGGATGTGACGGAAAAAAGTTGAAATTGGCATTAAACACCATACAATCATTAGATTTAAAATGAGACTAAAACATTGCAATTACAGCCGTTTTTGTCACAGAATAGCTTATTTGTCCATGATCACTTACTTACGTAATTTAAATTCAGACATCTCACTAGCCATTTGATTGGCCGGATAAGTTTGTTTAGCTTTGTTTGTATGCTGTTTAACTGTGCACCACACAATCTCACATTTTAACGACATGAGAAAGTAGCCTTTTGAAAACAAAGTGGACAAAGGTGAAAATGCTGGTAACCAACATTTTCTCCTCTTTCCAAAATCTTTTCTACTATTCAGAAGTCAAGTTTCAATTTTTAAGTCACATTTATTTTGTCGTCTGCAAATGCTTTCAATTTGGACAAGTCTATGATTTTGTCGGACAAGTCTATGATTTTGTCGTTAGGTAAAAAGCTAACATGGTTTTCAACATTGTACAGGCAGACATAGACCAGGGGATGAGATACACACATCATCTAATTTGGGCATTCTGGGTACAGAACCTGACTACTTTTCTATGCAATAACCGTTACTTTTAATTTCAAACTAAAATGTTTACTCAATAAAACACAACCTGGTGCGGTCCATTCAGCTATGACCAGCAATTTGGAGAAATCTGGAGCTAAACCAGGCCTTATTACTCCGCAAACTTACCATTGCTATGCTACTCTCCATTGTTATTTTATAGCATGTATTCCTACCCCCTCCTTCCCCCCCCCCCCCCCCCCCCCCCCCCCCCCCCCCCCCCCTTTTCCTCCCTCCCTCTTTTTATGGGGGAAGTGATGGATCATATAAGGTTGAATCTTCAAAGAAAATGACATGCACAGACAACGAGACCCTGCCAGGTAGCTCAAGGGTTAGTGTATCTGACTTGTGACCAGGTGGTTGCTGGTTGGATACCCAGATGCCGTAAACTTTCTGGCAATTTACAGCTCTCACCTTTGATGCTGATGCAGTGACTTGGGAAGAAAGTTGTGTCCTTAAAGCCAGGAAACACATGGGAAAGTGCAAGGATCACAGTGATATCACCATAGGTGTTAACCCATTACCACACAATCCCTACTTTTGACATCGTTGAAAACATTGTGGGAAAAGGAGAAAATGCTGGTAACCAGCATTTTCTCCTTTTCCCACAATGTTTTCTACCTTTCACAGAACAGATTTCAAATTTTCAGTTAGTTTCATTCTGTCTTCTGCAAATGCTTTTGATTTGGACAAGCCTAAAATATTGTTGTTTGGTAATGAGTTAAAATGACCATGGTGATATAGCTGTCAAAACAGTGTATAACTCCAAAAAAGACCAAATCAAGTTGAAAGCATCTGCAGACAAGAAATGACAGGTGGCTAAAATCAAGGCACTTGTCTTTGATAGGGTAGACAACTTTATGGGAATAGTAGAAAATGCTGGTTAGCGGCATTTTCTACTTTTCCCATAAAGTTTTCTCCTTACCGGCATTTTCTCCATTTTCCAAAATGTTTTTAATAGCGTTTCTTTTCAAAGGTTTAACTCTTTTCAAGACAACAAAACAACAGACAGAGGGCAACTTGATAAAAGCACATGACTGTATTATCTCACAGTGATTTCCTTCTTAGAAATCAGTTATATTTAGGATTGAGCCTTGGGAGGTCTTTGTCCTACTTTGCATGTTAATTACATATTTACCAATTGACAAGATTTTCAACTTACCTAAATTGAAAGTATTTACAGATAATTTAAATGTAACTAAAATGATTGCATCTGCCTTAGAAAGGGTGGAAAACATTTTTGGGAGAAAAGATAAAAATGCAAGTTACCAGAATTTTCTCCTTTTCCTACAATGTTTTCAAAAGGCTTTTTCCCATGTCCTTAAAACCAGGGATTACTTGGTAAAGGGTTAAAAAAGAACCTTGGGTTTTGGATTTTTTGTTCACATAATGGCATACTTATTGCCTTATGCATGTCATTGATATACGAGTTACATGAATTGCCTGGCTGCCAAAAATGTTAATAGTAAACCCTGATCTTCTATTTGGTATTTCATGTTCTATTCATTTGGTTAGAAGCCATTTCTACAAGTCAAAATCCATTGTCTTCTGGACAATAATAATTTTATTTGGCCTGTGTTTCACATCTTTGCGAGCAAAGTTTACGATCACTACATGGATCTTACCTTGGCTGATTGAGCCCGATTTCGATATTCCTGCGATGCACCCTCTATTGGATGTTGGTTATTACCCCCCCTTTACATCATATTTCTGAAAGCAAATGAAATATCGTTTTACAAACCGCTTACGAATACACATGAAGCGATAAGCAGACATCCGTGTGGGTTTCCATGTATACTTTGTTCCTAGAGACCTTGTTCTATTTTTATTAGGGATGGCAAAGGTTAACCGGTTAACCGATCGAATGACCGATTAACCGGTTAGGAAATTGGTAACCGGTTAACCAGAAACAAATATAGGCCTATATTATCAAAAGTTCACCAAAATAATCATTATAATAAAAAAAATACAAAGTTAACTTTGCCGGTTCTGACAACCAAAACTGCGTCACACGCACATCCAATGTCGCCAAGAGGCGGCAAAGGTGTGATATACAGTTTGACATGTCTGTGCAATATTAAACATTGTTAATTTGCTACTTAGTCCCCAGTCTCTGATAATAAACAGTCAAACACGTGTCCTCTTTGGATCAAAGGCACTGGCTTATCCTAATTGATTTGCTTGGATTATTTCAGCAAGTACCCGCCCCTAATCAAATATATGCATGGATTGACCAATCAGCGTAAGAGGGATTGAAATTTATAAAGTCAATCATTCTGTGTTAAAGCAGGCATAGCGGTTTCTCTTCGTTCGTTCATTATCACTTCGATAAGTATCTTCGAAAATTATAGTATAGTGCAGAGGCTTTGAATTTGGGAGAGTCTAAAATTTAAACCTGTCGTTTGGGCGATGGCTAACACTTGATCACTTATTGGTAGCTGCTTCGTTTGACGATCAATAACCATACCATCACCAGTATGATTCTGTTTGTAGATTTTTTGAAGTTGTAAATAGCAGTGATCCCACTAGCTTTTTCTTTCGATGCAGCACTAAAGTCTGTTATTAATATATCTATGGGAAGATTGTACGGTTAACCGGTTAGCAAATTTACTAACCGTTGCCATCCCTAATTTTTATCAAAGATGAAATGCTACAAGTGATTTCATTCGTTGCAGCTAAAGCTGGCTGCATCCAATGAAAAAGCGTATTGGGTGAATGTAAAGATCAAGCTCGATCCGCCAAGGGTAGATTTACGTAGTGAATCATCAGTCTTGGCTTGCAAAGATGATGTTTCAAAGCTGGCATTTTGTTTATTAACTCATTACCAAACAAGAAAGTTTTAGGTTTGTCCAAATAGAAAGCATTTGCAGACGACAAAATAAAAGTGACTGAAAATTTGAAATTTATTTTGTGAAGGGTAGAAAACATCGTGGGAAAAGGAGAAAATGCTGGTTACCAGCATTTTCTCCTTTTCCCACTATGTTTTTTAAAGGCTTCTTCCTCAGGGTCATCAAAAGTAGGGATTGTGTGGTAATGGGTTAATTGCTTTCAGGGTTGATATTAACATTTAACCACACAGTCCTGAATGTTAACTTCTTAGAAAGAAAAGGCTTTGAAAACATTTTGGGAAAAGGAGAAAAAGTATATAACAAACATCTTTTTTTCCCATGATGTTTTATAGCCTTTTAACTCTTTACCAAACAACAAATTTTTGGACTGCTCCAAATTAAAAGCATTTGCAGATGACATAATAAAAGTGACTGAAAATTTGAAATTTACATTGGGAAGGATAGAAAACATGTGGTAAAAGGAGAAAATGCTGGTTACCAGCATTTTCTCCTTTTCCCACAATGTTTTCTAAAGGCTTATTTCTCAGGGTCGTTAAAAAGTTGGGATTGTGTAGTAAAGGGTTGAATAACAAATCCAATGATTAGGGTCACAGTTCTGTCGAAGTTTTGTTTAAATTGTTTAGTAGACCCTTTATGATATGATCCAGAAATTTACAGAGAACTTTCAAAAACACAGACAGGAAGGGCAACAAATGCTGGTAACCAGCTCTGTCTACTTTTCTCACACTATTTTCCACAGTTCCACAGAAAATTCCATTATTTCAGCCATACATAATTTATCGTCTGCAAAAGCTTTTAGTTTGGACTTGTTTTAAATTCGGTATGATGTAAACATGAATCATAAGTGAAGCATTAGATCACAGATAGTGAAGCACAAGACAGGTATAGATCACCTATATTGCAGCCAGGACTCAAAATATTGATATTGTTGAAAATGACAAAAAATGTGGGGTACTTCTTCCAAGGTAATTTGTATTCAGTCTTTAGACAAGAATAATCTTTTATCTCTCTGTCAGGTGATCAAATTTCAGACTTTGTCAAATTCAAAACATTTACACAAAACAAGTTAACCCATTACCACACAATCCCTACTTTTGACGCCCCTGAGAAAGAAGCCTTTAGAAAACATTTTGGGAAAAGAAAAAAATGCTGGTAACCAGCATTTTCTCCATTTCCCACAATGTTTTCTTCCTTTCACAAAACAAATTTCAAATTGTCAGTCACTTTTATTTTTGTGGTCTTGAAAATGCTTTCAATTTGGGCCAGTCTAAAATATTGTTGTTTGGTAATGGGTTAAAGCAGCTTATCTCAATTACAGTAAATGTTGACATTTATCTTTGATATGGCTGACAAAATTGTTGGAAAGGAGAAAATAATGGTTGCCAAAATTTTCTCCATGAGCCACATTGCTTTCAAAAGCCTTCTTCCTGTAGATCCCTGTAACACAGAATTATTTGGTATAAAGAGTTAACCCTTTACCAAACAATCTCTGGTTTTAACAATGCTGAGAAAGAAGCCTTCTGAAAACATTATGGGAAAAGGAGAAAATGCTGGTAACCAGCATTTTGTCCTTTTCCCACAATGTTTTCTACGTTTCCAGGATCAACTTTAAATTTTTGATTAATGTTTATTTTGCTGTATGCAAATGCTATCAATCTGGACAAATCTAAATTACTGTCATCTGGTAAAGAGTTAACCAACCCCTTGCACAGTCATGAGTTTTAACAACTTTGATGAAGAAGGCTTGCTTTGGAAAAGGAGAAAATGCTGGTAACCAGCACACACTGATCAACGTGAGCCGCGGACACCATGTGTTCTCGGTACACCAGATCGAATTTTCCATGGAAGATACGGAGGTGGTGTAAGTATTTTCATTTTTATAGACCTGATTAACCTAGATAGAAATGTTGATTTACAGCAATGTCAAGACGAATGATTGATCTGTTTACACACATACTAGGGAATAATAATACCATCATATAAGCGAGCTGTGGCTTTACGAGCAACTGGGGTCTTATTGTTTTGAAGTTTGTTGCCGATTTTCAGACAAAATCCCCTAACCATTGTTCATTTTACAAGTTTGTATGATAAGATAAATGTATTCCCTAAAGAAACACAAAATTTCACTTAGAAATGTCCATCCAAAGCGAAGATATACGTTTTTGAATGGACCTGGGTAGAGGAAAATATGCTAACAAGACACCATTTTCATTTTCAGAGTATGTACATGGACACCAGATCAGAAAAAGCATGTGGTAACTGGACACCAACCTTTAAATCATCAATATTTCTGCCTGAAACTCGATGCATGGGCTGTATACGAAGACTATTTTTGTTGTAAACATTATGTCACTACGGTCCATTACCTGATAAAGAGCATGTTCAACGCAATTTCATAACTTGTAGCACTTGCTTTTTTGAAATATTTGCAATGTTACGGCAATTTACGAAGTAGACCTACGATGCTTGATCACAATTGACCGGTCATTGCCTCCAAACTTACATAGTTCTTGGAAATGCAGCATTAGTGCTCAGAAATAGTTACAGTTCAACCTATATTAATCAATTACCAAAGGGACGGTCAAAAGAGCTTGCCAAAGGCAGGTGCTTGCTTGATACAGATGAATATCTGTGCATTGCTATTTGTCGGGAACTACATGTATGCTTGTTTATTCAGGTTGCTTGCTTAATACAGGTGGCCAACATGTCAGGTTTTACTGTATTTCGTATTGCTGAAATTTATTGGAGAGGTCATCAGACCCTCCAACAGTGGTGAGTTCAAATTGCAGACTGCCACAGAATTTGCTGTCTAATTCCATTTCTTCGAGCGTAATTGTTCTGATACACAGTCTGATTCGTCATGGTTTTGTAAATAAAGCGAGATAAAAAAAAAACGAAACAGGAAATAGACGTGGTTTATTTTTTATAAATGACGAATTTCAGAAAAGATTTAATTTAGTAATTTGCCATGGCTGCAATTAACCTCTATAATAATTTCCTAACACACTACGTACAAAACTATTTCTGAGCACTAATGCTGCATTTCCAAGAACTATATAAGTTTGTAACAATAAAGATTAATATCTCATATATCATGATCACCCACCATATTGGATAAAATGAAACATTATCAGTGATCATCTGTGTTATGAAATACATGTAGATCTACATGCATGTATTATTAATGAATTTATTTAAAGAGCTGCAAGTACTTCCGCCTTATGACACAAAGAGAAAATAAGTCCCACCAACAAAAGCCATGTTTTTCAGCAGACCAAAATTTATTGAAGGAATGTAATAGAAAGCTACCCAATGCCAATCTCGTGATTGAGTTCTTTTGAGAGGACAAATTTTACAATTTTCACAACGCGCCGTACACGGAAAATAAGCTCCTTCCACACAAGCCATCTTTTTTAAAGGATCGAAGTATCTCGAAAGAAATTTATGGAATCATCCACGTTGAATTTTGTTGATTTCTGAAGAGAAGTCAATAAAATAAATTTTTTAGAAATAAACGCGTAGACGAACAAACGCACGCATGCAAATGTACGAAGGGTAGAACGCCATTCAAAGAGCCCGCTGGCAGTTGGCCAAGCAGATTTGAAAATTATTTAAACTAAGTATCAGGCCAAATGTGCTAAATAATGTACACTCTGTATTAGTTAATAGGGTTTTTTCTTTATAGACAATGTTTTTCGAAGCCATCTTTCCCAGGGACATTAAAGCTCGTGAGTGCGTGGTAATGAGTTAATACGCCATTCATAAAACTGAAACGCTGTAAAAAAAGAACATGTCTTGCACCAACATTGGAGGCAATGACCGATCAATCGTGATCAAGCATCGTAGGTCTACTTCGTAAATTGCCGTAACATTGCAAATATTTCAAAAAAGCAAGTGCTACAAGTAATGAAATTGCGTTGAACATGCTCTTTATCAGGTAATGGACCGTAGTGACATAATGTTTACAAAAATAGTCTTCGTATACAGCCCATGAATCGAGTTTCAGGCAGAAATATTGATGATTTAAAGGTTGGTGTCCAGTTACCACAAGCTTTTTCTGATCTGGTGTCCATGTACATACTCTGAAAATGAAAATGGTGTCTTGTTAGCATATTTTCCTCTACCCAGGTCCATTCAAAAACGTATAACTTCGCTTTGGATGGACATTGCTAAGTGAAATTTTGTGTTTCTTTAGGGAATACATTTATCTTATCATACAAACTTGTAAAATGAACAATGGTTAGAGCATTTTGTCCGAAAATCGGCAACAAACTTCAAAACAATAAGACCCCAGTTGCTCATAAAGCCACAGCTCGCTTATATGATGGTATTATTATTCCCCAGTATGTGTGTAAACAGATCAATCATTCGTCTTGACATTGCTGTAAATCAGCATTTCTATCTAGGTTAATCAGGTCCATAAAAATGAAAATACTTACACCACCTCCGTATCTTCCATGGAAAATTCGATCTGGTGTACCGAGAACACATGGTGTCCGCGGCTCACGTTGATCAGTGTGCAGCATATCGTTCTCCTCCTTTACCCTCATAGGCAATTTTTATTTTTAAGTGAGATGATTTGTCATATGAAAATGCTTTCCAATTTGAAGTGGTCTAAAATTCTGTTGTTTGTTAAAGATTTAATTGCCAGCAAAAAGTTGCTTGCAAATAGAGGGAACTGTAGATTTACTGTGACTCTTTACCAAACAACAAAATTTTAGAAGTGTCCAAATAAATGTGACTAAAAATTGAAACTTAAGAAGAGTAGAAAACATTGTGGGAAAAGGAGAAAATGCTGGTTACCAGCATTTTCTTCTTTTCCCACAATATTTTCAGAAGGCTTCTTCCTCTGGGCAATAAAGACCAGGGTTTACTTGAGAAAGGGTTAAGTTCGGAAAAGGGTTAACCCTTTACTCCATAAGGCATTTCTATGGCATCTCTAATTGACCCTAAATAACAGCAAGGATGAAGCCGTTTCTTATGTGTAAATGACACCTTTTGATAGCACAGAAAACATTGTGACAAAATGTGAAATTGCTCGTCACGAGCAATTTCACCTTTTGCCACAATGTTTTCCAAAGGCTCTTACAAGCAATGTGTTGAAATGAGTATCTATGGAGTAAAGGGTTAACAGGTCATACTGACTCGAGATCTATAGCACACTTCACAACACAAGAAAATGTTTGACCATCCAAGTTATTATTTAATGGGAAGTAATGTTTCAAATACTACATGTAAATAGAAGAAAAGGAATATAATTTATAACAACTAAGGAGAACTTCTTCATTTTACCACAATGTTTTCTCCGCTCCAAAACAATAAAACAAAAGGAAAGCCATCTTCAGGAGGAAACATGTAAATTTTCATAAGGATCATTTCATACTCGGTTATCAATACAGCAACAAACCTTTTTTTTATTTCAGGGAATGGATGCGTCATTCATATAGAACAGCTATTTAAAGAAATCGAAGATGCTGAAAAGAATGGGCTGAAGAACTGGGAAAACAGATTGTTGATTTCAAACAGAGCACATATTGGTACTGAGTAGAAATATATCTGCTATATGTATATAATTGACACCATATTAACTGTTTCATCACCCAAACTTCTGAATGTTTATTAATGCTTAGTCTTTTATGTCTGAAATTGCCTTTGAGACCAGTGAAGATTAAGATCAAGAGTGCACAAAATGTGTAGTCTGATCTATGATCTACACTGTCAGCTTTGCTGAAACACTTGAGAAAAAAAAGACAAATATGAAATTGCATTTATGTGGTTATTTATGGCAGAGAGCTAACCATTATATATAAACAAAGCACCTTTTTACACCTAATCTGTATGGACTAAATGGAACAGATTTGTATTGCTTGAAATAATGCTAATTTTTTCACAATGATAAAAGCTTAATATCATACACAAATTTTTTCTCTGATATGAAAAATTATCTCATTCAGATGTGAGAATTGATAATTATCTCACCAAGGCTTGACAGTTGACATTTCTCACAACTAAGATATATTTTTCAGATGGTTTTCAAAAATTTACAGGAAAAGTAAATCAGGTTTGTAGTGAGCATTTTGCTTTGCACCCATAATGTTGTCCACACTTCCAGAGATAAATTTTGCAATTTGCAACTGTTTTCAGTAACATACATGTTGTCTTCTGCAAATTTGGGTAAGTCTAAATTTTGTCATGTGGTAAAGATTTTAACCCTTTACCAAACTTGTTTTTACATGTCCACTGTAAAAGGCTTTGGAAAACACTAAGGAAAGGAGAAACTGCTTGTTACGGGCGATTTCTCCTTTTCCCACAATGTTTTCTACCCTATTGGAGAAATGTACATCTTTGTATCAAAATGTAGAATTGTTGTCTGCATACTCTTTCAGTTTAGGAGGGTCTAAATTTTGCCATATGATAAAGATATTATTGAAATGAAATCTGGTTTTCTCTTCAGTGTTTGATCTTCATCAGATGGTTGATGGCCTACAGGAATCAGGGAGAGGGAAAAACTTGTAAGCTTATGTTGTCACTCAACCCTTTTCTGAAAAATTCCCTTTTTAAAAACAGCAGAGGAGAAAGACTTTGAAAACACTGGTAAAAGGAGTAATGGTGTTCATTTTCTTGAAAGACCAGTGCCATCAGTGCAGCAAAATGCAATTTGTAAAAAGAAAAGTCCTTTTAAACACAGTGTTGGAAAATGACAAAAGGCTTGTTACAAACATTTTCTCCTTTTCCCACTATTTTTCAACCCTTCTGAAAAATTTAAATTTCTGAGTCACATTCATTATGTTGTCTGCAAAATGCTATGAACTCGGACAAGGCTTAAAATTTTGTTGTTTGGTGAAGAGTTTAGATGAGGTTTGAAAATACTGTTGATGAACGAGACTGCACTTAACAAGCACCTTGTTCTGTGTGTAAACATGCCTCACTTATTTCTAAATGTCCCTAATTTTTACAGGCTGATGGTAAAACTGTCCACTCTTTTGAAGGTTCATAGCAGAACTTTCTTTAGAATTGCTGCAATCTGTTGCTGTCATTAGACTGAAACATAGATGAAAGGAATGTAAAACACCATTCAGTCAATACTGTAACACTTTGCTGTTCATATATATACAATTGTCTCTTCCTTTTCCCTCTGTATTTTTACTTCCTTGTTACTTTTACCCTTTGCAAAACAATCCTGCCTTTAAAAGCAAAGGACCCTTTTAAAAACATAGAAAAGAAAATGCTGGTAACTAGCATGTTCTTCTTTGCCCACCATGTTTTCCTTCCTTTGGAATAACTTTCAATCCTCTATATCATTTTTAAAAATTCCTCTGCAAATGGTTTGAAATTTGACAAGTCTTGAAATTATTTAGGATAGGATGACAGGAATGTACAAAGACAGGATACAGGATTAAAGTTTATGGTTTATCAGCCGGAAATCATAGAATGCCATATATTTGCTTTATAATCGGAATTGAGTATCAAATATTTTTTTTTATTCAGAATTGGGACAACAAAGAAGGGTATTGGCCCAGCCTACTCATCAAAGGTATCTATGTCTTAGTCTTGTCTACCTGCTGATGAACAGATACATACAACAGCTTTCTCTCTCACAACTGATACTGCAATAGTTATGTGGGAAAGCAGCAAGTTGCATGGGAAGAATAGTGTGTACAGTCCTGGCAAGAAAAAAAAGTCATGGAAAGCTTGGATATGTGCATCTGCTACTATGATATAACTGAAATGTTGGAAACGGGGCTTAACCCATTACCACACAATCCCTACTTTTGACGCCCCTGAGAAAGAAGCCTCTTGAAAACACTATGGGAAAAGGAGAAAATGCTGGTAACCAGCATTTTCTCCTTTTCCCATAGTGTTTTCTACCCTTCCCAGAACCAATTTCAATTTTTCAGTCACCTTTATTTTGTCATCTGCAAATGCTTTCATCTTGAACCAGTCTAAAATTTTGTCGTGTGGTAAAGAGTTAACATTGAATAATAAAATTTTCCCATGGTAGCCAAAAATGAAGATTGTTTGGTTTCCCAAACAAGCCTTTGTTTTTACATGTCTGCAGTAGAAGTCTTTTGAAAACACTGTGGGAAAAGGCGAAATTGCTTGTTACGAGCAATTTTTTTTTTTCCACAGTGTTTTCTACCCTTTTTGAGAACTTTCTGCCATTTTCTCCAAATCTAAAAATGTCATCTGCAAACTCTTTTGGTTTGGATGAGTCCAAAAATTGTCGTTCGGGAAAGGGTTAAGGATTAGAAGTCCCACTTAACACTTTACCAAACAACAAAATTTCAGAATTGTGCAAATTGAAAGCATATGCAGATGACAAACATGATTGAAAAATTGAAATTTGACTTGAGAAAAGTAGAACGCATTGTGAAAAAGGAGAAAATGCTGGTGACCAGCATTTTCTCCTTTTCCCACAATGTTTTCAGAAGGCTTCTTCCTCTGGGTTGTAAAATCCAGAGATTGTAATGGATAAGGTCAAATCCAGAAAAGACATGGATAAGTTTGCCTGTACAATGATATTACTGAAATATTGTTGAAAGTGACCTAAAACATCATTGAAACAAATTAAAACCTGTAAATTGAGGTGCTATGACTTACTTTCCACTTTTCTTTTTAACATTATTAGCAGATTTGTATAGCTAATCTGTTACTATGATCGTTTTGACCGGAACCAAATACAGCATGCGTAACAATGCATGCACACTCAGTCTGTACTACATATATACCCCCCCCTACAACGTAGCGCAGGGGGGTATACTGGAATTGCCATGGGTGTCCGTTTGTCTGTCTGTAGATACAAATTTGTCAATTTGTCAAGCAATACTCCTATAGTTTTTCTTAGTTTTGTGACAAGGAGCAGATGGGGGGAGGGGATTATAATCATGTTTAGTGATAGCTCTAGTATTGGTTTGACCTGAACCTGTTTTACTTTCATAGACGATTGTTATTCTGCTTTCAATTTTAGCTTAAATATGCCTCAGCAGAAAAAAAAGTTACTGCGCTGCCTGTAGAACAATCCTGACTTTCCTTGACCAGGCTAACTCCATTAAATGATTGTATAAAAATACTCGTGTTGCATTTGATGTTTTTTATCACAGCCTGTAATAGCTTTACGCTACTTGACAAATCTGCTTTCGAGGACTTTGAGTCCTTTTTTTATGTAAGGTACAGTTATCTTCATGGTTATTTTGGTTTATTGCAGGCAACTAGGAATGGTTTGAGGATGGGCGACCTGCTTGGTGATTTCACTGTGTTTGAGAACAGGTATAAACAAAATTTACCCTTTACATTACAAAAATAAATGCTCATATACATGTACCTGTACTTGAGAGATTTGTGGAAAAGGAGTAGTTGCTAAGTAACCCCTTTCACAATGCTTTTGAATTGACAAAAAGATGGTTATTCCATTTCCTTTATATGTTATTGAATTGATTAATTTGTAAGAGTGATCCAAAGCTTAACTCTTTACGACACAATCCTGACTTTTAACGACCCTGAAAAAGAAGCCTTTTGAAAACATTGTGGGAAAAGGAGAAAATGCTGGTAACCAGCATTTCCTCCTTTTCTCACAACGTTTTCTACCTTTCCCAAAACAAATTTTCAATTGTGTAGTGATTGGTTTAAATGTAAATACCCCTTGTAGATGATAATGTATTTTTTTCTGTGGAACAAAATAGTGTTATGGATATAGACTCAAAAATTGCTTAAAATGACTCCTTGTTAACTCTAGCACATGGCAATATTTTAGACTGGTCCATATTGAAAGTATTTGCAGACGACAAATAAAAAGTGATTCAAGTTATGAAATTTATCTATGAAAGGGTAGAAAAACTTGTGGGAAAAGTAGAAAATGCTGGTTACCAGCATTTTCTCCTATTCCTACAAGGTTTTAAAAAACTTTCCTGTGCAGAGTCATGAAAACCAGGGCTTGTTCGGTAAAGGGTTAAAGGTAATCCTCATGTATAAAAGACATACTCTAGTAAAAGGGGGTTTAATGTATCTTGGCAATATATCTTACTTAGTAAATGGGCACCTGGTTTTTGATTCAGGGAATCCATGGTGCTAACAATCAACTGAATCATGAGGTAGACTTGTCCTTTGACATGCTGAGAACTGACCAATTGCTAAAAGTTACAACCCAGATCAGCATGCACAAACTGTGGTCTGACCTGCATCTTTTTGAAGGTGCATTAAAGCCCCTTTTCTGAGAGCATGCATGATGAGGGTTTTAGATTGAAACCATGTATGTGTAAATTAGTTTTTTTGCCAAGGGGAAGAATCTAGGATATTGTCCTACTGAACTCTTAAAATGTCCCACCAGATGAGGCCATCCTTTTCAAAATTACATGTATTTGACTATTATTCTGGACAGCATTGTCCCACTTGTTTTGAAAATGTCACCCCTTTTCTCTCCCCACTCTTTGAGTATTCAATACTGCATGGAAGAACACAATGCATGCTTTGTCAGGTAAAATTTCAAAAACAGATGAAAGAAAAGGAAATGAACAGAACAAGAAATCTTATTGTTTGTTTCAGATTTAAAAGTTTAGTTGACTATTTCCAACAGAGATATGAGGACTTGAGTATAGATGTAGATCAGCAGCTTCAAACATACAAGGTAAAATCAATATATGAGCTTCCAAAGCAACACTGTGTTACCAAATAACATAAATTGGACTGGACTAAATTAAAAGCATTAAAAGCAGACAATGTATTAACCTCGTACCAAACAATCACAAGTTTTAACAACCCTGTAGAAAAGGACTTTTGAAAACATTGTTGGAAAAGGAGAAAATTCTAGTAACCAGCATTTTCTCCTTTTTCCCACAATGTTTTCTAACCTTTCAAAAATAAATTTCAACTTTTGAGTCAATTTTATTTTGTCGGCTGCAAAAGCTTTTAATTTCGACAAGTGTATGGTTTTGTTGTGTGGTAAAGAGTTAAATGTTGCCATAATAATATCGGCCTTCTTGGCTACATGTAGTTTCTCTTTTTCCCTCAATGATTTCAAAAGACTTCGTCTTAAGCTTACAAAAAATTTGGATTGTGTTGGTGAAGGGTCACCCAAAATTGTTATAAAAACTGATAATCTGTACTTACCTGCAAAAAAAGACCAGGGGTCTAGATAACCTTTTACCAAACAAAAATTTATTCATGCAGTCTGAGCTAGATTGACTAAAGTTGTGAAAAGCAATTTAAAAGAACTCAAGAGCAAATTATAAAATATTACCATATTCCAGGTTTTAGCAGAGAAACTACGTCCACTTGTGAAGGACACAATACCTTATCTCAATAAAGCCATTAAGGAAGGCAAAGTGGTGCTTGTTGAGGGAGCCCAATCAAACGTCTTGGATATTGACTTCGGTGAGAAAATGTCGTAAATCTGAGCAAGTCTTAACCGTTTAGCGTCAGTAGCAGATATTTTGTAACGATTTTGCATCATCATCAGTATATGTCAGATCTATCCTGTGACATTTTTTTCTATACTTCAGTATCCAACACATGAATAGAATAGACAGACCACTTACCAAATTTTTAACCCTTTCCTACACATAGATATATATATATATATATATATATTTGTTTTGTAGAAATCCAAAATATTTGCTGACAATAACTTAAATGTAGCTCAAATGAAAGAATTTGCCTGTGATGGCAAAGAAAACATTGTAGGAAAAGGAGAAAATGCTGGTTACCAACATTTTTTCCTTTTCACACAATGTTTTTGAAAGGTCTCTTCCTCAGGGTCTTTAAAATAGGCATTGTGTGGTAAAGGGTTAAATAAAATTTTCTTTGTAACGGGTATTTTCTGTTTTCTATCAGCTTCACATATAGCACTTTATTAGCTACATTTTAACTCATTACCAAACAACAATATTTTAGGCTTGTCTAAATCGAAAGCATTTGCAGACAACAAAATAGAAGTGACTGAAAATTTGAAATTTGTTTTGTGAAGGATAGAAGACATTGTGGGAAAAGGAGAAAATGCTGATTACTGACATTTTCTTCTTTCCCCACAATGTTTTCTAAAGGCTTTTTTCTGAGAGTCGTCAAAAGTAGGGATTATATGGTAATTGATTAAAGCTTATGTTTGACTGGATATTACAATTTGAAAGGAATTTGGCTTGACAATAAATTGATCTTCATTTTAATCTTACTGACTGCTATTATGGGTGCTTTCTGTTTCATCAGGCTTGAATCCTGCTGTTCTTAGCCAGCCAACAATAGTAGATAACCAGCTTCACAGAGCCCATTGTTTTAAGATAGACTGGTACACGGTGGATTCAAAAATAATTTATTATGGCATAATTCAAATGCATGTATATCACTTTTTAGCTCACCTGAGCACAACATGCTCAAGGGGAGCTTTTAGGATCACCCGGTGTGCGTCGTGCATCAGTGCGTCGTGCGTCGTCAACAATTCTTTAAACATCAACTCCTCCTAAACCGCTGGGCGGATTTGGACCAAACTTGGCTGGAATGTTCGTTGGGAGGTCCTCTTTAAAAATTGTTCACAGAATTTGATTCCATCAAAAACTCTGGTTGACATGGCAACAAAATGGAATTTTTTAGGAAATTCTTTAAAAATCTTCTCCTCTGAAACCACTGGTCAGATTTTAAAATAATTTCACAGAGATGTTCCTTGGGTGACCCTTTTCAAAAATTGTTCGTGAAAATTTGATCCGTCAAGAAACATGGCTCTGGTGAATGGGGGCTTCTTGCACTAAACAGAAATGAAGGAATTCTTAAAAATTCTTCTTCTCTGAAACCGCTGACCAGATTTTAAAATAATTTTACAGACATGTTCCTTGGGTGACCCTTTTCAAAAATTGTTCGTGAAAATTTGATCCATCAAGAAACATGGCTCTGGTGAATGGGGGCTTCTTGCACTATACAGAAATGAAGAAATTCTTAAAAATTCTTCTTCTCCGAAACCGCTGGCCAGATTTTAAAATAATTTCACAGAGATGTTCCTTGGGTGACCCTTTTCAAAAATTTTTCGCAAAATTTTGATCCGTCAAGAAACATGGCTCTGGTGAATGGGGGCTTCTTGCACTATACAGAAATGAAGAAATTCTTAAAAATTCTTCTTCTCTGAAACGGCTGGTCAGATTTTGAAATAATTTCACAGAGATGTTCCTTGGGTGACCCTTTTCAAAAATTGTTCGTGAAAATTTGATCCGCCAAGAAACATGGCTCTGGTGAATGGGGGCTTCTTGCACTATACAGAAATGAAGAAATTCTTAAAAATTCTTCTTCTCCGAAACCGCTGACCAGATTTTAAAATAATTTCACAGAGATGTTCCTTGGGTGACCCTTTTCAAAAATTGTTCGCGAAATTTTGATCCGTCAAGAAACATGGCTCTGGTGAATGGGGGCTACTTGCACTATATGGAAATGAAGAATTTCTTGAAAATTCTTCTTCTCTGAAACGGCTGGTCAGATTTGAAATTTATTTCACAGAAATATTTCTTGAATGACCTGTTTCAAAATTTGTTCGCGAAAATTTGATAGGTCAAGAAACATGGCTCTGGTGAATGGGGGCTACTTGCACTGTACGGAAATTAAGAAACTCCTAAAAATTCTTCTTTTCTGAAACTGCTGGTCAGATTTTGAAAAGACTTTTACAGGTGACCTTTTAAGAATTGCTTGGCAAAATAATGATTTTGTTTCCAGTGTTTCAATACCTTCAAAAAAAAAAGGCTATGGTCCTCTCAAAAATTCAGGTGAGCGATCCAGGGCCATCTTGGCCCTCTTGTTAAACTATTAATATAAAAAGGACGTCAGATCAGGAAATGATATATCAAAAGAAAAGTGGCATATAGAGCTGCTTCGATTCTATTTTAGAGATATATTTTTAGTTGAACAGAAAACCCCAGATATTAGTGATGTCAATCATCTTTTAAGGCATTCCAAAAAAAGGTCTTTAAGTTTAACTTTTATGAGCTGATATTATTTTATGAGCTGATATTATTCATTTATTATTTAATCAGTTGAATTTTCTAAACACTAATCAGTGTTTTTCTTTGTTTCCAGGTTTATATCCATATGTGACTTCATCAAACTGCAGTGTGGGTGGGGTATGTACAGGATTAGGCATACCCCCACAGCTGATAGGGGATGTTTATGGAGTTGTTAAGGCCTACCTCACACGTGTTGGCTCAGGGGGATTTCCAACAGAGTTATTCTGTGTAAGTAGAAATCTCAGTTGGTGGGCAAAGGACCATAAATTAGACTTGCCCATATTAACCCTTTAACTCTTTACCACACGAGAAAATTTTAGACTGGTCCAAATTGAAAGCATTCGCAGACGACAAAATATAGGTGACTGAAAAATTGAAATTTGTTCTGGGAAGGGTAGAAAACACTGTGGGAAAAGGAGGAAAAGGAGAAAATGCTGGTTACCAGCATTTTCTCCTTTTCCCACAGTGTTTTCAAAAGGCTTCTTTCTCAGGGTCGTCAAAAGTAGGGATTGTGTGGTAATGGGTTAACAAATAATTCCTGGGTTTTATGACCCTGAGATGAAAGCCTTTAGAAGAACTTGTGGGAAAAAGAGAAGGTGCTAGTAACCAGTGTTTTCTCTTTTTACCACAATATTTTCTACCTTGCTGGAAACAAATTTCAATTGTTGAGTTGCCTCTATTTTGTCGTTACAAATGCTTCCAGTGTGGACCAAAGGACTTATCCGAGGTATTGGAAACGGCAGTGACTTTGAGAAAAGGAAATTAATTCTCTGTGCAGCAGCTGTTTTCATTGAAATAAATACACATTTTTATCATGATTGTTGACAAGATTGCTCCGAAAAGTGTGCCAGAAGAAATGAATGACTTTTGGTACTAGAATTGATTTTAGTTTACTGAGATTTTTTGCAAAAGATTCATGTAACTTGTTAGTAGTGATTCCGTCTGCTTGTCTGTGGTACAGGATCTTGGTACAAAGCTGGTTGATCGTGGTCATGAATATGGTGTTACAACTGGGAGGAGACGTCGTGTTGGTTGGTTAGATATGGTGATGTTGAGATACTCGCAGATGATTAATGGGTTTGCAGCGTAAGTTAAGGAACCTATTTGCAATGATTAATACTATTGCAGTTTAAGTTCAGGAGACAGCTTTCAAAAACAGATGAAAAACAAGAATTTGCTTCAATTGATCAATTTCTATTTTGTACTGAGTTATAAATCCTCATTCAAACAAAATTTTAGAGGTTCATGTGGAAATGATTTCAAGACAACAAACAAAATATAGCTCAAATGGTGGAACTTGATTTTGGAAAAGCAGAAAAAAATTGTTTGAAAAGATAAATTCCAGTTACCAACATTTTCTCCTTTCTCCACAGTGTTCTGTAAAAACTTGTGCTTTAGGGTTGCTAAAAGTTGAGATTGTTTGTTACAGTGTTAACCCTTTACCAAACAATCCCTAGTGTTTACGACCCTGAGATAAAAGCCTTTTGAAAACATTGTGGGAAAAGGAGAAAATGCTGGTTACCAGCATTTTCTCCTTTTCCCATAATGTTTTCTATCCGGCTAGAAACAAATTTCAATTTTTGAGTTACGGTTCTTTTGTTGTCTGCAAGACTTAGTGCTTTCGATTTAGACTAGTTGTCATTTGGTAGGGGGTTATAGCCATACCAAATGCCAAAATTTTAGACTGATCAAATTGGAAGCATTGCAGATACCAAATGTAACTCATGTGATGGGATTTGTGAAAGAGAAGAAAACATATGGTACAACAGTCTTGCCCTGAATGTTTACAAACACCTTCATTTTCAAGGGAGTCAAATTACAGGATTATTTGGGAAAGAGTATATCTGTGAAAGTAACATGCAGGAGGAACTGTCTGCTGAAAGAGTAAATAAAACATAACTGAGTGAAACAATCTTAGAAGTAAAATGTTAATTTTTCCCAAAACAGAATTGCCATCACAAAACTGGATATATTGGATGAATTTGAAGAGATAAAGATTGGTGTTGCATATAAAATTGATGGAGAAAAAGTGGAGGACAGTTTCCCAGGTAAAACCTGTAGTTACAGAGCTCTTACCTTTTGTCTTTTTTCCCTTGTTATTTTGTTTTCAAATAATAGCATGAATGGCTAGTTGAATGGTGTTTGATACCGTTTCCAACATTATTTCATTTATATTGCAGTAGTCAGTGCACCAATTATGCTTGCCTAGAGTCTCTTTTACCAGTACTTAGCACAGTATTCAAAACCATGGAATCCAAGTTCTCAAGCCTTGGTAGATCTGCTGTCAGGTTAACCCATTACCACATAATCCCTACTTTTGATGCCCCTGAGAAAGGAGCCTGTAGAAAACATTTTGGCAAATGGAGAAAATGCTGGTTACCAGCATTTTCTCCTTTTCCCACAATGTTTCCTACCCTTCAGAAAACAAATTTCAAATTTTCATTCACTTTTATTATGTCTTCTGCAAATGTTTTCAATTTGGACAAGCCTAAAATATTGTAGTTTGGTAATGAGTTAAATAGAGGATAATCAACTGGTTGTTTTTGATTAAAAAATATCTCGCGAAGATGTGTTGTTAGGCGTTGAAAAAACAAGTGCGCAGCACGAGTTTTTTTTAACGCCTTACAATGAGTCCGAGTGAGATATTTTTCATATCAAAAATAACCAGTTGATTGTTCTATTTATCATATACCTTATTAACATCATTATTTGTAATTTGGCGTTTGAAAGTTGAAAAAAAATGTAGCCGAAAAAAAAAGTAGTTCCCAAATTACGTCAGGAAGTGAAAGTGAAAGTTGATAACGTCACTAGTGATGATATCAAAATTTATTACACTGGGAAATTCCAGGATTTCACTGCTAGTTATATAATAAGATCTTTTATTATATACCTAGCAGTGAAAATCTGGAATTTCCCAGGTAATAAAATTTGATATCATCACTAGCGGTGATACCAACTTTCACTTTCATTTTCTGCCGTAATTTAGGAACTAGTGATATCAGAAAGGTATATAATAAATAGAATAATCAACTGGTTATTTTTGATATAAAAAATCTCTGTCTGATGCGTCATAAGGCGTTAAAAAAACTTGTGCTCTGCACTAATTTTTTCAACGCCTAACAACGCATCCTCATGAGATATTTTTCATATCAAAAATAACCAGTTGATTATCCTCTATGTAATTTCATGCTCTTCCTATTTTCAAAGTAGCCACCATGTTTTCCTTTAGCTCTTAGCAGATGACTAAATTTTAGACTTGTCGAAATTGAAAGCATTTGAAGACAATCAAATGTTACTAAAACAATGAAATTTATTTTAGGAAGGGCCAAAAACATTATGATTTCTCCTTTTCCCACAATGTTTTCAAAAGAGTTTTATTCTCAGTGTGGTCAAAAGTGGGGATTTTGTGGAAAAGGATTAAACTGGTCTTGCTGTTTAAAACCAGTTCTATGATAAGGATGCTTTTCATTTGTTAAGGTCTTTTGACTTGGATATTGTTCTTCTCTGAATCAGCAACAGATGAAATGCTTCAGAAGGTGGAAGTGGAGTATTTGTCTTTACCAGGCTGGAAATCCAACACAGAGGATGTCAGATCCTTTAGAGATCTCCCTGAAAATGCTCAAAACTACGTAATGAAAATCCAGGAACTTATGGGAGTACCAGGTATAGTTTATGTCTTTCTTGGGCAATTATTGGCTTTTTATGCTCCCCGAAGGGCGAGCATATAGTCGCCGCTTCGTCTGTCCGTCTGTCCGTCCATTCGTCCATTTCTCCACAACCCTTGGACCAAATTGGATGAAACTTCATGTATGAACTCCATAGGGTAAAGTGCTGACATGTTTTTCCCGGTTTTTCACTTTGACCCCGTGTCATGGAAAAAGGGGGCTCAATGCAAAATTGCAATTTTTTACTAATAACTCATTCAGTTTTTGTCAAAATATCATGAAACTTCATGGTTATATTGTTTATGGAAAGTTTCAGCATATGCACTTGCTATTTTCAATATAGGTGTTTTTTAAGTTGATGTTCTGTCATGGAAAAAGGGGGTTTCTTGCAAAATTCCAATTTTTACTAATATCCAGGGGTCAAATTTAACTTTTTTTCAACTAGCAAAAATTTGCTAGTGACCATTTTTTTCTACTCGCAAAACTCAATTTTGTACTAGCAATATTTTAACCCATTGCCACTCTGTCCCCTGTTTTAACTACTCTGAAATGGGAAACTTACGAAAACATTGATGAGCCTATTTCTCCTTTTCCTACAATGATATAAGCTCCGCCTACCTATAGGGTGCCTGTTTCGTGCTTCACATACATTACGTCGATTTGAGAGTGCAAGGTTTGTGCTTCCCAAAAGTTTACGAAATCGTGAAATTTACAATTTGAATACAAAGAGTGCAACACGAAAAACCGTGATTACCCGTCGAATACAGCTAATATTATAGCCCAGACTCTACACATTTGACAGTGGGCTTTGACAGTTTTATCGTTTTGGGGTCTGTGTATTCCGGCAATGTCACAGAATACGGCATTTTGCCGAAAAAACTATAGATATTTTCCGCTCCATACTCCACAGGAATCGGACGTTTATTTGGTAAAAATAGCTAAATGTCAGCCAAATTGGTCACTCTCTAATATGAAATTTTATAATAGAGAGTGACCACTTCGGCTGACATTTAGCTATTTTCACCAAATAAACGTCCGATTCCTGTGCATACTCTCAGCGAGGCAATGCAGACAGGCGTAAAAACAACGTCAGAATCGTCTACGTGCTTTAAATATCAGATACATGTATTTATATCGCAACAAGCGTCTTTATGAATGTCACGTGGTCGGTGATACTCTCAAAGGATAGTTCTACACCGCATACGGCAATACAGTGTACTCGAAAAAGGACCGCATTCATAGATTAATTCAGATTTTTAAGCGGTAGGTTTGCCCATTTTCCGACCCTTAGAATTTGGCACTCGCATTTTTTCATTTCAGCTCGCATTTTGCGAGTTTGCGACCGTTAAATTTGAACCCTGATATCTCATTCAGTGTTGGCCAAAATTTCATTAAACTTCATGGTTATATTGTTTTTTCAAAGTTTCACCATGTGCTCTTGTTTCTTTATCTATGTGTTTTTCAGTTTGACCCTCTGTCATGGGAAAAGGGGGTTTCTTGTAAAATGCCAAGGAAAAATGCAATTTTGCAAAATTGCAATTTTTACTATTACCTCGTTCAGTTTTTGTCCAGTTGGAATGTTGCCCAGGTACCTCTGTTCTGGTTTCTGAATTTCAGGCTGCGTTACGGAAAAAGGGGGCTTCATGTAAAAAATGGTTTTATGTAATATTTACTACACGATTGCTCAAAATTTTATGAAATTTCGAATTTTAATTTATTACTCAAAAATGCCACAACCCACACACCTGTTGTATTTAATTCAATGATGCAATATTGTCTTATGGGAAAAGGGGACTGAAAGGGGGCTTAGTAGGCTTATTGTCCTCTACAAGTTCGTGTTGGCTATCTCTAAGACAGTAATTGCCTTTTCACTTCAATTTTTTGGGGGGCATGAACAAGTCCTTTTAGGATAAAAGAAGTGAATTTATATCAATTTCATATATTTTATGACAAGCACTTGTTCGGGGAGCATAACCCATCTCTGACGGCTCTTGTTTTTAAATTCATACTAACTAATATTACACATGTCAAACTGATTTGTATTACAAATGGGTAAATATGTGATGCAAAGAATATACCGCTTTCGAAATGCAGACAAAACAATGTTAAAAATGGAGCATTTAGTTCTGACAAGCAATTGCTCCTTTTCAAATGGTGGTTTCCAAAGCATTATACTAGGGGCCGAGAGAGCTGTATTTGTTTGGTGAAACTCTTTTGTGTTACTGCGAACAGAGAAAGATCAAGATTGGACAGTACAGAATAGTTCAAATTCTTAGACTATACATCTGACTGGCTGTGACAGAACATCTCAATTAGGCAGATTTCCAGATAGAGGGAGTGATTTTGATTTCAAAACTGAAAAATCTTGATTATATTCCATTAAACCCTATGTTGTGGGCACTCATTAGAATTGTCTCATTGAGACAATTCTAATAAGTACCCACAACATAGAGTTTGAAAGAGAAAGAATCGATTTACTATACCATCATTCTCTCTTTTCTGGAGCTCTGAATTAGGTGTTCTAAGTCGCTCCATAGCTAAGACCTGGAGATTTAGATTTCATTTTACAAGGAATTTTTTCTTTTTCTACAACAATTTCAACCTAATGAAAGATTTTGATCAGTATTGGTCTTCTTGTTTTGTCTATTACATAGGTTTTCATTTAGGAAGGGTGTAAAGTTTGTCATCATGGAAATAGTCAAGTCAGACTCTATGATATAAAGATAGCAACTCTAAGATGTAAAGATAGCTACAAAATAATTATACCACCCCAGTGTTTCTTTTACATTTCAAGATGAATGAGTCCTTTACCACTGAATTCATAAAATCAGTGAGTCCCAGTATGTAAAAAATAAATAATTTCAAAATTTTTATGAGTCCCTGGCAATTTTTATGAGTCCAGGACTCGGGACTCACAGGTAAAAAAATCACTGCCACCCACAAGGTAGTGGAGTGTCTGTCCGTCTGTCCATCCGTCTGTAGACACAAATTTGTCCAGAGCAATACTCCTACAGTTTTTCAAGTACTGAACTCAAATTTACACACAGGGTTCCTATATATATGAAGTTGTGCATGTGCAATTTTCATGGTCCAGCTGCAAACAAAAATATAAATTTTTACCTACCTTTATTTTGTCGTCTGCAAGTGCTTTCAATTTGGACCAGTCTAAATTTTGTCGTATGGTAAAGGGTTAAACACCCTTTTCACAGAGCATGACTTTAATGGTTGATTTTTTTTTTCTTTTCAGTAAAATGGGTCGGGGTTGGTCAAGCCAGAGCTTCTATCATAGAACTTCAAATTTGCTGATCATCTTGGAGATGAAAATGCTTTTCTTTTATTTTTTGTAAAAGTTTTGGAAGCCCCTTTACATTATTAACCATTTGCAAATTTAAAACTTCTCACATTTGTATAATCTGAATCTATCACAAAAGATCTGTTTTTATTGCAAGCATGTAGAATTCTTTACTCACACAGCGTATAAATTCATAAATAGTTTACATTATGCTTCTTTCAGTTTTTAAATGTATTTCACAGCATTTATATTCAGTCTTATTTCTTTTAAAATTGGGAGAATTTTTTTGTTATCCTCTGCCGAAAAGGCAGAGGGTAATATACCGTGTTTTGGTGCGTATAACATGCACATTTTTTCAGCTCAGAATAATTTCAAACTGGGACTGCGTGTTATACACTACAATAGGCAAAACCATGTTTTTCTCCTCATTGAAAGTCGGTCATATACCTGTTCAAAGAGAAGGGGTGGGGGGCGGGGGTACAAAACGGCAAAGTTCTCTTGCCACAGCCTTAACTTTCGTCATCATCCCATTTCAACTTTTACCGATTTAAAAAAAAAAACATTATGTTTTAATTTTGTTAAAATGTACTTGTACATTCTTAATTTGTTGATAGGATTCGTAATTTCCCGATTCTATCAGCCATTTTGGCAATGGCGAACATACCCTGGAATGATAAATATTGATTTACTGTTATCGTCTGATTCGTCTCATATATTTTTTATTCTTTGGTAATAGCTAAAATTGAACAATTATAAAAGAGTAAAATAATGATTCAGAAAGAAATGAATGATTTAAAAATATATATATTTATCGCTACTTTTTACAAAAACCGTAATTTACATCATATAGATCTATGTTTATTTCACACCTGTCACATTTGTCGATTGAGGTGAGAAAATAGGAGATTAACTACGATATGGTCGTCAGTTCAATGTATGAATTTGCAACATGTCATAAGCTATCATGTTTTTATAATCCCCCGAGTACACATCGAATCATTACCATTTCCACTTTGATTAAACATGGTTATTTCCCTTTGATAAAGTATCGCCATTTACAATTTTTCAAGACGGCGACCTAAGCTTCAGATGTTAAGGTATTTTGGTCAATTTTTGATGCGTGTTGTACATCCGAACAACCTTTTTTCCTCGGATCTGATGCTGAAAAAGGCCTGGGTGTTATACATGCCTGCGTGGTATACACAGCGTTTTACGGTAGTAATAGCTATCATTTTGTTGCTTGGTCCTTCCATCCTACTTTTTTGTTTGGAGCATAATTGAAAAACTTTAAAGAGTTGTAAATGTGATACTTCACAGGTGGATAGATATGATCAAGGAGAAATGCGGTGTATAAGAACCATAACTCCTCATTGCATAATTTAAGAGTTATTGCCCTTTGTTATTTTTCATACTTAAATATTGTCTGGAGCATAACTCAAAAAGTACATGAGGTGTAAACATGATGCTTCACAGGTGGATAGATATGATCAAGGAGAAGTGCAGTGCACAAGAACTGTAACTCTTGATTGCATAATTTAGGAGTTATTTCCCTTTATTATTTTTCATTCTTAAATTTTGCTGAGAGCATAACTCAAAAACTATTTCACGTGTAAAAATGATGTTTTACAGGTGGATAAATCTCATCTAGAAGTGCACTGCACAAGAACCCTATCTCCTCACTGCATAATTCTGGAGTTATTGACTTTTGTTACTCTACCCCCACAAAACAAATATTTTTGGGATATACTGGAATCAGCCGGTCTGTCTTTATGTCAGTCCATCCCTTTGTCTGTCCATGTGTCCATCTGTGTACGAATAATTTCCTGTTTCTGTCAAAGCGCTGGTGGGGTTTTTACATAAATTTTGTCCAGGGCATAACTCAAAACCTGAGGTGAATATACGATGCTTCAGAGGTGCAAACTCAAACTTCAAACTTCAAACTCAAACGTATTGATGAGAAGTGCATTACTATGATTTTTGAGTTATGTTCCTTTCTTAATTTTTGAGTATCGAGGTTCTTTGGAGCATTACTGCAGAACATAAAAATGATAAATCTACCCATAGTGATTTTCTATTTATTGCTCTTTGTTGTTTTTCAGAATTTTTCCTGTCTGATTTCATGTGTGCTTACACTTGACAACTATATAAAAGAAGTGTACCTTGTTGAAGTTTTTATTGTACTTAGTTTTTAGTATTGCCAGAGGAAAACTCTTTAATCTGGCTGTTTTAGCCTTTAACTCTTTACCACACGAGAACATTTTAGACCGGTCCAAATTGAAAGCATTTGCAGATGACAAAATAAAGGTGACTGAAAAATTGAAATTTGTTCTGGGAAGGGTAGAAAACACTGTGGGAAAAGGAGAAAATGCTGGTTACCAGCATTTTCTCCTTTTCCCACAGTGTTTTCAAAAGGCTTCTTTCTCAGGGGCGTCAAAAGTAGGGATTGAGTGGTAATGGGTTAAACCAACCTAACAGAAGACACACAATGTCATCTTCTATTAAACCAACCTAACAGAAGACACACAATGTCATCTTCTATTAACTCATTACCACACGAGAAAATTTTGGACTGGTTCAAATTGAAAGCATTTGCAGACGACAAAATAAAGGTGACTGAAAAATTGAAATTTGTTCTGGGAAGGGTAGAAAACACTGTGGGAAAAGGAGAAAATGCTGGTTACCAGCATTTTCTCCTTTTCCCACAGTGTTTTCAAAAGGCTTCTTTCTCAGGGGCGTCAAAAGTAGGGATTGAGTGGTAATGGGTTAAACCAACCTAACAGAAGACACACAATGTCATCTTCTATTAAGCAAGCATTTGGCACAGGATGGCCATATCAACATGGCTCTTGTTTTACACAGGTTGAGGTGTATTGTATGTAGTGTTGTTGTAGTTTATCTTTACCAAACTGCAAAATTTTAGACTCATCCAAATGGAAAGCATTTGCAGACAACAAATTGACTATGGCTTTAATAATGGAATTTGCTATTGAACTGTTACAAAACAATGTAGTATAAGAGGAAATGCTAGTAGTGAGTAAAGTCCCTAATGGAAGTGTCGAGGGTTCTTTGTTGTCACAGTATTTAGATTCCAAAGTTGAGGCTAAAATGTGCCACCTAGTGGATTTCCTCATGTGAGGATATGTAGGTCAGGTACTCTCAACACACTTTGCAAAATTACTTGGACAAAACAAAAGCATTATCATTGTAATAGTTCTGTAAGATCTGTTTTCCTATAACTGGAGTTTTTGCTACAGAAAAAATAAAAATTCGGATGACATTGTAGTGATGGTGTCACAACTTCCTTAATACAAGAATGAAAATATAAGACCCGCAATTTTGACTTGCTATAATAAATATCTTGGACATCTTTTATACTTTAACTTGTGTTCCCTGTTCCATTAAAGTGAGAATACTCTACAGATGATATATTTTTTTTTATCCACAAAAGAGACCCAAAATAGGGTACTCACAGATTTAACTTTTTTTACTTCTCCAATTTTTACAGGTGCCTGAAGTACATCTCAACATAGCAGACCCCTAATAGAAAACAGCAATTTCTACAATAATATTATCCTACAAAATTTGCCATGATTAAAAAAGAGTGTTATTGTACTGCTTTAACCAAGCCACTTTTCCCTTTTTGTCTTTTCTAGAATTATCATTTATAAATCAAAAAACACTATATTTTCATTACAAAGAGAGATAGTAATTACTTACCTTTTCTGGAAACTAACAAAAGTGTCTACAAATAATTTCAAGATAGGCATAAAGAAATTTCTGGTCCGTTAAAAGTGTGCAAAAGTATTATACCTGTATAAATCACTATTTATCAACTATCAAGAAAACTTTATGCAATGCAGCACTAGACGCACTAGGGGTCTACTACCTGAAGTACGAAATGACAGGGAGTATTTATTGATTTTTTTTCTTTTTAAATTGTTTGTAAAAAGCATCTTAACCCTTTACCAAAAATCTCTGTTTTTTTTTTTTATGACTCGGAGATAGAAGCTTTTTTAAAATTATTGTGGGAAAAGAAAATGCTGGTAATCAGCATTTTCTCCTTTTCCCACAATGTTTTCTACCCTGTTGGATATGAATTTCAATTTTTGAGTTTATATTGTTGTCTGAAAAGTGCTTTCCATTTGGACCTGTCTAAAATATTGTCGTTTGGTAAAAAGTTAACACCTCAAAAGAAACTTAATTTACCAAAGTTTAGTAGTATGATCATGTAGATCTTGTGGGCCTCTTCTCAGTACCACAGTAATTCAGGTAATAAACATTTTGTCTTTTGCCCACAGCTTGTTTTATCATTATTGTTGGTTGATTTTCTACTGAGTTCTGCCCATTTATGTATTTCACTGATTACTCTTTCTCTATGGTATTTAACAACTTTAACTGGAAGGATTTTGTTCAAAATTTTAAACAGAGAACACAGATATTTCACTGAACTGTTATACTGGTAAGTAACTTTTAGCTCACCTGAGCACAACATCCTCAAGGGGAGCTTTTAGGATCACCCTGTGTCCATCGTCCACATTTTCTCCTTCTAAACCACTAGGCAAATTTGGGCCAAACTTGGCTGGAATGTTCCCTGGGGGGGCCTCTTTAAAGGTTTTTCACAGAATTTTATTCCATCAAAAACACTGGTTGCCATGGCAACCAAATGGAATTTCCTTAGAAATTTCTTAAAAATCTTCTCTGATGAAACTGTAGGTCAGATTTTGAAATAATTTTACAGGAATGTTTCTTGGGTGACCCTTTCCAAAATTCGTTCGTGAAATTTTGGTCTGGTGAAAAACTTAGCTGTGATGGTGATGCATTAACAAATAAGGCTGTGGTGGTGGGAAGCAATTTGCACTATACTAACATGTAAAATTTCTTAAAAATTCTTCTTCACTGAAACAACTCGTCAGATTTTGAAATAATTTCACATGAATGATCCTTATATTATTCCCCTTTTATAGCTTGGCCGTTTTCGAAGAATTCGTCAAGGTATTGCCCAGTTGTTGTCGTCTGCGTTGTTGTTGTGCAAAATATTTGACAGGTTGTTTTATCTCGGTATCCATGCAACACAAGTATTTGAAACTTGGAATAATTGGTCTCTACTAAAAGAGCAATCAATACAACATGACAACATGGGCAGTTAACTCTAAAACCATTTTGTCCAAATTATGCCCTGCTTTTGACTTTAAACTTACTATCCAGCATCTAACAGTCAATTGTTGGCACTTGTGCAACTTAATATTTTAAGCAACTATTGGGCATCAGCTCTTGTTCTAGAAATGGTCCTTTGTTGACTTACCCAAAATTTATTTGCAGATATCTGATTTGTCAAAAACATGGCTGTTGTGATGATTGTAGGTATGGTGACAGATTTTGAAATGGTTTTTACATGTGACCTTTTCAAAATTGCTTGGTAAAATAATGATTTTCTTTCTATAATATCAATGTTGGTTATGGTTCTCTCAAAAATTCAGGTGAGTGATCCAAGGCCATCTTGGCCCTCTTGTCTGAAAGAGTCACGCACTCCTCCATAAAATTCATCAATACAAATCAAATAATGGTTAGAAGAGTGCACTGCATCCTGGGGGAAATAGAAGAGGAGCCCATTTCAGGTTACTTTCAGAGTTTCCAAAGTTCCTTTAATTTTGTTTCAGCATTTATTGCCTGTTACAAACTCTCTTCCATTTTGGACTTGGGCATTATGCATTTGTGTGACAAAGAGTTCTTTTGTCTTAACATGGAGCTGGTGGGGGTATTCACCATCAGGTCCAGTTTACCTTGCAAAAGTCATTTTCTTGTTAACTCAGGGTAGTGTAATAGGACCATTATGGCCCTCATGTCTAATGTTTATCTCCATTTGTTTAAGTGTATTCTTTAGGCTTTATATGTATACTTAACTGAAATATCAAAGTTTGTGAAGATTGTTGCTTGTATTTTCTGGCCCCATCATGTCAGTTTGATACAGCGTCAAATCAGAGTTAGTAGATTTTATCATTGTGTGTAAGAACCTAGTACATTGTATTTCTGCTGCATTTTAATAAAAGAAAAAATCATTTTAGCCTTCTGATTGCAAGGAAAAATGGAAAGAGGAAAGCTTTGGAGAAAACTTGTTGGAAAGTGGCAGTTTATTTATCACTCAAGAAAACTTTATTCTTCTCAAGACTAAAAGCTTTTGCAGAAAAGAACTGAAATATGGCTCAAATGACAGAATTTGTCTTTGATGGGGTAGCAAATATTGAAGGAAAAGGAGAAAATACTGGTTACCAGCACTTTTTCCTTGTCCCACAATGTTTTCAAAATATTGGTAACTGGTACTTTTTCCTATTCCAAGAATGTTCTCACGATGGTTTCTCTACCTTTCTAACGCTTTACCAAATGACAAAATTTGGGATGTGACCAAAATGAAAGCATTTGCAGGCGACAAATTAAACATTGATGAAATAATGATTTCTCTCTTTGATAGAGTAGAAAACACTGAGGGAAAAGGAAAAAATGCTGATTACCAGCATTTTCTCTTTTTCCCACAGTGTTTTCCAAAGACTTCTTCTTTAGGGTCGTTAAAGGTTGAGATTGTGTGGTAAAGATTTCAACAAATTGTACTGTTAATGCCTCATAAATTTTGTTTTGTGCAGATGCTTTCAATTTGGACTAGTCTCTATTTATTGTATGGTGTAGAGTGAAAACCTTTAAAAGTCTTCCAGTTGTCAGATTGGCATGAATCATCTGTTTTGTGAATAGTTCCAACTTTCTTCAAAAAACAATTTTTTATGTGAACTTTTGATGTTTATGAATAAGTCTGACTTTTTTGCATCCTCTGTGATTTATTGGGTTATGGTTGGAAATCTTTGAAGGTTTCAATGTCTTAGACAAGTTAACCTTTACCAAAAAATCCCTGGTTCTTATGACCCTGAGACAGAAGCTTTTTGAAAACATGGTGGAAAAAAGGAGAAAATGTTGGTAACCAGCATTTCCTCCTTTTTCCCAAATTGTTTTCTACCGTGCTGGAAACAAATTTTAATTTTTGAGTATGTTTATTTTGTCATCTGCAAATGCTTTAAATTTGGATCAGTCTAAAATTTTGTCATTTGATAAAAATTTAACTCAGCACTTTGATATTTTATAGTCTGTAGTTTATGATCAGCATTTTCCAGATTATGTCGCATGGGTCTGCCTGAGAGGGAGAGGGAGTGAGCGAGGCAGGGGTAGAGAAAGTGTGGGTTGGTGGAGGGCTTGTTTGTGGAATATAATTTGTAAAGAGGGAAATAGGAGAAAATACCAGTTACCAACATTTTCTCCATTTCCAAACATGTTTTCGCAAGAGCCCTTTCCTCAAAACTAAAAAGTAGGATGAACTGTGTTTAAAAGATTTTTTAAAATTTCTATCAGGTTTAATTCTTCATCAAAATTGTTTGTAAACTTGGGGAAAAATTCTTAACTTCCAACTTAAAAATCAAGGAAGGCATGACACAAAAAGTTTGATTATTTGAATGGAGCATTATTCAGTTCCTCTCTAATAAAGATTTCATTTCAAGGTGTCATCAATTCAACAAAAGAATAAGCCTTTTTCAAAGAGCCAAGTTGTCATTATTTTTCTGATTTTACATAGGGAAAAGCTATGAAACTGCAAGGTTTTAAAGCTTTTAGACTTTGATAGAAGCAACAGCTAAAGATAATGCCATAGAAATGACTCAATTTTGCCTGTCATGGCCAAAATTGGAAATGTATTCTTTACAGGCAGGTGAGCAATACAATCGTCATGGTCCTTGAATGATTTTTTTTTCTGTATCAAAAGATCTTTTTTATATGTGTTCATTTTTAGTTAACAGCTTTTCACTGTTGACTTGTTATTGCTTGTTTTCTCATATACTGAAAAAGCCTGCACCCCTACCTCCTGTGTATACATAGCTTCATGATGATTACCTCCACAGTGAGAGGTATTGGAGACATATTTTTGATATGTTTCCTTTGTCAATAGGGAGCGACCATACACTGTAAAGAGTGGTCTCAGTAAACATGTTTTTCCTTCAATTATCAATGAAATGTGAACTATGTGAAATTCTTTGTGAATCTGTCTCTGAAAATTGATTAGCTTTGATTTTTAGCTCACCTGAGCACAACATGCTCAAGGGGAGCTTTTAGGATCACCAGGTGGCCGTTGTGTGTCAGTGCGTTGTGTTGTCAAATATTCTTTAAACATCAAATGTTCCTAAATCGCTGGTCCAATTTGGACCAAATTTGGCTGGAATGTTCCTTGGGAGGTCCACTTTAACACTTGATCACAGAATTTGATTCTGTAAAAACTCTGGTTGCCAAGGCAACCAAATGGAATTTTATAGGAAATTCTTTAAAAATCTTCTCCTCTGAAACCGCTGGTCAGATTTTTAAATAATTTCATAGAGATATTCCTTACGTGACCCTTTTCAGAAATGAAGAAATTCTTAAAACAGTTTCACAGAGATGTTCCTTGGATGACACTTTTCAAAAACTGTTCGCAAAATTTTGATCTGTCAAGAAGCATGGCTCTGGTGAATGGGTACTACTTGCACTATAAGGAAATGAAGAAATTCTTAAAAATTCTTCTTCTCTGAAACTGCTGGTCAGATTTTGAAATAATTTCACTAAAATGTTCCTTTGGTGACCCTTCTCAAAATTTGTTTGCGAAATTCTGATCTGTCAAGAAACATGGGTCTGGTGAATGGGGCTACTTGCACTATATGGCCATGAAGAAATTCTTAAATATTCTTCTTCTCTGAAACTGCTGTTCAGAGTTTGAAATAATTTCATAGAACTGTTTCTTTGATGACCCTTCTCAAAAACTGTTTGCAAAATGCTGATTTGTCAAGAAACATGGCTCTGGGGATGGGGCCTATTTGCACTATATGGCCATGAAGAAATTCCAAAAAATTCTTTTTCTCTGAAACAGTTGATCAGATTTTGAAAAAAAATTGCTATGGTCCTCTCAAAAATTCAGGTGAGCGATTCAGGGCCATCTTGGCCCTCTTGTTAAGTATAAGGCTCGCAAAGTCTAAGGAAGGTCTTTTTATTCTTTTTGCTTTGTAATCAATTGGGATTAAAGTGAAATTACATAAATGTCAATTTGTTTATTAGACTAGAACTCAGAGATAAATGAAACATTGAGGTGCTTTTGGGAACAGAGAAAATAAATATCAGACAACATAACATAAACATTGTTGGATTTGTACACTTTTTCTGTTGAATAGGTCTAAATATCTCATGAAATATTCAAGATTTAGGAAATTTTACGCTGCAGGAAAATGTCAATCTCGTCTGTATAGCCAATAACTATTTTCCAGACCTTCAAATTATTGGATTTGGCCATTTTGAAAGTATGGGCAGATGACATGTTAATCATGGTTCAATTAATGAGGTTTCCTTTGAAGAGTTAGAAAACATTGTTGGAAAGTGAGAAAATGTAGGGTACCAGCATTTTCCCATTTTTCCACAATCTTTTCAAAAGCCCTCCTCTGTTGGGTTGTTACAAGTTGGTATTGTTTGATGAATGGTGGAATTTTGAAATATGGTAAGTGAAATGGAAATTTCAAAACAATTGTAAAAATCCTAATAATGTAAGTTGAAAGTTCTTTTAAAATGGAATAATCTCCCCACGTGTAGATTAAGATCAAATTGCCTCTTTTGTGGATTCCACAAAAGCACACTGCAATGATTGTGCTTAGCAGTCTAAGTACATGTATTTATAAATGTGGGACATGATGTCATATTATTAATATTTTACAGAGGTTTTATATTTTGTGTGTGTTCAGAAGAAAACTTTTATCCTGATTTTTTCATTACAGTAGGTTCATTTGAGGAATTAAATTGAATTAATTGTAAAGCATTTTCATTTTTGTTACGTTTTTCCTGTTGGGGGTTTTCATTTCCCTTTTAAACTGCTGTCAGATTATTTTATATGTATGAGGTGGAATAAAACTATATGGTTATTGTATGACTTGTGGCTTGTTGTAATTCTATTTCACCAGGTACGCTTACTACCTAGTGGATTTTCTAGTGCTGAACAGCTCTGGCATTCTATTTGTTTTTTAATCCTGATTGGATTCATGATGGCAGCAATGATTATGATGTAGTGTCGAAGTACACGGACGTATACAATTTCAAAGATTAGAACTGCTTTCGAAGGGCAGAAAACACATGAAAAAGGAAAACTGGGCTACTAGTTTTTCTTTTCCAACCACTTTGAAAAGCCTCAATACCAATATACTTCGTACAACTTTTTTTTGCCCTAAAAAACTTTGTTTAGAGGTACACAGGGGCCACTGTGTTGGTTTGTAGGTGAGTTGGTCTGTACGTTTTTAGCTCCACCGACCGAAGGCCAGCGGGCTTATGTCATGGCCTGGTGTCCGTCGTATGTCTGTCCGTGGGTGTATGTGTTAACTTTTATTTCAAACATCTTCTTCTCTGAAACTATCCATCCAATTTTGATGAAACTTCACAGAAATAATCCTGACATGGTGCTTTTCAGAATTCCTTGAAAGAATTGGATTCCTTCAAAAACTCTGGTTCCAATGGCAACAAAACTGAAAATATTAAACATTTTTAAAAATCATCTCTAAAACCAGAAGGCCTAGGGCTACCAAATTTGGCTCGGCCCCAGGGGTCACAAGTTTTATATGGGCTTATATAGGGAAAACTTTAAAAATCTTCTCGTACAAAGCCATAAGGCATAGGGCTAACAAATTTTGCATGTAGCTTTATCTAGTGGGCCTCTGCCAGGAGGGCCAAAATTATACCTTTGGGATCATGTTTGTCCCCACACCGGGGGTCATAAGTTTTACATGGGCTTTTGTGGTGAAAACTTTCTAAGTCGTCTTGTTACTAACCATAATAAAGAGTAGGGCTACTAAATTTAGCCCTGTCTGACGGGTTTCATGTTTACAGGGCCTTTTATTGAGAAAACTTCGAAAACCTTCTTGTTTATGACCACACATTCTAGACCTATATTATTTGGTATGGGGCTTTATCCTGTGGACCTCCATAAGGGCTGAAGTAATTATAGCTTTGCGTTCAAAATACGCTTTGCCGAAGGGTCACAACTTTTTCCATAGGATTTTATAGAAAAAAATTTTATGTCCTCAAGTTTGAAACTAGTTGGCCAAATATTGTAATGTTTAGCTTTTAGTGTTTTTACTTATTAGCCAGTGGAGCGATACAGGGCCATCATGGTCCTCTTGTTTGTTTATTTCTCAATAACTACTGGACTGATTTCAGTCAAACTTTATAAGTTTTCATGCAAAGCAAATATGTGCTTATTACACGTTGGTTCTGACTGAATGATTTTCCATTGAGTTATGGCCCTATGAGGAATTTTTTGCCCCTACTTATTGTGGACATTGATTTTTTTTCTGGTGCACAACTTCCAAAGTTTAAACCCTACTGACTAAAGCCCATTTCACAATTGGCGCACGAGCAGAAGCGACAAAATATTCGTGCGATTGATCAGGTGGATCGGACGATTGAACGTACGTCAATGCGAGATTACATGAGACACGTTGAGCAACAGTCTCATGGTTCGCAAAACACACGCATAGACTGCTGCGATTCATCTTACGACCTTTAAAAAGCGTGCATCACTCTTGCGACTATACAAAACGCTGCAAGACGTTTGGACTAATGTTCTTGCGTTGCATTGCGATAATTTGGATCACATTCGGTCGCGTCTGAATAGTTTGCATGTCCACTATTTTGATGAGACTTGATGCGACCACTAAAATACATGCAACGAATGCGAGGCATCGTGCAACGTATGCGAAAGCTCTTGCGAGGCTAAAAAATTTCGATCGCAAAGTGTTGTAAAGTGCTCGTGCGCCAATTGTGAAAGGGGCTTTAACCTTCTTACAAATGGATCACATTGCGGACAATTGCAGTGAAGAAGATCCAAAACTCCGTCTTCTTTATTTTTGGACTTAATGCCCTTCTTTAGGGTGTTTATTTTGTTTGGAGCATAATTTCAAATCATTGAAGCTGTTGATTTCGTACTTACACCCAGATAGACCAAATAAAGGAAAAGGCAGTGAACAAGACCTGTTACTATGTCTTCATTATTTTTAAGCTAACCTGAGCACAAAGTGCACAAGGCGAGCTTTTGTGAACATGCTGTCTGTCATCCGATGTAAACCTCTACCTTGTGTATGCTCTAGAGGCCAAGTTTTCCGTCAGATGCTCGTTAAAACCTTGTCAAAATGCTCGTCTTGGTAGGTTCATTTGAGGAATTAAATTGGTGTTTTTTCAAACAAGTCTAAGAATGGGTGACATCAGGTCAAAATTGGGTCACTAGGTCATATCTTAAAAAAAAAAAAAAAAAAGTCTTGTGGACACTGTAAAGGCTACCTTTTAAGTAAAATACTCTTGAAATTTGGTCAGATTATTTCTATTGATATCTTGTACAAGTTTGAAATGAGTCTCACCAGTTAAAAAAGTAGGTCACTGGTTAAATTCTTTGAAAAACCTTGTATGCACTCTAGAGGCCACACCTTCATTCCAATGATCAAGAAACTTGGTAAGAATGTTTGTAGTGAGTCTACTACAAGTTCAAAAACAGGTCATGGCCGGTCAAAAACTAGATCACCACGACAGATATTGGAAAAATTTTGTGTACATTCTAGAGGCAACATTTTCAATTTTAAAATTTGGTCAGAATGTTTGTTTTGATGACATCTCGGATCAGTATGAAAAAGGGTCACATCAGATCAAAAACAAGTTTACTGGGTCAAATCTCTAACAAAACCTGTGCGCTCTAGAGGGCACATGATTAGTCCACTACTCATGAAACGCAAAAATGGGTCACATTGGATCAAAAACAAGGTCACTAGGTCAAATCTTCAAAAACCTTGCACATGCTCAAATGGCCATATATTTTCAGTCCAACACTCTTGAAAGTTAGAATATTTTGTGCGAAGCCCCAGTAGCAAAGTTGGTAACGTACAGGACTCGAGAACAGGGGGTTACTGGTTTGATCTCTAGGTTGGCCAATTCCTTTCCATGAATTGATGATAGTCATTGAGACAGGATTCATTCTTTCGCTGCTGATCATTGTTTTAACAATAGTCATATGGAAAAGCAGCCAGCAGCTTGGATATTTTGCAGATTACTGCTGAAAGAAACTCCGTGAAATTATAGATGGATACGCTGGTCTTCCGCAATGTATTTGAAATAATGTTGAAAATGGAATTAACCATCATAATTATAAGTGATTGTCTTGATGGTACCGCGGATAATTTTGAAAATGAGCCAAGTTGGGTAAAAACTATGTCACTAGGTTAAATCTTAGAAAAACCTTGTGTACGCTCTAGAGGCCACATTTTTGTCCAATATTCACGAAACTTGGTCAGAATGTTCAACTTGTTGATATTTCGTATTAGTTTGAGAATGCGTTATGTGGGGTCAGAAACTTGGTCACCAGAATACTAATGCAAGCTTGTTAGAATGTTTGTTATAATATTTCAGACAAGATTGGAAGTAGGTCATGTTAGGTCAAAAGGCTCAGATAAGCATCTCCAGGGCGACCATGGCCCCTCCAGGGCGATCATAGCCCTCTTGTTTTTGTCTGGGGCATACCTTCCTTGTTATCAAAGTTTTGTTTAGTTTGTCACCATTTTAACAGCTTGGATCATACCATGGCAGTCAGTGATGAAACCATGTGTTTCCTGGCTTTCTCACACCAGTACTGACCCAACCTTCTTTCGAAAGCCACTGAATACATTTTCTCTCTTGAATCAGAGGTGAGAGGCGAAAAAATCACTGGAAATAAAGTTCGTTGCAACCAGCTATCAAACTCCAGGTCACGAGTCAGATACACTAATACCTGAGCTACTCGGCCGGGCATTATTATTTTAAAGTTACTGACCACAAACTTTAGGTACTGATAGATCACATTCTGGAGAAGTTCAGTGGACAAGATCTGTAATTCTGTCTTTGGTACTTTTTTGTAATGATTGCCTTTTGATACACATTTCGGGTCTGGAAAGTGGCAGTCATTCAGTGACAAGGCAGACCATTTGTTGGTCTGCAACAGATCCAGTTTTCTTTGAAAGATGCCTGTTTAATCAAATCGGAATTACAAGGTACTTCAAGAGGGAAGATGGGTAGCCTTAATTGTGAATCAAACATGGTATAAGAACTTACGTACAGGGTGTCCCAAAATATGTTTTCGGGTTAAAATATGCAAGTTGAATGTTTATAAAGGCAACACATTGAAACTTATACCATTTAATGGAGTTAAGAAAACAATATGTATGCAACGTGACACTGAATGGTAAATGGCAGCTAGACTAGTGCCTTTCAAAATACATTGAAATACGTCAAATATTCAAAATGATGTCAAATTTGACAATACAGATCTCTTCATTATATTTGCAGTCATTGATCAGCATGTCTAGATGGTGATCAATAACATCTCTAAACTATTGATTTCTTAAGCTCATCTGTAGTCTGAGGCTGGACTCTCTGCAGATTGTCCTTGAAATCCCGCCACTGAAGTCTAATGGGCTTATGCCCTGTGATCCTGGTTACTGTTTTAAGACCACCCTTGAGTCGAACTTGCTTTCCAATCATTTCAATTCACTATTGGCTGTGTGTAGAGGTGTGCCATCTTGTTGAAATCGTATTTCCTAGATACCTTACCACAAAGTGGCATAAATTTATGACACAAAGGAAGAGCTGCAAATAGATCTACTGTTCCTTGTAATTGTAGTAGCATTTTCATTACAGTCATCAAAGAAGATTGGCCCAACACACTACTCACACTCAAAGTATCTCACACCATTTATCACCGTATCCAGCCTTAGGAAACAAATGAGTGTAAGGCATCAAAAGTTCCAGAGATTAAACCGGTCACAACCTAGATCTACAAATAGATAAAATCCCACTTTCACGAAAAGACTGAATGCACTGCTACGTTGAAATCGGCATCACTTTGAGTGCCAGTATTTGATACAAATAGCCCGCCCGGGTGGCTCAGTGGTGAGCGTGTCGGACTCATGACCTGGTGGTTGTGAGTTCGATACCCGGTTGAGGCGAACTTTCTTTCCGGCGTATTTTCGCCTCTCACCTCTGCTGAAGCATGTGAGAAAAGTCGTCGGTGGCTTTGGAAAGAAAGTAGTGTAAGTACCAGTGTGAGAAAGCCAGGAAACACATGTGCGTCACCGACCGCCATGATATGACCTTAGCTGTTAAAGTGGCGTTAAACCCCAACACAACCAACCAACAATTTGATACAAATAATTCTAACATGATGCATTTGGCTCTATATACACAGTGCAATGGAATCGTGGTAAAGTCTGCGTCGTTCTATACATCTAGAGTGACGTCATTCAGTATGAAGTAAATTATTCAATGGAATATTATAATTTTCATCAATTGGCTTTTTCACACTAAGCATGAACTTTTCTTTCCAATAAGAGTAAATCATGCTAGAATCGAATCGAAATAATCTTCTTTCTATAAAGGTTAATCGTTCGGTAGACTATATTACGAGGTGCAATGAATAAACCACTCGAGCTTCCGCCCTCGTGAGTATTTATTGTGCCTTATAAATCATTGTGGTTTATTGAACGATAAGATTAAGAAATAATCTTTCTATTACCCAAGTGGTTTATTCATTGCACCTCATAACTCATAACGTTGTGTATTGAACAATAAACCACGACAGCGTTGTCTGCGCATGTCATATTCTTCGAAGATTCGACTGTCTTATATGACGCATCACTACTAGCCCCGAAAGCAGGCTGACTGTAATATTACGCTCTATAAAGTAGCAATGTTGAAAATAGCTTTTACGTATCAATACGTTTGAGGACAAATGAGACTTGCTTTAGCAACAGATTTCTCTAAACTGGTGATCATAGTTGAGTGAATTGCACGAGGTAGCGTTTTATTGGGTAAACCTTTTTTGTTTTGTTTTAATTCAAAGTAACAGTTGTCGCGTAGGAAAGTGGTTCGGCTCTGTGTCCAGGAGGCCCATATCGGATAGATAAGTATTTATAGAATGCCATCTAGCGGGAGATCATGACCACGACAGAAAGAAGATTATGTCGATTCTAACATGTCCAATTCTTTATGTCGGGAAAAAAGTTCATCCTTAGATAAATACGCGGATGAAGACAATGTTCTATTGAATAACTCGTTGACTTACTTTATACAGAATGACGTCACTGCATGGAATGTCGCAGATTTTACCAAACTTTCCTTGCACTGTCTTTATAGAGCAGAATTCGCGTGTCATGTTAGAATAGAGGATCTTACATGACTGTTTATATATTATCATTTTTATCAAACTCATTGACGAAATTGTATGACGCGAGCCTTAGCGAGCGTCAAATACAATTTTGTGAATTAGTTTGATAATTTTAAATGATAGTACGAATGACAGCCATAAAAATATCCCGTATCATCACCTTTAATATGGCCTCTTTACCATTCACGGGTCCATGTTTACGTTGTAGTTTGATTTCAAATGTGTACATACACCAGAGGATACAGTTCTTTGACATTTTCACCGAAAGAAGACTGAAATAGGTAATAGAGGGCTTAAGTCTACGTACAAGTCTATTCTCGCAATAATATTGATTTTAAAGAGATTTGCTGCATTTCTTGGATTTTATCAAACGTGAAAATTAAACAAGAGGACTATGATGGTCCTATATCGCTCACCTGAGTACCAAGCAGCACAGGTCTAAAATAAAGATATATATCAAATAACAAGGTTCAAGGCCAAATGATAATGGACAAAGAGCAGCAAATTGTTGCAAATTCACTTGAGACTTTGAAGTTCCATTCCATAGAAGCAAGAAATACTGTAAAAATGAAGATCAAAGAGGAATTACTCACACTAGGTAGAGTTATTGTTCTTGCGCACTGTACTCCGTAATATTGCAACAAACATGCATACCAAGTTTGAAGTCGTTCTGACTTAAGATGACGGTTATATTCAGGGCAGGCACTAAATGCTATAAAAATGACATTCAAAGGGAAATACCTTAAAGACAGTACAAGGTAGAGTTATAATTCTTAGACACTGCACTTCCAAATATTGCAACAAATAAGCATACCAAATTTCAAGTCATTCCTCCTTTAGATGACAAAGTTTTGCTCCGGACAAGCAAGAAATGCTATAAAAATGAAGGTCAAAGTGGGAATATTTCAAAATTTGTGTTAGGAAGTTATGGTTCTTGTGCACTCCATAATTTTTCAACAATTACGCATATCAAATTTGAAGATGTTCAGGCTGTAGGTGACAAAGTTATATTCCAGACAAGCAGAAAACGCTTTTAAAAATTTCAATCAAAGGGAAATAACTCATAGACAGTATTAAGTACAGTTATGTTTCTTTCACTATGCACTCTGTATTATTGAAACAAAAACAAATGCCAGGTTTCAAGTCAATTGAACTGGAGATGACCAAGTTATGCTCCGGACTAAGAACTATTCTAAAGAAATTTCTAATTCAAGGGCAAATAACTCCAGTTGTTCTGGTCTGATAACATCCATAATCGAACTCATGTGAGATCTTAGAGTCATATATCTTTTGACCGAGATTGGAACTAATTGGTTGATATTTGTAGATGCTAGATTGTAATCAAAGTGAAATAAAGCAATTTTTCGAATTCAAGGGCAAATAACTCCAGTTGTTCTGGTCTGATCACACCCATAATCAAACTCATCCGAGATCTTATGGTCATGTATATTTTGTTCTAGGTTGACCAGTGTCGATTGGTTAATAATTGTAGACGCTAGAGTGAAAACAGAGTCAAATATAGCAATTTTTCTAATTCAAGGGCAAATAACTCCGGTCGTTCTGCTCCGATTAGACCCATAATCGAATTCATCCGAGATCTTAAGGTCATAAGTATTTTGACCAAGTTTGCTGCGGATTGGTTGATATTTGTAGATGCTGGAGTGTAAACAAAGTGAAATATAGCAATCTTTTTAATTAAAGGGCAAATAACTCCAGATGTTCTAGTCCGATTAGACCAATGAATGCCGAGTCCCTTTCTGTTACCGCAGACAAGGAGTAAAACTTCTTCTGTTGTTTAAAACAATGTTTTCAAATGTAAGCAAATGTTTAAAGTTTGAAATCCAACAAAATCAGAAATTTGTTCAGTCACCCATATGGCTAAACAATATAAAACACGTTATACATAATTAGTTTTGACGTTGCATTTTCTCTCGGCAACATCTAAAAAAGAATTAACCCCAAGAAACGTAAATCACAGAAATATGCCCTACCGGCTTAAACAAGACTAAATTCTCACATTACATGTAGTTGTTTTATCTTGAATTCTGCTTAACATGAGTTGAGTGGAAATAAGCATAACGTAATTCAAAGTCGGACATCAATTAAGAGGATAAGAAAATAAAACGAATCCGTAAAACTGGTGACAGCGGCATTTTTTTAAAAAAAGTTCAACATATCTGACACTGGAATTTTTTTATGATCAGACACCTGGTAGCAGTTGTAAAGACAAAATGTGCCATTCTATGTTGTAGTACAAGTTTTGGACACGTTTTTCTTATCAAAATTTGGAAATTCTTAGACTTTGATTAACTCAAACGCAAATAAATGACAAAATTTCAAGACCCATAGTTATTTTTTGAATAGAGGTTGTCTTAATGATCACTCCAGAATTATAGTGAAGGCGCTTGGTGCGTCAGCAAATTTTTAATCACGTTTGGACATACATTTTTGGTTGTTTTTTTTTACCGCTTTTTGGCTGAAAAACGATAGTTCACTAGTGTATTATCAAAAATACGTAATGGGTTTCATACACTACCGGAGGAGGTTTTATGTGATGAATGTAATTTTGTTTCAAAGGGCGTTTGCCGCCTTTCTTGTTCAATGTTGCCCACACTGTATGTGCACTGTACATATTCTTAAACTTGTAAAGGCTATAAATTCCATTTTGTTATCTTTACAACCAACACATCTTATGCATATGGTAAAGTGTAACACATGTTTTGAGATACTCTGTATAGGGACTGGCATTTACACAGACCACGAAATCCATTAACGTTTGGTATTCAGGAAGACTTTTACCCCTTTATCAAATTATCCCTTGTTTGAATAAACCCACAGTAAAATGGTTGTGAAAAATTTGAGGGAAAAGTATCCAGCATGTTTTCACATTTTCTCCCAATGTTTCATACTCATCTAGAGAAAATCATGTTATTTTAGACAAAACAAATTCCGTCATTGAAGTGGACATGTCTGAAAAGGTTGTCATGTGGTAAAGAGTTAGGAAATTGACATTCCAATATCATTATTTCTCTAGTTTCTCCAGTTTGCCATTTGTATATTTGAAACGGTTATTTGTTTAAAAAACAGAATTAGTTAGATAATTATACACTCATTTTTGTGTATTTTTGCTATCCCGAATCTAAGCCTTTTTTAATTTTGGATCAAAGCCTTAAATATTCAACAAAAGTGTTAATGTAGTCTATCAGTAAAGCTAATAATGTCCATGCACAATATTTCTAGTTATTTCAAAAGTGACAGAAATGGTGTTAACCAGTCAGATGAGCTGATAGCTAGACTGGAAATGATGGAAAATTGTTTGAAAGACATGCAAACAAACATCAAAGAAATACGTTCTGAGTGCATCAACCGTATAGAAGCCGTGGAAGAAGCTGTAATTGGTAACGTGGGTGAAGAATCTAGAAAAAACATCTTGAAGTTTCTGAGGAGATTTGCTTCTTCAAGTACTCTGCATGGTGTACCAAATATTGCATCGGCTAGTCAGATGTGGGTGAGAGTATTCTGGTCTATTGTGCTGATAGGTAAGTTGATCAATTGAGATCTACTCTAAGTACACTCAGATTTCACGATGGATTTACATATGCTGAAGCAGCACTTTCACAGAGCTAATGATAAGAAAATGAATCAAGGTTCAGCATCTCTCGGGTAAACATCCATTGAATATCGTGGAACAACAACAACAACAAAAAAAACCTCTGTAAAAGAGGCCATGAATTGCTCTATATATTGGCAGGTACTTGCTCATCTACTAGCATGCATCATAAATTCATGAGTTAAATAGAACAAGAGCTTCGCAAAGCGGCGCATTATATATACGCCCGAAGGGGCTTGTCAGTGAAATGGGTTTAAATCTATCTAGAACGCCTGTAGATATCCAAATTTTAAGTCACATGCACAACTATATATCATAAAGATTCATTGTGTTCCAATTAAAACTATGGGAGGATAGAGTGCACAAGATAATGCTAACGGACAGGCTGACGAACAGATGACTGCTCAAGGCCATAACATAATTTACGACTCCTCGGGCATACAAAAAAAGGTCCGACATAATCATTAAAAATTGAATATTTAAAGCTGAAGAGAATCTGGTTTAAATAACATAAAACAATGCATGTTTTTGAGCAACTTGGCCAACTCTTGATTCTGTCAGAGATATCATCTAGACAAATATTCTGATAACATTTCATGAGTATCAGACTGAAAATGTGGTCTCTAGGCTGCAAACACGTTTTTTTTCTAAGATTTGGCCCAGAGACCTCCTTTTGACCAAATTCATCCAAATTTCCAACTTGTCCAAAATATCAGAGGGCAAACATTTTACCAAATTTCACTGATTTCAGGCTGAAAATGTGGGGTGTAGACTGCACACAAGGTTTTTCCAAAGTTTTGTCCAGTGATCCATTTTTTTTACCCAAAATTACCAATTTCAAACTTGTTAGAGATGTCATCAAGACAAACAATCTGATACTGCATGAGTATCAGACAAAAATGTCAACCTCTTGAGTTTACACAGGGTTTTAAATGTCCAAGACATAGCTTCGGTATAATACAAAAAAAAAAAAAAAATAATAATAACTTATGCACACTCTAGAGACCACATTTCCCTCTTTATACTCTTGAAACTTTGTCAAAATTTTTGTCTTGATAATAAATCGAAGAAGTTCTTAATGTATCATGTGGGATAAAAAAAAGGAGGGTACTGGGCTAAATCTTAGAAAAAGAGTTGTGTGCACTCTAGAGGCCACATTCTTTAGCCTGAAAGTGATTAAATTAGGTAAGAAAATGTGTCTTAAAATCTTTGCCATGTTTGAAATTGGTTTATATCACGCCAACGTAGTTCACTTAACTAAACCATACAGAAACCTTGAGTGCACCCTGAAAGCCATTTTTCAGCCTGAAACTCTTGAATCTTTGTCAGAATGTTTATCTTGAAAGAAAAGTCTTGGACGAATACAAAATTAGAAAATATTGGTTAAAAAGCTCAATGGACAAACTCTGGGAAAAAAACTTTTTTTGCGCACTCTAAAGGCCATATTTTCAGGCTGATAATCGTAGATAATAGAGGTAAAAGCGATTGTCTCGATGATATCTCAGACATGTATAAATCTGAGTCATGTCCGGTCAAGAAGTAAGTCACTAGGACAAATCTTAGAAAAACCTTGTGTGCTTTCTACTGGCCAAATTTTAACCAGGATACTATTGAAACTTATATATATTTGTAAAAATACTTGTCTTGGCGATATCTCAGACAAGTTCGAAACTGGATTATGTTTGGTAAAAAGTAGGTCACAGAGTAAAATCTTACAAAAAGGTAACGAGTTTAATTTTTTCAATGCACATTTTCAGCCTGATATTCATGAAATTTTATCAGAATATTGGTCTTGGTAACTGGGTCATGTTTGGGTGAAAGCCTTCGGGTAATAGGGTCATGTTCGGTGAAAACCTTCTACAGGCCAAATTTTCAGCATGATCCTATTTGAAACTTGGTCAGCATATTTGTCTTGGTGATATCTCACACAAGTTCGAAACAGGGATATGTCCAGTGAAAAAGTAGTTTACTGCGCTAAGTCTTAGAAAAACCTTGTGTGTTGACTAGGGGCCACATTTTCAGTCTTGTACCCATAAAACTTTGTTAGAATATTTGTCTTCGTAATAATGTCTTGGACATTTAAAACCCTGTGTAAACTCAAGAGGTTGACATTTTTGTCTGATACTCATGCAGTATCAGATTGTTTGTCTTGATGACATCTCTAACAAGTTTGAAATTGGTAATTTTGGTTAAAAAGAAAAAAAAAAAATGGATCACTGGACAAAACTTTGGAAAAACCTTGTGTGCATTCTACACCCCACATTTTCAGCCTGAAATCAGTGAAATTTGGTAAAAACGTTTGCCCTCTGATATCTTGGACAAGTTGGAAATTTGGATGAATTTGGTAAAAAGGAGGTCTCTGGGCCAAATCTTAGAAAAAAAAAAACTTGTTTGCAGCCTAGAGACCACATTTTCAGTCTGATACTCATGAAATGTTGTCAGAATAGAGACCACATTGTTTGCAGCCTAGAGACCACATTTTCAGTCTGATACTCATGAAATGTTATCAGAATATTTGTCTAGATGATATCTCTGACAGAATCAAAAGTTGGCCAAGTTGCTCAAAAACATGCATTGTTTTATTGCAGTATCAGACTGTTTGTCTTGATGACATCTCTAATAAGTTTGAAATTGGTAATTTTGGGTAAAAAAAAAATAGCCCTGTTAACTGCTTTTTGACCTGACTTGACCAAATTTTGAGCTTAGCCAAGATATCACGAAGGTAGACATTCTGACCAAGTTTCGTAAGTAATTGACAGAAAATGTAGCCCTATGAGTACACGCAAGGTAAATGCTAGTCATGTCATGTGTGTAAGGACAAAAGACAGGGAATAATCACAAAAGATCAGTTTCAGCACCCTGTGGTTCGTTGTCTGCACATGTCATATTCTTCGAAGATTCAACCTGTCTGCTGTGATGCCACACCCAACCCCTTATATCTGGGAAAAGTTGGGCTTATACCGAAGCTATTAGCCTATTACCCAAGCCTTTAGGAGTTGTTTTACTCTTTACCACACGAGAAAAATTTAGACTGGTCCAAATTGAAAGCATTTGCAGACGACAAAATAAAGGTGACTGAAAAATTGAAATTTGTTTTGGGAAGGGTAAAAAACACTGTGGGAAAAGGAGAAAATGCTGGTTACCAGCATTTTCTCCTTTTCCCACAGTGTTTTCAAAAGGCTTCTTTCTCAGGGGCGTCAAAAGTAGGGGCTGTGTGGTAATGGGTCAATAAATGGCTGGTGCATAATGTTACGTGCGAGATGATTATAGCTAAAAGAGTCGCACCAGATAGGGTTTTATTGAGAAAACATTTGTTTTAGTTTGAAATTCAAAAGTAACAGTTGTCGCGTAGAAAAGTAGTGCGCTTCTGTGCCCAGAATGCCCATATTAGATAGATCTGTATTTGTACAATGCCATTTAGCGAGAGATAATGCTCCGTGCTTAGGTGAGCTGAAAAAATAAGCAAAGGCCATGGGCCCTATGTTAAAGCGCTCATCAGAGTAAAGTCATCTAGGATTGATTGTTTTAATGATGTAATTTTAACACTTTCATATAAAAGTGATATACTTTTTGACCCGACATAATGTGGCCTTAATACTTTTCAAAGAGTTTGCACAGTGGCCTTACTTTGGACCAGATGCGACAGAACTTTCTTTTTGCTTGAAATATCATCTAGACAACCTTTCTTTCTAACCAACTTTCATGAGTATCGGGCTGAAATGTGGCCTTGAGAGTGTTCACAAGGTTTTCCTAAGACTTGGCCTGTGACCTGCTTTTTTATCTGAAGTGAACCAATTTCTGCTATGTTCAAGATACTATCAACATTCTGATCAAGTTTCAAATGTAACTTTATTAAAATGTGGCCTCTAGGGTGCACAGACGGTTTTTCTAAGAATTGGCCCAGTGACCTACTTTTTGTCGCGCCATGACTCAAGTTCATACATGACGAGATTCTTTAAAAAACAATACATACTAACAGAGTTTCAAGGGATTCTGACTAAATTTTTGGCATCAGGGGTGCACAATAGGTTTTTTAAGATTTGACCCAGTCTAGATTGCAGAGAAGGATTTTTACCTCATCTGAGCACAGAGGTGAACTTTTGTGATCGTGCTGTGTCCGTCGTCCATCACGCATGTTCAACTTTTACCTATGTTCACTCTAGATGTCCCATTTTCAGTACAATACTTGTGAAACTTGGTCAAATTGTATGTATTGATGATATCTCGGATGAGTTTAAAAATCAGTTATAACACGTCAAAAACTATGTCACCAGGTCAAATCGTAGAAAAATCTTAACGCTAAAGATAGAGGCCACATTTTCTGTCCAAAACCCTTGAAAGTTAATCAGAATGTTTATCTTGATATTATCATGGACGACTCTAGAAATAAGTCATGTAGGCTCAGAAACTAGGTCACCATGTCAAATCTTTGAAAAACCTTATGTATGCTCTAAGGGCCACATTTACAGTCTGATACTCATGAAACGTTGTAAGAATGTTTGTTTGGATATCTCGTATGATTTCGAAAATGGGTCATAGTGGGCAAAAAATTAGTTCACCAGGTCAAATTTTAGAAAAAAAAAAAAAAAAAAAAAAAACTTCTGTACGCCATTGAGGCCACATTATCGGTCAAAACCTCTTAAAGTTGGTAAAAATATTTGTCTTGGTTAAATTTTAGACAAGTTCGAATATGGGTCATGTTGGGTCAAAAACTAGGTCACTAGATCAAATCTTAGAAAGACCTTGTGTACGCTCTAGTGGCCACATTTACAAACCAAAACTCTTGAATATTGATCAAAAAGTTAAACTTGATGAATTTGAAAATGGGTCATATCGAGTCAAAAACTAGGTCACTATCTAGATCGAGTCTTTGAAAACCCTGTGTACACTCAAGAGGTCAGATTTTCAGCCCAAAACTCCTGAAAGTTGGTCAGTTGTTTGTCTTGATGATATCTCGAATGTCAGGTCAAAAAGTTGTTCAGTATATCAAATCCTAAAGAACCTTGTGAATGCTCTTGTGAGGCCATGTTTTTGGTTCAACTGTTATGAAATTTGTTCAGAATATTTGGTCAAAAGACTCAGGTGAGTGACTTAAGGGCCATCATGGCCCTCTTGTCTAAAATTTGGCCCAGTAACCTATTTTTTGACCGGACATGACCGCAATTTCAGACATACTTGACAATCATTAAGACAAACACTCTGACTTAGTTTCATAAGTATCAGACTGGAAATGTGACTTTTTACGTGCATACATGGTTTTAAAATGATTTTGTCTGGTGAACTACGTTGAACTACCAAACTTTCAAACTTATCACAGATGACATAAAGACAAACATTCTGACTAAGTTTCATGAATATCAGGCTTAAAGTATAGCCTCTAGATGCACACAAGGTTTTTCTAACATTTGCTTTGTTGACTTAATTTTTTACCAGACATGACCCAATTTCCATACTGTTCGAGATATTATCATGACAAATATTCTGCACAAGTTTCAAGAGTGTCCGGCTAAAAATGTGGCCTATTAGAGTGCAAACAAGTTTTTCTTCTTCTTGTATTTTACCCAGTTACCTTTTTTGTGACACACCCCCATAACCAAATTTTGAACTTGGCAGAGATTTATCAAAATAAACATGCTGACCAAGTCTCATGAGTATATGACTGAAAATACAGCCTCTAGAGTGCACACCAGGTACATGACTTGATGACCGCATGATGCAAGACGGAAAATGAACAACAGACACGGCACGATCACAAAAGCACACCTTGAGCACTCAGAGCTAAAAGGAGGGTGTAGGGGAGTTGTTGCAACTGGGCTTGAACCCTCTTAGCATTGAAAGTAGGCATAGTGAACTGAAGAAAGGACGAAATAATTAAAATAAAATTACTTAAAATGAGTTGTTGGGAATCCGGCCATGTATGATTGATTGTGTAGTGTTTAACGCCGTTTTCAGCACTATTTCAATTATATCGCGGCGGCCAGTGCACCTATCCATGCTTTCCTGGGGTCTCTTTTACCAGTACTCCGCAAAATTTTCTTTCCCACATAATCACCATAGAAACAATTAATGGTCAGCGGTGGGAGAGGATTGAATTCTGTTGCAATGACAATCATCAATCCTCGAAAAGCAATTGGCCGAGCCGGGGATCAAACTCACGACCTCCTGTTCTCAAGTCATGTACGCTACCGACTGAGCTACCAGGGCCTGGCTCCGGTCATGAATGATAGGAGTTTAGTACTTTTTGTATTACACAATACATGCAAGTTTGATGAAAGTTGGATCAGTTCTGGGACTTTGCAAACATGACCAAGCCATCGAATTGCTGCTTTTCCTAAAAGAGATTGCTGGATTGCCTCACTTTCAACAGGGCTCTACAACTTATTACAAAAATTAGCTGTTAAAAGTTTTAAATAATGTGGTGTTTATTGTATAAGTAAGCAATGTAATTTTTCGACTTGAAATGGCTACTTCATCCCGATATTTTCTTTGTTTTTCCTTTTTTTATTCACAATCAATAGTGTTCAAGCTGTTGATAATATAAAGAAACAGTTGCCTTATCATCAGCAGGTGTATACCAATGAGAGGTACTAGCTTAACATGTATAAGTGTTATAATTGAATTACTTAAACTAGAGCTGTAACTGAATGTGACTTAATACCCCCGCCAGCGCTTTGACAGAAGAAATTGTCAAGTTCAAGGGAAGATCATTCCTCAACCAGGGGGAGTTGACACTTTAAAATTGCGTCTTGCAAATCTGCTGTCTTAACTTTGTACACAGACGGACACAGGGACGGACAGACGGACGGACGCATGGACAGTGGGACAGATAGACTGATTCCAGTATACCCCCCTTCCCCATCTTCGCGAGCCATGGTTACGATCACTACGTGGATCTTACCTTGGCTGATTGAGCCCGATTTCGAGATTCCTGCGATGCGCCCTCTATTGGATGCTGGCTATTATCCCCCTTTACATCATATTTCTAAAAGCCAATGAAATATAGTTTAACAAACCGCTTACGAATACACATGAAGTGATAAGCAGACATCCACGTGGGTTTCCATGTTTACCTTCTATTGGAAAGGTATCGACCTTGTTCTATTTTTATCAAAGATGAATACTACGAGCGATTTCATTCGATGCAGTTAGAGCTGGGTCCATCCAATGAAAAAGCGTATCGGGGGAATGTAAAAATCAAGCTCGATCCGCCAAGGGTAGAGTAGCGTAGTGAATCGTCAGCCTTGGCCTGCGAAGAGCCCTCCCAAGAAAACATTCGTTTTGCGGGAGTATAATAAAGTGAATATGTACGAGGTTTTAGAAAAAAAAGTGTGGAAAACTGTTTTATCAGTGAAAATTTCTAAGGCCAAGGTCGGTAAATCCGTCAAAAAGTAGTGGAGCAGAACAAAACTGGAATTTGAATTGTAAGTCATGGTTGTTAACTCGCAAACCAAAAATGAAGTGAATATGTTCCAGGGTTTAGAAAAAAAGTGTGGAAAACTGTTTTATCGGTGAAAATTTCAAAGTCCAAGGCCTGTAAATCGGAGAAAATTCTGTGGAGCAGAACAAAGTTGAACTTGATCTGTAAGTGATGTGATAGTGGTTGACCTACAGAGCAAAAAACAGGTCAAAATCTACCATCGTTTTGAAAAAAAGTCCGGAAAACTTTTTTTTTTCGTGAAAAATCCTAAGTCCAAGGCCCATAATTTCGTTAAAAATCAGTAGACCTGAACGAAACTCGAACTTGATCTGTAAGTCATGGTGGTTGACTTACTCACCAAAAATCAGCTCAATATCTGCCAGCGTTTAGAAAAGAAAATAAGTCTGGAAAACTTATTTGCCGGACTGACTGACAGACGGACAGACTGACAGATGGACGGAGTGCAAACCTAAAGTCCCCTCCGGCTTCGCCAGTAGGGGACTAATAAGATGTATTATTTTATTCATTACAGGAGCCGTTGGACTTTTATCATGGCAGTTTGTTGGACTATTTATGGAATTCTACCAATATCCAGTGATAACAGAGGTTACAATCCACAACAGTGCACCACCATTACCCCAAGTTGTTGTCTGCAATTACAATGCATACAGCAGAACTAAAGTTTTAAATCATCCAAGCCTCAGCAACCATTCGTTTCTGACGCTATCGAAGAATGATTCAAAGTATAATGACCTTTATTTTGACTTTCTGGATAAACTATATGCTTTACCAGAAGAACAGCTAAGGAAGCTAAGCCATGGGAAAAACTTGGTTAGATTTTATGGAAAATGTAAGTTGATACTACCCTTTTATATTTGAAAATCTGTAAAGCAAAGAAAATATCTAGATCTACCAATTTTATCATGTAAAAAGACTACCTAGAGGCCTACAAGTTTATTAGGAATATCTATTTACTGGTATATTTTACTTTTACTGACATTTTTTAAGCATAATAATGAGGATACGTCTTGTATATCACAGAAATAGCTAAGGTGTAAGTTTTATCTCTCTATAAAAGTTAGTAAAAATGATATAAAAGAATCTTGGGTGAATTTCTACATTTCTATTTTGAAAGCAAATTTTAACTGCTAAACCAGTAACATGAAAAGATAATCGCCAAATAATGTAGATGTGAGGGAACTTTCGATTACAAAAATTAATATAAGCTTGTTGAACTACATGTATTTCACTCTTTACCAAACAAGCCCTTGGTTTTCACAACCCTGGGAAAGAAGGCTTTCAAAAAATCTTGTGGGAAAAGGAGAAAATGCTGGTAACCAGCAATTTCTCCTTTTCCCACAAGGTTTTCTACTCTTTCAGTGACGAATTCATTAATCGAAACACTTTTGATATTTCGTCTGCAAATGCTATCAATATGTACTGGTCAGTCTAGCATTTTTGGTCTGGTAAAGAGTTAAAGAGATCTAACCCGTTATAAAATAAAGGTCGGGAGACTTGACATCGTTCTTGTTTGTATTTGATATCACACTGAATACTTAGGATACATGTAAATCTAAAATATTGAAAAAAAAAACATTACAAAAATGTGAGAGTATTGTAATGAACACAACTTACAAGCTTCTACAATACCCTTATGTTATTGAGAGAAATTATTGTAAGAAAGTACAATATTTTTAACATGCATTGATACAATGCGCCTTGAAGCCCGTGTCTGGTCATTATTAAGCATCCTCCTGTAGAAACCTTTTCTTTGCTGTACTCAGGGTTTGAAAAAACTTGAAAGGACTGGTTTCTAATTGCATCTTACATTAGTCCAAGTTCGTTGTCTTGAATATTATTACAACAATCAAGAACAATAATTCATTTTTGTGCCTGTTACTTTCTTTTTGTTGTTGCTATAATAGATTACGTTGTGGGTTCTCTACTCATGTCACAGCAAACAAATTGTTTTATTTATTGTCTGAACCATTTAACAACGTTGGTATCAAAATCACATTCTGTTTCAACCGATCAGGTGGCTAGTCTAATTTAAACTGGCTCATGAAAATTGTTGCCAGTCATGAATGTTTCTTCAGTAGGCGATGCAGACCAACTGCCTTCCATAACGGTGCATTAAGTACTGCGGCAATCCACCATAAAGACATAGGAATTATCTTGTGTATCGCAACAAGCTTCTACAGGAACTCTACATAGATCTACATAATTAATAGATTTTTTGTACTTTTATTATGTAGAATTCCAAATGGTTTTAAGTCATCACTTTCATTGGTTAAGGTAGTAAATTTAAAAGGTTATTCAGCCAAATCGCCAAAACGGTAAAATTGCGGGTAAGGAAATATCTGGATTTTTTTTTTTCCATTTCTATTGAATACTTGTCCATGCAAAATTTGAGACATGAGTAAATTACGTTAAAAAACATTCCCTGATGGCAAATTTGATTATTTAATTATTTAAACAAACCTGGAAATAAACCATTTTAACTACAGTAATCAAACAACAAACATTTGAGCTCTTCAAACAAGTAAATATTTTCTCCTTGAAACATGATATTCCTGAATGCCGAGTCCCTCTCTGTTACCACAGACAAAACAAGCAGTAAAAACTTCTTCTTTTGTTTGAAATAATCTTTTCAAGTATAAGCAAACGTTTAAAGTTTGAAAACCAACCAAATCAGAAATTTGTTCAGTCACCCATATGGCTAAACAATGTAAAAGATGTCATAGATAATAGTTTTGACATTGCATTTTCTCTTAGCAACGTCTAAAAAAGAAACAACCCCAGGTGACGTATATCACAGAGATATGCCCAACCGGTTTAAATGGAGAGAATGTTGAAATTAAGCCTCAAATATGACACCAGTGATTACATGCATTGATTTCTTGATGTAAGTTTATTTAAAAAACACACAAAGTCTGGACACTTTTGTAACATTTTAAAATAAAATCATCATAACCAACTAGATCTAGCAAGGATTCAACACTGTAGCAACTGACCTGAAATTCGGTCAAACTAGCGAAAACTGTTGCAAAAAGCATTTTGCCTGCTAAGTCCTTATAAACTAGAATGTAAACAAATGTGTAGATGTATTAAAACGGTCTTCTTTGCAATCGTTTAAGAAAAACATTGTCTAAGGCTGTTAACGTAATTCACTGTTTCTTAGTACCCATCTCACTGTGTTCAAATTTTGAAACTATCATGTTTATATCAATATCTGAAATAATTTACATTTTGCATTCATTAGTCTATAGGATCATGCACTGTAGACAGTTGACGATTCATACATGGATCCGTGGTGATAAGATAAACCAACTACCTTAGTTACTGTTGCCAATGTCTCACAAACGGTGTGCGGTAAAAATGTCAGAGGTAAAAATGCCATAGGTAAAAATGTCATAGGTAAAAATGTCAGAGTCAAAGTGGTAAATATGCCATAGGTAAAAATGTCATAGGTAAAAATGTCAGAGATACTAAGTACATGATACGAAAAAACATGTGGCTCTGGCCTCTCACCAGATCCATTGAAGTAAAGCCATTCTTTGTAGATTTGATAATATACCAGTTGTCCTTTACATATAATTTATAATATATTTATTTACCTTCATTGTATCCATGCTATACTGTGGAATAATTTTCTGTTTCATTCAGCAATGATAACATTACATGTTGCTGATTGAACCCTTTACCAAACAACCCCTGGTTTTAACGACCCTAAGATAGGAGTCTAAAAAAACATTGTGGGAAAATGAGAAAATGATGGTAACCAGCATTGTATCCTTTTCCCGCACTGTTTCTGCCCTGCTGGAAACAAATTTCAGTTTTTGAGTTAATTGCAAACCTTGGTAAAAACATTTGTGAAAAAGTATCTTTGACAATAGTATGTGATCTTAGTTCTTCTGTATACCAATTTTGATTTTGACTGACTGCTATATCAGATGATTCAGAGGCCAGAAATAAGTGAGCCCCGACAAGATTTAGAACTTGGTAAGCCTTGACCAACTGAGCTAACCCCATATATTTATACTATGATGAATACATCTGACATTTTTACCTATGACATTATTACCTATGGCATATTTACCACTTTGACTATGACATTTTTACCTATGACATTTTTTCCTATGGCATTTTTACCTCTGACATTATTACCTACATTCCTCACAAACAAACGTAGTCAATACATATACAGTATAGCAGATACGCTTCTTAAATCGTGCTGTCATGATTGTTTCTCTCAATAAAATTCCGGAAAAAGTATTTTAATCATATATTTCTATCGGTGATAAATTCTCGGTAAGCAATTTAAAGATGCTTAACTAATTTACATACGGAGATGTATTAAAAAGGCGAATTACGGGGGCGACGGACAATGTAACAGATTTACAAAAATTTGAATTCCAATTGGAACAAATAAAAAACATCAACAAATCTCCGTTTTGCCACAGAATAATAGAATTAACGATACTTATTGCTTTCGTTAGGCTAGACTAGTAAAGTAATCTCAGCCTCATACCAAATTAAATAACACTGAATTACAAACCTTTCGAAAAGTTTATAAAATGTCTGATTCTACAGAGACGTTTAAGTTAATGAAAAAAATTTAATATCAGGTTAAGGGGAAAAGGGTTGTGTGATTGATTATAAAATGCGTTAAGTGTGTTTTCAATAAAGAAAATTGTTAATATTCTCCTATCATTGAGGGTAGTATATGATATACTGATGACAACGGGTGGTCAAGTTGATTACAGCGGTAATTTGCTTTGCAATCAAACACACCTCCTATCAAATTAACAGTTTACCAACACACCCTTTGTGCTAATGTGCAGATGTGCTAATCAATTTAAACTCGTCACCAAATGACAAAATTTTTAAAGCAATCCAAACTCAAATATTTGCAGACAACAAAATAAATGATTCAAAAATTGAAATTTGTTTTTGAAAGAGTACAAAACATAGTGAGCAAGGGATAAAATGAATGTTACAAGCATTTTCTCCTTTCTCCGCAATGCTTTTAAAAGCTTTCTACAGGTCGTTAAAACCCGTTATGTGGTAAACGGTTAAAACAGATAAGTCAAGAGAAAAATTTCCAAGTTCCACCAGATCAGAAGTTAGACTTTCTTTAAAATTGAAATATACTCCTAGTGAGGAAGAACTACACGTCAAAGTGCTTATTGTAATCAGCAGGTTCTTTAAATCCAGGACTAATCATCATGTTATTTGCAATCTGATCTATATCTACACATCAGAGATCGTATATACGATCGCAGTACACATTCAGCATATTTTTCATGCACCATGGGTTAAGCCGTTTGTTAATGTCAAATTGAAACATTGGTGACAATTTACGCGGCCACTTTTTGGATGTGCATAGGTTATTAACAAGGTTAGATATTCAAGTAAAAGTATTTTCTTTTTATTGATACTTCAAATAGGTCTATTTTTACCTTTGTTTTCCAGTTTTCTCTTTCAGACAGGAAAAATTATAGAATACTTTGAATTAATCCATTATCCAGCGCTGATCAGTTCTTTGCATAAGTTCAAATTTTCAGTAATCATCAGAATTTAAACTTGTCTATAGCCTCTGCGTGATCTCACGTCATCGGTACACGTTCGCAAAGCACATTTTTTAAGCTTTTTTAAAAATTCAAACGTTAAAAACACAACATAAATAAAGAGAATTGCATTATTCCAGTTGTTTATTTGGGAGCCGAAATAGCAGAAACCAAGGTAGGACATCGGGTAGAATAAATGCGTTGTCCTGATTGGTCAAATATCGATTTCCACGGATCCATGTATTGACCCATAGTGTACATATTTGGGGTCATAATGTAAAAAACACCTTGTTTTGCCCTTTATGCAAAATTATGGTTTTGTGTATTTTATCATCTTGGCCATATTCTAATTCTAGGTCAACACACCATTTGCCATGTTATGTAGCAGCTAGATCTAGTGCACTTGTTTTGAGAGGGATTTAGGCCAGTTGCAGTTACATCGATAATCTGATCATATTCTACCAATCACTATTATCTTGAGTTTGATCAATAGCTTGCACAGTAATAGGGATCAGTAGGTTGAATCAAGTGGTCAATATTCTTTCCTGGACAAGGTCTCATTGTTTGCATACTGTTCACAAGTCTGTTCTTGACTTTCAGATTCTTAGCTTTGATTGGAATTGAAAAAAATTGCCAAGCTACCTCATTTGTTTCAAATATCCTTTTCTTTACAAAAGTTGTTGTACTTTTTTTTGTTTGCTCTGATTTACAAACAAATGAAATTTGTAGTTTTCACTTAAAGTATTTCTCAACTCGGGTCTATTTTCTCTGGAAATACTTTTACCTTTCCTTGGCTTTCTTCTTCTAGCGGATATCTGCTCGAATTTCAGCCCTAGAAATTGCTGTTTTCCCTGTAATGATTCAGTCATGTCTTTGTGATTTACGTTATCTATCAGTGAGTTACATAACCGTATCCATGTTTATTTCAGTGTAGTACAAACAGCTGCATTTATCCAAGTGGTAAACAAGCTAATCACAAAGTGAAAATGTTTAGAACTTCCAAAATATTCAATAATTTCAGAAAGTTCAATCCAAAGTTTGGTGAACACAGTGCTTTAAAAGTACTACCTAAAGCGCATTTTTTAAAAAAGCAATCTTTGGAAATATCAACCCAACATAAAATAGCTTTCATTACGTGTGAATAGGCCTTTGACAACTCATGTCCAGAAAGTGTTAGGTACTCGCTCAGTTCATTAGTTTTCGAAATACTTTTCAAATTTAGAAAAATGCCGTAACTTAATTCATGGTAACGTAATTTGAAAAAAATCATATTGTTTCAAAAGAACATGACAGAAGCAAGTCATTTAGGCGTTATAGGCAAAATTTAATCATGTTTGGACATACAATTTTGGGTTGTTTACCGCTTTTGGCATTTGGGCTGTATTATGACACTTGTTGAAACGAGTAACATCTAATCATAAACGAATTGTAATTTTAAGCTGTAGTACCAATATAGTCCTTTTTGGTGTGCCTATTGCATTGATTATTATTTTCTTTTTTTTTTTTTCAGACAAAGAGTATCACCTTTCAGACAAAGATGTATCTTTTACTCGACAAACTGGAAATTGTTATAGGTTAGAAATGCAACCTGAAGAAAATGTTGTTCAAATTTTTGTAAATGTTAGTGTGGATGATTATATATTTAAAGGCCACATAATGGGAGCAAAAATTTTCATCTCTGACCGCGATACATACCCATTCTTACACGAGGAAAATGTTCTTGAGTCTGTGCCTGGAAAGAATCTGGTAATAGATTTGAATTTGGAGGTCATAAACAGGTTGAATGGAAGCTACAACCATTGTCAGAATAATGAGGAAGAGTTTAGACAGCGAACAGGACTGAACTACGAACAACACCTTTGCATGGAGGAGTGTAGAATAAAGCACACTGTTGACCTCTGTGGCTGCTTCCTTCACAGTCTTGAAAAATTCTCCTCTATTTATAACATTTCCTACTTGTATAGACATAAAGAATGCAATAATAAAACAGAATATACTTGTGTGAAAAATGAATATGCTTTAAATGCATCAGGTTCTGGATGCAAATGCAATGCGGAATGTCACACTAAAATATTCCTAGTGAAAAAGGACAGCTTTCCATCTACAAAATTGACAGATGTGGTTTATTGTGAGTGGTTAAACATGACCTGTACCCCCAAAAATTTGGATTGGATAAGGAAGAATATTGCTGCCTCATTTATCAGATTCAGCAGTTTACGCTACAAAGAGTACACACAAAAGCCCTTGTACTCCTTCAGTCGTTTCGTTTCCGATCTTGGTGGTACCCTTGGGCTTTTCACTGGAGCATCCCTTCTTACAGTTACAGAAATAGTGCAGCTTTTGATTGGGATTCTCTTGTTTCTATTCTAATTTAACTTTAGATTACTACCGTATAAAAGAGGATAAAAATATTTTCAGTAGAAAGAAAAAGGACCCTATGGATCCTAAATCCCTTATATGTGATCAATATTATCAGATTAAAGTGTACATTTTGCTTATGTTTAATACATGTACTAATGCTTATTGATGCAAAAGATCCATTTGTTCTAAGTATCCCAGGTAATGTCTAACTTAATCATTGTAAAGATTAACAATTTAAAGGAAAAAAGGAAATTTTCATAATTAGAAATTTTACTTTAGGGTTTTCTCAATAAGGGATTTACTTTACCTTTAATAGTGTCCATCCTCAGTTTAATCAGTATCGATTAAAAAATAATGTTGATGCTACTATATATAGCCACACAGTTTTTCAAAAAATTGAGCCAATGATTTTTTTTGTCAAACTGTGATCAATACAAACATTTTGACAAAGTTTTAAAAAAATCTTGGTTCAAAGACGCTGCCCACAGATGTAAGACAAGAGTGCCATTGGCCCTAAAGCGCTCACCTATGGTTGATAAAACTGAAGAAATCCTGGTTTTAATGATGTAAAGCGGATGAGTGTAAGTAAACTACTTTTTGACCAACTTGACCCATTTTTAGGCCAGGGAATCCCTCTCAAGGGATTCCCTTGCCTATAGGGATCGTAAGCTGCCTATTCAGACAAAAATGTTGGACGGTGTGTCCACTCTATATCGCTGAGTCCGCCAAAACAACTAGCTTCCCAAGTATATACACAGATTGCTTATCACACGGTGTGAATGCTTTCCTTTCCTCAAACCTTTCATCTGCAAAATGCCATGGAATTGCAAGGGTATTACAATCCTTTAATAACTGACGTGTGTGTTTTTCATCCCGTTTTTGTCATTAACACTGACCTAATAAAGGCGTAACCTAATGAACTTGGCTTTATCCGGCAGTTCTGTATTCTTACGCGCTATATACGGTTAATATCTATAACGCTCTTTCTTGCACTCCGGATCATTCACATTCAGGTATGGTGAGATTAACGAACGACGACTCTGCTCGGAGTTTGTCTATAACGATGTGTTGACATTTGAACATGTGTGTCACAAAACACGTCTCCGCTAAAATGCGATTGTAAATAAAGCAAACTGCATATAGAATATTGCCACGTGTTATGTTTATCACTTTTTCTTATGTATATCGACTAAATCTGGGGTACTTCAGCGGAATGCTGGAGAAATCGGCCCCTGGAGAAATCGTCCCCAAACTGCTAGGCCCGTGTTATGTTTATCACTCCGGAGAAATCGTCCCCTGGAGACGATTTCTTTGGTGAAATCGTCCCCAAATAAGATTTTAGAAAAATCGACCCCAACATCAAATTTCATTCATATCGTTAATCAAGTTGTCTATAAAAATATTTTTGAAATTTCGTTGTCTTTAGTATGTACATTATGTGTATTATTTACCTTTATCCAAGAGTTATTTGGTAGTTTTGTCATTGTTTATACTGCCTATTTCACACTGATAGGATGTAGTTCACACCTTTTACACCTGTCACAAATAGATTACACCTGTGTGATTCTTAAAAATGTCTTTGATTGACTTTGATTTTAAACCAAATAAATGCTTGTAATTTTTTTCTATAGTCGTTCGCTTGTCATTTAATGTATTTTTTTCATATCTCTCTCTCTCTCTCTCTACTAGTGTCATATGACATACCTGTGACCAATACCATTTAGCAGGGGCATCAGTGTCTCTGACACGCATATTTCTAGTGTTCACTAGGGCTTGTGTGCATCCGAATATTTCCGGTCCATAACTTCTACAATTGTGAATGGATTTCAAAATAATTTGGCACAATTGACCTCCATCACGGTTAGATGTGCGATTTGAAAAATCTGTTCAAGTAGGTTCAAGATTAAGGCCACACTGAAGGCCATTTTTTCGTCCGAACCATAACTCCTACATTTTTGGATAGATTCAGATATAAATTAGCATAATGCATTGTTCTCCATCATGAGCAGAAGTTCCCTTTGAAACATTTATTCAGGCCCAGGGTCTAGGTCAAGCTTGAGAGTCAAGTGTTCGCGGGCTTGACACAAGTTGTCCTTGGACAACGATTATGAATTAGGATTAACGTCTTTTTATATATTATGTAGATATAAGTATCGAAGCTCAAGTCACTGTGACTTGTCAGTAAAATAGGCAAGTAAAATAGGAAAACTGAGCCTAATCGTTTTCCTAAAACAATCCAACCTTTTCACAGTATTTTATTGAGAAAATATTTTGGCTAAAAGAGAATTTGCTTGTAACAAGCAATTCCTCCCAATTTCCCCAAAATCTTACTTTTCAATATACGCGAAGAACTACTTTGGATTTTCATCTACAACTTCCTTCAAATATGACCAGTTCAAAATTTCGTCGACTTGTGGAAGGTAGAGACAACATGACCAACTGCCATATCACTCCAATCTTTATTATTCATTACATTTTACCTTGATATCTATCTTACATGTATTTTCATTGAAATCAATAAAAATAAATATGTTCTTGCGTCATAAATGTAAAAAATAAAGTCATTCAGGACTACAAGACATCACATGTCTCAAAAAATTTAGATAACAAAAGTTGGTATTGCGCCGATTGAATACGGTTCAATTTTGACTTGGGATTGTTTACAAGCACGACAAATTACTAAGTATTCTAAGCCATTATCAAGCACCAATAATTGTGAGCACATGCCTAGCTCTGGCTTAATTAGTTTCTGGCTGGTGCTTTCTAGTATCATTTCAAAATTTCCTGATAAAACCAAGAATTCCAGGGGCTTAGTGGAATCCGCTTGTATCCCTGTCCGTCTACCTGTTTGTATTAATTAAAATTGACCTCATGTGTTGTTTCGTATCCTCAATTTCCTGGCCTTCAGTACTATCAGTACTTTGATTAAAATTGTCAGAGACATCATCACGACAAATACTCTAATGATATTTCAGACTAAATTTGTGACCTACTGGCTGCATAAAGTGCTAAACTGAGGAAAGTCAATAGGGTTGATAAAGCTGCAAAGATCTGCATGTGAAACATGACATTAAGTGACCTACTTCTTGACCCTACATGACCCATTTGCAGTCTTAATTCAGATATCAACAAGACAAACATTCTGACAGTTTCACGAGTACCAAGCTGAAAAAAAAAAATTGACCCATTGACTTACCTTTTACTTGACTTGGCCCACTTTCAAAATGTCAGAGATAACATTGAGACAAATACTCTGGCCTTGTTTTATGAATGTAAAGTGGTAAATAAGATCTATAGATAGCATGTACGATTTTTCTTAGATTTGGCCCATTGACCTACTATATGACCTGAGGTGACTAAATTTCAACCTTCTCTGAGATATCAAGATTAACAGCCTTACCCAGTTCCATGAGTATCAGGCTGAAAATGCGGCCTTTTGAGTGTACACATGTAGTGTTTTTTTTTTAATGATATAGCCTAGTAACCTACTTTTTGACCCAACACTACCATATCCAAATTTGAACTTGTCTGAGATGTTATCAGGACAAATATATGTATTCTGACTAAGTTTTATGAAAGAATTTGTGGCCTCTAGAATCCAAACAAGGTAAATGTTGATGACTAGATAAGAGACGATAGACACAACACAATCACAAAAGATCAGCTTAAGTACTCTGTGCTCAGGTGAGCTTCAATAAACACTTTGACCGGAAATTTAGAATACCATATGTACTATGTAAAATAGAAGGTCTTATATGAATGTTTATGTATTATCATTTTTATCAAACGATTTGACTAAAACTGCATGACTCAAGCCTTGTTGGGGAGGTGTTATGTGATATTTGATATTTGCATTGGAACTTAATGAGTCATGCTCTGTCAAACAGGGGGTTTAACACCTGACCACACAATCCCTACTTTTGACGACCATGAGACAGAAGCCTTTAGAAAACATTGTGGGAAAGAGAGAAAATGCTGGTAACCTGCATTTTCTCCTTTTCCCACAATGTTTTCTACCCTTCACAAAAGAAATTTCAAATTTTCAATCACTTTTATTTTGTCATCTGCAAAGGCTTTCGATTTGGGCAAGCCAAAAATTTTGTTGTTTGGTAAAGAGTTAAGAGCATCTGCACAAAGCATTATTTTTATGTCAGCCTTGACAGTTTGAGATGGGTCTAACCTTTCTGTTGTAAATTTTCTGTTTATCTAAGGATGATTTTCCCTCATTCAGTAAGGTGATAGACAAAACAGATTTCATGGATTAATCACCATCATGCGCGGATCCAGATATCTTTCTCGGGGGAGGGGGGGTCCCACCGAAAAGGCACTCGTCTTATTATATGACACTTTGATTTCCGGATTTCAGTGGATGTAAGCCGTTTACAAGATAAGTCAACGTTTACAGTTCTAAACATGAGGAGGGGGTCCACATTTAGAACCTTTTTTTTCTAAATTTATGACTGTATTTCACAAAATGTTGTGCAATATCAAACCAGTACCATTTCACAAATCCGATAACCACATTTTTGCCAAAATACCAGGGGGGGGGGGGGGGGGGTCCGGATCCCCGGTCCCCCCCCCCCCCTCTGGATCCGCCCATGACCATGTGATAAATTGATTTGTATAGTTCATCACAGAGATGCACTAAACTTCCTTTTGCCCCTTTTTTGTGTTGCTCAAAATAATCAGATCATATGTCAACAAGATACAGAGAATAGTAAACTAGTTGTGTGTGATATTGAAAATCTGTTACTAGAATGGGGTGTGATGCTGTTGGCAACGAGTCCGCTTCAAACCCTATTCAAGTGACCGATTCAAACCCTATTCATGTGACAAATAAATAGTTGATTATCATATTTATTATGTTCCTAATTCAATCTTTTTTATTTGAATAATTATCAAGAATAGCACAATATGAGCAGTGTAGGAAAAATGTAGTACTAGCAAACATTCTAAAACTATATTGTCACCAGTGATGATACCATGTTTAAGTGGTGTTACTATTTGTGAAATCCCAGCAATTCACAGTAAGAATAAAAAGGGCAAAAAGTGCAAATGCAAAGAACTCAAGTTACTATAACAACTGACTTTTAACCAAACAACAAAACTTGAAAATTGTCCAAATTGCATCCGACCATATACTGTTCAAATAATTTGTCATAGAAAGGATAAGAAACATTGAAGAAATATAGGATGTGCTGCTTCTCCCACAATGCTTTTACTATCCTTCTTTTTATGGTTTAAACTCATGATTGCTTTGAAAAGGGCTCATCAGACCTGTTAACTGTGTTCCAGGTTAAGGGTTTTCTGATAAGGTAGAAAATAATACAGGAAAGGCTTCCTGTTTAACTCGTTAAGCCCTACAGTTGTGAATAAATGAAATGGACATTCTCAGTCAGTATTGAAGATACAATTATTGGGAGTTAAAAGCTACTTTTGGCAGAATTTCAAGTTAAGAAGTTGACAGTGTGGATCAAAGATCTACAATTTCGACATCTATCCAGACTCGTGATAGTCTAAGATATTATCAAGACAAATATTCTAGACAAATTTCAAGATAATTGGACTGAAAACTTGGCCTCTAAAGTGTAAACAAGGTTTTACAAGGATTAAACTTGATGACCTAGTTTGTGATTCCATGTGACCCAACTCATGCAAGGTATCACCAAGACAAACATTCTGACCAAGTTTAAAGAATATAGGACTGAAAATCTAACCTTTACTGTGTACAAATGGTTTTTCACAGATTTTACCTTGTGACCTCGTTTTTTTATCCAACAAGACCCAGTTTCATACTAGTCTAAGATATTATCAAGACAAACATTCTGACCAAATTTCAAGACTATTGGATTAAAAAGATGTGGCCTCTAGAATGTACACAGGCTCTCTCTAAGATTTCACCCAGTGACCTAGTTTTTGACCTCATATGACAAACATTCTGACCAACTTTCAAAAGTATTGGACCAAAAATGTAGCTTCTGGAGCATATATACAAAGTGTTTTTGTTTTTTTTGACCTAGTAACCTGACATGGCCCATTTTTGAACTCCTTAAATATTATCAAGACAAACATTCTGCCCAACCTTTCATAAGTACTGGACTGAAAATATAGCCTCTAGATCACATTCAAAATATATTTCTAAGATTAGACCTGGTGACCTAGTTTTTGACCCAACATCGCCCATTTTCAGACTCACACGAGATATGATCAAGGCAAACATTCTAACCTACTTTCAAGAGTATTGGACTAAAAATGTGGCCTCTAGAGTGCACACAAAGTTTTTCTAAGATTTAACCCTGTGACCTAGTTTCTGACCTTACATGTCGTGGCCCATTTTCATATTCATCCAAGATATCAAAACAAACATTCTGAACAATTTTTTTCAAAAGTATTTGACTGAAAATGAGGCCACTAAAGTATGCACAAGGTTTTTCTAAGATTTGACCTGGTGGCCTAGTCTTTGATCTGACATGACCCATTTTCAAACATGTCTGAGAGATCAAGGCAAACATTCTGACTAACTTTCAGGACTATTGGACAGAAAATGTGGTCTCTAGAGCGTAGACAATATTTTCTAGGATTTGACATAGTTTTTGACTTGACATGAACCATCTTTAAACTAGTCTGAGATATCACTGAGGCAAACATTCTAACCAAGTTTCATGAGTATTGAACAGAAAATGTGGCCTCTCAAGCGTACGCAAGGCAAAAGGTTGATGCCTGACACAGCACAATCACAATAGCTCACCACTTTGTACTCAGATGAGCTAAAAATACTAACCATATTTCACACTGATAGGATCAACATTATGCCTATTAGGGTGAAATCAATATTCTCTGTTTTCATGTGGCAGGTCTTTACATAGACTCATAAATACACACTTTTTCTGTATATTACTAGGGCCAATTCTGAAGAGATTTCATTACATTATGGATAAAGGTTAAAACTCTAAAATGAATTGGCTTTAAAAGATTTAAACTAGTTATGTTGATTCTCACCAAGAAATTTGAAAATCATTCAAATCTGCTTAACTCTTTACCACATGAGAAAATTTTAGACTGGTCCAAATTGAAAGCATTTGCAAACGACAAAATAAAGGTGACTGAAAAATTGAAATTTGTTCTGGGAAGGGTAAAAAAAAACACTGTGGGAAAAGGAGAAAATGCTGGTTACCAGCATTTTCTCCTTTTCCCACAGTGTTTTCAACAGGCTTCTTTCTCAGGGGCATCAAAAGTAGGGATTGAGTGGTGATGGGTTAAAGGTATGTCCTTTGTGTGAAAATTTTAAGAACAACACAAAATTTTTGTTTATTTTTTTTTATTATACATAAAAAAAATAATTAATTCTATTGTACCTTGCATTTTCAATAAACAGATTAACAATACATGAACAACAATAATAGTTCAACAGACAGATACTCTACAGCTAAAGCTTTCAGCCCACCACAGTACATACCAGCATAGTACTTTTTGATACCCCTAAAGTTACAAGTTTTTTAAAAAACATTGTCAGAAAAAGTTGTATGAAGTAATGAGTTTTCTTCCTTTATACCTAAAAATTTTCCACGCTGTTAAAACTTAAGCTACTAAGCAAGATTCAACGTGCCTCTGTGGACAGTTTAGATCACGATCAGACTACACAGTATGTGATGTCAAATCTGAGCTATACTGGCATATATAATGATCAAATTCTGTCAAAAAAAAAATTGATAATTTAGTTTTTACAAATGGCTCAACTATTTTGAGTTTAATCAACAATTTAACGGTTAAAGAAAAAGAGTTTGTTGTTCATGAGATGTACAAATTTTCAGTGTGCCTAAAAATGCCAGGTAAAGCACTGGTTTAACTCATTACCACACAATTCCAACTTTTAATGACCCTGCGAAAGAAGCCTTTGAAAATATTGTGGGAAAAGGCAAAAATGCCGGTAACCAGCATTTTCACCTTTTTCAACAATGTTTTCTACCCTTTCCAAAATATACAGTATTTCTATTTTTCAGTCACTTTCATTTTGTTTTTGTAGTCTGCAAATGATTTCAATGTATTACAGTCAAAAATTTTGATGTTTAGTAAAAAGTATAATCATAATTGTCACACACTGAATAGCTGTCTACATTACTGTATATGTAGAGATTGTGGTTCTGTTTGCAAGCATTAATTAAGTTTTTGATAATAATGTTCTCCCTCTCATCTTTACATTGCTATTATATTTTTTAAATATGCGTGTACATTTACATAGTTAACATGTATTACTTTCGGCGCAATAACTATAACTTGACATCTTTCACAAACTGAAAATACAATCCCCTGAAACTTGGAAATAAATGGAAGCCTCATATCATGTAGGCTTGAGTATTAAAAAAAGATGTGCAGACAGTATAGATAAAAGATCAGACTTCACATTCTGTGCAGTCTGATTTTGATTGACCTATTCTGCCGGCAAAAGCCTCTTCTCTCCTTTGGCACTGAAAGAGATGAACCCTGACACAAGCAATTCCAAGTTTCAAAGACCCTGAAAAAGACATTTTTACCTGTTTTCTGTTTTCTTCCCTTCATTGAACAAGAGGGCCATGATGGCCCTAATGTCACTCATAAGAGCCTTTCAACTACATATTACCCATATTCAAGCTCTTTTGATCAACTTTTATGCATATTAGAGTGAAAATGTGATCTCTAGAGTGCACACAAGCTCTTCCAAGAATTTATCCCAGTGACCTGTGTTAAAGCCCATACATGGCCCCATTTTCAAAGTTATAGACATTAGCAAGACAAATATTCTGATCATATTTCACGTGTATTGGTCTAAAAATGTGGCCTTTAGAGTGCAGGGGTGTGGAATTCCTATACCCAACTTGCCCGACTCGGGACTTTTTGCCTGCAGACAAGTAATTTTTTCCAGAGTACTAGTCCTGGGGCAAGTGAATTTTTGAGCCAAACCAGATGAGGAAATGTAATATTTACATCAATGACGATCCTCAAACTTTCCATTTATTCCAAGTTTTACATATCTTGTGTTGAAATAAACAACTTCAAGGTACAAACTAAATATAATGACCCGGTTTGAGGCCTCTCACTACATGCAGTTGCTGTGGGGGAAAAAAGGACGAGTAAACTTTAAATGCAGACAAGTAGGAAATTCAGTCCAACGTGTCTGTGGGCAAGTAGGAAAATTCCAAAATTGCACACCCCTGGAGTACACATGAGATTTTTTGCAGATTTGACCAAATCTGACCCATCTTTCAATCTTGTCCTAGATAACATCAAGACAGACATTCTGACCAACTTATATGAGTATTGTACAGGAAATGTGGTCTTAAGAATATACATAATGTTTCTCTAAGATCTGACCTGGTGAACTACTTTTTAAACCCCATTTGAACCATTTTCAAACTAATGACAGGAAAAAGTGCAGATCATGAGATCATGTTGGGTCAAAACTAGGTCATCAGGTCATATCTCTGAGAAACCTTATGTAATCTCTAAGGGCCATATTTTGTGATTGATACTCATAAAACTTGGTCATAATATTTGTCTTGATAATATCTACAAGTTTGAACAAGTCATGCAGGGTTAAAACTAGACCACTAGGGAAAATTTTGGAAAAAGTATGTGTACACTCTAGAGGCCACATTTTCAGGCCAATACAAATGAGAGAATGTTTTTCCAAGTATCTTGTTTCTATGTGAAAATTGGTCATACGGGATCAAAAAGTAGTTCAACAGGTCTTCTTTCAATCCACACAATGAAACCATCCAACTACTTTTAACCTTTTACTCCATAGATACTCATTTCTACGCATTGCTTTTGGGAGCCTCTGGAAAACATTGTGGCAAAAGGTGAAATTGCTCGTGATGAGCAATTTCACCTTTTGTCACAATGTTTTTCTATGCTATCAAAAGGTGTCATATACATATAAGAAACGGTTTAATCCTTGCTGTTATTAACCCATTACCACACAATCCTGACTTTTGACGCCCCTGAGAAAGAAGCCTTTTGAAAACACTGTAGGAAAAGGAGAAAATGCTGGTAACCAGCATTTTCTTCTTTTCCCACAGTGTTTTCTACCCTTCCCAGAACAAATTTCAATTTTTCAGTCACCTTTATTTTGTCGTCTGCAAATGCTTTCAATTTGAACCAGTCTAGAATTTTGTCGTGTGGTAAAGAGTTAAGGGTCAATTAGAGATACCATAGAAATCCCTTATGGGGTAAAGAGTTTACTATTCTTTTACAAAGAGTCAAATTCGCCTTACATACTTATATGCTGCTTACCAGGATTTTCTTGTTTTCCAATAATGCTTTCTTACCTTCCAAACAAACATCCTATTGTTTGAGTGACACTAAACATTATTGTTTGCAAATGCTCTCAATTTGTGCAAGTCCAAATTCTAATGACTGGTGAAGGGTGAATTGAGAAGTGCTAAACTGTGTAAAAAAAGTAAGTAAATGCATTTCTAGTCAGTTATCATTCAGTGTCAGTAATAAACACATTAACAAAAGTAAAATTAGAAATCTCTGACCGACAATCCAACATGTTCATGATCTAGAAAAAGTAGACTTTCTTAGGAAAATATTTGACAGCACTGAAAATGCAGGCGACTATTCTCTTTACTTCCCATTCCCATATGCTCTCTTTCTATTAACAGACAAATCCAGTAATCTCAGTCACACAATTTGTTTTCTGCAAATACTTTAAAATATTAAAAGTTCAAAATCCTATCCTTACATAAGAGTTAACCCTTTACCACACAATCATGAGTATGAACAAGAGCGCCATGATGACCCTGTATTGCTCCACTGGCTTTTTAACCCTTTACTCCATAGATACTCATTTCTACGCATTGCTTGAAGTAGCCTTTGGAAAACATTGTGGCGAAAGGTGAAATTGCTCATGACAAGCAATTTCACCTTTTACCACAAAGTTTTCTACACCATCAAAAGGTGTCATATACACATAAGAAACGGCTTCATCCTCGGTGTTATTTAGGGTCAATTAGAGATACCATAGAAATGCCTTATAAGGTAAAGGGTTAACACACAAATAGAAATGTTTATGACAATGAAAAAGAAGGCCTTCAAAAACATTGAACGCTGTCAGGCAATACAAGCAGCTTAATTCATTAGTATGAAAGGTAAAGTTCTTGGAAAAAGCTGAATGATAGAATCCTTACTATGAATTTAATATTCCAATCATGTGGGCACAACTATTAGCATCAAAATGAATCACTCTTGCCGACAACAGAATATTTTCTATCAAAAAACTTAATGTCTAGCACCAATCATATATCACTCCAGTTTGATAATGAAGGGAGGTAAATAGTAATAAACTTTATCTTTTATAAAAAGAGTTATTTCCCTTGATTAATGTTTAAATTGAAGTTACTATATTTTGAAGCCCATGTTAAACTTGTGAGCCCTGGAATGGAGCCAATTTTGACCCTAGACCTTCAATATGGAAAAACTTGTTAAAAGGTCCATTAGATAAAGCTACATGCCAAATTCAGTAACCCTGGGCCTTGTGGTTTCAAAGAAGAAGGTTTTAAAATGTTAATATTTTTTCAGTTTTGTTACCATGGCAACCACAGTTTTTGATGGAATCAAATTCTTTCAACAAATTCTGAAGAGGAGCATGGTAGAATTATTTCTGTGAAGTTTCATCAAATTTGGATGGGTATGTTTCAGAGAAGAAGATGTTTGAAATAAAAGTTAAGGCACGCATGCTTGCACTGACGGGCACACACACGGAAGGACGCACACACGGATGCATGATGGACACCAGACCATGACATAAGCCTGCTGGTCTTCGGCCAGTGGGGCTAAAAAAGGAGAAAATGCAAATATTATCAATATACAATATCTCTCCTTCTCCAAAAACTTTTTTTCCCTTTGTCTGCAAATGCTTTCAGTGTGAATCTAAAAGATTTTTATCTGGAAAAAGTCAAAGGGAATTTGGTCGATATAAAGAGACAATTCATTTCCATTTTACCAAATGACAATATTTTAGGCTTGTCCAAACCAAAAGTATTTGCAGACGACAAAATAAAAGTGATTGAAAATTTGAAATTGGTTTTTCAAAGGGTAGAAAACAATGTGGGAAAATTAGAAAATGTTGGTTTCCAGCATTTTCTCCTTTTCCCACAATATTTTCTGAAGGCTTCTTTCTCAGGGTCATCAAATGTAGGAATTGTGTGGTAATGGGTTAAAACCAGTTAAAACTTGGTTTGGACTTGAAAAACATTCTCACATTTAGCCATCCATAGGAATAAGATAGATCCTGTATCCCCAGCTCACAGCCAAGTTTCTTCGCTTTTTTGACAAGCATATTTCCACTTACAACAATAGTTTCGACGATAAAGGGTCTCATCCACGCTCATGTGTTTTGGTGTTCGAGTTCAAACTCTGTAATCTTCTGAACCACTGGTCCATTTCTCTCTGTTTTTTCAAAAAACCACGGAGTGTGGATGGTGGAACACTCTTGCCCCATTTTTTTGTTAAATACTTCACAACTTCTTCTCGAGAAATATTCTGGTTTTTTGTCATATGCTTGGTGATCTCTCTCTTCTCCGACGAGGTAAACTAGTTTTTGTGTTTTGCACCTCCCTTCCATATTTACACTACGAAGATGGAAAGAAAAGTTCATTAACTCTTGACTACCTCAAGGAAAAGGGTCCCTTTAACCCATTACCACACAATCCCTACTTTTGACGCCCCTGAGAAAGAAGCCTTTTGAAAACGCTGTAGGAAAAGGAGAAAATGCTGGTAACCAGCATTTTCTCCTTTTCCCACAGTGTTTTCTACCCTTCCCAGAACAAATTTCAATTTTTCAGTCACCTTTATTTTGTCGTCTGCAAATGCTTTCAATTTTAACCAATCTAAAATTTTGTTGTGTGGTAAAGAGTTAAAGTGAGAAACAGAACCGAAATGAAATGAAACGCAACAAAACGAAACGCAACAAAACGGAACGAAACACTACGAAATAGAACAAAACGGAATAGAACGAGAACGAAACGGAATAAAACGAAACGGAGTGCTATTTTTTGTACAAAATCAAGCAGAAGGAAACTATAATTTGTTTTTGTAAATAACCCTACTTTTGATTGCCAAAAGTGTTACAAAGTAAGACTTAAAATTTTGACGGCGCACTATGATCGTGATACTTTGGTGAATTTTGACAATTTAAATGAAGACATTTTATTTTATTGTTGGTTTGAGTGAACTTAGACTCTTGTTTACTTTGTTATGACATAAATCTCCAATAAAATGTTCTTCATGTTTTTGGCCATCTTCGCGAGCCAAGGTTACGATCACTACGTGGATCTTACCTTGGCTGATTGAGCTCGATTTCAAGATTCCTGCGATGCCCGCTCTATTACTCCTTTAATTCTACCTAGTCAATATTCCACCTGTTAAAGGACCAGTGTACATCGTGATTCAGTCGGCTTTTAAACAAAGAGTGACATTATGAATCCATGATAATACTTGGTAGAGGTCCACTAGGAGATGCTACATACCAAATATCAAAACTCTGCACTACCTAGTTTTAGAGAAGAAGAATTTTAAAGTTTTCATTCTTTGTTCCTATGATTCAAACTTACAAGTGACCCCGGGATGGGACCAGTTTTGACCCCAGGGACATCATATGAACAATCTTGGCAGAGGTCTACTAGGAGATGCTACATACCAAATATCAAAGCTGTACGCCTTCTAGTTTCAGAGAAGAAGAATTTTGAAGTTTTCCTCCTTTGTTCCTATGTTTCAAACTTGTGACCCCCGGGGCGGGGCCAGTTTTGACCCCAGGGGCATCATATCAACAATCTTGGTAGATGTCTACTAAGATTGTTCATATGATGCCCCTGGGGTCAAAACTTTTTGACCCCAGGGGCATCATATCCGTAAACAGTATCCACCCAGTCTCCGCAGGGTGATATGAGCCGAAACCTTTCCCTGTTGGTCACTTTTCTGCATGTCAAAGGACCAGAGTACTTCATGTTACTATGCAATGTGAGACAAAAAAAGTTGGTTTGAGTGAACTTAGACTCTTGTTTACTTTGTTATGACATAAATCTCCAATAAAATGTTCTTCATGTTTTTGGCCATCTTCGCGAGCCAAGGTTACGATCACTACGTGGATCTTACCTTGGCTGATTGAGCTCGATTTCAAGATTCCTGCGATGCGCGCTCTATTACTCCTTTACATCATATTTCTAAAAGCCAATGAAATATCGGTTTACAAACCGCATACGAATACACATGAAAGCGATAAGCAGACATCCACTTGGCTTTCCATGTTTACCTTCTATTCGAAAGGTAGCGACCTTATTCTATTTCTATCAAAGATGAAATGCTACGAGCGATTTCATTCGTTGCAGTTAGAGCTAGCTGCATCCAATGAAAATGCATATGGGGGAAATGTAAAAACCCAGCTCAATCCGCCAAGGGTAGAGTAGCGTAGTGAATCGTCAGCCTTGGCCTTCGAAGAGCCCTCCCCAGAAAACATTCGTTTTACGGGAGTATAATGAAGTGAATATGTACGAAGGTTTAGAAAAAAAGGTGAAGCACAGTGAATCATTTTTTTAAAAAGTACGGAAAGAAATTGTAACTAACAGTAGCCCCAAAAGACGGCTTTAAAATAAGTTAATACTAACTTACAGTTCACAAAATACACAATGAGCCATGCTCCAGCAAAAGGGGGCTTAATAAATCTTCGTGGTGCATGATACCAAGTAGGTCTTCATACAATTTTAGATCCATGAAATCTTTTTTTGTGTCACATTGCATAGTAACATGAAGTACTCTGGTCCTTTGACATGCAGAAAAGTGACCAACAGGGAAAGGTTTCGGCTCATATCACCCTGCGGAGACTGCGCAGGCTGACCTGGGTGGATACTGTTTACGGATTTGTTAAGCTCTCTTTTACAGAATATAGTTCAAATTAATAATTAAAACCCTGGGAAAAAAACATATTTGAAATATTCTGATGCTTGATTGTATTGACTGTATAGTGTCTAACACCCTTTTCAATATTATTGTGTGGCGTCCGTGGTCGTAGGGTTGAGCATCAGCCTCATAATCATCAGGTCCTGAGTTCAACACATGGGAGCGGGTGTCAGCTTTGGGATTTTTCATTAGCCTACACATTTGGCGCGAGTACTGGTTTAGTTCCACGGAGGCAGAATAGCGAGAGATAAGTACAAGTTATAAGAACTTGTTTTTCAATCGATGTAGGATAGAAATGTTTAAACTAAATATCATATCAGTTGTATTGCTGCATGGCGCAGTCTGTGCAGGCTGATCTTAATTGAAAATGTTTGCCAGTTATTCAATATTCTACCTAGTCAATATTCCACCTGTTAAAGGACCAGTGTACATCGTGATTCAGTCGGCTTTTAAACAAAGAGTGACATTATGAATCCATGATAATACTTGGTAGAGGTCCACTAGGAGATGCTACATACCAAATATCAAAACTCTGCACTACCTAGTTTTAGAGAAGAAGAATTTTTAAGTTTTCATTCTTTGTTCCTATGATTCAAACTTACAAGTGACCCCGGGATGGGACCAGTTTTGACCCCAGGGACATCATATGAACAATCTTGGCAGAGGTCTACTAGGAGATGCTACATACCAAATATCAAAGCTGTACGCCTTCTAGTTTCAGAGAAGAAGAATTTTGAAGTTTTCCTCCTTTGTTCCTATGTTTCAAACTTGTGACCCCCGGGGCGGGGCCAGTTTTGACCCCAGGGGCATCATATGAACAATCTTGGTAGATGTCTACTAGGATATGCTACATACAAAATATCAAAAGTGTACGCATTCTAGTTTCAAAGAAGAAGAATTTTAAAGTTTTCCTTCTTTGTTACTATCATACAAACTTGTGACCCCCGTGGTGGGGCAAGTTTTGATCCCAGGGGCATCATATGTACAATCTTGGTAAAAGTCTACTAGGAGATGCTACATACCAAATATGAAAGCTCTGCACCTTCTAGTTTCAGAGGAGAAGAATTTTAAAGTTTTCCTTCTTTGTTACTATCATACAAGCTTGTGACCCCCGGGGTGGGGCCAGTTTTGACCCCAGGGACACCATAAGAACAATCTTGGTAGAGGTCCAGTAGGAGATGCTACATATCAAATATCAAAGCTGTACGCCTTCTAGTTTCAGAAGAGAAGTATTTTGAAGTTTTCCTTCTTTGTTCCTATCATACAAACTTGTGACCCCCAGGGCGGGGCCAGTTTTGACCCCAGGAGCATTATATGTACAGTCTTGGTAGAGGTCCACTAGGAGATGCTACATATCAAAAATATCAAAGCTCTGCACTTTCTAGTTTCAGAGAAGAAGAATTTTAAAGTTTTCCTTCTTTGTTCCTATGTCTCAAAATTGTGACCCCCGGGGCGGGGCCAGTTTTCACCCTAGGGACATCATATGAACAATCTTGGTAGAAGTTCACTAGGAGATGCTACATACCAAATATCAAAGATCTGCACTTTCTAGTTTCAGAGAAGAAGAATTTTAAAGTTTTCCTTCTTTGTTCCTATGTTTCAAACTTGTGACCCCCGGGGCGGGGCCATTTTTGGTTCCAGGGGCATCGTATGAACAATCTTGGTAGAGGTCTATTAGAAGATGCTACATACCAAATATCAAAGCTCTACGCCTTCTAGTTTCAGAGAAGAAGATTTTCAAAGATTTTGCTTTTGTTTTTCCATTTGGTTGCCATGGCAACCAGAATTATGGCTGTAATTCAATCTCTTGAACAACTTTGGTAGAGCTTCACCCATGAAACATCCCTGCCAAGTTTCATCAAGATTGGCCCTGTGGTTTAGGAGGAGGAGATATTTAAAGAAATTGTGGACAATGCACGACGGACATTGGGTGATCACAAAAGCTCACCATGAGCTCTTTGTGCTCAGGTGAGCTAAAAACGTCAACAGAGTCAACCAATGCAGTTATAGAATTGAAATCGTATGAAAAGTGGTGTAAGACGCCTTTAAACTCAAAGGCCTGCTAAAAATTGTTAAGCTGCAGGCCCGTAGGAACAGGGGGGGCTGGGGGGGGGGGGGGGGGGGGCTCAGCCCCCTCAATAATTTTGAAAATCATAGTAACTAGAATATGAGTATTTAGTGCAATGCAACAACAACGCAAAAAATCTCAGTATTCCAAAGTTAGCCCCCCCCCAATCTTGAAATGCTTCCTATGTGGCTGAGCTATACCGAGATAGCGACGGTCACAGACCTGCCGTGACCAGGATTCGAACCGGAAATGTCGGCTACTTCGCAAAGCCCTAACCACCATACGATCATAGCTCTCATTGCTGAACAGATATGACCTCAGTCTTCGATTTAAACATGAAAGAAACGAACCCTTTGTTACAAAATCATGAGTTTCACTGCCCCTAAAGGAGAATACTAGTACATGTACTTTTGAAAACGTTTCAAGAAAAGGATAAAAATGTTTGTTACCAGCATTTTCTCTCTTTACAACAATGTCCTAAGATTTAACGCCCTTTACAACATTAGTTGTATCGTTGCATGTATCGCTACATTGGGCCCGGCCGGATAGCTCAGTGTTAAGCGCATCAGACTCGTGACCTGGACCTGGTCAGTACTGGTGTGAAAAAGCTAGGAAACACATTAGTGCATCACTGACCTCCATAATATGACCTAAGCTGTTAAAAAGGCATTAAAACCTAACACAAACCAAACAAAATCACTGCATTACACCTATCTGTGTTTTCCTGCAATTCTTTTTACTAGTACTTTGAGAGTTATATTCTTCCCAAGCCACTAGCTGCTTTTAATCGCTTACTATCGGTGATCAACGGAGAGAGACAAATGAATCCTGTCGCAATGACTATCATCAATCCTGGGAAAGAAATTTGTCAAATGGATATTTGAACTAGCGACCCTTGTTCTCAAGTCCTGTACGCTACCAACTGTGCTACCCAGGCTCGGCATATTCCGGCGCTGATACCGAAATATGCAAAATAATCGCAAAAATTCATCGACATAATCCTTTTGTCCCCTACATACATTGTGGGATAAAACATTGGAAATGGTACAACAGAAAAACGATAAATTGAGACAAAAAGATAAGTTTAAAAAAAGAAATGCTACTAGATTTCATTTCATTTCGTTCCCTTTCGTTTCGTTCTCATTATATTCCGTTTCGTTCTATTTCTTTTCGTTTCATTGCATTCCATTTCGTTGTGTTGTGTTTCATTTCATTGCGTTTCGGTTCCGTTTCTTACTTTATAGGGACCCAAAGGAAAATATATTTTGAAAATAATGTGGAAACGGGAAAATATTGGGAACTTGCATTTTCTCCTTTTCTGATAAATGTTTTTATTCTATCAAACACTAAACCCATTTTTGAACTACATATGTTTTTGACCCTGTCAAAGACAAATCTCATTGCTTGAACTAAATTTCATTTGTTGTCTGCAGATCCTTTTTATTTCAGCAAGTCGAACTAGAGCTGTCACTTAATGTGACTTAATACCCCTGCCAGCCCTTTAACAGAAAAAAGTGTCAAGTTCAAGGGGAGATAATTCTTCAACTAGGAAGAGTTGACACTTGAAAAGTGCATCTTGTAAATCTTCAATATTATGATCAATATATGTGAAAAGTTTCAATATAGTTGAATGAAAACTGTAGGTGGAGTTTGCGACACAAAATTACTAGTATTTTGTACAAAAACGGACAGACACACAGACGGACACATAGACAAACAGGATGATTCAACTATTCATCCTTGAATACAGGATGATTCAAGTATTCCCGCAAAAACATTCATTTTGCGGGGGTATAAGAATTTCTCGTTTCTTTGTAGTTTATATAGTAGTAGTTTGTAGTTCAACAGTTTTGTAGATAAATACAGAAAAAGAAATTTTAAATCTTGACCTAAAGCCTTATGCTTAATTTTCTTTCTTCAGCAGAGGCAGGCTGTTTATACTGCATAAATCTGCTACCATGGTTTTTTTTCATGACTTCATATTCTTCGCAGACAATGATATATGTCCATTAAATGTTGTGTTGCCATAAAATTTTTCACTTTACAAATAATATCATTATCCTGATTAAAAAGAACTCACGAGAAAATTTAGACCGGTCAAAATTGAACGCATTTGCAGACAACAACAAAAATGTGACTGAAAAATTGCAATTTAGATTTGGAAGGGTAGAAAACAATATGGGAAAAGGAGAAAATGCTGCATAGCAGCATTTTCTCCTTTTCCCAAAATGTTTTCAAAAGGCTTCTTTTTCAGGGTCTTTAAAGTTGGGATTGTGTGGTAAAGGGTTTAAGAAGAACTCAATAATTAATCGAACATTCTTTATCTTTTGCCATGTGGTCCAAATGGCTCAATATTTAGTCTGCATTTGTTGGGTTTGCTCATATAAAAAAACTCTCACTGCCACAATGCTTTCAAAGGTTACCATGCTGCATGAAAAAAAATTCAGCTGAGCTGGATGTAAAAGGCTTTCTGTAAATGATGTACCATATGTAGATACATTTGTTTATTTCATGCTTTCTGGTAGGATATCAAGAAATAGCAGAGAAAATATGTTTCGATATTCCATGGGTATGACAAGTGAAAATACCTATTTTTATATTCTAGTCACCTAGGTAAATTGCGCATGACTTACAACCAGATGGAAATATGACATCATCTACCTTACATTTCTGACTTGACGTAATATTATAATGCGTTGCTATGTGTACAGTGTGTGGGGGATGGGTACGCCACAGGGAATAACTGAAAATAACTGTATTGGATTTTGATAAAGCTCCTCCCAGAATTCCATTATGGGTTAACCCATTACCAAACAACAAAATTTTAGGTTTGTCAAAATTGAAAGGAATTGCAGATGGCACAATAAAAGTGACTGAAAATTTGAAATTTGTTTTGGGAAGGGTAGAAAACATTGTGGGAAAAGGAGAAAATGCTGGTTACCAGCATTTTCTCCTTTTCCCACGATGTTTTCTAAAGGGTTCTTTCTCAGGGGCGTTAAAAGTAGGGATTGTGTGGTAATGGGTTAAAAGCATGAAATGAATAGAATATTGTTTTTTTTTTGGTGTGTGTGTGGGGGGGGGGGGGGGGGGGGGGCGTGCACCACTTGTGAAAATATTACCAATGATGTTCACTTGATGAAATAAATTTTGATCTTTCACAAAAAAAAACAACAACCAAATATCCTCTATATCTTGCATGTGTTAAGGATATATGTTCTCTTCTTTTAGGTGGTCTATAAATTAGTTTTGACATTTGTTACATTTTGTAGGCTTTTCATTGATTATAATTTATTCTGGTCCATAAAAATATAAGTCAAACACAATTAAAGACAGGCGAAGGTGTGATAAACATTACACTGCATATTAATCTCTTTATAAAAAGGTGGAGTAGAATACAGAAAATTGTACTCCAAGTAATTCCCCTTGAATAAAGATATTTAAAAACATGTTTTGATCACACACCAACACAATATTATGATGATATGACATCTTGAAAACCATGTACTTAATCAAGTTTATTGAAGACAATGGCTAATGAGCCTAATCTGTGTAAGTACAGATTTCACACTTGGAAAAAAAAAATGTGACAATTAAAGAATTATCAGTTATTGTTGTTTGTTGTTCAGTAAAGAAAGATTGTCATGCAGAACGTTGCAGAACGTTTAAAATTAGTTGTGGGATGCCGCATTTTAAACTACTCCCTTGATATTAAGAATTGAAGACAAAAACAGATAAACATTTCAGGTGAAAGTAAGGCAATTACATAACACAAATATTTATTCTCCCTATTTCAACCACCCTGCTGTATAAACTTGTTAACAGCACAAGCCCAGATACCTTTTAATGTATAAGGCCGAGTTGACTCGGGCTGACATGACCCGAGGCCGACTAGATTAGATTCGAAATTACTGGGTGGCCAAATGACTGTCAATCGATAGAAACAAGTTTTTACAGCTGTATTTAGAGAAAACTCTCTATAGTGTTACTTTCTTTATTTTCTCCATGTAACCGTTAAGTGTCGTATTGAATGAATTTCAAGCGTTTTCTAGCAATTCAAACTTTTATCCGAGTATATCTACAATCCGGATACTAAGCATAAGGAACTCGTTCATATTTACTGTTTTATTGCTTTTGTTATGGTTCATACGCAAAGATGTGCACGATTTTTAACTTAAATAAAAGAAACATACGACTTAAAATCATTGGCACCCGTGGAATCGTCAAGAAATCAAGGAAATAGTCTCATATCTTCTCTACCAAGCTTATTAAGTTATTTGCTGTTTCCGGTTCGTTCCTTTCGCATCAATTTTTTTTTCTTTGTAACACCAATTTACATTCATTTTTCTCCTTAATTTGTTTACTTTGTTGCTACTATCGCTTATTTTCGTCCATTTTATCCGCGCTTTTGCCTTGCTTTTTGTTCTGGGATGATATTCATTCAAAATATAAAGGTGCTGCACGAGAATGATGAACGACTCATGGTCTAAGGGAAACAACTCGTACAAAATTTTGTAATTAGTAATGCCAGAGTTGCCTCCCTTATTAAAGAGGAAGGGCTTAATTCTGACTGCTTCACGCCGTAAGTATGTGCATAACATTGGAAGGTACGCCTACAAAACAAAACCTCCGCCCAAAACCTCGCTTTGGCTTCTTCCGGCGGTGCTAAATTACTGCGGCTACAGTATTTGCATAGTTTGTGCAGTAGGCGGGACATCGAAACTCCTCTTCCTGTCTCTGGTCCTTGTATGCCTGTACACCTTACAAAAAAATGCCAGCCAAGAGCAAGCATAAAACCGAGGACGAATAAACACGGCAACGTCTGTAGAGACGATCAGTTTGACAAACGATAATTTTTTATCTTGGTATAACGAATTTGAATCAGTTCTTATAGTCAAATTGTTAATTTTAACTGTTCTAAAAAAATCTGTTAGACTTAATATTTTTCATAACATGTGGTATGTAGTCTCCCTTTCATTTCATATTAATTATAACCGCCAATATTTGAATTTGGAATTTAACGTAAGATCTTACTTCAATAAAAATGCAACATTTTGTAACATATATCATTGAGGCAATAGATGTTAAGTAAATGAAATTAATCAGTTAATGATAACCACTATGATAACTTCATGCAAACTTACAAACAAAAATATGTTTTCATTCACTGACGATATCGACGTATATATTGCTGAATACAGAAGGTCATTTTATGGCTCAACTTAAAAAAAAAAAATCTGGCTTATAGGACGATTATATAGCTCTAGAATAAATCCCAGTGACTATCAAACCGTCCCCGTTCAACCCAAAGAGCGCAAAATAAACACAAGAGATAACTTCAGTCTAAGAAAATATCAAACAATTGCGGTTTTTTGAAGTTGCATAAAATTGTAATGAAAGTCTGAGGAAAGTGGACGGTACTGACTGCAAGTTCTGTGCAGGCTGATCATGATCTACACAGACCGCCAAGGCAACGATTAATGTATATGGCGCTTTGAGGTTTTAGTTTTTTTTCGTGCAGGCCTAAGACATCGAGTCTCTTTCGAAATTTGAACAAACAGCCCATCGGAACTAGATCTATCTTGTTAAAGATCTTAACATTATCCAATAAGCTTAACCCTGTCGGTATCATAGGCGACAGCAGAAACTTTAGTTAGTTTAAACATATTTCATTCATGAACTGAATTGCGGACGGCATAGATCAAGATCAGACTGCACAGAACGTGCAGCCTGATCTCTGATCTCAGTCCGCTGTAGTCAAGCCAATCAAAATCTTTGTAAATTTCAATAGATTGTATTTAGAGCCTTCTAAAGTTTTGAGTTTTATTTAGTGCTGAAAGAGTTAACGAAACAATTGTGTAGACCCAGAATCAGATCGCACATTCTGTGAAGCATGATATTAACTGTGCCATCCGCAACACCTCGTAACTTTACAAATGGCGGTTTAAAAAAAAAAAAGATTCAAACCTTTCTTGGTGATTAGTTTTTCCCAGTGTTATGTTTAGTACTTTGATCCGTCAAGCGTCTAGGAGAAGTGATGCAAGAGGGGGAAAGAATAATTATAAGGGAGATTACTCTTGGTTTACTCCTACTCTTAGGCAATACGAGTTTTCTCCCCTAGACCATATTTTTCTTAAAAGTCCCGCCGCGATTGTTTCGAAGTACGGGTCGATGGGCTTCATTATTTGGTTGATTGATGAAGGATTAAAATTCGATATCGTAATTAAATGGTATCTAATTGAGAAAAATGACTACTTATCCATTTTTTCTGTCATATATGAATCAAGTAAAATCATATTTTTACATTATTATGTAGACTACACCGAAGCTTATTTAAATCAATGAAAAATTTTGTCAAACTATTCTTGCAAATGACTCTTTCTTATACACTTTTATCTAATAACCCTCATTCAATTTAACCTTTTACAAGACAGTCCTGATATTTAGGGACTCTATTCAGGCTTTTGGAAAATATGTTTAGAATCTTGAGGAAAACTACCAAAATAATTTCATATCCTTGGCAAAGTCCTTCTTTTGAGAAACCTTTGATCAAAGAGTAGATCCCATCTGCAAATGCTATTAATACCAAAGAGTACAAACTTTTATAGTATGCTAGATTTGTTTATCTAGAACTTAACCTTTGTCCTTTTAAGTAAATGCGATGAAACCTTCAAAACTGATGTTCGTGAGGTAGAGCATCGTCCTAGTAACCATAAGGTCCCGAGTTTGATACCTGGAAGTAGGCGCCATCTTTGGTATTTTTCATTGGCCCACACATAAAGTGGAATACTAGTTCCAAGGAAGCAGAATCGAAAGAGATTAGTATAAACTGTTTCTCCATCGATGTAAAATAGATAAATTCTCTGAGAGAAATTGGCGAAGGCAGAGATTTGTACTAGAAACATACTCTCTCAAATGTTGTTACCAGCTGAGGTAGAGAACGTTTTCATCTTTTCCAAAAATGTTTTCAAAAGCTGCATCTTTCTCAAAAGACTTCTCTTCTGGTCACCAGCATTTTGTCCTTTTCCCACAGTGTTTTCAAAAACCTTCAATGTTTTAACTCTTTACGAGATGACAAAAATTTGACCTTGTCCAAATTGAAAGCATTTGCAGCAACAATTTAAATGTAACCTAGATAATGAAATTTGATCCTGATAGGGTAGAAAACATTGTGGTTACCAGCATTTTCTCCTTTTCCCACAGTGTTTTCAAAAGGCTTCTTCCTCAAGGGTGTTAGAAGTCGTCATTGCATGCTAAAGGGTTGAAAAGCCTTCTCTTTCTTAAAAGACTTCCCTACCTGTTATCAACATTTTTTTTCTTTTCCTGCAATGTTTTAGAAAGCCTACAGTCCTTATCTACATGTTTTTGGGGTTGTTAAAACTCAGAATCGTGTGGAAAGGGTAAAAGGAACGAGAAGATAAAAAGATACAAGTTCTTAAAATAAACCTCATTTTATTTCACAATGCAGTTCTGTGCATATTTAATGTATTTTACAAAAATCATTTCTCTGTGTACAATTGCTTAAAAATCATTATAAACCCTTTACCACACAATGACGACTTTTGTCGACCCTCAGAAAGAAACCTTTTGAAAACATTGTGGGAAAAGGAGAAAATGCTGGTAAACAGCATTTTCTCCTTTTTCTGCAATGTTTTCTACCCTATAAATAAGCAGTTGCACAATTTGAGTCACACTGAAATTGTTGTCTTTAAATGCTTTCAATTTTAACCCTTTCCCAAACAAGCCCTGGTTTTTACGTGTCTGCAGTAAGAGTCTTTTGAAAACACTGTGGGAAAAGGAGAAATTGCACATAACGAGCAATTTCTCCTTTTCCCACAGTGTTTTCTACCCTTTTTAAGAACTTTCTGCCATTTTGTCCAAATCTAAAATTGTCGTCTGCAAACTCTTTCGGTATGGAAGGGTCCAAAATTTGTCGTTTGGGAAGGGGTTAACAGAGCTAAAATTAAAGTCAATAATTCATATGCCACTTTAAAAAGTTGAATCATTGTTTAGATTCTCACTTTTCCTGAACCTAATACTTTACAAACAAAATATGCTGAAAGTATCTGCAACTGACAAATATAGGTCAAGAGATGATTACTGTTTCAAGTTGTAAAAAAAACTTGGGGAAAAAACAACATGTAGGTCATCAACATTTTCCTGTTTTCCCATAATCTTTTCAAATGCTTTATACCTAAGGGAAGCCAAGCCCTGCTAGCTTTTTTGGTAGCATGCAAGACTTGAGGACAATAGGTTCTTGGTTTGATCCCTGCCCCGGCCAATTTCCTTTAGAGGATTACTGATAGCCATTGCTACAGGAATCATTATTCTCCCACAATTGGCTATTGTCTTGACAATGGTAATGTGGGAAAGCAGCTAGTGGTTTGGAAAAGAAAACTGTGTGGAGTACTGGTAAAAGAGACTTCAGAAAAGCATGGATAGGTGAACTAGCCATTGCGACATAACTGAAATAATACTGAAAGTGGCTCTAAACACCATACAATCAAAACAATCAATTGTACCAGTAGGTATTTAACTTTTTCCACATAATCCCCTGTTTTACTTATCCAGATGTTGAGGGCTTTTGAAAACAATGAGGAAAAAAGAGAGAAATGCTGGTTATTAGCATTTTCTGCTTTTCTCACAATGCTTTCTATCTATTCCAAGACATATCTCTACATCTGGATGACAATTAATTTGTTGTCTGCAAATGCTTTCAATTTGGACTGGTCTGAAATACAGTGGTCTGGTAAAGAGAGTGCCTTATCCTTGAAAATGCCTCAACTTTCCACAATATTTTAAACGAGTAAAAGGCAGTATTCTCTCATTTTCCCACAATGTTTTCTATCCTTTCAAAGAAAACTTTTCTACTCTGTGCACCATGCAATTCATCATCTGCAAAAGCTTTCAATTTTGACAATCCTTTATTTTTCTTTCATTATAAAGAGCTAAAAAAGACTGTTAACCTCAGTGAATACCTACTCTAATACTTTTCCTGTTTTCCTTTCAGTTATTATTAACCTTTTCCCTACTTAAATATTCCTTTTGCCACAAATTGTTAATTGACAATAAATCTTAATGCATGTTGGTCATCCGTAATTTAATTCTTTACCAAACAACAAAATTCTAGACTTGTCCAAACTGAAAGCATTTGCAGACGACAAAATAAATGAAACTCAAAGACTGAAGTTTGTTTCCATCAGGGTAGGAAACACTGTTGGAAAGGGAGAAAATGCTGGTTACCAGCATTTTCTTCTTTTTCCACAATGTTTTCAGAAGTCTTCTTTATTAGAATTGTTAAAAGTCGGGATGGCTTGGTATAGGTTTAAAGCAGATCAAGAGGATAGTTTTAATTTAGCCTCATGTTTTGAGATTTAATTTCAAAAAGGATTGAAAATAATGAACGATGAAAAGGATACCTGCTTTTCCTCCTTTTCCATCAGTATTTTCTGCTCCTTTAAATCATGAATCTCATAATTTTAGCTACATGTAACTTACTTTTTTTTTTACCACAGTCAGCCAACATTCATTCATTCATTCATTCATTCATTTGTTCAATCGTTTATTCATTCTTGCATTCGTTCATTTGCTTCGTTCTAGTATTTTTCAGTAACCCACCATTCATTTTCTATCTATGTTCTATTTATCGTTTAGGTGACATATAGGCCCATGGGGCCTGGTGTTGAATTTTTTATATATCTTGTATTTGTCAAACTTTAGTATAACACATGTCACTATAATAAAAATTTACTTACTTACTTACAGTATGCAAATGATAGGGTAGAAAACATTGTGGGAAAAGGAGAAAATATGTGGTAACCAGCATTTTCTCCTTTTCCCACAATGTTTTCAAAAGACATCCACCTAAGGGTAAAAAAAGCCAGGGATTGTTTGGTAATGGTTAGGCATTTTGTTCTTTTGTTACAAAATCAAAATACTGAGTTTCTACACATGGTAGTTATCTTCTTGTGCAAGGGACATACCACTAGCTGAATCTGTTTCTTTATAAATGACTTCACAATGGTTCTATATTATGGAAGATGTTTGAATGCTAATTCTGTTTCTTCAGTGTCCCACATGCTTCTTCTTGATCGTTTGTGAAGTTTAAAGTGCTGCAAAAATTACAGGACAACCATTCACACCCCTAGCAATTCTGTACTGAAAATCTGAAATGAAGAAAGAAATTTTCAAACCTTTCACACACTGTATCAGTAAAATAAACCCTAATGTAGACAGTTTCTTTGGAGGGTAGCTGAATGCACTGGCATTTGACCTACTTCTTTGTACTGAGATTGAAAAAATAGATTTTAATTTGTGACTTGTAAAAAATATTAACATGCTTATTGGTAGGTCCTTGCCATCATATTTTCTTGAACATTTATGAAACCATTATTTATGAGCACTGAGCATCACCCAATAACCCAATAGATATACTGCTTTTCAACAAAACGAAACAACGGTGATGAAATAGAGGTAATTGCTTGCCAGATTACTTTTCATTATTTACTTCATTTTCAGCCAAAAAAGAAGTTCAATGTTTGTATTTAACTCATTACCAAATGACAATGTTTTAGGCTTTTCCAAATCGAAAGCATTTGAAGACGACAAGATAAGAGTGACTTAAAATTTGAAATTTGTTTTGTGAGGGGTAGAGAACATTGTGGGAAAATGCTGGTAATCTTAAGCATCATTTTCTCCTTTTCCAACAATGTTTTCTAAAGACTTCTTCCACAGGGTCATCAAAAGTAGGGATTGTGTGGTAATGGATTAAGTATCATTGTTTTCTAAGACATTTCTTGTTTTCAAACCACCACAGTAAATGGCATTTTCTCCTTTTCAAACAAGGTTTTCCTATCCTTTTTTATGGCAAATTTCGTCATTCCAAACACACTGTATTTTACACATAAAGAAATTATCGACATGTATACATGGGCTGACAATGCTTCAGAACCCTGTGGCCAAAACAAAACATATAAAGTTTTTTCCTCAGTCTGACAGTATGTTTGGAAATCATGTTTTAGAGCTGACTTTAGATTTGTTGGTAAATAAGGAAAGGGTCAATGTACAAAGCCTACATTCCATCCACAGTGGAGCTTTGATGCTATTTGTTTTAGTGCTTCTCCAATCCGAGACCTAATTACAAAATGACATCTGGGAGATCCTTCTGTCTAAAGGTATATACAAGGCCTAGTGGATGCATGCTTGCTCCGATGCTATTTTTGTTTATTAGTCTCTGCAGCAGAGACCAAATAACAACAACAGCATCAGGCAAGCCTTCAGACTGAAGCTACACAGTCTCCAGCTTCAAAATATCCTTAAGAACTCTGCGTTATTTTGAAACCACTATAGAAATAGGATAAAATGCTTCTATCAAGAATTTTCTGATCTTTCCTATCTATTCATCTTTCCTATCCTTTCAAGGACAAAAGTGATCTTTTGACCAACTTTTAGATTTGCAGTCTGCTAATGCTTTCAATTTGATGCAGGCTGAAAGTTTGTCATCTGCTAAATAGTGAAATGTCTACCAAACCTTTCCTCCATTTTTTTGTGTTACTTATTTTTCAAAACTAAATGAAGTGTTTTAAGAACAGAACTTTTACACTTCTACAAAGACAAACTATTATCCGAATATATGTACAACCCGGATACTATGAAAGTCTAACTCGTCAATGATTCCTGTATTTTGTGGATTGTTTTACGGTTTATACGTGAAGATACACGTGTGTTTTTTGTGTTAGATTATGAAATGTACGACTTACAACCTGAAGCATTCGTCAAATCACAAGAAATCAAGGAAAACTATCTCGTCTTCTTGTTTTTGCTTATTTCTGGTTCCTTCATCTCGTTTCAACTGATATAAATTTGTTAGAACACTAATTATCATGTATTTTTTGTCCATTTTTTATTTATTTACTTGCTTCCTTCGCTAATGTAGTCCATTTTACCTGCGCTTGTGCTTTGTGTTTTGTTCTAAACTGATTTTCTTTCTCAATTAAAGGCAATTGTGATGGAATGGTGAACGGCCAACGATCAATGGGAGACAACACGTACAAAATTTTGTTATTAGTAATGTCAGAGTTGGTTCCCTTATTAAAGAGGACAGGGCTTATTTCTGACTGCTTCACGTCGTTCCCTTCAATGAAGGTACACTTACAAAAGACTGGCTCCACCCAAAGCCTCGCTTTGGCTTCTTCCGGTAGTGCAAAATGACGGAGACTACAGTACTTGCATAGTAAAAGCAGTAGGCGGGACATAGAACCTCCTCCTCATGCCTGTGGTCCTTATATACTTATGCATCTTACAAAAAAATGCCAGCCAAGAGCAAGCGTAAAACCAAGGACGAATAAGCACGGTAACGTCTGTAGAGACGATCGGTTTGACAAGCGGCAATTTTTCATGTAGCTGTGTAAAAAATTCGAATAAGTTCGTATTGGTAAAATTGTTAATTTTAATTGTTCTAAAAACAACATGCCACCAGACTGAAAATAATTCAGTAAGACAAATTATTTGTCAAAACAGGCGGTAGGTAGTTTCCCTTTTATTTCATGACAACTTATAACGCCAATATTTGAATTTGAAATTCAAGGTAAGATCTCCCTTAAGTAGCTATGCGTCATTTGGTAACAGATATCTCTGAGGTATACATAGTAGATGTTAAATAAATCAAATTAAAGAGTATATGATATGACAATGATAACTAAACACTTTACCAACCAAAATATGTTTTGATTTACTGACAATGTCGCAAGACACCGCTTAATATTGAAACGTTATCTTATAAACTATAGTTCAAAACAAAACTTCTGGTTTATAGAAATATGAGGTAGATCCAAAATTGGGCCCTAAAGCTATCCCCTGTACTAACCATAGAGCGCCAAATAAATCTAACGGACATTTTCCGTCTAGAATCTTCTCCCAAAAAGACACATTGTCAAGGCTGATTTTGTGAAGAATGCCCAAGCAAAGTGGACGGTGTAGATCAAAACAAGACAAGACGTTGTACATAGGCAGTCTGGTCTTGATAGATCTACGATAGCTGCAACTTTAGACAACTATTATTGTCGCTTTGAAGTTTTTTCGCGCCTACAAGTTGACCTCTTTCCACGGTTTGAATGTATAGACCCTACAGTCCATCAAATCTATCTTGTTGAAATTTTAACACTATAGGCTTAAAGAAACAAGCGGACAGTGTAAACAGAGAATCAGATCGTACACTCTGTGGAGTATGATACTGACAAATGCAACTTTGCAAATGGCGATTTTCCAAGATTCAAACCTTTCTCGGCGATTCCATTCGAATTTCAAGAATTAAAGCAGGAACTGTTCTTATATAAGAATCAGATTCTAGCCTTATTGTATTGAAATCAATATCAATGAAACTCTCTTGTTAAAATCAATTGAAATCTTCATTAAAAACAGGTTAAAAGGTTCCGTTACATGAACGTCATCTTTCCCCAGTGTTGTGTTTAGTACTTTGATTCGTCAAGCGTCTGGAAGAAATGATGAAGTGGGGGGGGGAAGAATCATTATAAGGGAGATTACTCTTGGTTTACTCTTACTCTAAGCCAGTACGAGTTTTCTCCCCTAGACCATTATTTTTTTTATATAAAAAGTCCAGGTCCGATAGTTTTGAAATACGGATCGATGGGCTTTATTTTTTATAATTTTTTTATAAATTGACTAATATCCCTTTTTTGTCATATATGAATCAAGGAAATCGTATTTGCACATAATGATGTTGACTAAACCGTACACGTAGCTTATTCAAATCAACAGGTATGCTTGTATATGACTCTTCCTTATACACTATCAACAAATAATTCTCCTTCAATTTAACCTTTTATGAGACTGTCCCGATAATTAGCGACACTATTTAGGCTTTTGGGAATCTTGAGGAAAACTGCTGGTTACAAGTAATTTTCCTTTTGCCACAATAATTTAATATCTTTTGCAAAGTCCATTTTTGAGAAGCTTTTGATCAAACAGAACGTGCAAATGCTATTTAAAATACCATAGAGTACAAAACACTTACAGTCTGATAGATTTGTTTGTTTAGAATTTAACCCTTATCCTACTAAGTAACTGAGATGAAACCTTCAAACTGACTGTAAAAACCAAAATTTGGCCATTTCAAAGGTATTTTTACAGGATGAGACATCCCCTTATTTGACAGTGTAGATCTAAGATCAGACTATACGTTCTGTGCAGTCTGATCTTGATCATCACCGTCTGCAACAGGTCCTTGAGTTGCACATAGCAGCCAAAGAGTTTATACTATTCAAATATTTTCAATGACATCACAGCTGCGGCCGCTTCACCTATCTATGCTTTCCTAGCATTACTTTTCCAGCACTTCTCACTATGTTCTTCACAAGCTATTGGCTGCTTTCTCACATATCTAGGGCATCAAACACAGATTATTCAGCAGCAAGATAGGAAAGTATCTTGTTGCAATGACTATCATAAAATCTCCGATTTAAATATGGTGGTGTCTGTGTTCATGAGTTAGAGCATCATCCTCGTACCCATAAGGTCCTGAGATTGATACCTGGGAGCAGGTGTCAACTTTCATTGGCCCACACATTAGGTGCCAATACTGGTGTGGTTCCCAGGAAGCAGATTCATGAGAGATTAGAATAAGTTGTAAGAACTTGTTTCTCAATCCATGTAAAATAAATAATAAATTCTCCGAGGGAAACTGGCAAAGGCAACATGCTCGCTCAGATGTTGTTACCAGCCGAGCTACAGGACATTTTCATCTTTTCCCACAATGTTTTCAAAAGCTGCATCTTTCTCAAAAAGACTTCTCATCAGGTCACCAGCATTTTCTTCTTTTCCCATAATGTTTTAACCCATCACTACACTATCCCTACTTTTGACGACCTTGAGAAAGAAGCCCTTTAAAAACATCGTGGTAAAAGGAGAAAATGCTGGTAACCAGCATTTTCTCCTTTTCCCACAATGTGTTCTACCCCCCACAAAACAAATTCCAAATTTTCAGTCACTTTTATTTTGTCGTCTGCAAATGCTTTCAGTTTGGACAAGTCTAGAATTTTGTTGTTTGGTAATGAGTTAAAAAACCTTCAATGTTTTAACTATTTATGAGATGACAAAAATTTGACCTTGTCCAAATTGAAAGCATTTGCATCAAGAATTTAAATGTAACTTAGATAATGAAATTTGATCCTGATAGGATAGAAAACATTGTGGGAAAAAGAGAAAATGCTGGCTTCTTCCTCAAGGGTGTTAAAAGTCGTCATTGTGTGCTAAAGAATTGAAAAGCTCTCTTTCTTAAAAGATTTCCCTTCCGCTTATCAACATTCTTTTTCTTTTCCTGCAATGTTTAAGAAAACCTACAGTGTTTTCAAAAGCCTTCTCTATTTGGGGTTGTTAAAACTCAGAATTGTGTGGAGAGGGTAAAAGGAACGACAAGACAAAAAGATAGAAATTCTTCAAATAAACCTCATTTTATTTCACGATGCAGTTCTGTGCATTTATATACATGTACTTAACAAAAATATTCAGTTCTCTGTGTACAATTGCTTAAAAATCATTATAAACCCTTTACCAAACAATGACGACTTTTGACGACCCTCAGAAAGAAGCCTTTTGAAAACATGGTGGGAAATGGAGAAAATGCTGGTAACCAGTATTTTTTCCATTTTTCACAATGTTTTCTACCCTATCAATAAGCAGTTGCACAGTTTGAGCCACACTGAAATTGTTGACTGCATAATTATGCTTTCAATTTCAACAGGGCTAAAATTTTGTTGTCTGTTAACAAAGTAAAGTCAGTAAATTCATATTCCAATTTTAAAAGTTGAATCAGTGTCTACATTCTCACTTTTCCTGAACCTGATACTAAACAAAATACATGTATGCTGACAGCATCTGCAACTGACAAATATAGGTCAAGAGATGATTACTGTTTCAAGTTGTAAAAAAAACTAGGGAAAAACAACATGTAGGTCATCAACATTTTCCTGTTTTCCTCATAATCTTTTCAAATGCTTTATACCTAAGGGGAGCCAAGCCCTGGTAGCTCTTTTGGTAGCATGCAGGACTTGAGAACAAAAGGTTCTTGGTTCCATCCCTGGCTCGTCCAATCTCGGCCAAGTGCAGAGGTTCTCTTGTCTTATATGAAAAGGATTATAGATTATGTAAAGCAACGTACAACGACAAAATTTGGGATGTGACCAAACTGAAAGCATTTGCAGACAACAAATTAATCATCGATGAAATGATGATTTCTCTCTTGATAGAGTAGAAAACACTGAGGGAAAAGGAGAAAATGCTGATTACCAGCATTTTCTCCTTTTCCAAGAATGTTTTCCAAAGACTTCTTCTTTAGGGTCATTAAAAGTCAGGATTGTATGGTAAAGACTTACCACCATAGCAACTAACCTGCAATACAACAATGAAATCAAAACGAATAGTTTGAGAGAAGAAAATTTTCAAAGATTTTACTATATACCATAAAAGGAAAAGGATCTTTTTTTTTTTTTCAGGGAATTCTGTAGACCTCTATCTAAGGAACATTCCTGCAAAAAAATAATACTATCCAATTCGCGGTTTGGGAGGAGAAGATTTTTAAATGTTTTTTTTACTTTGGCCATAGCGACCAGAATTAGTCATGGAACACAATTATTTGTAGGAATTTGAAAGAGAACCACCTAAGAAACATTCCTGTGAAATTTGGTAAAAAATCCAGTCAATAGTTTCTGAGGAGAAGATTTTTAAAGAAAAAGTTTACGGACACACGCACGAACGGATGGACAGACACAATGCCATGACAATAGCTCTCTGGCCTTCGGCCAATGGAGTTAAAAACCCTAAGAAAGACAGCTTCTGAAAACATTGTTAAAAAGGAGAAAATGCTGTTAACCAGCATTTTCTCCTTTTCTCACAATGTTTCTCTACATATTTAAGGACAAATATGGTCATTTGATGAACATTTGAGTTGTCATCTGTAAATTCCTTCAACAAGGACATGTTAAAAGTTTGTTGTGTGGGAAAAGATTAAATGCACAGTAAGACAGAGCTCCAGATAAGAGGGAGTGATAGTAATCTAAATCCTTTATTTCTCTTCCAAACTCTATGTTGTGTGTACTCATTAGAATCGTCTCGATGAGACGAATCTAATGAGTACCCACAACATAGGGTTTAGTGAAGAACAAATAATATTTTCAATTTTAAAATCAAATCACTCCCTCTATCTGAAGCTCTGGTAAGAGCTATCCCCCTTCCTTATATGAAAGTCAGGAAGAAATCAGGATAAATGCACGTATCACAATCAATTCATCCTTCAGTCCAATAAATTAATATATATCCATAAGGTAAATAGATTTTTATCTGTTTAATAAGGAATATAACCTCACTCTCCTTGTTTCTCTGGGCCAGCAGTATTGTTTAAATCAAGTGTGACAGATGACAAGGTCATTTTGACTCCATAATGGCCTGCCCAAAACTGAGTGTCTTTTCCTCCATGCAAATACCGAATAAATCTCACTCCTGGTTTGTATCCACTAAATGTATATTGCACCTGAAATCAATGTCAAAGCAAAGTTATTTATTCCTTTTTATGAAACTGAGATATTTAGTTTGTAGATATACAGGTTACAAATCCCTCCTTTCTTTTAAAACTCAGCTTTTATTTTTCGAAATGTCCTAAAACCTTTTAAAGAAAAGTTTGGATTCTTCTATTCATTCAACAGGTGTCCTGAAAAATAGACCATATTTCCCTGCACTTTTGTACTTAGCTGAAACCAAGAGGACCATGATGGTCCTATATCGCTGACCTGAGTATATTTATAACTTATATGGTTTATCAAGGGCAGGCTACTCTTTTCAAATAAGGCATACCCTGGGGTTTGTCACAAGAAGATGTTTACAGATTTTCTTCTTTGTCTTTGGCCAGTGGAGCTAAAATCTGTTGCTTATCATCAATTTCTCTCTTCACAGTGTCTTGTTCCCTTTTTGACTTGTGGTTAAACCCATTACTAAACGACAAAATTTTAGACTGGTCCAAATTGAAACAAATTGCAGATTAACTCACCCAGAGCACATAAAGGGTAGCCAGATGATGCTAAATGCTCTAGCCCTTATGGTTTGTCACAAGAAGATTTTAAAAGATTTCCTTCTATGATTCTATGTAAAATAGTGTGCGCCTGGACAGAGCCCAAATATGACCCCAAGGGGATTATTTTACCAATTTTTATAAAGGGTCACTAGATGATGCTACATGCAAAATATGAATGTTCTAGCCGAATATGGTTTGTCACAAGTAGATTTCCTTCTTTGTTTCTATGTAAAATAGGGTGCGCCCGGGCAGAGCCTAAATATGACCGCAGAGGAATGATTTTAACAATTTTGCTAGAGGATCATCAGATAATGTTACATACCAAATATGAATGCTCTAGCCATTATGGTTTGTCATCAGAAGATTTTTCAAAGATTTCCTTCTTTGTTTCTATGTAAAATAGGGTGCGCCCCGGTAAAGCCCAAATATGATCCCAGGGGAATAATTTTAACAATTTTGGTAAGGGTCACCCAATGATGCTTCAAACAGAACATGAATGCTTTCGGCCTTATGGTTTGTCACAAGAAGATTTTTCCATTTTCAGCCATTTTGTTGCCATGGCAAGCAGAGTTTTTGATGGAATTAAATTCTTTTAATAATTTTTGTAGAGCTTCATCCAAGGAACATTCCTTCCAAGTTTTATCAAGATTGGCCATCTGGTTTTGGACGAGTAGATTTTTAAAGAAATTGTTAACGGACAGACAGACAGACAGACAGGCAGACAGACGATGACCGATCACAATAGCTCACCAAGAGCACTTCGTTCTCAGGTGAGCTAAAAACTGCTACAGTTATGGAAAGTACTTTGTTGATTCATATGTATTTATCTATCTCTGTGTCCTTGTTGTTACTGTCAAAAGAGCTTTGCTCAACATTCTTTCCATGACACTGGCAATTCCAAAACAATGAATCCTATAACAAAAAAAAAATAAACTGATTCCTAGAAAATATGTTAATTCTAATCATTATAAGGATTAATTAACCCATTACCACACAATCCCTACTTTTGACGACCCTGAGAAAGAAGCCGTTAGAAAACATTGTGGGAAAAGGAGAAAAGGAGAAAATGCGGATAACCAGCAAAACAAGTTTCAAATTTTTAGTCACTTTTATTTTGTTGTCTGCAAATACTTTTGATTTGGACAAACCTAAAATACTGTTGTTTGTAATGAGTTAACACATTAATCAGAGAGGAAGCAGCCCAAATCAAAGTATATATCTTCAGTAATAACATCATCTTCGCGAGCCAAGTTTACGATCACTATGTGGATCTAACCTTGGCTGATTGAGCCCAATTTCCAGATTCCTGCAATGCGCCCTCTATTGGATGCTGGTTATTACTCCCCTTTACATCATGTTTCTAAAAGCAAATGAAATATCATTTTACAAACTGCTTACGAATACACATGAAGCAATAAGCAGACATCCACGTGGGTTTCCATGTTTTACCTTTTATTCGAAAGGTAGAGACCTTTTTCTTTTTTTATCAAAGATGAAATGCTACGAGTGATTTCATTCGTTGCAGCTAGAGCTGCTGCATCCAATGAAAAAGCGTATCAGGTGAACGTAAAAATCAAGCTCGATCTGCCAAGGAAAGATCCACATAGTGATCATAAACTTGGCTCGTGAAGATGTAATAACATAGACATGAGAAACATTTTTTGCATGACAAAAACACGGACAATAGGGCTCTGACAATGTGATATTCTGACACATTTGGCTAAAACATGAAGCAGTAATTCTGATTTGCACTAAAAGCCGATGCAACATGGTTTTAAAAGATGTTTCCAGTGAAAGCCAATGCTTCAAATAAACTGATATGTACCAGCTATAGTATGTTTGAATGAAATATCATTGTGTACCTACATTAAACCAATCTCTCCCTGCTGGTTTGACATCTTCAAACTTGTATTCATGTAAAGGTACCTTGTCTTTCTTGTTCTTCAACAACTGCACATGAAGCATGTATTCTATGCCGCAGTCAAACCTTGCTGCATACCTAAATAATTCATGAGTAATTTAAATTACATGTATTGATAGCTCAATTATTTAACAAAATCATTTGATAGATTGTTATATACTGAGTATATTGTTTCACTATGATGCAGTGATAAATTGTAGCTGATTGAGAACATACAGAGAAGTGGGGCACTATTTACACCAAGCACTTGCTCTATCTATTGATATTTCCTAAACAGTGCAAGGAAAGTACATGAGATTTCCTTTCTTCAAAATGTTTCTTTTTTGTGTCACTTACTTTGGGCTGATCTTAAATAATTCAATACCATAAAATAAACCCATAATGGGTTACATTACAATATCTTTGAGTTGGTGGCATTCATCAGCTTGGCTCTTTACCACACAATCTCAATTCTAATAAAATCAAAGCTTAGACCTTTACCACACAATCCTCAGTCTAACTGACCCTGAAAACAGGAGGAAGGCGTAATGAGCATTTTCTCCATTTTCCACATTGTTTGTGCTCTTTCACAGCCAAATCTCATAACTTCACAAATGTTTTCAATTTGGACAACTCCGAGGTTTTATCATTTGGTATGGAGTGAAGATGTTTCCAGCTATATCTATTGAATGTTGAAGAGATTAACCCATTACCACTCAATCCCTACTTTTGACGCCCCTGAGAAAAAAGCCTTTTGAAAACACTGTGGGAAAAGGAGAAAATGCTGGTAACCAGCATTTTCTCCTTTTCCCACAGTGTTTTCTACCCTTCACAAAACAAATTTCAAAATTTGAATCACTTTTTTTTTGTCGTCTGCAAATGCTTCCAATTTGGACCAGTCTAAAATTTTCTCGTGTGGTAATGAGTTAACCCTTTACCAAACGAGAAAATTTTAGCAGATTCTAAATTGAAGGCATTTGAAGATGACAAATTGAATATTACTCAGAAATTGAAAAATTATTGTAGAAAGGATTGAAAACATTGTGTGAAAAGGAGAAAATGCTGGGTCGTCAAAAGGTGTGATTGTGTGGTAAAGGGTTAAGCAGGGTTGGGAAGAATCAAGTTTTTATTTTCTTTTGATACTCTGAACAGAATAATTAGTGGAGTCTTGTCAAAAAGCTAAAGTAAATGGCCTCACTCTTAATCGTTTTATTTCATTGAAAAACCTATGCAGTATATTCAAAACTTTTCTCTTTATTCAATGATACAATTATAGTGTAATAACATTTCAAACTCTTAACAAACACCTAATCATTAAAATTATTAGCTATAAATATTGAAAGTTTCATTTTTGGTATTCTTCGCTTAACTCTTTACCACACAATCCTTACTTTTAACAACCCTGAGAAAGAAGCCTTTTGAAGACATCGTAGGAAAAGTAGAAAATGCTGGTAACCAGCATTTTCTCCTTTTCCCACAATGTTTTCTACCCTTCTGAGAGCAAACTTCCATTTTTCTGCCACATTTGTTTTGTCGTCTGCAGATGTTTTTAATTTGGACAAGTCTACAATTTTGTCGTTTGGTAAGGAGTTTAATGGCACCTTATTTACACAGACTACAAACTTTCATCATCCACTAACCCCTGTACTTCAACAAAAGAGATTTTGGCTATTTAACCTGAAATGGTTTACTCTAAAGGATATCACATAGCTTGTTTTAACTTGGATTAGTATTTGTCATTTCCCATTTTTGTATAATTTGTATACTTCGGAGAATAAAAGATTTGTCTTGTCTTGACTATTTTGATATCATTAACCCATTACCACACAATCCCATCTTTTGACGACCCTGAGAAAGAAGCCTTTAGAAAACATTGTGGGAAAAGGAGAAAATGCTGGTAAGCAGCATATTCTCCTTTTCCCACAATGTTTTCAACCCTTCACAAAACAAATTTCAAATTTTCAGTCACTTTCATTTTGTCTTCTGCAATTGCTTTTGATTTGGACAAAACTAAACTTTTGTAGTTTGGTAATGATTTTAATCCCACTAGCAAGCATTCTGCAAATTTTAACAGGTTTACAATATCACAAGATCACTCACCAATCTGAGATGATGATGTTTGGTCGTACATGGTCTAACACCTTCTCACTACAACCTAGTTCTATTAGATCAAGCACCTGCTTTTTGTAACAATCCATATATGAGGTGGCCCAACATCCTATTTCCTTCCCTGTATTGCAAGAGAAATGTTTTAAAAATTTTACAGCACAGTACTCAGTTTTCATAATACTGAGCAATGAGACTTTCGATAACATTGTGGGAAAAGGAAAATTTCACTATTAACTCTTTACCAAACGACAACATTTTAGGTTTGTCCAAATCAAAAGCATTTGCAGACGACAAAATAAAAGTGACTGAAAATTTGAAATTTGTTTTGTGAAGGCTAGAAAACACTGTTGGAAAAGGAGAATATGCTGGTTACCAGCATTTTCTCCTTTTCCCACAATGTTTTCCAAAGGCTTCTTTCTCTGGGTCGTCAAAAGTAGGGATTGTGTGGAAATGGGTTAATTCAAAGGTATCATTCCATCAAAGGAGTGATGGTATTTATGTATAACTATGTTATTATTGGCTAAATCTTAGCAAGCACTTCAAGGGTATTACATGCACTAGTTGTTATTGCAGGCAATGTCCATCAATGATCAATTTTTCACACAAAAACAGTTTATTTATTCTTAGATCTTTGCCATCAGATCTTTATGAAAGATGTTTTGGTCAAATCAGCCTTTGAAATCACAATCATTTGGATGTTTTCCTACTAGGAAAATGTTCACCTTATATGTTAACCTTTTTAAAATTCTTTACCAAACAACATAATTTTAGACTTCTTTAAACTGAAAGGATTTGCAGATGACAAAATTAAGGCGTCTAAAATATTGAAATTTGTGCTGTGAAGGGTAGAAATTTTGTATGAAAAGGAGAAAATGCTGGTTATCAGCATTTTCTCCTTTCTTGCAATGTTTTCAAAGACTTTTTTGCTCAGGGTAGTTAAAAGTTGGGGTTGTGTGGTAAAGAGTTAACCCATTACCACACAATCTCTACTTTTGACGCCCCTGAGAAAGAAGCCTTTAGAAAACATTGTGGGAAAAGGAGAAAATGCTGGTAACCAGCATTTTCTCCTTTTCCCACAACGTTTTCTACTCTTCACAAAACAAATTACAAATTTTCAGTCGCTTTTATTTTGTCATCTGCAAATGCTTTCGATTTGGACAAACCTGAAAATTTCGTCGTTTGGTAATGAGTTAAATTGTATCTATCTCTCTTTAATTTCCCTTAACTCTTTACCGCATGCTAGAGTTGTAGACTTGTCTGAATTGTAAGCATCTGCAAACTACAAACTAAATGTTGTTCTTAACATGAAATATATTTTTGATAGGGTAGAAAACACTGTGGGCAAAGGAAACAGTTCTGGCTGCTGGCATTTTACCCTCTCCCCAAAATGTTTTCAAAGGCTTCTTTCTCGGAGTAACTAAAACTCAGAGTTGTGAAGAAATGGTTAGCTTTATTTGGGGCCTTATGGGTTAACCCTTTACTCCATAGATACTCATTCCTACGAATTGCTTGTAGGAGCCTTTAGAAAACATTGTGGCAAAAGGTGAAATTGCTCGTGACAAGCAATTTCACCTGTTGTCACAATGTTTTCTATGCTATCAAAAGGTGTCATATATATATGAGAAACAGTTTCATCCTTGCTGCTATTCAGGGAGAGTTACCACAGAAATGCCTTGTGGGGTAAAGGGTTAACTGTCCTAAATATCAAGTTGATTTAATCCTTTGCTAAACAACAGATTTTAGCCTTGTCCAAACTGAAAGTATTTGCAGGTCTGACAGCAATTTCATTGTGGCTTAAATGGTGTGATTTCTTTTTGATAAGGTAGAAAACATTGTGGAAAAAGAGAAAATGCTAGTTACAAGCATATTCTCTTTTTCCCTCAATGTTTTCAAAAGCTTTCTTCATAAGCCAACTGGCAAATTTTAAACATATTGGAAAAATAAGTCAAACACTATTACGCTACTTTCAGATCTTATCACGAATGGAATGATATTAATTGGAAGAAAATTTGATAATATTCAGGTAAATTTTTCTCTCTTGCACTGTCAGGACAGTCATATAGGATAAATTCATTGTTTTCCTCAAGCATCATACATAGCTTGTAAAGGGGGGAAATGTAACATAATTCATAGAATTTCTCATTCTCTTTTTGTCCTTTAGATATTTTAGATACACATTTTAATCCAACATAGCAACAATAAAAACTGTATGCTCAGTAGTTCAAAGATTCTTTGAAGGCAAATTTATTTACTTCCATGACTTTGAAATAGCAGCCGATATTGTCATGCAAATGGCCCAACTTTTAGACAGAGAATCTTGGTAACTTACTATATTACATACATTACCTGTCTGTAAATTTCCAAGCATGACCAATCAGAACTACATACTCATTACTGAAAAATTATTTTCAAACTGTAATTCTCTCCCTCAAACCTTGAGCAATCTAAATCTTTGTCATAATACATGAACTTACTTACATGTATATTTGACACTAATTTGCAGCAGATAATTCCAACAGTATCCTTTTTTCACAAAGTTGGTAACTTACATTAAGTTAAACACATGTGAAAACATTGTTGGAAAAAGAAAAGTTGCCTGTTACAAGTATATTTTTATATGCTGATTGAAACACATGTATTTGTGTATTATATGTGTAATTATTAATTATACCTTTGAATTCAGATCCTGTATAGTTAGTAACTGGAAAACATCCGACTGGCTTGCGTTCCAAAGTAAATCTGTCTCCGCCATTGCTTTTGATAACCCAGTGATTGAAGCCTATCAAAAAGAAATAAAATGCAGTTATAGAACCATTTACCAAAAAAAAACAATATTTCAATGACCATTTGGACGAAAGCATTTTGTCCTTTTCCCACGATGATTTCCGAACCTTTTAACTCATTACCAAATGACAATATTTTGGATTTGTCCAAATCGAAAGCATCTGCAGACGACAAAATAAAAGTGACTTAGAATTTGCAATTTGTTTTGTGAAGAGTAGAAAACATTGTGGGAAAAGGAGAAAATGCTGGTTACCAGCATTTTCTCCTTTTCCCACAATGTTTTCTAAAGGCTTCTTTCTCAGGGGCGTCAAAAGTAGGGATTGTGTGGTAATGGGTTAAAAAACAAATCCAACCATAATAAGCCATATTTCATGTGTTGTCTGTAAATGATGTCAACCTTGAGCAGTATAAATCTTTGTCAAAATACATGTACTGTACTTACTTATCTACATAACCCTTTACCTGACATTACATCTTTTTTAGCCGCTATTATGGCCTGCAACAAACAACAAGAGGACCATGATGGTCCTATATCGCTCACCTGAGTACTAAGCAGCAAAGGTCTACAACAAAGATTATAATTACCAAATATTGAGGTTCAAAGGCTAATGATTATGAAACAAGAGTGGCAAATTGTCACAAGATATGCAATCCCACAGCCAGTTGTACAGGAGGTATAATAGTTGCAAAGGGCAGGCAATGCAACAAACAACTTGACTTGAGACTTCAAAATTACATTCTGGACAAGCAAACAATACTATTAAAATAAAGATCAAAGTGGAATTACTCAAAATCCATGCTGGGTAGAGTTATTGTTCTTGAACACAGTACTCTGTAATATCACAACAAATATGCATACCAATTTTGAAGTCATTCTAACTTGACAAAGTTATATTCCGAACAAGCATTCAACGCAGGCTCATGTGAGATTTTATTGAGACAGACATTCTAACCAATTTTCAATTCAGCTTAGCAAGAAATGTGATCTCAAGATTGCTCACAAGAAGACTTTTAAAGATTTCCCTCTTTATCTCTATGTGAAATCCAAGACCAACAACAAAGGGCTAACTTTCACAACAGGACCATAATTTGAAGTATTTTGGTAGAGGGCCACTAGATGATGCTACATACCAAATATGAAAGCTCTAGCCCTTATGGTTTGGAAGAAGAAGATTTTCTAAGATTTCCCTCTTTATCGCTATGTGAAATCTGAGAACCCACAGCATAAGGCCATTTTCAACACTAGGGCCATAATTTGAGGTATATTGGTAGACGGCCACTAGATGATGCTACATGCCAAATATGAAAACTCTGGCCATTACCGTTTGGGACAAACAGATTTTTAATGATTTCCTTCTTTATCCCTATGTAAAATCCGAGACCCACAACATTGAGCCAATTCTTTACGTCATGGACATAATTTGAAGTATTTTGGTAGAGAGCCACTAAATGATGCTACATGCCATCACCATTTGGACAAGAAGGTTTTTAAAGATTTCCTTTCTTGTGTCTATGTGAAATCCAAGACCAACAACATAGGTTTAATTTTCTTAGCAGGGCCATAATTTAAAGTATTTTGGTAGAGGGCCGCTAGATGATGCTGCATGCCAAATATGAAAGCTCTAACCCTTACGGTTTGGGACAAGAAAATTTTCTAAGATTTCCTTCTTTATTTCTTTGTGAAATCCGAGACCCCACAACATAGGGCTAATTTCCGCACTAGGGTGATAATTTGAAGTATTTTAGTAGAGGACCACTAGATGATGCTACATGCCAAATATGAGAGCTCTAGCCCTTACGGTTTGAGATAAGAAGATTTTCTAAGATTTCCTTCTTTATCTCTATGTAAAATCTGAGAACCCACAACATTGGGCCAATTTCAAGACTAGAGTCATGATTTGAAGTACTTTGGTAGAAGGCCATTAGATGATGCTACATGCCAAATATGAAAGCTCTAGTCCTCACAGTTTTGGACGAGAAGATTTTTAAAGTGTTTTTACTCGGTTGCCATGGCAACCAGAGTTCTACATGGAATTCAAATCTTTGAAATATTTGAAAGTGCATCACCTCAAGATCATTTCTGTGAAGTTTGATTGAAATCTGATTGTTAGTTTGGGAGAAGAAGTTTTTTTGTAATAGTGAACGGACGGACGGACAGACGGACGACGGACATTGATTGATCACAATAGCTCACCTTGAGCACTTTGTGCTCAGGTGAGCTAAAAATGGGCATTTGGAAATTTGCATAAAGACATGTTATCTTGGATCAGCCAAGCTAATCTGAGCCTGTAAAAAAGTTTGTTTCTTCCACTCTTTAAAATGTTGGGCCTTTGTGTATTTTGATAGTTTTTGGTACATCTAGAATCTTCACTAAGCAGCAAAATTTGACACCAAATTGTAGAGGACATATGAAATGGAAGTTAAATGATGACATGTCCTAGAAAGGGTAAGAAGGGTGTGGGAAAAGGAGAATACCCTGGTTACCAGAATTTTCTCCTTGTTCCTCTAAACCTTCCTTTCTTAAGGTTATTAAAACTCTGAACTGTTTGATATTGGGTCAAAATAACATGTACTTTACCTATTTAAATCTTTACCAAACAACAAAATTTTAGATCGGTCCAAATTGAAAGCACCTGCAGACAACAAAATAAACGTAACTCAAAACTTGAAATTTGTATCTAGCGGGGTGCTGGTAACCAGCATTTTCTCCTTTTCCCACATTGTTTTCTAAAGGTTTCCTTCTAAGGCTAGGGTCATCAAAAGTAGGGATTGTGTGGTAATGGGTGAACAGAAATGAAGTAAAGTAAGAATTACCGTCAGAAGCATCTGGGTTTCGCAGCAGATTTTCTATGTACGGGTTTTTGAAATAAATCTTTTTAAAGTCTGCATCAGGCACATTGGATAAAGTTGCTAGTACTTCAGAGGAAAAGTGATGATCTCGAATACACTTGTCTTTCCACAACTTCTGAGTTTTCAACACACTATACCATCTATTGCACACAAGGGAACATTTTTGGGCAAGATCCTTTCCAGGGACATGGATAAATATCTCTGCTAAAAGATCATCGGGTAATTCTTGAATTGGAAATACAGTGGAAGCATCCATCATGTGAGATTCAGACTTGGAGTAGTGTTTTCCCATACAAATCTGCTATATTGATCTCATATATCAGTCTGGGGATGTGACTTCTATGAAATCTATTATCTTATTTCTCTTTCCTGTGTTTCTTCTTTGCACCTATGTAAAGACAGGAATTAACTCTTTAAAAGACAACACATTTTGACATTTCCATTTTGAAAGCATTTGCAAATGGCACACAATTATACTTTAATCTTTACCACACTGCAATAGTTTAGACCTATCTATACTGAAAACAATTGAAGAAAACAATTTCATAGTGGCTCAAATTAGGCAATTTTTCTTTAATAAGGTAGAAAATGTGGGAAAAGGAGAAAATGCTGGTTACCAGCATTTTCTCCTTTTCCCACAATGTTTTCAAAAGGCTTCTGCCTCATAGTCGTCAGAAGTCATCATCATGTGGTAAAGGGTTGAATAATGAGATTCAGCTTTGAGAAGGTATGAACCATCATGAGAAAATGCTGGTTATCTACATTTTCTCCTTTACTCATAATGTTTTCAAGAGAAATCTTCCTCAAGGTAATTAAAAGGAGCCATGCTCTGTAAAAAGGGGGCTTAATGCATCTGCGAAAAGTATTCATTGACCTACGTAAGCCTGCGCAGTCCCATCATACAACAAAAAAATCTTGGACTGGACGACAATTCAAAGCACTTACAGACAACAAATAAAATGTCGCTAAATTGGTGATTTCTCTGTCTGGTAGAATTGAAAACGTTGTGGGAAAAGGCAAAAAGGATGGCTTCCCGAATTTTCTCCTTTTCCCACATTGTTTTAACCCTTTACCCCATAAGGCATTTCTATGGTATCTCTAATTGACCATAAATAAAAGCAAGGATAAAGCCGTTTCTTGTGTGTATATGGCTCCTTTTGATAGTGTAGAAAACATTGTGGCAAAAGGTGAAGTTGCTCGTGACAAGCAATTTTGCCACAATGTTTTCCAAAGGCTCCTACAAGCAATGCGTAAAGATGGGTATCTATGGAGTAAAGGGTTAAAGACTTTCATCTCTAAGGATGTTAAAAGTTGAGATTGTGAGGTAAAGGGTTAAACCCATGACTTATTTAGGGGCCTGCTTCTGGTTAATAGGTTATATCATATCAGCCCTCATTAAACACATCTGGAATAAATATGATTTTACCCACATCTTTTCAAACTGCTCTATGCGACACAATTTCCAATGACAGCTAATAAAATGGGCATGAATCGTTAGATACATGATTAATCTTTAACAGCCACGTAGGAAGTATTTCAAGATTGGGGGGGCTAACTTTGAAATACTGAGATTTTTTGCATGGTAATTGCATTGCGCTAAAAACTCGTATTTTAGTTACTATGATTTTCAAAATTATTGGGGGGGCTCAGCCCCCCCTAGCCCCCCCTGTTCCTACGGGCCTGTTTAACATTACCCAAACTGTGCTACAAAATACCAATTAAATCAATGGAAATTCACTTTTTTTCCCTCCAGTAAATAGATCCAGTGTAATTTGTAAACAACTAACATGGTGACCTCCGTTAAAGAGGCATGCGCACTCAGCGGAATTTGAATATTGTACAGTCTGGTTCTCTAACCCTAATAATCATTCCGCACAAGGTGCCTTTGTCAACTGCGAAATTCACTACTAAACCATCCTGTAGCATGTCAGAGATATTATAATTCTGCCAAGTCAAGCGCATTGATGATATCACCATGTTTTGATTTCTGGTGAAGTAGGTCAACAGTTATTTATGTTGAAAAGTACAGATTTGCACGTAGGTAAGATTTAGATATTAACAAACATCAGTCTCTTTGTCAAGATTAATCATTTACCTAATGATCCATGCCCATTTCATTAGCTGTCATTTAAAACTTTGTCGTATAGAGCCTTTTGAAAAGATGCGGGTAAAATTGTATTTATTCCAGATGTGTTTAATGAGGGCTGATATGAAGGGGTCTGCTAAGACCAATCACAAAAATAGCATTGGAGCAGACCCTTCAGACTGAAGGTAGTTACCTTGATGACCTTGCTGATCACATGTACAAACACTTCAAATAGTCATAAAAGAGCATGCATTCATAATTTTTTATCCATGAATGATTTGTTGTTTGACATTGAACAAAAGTGTTGCAGAACTTTCTTCAAAAGTGTTTGGGAATTGTCTTCAAGTCTGTTGGGTAATACCTTCATTCTGAAGGTCTGCTCCGATGCTACTTTTATTTCTGGTCTTCGTAGGTGTGCGAAGAACAGTAACAACAATAGGATTGGAGCTGACACCTTCACACTAAAGGTAGTCGAGGAACTGTCTCGTCCGGGAACTGCCTTGTTCCAGTTTTAACCCACCCACCCTCATCCCCCCAAAAATGTTACCGAAACCATCCGTAAATCAAACGATCAACAGGCTAGTTAGCCGAAATCAGGAAGTTATTAAATTTTAAAAATCGTTGAAGGCATTTACCAACACTGATCCAAGTCTTCACGGTAAAAGATCGTTACTTCAGAAATCCCATAATAAATTTCTCAATCACTCAAAGCATGTAAATATTTGAAGCTGAGCTTTTTTTATGTGTCATCTCTAAATATATCGTTGGGGATACTGTGCGTTATCAAAACGCTAACATGAAGTAGATCTGTCAGGGAAAACTCTGTGGACAGTTGGAGATCTCAAGAAATGCGAACAAATTTCATTGACTTTCACCGCGGCTTTACCTTGAATTACTTAAAACTTTTAGGTTGTAGGGGCTTAAATTGCACCATTTACTCCCTAGGCTCGTTAGAGTACATTATTTACAAAACGAAAGTAGCACGTCTTGCGCCTTCGGTTTCACTAGTGAACTTGCCACTAAACGACCGAAAAATTGCGATTTGTTTCGAAACCCCCGCCCCCTTTTTCCCACGCAGGGTAGGCCTAAATACTCGATGGAAGTTTTTTACGAAGTGGACGAAATGGAAATCGTCTCTGCCTGACATTGATCATACCTACTTGATATGGGATCACATTAATCATATGTTTTTACAGAATATTGCATGCTATATGCACTTTTTCCTCATAGTTTAGCCTTTCAATGCTCTTTTTACCCTTCAGTTGGAAATTTTGGTAATGAAAATGGCGGGCGAAATGGAAGTCTTTGATGAAATTGAAAATAAATCGAACTGGAAAACATGAAGTGAAAATGGGTAGAGTCTATATTTTACAGGAATTCAAATGAATGTAACACAAACTTTTGGTATTTGATCCCCATTTTTTTGTATCCGATGGAAATTCTAATACCAACTAGATGCAATGGAAATCGACAGAGGATGTCAGGGATTATATATACACATGTAGATCCCTGATGAAATGGAAATTGTCACGTCTCAAATTTCATACTTACTTAAAGTCAAAATAATCTTTTAGCAATATCATTTCAATATCTTTTTAAAGAATGTCACATGGCATATGCAATTTTCCGCTAAATGTTCATATTTCAGTGTCAAAATTGTCTTTTACCCAGTGGAAAAATGTTTACAAAACAGAAATGGTTTATTGAATCGAATCAGAGGTTAGCCCTGCTGAAAGTTAGGCTAAAGATGACACACTGTGTAAAATACCACATTCTGTCTAGAGTGTGTTTCGTTTTCATGTTCAAATAATAAAAAATAAATTACTTGCTCGGGCAATGATCATCATGTTTCCATAATTTGAAATTGCAATCCATGCCTCACCACATGAAGGAAGTCTTGACTGTGGCCCATCAAGTTTTAGTTTAAACATATTTTATTTGCAAAATCAACAAAAATGTACAAGATAATTTACAAATACAGTTCAAAATATTTCATGCAAAGTGATGAACCGTGAAGAACGAAAGCAATGCTTATAATGTTCTTCTCCGAGTTGAAAGCCAAAACTAGCGAGTACAAATCATAAATTTAAACTAATATGCTATACAGCGAGAGAAAGATAATATTATTAATAATTGTTTTGGAATAGAAGAAAGATTTTTTGATTTATAACTATGAAATGAGTATGAGAATTACAGGAGAGAAAGGGGAAACATAATATAATGGAAAAGATAGGGTAAGGAAGATAAGGTAATGGAGTGTTCTTAAATGGCTTTCATACGATGAGAATATAAATTTGTTCCATTCTATATTAAGTGTCTGTATTCTTGATAAAAATTTTATAAAGGTAGAAAACAAAATTATCATACTGGAGGGGCGGAGTGCACAAAGTTTTTAAACATAAAACTTTGTATTTCAACGTTTCGTGTGATTTTAAAAGCAGGAATAGAGAATCAAAACGTAATTCATCTCTAAAACGGTCAGCGTCAACAATGTATGAGTGAACCGCTGAAAATATTTTTTCGTTATCAGCAAGACTGAGAGTCTCATCTCCAAAAAGAAGTGTGTGCAGGCTTACAGTGGAAATTTCTGATACGCTTTGAAATAAACTGTCTTTAAAGTCACGATAGTATCTGCAATCAAAGAAATAATGCTGATTTGATTCAGTTTCGCCACAAGCACAAAGACGTCACAATCAGAATCATGAGTGTTACTCAAATATTGAAATTTGTTTGTGGAAAGGTGGACAACATGGTGAGATAAGAACAAAACAAACCGTGCATTAATTATTGGCAACTATCCTTGTCTATTTAAAGGTTTTTTAAAGGTGGTGCCCATGGTTGTGAGATAGAGCGTCAGCCTCATAACCATTAGGTCCCGAGTTTGATACCCGGGAGTGGGTGTCAACATTTTTCACTGGCCCACATGCTCGGCGCGAATACTGGTGTAGTTCCAAGGAAGCAGAATCGAGAGAGATTATTAGAAATTGTATACAAGAACTTGTAATCGATATAAGATAAATATGTTTAAACTAAATGTTTTTAAAACATGTTGCCACCTCGATTCCTAATGCTTGCCTGCGTAACATGTTCGACACTTACCATATTGATTCTTTACCAAACTAGCAAAACTTTGGACTTGTCGAGTTCGAAACCTTGTGAGGCGAAAAATGAGTGAGAGACAGACAGACAGACAGACAGACAGACAGACAGACAGACAGAGAAACAACTGCATACCAGCATTTTCCCTAGCAAAACTTTGGCCTTGTCAAATTCGAAATCATTTGCAGACGAAAAATGAGTGAGAGAGACAGACAGACAGACAGACAACTGCTTGCCAGCATTTTCTCCTTCTCACACAATGTTCACAAAAATCTTTTACAGGGACATGAAACTCGGCATCGTAATGTAAAGGTGTTAAGGTTTTTTTTCTTGACAATCATTAAAATGCTTTGTTTTCTTTTTCAGTTATCATAACCTGTAACCCGCATTATATTTTGTAGTCAAGTACGAACAAAAAAAAAAACAAATGAACACATGCATAGCTGAAATACAAACCGCCCCTGGTGAGATTCGAACCCATGACGGGCAAATATCCTCGCTAACGCTGAAGTTATTGTATTTAAATCGGGAAGAAGCCATGCATGAAGGAGTGGTCTCCCGTTATATTAAGGGAACGATGAAACTTTGACAAAAGAGTGCCTTTAAAATCACTTTTAGATGATTTGACATTATTGCAGTATTTTTCTTACATAACTGTTGTCTACACCACTTCTGATCTAAAACAGGGATCGTACATACGTGTGTGTATCAGATCCCTGTCTAAAATTAATGTCCTTATAAATTCCATTTTGTCAAGCAATTTCCATTCGATTTCGTAGCATAAATGTAATTCCATGTGGAGTGTGAACACAAATATGACAAGGCACAATAAATGTCCAAATATGAAAAAAAAATCACCGCAGCGTCTCATTGAGACTAATCATATATTATTATTTTAAGAATTTACGGAGAGTGTAATAGATCTGCTCATTATTATTTGTTTTTGCTTTTTCAACTTTAAACCTTTGTCAGTTCTATCCACCAGCTGTTCCATGTCGCCTGGAAAACGGCACAGGAAATAAAACGAAAATAGTTTTTCCGTAAACTTAGACAGCCCATGGTAATAATTTGTGCCACTTTTAGAAGTTTCTGTTTTTCATGAACACTTAAAGTACGTTCTTTTCTCTCGATTTACACCGATTTTCGTCAATGGAAAGTTATTGGTGGCACGAACCGGAAACCGAGTGGAAAAAAATATGGTCCAAGGGAGAAAACTCGAATATACCGATATCACTTTCCTCATGACAGAGTTACGTTCCTTATATTTGTGGACGGCAGAAAACCAAGGACGAATAAATATCATTGCAGGTTATGAAGACGATCTCGCAAAAAATGTTCGTAAAGCTGTCATTATTTCTGAAAAAATTGAAGAGAGGATTGCAGATGCTGCTACTGCTGAAAATACCATGACAGTAGGCAGAAGAAAGAAAACCAATTGCAGACCTGGTTACTATTTCGTAAATAGGTGGTAGTCTCCCTTGTATTTCGTCACATTTGTAAACAAGGCGACCGCCAAAATTTAACCTTGGAAACAACAATTCTGTTATCAAAGTAAGAACTCACGTAGAATCTGAATATAATTTTAATAATAAAATACATGTATATCAATTGATGATTGTATACGATAAATTAAGCTTTGTAATGTTACAGTGTAAACTTATACACCAACGTCATGTTTTCGATCAATTAGGTTTTCGAGGTTATTAAGAAATATCCATCGCATACCAATATCGACTGAATTGTCGAATTCCAGTCATGTCTTTGGCCATTGATCATTGTAAGGAACAGGAGACAGTAAGTGAAAGTATGCCTGAATCTTCCGAGCTATTAAATGGAGATAAAAGCTAGATCTATGGCTTTTCTCGATATTTCTTGTGTATATTCCAGTTTAGATCCCCTTTTTCTTTGAGTGGAAGGGGATTGTAAGAGGGTTGCTCACTCTATTTATTTGAAAGCATAATCCCTTAGACAATAAATATATTTAAAATATCGCAACAGCATCCTACCTTTGACTGAAAGATACCAGCGGGCAATCATAACTTTAAGAATTAGCACTGACTAAAACTCGGATATACTTATGAACGTGCAATCTGATCTTGAATGTACATGGTCCAATCAGAACATTTCTCCAAAAGAAAACTTTGAAATAACAAAGTTTTGTTTTTTAAAATCGGCTTGAAAGTTTTATTTTACTTATTTAGCAGAATAAGGATTAACAGTGGATCCGGAATTTTCGGTTGACTGTATGGGTATAAATTAACCCCGCACCGGTTCTTAAAGTTTCAGTGTGACTGTTTGTAATGGTTGAAAAAAAGACTATTCCGGTGGGGGGGGGGGGGGGAGGGGGGAAGTATCAATAAGGGAGATTAGTCTTCATAACTAATGGATTAAAAAGATTGTACGAGTTTTTTCCCTTTGACCATAAAATCACAATGGAATCTGACGGTGACCGTTTCCAGACCCGAGACCAAGCCACATCGATATCTAGGAGCTTTATTTCTCTCTTTTTCTTTATTAGCCCAACTAACTGAAAGCCAACAGAGCTTATATCATGGGGTGGGTTCCGTCGTGCGTCTGTTCGTCTGTCCGTCCGTCCGAACGTCCATCTGTTGGTCAGTCATTTTCTTGTTTCAATACGCGATAAAGTCTGCATTTGTGGTCAGATTTTCGGGAAACTTGCACAGTTTGTTTATCTCATCAATAGCTGTAACATTATTGATTTTGAAAAAAAAATCCAACAAACAGTATGGAAAAAGTAGCCATTTCAAGTTATAAATTTCCATTTCTTGTTTATGCAATGGAGGCTGTATTTGCGGTCAGATTTCCATGAAACTTGCAGAGTTTGTTTATCTTATCAATAGCTTCAACCCTATTGATTTGGAAAAAAATCCAATAAACAGTATGGGAAAAGTAGCCATTTCAAGTTGAACATTTTCATTTTCTTGTTTACATGATAACATCTGCATTTGTAGTCAGATATTTTCATGAATCTTGCAGACCTCGTTTATATCATCAATACCTTAAGCCCTATCAAAGTTGAAAAAATCCAACAAACAGTATGGGAAAACTAGCCATTTCAAGTTGAAAATTTTGATATCCTATTTACATGATGAAGTTGGCGGATTTTCATAAAACTTGCTGAGTTGCATTGTCTCATTAACAGCTAGAACCGGATTGATTTTGAAAAAAAAAAAAATGACAATCAGTATGGGAAAAGTAGCAATTTAAAGTTGATAATTTCCATTTCTTGTTTAAGCAATGAAGTTCACAATGTTGATTAAATTCTTTTGAAACTTGCAAAGATTCATCAAGGGATTGAATTCTATCAAAAGTGAAGAAAAACTAGTCAACTGTTAAGGAAAAGTAGCCATTTGATGACTTAAGTGTTTTTTTTCTCAACAAAGTCCACATTATTAGTCAAATTAGAGATTTACTACGGCCCAGGTCGACACCGACTGGAAACTTGGTCTATTTTTACATGAGCAACTCCCTCATTTACACACCAGAAATACACAGACGAAGCTTCAAACATATAGTGTCCGAAGAAGACATTATGGAAAATAATTACATGTTTTTTATGTCGTGGAATTAAAGCGTCATTAGTGATGTTCCAATCATTTGACATTCCCACAATGCTTTTTTTTATATCTGGTGCGAAACCTAAAAATACTTTTACCCTTTACCAAACGACTAAATTTTATACAGATCCGAATTGAAAGCACATGCAGACGACTAAATGTAACTTGAAAACTGAAATTTGTTTCCAGCAGGGTAGAGAACATTGTTACCAGCATTTTCTCCTTCTCCCTCAATGTTTTCAAATGGCTTCTATGTCGGGGGTGTCAAAAGTAGGGATTGTGTGGTAATGGGTTAAGAGGCTATGTAGCCTTTGAAGGGAACATCATCAAAATTTTTGTGTGTGTAATTTTATGATTCTTAATTATTGATGATTTGTATCGTTTCCTCATATAAATCAGTGATATATACATATTTCTTAATCTGGCGAGATGTGAAAAATCTAAATACTCACCTTTAAAGTAACCCGACAGAAACTACTTACCTTTCCTCATTATTTTGCATACCATTGAAAAAATTTAACTTCTTTTCTGCTGTATGATACTTTTAAAGAAAAGATCTTACACCTATCATTGTTAGAAAAGGAGCAGTTGCTACTATTATTTCTGTGTCAGAAAAACGCATGTACACATACAGTAATGGTTTATGTGGTAAGGTTTAAACATATCAGACTACAAGTTTGTACAAGAAAAGGATTATCTGTTATCAAATATATTTGCTACTCCATACCCCAAAGTATCGAATAGTGACAGCAATGCCTGTATACAGGTCTGCAAGGGGCCCAGACAATAGACGTACATATCAATATTTTTGACCAATCAAAGAACACTTTTTATTCATTTTTTATCAGTACAGAGAAGTAGGTTAAAGGCAAGCCCATTTGGCTTTACTGATATAGAAGTGAGTAAATTGAATTCGCTGATACATGTACTTTTGCTCATTTCCTGAAAAGGGAGGTAACTATTAACTCCCTTTATAAAAGTGTATAGTGGTTTTATATTCATAAATCATAATTCTAAGAAGGAGAAAAAAGGGGGGAAAAAGTGACTCTGTTGAAGTAGTAGAATCTGAAATTTTGTCATGAACAATGCATAATTTTGTTTATTCAAGGATGTTTTATACTTTTTCAAACAGTAATTTGAACATATTCACCCTTTTCTAGACAATTCCTGAATTTTATCATCCCTTAGTAATGAGGCTTTGGAAAACATTAGTACAAGCATCTTCTCTTTTCCCTACAATGTTTTCTATCCTAATTAACCCATTACCACACAATCCCTACTTTTGACGCCCCTGAGAAAGAAGTCTTTAGAAAACATTGTGGGAAAAGGAGAAAATGCTGGTAACCAGCATTTTCTCCTTTTCCCACAATGTTTTCTACCCTTCACAAAACAAATTTCAAATTTTCAGTCACTTTTATTATGTTGTCTGCAAATGCTTTCGATTTGGACAAACCTGAAATTTTGTCGTTTGGTAATGAGTTAAGATTATCAATCTTCTGAGTCTCATTAAACTGTGATCTGTAACTGCTTTCAATTTGGACAAGTCTACAATTTTATCATGAGGCAAAATATTAACCCTTTACCACACAATCCCCAGTATAAATGACCCCGAAAAAGACACCTTTTGAAAACATTGTGAGAAAAGGAGAAAATGCTGGTAACCAGCATTTTCTCCTTTTCCCTCAATGTTTTCTACCCTAACCAAGACAGAAATCAAAATTTGAACTACATTCAAATTGTCATCTACAACTACTTTCAATTTAAATCAGTGTAAACTTATGTTGTCTTATAAAGAGTTAATCCTTTACCAGATATGCAAATTTGAGGGCTTTTCCATTTCAGCAGTAAATACAGATATGATGTCAAAAATATGGACAAATTAGGATACAAATGTCTGATTCAGTGGAAAACATTGTGGGAAAAGGAGAAATTACTCGTTAAGAGCAATTTCTCCTTTTCCCACAATGTTTTCAAAAGCTTTCTATTGTTTATATGTCAAAATGAGTATCTATGGAGTAAAGAGTTTAAGCAGCAGCTCCCTTATTCATATGTTTGCATTGTTTCAGCAGCATTCGGCAATCCAGTATGGCTAGTGTTACCAGCAGGGTTCCAAAATATCACTCTATCCACTGATCCACTCTTGACCCGCGTATGACCCGCTACATCATAAAGGCAGGGCTACAGAATAGCAGGGTCTACTGGCTAAGAAAGTTTGGCCAAAAAAACAAAAAATTCAGAGTAAAGTTTGGCCAAAAAAACAAAAAATTCAGAGTGAGTATGAACCCATATTTAATGATTCAACTAATGACTTTCTACAATACGAATTTTAATATACTTACAGAGATGTAGATAAACTGATTTTAAAGTTTAAAAATCTCCATTTATTGGATTTAGTACATCTGTAGAAGAGAATTACCGGTAGTCAAAGAAAACAGGCACACATCATCATGTATTTAATAAAAATAATGTTACGGGAGACCACTCCTTCATGCATGGCATCATTCAGATTTAAATACAATACCTAACAACTGGATTAGGGAGATACCTCTTTGGCTCAGTGGTTATGGTATTGGTCTTTTAAGCCTTTACCACACAATCCAGACTTTTAACGATCCTGAGAAAGAAAGCTTTTGAAAACATTGTGGGAAAAGGAGAAAATGCTGGTAACCAGCATTTTCTCCTTTTTCCACAATATTTTCTACCGTTCCCAAACTTAATTTCAATGTTTCAGTGGCATTTATTATGTTGTCTGCTCGTGTTTTCAATTTGGACCAGTCTAAAATTTTGTCATTTGTTAACTCTTTACCACACGAGAAAATTTTAGACTGGTCCAAATTGAAAGCATTTACAGACGACAAATTAAAGGTGACTGAAAAATAAAAATTTGTTATGAATAGGGTAGAAAACACAGTGGGAAAAGGAGAAAATGCTGGTTACCAGCATTTTCTCCTTTTCCCACAGTGTTTTCAAAAGGCTTCTTTCTATGGGGCGTCAAAAGTAGGGATTGTGTGGTAATGGGTTAAAGGCTTAAACCTCAAAACAAGGAAATTGCCTGTCATTGGTTTGAACCTCAGCAGAGGCAGTTTGTATTTCAGCCAAGCATTTTCAGCTTTGCATGGCTTCGTCCCGAATTAAATGCAATACCTAACAACTGCAGTATGGAGACGTCCCTTTAGCAAGTGGTTATGGTTATTGGTCTTTTAAAACTTGCAAAACGAGGATATTTGCCTGTCATGGGTTAGAATCCCACCATAGGCGCTTTATATTTTAGCCATGCATTTGCTGCGAACTTTCATGTTCGTAAGAATTTCAACTTAGTTTTTGATGCTGTAATTTACATTAAAAGAGCTGTTCTTTTATTTGCATTTTGTTCTCTAGGTCTAAAAGCCATGTAAATGTAAATGTAAACAATTGTCAGTAAATTTTGTGCATAAGACTGTTTACATTCAGCTTTTGACAAGGAAACATCCTTGCATAATGCACATAATCAATATACAAATGATACAATTTGCTTTTGAAGGACTTTAAAAAGACATTGATGACAAATTGTGGAACTACTTGAGTTCCCCATCTACTGATTTTAGTCAAATGTAGAAATGTGCTTAACCCATCACCACACAATCCCTACTTTTGACGACCCTGAGAAAGAAGCCTTTAGAAAACATTGTGGGAAAAGGAGAAAATGCTGATAACCAGCATTTTCTCCTTTTCCAACAATGTTTTCTATCCCTCCCAATACAAATTTCAATTTTTCAGTCACTTATATAATCTCGTCTGCAAATGCTTTCAATGTGGACCAGTCCAAAAATCTGTTGTTTGGTAAAGAGTTATATCATTAAATTTGCAATATCTATGCCCCCCCTAAGAATGAAAAGAAGTTTCAGATTTGTGATTGGAAATCAATCTTGATCAACAGAAAATTATGCCAGATCAAAATTGTAAACAATGGAATTTGCAATCTTCATCTGAAAATAGAAAGCTAGATTACCAATACTAGTTCTTTCAACAAGGAAAATGAGGCACTTGTCTTTTTCTACGATCATGTCTTTTTTCATTCTTTTAGCAGTCCAAAAAGCCAGTCACATGACAAGCATCAAGGGGTAACTTGACTTAACAAGTGGATAGGATCCAAGTCCAGACTTACATTTTCAGTCTCTCATAATCTTTGCAATCTAGCAACCTCCAGGTGTAATATTTGTCATGAAGCCACAAGAATGACTTACATTTTGTAGAGTATTGACGAAATTGATTATATTTGGCCTAAAATGAGTAAATGGGTAGGTCTAAGATCAACAGTTTTTACTTTAGCTTGTTTTCAAAACCTCTACGACAGAGTTAAAAGATTTTCTTCCACAAAAACTTCTTCTAGAAATATAATTCTCAGGTATGACAAGTAATTGTTACTGCATGGTGTATCATGCCATTTTCTACATTATTTCAATTATTGCAGTAGCAAGTGCACCTATCCATGCATTCCTGGAGTTTCTTTGACCATTCCTCAGCACAATATTCTTTCCAAGCCACTGGCTGCTATCTGATATAACTTTTTGTCCAAATAATGGTCAGTGACAAGAGAAAACTGAATCCTGTCACAATGACTATCATCAATCCTAGAAAAGAAATTGACTAGCCTGGGATCAAATCACTGACCCCCTGTTCTCAAGTCTTGTATGCTATTGACTAAGCTACAAAGGCTCAGCCCAGTGTAATAAGGCCTGTCTGACTGCACACACATAAAAGATACACTTAAAAGTCTACAAACTAAAAATAATCTTTCAATGTAAAAAAAAATTGTATTGATGAGAACCAGACTTTATACTAAAGAGACATCTTTAAGGTTTCTTTTTCTTAATATTCTTTCCATTCGATTTAGCAAATAAAGAGGGGTCAATTTTATCAGCTTCAAGTCCTTTCACAGAAAACAATCTCTCTGCACGCTGTTCAAGTGTTCCACCACATTTTAATCCTCGTCGCATGAGCTCTGCCTTTAACACCTCCATCCCAAAGGATTGCACATCTGTGACACTTCTCATATCATCCAAACAGAATTCTTTTTCCTGCAACATAATGAAAATAAGTTGTATCTTGTATTCCAGTTAAAACTGAATTCATTACCAAACGACAAAAATTTAGGTTTGTCCAAATTGAAAGTATTTACAGATGACAAAATAAAGATGACTGAAAATTTGAAAATTGTTTTGTGAAGGGTAGAAAACATTGTGGGAAAAGGAGAAAATGCTGGTTACCAGCATTTTCTCCTTTTCTCACAATGATTTCTACAGGCTTCTTTCTTGGGGTTGTCAAAAGTAGGGATTGTGTGGTAATGGATTAAACTGTTTGGAGGTAATGTTAGCTTTATTGCTGGGGCAAAAACAGGACACTTTTTTCTTCAAATGATTATAATACATCAACCATTTACACTACTATAGCTGTGGCGTAACAAAATTGGCATATAGAACAGTGTGTTGTTAAATTTCAGAATGTTCTCTTTCTATTTGTCAGCACTCCAGATGGAGGGCGTGATTTTGATTTCAAAATTAAAAACGTTAATTATTCTCCTCTTAACCCTAAGTTATTGGTTCTCATTAGAAATTGTCTAATCAAGATGAGTACCATCACATTCAGTTAGGAAGAGAAATAATGGATTTAGAATACCATCATCTCTCTTATCTGGAGCTCTGATTTATTGTTTTGATACCAGCGCCACTTCCCTTGTTGAAACCTAAGTTTTAACCAACCTACCTAAGATGTTTATTACTTTTGAAACACCATGAAAAAAGGAGGGGCTGAATCACAGGCACAGTATTTCTGCCTTACAGTAAGTATAAGTTGATTCTCTGATTTCAAGGGACGTAGACTTCATGGTGCTTGGTAGAATTTCCGGGATAGTGGCATTTATGTTGTCTTCTTTGTACTGGTCAATGTTTTTTTCTTCACAAAAGTCCAAATTTCAACTTGTCGTACCCTGTTGTCTTCAGATTATTTATAGCATAAAATGACAAAGTTGTTAAGAGTATTAATTGACGATCGAATCAAAAGGAAAGATGTGCATGTTGATCTTTATTCACCTTCATAATCTGTTAGGGGTAAAATGATTTTAAGAAAAAAGTTTAAAGAAATTCAATGTGTTAGGCTGCCATTTTGTGTCAATTTTGGGTAGCTTTAACATCTTGCAGGAGAGATGAATTAAACTGTTTTTTCTCATGCTTAGCCATTGAACTGAAGAATTTTTGTATAAATTTAAAAACAAAAGATTGCATGTTCAAGTTCTAGTTTTGCTATCAATTGAGAATATGAATGATTAAACCCAAACACAAAATCTGTGTGGAGAATGCGGCATGTTTGTAATAATAAAAGAACAAAGGCATGTAACTGTGAAAGCATCGCCTCTATACTATGGGTATTGATAATCTGTCAAAATGACTTAACAATGGCATGTGTATATCTTTTTAACATTTTTCAGAAACCACCCCTAATAAAGACATGTATTTTCAAATATGTGAAAAAAATCTGATATAAATTGATACTAGACTGATACTCAGTTTTTCACATATACTTTGAACCAGTCAAAAATCGCTCTAAGTAGTATGTATCAATATTTATGAAACCAGTCCACAATATAACATGTCAACATTGTGTAATACACAATCTGGCCACATCCGATTTATCTGTTAAGGTTAGTACTGTTTTTGAACCCTTCATTCCCGATTTTTTCATTCCGGTTCTGGAACGAGGATTTCCGGAATAAAAAGTAAAAAAAATGTACAGAAAATATTTGTTCCTTAAGGTAAGACCTGTATAATGGAAAACAGTTATTTCCACTGAAATATCATCCTGCAAAATTAGCTATAATTAAAAATGAGTATTATTGAACTACTTTCACCTTTTCATTTTTTCCATTTTTTCCTTCTTTGAATTATCATTTATAAATCTAAAACCACTATATTTTCAATTGAAAAAGCGATCATAATTACCTCCCTTTTTAGAAAACAAACAAAAGTATAAAAAAAAAAGTTTCAAGATAGACATAAACGGAATTTCTGATCCGTTAGAAATGTGCAAAAATATTATTTCGGCATAAATCCTTATTTATCCTTATTTAACAACTAATTAGAATTTTTGCCCAATGTTCACCGGAAGTGCATTACACAGGTCTTACCTCAATGTTTTCTTCCAGATCCAGAGATTTCTGGAAAAATGCATCCCCGATTAACGAGGTTTGACTGTATTACCAATGTACCAGATACAAAGGATATTTATCTACATGTACCTTTATAAAGAAGCTGCAGCAGGTGACTTTGCAAATATTCTCATGAAAAATAGATGGTCAAGATGAATTAACCATCACCACACAATCCCTACTTTTGACAACCCTGAGAAAGAAACCTTTAGAAAACATTGTGGGAAAAGGAGAAAATGCTGGTAACCAGCATTTTCTCCTTTTCCCACAATGTTTTCTACCATTCACAAAACAAGTTTCAAATTTTTAGTCACTATTATTTTGTCTGCAAATGCTTCCGATTTGGACTAACCTAAAATTTTGTCATTTGGTAATGAGTTAATATGATAGAAAAGATATGAGAACATCATAACAAAAATATAAATACATGTAGCTTGTAACAAAAGCAATTCCTCCTCTTTCCACAACACTCTTGAAACTGGCCTACTGAGAGACAAAAGAAATAGATGTACTAGTAGTCTGCAGGGGGTAACATCATAATTTTTAACATGTAACAAAATTTCAGTTTTGTCAAAATTGAAAGTGTTTGCAGGCAACAAGTATTATGCTATGTAATTAATGGGTTTGGTTTTTACAAGTAAGAAAACAGTGTGGACAATGGAGAAAATGTAGGTTTCCAGCATTTTCTACTTTTCCCACAATGTTTTCAAAAGCCGTTTCCTCAGAACCGTTAAAGCATTGGATTGTTTGGTAAAGGCCTGAGAGTGGTAGAACAAGTAAAAGATGGCATCGTGGAAATATGCTAACCTGTGGTACTTCACCACTGATAGGTGTTGCAATTTCTGTTAAACATTTGATTGTTACCTCTCCTTCAACAGAGATCCCTATGGTACTTTGATTCACCTCTTTATTCAGCTCCATTTCTTTCTCATCTATAAAACTTTTAGGCTCACTCAACTTGTCTTCAGTATTATTCCCATCAAAATATGACTTTGGAGGTCCCTGTTCCAAGTCTCCAGAGGTATTGATATTGGTGCTCTGTCCATTTGTATGCTTGTTTTCATTTGCACTATTCATATCTGATGAACCAGACATCCCACTCGTTCCTGGCATGTATGACATTGATAGCTCAGGGTTTATAGGAATGTTGGGTTCTGGTGAATCAGAAGATTCATTTTGCTCTTCTTCACCCTCACTGTCAAGGTCACTAACGTCCGAATCAATACCAAGCCTTAATAGAAAACAACATTTTACTAGAAACACGTAATCATTTGTCAATACTAGTGTCCCTGTTGAACAACTAAATGTGTTCTGAATTTGTTTTCCATTCTGAAATACACACCTTGCTGTGTGATTGGCCAATCTGTTCCGCTTGGCCATTCAGATGGCAACTTTTAGTATTAAGAATTCAAATAAAAGTTACAGTGGTATATGAATATGCTCCCTATGATAGCCCTCTACTGGTAACAAGCATTAGAAATGAAGAATTTCCACAACATTTTTCTTGTAGCTATATATTCTTCACCAAACGACAAAAAAGTAGACTGGTCCAAATCGAAAGCACTTGCAGTAGACAAAATAAAAGTGACTGAAAATTTGAAATTTGTTTTATGAAGGATAGAAAACATTGTGGGAAAAGGACAAAATGCTGGTTACCAGCATTTTCTCCTTGTCCCACAGAGTTTTCTAAAGGCCTTTTTAGTAGGGGTTGTATGGTAATGGGTTAAGCAGAACAATGTCAAACTGTCGATGTTGTGGATTCATTGGACTTCGATTTCAGTAAGTATCCATAAAAAATGTTTCTAAGAAGATTTTGTAACTTTAAAATTGAATACCCAATTTTCTCTAGTCCTTCTGCAACATCAAATTCTTTGCTAAATGATTCTGTGAATGAATTAGCCTGGGAAACAGCTTTTGAAAACTAGTATTTAAAGGATAAAATAAAATGCTGGTTACTAGCATTGCATCTTTTCATACAATGTCTTCTACATTTTGAAAGGTAAGTCCTACTTTTGATTTACATTTTCTATGACAAACCCCACCATTTGAGTCATAGATTATATGCTATCTGCAAGTTCTTCCATTATGTTACCTTTTACAGATAAATATTTCAAAAATCTTCATGGTAAATGCATCAAAATTGGTCTGCTGAAAAAAATATATGTACCATATACGAGGTATGTCCATAAAGTTTGTGGACAATGGCGATAAGTAAAAACTTACATACTTTAGCAAATTTTATTGTCTCTTTTACTTTTTGGTATATCCTAAGCATTCTTTGTAAGAAATACAAAAGATATTGTGCCAACAGTGCGAAGTGTACCAATCATACTTTTATCCTTTATCAAACAATCCCTGGTTTGTACGACCCTGAGATAGAAGCCTTTTGAAAACATAGTGGGGAAAGGAGAAAATGCTGGTCACCAGCATTTTCTCCTTTTCCAACAATGTATTCTACCCTACTGGGGAAAAAAAAAATAAATTTTTGATTTACGTTTAATTTGTTGTATGTAAGACCTTTCAATTTGGACCAGTCTAAAATTTTGTCGTTTGGTAAAGAGCTAAACGATGTGAGCAGGACTCAGGGCACTCCAAACTACACAATGAAATTGATTGTTCTAATTGTCATCTGCAGTCTATAATCTGACTAAAAATTAACTGATCCTTTTCAAATTATATTCTGTGACTAAGGAATGATATCAGCATAATTTCCAGAGCATATAAATGACAACATCGAAGCTGTTTTAACTCTGCGTTCACAACTTCTGAAACACCCCAAAGATGTTTTTATCAAATAAGGCAGAATTTATTAATATCACATGACAACGGACATAAAGTTTGATGAAAATCTTTAAAAAAAAATTGCCAGTAAACATCATGAAAATGCTGTCTGAAGCTACAGGTTTAAAAGTTGCACAGGAGATTTTTGGACTGACGAAATTTAACCGACAGTGATACAAGATACAGGTGATCAGGCATCATCGGACCTGAAATGTGTTGTAGTGAAAAGTCAATATTTCTAGAAGATCTGCACTGTGTTTGATTATGTCATAATTACATTTTTATTCTGCAGTCAGCACCTAGCACTTTGTCAATAAAATGTTTGAGAATGATGTAGCGGTGTCGTGACAACGTCAACACCTGCTCCACGTCCTTACTGATATGTGCAGGCTAGGACAAATGAATGAAAAACCATTAGTCTATAGTAATAGCATATTTTTTTCCATGTATTGGTAGAGAAAACTTTGCTCTTTACGATAAAAGAACTTTCCTGGGCCTTATATGTAAATTTGTTAACTTGTAAGCTATGTCCACGAACTTTACAGACATACCTCGTATAGTTCAAAAATACATACCACTCAGTACCCTTTTTCTTTTTCGACACAGTTGATGAGGTAACGGTTTCAGCCTTTCTTTTTCCTGACGGGGGATCAGTTGAGGTAACAGCAACTGTAGCTACTTTCTGTAAACCTGTTCAGACAGGGATAAAAGATATAAATTACTGTGTGAATAGGCTTACATGCAAACAGATTTAGTATACTATTGCATGAAGAATACTTTTTTGTGTAGCCGTCATCTGTTGTAAAACAATCCAAGAACAGAAAATTAAATTTGCTCCGTAGCGAAAATAAAATCTTGTAAATTTGTGAGGATTAACTGATGACAATTTATATACAGTTCAATTCCCCAGCGCTTTATCATTTTCAAATATTGGTATCAAAAATCGTCTTACACAAGGTTATTTACACTATAAATTGTTTTGTAAAAGGGTAAAAACACATCTTTTTCATTACAATAACTGTATACTTAACTCTTTACCAATGACAAAATTTTAGACTGGTCCAAACTGAAAGTATCTGCAGATGTCAAAATAAAAGTGAATGAAAATTTGATCTTTGTATCGAAGAGGAGAGAAAACATTGTGGGAAAAGGAGAAAATGCTGGTTAACATAAGTCGGCATAGTGTAGTAATGGGTTAAAATACCATGTCACTTCTATGTGAACAAATAATTCAAAATAACAATAGGACTAAAAATGTGGCCTCTAGACTGTCCACAAGGTTCTTCTTGAGAAATGTAACTTTTAATTATAAAATGAACACAAGCTTTCGGCGGTACAACCGCCTTCTTCAAGTGTGATCCTGTGATAGAATGCCTGCAGTAATGTTCAAGGTAACATTGATGTCACATAAACAACTAATACAAAGTCCCGGGATGAAGTCGTTGCAGCTTTCATCCAGCCAAATGGGCCCGAACCCAGACCAAAAATGCATCCGAACCATGCTCCTGCAAAGGGGGGCCCAATGCATCTCCGTGATACAGAATACCAAGCAATACAATACATAATCACGAATCCATAAAGTCCACCCTGTCTAATACCCGACTGAATCAGGAGGTAAACCATTACTTGGACATACAGAAAATTGGGAGGTTTCAGTCCATGCCAGCATGCGCTGACATCTGTCAATACCTTTTGGAGATGCATCAATACACTCCCCAACCCACAAAGCACAGATCATACTCACTAATTGCCAGAAGATCGAGCCCATGATAATGGACCAGGCCTAAGCTTGTACATTACCAATATAGGTTTATCAAGTATAAATTCACTGCATAGATTTAAAACTCTTTACCAAACACCAATATCCTAGACCAGTCCAAATACAACACATTTGCAGACGACAAAACTAATCCGACCCAAATGTTGAAATCTGACTTGGAAAGGGTAGAAAACACTGTAGAACAAGAAGAAAATGCTGAAAATTCTCTCTTTTACTTTTAGCAGTTCTGATACCAGGGACACTTTTTAAGTTCGTAGAGTAAGCCTATAACTTTTTAACGGGATTATGAAGTTGCATGATTTTTTACAAAGAACTTGCGTAATCAATCCTCTCTTGAATGGTGTCACGGTATGCGGCACACGAGATCCACGTGCACGCTGCGCTGGGTATTTTCAACACGTGGTTTTACACGCTGTAGTAAAATATAGCGTTCAATATGGATGGAAAAATCTCTGAATAGAGGGTATATTGTAAGATTCGAACACAGTTCGGGTTTCCGCCAACAGAAATTCATGCTGATTTGCAAAAAAGGTTTATAGGAATGGTGCTTTAAAATATGCTACAGTTTGCAAGTGGGTATGTTGCTTTAATGATGGTCTGGAGTCAATTGAAAATGACCCTCGGGTGGGTAGGCCGGTTTCCGTTTTGACGGAAAAGAACATTGCTACGGTGAAAACGTTAATTGAGGAAGATGCACGTTATACCGTGCAAGAGATAGAAGAATTAAGTGGCATTCATTCGTCAAGTGTTTTGAAGATCTTACGTGAACCACTTGGGCTATGTAAGGTCTGCGCGAGCTGGGTGCCCCATTTGCTCACTGACGAGCAGAAACAAAGTCAGATTAGACTTGCATCGCAAGTTATGGAAAAATATGATAAATGTGACCCATGTCATTTGGAAGAGATAGTTATAGGTGATGAAACCTGGATCTATCATTTTCAACCCGATTCTAAGGCTAAAAATAAGGTTTGGGTTTCATCTGAGGGCGACAGACCTTCATTGCGTGCCGTTGCAAAACATCAAATCGCATCTTGTATGCGATATTCTTTGATTCGAAAGGTCCAGTCCTTCAAATACCAGTCCCGAAAGGTAGTTCTGTCACTGGAAAGTTTTACAGAGAAAGTGTTCTTACTCAACTTGTTGATTTCTATCAGAAACGCAGACAGCGCACCGGTGTCCGCGGCATCAAATTACTCCCTGATAATGCACCGGCCCATATATCCGCTTCGGTACAGAAATATCTGAAAGAATCTGGGCTCGATGTCTTAGATCATCCCCCATACAGCCCTGACCTGACTTTTAGTTGTTCCTAAGACTAAAGGAAATGCTGGCAGGGCACCGTTTTGAATCCCATTGTGGTTTAGGCGGTGCGGTCTACCAGTGTCTGCAACATATACCTAAAGAGGACTACCGGGTCGAGATCCAGAAATGGGTAGATCGGTGTAAAAAGTGCGTGGAGGCAGACATGGCAAATTTCGAAGGTCTTAGATAAATAAATTTTGATATTTCAAGCGGTTTTAAAAGGACCGCCGTACTCTACGAACTTAAAAAGTGTCCCTCGTACGTCTAAAATAAGGTCTGCAAAGCTTCAGATTTAAACTTATACCTTTCTGTAATGCATCATCCTGATTCTCAGACAAGAGTTCTCTCTGTTTTTCATAGACTGGATCATCAAATTTGTGGTTAGGCATGGCACGTCTTCTTGCCATTCTCTCTTGGCGTCTCTGCTCTTTTTCACGATCTCTCTCCACTTTTTTGGCCAACCATTCTTTCAGACTGAAAGGTTGTCAAGAAGATGAAACTTTAGAATTTCAACCCCTTCCCAAACAATCCATGATTTTTACAACCAAGAGAAAGAAGAAGGCTTTTGAAAGCATTATGAGAAAAAGTAATGGTAACTACCCTTTTTCTCTTTTTCAAAGGATGAGATCTATATTCCCATCTAATCATCAGAACCAAACAAAAAAATCTGTTGTCTGCACATTTTCTCCTTTTCCCACAATGTTTTCCTCCCTTTCCAAAAACTAATTTCAGTTTTTGATTCACATCTGATTTGTCATCTGCAGATGTTTTCAAATTGAACCATTCTAAATTTTTGTCGTTTCGGATGCTGCAAAGTCCAAAAACTACAGTCCACTGCAGTGGGGCTTTTGTCTTCAAGTGGCATCGCAGATTTTGGCATGGAAGATGTTCTACAGCAAGACGATGGATAATGTGGCAGGCCTTCTAAGGTGAAATAAATGTTCAATCGAGGCTCAAGTGAAGAATTTGGTTTACAGTCACTGGTGACAGACACTGACAAGTTTAGTGGCAGAAATGGGTGTATAATCATATACGGTGTATGACATTTTGAAAAATAATGTGGGGATGTTAGAAGTGTGCGCACCGTGGGTGCCCCGCCTCCTTAATGACAGTGAATTTGAAAAAAGGGTTTGCTGCTCAGGGGAATTTGTTCAGTATGAGCATGAATTGACAGAACAGTGACCACAGATGAGACTTGGTTATGGCATTTTGACCTCGAAATGAAAGTACAGTTCTGTGTATGGAAAACCCAAAGGGCACCCCCACCGAAGAAGGCATGGGTACAGAAAAACGGCTGGAAACACATGCACATGTTTTTTCAGACAGAAAAGGAATGATCTTGCAGCATCAGGTTCCCGATAGCCAAACATTGACTGCCAGTGAGCTTTTTTTCATACCAGGAATGTTATTGTGGCATATGACAGTGACTGCCATTGGTATAGTGAAACCTACTCTAAATGGTTACAGAGACATAGGAAGCACATTGATTACTTTGAAAAGGTCTGACTGAATCTGCGACATACTCATGACATCAAATGTAATACGCCGGCATACTCTGTGTATGCCGCACTGTCTTCATGTAAATTGTCGTAACTTTACTATTGTTGAATGTATTTTTATAATTTTTTTACCAAAAATACAAAAAGGTTTATGATGATGAAAGAATCTTATCCCTACGTTGTTTTGTTTTTATTCTATAGCAACAGTCTACAAACTTCCCAATCACCCCTCGTATAGCACAGCCCTAAAACTGACAGACGTTTTCTAGAAGCAATCATTGAGAGTGCTTCATATAAACTGTAAGAAGCTGTTCCACAATCTATGTAAAATAAATAGGGATAAACTACACTGTAAACATCAACAAGTTTGACTTACTCTTTTTCATAATTAACATCTCTCATTCTTCTTCCACTCAGATCTCTGCAAGCTTCATGATTTGTTGTTTTTTCAATCTGAGCACCAATGGCACGCAGCATGGATCCAAAACCTGTAGAATTGGTATATGAAAAATACAAAATCTGATTCAAAGAAGCTGTTTTCTTTCATCAAAAACTCAGAAGTCAGGGCGGTTTTGTCTTCAGATATTAACAAGATGTCTGTTTGTCAAAAAGTCACTGCTACATTGATACAGGAAGTGGCACAGTTCATAAACTGATATCAAAACACCCATTTGACGTCTGCATTTTCACAGTTGACTTCCATGCTTACTACGCCCCCAATAATACACAAATAAAATCAAAATTCAATTTGCTTGCTTTACCCTGTTAATCTTTGAATTCCTCTAATAGGTTTGAGATTTTACATTAACCCTTTACCACACGACAATATTTTAGACTGGTCCAAATTGAAGGCATTTGCAGACAACAAAAAAAAAGTGACTGAAAATTTGAAATTCGTTTTGTGAAGGGTAGAAAACATTGTGGGAAAAGGAGAAAATGCTGGTTACCAGCATTTTCTCCTTTTCCCACAATGTTTTCTTAAGGCTTCTTTCTCAGGGGCGTCAAAAGTAGGGATTGTGTGGTAATGGGTTAATTTAATAACACGAGCAAAAATTGACCTTTCTGTTTACGTGAGTTTGGCACTCCCACCTTAGTAATCCTGTATTTCGGTGTAGAGCCTGACAAACCAGAAAATGGCACAAAATACAAAGAGAAAGAGCAATTATTTCAGTTTTATTCAATCTGATATTTTGCTCTAGGTTAATCATCCAAACATTTTTCTTAGACTTTCATATCAATTTGAACTTAATTGGCAACTTAACCAGAAAAAATTCTGCAAACAATGTTATACTTATGATATGTTTGTAATACCAAATAAAGTGCATTGTGAGTAACTAACTGGCGGCAAAATGTGCAATTACTCAAAGGGGCAGAAGCTTTTAAGACATTTCATCAGTATATAAAAATAATTTGATTTTAGGAAAAGAACTTACAGTTACAATCTAACCCTTTCCCATGCAGTCCCGTACCTTATTGAACTTAAAGAAGGAGACTTTTGAAAACATTTCTCTTTTCTTGGCCGTTTTCTATCCTTTCAACTCTTTACCACACAATCCTGAATTTTAACGACCCCCAGATAGAAGCCTTTAGAAAACATTGTAGGAAAAGGAGAAAATGTTCTCCTTTTCCCACAATGTTTTCTACCCTTCAAGTTTCAAATTCTGAGTCACTTTTATTTTGTTGTCTGCAAATGCTTTCAATTTGGACCCATATAAATTTTTGTCATTTGAGTTAAAGAGTTAAAGAGTAGTCTCATCACTGAAGCAACATTTAATTTGTCAAATTTTATGTATTTTTCTCAGTTTTCTGCACGATTTCATATTAGGAGAGTGTTATTTCTGACACTAATGATATCATGGCAGGGTACTGGAAGTCATGATTTTTTCAATTTGCGCATTTCAGACGAGTGAAAATCTGAAGTTTAAACCTCTATTTCTCGTAAAGTTAGCATCACTGGACCTTAAGATTTTTTTTTTCCTTATCATACCTAGTATAATTTTATCTGATCTTGAAATAAAAAATTTGGTCTGAATTTACCCTTTAAGTGGATTAGCACAGCTTCCATTTCAAAGGGTTTGTTGGTATTAAACCTGTTATTTTAATATGATGTGCATCTGACTGCTAACCAAAATTGCCACTTTAATCTACTTGACCAACAAATGTCTCAGTACATCATTGAAGTTCAAAACAATATGATAATGATATCAATGTTCATTGATTGGCAGCACACTTAAAACATTTTAAAATAATCAAACAGCCAGTTTTCCTTACCTGAAATAGAAACTTTTTTTGAGATGTGTTTTCCGCTTTGGAAATAGGACAAATTTAACATCCTGCCCTGCATTCCATCTGGATAACAATTATCAGTGTCATGCAATCCATAAATACACCTTTTCTTCATTTCACATTTTTTTATTGACCATTAACACAAATGCTGTTTTGGTAATTAAATAGACATGATAAAATCATCCCATGTTCATAACAAAACGTGTGTAACCTTATTGTTTACATGATGCCCAATGCTGCATTTTGATTGGCCAACAAGACCTGTCAATCAAACTCGGCAGAAAAGTTGAGTACTGTAGATTGCCTCTTGATAAAAGGAAGCTACTTTAAAAATACTCTAAATGAGAAGAGATAAAACTATGTACATATGTATTCAAAAAAAGTTGATCAGCCCATTCATAATTAATTATTGAAAAATATTTTCAGTCACCATTATTCTTATAATGTTCAAGAAGAAGAAAAATATCACAATATATCAGCATTGTCAACTTACCTCCCTTCCCACCAAGTATCTTAAGGTATGTATGATAAACAACATTTTCCTGTACGGGGTCATCATCATCAACTAAAGACCCATTACAAATTAGGAAGCTGGAATCCATAGGGATACTCTGAAAATAATATGTAACAAACTTGTAACTTTTTAATTTGAAAAGAACTTTCTCTTCTTCCATAATTCTCAGTGACAAATAAATTAACCCTTTGTCACAAATATTATTTTTTGATGACCCCAAGAGAGAAATTTCTTGAATCCAATGAGGGAAAAGTAGCAAACAAATTCTAGTTTTTGAGTCACATTTATTTTGTCATCTGCAAATGCTTTCAAGTACGACAAGTCTACTGTTTTGTCATTGGTAAAGAATCAAAACAAACCATCTTTAGAGCAGAAATCTGGAACACAAAATATGCAATACTAATAAACATCCTGTTTCAGCCCATTTCCCATCCTCATTTTGATTGTCAATCTTTCTCTTTTTGAAATTAAATTTACACAGTGAGAATATTGCCTCAAATACATGTACTGGTATACTGTAAAAGTTTGTTTCTGAAATGAACACACTAAGTATGATTGACTTATATCCAGTAATTTCTGTATACGACAAGTTCATCGTAAATTGTCCAGTAGCAAAGATAGAGCGCTGTACTGACTTTCTGTTTCATCAGTTTAATTCGTATCACAGAGAAATGCAACTTACTTTTAGTAACAAACATGACTAAACCCAAATTATTAATCCTTTCATTACATAAAGAGGGGTCTGACAAATCACCGAAATACCACCAAAACACCGAAATACCCCATTTTTTTCCCTATAATTAGTTCAAATTACTAACTTAAATACTGAAGCTTTATCTTTTTTCTGTTATTGTTTTTTAACACAAACTTATGTTTCTATTGATGAAAGGTGGTTAGTTTAACTCATTACCAAATGACAATATTTTAGACTGGTCCAAATTGAAAGCATTTGCAGACGACAAAACTTGACTGAAAATTTGAAATTACCAAATGACAATATTTTAGACTGGTCCAAATTGAAAGCATTTGCAGACGACAAAACTTGACTGAAAATTTGAAATTTGTTTTGTAAAGGGTAGAAAACATTGTGGGAAAAGGAGAAAATGCTGGTTACCAGCATTTTCTCCTTTTCCCAAAATGTTTTCTTAAGGCTTCTTTCTCAGGTACACCGATTCAGGGAGTTTATGTTTGTACTACAGTAGCTGATTTACAAGCTTGATGTGCCTGATCTATAACCATGAATATGCTTGGAAAAGAATGGTTTTCTTCCATGATATTAGGATAATGAAATTAAAAATTAACACACATGTACATGTATCTAGAAAGAAAACTGGCCACCATTTTGAATCCGGTAAACATGTTACCCAGCCTTAATTTGTAGACTACTCTAGCCTAAATTCCACATCTGCTGATGATAGATGAAATATCAATATCGATCTACATTATATAGATATAACTGCAGTTGACTCTATCAGTCAGTAAACAAAGTGGAAAAAGCAGAAAATGTTAGTCACAGGTGACACAAGCATCCAGGGATCAAGCTAGCCCAGAAATTTAGTGACTTCTCCCTCCTGAGAATTTAGGGGAAGTTTTGTGGAGCAAGGGAGAAGTTTTTTCGCTAACCTAAATTCTTTGTTGGAAAACAAAATTTTAGCCTGGCTCGAACTGAAAGCAATTTGTCTTTCATGGAGTAGAAAACATTGTAAGAAAATAGGAAAATGTTAATTACTGTACTATCATTTCTTATGTTTCCATAATTTTTTCAAAGACCTTCTTCCTCTTAATGCTTAAAAATTTTGACTGTGTTAATGGTTAAAGGAAATTGATTTGTATCTTGAGATATTTTTAAGATAGCTTTCTTTCTTTTTCTTAAAAACATGCTGCAGGTACTCATTTAAAGTGCCTAAGCTGTTACAATAAGTGCCCACAATATCAATTTCTGTGGAAAAATTTAAAAAAAAATTCCTCCTAGTTTTTTTCTTAATAGGACTCTTATCTTTCACAATGGTTTACCTTGTTGATTTTCTATCATTCTGTCACTCCTTTCATTCTAAATAGAGATAAAGGATGATTAACTTTATTTTCTAACACAGCATAATCTTCTTTCTTGGTTGTTGATATGCTATATTGGTCTTGGTTTCATTGTAATCATCAGTTAACAAACGTACCAGTCGTCAAATACACCTAAAGTTTTGTCGATCAAAGTTACAAAACACTTTAACAAACACATACTCATTCATGTTTGCAGAAACGATACTCAAAAATACCGACATTTTCCTTTGAAGGATTGGTAAGATCAGCTGCCTCCCAACAGTAACAGATGTACAAGTCTAAATCTTGGCAGTGTCCCAAATAAATAAACTGTAGTGACTGGTTGGCTAACAGGTTCAGTAAGCGTGCCCTAGAGTGAGTTTTGTTGAGTTTTTACATTGCATGCATGCATACATGTTGTATGATGCTAATCAATCGAATATAAAGATAGCCATGCCGCCATCTTTATCAGTCTGACATAATTTTCACGCAGTATATTTACTGAGAACCAATAAGGAATCAAGAACAATATTTACTTGCAGCTCATAATTTGTAAAGCCACGCCTTGTTTCTTCATTATCACAATCTTTAACTAACTTTACACAGTGTGTATATACCTACGACCACCCTGAGTGACCTAGCTCTAACTATTGATTTTCACACATGGCAATGGATTATATAACAAGTGAAAAGTGCTTGTAAAGTCTCAACAGGTTAGGCAGGCACCCTTTTTTGATCACTTTCATCAGGGTTTGAATTTCATTTTTTTATCCACTTGCAAATTTTAGCAAGTAGCTTTTATTTTCACTTGCAAAATTAAAACTGGACTTGCATTTTTTTTTAAACTCAGCTTGCTTACTAATTGTAAAGATTGAATGGCCAGTACAAACTGTTCAATTCTATTCTATTACGTAAAGTGTCAGCTGTTACAACAACCAAACAAAGGGAACATTAACTCATTACCAAACGACAAAATTTAAGGTTTGTCCAAATCGAAAGCATTTACAGACGACAAAATAAAAGTGACCAAAAATTTGAAATTTGTTTTGTGAAGGGTAGAAAACATTGTGGGAAAAGGAGAAAATGCTGGTTACCAGCATTTTCTCTTATTCCCACAATGTTTTCTGAAGGCTTCTTTCTCAGGGTCATCAAAAGTAGGGATTGTGTGGTAATGGGTTAATTGACATTAAAACCCTCATTTAACAATCAATTCAAGTCCAGTTGAATTTCTGTTCTAATGCCATGTTAACTTTCTATAAAACTTACAATGGTGGACAATTTTGTAAATGAAATACGAACATGTCACATCCGAGTATCTGCGTGTTCAGTAGCTGGTTTAGCGAGTCCACAACATCCGACTTGCTTATTGTAGCTATTTATGCATAATAAATTATCATTTCATGAAAGATTGACAAATGTTTCTGTTTCATATGATTTAATTTGCCTACTGGTTTTTTCGTATAAAAAACGCAAAACCTCAGTATTGGCTGTGAGTGCATGAAACTCGGATAACAAACGACAACTTGGAGGCTTCAATAGCAACATGTAAGAAATATCAACAGCCGTCAAAGGGTATTCTCAGTGTGATATGACCAACGTTTATACAGAATGGAAAGAATTAACCTTTTTTGGTATTCACATATGAAATATAGTACATTCTGTAACTGTTCTTCAATAATTTGCACTTGCATTTTTTTGCAAGTGCTTGAAATTTCAACTGGCATTTTCCAATTCTGGCTTGCATTTTGCGAGTAAGTATGTGGGAATTTCGAACCCTGTTTCATACACGGAACTTGCATTGTATTTCTTTTAGTCTGAAATTTTTGGTCAAATTTTTTTTCGCCCATCAGTTGAAAAAGGGCAAAGTCTAGCATGTTTGGGCGAAAACTTTGGTCAAATCACCTAGATTCTTGGACCTTGTGCGCATCACAATGGATGCATCACGCAATGCTTTATCTAGGTACTTTGTTCTGAAATTGAATGCATTCTCTGTGGAGTATATTTGTGTTTATATTCCATTACATAACAAACATGTAATAATCATTTTCCATAATGTCTTCTTCGGACGCTATGTTTGAAACTTCGTCTGTGTATTCCTGTATATAAATGAATGAATTGATCATCAAAAAATAGAAAGTGCCTCCAGTTGGTGTCAACCTGGGCTATAGAAAATCTCTAATTTCTCATAGTGTCGATTGGTTTTCGACTACTGGGGTTTTATGAACGGCACTGAACGCAAATAAAAAGGCTTTGGGAGTATTAGGATGATTTTTTGCATTTTTGTAAAATCTTCGTCCCAAAATCTGAAGGGCCACCTTTAAGGCTTGGTAGTGGCTAAAAGTAAACAAAAAAATGTAAAAATGGATTTGAATTTAAACTAAACTATGAAAAATTATGGAAATTATTGCACAGAATGAGATAACAATCTCTACTCGCGAAAACTAATGATTTATCTAAGACCGTGAGAGAAATACATTATCCAGTTAATCTGCATCAATACCTTTGTTTCTTTCAGATAAATCTTGAGTTCTCGTATGGTTTCATAACCCTTATGATCCAAACAAAGAACGTGACGAGAGGAGAAACTATGGACGAACAGAGTCATTTTCCGATCTTTTTCAACCGGAAAGAAGTTGTTGTCGGAAAGTATTTGTTGTGGTTGTTTCTCAGACTGGTTCACTCACATGCATCCAAAAGTTCAATTCAGAAAATAACCCTTCCGTTAGATATTATGGCGCGAAAAGTTAAAATTTGTGAAATTGTTAGTTCTTCCATGTTGCAGATGATACTGTTCCTTTATCTTTCGCTAAGTGGGTTTTGTTTTTCAAGAAAGACTGACATTTGGGACTTCACCTCGAAAAACTTGCTTAGACACTACGTCAGAGCAGAGGCAATACTTGAATACAAGACTCATTTTTCACCCTTGTTCGATGGTAGGTTGGAAGTTCGCTCGCAGGTTATAGATTTTAAAATGACTTTGCATAAGTCGAATGTAGAAAACGATATCTTACTGATCGTAGACGGGAATGTTACTCACCAAGTCACTTCTAAGTTTGGGCTGTACGATGGATTCGTCAGCGAACCATGCTGCGATCTTAATGCCATTGTTAAGTTAACACCCGAGGGCGTAGCCGCTTTTATACACACTAGAAATGAAACGTTCATCGTAGAGCCTTTGTCACATTTTAAAGATGACCAGATTTTGACCACGAATGCCAAGGAGGAGAACCAAACTCGGTCTGAGCCTCCACTACATCGACAACTTTACCAGAGCATCTTGTATCGATCTGAAGATGTTGTTATGGACCAAACAAAAGCTGATGCAGCTGTAGTTGAAGGTTTTCAGTATCAAAGTTTAAATGCAAATCTGAATTCTAGGTTTCGAAGAAGTTTTGGTTTAACAGAGTGTGCCATTCATATAGTTGCTGATGATACATTTTACAGGATGGTTGGGCATTCCGATGTTAAAACAACTCTGTCAGAAATGATGTTCTTAGTAAAGGAGTCTGACCTTATATTTCGGGGGACAGATTTCGATGGTGACGGACCAGGTGACAACATCGGGTTTTATGTTACCCAGGTCACAATTTTCACAACCGCTTCTGAGCATATCATGGCGGAAACTTCGACCGTCTCAGATTATTTATACGCATTCTCAAAGTACAATTTCGACAACTTTTGTCTCGCCACAGCTTTCACCAGCAGGGACTTTGCAAATGGTGTTATCGGCTTAGCATGGGTAGCAAGTTCAAATATTTATGGACCTCCAGGTGGTGTATGTCAAAAGAGAGTTTCGTTACACTCTGAACAGTATAATTTTAACACAGCGATAGTTACAACACACAATAAAGGTCAAAGAATGCCTGTTTTTAAGTCGGTAATAACACTAACGCATGAGTTTGGACATAATTTTGGAAGCCCGCATGATGAAACAAGTGATATATCATGTACCCCTGCTGGTACTTACGGTAACTTTATCATGTACCCGTATGCTACAGAGGGTACTAGGCCAAACAACAGAATGTTTTCTCCGTGCAGTATAGGATATATTTTTCCGGTTATAAGAAATAAAGCAACTTGCTTTAAATACAGTAGTAAAAAAAGATCTATTTGTGGGAACGGAATAACCGAGGAAGGGGAAGATTGTGACTGCGGGGCTTCCGAGACTTGTGAAGATATTGATCGGTGCTGTACCCCGAGCGATGTTGACAAGGCATCCACAGATGTACCGTGTAAAATACGAACTTCTCATGGCAGCCAGTGTTCACCTCGCTCATCCATTTGCTGTACTAGCCAGTGTAAGATAATGGTGCAAAACCAGTCAAAATGCAGAGTAGAGAGAGACTGCACCAAAGCTGCGTTCTGTGATGGTGTGTCGGCGGAATGTCCTGAACTTGTTGTAAAACCGAATGGCACGGAATGTGACGTAGGGAGGAAAACTTGTGAGGCTGGATCTTGTACTGGAAGCCTGTGCTCTATCCACGGACGGAAACCATGTCTATGTTCTGGCAATAATAACTGTTTCCTATGTTGCTGGTCAAATAATGGATCTGTATGCTTACCCACTGTCAACCATGCAGGTCACCTAGTCTACAGACACATGGGTCAGTCTTGTCATGACAGACAAGGGTATTGTGATGGCCAAGGAAAGTGTATTTTACAGGACCCTGGAAATACACTAGATAGAATTCACGAAGTTTTTACCAAAGACTCCATCGAGGACTTTAAAGATTGGATGAAAGAGTACTGGTATTATATCGTGGTAGCTGTTGGAGCTCTAGCTTTTATGATAGCTGTGTTTGTTTTCACATGTCGGGGAGAAGAGAACGTGCACACGAGCGCATACATGCATGGGCAATTTGGACGTATACAGAGGGAGGCAGAGCTTCAAAAGGACTATTTGGAACACAGAAAAAGGGAAAGAAAGGCATATTATGATGAAAAGATTAGAAGTGTCGACAATACTGGTCAAATGTGCATAGCCAAAGCACTCACTCGAATGATAACGTTTTTCCCGACGGCATCGAAAGACACAATAATGCAATCATTAAAAACAAGTGCAACAGAGGAAGCAGCTGTTAGGTTGATGCTCCTCCGAAATTACCCGTTTAGAAGGATATGTACTCCACAAGAAATGAAAGGTCCAATCAGTGATATTGATGGCAACTAGGCGATCTTTGTTGTGGTATAAATGAAAAAATCAATGAAATTTTTTAATGCAACAATTGAAAACAAAAAGACAAAATTATACCAGCGAAGAAGATAATTGTCTGACACCCTGGGAAATGGGAGTTTAATGCATCTTTGTGATTAAGCGATTCATCACATAATTGTTATGGTTATGGATCGTTAAACTCCATTTTTACAAACAGCAAAAATTAGTCAAGGGATAAAATGGTCCTTTGGCATACAGAAAATTTACAGGTAGCGAAATGTTTTGACCAGTGTCAGCCTTCACGGACTGAGCAGGCTGACGTGGGTCGGTACTTTTTTGCCAATACATGTACATTAAACCTTTTTCACAGATCACGACTTTTCATTTCAATCGAAGATTTGTGAACTTAATATTGTAATTGCATAATGTACTCGTAGGTAGCTGCTTGATACAAATGACTATCAACACAGATTAGACCCTGCTTGTTATAATATGTTCTTTGTTGTGGCAACAAAATGATGCCTGTTTGACTGCGAGTTAGGCGATGACAAACAATACTTAATTTTATTTCATTTAAATAAAACTGCGAGATACCATCCCAAAACTACTGTTAAGATAGTAAGGTTTGATATATGAGTATACATGTACGTCAAAGTTTGTTGAGAAATATACTTTTACCACAGTGTTTTCATTAGCGGTCAACGGCGAGACGAAAATAAAATCAGCAAGTACTAATTGGTTCCGTTGACCAGTTCTCATGAAATCTAGGCACAACAAAAGTGCGTGGGGCTCTAGCTGTGACGTAACTTAAATAATGTTGAAAGCAGCATAACACATTATAAAATCAAGTGATCAGTCTGAATTTTATTTGGATATACTGAATTGAGCCACATTTAGAATCGTTCCCCATCTGCAAATGCTATTAATTTGGACAAGTTTAAAATGTTGTCTTCTGGTAAACACTTGGATAAACTAAAGTTGGTCAAAGTCTTTCATATTATTCAGGCTGATGATCGATGCTTTAAAAGGTTTGGATGATCAACATGAATAAGGTAAAATAAACACGCCGATTTACAAAGTGAAGAGTCAGGCCAATATATTTTACAGGGGTAACGAGTTCGTGTTGAAACACATTATCTCCCGCTAGATGGCATTCTACAAATACTCATCTCTAATTTGGACATCCTGGGTACAGAACCGGACCGCAATTCTACGCGACAACCGTTACTTTGAATTTCAGACTGAAAATAAAAGTGACTGAAAATTTGAAACTTGTTTTGTAAAGGGTAGAAAACATAGTGGGAAAAGAGAAAAATGCTGGTTACCAGTATTTTCTCCTTTTCCCCAAAATGTTTTCTAAACGCTTCTGTCTGCAGGGTCGTCAAAAGCAGGGATTGTGTGGTAATGGGTTAAAGTTGCACATTAGCCTATCGCATAGTATATTATCATATACGATAAAAAGGTGATGCACTAAAGTGCTAAATTCAGAAATGTTTAAGTGTTCGAAGATAGAGCAATGAAAATTTCGGCTGTCCGTGATCGACCAATGAAGTTTCGGTGGCCTGCGGATGAGTGACGTTACGCACTCACTCTCTTGAATAACTATTTAATTTTTAGATGATGTCTATTTTCATGCTAACGAGTCGGCGTCAGAAGTTGAAGAAGCGACAATCATGAGTTAAACAGTTAATTGACATGAAACCAGATGGTTTCAACAGCTTTTTGATAACTGCTGCCTAATTTCCCTTTTTTCTAATAGCCATTTCTCTTACTTTCCCCGCCAATTCATTCCTTTTAAATCATTGATCTGGTCAAATGACAAAGTTGTCTACATTAGCCACTCAAGTCTTGACAATCGGTTTCATTATCAGAAAACAAAAAATCTAAAATCCGCTTATCAGTCACATTTGCATGCATCTCTACGAAACTGAAACTATATAGATCTACCTAGGTAAACCGAATACAATTATTCTTATGGAACGAAAAAGGATTGTGGACAAGTATTAAAACAAAGATTCAGCTTAGAAAATTTATCTTACATGAGGAGAAAATGCTGCTTTTCGTGCAATTTTTCCTCAATTCGCAGTGAGTGTTTTCACGTACTAGGTTAACCACTGCAGTCGCATGACAACAATAACGGGAAAGGGTTTAGCCCATGGTAACGACACCTTTAGCGACCTTTCTTTAGACAAGTATTTTCATTATGGTTTTTACAGTTAATTAACCCTTTACCGTGCGACATCCATACTTTTGATGACCCTAAGAAAGAAAGCTTTTGAAAACATTGTGGGAAAAGGAGAAAATGCTGGTAAACAGCATTTTCTCTGCTTTTCCCACAAAGTTTTCTAACCTGTCACAGACAAACCTAATCATTTGACCCACATGTAATTCATCGTCTGAAAATGTTTTCAACCCGGACAATTCAGAAACTGGTGTCGGAAAGGGCTATAATGAAAATTTATTTCTTCTAATTAAATCAATTAGACTGAACCACCGTTTCATCTTTCCAGAGTAAAACTTCAGGTCTAAATAACCTTTACCTCATGAACATAACGTTTTCTAATTTTTCAGCTATCTTAGACAAGAGCAAATTCTGAACTTTTGCAGAAAAAATATATAATAATACCTTTTATAACCAATTAATTTGTCTTTCATGTGTGATTAATATGTGCATTACACTAAATTTATAAGTTTGGATGTTAGAACCAAGACAAAACTGCGAGATCGATGCGCCAAATCCTCTGCGACAGCATTTTAACTCGTACTTGTGGCATTCCAAGAGTAAGAAACACCCAACAGTTCAGGACTTTTTATACAGATCTTGCATATTTTTTCTTTAACTCTTTACCAAACAACAAAGTGTTCGACTAGTCAAAATTGAAAGCATTTCTAGACCACAAAATAAGTGTGAACAAAAATTTGAAATTTAATTTGGGATGGGTAGAAAACACTGTGGGAAAAGGAGAAAATGCTGGTTACCAGCATTTTCTCCTTTTCCCACAATGTTTTCTAAAGGCTTCTTTCTTAGGGTCATCAAAAGTAGGAATTGTGTGGTAATGGGTTAAGCCGAAGTTGGTGCAGTTTTTATAGATTTGCTCAAAAGACAAACTAACTTTTGGCACAATTCAGCCGCTCATATAATCATTTTCTCTATACACATACATTTACGGCCTTCAAGTACATCTCATAGATATCCATACTCAATGTCACTTCTTTCTCAGTGGTCATAGTCATTTAACCCTCTGACACATTCATAATAAATCAGCCCCATACACAGTCATTAACCCCAACACATTCATTTATTACTCTGGCGGATTGGTATTAATATATCCCCTCACATTCTTCTTTTATCACATTAACTTCCCTCACTTTCAATGTATTTACGGCGATTACGAATTTTCTTGTATCACACACGTGTGAGGTAAATAGAGGATAATCAACTGTTAATTTTTTATATGAAAAATATCTCATGAAGATGTGTTGTTAGGTGTTGAAAAAACGAGTGCGCAGCACAAGTTTTTTTTAACGCTTTACGACGCATCTGAGTGAGATATTTTTCATATAAAAAATAACCAGTTAATTATTCATTATATACCTTATTAACATTATTATTTTTAATTTTTCGTTTGAAAGTCGAAATCAATACTTTGGATACAGAGAAGAAATCAAGGACATAGTGCAGATGAATACATAAATTACGGCAGGAAGTGAAAGTGAGAGTTGATATCGTCACTAGTGATGATATCAAAATTTATTACACTGGGAAATTCCAGGATTTCACTGCTAGGTATATAATAAAATAGTGCTGTAGTTGGTCAACATTCTGCACATAACTATGCATTCCACTTTACTAACATTACTAACCTAGGTCCTGGCTAATCATTATGTTGTTTGTTAGGTAACTATTAAATTCAGAACAAAGTCATTATATGCAAGGTTCTGTAAAACTATTTTTCGTTCGTGGTGTATCTGTCAAAAACACGAATAGGCTTTATGATTTCATTTACGCATTATACGTGTATGCCTATGTTTAATGTTTATGGACTATAAATGCAGTTATGTGATAAAAAGAATCTGACATTCGTTAACGTTTGGGGTAAAAAATTATTAAACTCCGCCAAAGGCTCGCCTACTAACATTTTTTTGTAGACTTGTTGAATAAAATTTTTTATTATATACCTAGTGGTGAAATCCTGGAATTTCCCAGTGTAATAAATTTTGATATCATCACTGGTGACGATATCAACTTTCACTTTCACTTCCTGTCGTAATTTAGGAACTACTTTTTTTTTCGACTACATTATTTTACGAAAGATTAAAAATAATAATGTTAATAAGTTATATAATAAATAGAATGATCAACTGGTTATTTTTGATATGAAAAATATCTCACTCGGATGCGTCGTAAGGCGTTAAAAAAACTCGTGCTGCGCACTCGTTTTTTCAACGCCTAACAACGCATCCTCGTGAGATATTTTTCATATCAAATATAACCAGTTGATTATCCTCTATATCTCAAACACTACCTCATGTCAGATCCTACTCGTATGTCCCAACACACGTTCCTTTATCCCAATATCTACACATTTATCCTCTCTCACTTTCATTTTGTCCCAAAACGTATTCACTTTTCATTCATGCCCTGTCACACATCTATTTGAAATGCAGTTAAAAAAAGTCAGTGAAAACTGCTTGTGCAGCAATGGTTTTATTTCTTTTTCCTAAAACTTTATATCTGGGTGTGTTTTTTTTTTCCAGTAAACAGGCGGACGACTTCTCCTTTTTTACCCAGGTTATTATTAAAGTAACCATTTCTGTTTTCTCTGCTTTACTAAATTAAATTTAGACAGTTTTGATGGATCCCCTAACTACGTAGCAAACAGCCAAAAGCCGCTGTATGATGTAATCAAACACATTTCTGAGTGAGCAGACAGTCAATCTCGACGATAAAGTACATTATAACAGGTCCCAGTGGATATCAAGCTTTTGTTCAATTTGAGTACTCGATTCATTATTTCATAAATTGTGGTTAAAATCGTTAACCAAAAAATCCCTGGTTTTAATGGACCCTAAGAAAGAGGCTTTAAAACCAGCATTTTTTTTTCTTTTTCCACAATGTTTTCCTGTTCAAATACCATTATCATCATTTGACCACCATACTATTTGTCATCTGAAATTGTTTTCAATTTGGGATAGGCTAAAAGTTTGTTGTATTGTAAAGGGTTTAACTATTTACCTCACGAGAAAATTTAAGACTGGTCCAAATTGAAAGCATTTGCAGACGACAAAATAAAGGTGACTGAAAAATTGAAATTTGTTCTGGTAAGGGTAGAAAACACCGTGGGAAAAGGAGAAAATGCTGGTTACCAGCATTTTCTCCTTTTCCCACAGTGTTTTCAAAAGGCTTCTTTCTCAGGGGCGTCAAAAGTAGGGATTGCGTGGTAATGGGTTAAGCCCATTTCGATAGAGATTTTTGTAATGGACTCACAAGGCAATGCTTTGAAATTGAACACTTTGTTTTATTTTCTCATAGTCTTATAAATTCCATGCGTAGTTTCTTGTTATCGAACTATAATCCATATTTTAGCCGTGGTTTTAATGCATCATCTAGATGTCGGCCTACTATATCAAGTAAGCGATCACATAATTACTCCGTCCATAAAAATCAATTTTGTTAATGAACTAGTAGGTTGGATCTGAGGTTGCAATGGTCCTTTGAGAAGCAGAAAATATTGTACAAGTAGCTAAAAAGTTCAACTCTTGTCAGCCTGTGTTGACTGCGCCGGCTGACTTCGATCGGTATTTTTTTGCATGAGAATTTAGCCCGTGTAATGCAGAGAAATGACCCTCCCCTACAAAATGACCCATGTGTCATTTCACTGCGTAGAAGAATGACCCGGGTCATTATTTTACGTAAAGAGAAATGACCATAGAAGTCATTTCACTACCTAGAGGAATGACCCATGGGTCTTTTTGCAGAACATGTATTTTAGGGGCCTACGAAATATTTGGACCCAGGTACTTAAAAGATTCGTATTAAACAAGGCCGAAACTTATACAAGGAATGATGTTGTGGCAGTGAAGAGAACATAATGAAAAATGAAGAAATCGCCCATTTGAGTATTTTTTTTTTTTTTCTTTTTTATTTGTCACCGTGTTTTCAAGTAAACCGACATAAAAATGCATCATTAAATCGGAAAGCGTTAACTCTTAAATCAAGCAACACAATTTTAGACATGGCCAAACTGGAAGCTTTTGCTGAGGACAAAACGTATGTGTCAATGATTTCCGTTTGGAAATGAGAAAATAAATCCTTGTTGAAAGGAGAATAGGTTGTTTAGAAACCTTTCCTCCTTTTTCCACAATGTTGCCGAATACCTTCCTCCTCCGGGTTATAAAAATAGGGGTTTGTTTGGCTATGGGTTACTCCATCAAATGGCTGCTGAAACTATGTCCATACCCGCAGTCTGTGTTATCAAGGCTAATTTTCTAATATTTATAATACTTCATCAATTTTACAAATGACAAAATTTTTATCGGTGGAAAGCATTTTTAGTCGATTAGATAAATTAAGTTAGAATCTATCTTTAGGAGGGTAAAATGGACAAGTTGCAGGTTGCCGTCATTTTTCTCCTTTTCTATTGACGTTTTTGAACATAAATTCGTTTAACCCTTTACCCCATAAGGTATTTCTATGGTATCTCTAATGGACACTGAATATAACAGCAAGGATGAAGCCGTTTCTTATGTATTACACTTTTGATAGCATAGAAAACATGGTGAAAAAAGGTGAACTTGCTCGTCACGAGCAATTTCACCGTTTGCCACACTGTTTTCAAGAGGCTTCTACAAGCAATGAGTAGAAATGTTTATCTATGGAGTAAAGGGTTAAGACAGGAGATGAGTTAAAATTTTATACTGTACGAGAACGAATCAATGTTTGTGAAGACTGTATGACAAATACTTACTCCACTTTGTTTTCTCTACACCTTCACAACCATGGTCGGCGACTCGCCCAATCGAGCCAAAAAGGCAAAAGGTATCCGCTTGAATGAGTAATAAATGAGCCCTGCTCCGTCAAAAGGGGCTTAACTCTCTACCAAACGAAAATATTTAAGGTTTGTCCAATTCGAAAGCATTTGCAGACGACAAGAAAAGAGTGACCGAAAAATTGAAATTTGTTTTGTGAAGGGTAGAAAACAATGTGGAAAAAGGAGAAAATGCTGGTTACCAGCATTTTCTCCTTTTCCCACAATGTTTTCTAAAGGCTTCTTTCTCAGGGTCGTCAAAATTAGGGATTGTGTGGTAATGGCTTAATACATTTCTGTGATGTATTACATCAAGCATGTCATCACATAATCACGGCTCCACAACATCCATTTAGTTAAACATCGGCTGTATCTGGAGGTAGAATTATCCTTTGACATGCGATAAAGTCTATAACCATGCATTAATTCTTTACCACTCGACAAAATTTTAGACTGGTCCAAATTGAAAGCATTTCCAGACGACAAATTAAAGGTGACTGAAAAAATTGAATTTGTTCTGGAAAGGGTAGAAAACACTGTGGGAAAAGGAGAAAATGCTGGTTACCAGCATTTTCTCCTTTTCCTACAGTGTTTTCAAAAGGCTTCTTTCTCAGGGGCGTCAAAAGTAGGGATTGACTGGTTATGGGTTAACTTGTAGAATATAAAAATTAGCAACAGAAATACATTTTCGTCAGACTCGGCAATTCATCGTGGTTTGTACATGTATTTCTATAGATCTATACGGTTTGCATCTTTGCACGAGAATGAAAATCAGCATTCTTTGTCAAGAAGTTTCTATAATACTTACTGATTGAAATCTGACTGAACACCCCTTAATGTACCCCTTTAAGGTAAGACCTGTGTAATGTACTTCCGGTGAAAATTCTAATTGGTTGATAAATAAGGATTTATGCAGCAATAATATTTTTGCACATTTCTAACGGATTAGAAATTCCGTTTATGTCCATCTTGAAATTATTTTTTGATACCTTTGTTAGTTTTCTGAAAAGGGAGGTAATTATTATCTCTTTTTAAATTGAGAATATAGTGGTCTTAGATTTATAAATGATAATTCAAAGAAGGAAAAAATGTAAAAAATGAATTGGTGAAAGTAGTTCAATAATACTCATTTTTAATTATAGCTAATTTAGCAGGATGATATTTTAGTGGAAATAGCTGTTTTCCATCACACAGGTCTTATCTTAACTTTATTGAATAAGTTATTATTCACACTTTTTTTTTTGCAAAAAAAACCCTATCGGGCAGTTTAGATTCAAGATCAGACTGCACATTCCGTGCAGTCCGATCTTGGATCTATTTTTTCCGCAAAAGGTCAGTGACTCGCGTTCAGCAATATAAGAGTTAAAGTAACAATAGAGGCCAAATGTAAACAAAGCGGGTGTTTTACCCCTTTCCCAAACGACAAACTTTGGACTAGACCAAATTGAAAGCATTTACAGCGCTGAAAAGATTATTTCTGTCTATGATAGGGTAAAAAACATTGTGGGAAAAGGAGAAAATGCTGGTTACCAGCATTTTCTCCTTTTCCCATAATGTTTTCAAAAGGCCACTATTCCAGACCCGTAAAAACCAGGGATTGTTTGGGAAAGGTTTAAATGCATTTGAATTCATATCGTACCATTCATAAGTATGGAAATAATTGTGAAAATGACAATCTGTCATTGTACTGTCGGTCAGTATGTTAGTTGCTGACAGAGACATTAATTTCAAAACTAGGTTAAAACCTACCAGGCAGCTGTGTATTTTGTTTACTTTTTGCTTCATTTTAAAATTCTTTATTCCTGCCAGCGACTTACACATGGCCCGACCACACGATAACAGACTGTCATCCACACAGTATTTTCTGTACTTTTAAATGGTATGATTTAATTTTAAATGCATTGTGACATCTGTTTCGATATTTTGGACTTTACTGTGCCTTTAATCAATAGATTTTTCCTACATTCTGAGAAAACTGCAAATATTTGCCGAATATTACATTTACACCTGTAAAACAGTTGTAAGATAAAGACAGACAGACTGATAAGACACTGTATTTTCCCACGGTTGTTATACAAAGCTGAATCATTTGTAAACAACCAGGGCTAGAAATTTCATCCTTACCCTACTCAGTAACAAACATGAAACTTTCAAGTCGATTGTAAAACTCCAAAATGTTGCTATTTCAAAATTAATCTTTTTGGGGGGGAATTTCTATCCTTTTCGAACAGTGCTCAGAACGTGCAGTCTGATCTTGGATCTACACTGTCCGCACAAGGTCAGTGAGTCAGTCACGCCGCTCACGGGTTAACCCATTCTCCCAAACGACAAATTTTAGACCCTTCCAAACTCAAAGAGTTTGCAGACGGCAATTTCAAGTGTGATGAAAATGGCAGAAAATTCTCCAAATGGGTAGAAAACACTTTGGGAAAAGGAGAAATTGCTCGTTACGAGCAATTTCTCCTTTTAGTTTAAACATATTTATTTTACATCGATTGAGAAACAAGTTCTTACAACTTATACTAATCTCTCTCAATTCTGCTTCCTGGGAACTATACCAGTACTCGCGCCGAATGTGTGGGCCAATGAAAAATCCCAAAGTTGACACCCGCTCCCGGGAATCGAACTGAGGACCTTTAGGTTATGAGGCCGACGCTCTACATCACGGCCACGGACACCACATTTCTCCTTTTTCCACAGTATTTTCAAAAGACTTGTGATGCAGACACGTAAAAGAAGGGCTGGTTTGGGAAAGGATTAAAGTACATAATTAATCTTAAAAAGTCTTCATGACTATAAATGCCTTTACAGCCAAAGAAGATGAAGATCAGGCTGCACAAAATGTGCAGCCTGATCTCTGATCTTCACTGTCCGCTCTGCTGAAACACTGTAGACAAAACCAACCAGTTATTTGGATCCTATTTCTCGGATGAACATGTCTGTTGGTTTTACTCGGCGCGCAAAGGTTAACCGAATTTAGATTTTCATCTAGATACAAAGAAGGGACAAAAAATACCAAAATGATCAAAGTGTCAAAATATTTCGGAAAATTATTAACAGTACAGTTTAAAGGTCAGACTGTGCGTCTGATCTTGATCTACACACCTCCACAAAATAATAAAAAAAGAAACGAGCTCGCATTCCATGGGTAAAAATTAATGTGGGCCTTCCATGTAATCCGGATGTGATCAAATGAACGAGCCAATATCAGTCACTTAATGAGTAAGGAACGCTCGGAATTCTGGAGATCTCCAGGAACGTAATTTTGTAGACATGCGCAGTACTAACGGACGGAAAATTGACATAACGTACAAGGTTTGTTTCAGCGAAACTATTTTGGTGTTAATTATCAAGTCAGACGTTGTGGAATATATCCATTCATGGGACAAATCTTTTTATATGGATTTTTGTTTTCTTTCAAATCAATAAGTGGTAAACTATATGAGTTTTTTCTCTAAGTACCGGAACATGACATAAAGTTAGAGGTTTTTTAATACCATTAAAAAAAGATAAACGAAAGATTTCATAAATTTTCGGAGGAAGCATAGCCTGTAACTAAATGTGTGATACAGGTATGCAAAACAATGTATGTCTGAAATTATCATAGAAGATATAACATTTGTTAACTTTTCTCTTACCAATATATTTTTTTACAATGCTGCAAGGGGAATAGGAATTTCGAAAAAAAAAAATGTTTCAAATATTCTGATGTGCTTCTCTTAAATATAGCGGACAAGAGAGAAAGAAATTTGAGTTTTAACGCTGAATTTTCAACAAGTGCTTTCAAAGTCTATTGTTGCAGTTTTATTTCATCTTTGAATGTGTGCAGATGATATGTGTCTTTGGAATAAAACAAAATATCTGGATAAATATATAAAATGTTTAATTATTATTACTATTATTATAATTATTATTATTATTATTAAAATCAGCATCACCATCATCTTTTTTTTTTTATAAATAACATTTGCTCAGGTACTTAAATCATTACCAAAAGATATGAGAACAATTCGCAAATTTACATGGATTTTCCCTCAACAGTTCTTTATAGACATACGATACACTGTAAATAAACAGATTTCGAGAGTGGTAAAAAAAACACTCTCAAACAGATCTACATGTATTCCAACAATAGAATTTCCCATAAAGATATTTGAAGTTTAAATTTTCTAAATGGTAATTTACCTGAATTAAAACTCTTGTCTGTCATTTCTTTTATTTGTAACCATAAAGGTTTCTTCCACAAATGGGTCATGCTATGGAAAAGAAGGGTTTAACTCATTACCAAACGACAATATTTTAGGCTTGAACAAATATTGAAGGCATTTGCAGACCACAAAATAAAAGTGACTGAAAATTTGGAATTTGTTTTGTGAAGGGTAGAAAACATTGTGGGAAAAGGAGAAAATGCTGGTTACCAGCATTTTCTCCTTTTCCCACAATGTTTTCAAAAGGCTTCTTCTTCAGGGTCGTTAAAAGTCGTCATTCTGTGGTAAAGTGATGATGCGTATGCAAAAAAGATCGACTTATGACAGTCCACCCAGGCTGACATAAGTCGATATACCGTTTTTCCATGGTTAATTTTTTTGCATGAAGAGGACAATTCTACCTTACTTTAGCACGGTTTTATTGAAAAATAGGTCTGTCTTATGAAGACTTGCATGGTCCACCCTTTTTCCAGAGCTTCACTCATATTGAACATATTGAGCGGAAGACATAGGAATAAGCGCACAAGTTATGGAGCAAAAGGTCGAGCAAACGCCATTAACCCATTACCACACAGTCCCTACTTTTGACGCCCCTGAGAAAGAAGCCTTAAGAAAACGTTGTGAAAAAAGGAGAAAATGCTGGTCACCAGCATTTTCTCCTTTTTTCCACAATGTTTTCTACCCTTCACAAAATAAATTTCAAATTTTCAGTCATTTTTCTTTTGTCGTCTGCAAATGCTTTCGATTTGGACAAGTCGAAAATTTTGTTGTTTGGTAATTAGTTAACATTTATTCTGCTAAATAAATTACATGAAATTTTCATTCCGAGAGTAAAAACCAAAATAATGCTGATTCAAAGTAATATTGTGCAGTCTGATCTTTGTCTGCACTGTCCGCAAAAATTCCGTGAATCGCACTTAGCAGCCTAAGGTTTAGATGTAAACGCGATATCAACAAATAAAATACCTCAACTTTTGTGCTATTTTCTAGTCTAGTTCTCCCTTTAACTGTTATTCAAAGAAAGCGGTATTTATAGAAGCGCTTCAATCTTAACGTAAAGGCACTATGACTTACAATGTCTTTCTTATTTTTTTTCAAAGGTGCGATTTAGGCAAAATGAAATGTAAAGTATAGGTAACCCAGGGCCTGAGTACAGCCACCATTCTAAAATTCATTCTTAGTCTTACTCTAGATTTAGAAATTAAAGCAACTTCTGATTGGCTAAGCTACCTGGTTTAGCTAATTAGAAAATGTTTTACTTAAAATTCAAGAAACTCCGTTAGAAAAAGACAAGAAAATTAATTAGCAAAGTACTGAAGCAGGTGTCTTTTGCATTCCAGCGCGAAACAAAGAAGAATATAGGCCTAAATGAAATACATATAGAGGTAGATGCATACACACAAGGCAAAAATGTCAGCCTTTATTGAATAAAGAAATAACAAAGGAAGTTGTTCAACAGTGAAACAACATATTTTACAGTCTAACGTTACATTTTCCTTGAAAGAAACGCTTGTCTTTCAGAGTTCACAGCTTTTTTCTGAGTGTTCAAGCTGCTTTTAACATATTCTTTTTGCATTTGCAGCATACTAGTTAGCATTGTTCGAGGTGCAAACATTTTTCAAAACTTTCCTTGTTTGTCAGTGTGCCGACACGAACCCACATTTTTACACTTTTTCGCAAACAAATCACACAAGTTAGGCACAGCTTAACAGAGGTGCTTCCATTTAAATGATCAGATTTCATAAATGGACTGAACGATCGTTACAATAATGTTTGATACAGTTTGGTCGAGTGCTACAATAGAACCATGATTATCTGGGGCATTTTGATTGTAACTTTACTCCAACATTGTAAGTGCTCCGGGTATTTTGAAATTCAAATACTTTCCATGGCCAACACACATGGCGAGGTGTCGGACGGAACTTGTTGTGGAACTCGAGATGACATCACAAACAGATGTGTTGGGGAATGTGACACATTTTTTCACGTCTGTTTAAAGCAATACCAAAGTCTAGTAACCCTGACCGGCCAATGCACATTCGGAAATCACTCGACACCAACACTTGGCGGAAATTCCTTTGACTACTCACCAAACATCAACTCGTCCACCATTTTGCTACCCTTCCGGTTTTCATGGACGGTATGTATTTGTATTTCTTCACGTATACTCGTATAATTGGCATGCAACACGCAAAAAGGGACATTCGTACATTTGCGTAAAGTGTCTTCTCAGATCAGCCTGCGCAATCCGCGCAGGCTAATCCGAGACGGCACTTTACCACTGCACTACATTTTGTGCAACAGCAGACTTGTGCAAAACGGAAAATTACATAAAACCGGAAATTGACGTTTCGGATTAGCCTGCGCGGATGGGCAGGCTAATCCGAAACGTCAATTTTCGCAAATGTCCGAATGTCCCTTTTCGTTTGTCGCAGACCAGTTATGTTATAGCTGAGTCACGCCCTGTGAAAAGGGGACTTATTGCATCTGCAAAAATATTGACCCATGTCGGCCTGCACAGTTGGTGCAAGCTGACATGGTCGATTCTTTTTGCTGTTAGTGATTTTTCTGAATGTCAAAAAGCCATCATACCACATTATTCAGCTGGGTTTTTCGACAAAGTGGATCTACAATTTGGGAAGACTTACTTAGTATGTATAATGCATTGCGAAAATTCTTTAAATAGGGTTTATTTCATCAGCTTCTGGTTAATATGGGAAAATATTTGCCGAAAAAGGGTAAGGTATTCGAAAATAGCGAGTGCCCTAAAGCAAGAGTTATTTTCTCGGACCTTTCCCTCTTGAGGCAAATATTTCCCCATATTAACCACGAGCTGATGAAATGAATTGTATATTTCCTCTGATCATTTTTGTCAACGAATGGCACTCACTATAGTGATCTCAAGTAGAACAAAAAAAGTAGTTCTAGATTTTCGGCAGGAGGAAAATATTCACTGTGACGGTGAAATAATTTCCCCCAGCTTAAATTACAACAAAACTTTACCCAGATCATTTCTAAACAAAAAAAAAAAACACGGTGAAATATAATATAGCCCCTTTTCCAAGTGAATCTCTCAAATGTAAATGTATTATCTTTGGTAAAAGGATGAAGTTGAAACGGTTTTGAAAGGAACAAATTACAGGTTTTTGTGGAGCAAACCCACACGGCTTTCGAATGAGTGAATTTTGTCCGTCGAAAAGTATGATCTTTACGTTTCATTGTGGGTTACTGCTAAATTTAGTCTCCCGCACTTCTACACGAAGAAATACGTGACCGTGTCCAGTCTCTTGAACAGAAAATAGAGGAATCAATCTTAAATCTTTACCAAACAAAAAGTTATTGACTCTTTCAAATCTTAAGTAAGAACACACAAAAAATACAAATTATTACTAGAGCTATAGCATACTGGTAGGATTGAAAACATTGTGAGAAAAACAGAAAATGCTGTAAATTTGACTCTTTCAAATCTAAAGTAAGTACACACAAAAATACAAATTATTACTAGAGCTATAGCATACTGGTAGGATTGAAAACATTGTGAGAAAAAGAGAAAATGCTGAAAATCAGCATTTTCTCTTTTTCCCACAATGTTTTCAAAAGCAATAATCCAGAGGGTCGTTAAAACTCGGGATTATACGCTTCAGGGTTAATACAGATATCTAGTTTTCCAAGATTTACTTAAGCCTTCAAACAAAATATTAACTCTTTACGAAATGACAAAATTTTAGACTGGTCCAAATTGAAAGCATTTGCAGACGACAATATAAATGTGAATCAAAAATAGAAATTTGATTTGTGAAGGGTAGAAAACATTGTGGAAAAAGGAGAAAATGCTGGTAACCAGCATTTTCTCCTTTTCCCACAATATTTTCAAAAGGCTTCTATTTCAAGGTCGTAAAAACAAGGGATTGTCTGGTAAAGGGTTCATCAAGTTCTTCTGATGTTTCATCTATATGGAACTCACATACGAAAGGTATCGATAGGAATTAAAGTAACTATAGCTGCCAAGAATAAACAAATCGGGTTTTTAAATGAATGTAAAATTCAGATCAAAATCAAAAATAAAATAATTTCAAAACTGGCTTAAATACTACTAGGATACTCTATCTTTTGCTTACTTTTTGCCTGATTTTGAAATAAATTTTTTCTGCTGCAGCGACTAGAACTTGTTATTTCGACACGATAACAGATTGCAATCTTCACAATATTTACGGTACTTTTGAATGCTATGATTTAAGTTAAATGCATTCTAACACCAGCGTGGTTTTTTATTTGGCGCTATTCTATCGAGCATTCAGGTTTTCACATCGTTCCTCTAAGAACTCTGTTACTTTTAAAAGATAACATCCCTATGAAGCTCTAAATGATATTTTCGAATAATGAAACATAATCACGCGTTCCAATATCAACTAAGAAATCTGAATTGAAATATGGAATTTATTGTAAATAGTTATTATTATATTATGAATCAAAAGATCAGTTGTTTTTTGTATCCATTTTTTTTTCCCGTAGGTAATGAAGGGTAAGAATACACAGTCTGTGGACGAAACTGTGTTTTAGACTTGTCCTAAATGACATTAAATATGACAAAAGAAATGGGATTCATCCTTTAACCCAATACTACACAATCCCTATTTTTGACGACCCTGAGAAAGAAGCCTTTAGAAAACATTGTGGGAAAAGGAGAAAATGCTGGTAACCAGCATTTTCTCCTTTTCCCGCAATGTTTTCTACTCTTCACAATACAAATTTCAAATTTTCAGTCACTTTTATTTTGTCGTCTACAACTGCTCTCAATTTGGACCAATCTAAAATGTTGTTGTTAGGTAATTAGTTAACCCGTTACCACAAAATCCTTACTTTTGACGACCCCGAGAAAGAAGCCAGCATTTACTCCTTTTCCTGCAATGTTTTCTACCCTTTACAATACAAATTTCAAATTTTCAGCCACTTTTGTATGTCGTCTGCAAATGCTTTCGATTTAGACAAACCTAAAATCTTGTTGTTTGGTAATGAGTTAAATGTTAAAAAATATTGGCTACTAGCATCTTCGTCTTTGTCCATGGTTTTCAAAAGCCTTTCTCAGCTTCATTAGAAGGGTAGATTATTTTGTATAGAGCTAACTTTTCAGCGCCAAATAAATGAAATCTACCTCTTTCCACGGCTCTAAATATAGTCTGTTGCAACCTACAAAGATTTTGAATGTATAGGCTTGACTACACAAGCGGACGGCATAGATCAAAGATCAGACTGCGAGTTCTGTGCAGTCTGATCTTGACCGATGCCGTCTGCAAAATTCACTGTTTCTGCCTAAAACATTCCCTGTCGAAAATTGGTCAACTTTTACATTTCTACCGGGTATCTATCGGATGTCGATTTTCGTAACAGGGTCCTATTGATTAATATTCTGCGTATAATGGGTAAATATAGTAATTTATGAATAATTAATTACATTAATGTATTGTTCGTGAAGGGAGAAAAAAAAATATGCAAACTACAATATTTGTCTGTCTGTCAGTTCTGTCTGTTTATCTGTCTAGAGAGAGAGAGAGAGAGTTGATTATAGTCTAAAAAGCTATTTAGTCTATTTGGTTTTTATAAAAACTAACATCTTGATCAAATGCATTCAAATGCAACAACTTCTTTAATATTTCTTTGGTGCAATGTTATTTACTTACAAAAAAATGCAAAAATTAAATTTTTCACAATTTTTCATTGTCAATTTCATGCTTTTTACTTTTTAATTCTATGTTGATATTTTAACATCTTTTGTTTTAAGCCACAGAGGCGAGGGGTACAGTGGGAGAACAGCCATAAACAATTACAAATCGTAGTATAACTAGTGTTTTGTAATAATTCAATTCCATATTTAAATTCATTTCTAACTTTTGTAACTTTATGTACAAAACTAGCATAATAATAGAAATAAACATGTTAATTTCATACTTTACGATGACCAATCTTAAGGCCATCGAAATATTGAAATACAAGAATTCCTCTTGAGGTCATTTTCTTTTTTTTCTAGGAATGTTTCTTGAAAGAAAGTATATTCAAGCAAATGAAAAAGTGTCTATAAAGGGAAAATGTATTTTGAACCTAGTTTCTCTGTATGATTGACCTCACATGTAAATGTTTTCAAACTGACCATGAGATAGTGTGCTATTCTATTTGTTCTATTTGTTGTACTCTGTCCACCTTTTCCAGATGTCAAAATTAGCATTGAAAGTTGTGGATAAAACCATTAGAATAAAGAATAAAGTTTTAAATTCTGCATGAAAGTATATTTTCTCTCGTGTATGTGTAGGGGTGTGTGTGTGTGTGAAATAATCAGATAATACAAAAAGGAAATTAAAAAGAAAGTAACATTGATGATTCCAACCACGTGGACTATTTTTGCATATCTATGTGTTTATCGTATCTAAGTTTTAATTGCCTCTTAATTCATTTCAGTCTTCGGGAATTGTTGTTGGTGTTACTTCTATCTCAACTACTAATAGAGTAAATTTTGTTAAGCACCTTCTTTTTTTTTTATTTTATTTATCTTGACGATGATATTAATTCTTGCATATAATAGTAATAAAAAAAATGACACCTTTACTTCTGAACTCAAATGGCCTACAAATTCATTTTAATCTGAACCGCATACTTCGTAGGCCTACTGACTTCAGTCGACAAGAAAAAAATTAGAAAAACTGGAAAACTGCATTGAAATTATTCTTTCTATAAAAGCCAGTTGGATTTGATTACTAGTACCATAATTAGTATTTTTCAGTGTTTTTTTGCTATACTGTTTTGTCTAGACTCAGAGCAGTTTAGTCAACATGTGTAGGCCTACGTTCTTATAACGAAAGGAAAATTACATGTTTCAGTCAGTCTCCTAATGAAAACTTTGTGATTGTGACGATTGTGTCTATATGAGGTCATTTATAATTGTCCTGCAACACTTGGAAAGGGGCATTCGGACATTTGCCTAAAAGTGTCGTCTCGGATCAGCCCCTGCTTTCCGCGCAGGCTAATCCGAAACGACAGTTTTCGTTTATAAGTAATTATTATAAATAATTTTCTGTTTCACTAAGTCTACTGTAGAAAAAATCCAACATAGTCGTAAAGAGCCGTCTTGGATCAGCCTGCGCGGACTGCGCAGGCTGATCCGAGACGTCTTTTTACGCAAATCTCCAAGTGCCCTTTTCGCTTGTTTCAAGCCAATTATATGAGAGGCACTCTGAGAAAATGGGTTTAATACAACTCCGTGATCTAATTCACCAAACACGTCATCTTGGCCATTATGGGTTCATGACATCAATTTTGGCTAACAAGTGACTAAATCATGAGGTAAAACGGTCATTTGACATGCAGAAAATTGAGCTATAGCAACAGTTTTCGAGCCAGATTAGCCTGTGCAGGCTGACGTGGGTCGACACTTGTTGAAGATGCTCTAGGCTACCTGCTCACAGAGCAAGGCTCACAATAATTGTCAACTTTTTTTCATTGTCTTATACATGTAGTGAAATTTGCAGAGTTCGGGGGTGGGATTGTAGAAAGGTTGGAACTCTCTAGAGCCTATTTATTATCTTTGAGAACTGCCTATAGCCTATTTGTTATCTGAGAGAGAGAGAGAGAGAGAGAGAGAGAGAGTATATTTGTTTTTAGCCAATCTCAGCGAAATTATCAGGGAGCCTTGCCGCTGCTGGGCCCCCTCGCCCGTTTTTACCCCCATGTTTTATTCTAAAAACAGGAAGGATTCAAAGTTTGTAATTGCAATAATGGGCCTGGAGTGAAATTGACCGTAAATAAATCATACTTTTAAAAAGCCTGAACTAATTCGCGTCATAAAAGAATGCCCTAATCCGTTACACTACTAGTAGACGCATCTTTCATCGTCTTTTTTTTTAAAAAAAAAAGAACAATAAAACATTGTGGCAAACAGAGAAATGGCGCAAAAAGAGCCATTTCTCCATTTGCCTCAAGGTTTCTAAATGATCTGCGCATTCTAGTTTTATTTCAACATAATTGGTCTGCTTTTCTTTTCAATTAGAGGCATCCGAAATACTATATACAACTACGGGTAATGGGTAAACCACCACACGAGTTCCTGTCATAGACATCAGTCGCGCGTGAGAGCCGGATCGATTCAACTTTGTTTACTCAGGGAGTAGAGGGTTCGAGATAGTGGATTGTTTAATTTCCGATAACTCGAAGGTTAATTGACTGTCCTCATAACTCATCTTCCTGTCTTTAACCCTTTCAGCCCCAAAGGCAATAAAAAGGGACCTGCAGTCTGATACTGGATCTATACTGTCCGTGAATTAAGTCAAGCCTGCAAGAAATGAATTAAGTCAAGCCTGCAAGACATAAACAAACTCTGATATTCAGCTGATTGTATTTTCAGCCATCGAAGAAGTCGACTTAAGTAATTTGGCTCTGAAAAAGCTAAGCCGATGCATTATATCATGTGAAACATGTAAATGGATATCAACAAATGTATATTGGCTAATACAGAACCCGTAGGTTTTGATATATATTCTGGAAAATAGAAATGGTCTCGTTTTGGTCGATGATATCTCCATGAATAAAACGGCTCGATCAAATGGCTAACGGATATGAGAAAACGGACAAAAACACGCAGAATTTGGTTAACCGGTGACAAAATTCATCTCCTCTGCCGCTCGAGGCTCACACGATCAGGTGTTGAGCGAAGAAGCCACACAATAACCGCACGATTACTGCACATGTAACGGAAAAAAACAGCATGTTAGCCGGATATGTACCGGACAATAAACGGTCTATTAACGGATATCACCATACGAGTAACGGATTTGTATCGAACAAAACGGAAGTGCAATGCATGAGAACCGGACAAAGCGTGCTTCCAACGTACGATGAGCAGAAATGTACCGAACACCAATGTATGAGAAACTTACCGGTTACGTGGTATGCCGTGGATATAAATAGTCAGACGCATTCAAAGTCTATCATTGGGACATATCTGTCCGTTTAGTCAAGTGGAAATTTTTGAACATGCTCAAAACTTCCCACCGGACGGAACGGATACCTTAAGGTTTTAAGCACCGAGTCTGTTTACAAATATAGAATCACGTTCTTCATTACTTGTTCAGTCAAATGTGTTCTTGTCATAAGAGCCAAATTCGTAAAATACTGCCCTGGATTTATGGAAAGCAACGATTATCATGGAAATAAAACGCAAAGGGACGCATGGTCCAAAGTATTACACCGTAATTCATGTCCATTGTTTTAAAAACATTTCATACATTTTTTAAGTACTTTCAATGCTTTGATTGTTTCCAGTGATACGGAAAAAATTCGGAATTCCTGAAAAATTGCAGTTAGGACGAATAGACGATATTCTGCGAGTAAAAAATCCAACCGTAACGTGCATCTAACCATATTTGACTGATCTCACAACCAGTGTGTTTTACATGTACATGTATTTATCTTTATGCCTCCAGAACAAAGAACAAGTTTTTGATAGCATGGATGTCTCAAGTATTTGCCTTTACTCCGATCCATATGAATATCAAATATTTATGTTTGATCCCAGTCATTTCCAGGAACGTGTTAACCATACTCTGCACAATGCCGACTTTTAACAACCCATGGAAAAGAAGCTCTCTGAAAACATCGCGGGAAAAGGAGAAAATGCTGGTAACCAGCATTTTCTCCATTACCCACAATGTTTTCTACCCGAACAAAGACGTATTCCACCATTTCAGCCACATCAAAATTGTCGTCTGCGAATGCTCTCAATTTTCAGAAGGATAAAACTTTGTTGTTTGGCAAAGACTTAACCATATACCAAACAGTGCCGTAAATAAACAATCTTGAGGAGCAAGTATGAACTATTTTTGGAAAAGAAGACCAAAGAAAGTGCATTATAATCTTGGATCTACGTTATCTGCGACCTTGAGATATTTTTTTTTTGTCCAAAAGAACTCTGAAATCTTAACCAATTTTTTGAAATTTTCATTTACAATCGCTGCAGTTTTCAGGGATAAAAGTCACTTTTACAGTCCGATCTATAGAATCTATACACCTTCGGCGATCAGTCTAAAGTTCGGACACAATGATGTCATATGTTACGTAGTATCGTAACTGAAGTTAAAACAAAACATTTGCATTTAACCATGCTATGCTTTGTATAACGAGGTTAAGTGCATCTAAGTATGTATTCACCAACCATTCTTAAGAATTTTCTTAGTCTTAATCTTTAAGATTTTCTAAATTTGAAAGTAACACAACATCTGATTGGCTAAACCAAATGGTTTAGCCAATCAGAAGTTGCGTTACTTTCAAATTTAGAGAATTCTCTGGAGACTGAGTTCAAGAACGTTCTTTATTGTGGTTGGTGGATACGGGCCCTGAAGTCGAAAGTATTTGCAATCAGACTATTTTCTGCATGCCAAAGGACCCGTCTACTTCGTGATACAGTTTGTTGTTGGACAAATGGATTTTATGGATCCATAACTACGTAATGACTTACTCTGTATAAAACATTATGGAGATAAATTGAAGCCATTGTGCCAGGGCATGGCTCATGTACTTGTGTTTATATGGTGTAAAGTCTATATAAAACAAGCTGGCTTCTTTAGAAAAGAAGCCAGGAGAGGTCAGCATCAATGTTTTTTTTATATAGTTTATTGACTTTCAATTTCAATATATTTTGGTACATGTAAACAAACGAGTAAAAAATTTGCCGCTTAGAAACCTCATATGCTTTACATGACGGTATTTTGACCTTCTTGTCACGATTTCAAGTTGCATGTTCTTGCCCAGCGGTCTCCTTTCTCTCTTTTAACGAAATTCTTCTTATTTTTTCTTCTGCTTGGAATATTTGCTTAATAAAAAAACTACAATATTATTAGAGAGGTTATATGCAGGCATGGCAAATTGCTAAATTAAATATTTTATGAAATTCGTCATTTATGAAAATAAACCACGTCTATTTCCTTTTTCGGTTCTTTCATTTCGCTTGCAAATTCTGTGGCAGTCTGCCTTTTAAACTCACCACTGTTGGAGAAGTCTGTTGACATCTCCAATGAACGTTCTCGCCAACTGGCGAGATTTAACCTATTAGTATGTGGGTTCGAGGAGTAACTTTGTACTTTGTTCTTGTATTTCCGACTTTTTCACTACTCGCCAGTCTTGTTGTATTTCAGTCTGACAAACTCTCTCAAGTTCGATTGATGTATCGTACAATAACATTTCAAGCATTCATTACATGAACGAAAGCAAAACAAATACAGAAATAAATAGATAGATAGATATATAGATAGATAGATAGATAAATAAATAAATAAATAAATAAATAAATAAATCAATCAATCAATCAATAAAACCAAAAGAACAGGAAATAGATTATCTGTTCTGAATCTTAAAAATCACAATCCATAGATTTTTTTTTTTTTCAGTTTTGTCCCCCAAGCTCTTATTTCAAATGAATTGAATTAATTAGTGCAGTGCTCATTTTGAGACAATGGCCTTCCTCAGATTTGATTGCAATGAAATGAATCTCTTATTTGTATTTTTCTTGTTGCCCATAAAATGTTCATGACACGAGTTTTATGTCCGCCTGATAGCGCCAATTAATCAGGTTTTATGGTATTTACTGCGGAGCTGTTCATGTTGTCACGTGATTTCTCATTCGTCTTTTCATTGGTTCAATACAATCGAGTTGCGTAATTTTATTTCAATTAATTTTCAGGCTTCCGTCAGACTCTGGCATTAAAAGATTCACGGAAAATGGGTTTTCTTCGTTCTTTCAGCCAATTTATCACAAGAAAACAAGGAGGAAATGAGCCTCTTTGTCAGTTTAATATTGGTAGTTAGTAATTGCACTTCGAAGATGGCTTTCACGCCTATTTCTTGATATAGTCACGATGTCTTAGGCGTGGGCAAGAACAGAGACTTTGTAAAAGCTGGTTGATTTCTTCTGAAAGCAGTTTCTCCTTTTGTCTCAATGTTTCTATTCTTTTAGCGATATACTGAATTTTTTTCGCCAAATTTGATTTGCTGCAAATGGTTATGAAATGGTTATGAAAACATAAGGTCGTAAGATTATGTGCAAATTTCTTTTTTTTTTTTTAAGATCATGTCTCACGCAACCAATGGATAGTCTTGAAATTTAAATAACTTACTGATAAAAAGTAAAATCAAAGTGTTTATCTATGTAGTGTCACTCCTTTTGTACTTATAACATATTTTTCTTGCACATTTACAGCAAGAACTTTTTAGTACCAGGGCACCAGCCAGTTAGGCATTCTATTCGGTGGTTGCTTATTAAATAGATGGCGGCTTACCAATCAGCCACATAAAAACGAAGCTCTATCCCACTTAGTTCTAATCAGTCCCGAATTGCTCAAGTGATACAGCGTAAGACTTGTAAACCACAAGTCTGCCGCCACTTGAGGATCAGGGTTCGATTACCACGGTTGGCCGACTACTATTACAAATAGTCTTTGGGATGAGGAGTTGAATCTAGGTCCCGTCTGACGGTTCTAGACATGGAACACGTTAAAGAACCAGTTGTAAATTTTAAGGTCGATTTCGCCCTGTATTTTACATGATCCTCCGTAAATATCTAACATTATTTCATGCTGTCCGGTAGGATATCGAGAAATAGCAGTGAAAATATTTTTCGATCTTGCACTGGTACCACCAGTGAAAATACCGATTTTCACGTTCTTGTTGCCTAGATAAGTTGCGCGTGCCTAACAGCCAGATGGGAAATATGACGTCATATACCTTGCATTTCTCGCGCTTGACGTAATATCGTAATGCGTTGCTATGGGGGAGGGGTACGCCACGGGGAATAACGGAAAAGAACTGTACTGGATTTTGATTAAGCTCCTCCCAGAAAGGGTTAAAATCATGAAATAAATAGAATATTTGTTTTTTTCGGTGAAAGATCGAAATTTATTTCATCTCGTTTATTTCATCTCGTGAACACCATCGGTAATATTTTCACGAGTGGCTGCGCCGCTCGTGAAAATATTACCGATGGTGTCCACTCGATGACCGAAAAAGACAAATATCCTCCATATCTTCTGGAGCGTTGCTCATATATAGGCAACCCGTTGTGAAGATACATAAATGAAAACGGGTAACTAAACCTTCGACCTCCCACTGTAAAGAGGGAGGCTTTGACCACAAAGCCGTAATATTTACGAGAAAAAAGCTCCCGAACAGAACTTTTCAAATGACTCGATTTAGAACGTGACAACAGAAACCCCTTATTACGTGGCACGAGAGGTGTCGTTTGCTGCAAAAAGAAAACATTAATCCATCTTGTCAGGACAGGGATGATTATCTATTTTAATCAGCGCCATTCCAATTTTATTAATTGGTTACCGTAATTCTTGGGGTTGTTATCATGCAGACATTAATGTTTTCTCAGAAAAAACAGTACCCTTCACATTCCTTCTTTTTATAACAACAAATGTTTTCAGTCGTAGAACTGGAAAATACAGACATTAACTATTTATTTACCCCATCCCACATAATCCCGGGCTTTAACGATCATAAGTTAAAAGCCCCATTGAAAATAATGTGGGAATAGTGAGAAAATGCTGAGAACCAGATTTTCCTCCATTTTCCCACAATGCTTTAACTCTTTACCTGATATGCCAATTTGAGGCTCTTCCATTTCAGCAGCAAATAAAGATATGATGTCAAAAATATGGACAAATAAGGACACAAATATCTGATTGAGTGGAAAACACTGTGGGAAAAGGAGAAATTGCTCGTTACGAGCAATTTCTCCTTTTCCCACAATGTTTTCAAAAGCTGTCTGTTGTTGATACGTCAAAATGAGTATCTATGGAGTAAAGGATTAAACCATCCTTAGACAAATGTAAAAACTTGAGTCATACTTACAGCTGGTTTGTCGCAGGCGAATGCTTTCGATTTGGACAAGTCTGAAATTTTGTCGTCTGGTACAGAGAATAATTGAAAGAATTTTGTTGTGTAGTAGATTTATTTACTTTTTCAGTGCTTAAAAATTATATTTAAATCGTATTTTTCAACAGTTCTCGCCTGTTCTTTCGGGGTATTTGTAGTTGGCATTTTTCTCCGTCTTATTATTAAAAAAAAATGTCCCATTGTATCTTAGTATACTTGTTTTAGAGTATATAAAAACGTTTCTTAGCAAAAAGAGAATTAGAAAACTGTGATTCAGATTCTAGATACGTAAAATGTTATGAATGAATAAATGAGAGAAAGTGTTAAATCTTTACCAAAAACTTTCTTAGACAACAAACTCGTTTTTTATTTTATTTTCCATGCTGAAAACATTATTTGCAAAAGGAGAAAAACGCTGGTTACCAGCATTTTTCTCCTTTTCGATCAAAGTTTTCGAAAGCCTTTTTTCCCAAGCAGGAGCGTTAAATTACTGAATGATGCTGCAAAGCGTTAATTCAGTCCATATCATCTTATGCAGCAGGTGAAACAAAAGAGATTAGAGTTTCTGTATGATAACAGACGATCAATATATTTTCCACAGAGCCTCTTATACCATCTCATAAAAGACAGGGGTAGATTTTGATGCAAACAAAACCACTCGTCTATAATGGTTATATTCTTGCATTCATCTACATGTATGGGTGTAATTAATGTTTATAAATGATTCTTTTTTGTGACTATGTACAGCTGTGTACTTGTCCTGTAATCAACTTTTGTTCTGGTCTGTTCTGGTGCTAATTCCATGGGACGCGAAACCTTTTTCATACGCAGCTTCACGAAATAAATCAGGCGAAGACGACATCATGTCGCACTTTTTCAAATTGGTCTACAATCCGTAGAAAAGCTGCTTCTATGTGCCTTTCCTCAGACGTTTTACTGCAGCTGACACGCACTTAAACTTTAGGCTGCTGAACGCGACTCACTGACCTGCTGCGGACAGTGTAGATCAATGATCAGACTGCACAGAACGTGCAGTCTGATCTACACTGTCTAATAAGGAGATATTTCTCCCCCAAAAATAACATTGAAATATCAAGATTTGGGCTTTTTCTATCCTCTATATGGCCTGCACAACGCGAAAAGGGGCATTTGGACATTGGCGTAAATCGTCGTTTCGGATCAGCCCGTACAGTCCGCGCAGGTTAATCCAAAACGACACTTTTTGTTTTCATGTTATTTTCTGCTTTGCGCAAGTCTACTGTAGCAAAAAATCTATTGTAGTCGTAAAGTGCCGTCTCGGATTAGCCTGCGCGGACTGCGCAGGCTGATCCGAGACGACAATTTACGCAAATGTCCGAATGCCTCTTTTTGCGTGATGTAAGCCATATGGTATCATCTTATTTACACAGCAGGATAAGAATTAATGAGCCATGCCTTGTGAAACTGTGGTATAACGCATCTGCAAAAAAGCATCAACCTGGTCGACCTGCGCAGACTGACCTGGGTCAAATGCAAACTGAATCAATCATTTAGTGACGGTGAAGGGGAGTAAAGACTGGTTGTGCAAAGTCACGACACTAATTATGTATACACTGGTCGATTTTCTGCATGGCCAAGAACCAGTCTGCCTTATGATTCAATCTGTTGTTAAACAAGATGAAAATTGTGGATCCATGTTTATGTGAAGACTTACTTGGTTTAACCCATTACCAAACGACAATATTTTAGGCTTGTGAAAATTGAAAGCATTTGCAGACGACAAAATAAATGTGACTGAAAATTTGAAATTTGTTTTCTGAACGGTAGAAAGCATTGTGGGTAAAGGAGAAAATGCTGGTTACAAGCATTTTCTCCTTTTCAATGTTTTTTATAGGCTACTTTCTCAGGGTTGTCAAAAGTAGGGATTGTGTGGTAATGGATTAATGTTTTACGGAGATTCATTGAACTCCTTTTGTCAGAGCGGGGTTCAAATGTATGCATAATTAGTGTCGTGACTTTGCACAACTAGTCTTTACCCCCCTTCATCGTCACAAAATGATTGATTGAGTTTGCATTTATTTCTCTTCGCCACCGGTTGCCCATATGGGGGATTGGGCCCTGAAGACAGTTAGTATTGTAACGGGGAATAGTACAGATATAGGACAAAAACCCATCCTAAGTTACGTCTGGTTCTTTAACGTGCTCTGTGTACAACTATGACGACCCACGCCTCCAGTGAACCGAAATCTTACGCTCTACCCATTGAGATATGAGAGCTGGAACAATACCTAACAGTTACAAAGCGTTGATGTATTTTTTTATTTATTGTTGTACCACGTGACTGCTTGAGGTCTTACCATCCTACTGCTTTTAGTGCAACACTGAATGAATTTTTCTATTAGTAGACAAATAATGATTAATACTGATAAAATATTTTTGCACATTTCTAACACGAGAAATTCCTTTGGTGTATATCCTGAAATAAGTTGTTGATACTTTCGTTAGTTTCCTGAAAAGAGAGGTAATTATTATCTCAATTTGTAGGGATTATAATGGGGTGTTAGATTTATAAATGATAATCCTAAGAAGGAACAAAAAGTGGCTCGGCGAAAGTAGTACAATAATACTCATTTTTAATTGTAGCTAATTTTGTAGGATAATATGGAGTGCAACACGCGAAAAGGGTCATTCGGACATCTGCGTAAAGTGTCGTCTCGGATCAGCCTGCGCAGTCCGCGCAGGCTAATCCGAGACGGCACTTTCCGTTTTAATGCCATTTTCTGTTTTGCGCATGTCTACTGTAGCACAAAATCTAATGTAGTCGTAAAGTGCCGTCTCGGATTAGCCTGCGCGGACTGCGCAGGCTGATCCGAGACGACACTTTACGCAGATGTCCGAATGTCCCTTTTCGTGTGTTGCACACCAATTATTATAGCTGTTTTCATTGGGGTGGGGTTTACTACCTTAAGAAGGGAAACCATATGCAAGCATTCATGTTGCTGTTCCGATCCTTTGCTGCAATCCTTTTGCTTTCCTACACATGTACTTAGCAAATTACAAATACATCAAATTATATCTAATAAAAGCATGTACAAGATAAACTGGTCATGTGCAATACAAATAAGGTGTCTAGAAGAGGTTATGGTTTAACAAATGGGCTAAGACGGAATACGAAACCACCATGTTAAAAACAAGGAACAGGTTCGTATTAATCAACCATTCTCGAGAATATTCTTAATCTTTTTTTCAATATTTTTTCCATATATGAAAGTAACACACCCTGGAATATTTGGAAAGTCTTGCAGAATAAGACAAATAATGTTCTTAAGAATGGTTAGTGTACAGAGACCCTAGTGCCAAAAACCTTTATGCAAGCTACGGATGTCAAAGCCCCCACAAAAAATAGTTGCAGCGAAAGAAATCTTATTACTTTTCAGGATAAAGGCATTGACTTTGTCAAAGAAAATACCCCTTTTTTCAGGGTTCTCATACAGCATAGGTGTCAACCTTTGCTTCATTCATGTACTCGTATACTTTATTATGGTTTAATGGAGGTATTCCAAAAGATTTACACGGTTGATTTTTATTTTATTACATCTATCTTCTAACAATTTTGACTCCTCATTACATCTAGACACAAACAATAATATGAAATGGGGTAAAAAGAACCGAATGCTTTACATACAGTGTCGAGTTAGCGGATAAAGCTTTAATGTTTCCAAGCACAAAAGAGTTCATTATTGTATTTTGGAATTGTTGATGACTACCTTCGGGCAATTAATTACTTAGATCAAACCGGAACTCTGTAAAACTTTCTGAAAGATTCCTTTTGAGGTTGCAGGTGCCTGCAGACTAATCGATTGACACTTTTCTGAACTATTTCGTATTCTTAAGATGCTTACGGAAGAACGCTTTCAAAAATTGTCATAAGAGAAAATGCTAGTAACCGGAATTTTGTCTCTTTCCTATAATGCTTTCTACACTTTCAAACAGATAGTCTATTATTTGAGTCTCATGTAATTTGCAATTTGCAAATCCTTTCGATATTAAAACTTTAAAACTGTATTGTTTGGTAAAGAGTTAATAGTTGTAAACCGATTCACGCTTGTGAGTTATCGTAAAAGTAAACAGAAAATTTATACCTCATTAAAACAGGAGGGAGAGTAAGACTGATTTATTACTCAACCGTCATTCTTCTCGGATCGAAGATTTTTTGAAGAATGAAAATATTGCAAAGCAGATGCTAAGATAGTTTATGTAGGGCAGTTGTAAAAATAGGGGTAAAAAAGCTTCACCTTTGGTGTTCGGTATATATGTACAGCACTGTCTTTGAAGACCTTCATAAAGTTGGATAGAATTACCGCACTGGGGTTCCTATGAGCAAATTTGAGGACATTATGGTCCCATATCTTTTTTAGCACCAAGCCATCGTCTTTACAGACACATTATCAAACTTGTAACCAATATGACCTACACCTATACTCTCTTCAAAATTATTTACAGACGGTTATAGCTCGGAATTTAGGTACCTTTAAGGTCGCAGTAATACTATTTTCTTGGAATTATATGTTACTTTCTTCCAAATTACCACAATTCCACCCTCCTTCTTATTTCTTTCTGATATTCCAACGGTTTTCAAATGAGCCATCAGCCTTGCTTCATCCCCTGTACTTAACTCTTTACCACACAATCCCTACTTTTGACGACCCTGAGAAAGAAGCCTTTTGAAGACGTTGTGAGAAAAGAAGAAAATGCTGGTAACAAGCATTTTCTCCTTTTCCCACAATGTTTTTGACCTTTCCCGACCCAAATTTCACTTTTTAATCTAGAAGTCATATTTATTTTGACGTCTGCAAATGCTTTCAATTTGGACCAGTCTAGACCTTTGTCATTTGGTAAAGAAATAAGCCTTCGTAATAATGTACATAAATTTATCTGAGTGAGCTGAGTGACAACACTCTACCACTAACTTTTTAAACCATAAACTAAGCAATCCTGAGAAAGCGCTCTTTTGAAAACATTCGAAGTAAATGGAGAACGTATTTATTGTCTCTTCCCCCCTCACCCCCCCCCCCACCCCCACCCTTTTCTCTGTATGTTTTATATCCTTTCAAGAACAAATCATACTATTTGAACCACACATGATTTCTCGTCAGCAAATGCCTAAAATTTCCTCACTTGGTACAGAATATAGAAAAATAAAAAAGTTTTTTCCTCGAATGAAATGTGAATTTTTCTCACATCTATCAGAATTTTTATTAGCACTACTTTAGACTGCAAATCTTCAAATGTAAGACATTCCTAATTAAATGGGTATACCTGCCTACCGCAAAATATCTTAGTATCAAGTTCTGCCTACTGCCGGCAGGCGTTCATGTGATGAAAAACCCGCATTCTTTTACCGGAAATAGCCCTGTTTGTTTCCTATGTAACACTTGTCCGTAGCTAGTTGCGTGTCACAGAATGGCGTGATTGAACATTTCCGCACGTTTGTCAGTATAAATATGTCTTGCTTTCTCGCTCTTCCATTGTTATGCATTATTCACTGATTTTTTATGCCTGAAACTTGCTCATTGTTCGATTGCCACGGACTACAAGAAATCATTAATCAAGCGCAGTAAATGAGTTTTGGACATGCGCATCGTACTTGGCTTTAATTTCATTACGTTCTTTTGCCGAACGGAATAATGTTCGATCGACAGGACAATCTTTCTGATGATTAATTTCATTATGAAACTAAATTGATTATTAATTCCAATTGGAACAGCCCCGTATGCAGGTGAACTTACAAGACGACAGAAAATCAATCAGAATGGCCCATCGATAAACTAACATATCACTACTTAACCCTTTAGCAAATAATACGGAACTGTAACGACCCTGAAAAGGAAGGTTTTACAAATATTGTGGGATTAGGCGAAAATGATGGAAACCAGCATTCACTTCTTTTCTGACAATGTTTTTCGACACATTAAAGAACAAGTACTATCGTTTACAAAACATTTGAATTGTAAATATGCACCAATGCAGACGAGTCTAAATTTTTGTTGTTTGGTAAAGCGTTGGAATTTTTCACTCTCTGGCAAAGTGAAAGTTGCTGAAAGTGTTTGCAGACGACAGATTGAATCTTTCCCAAATCATGGGAGTTACTTTTTGAAAGCTAGAAAATGGTGGTTAACGGCATTGTTGCTTCTTTAAAAGTTTTTTTTTTTTCAAAAGCACCCAGGATCTGAACTACACGGGATTGTTTGGTAAAGGGTTGTATTTAACATTTCTTTTCTTCTGTACAAATACTTGTTTAATATGTATATAATTATATTCTGTTTTAACCTCAAGATGCAGTGAGCAACAGCAATACAGAGTAGACATGTAGATCTAAATCACTCTGAACTGTCAAATTTGAATTTATTCATTATTTCTAATTAAATCAAAGCGTTGAGAACGCTGAAGTGGTATTTGTCAAGGAATCCAATCTGTGGAATCAATAATTTGAAAGAAAAAGAGACATATTGTCCAAATATTGGATTAAAAGTCAACCCACTGAGCAAATGGATAACTTTTCAGCTGAAGGGAGAGTGCTTATGACAAAGTCTGGATTATATTTTTATTAGTGGTCTCCCTTTGGTCATTAGGAGAGGTCAGAAGTAAATTCACTCCATTGACAGTTGGATGCATGATGAATAAAGAGAAAAACCATGTGAATATATCGAGCAATGTAAAGTTTGTAACTGAGAACTATGATTTTGAAATATTCTTAGCAGTTTACATTTAGTTCTGAACATTTCGAGTTCAATCGTACAATCAATTATTTCGACCTATTAATATTCATGCACAATCAAATGGAGCAGCGTGCAATGATAAGATGAACAAAGCCATGGGACGAACTGGTTTTGAAACGAAAAAGCCAAGGACCAAGCGATCGTTTGACAAATTTTGTATCATTGCACCAATGCTATGAGCGAGTGAAGTGAATTCCAATAAACAATTTGTATTTCCATGATCGATGGCTTCACCCGATGTATTTTAACATGCCATTTCCAGTTACATATCTGAAAAACTCATTTGCCTGAGGAAAAAATGAGACAAATTGGGTTTATTTCCTTCGGCTTTGCACAAAACACAACACATGGTGTTCAAAATTCAATATTGAACTCATAGTGGCATTGTCTTCGACAAATACCACAAAAACTGTCACGATTTTCACAATCTAAGAAACGAAAGAAATTGCAGTCTTTCGAAAAAAATATGAGAACGACATGTTTGTATGGCTAAAATGATACACAGAATTTGGAACCGTGTAGGGCAAAATCATTGTATACGGAGGAGAAAAATATTAGTTAAGAGAAATTTCTCATTTTCCCCCAAAGTTTTTCAAAAGCCTTCTTCCTAAAGTTCGTTTAATGATTGGATTGTTTGGTAATCTACATAATAGTTGTAGCAATGTACATGTACTTACAAATGATGACCGTTTGTAGACGATGAAATAATGCAAAGATCTATCTCAGCAATAGTTTTACGTTTTCCTTTTCCCCCGAGAATAAATAAGGCCTACGAGCGTAACCTACAAACGAAGACGAAAACTTATGAAACGATGTATGCTTGATTTTTCGAAAACCTTATCTACTGGCGAAATCTTCAACAGCAGAAATGGGTTAAAAAGAAATTTTATTCCCTGAGCAGAAGGTTAATTCTGTAACCATGCAGAAAACCAAAATCTGTGTCACATGACCTGGTCACATGATTTTGTTCCATAAATAACCGGAAGTGAGGTGTTAATGAGGTTGATATTTGAGTACAGATGGTCTCTTACTCCAAACCTAATCATCGCCGTTATTTTCACGCTGCAAACACACGTCGTAAATATTTAATATTGTCAACACCTTCTTTAACATCCCTCTACTGGAATACCGCGCGGAATTTACTAAACTCATGAACATCCAGATTCTTAAACGAGCGACACTCTCGGGAAAGGGGGTTTTATGTGGGCCTATCTTCATGACGCATTATACCAACCAGTTTGTTGTATAATATAGATAATTATAGTTTAAAACCTGACTGACCCACGAGGTAATATTGTCCTTTGATGCAGGGAAATTACCAGTATCAAAAGTTTCTATTCAGGCCAGCCAGCGTTGATTGCGCACGCTGACCTAGGTCTACACCCATCGCAGATGCGTTAATCCACCATAGTATAAATCTTTTTGTCAGTAAATGACATACATTTTATGTAGTATGCTAAAACTGTAATTTTATTTATATCTGTTGTCATATTCAAAAAGGCTGGTAATTACTGCTAATACATGCGAAACAAACGAGGAAAATGTTATTGTTTTTTAAGTTATGGAAACCAATGTTAGCGGGCGGTGGTTTAGGTTGTCCTCAACTGCTTTTTCAGTCTAAAGTTATATCACAGCTATAGTTCATTTATTCATGTCATTGCTGGAGGTCTTCAAAGCCTTGCTCAAGGGAGTCCGTCGTCAGTTCCAGGGATCGAGCAAGGATTTCCTGAATACATATCACCGCTTTACATCGGATAACCGCGAAAACATTGTTTGAAAAGGGATAATTTCGTTTACGATATAAGGTATTTGAGATGAGACGAGGTATTTTTATGGTCGGAACTTTTTTGATGAAATGAGAATTCAGTTATCGGATTTCTTTAATTCGATTGAAAATTAATTTGCCTCCCTATCAGCTTTAGATCCAATTAACTTTGTCCCTTTAACCCTTTACTACACAATTTAGAGCTTTAATGATCGTAAGGAATAGGCCTTTTGAAAACATTCTGGTTACCAGCATTTTCTCCTTTTCCCACAATGTACTCTACTCGTCAAGAGACAATTTTTACGAGATAATTTTTTGTTTCCAAATGCTTCGGAGTTGGACAAGTGCAATTTTTATTTTCTTTTAACACAGAATTAACCACTAATCCTTCATATCGAGCAACCTTAGATTTCTGTAGCTTAAGGTATCGGCTAAGATCAGTTTGTAGGTCCGTACTTATGTATCTATGACAACAAGTTTTAAGGTTTTCAATGGTCGGAGCTTTTGATGAAATGAGAATCAAATAATCCGATTTATTTAACTTGATTAAAGAATGATTTGCTTCCCTATCAGTCTAAGATCAAATTAATTTGCCTCTTTAAATCACATCCTTTACATACCGCGACCTCAGATGTCTTGCACGCAAAGTGAACTACAAGACCAAATCACACGTCAGCTTAAGTCTTATACTGGTCTGCACACTTCGACTTTTATCTTATTGTTGTGGATGATGTCGAATATATACCAGGTACCTTTCGCACTCTCCCATTTAGAGTTAATTCGTAGAGTTTTAACGATGGGAGATTCCAATGCTTATTTTGGTTCAACGGGGGTGAGAGATAACAAATTAAATATTGATAGAAAAATCAAGTGTTGATAGAAAATTGGTGATAACTGATTGGACGATTGGCCCACAGTGAGAAAACTGTGCACAAAAAAAAAGCGATTATTGTTTATGATGTCTGAAGCACATCTTCTATGAAAGTACTTCTAAAATAAATTTTCAATCAGCAAAAGTATTGTTGGCAATCAGAAAATGGTATCTATACCATTCACAAACCATTCTTACAAATATTCTTACTCTTATTCTCCAAAATTTTCCAAATTGAAAGTAACACAACTTCTGATTGGCTAAACCTTTGATTTAGCCAATCAGAAGTTGTGTTATTTTTTAATTTAGAGAATATCATATAATTATAATGACAAAGAATGTTCTTTCGAATGGTTGGTGAATATGGCTACTAGTGCCTGCCTTATTTTCTTCAGTATAGTCATAGATCTATATACAATTTTACATTTTCTTTTCATGGATATATTTTTGGTATATTCAGATCTTTTTTGATTACATGAACATTCGAGAAGTTTAAAGTTTGTTTGTTTCTTTAGTTTTTAATTCGAATGTTGCATGAGTCATGCTTTGCTTATGTGGTTGATTTGCAAATATAAGACTCTTTTCATAGAAATTGGCGAAAATCTAAGACCAGCCTGTACTTTTTTTACAGTCTAATCTCCATCTTCTATGCACTACTAAAGATACCCATAGAATGCCTTGAAGTTTTAATCCGCCATTTTAGTATCACATTTCTGCAACAAAATCTAGCTTTAACTTTACATGTAGCAATCGCTGCTTTTGTGGAAAGTGTAAATGAATAAAAGACTGCGCTAGCACTGCGTTAAGTCCGATTTTGATCTATACTTTCGGCAAAAGCAACCCAAATCTACTGTGGTGCAGTTAGTTAATTTCTTTCAAGGGACAAATGTATACACTCGGATTTTTTTTTCGTTTTTTTTTTCGAATTCTAAAAATACACCCCCCTGAACCTAAGAAATATCCTTCTGTTATAATCTTGCCCAAACAAGCAAAGAGTTAGATACGAGATCAGATTGCTCGTTCTGTGCAGTCCGATCTCGAACTGTGTGCCCGTTAAAGCCATGGTTTTCGACTGTAGCTCTGTGAATGCGAAAGGTACCTGGTATATATTCGACCGTGACCTTTGCTCGGCAAAGCAGCTATAACCTTCTTATCTGCCAATTAATCTTTTGTTTGCACCTAGAGGGAAAATAATTAATTCTCTTCCTTTTCACCCATTTCCTCACAAAATTATATTTTGTCATTGTTAAAGTTAAAGCAGGAGAATAAGAAAGGAGTAGATAGAACAAAAGTAATGGTACAAAAGGCAGACAATACATAGATTCAACACTACGTTTTTGAAACAGTGTTTTAATAGTGTGCTATTAGTTCTTCATCCCAGATAGTGGCGAAGTCTCATTTAAGTAAACATGTACAAGGAGACATCGTACTCAACTATGGAAAGTTTCACATACGTGTAGTTTTCTTATCGTGACTATTTTTCTTAGATAATGACATTAGACATAAAATATGTATATAAACATTAATGGGCAAAAGTTCTTTCAAATATCGTATATACATACTCGTATTTTTTTTTTTTGTAGACTGACAATTCATATGTGCGAAATTAGAAATTATTGGAGAATGGCGGGTAAGAATGAAAAATGTTGCTTGACGGGGGAAGATGTTTGTTACAAATCAATCGGAATCCCTCACTAATTATCCTTTAATTAAATTCAAGGCACTGATGGTGTTAGGCTGATAACGGGTCCAAATGAAACTGCGGTTACATGCCGCTCATGTCATGAAATGAGAAGAAAATATCGAATGAGTTGTTTGTAGCTGCGCAGCGCCAACCCTTTCGTCCCAAAGGACGCAGGGTGCCAAGCATGGCTCAGTAGTTAAGTGTATAGGACTCGTAATTTTGAGGTTCTAGGTTCCACCCTCACTGGAAGCTCTGGGTTTTTCTCGTGAGTGTCCTTGGGCAAGCCACTTCAGTGTCCCAGGTCTAGCACTGATGAAACCAAAGGCATACAAAAATGAATATGTGAACTGTACAAAAGTGAATACGTGAACTGTGGTATAACTGAAATAATATTGATGGTAGTGTAAAACACCATTCAGTTATTCAAAGTCGCATAGAGGGATTGTGATGCAACGTTAGTGCAGCGATTTTAAAGATTAGACTGATTGACTCTTTTTTCTTCTTCTTCTTAATTTAGAGTTAATGTAGATTTAATCTCTAAGATTTCTTGATATTTGTATCATTCTTCAGAGCAATGAAAATTAACTTTAAAACGAAAACTGTTGTTTTGTTTCCACCTGGGTCCGTATTCACCAACTTAATCTTCAAGATTTTCTGACTGTGAAAGTAATAGAACTTCTGAATTTCTGTCTCTTTCACCTTGACAAAATTCTGAAGAGTAAGCCTAAGAATGTTCTAAAGAATGGTGAAAGCCGTCATAGATGTTATAACAGAATTTTGACTTTCTCATCCTAATGCTTGAATTAAAAAGAGGATGGCGTGAATTAAGATCAGACTGCACGTTCTGTGCAGACTGATCTTAATCTTCTCCATCCCGAACGCTTACTTTTCCTTTTTTGGAAATGAAAGGTTAATGATCTGCTCTTTTTTTACAGAGATCCTACACAATCATTGTTACAGCATGGGACAGGAGATCAAACGGGCGTGAGTCAAACTTTTTTTTTTCTTAACCTTTTTAACGCCAATTGTATAAATTTGATTCGGTACAATCTATTGAATAACAGAAAGATTTTTTATGTAATGGACAGGACTGAAAGACTGGGCTGTAAAGATAGAAGTCCGGACTGCATTTTTTCTTTTTCTTTTGCATTTTCGACTGTGATACAGAAAGTGTAGACTACGTAGCAACTAAATCAAAATTAATAGCCTCTAATCATAAAGCAAAATACTGCGATTCCAAAGGGTTTTTTTATTCACAGAAAGAAAATCTAAGCTAGTCGGACATTGCAGATCTAAGATAAGACTAAGTTCTGTGCAGTCCGGTCTTGATCTACATTTTCTACAAAAGACGACTGAATCGTGTTTCAGCCGATTTAGCTATAACATTTATAGTTAATAACCTGGTAACCAGCATTTTCTCCTTTTCCCACAATGCTTTTTTCCCTTCCAAAAGCAAATTTCGATTCTTTAATTACATTTACTTTGTAGTCTGCAAATCATTTTCAATTTGGACCAGTCTAAAATTTTGTCGTTTGGTAAAGAACTCTTTCAGGACCAAATAAGTGAAACACGACCTTTATCGGCGGCTCTAATAAAACCCGTTGAAGCTTACAAAGATTTAGATTTTTAATGTATAGGCTTGACTACACAAGCGGACGGTATAAATCAAAGATCAGACTGCACGTTCTGTGCATTCTGATCTTAATCTATGCCGTCTGCTAAAGTCACTATTTTCGCCCATGGCGGTGAGAGGGTTAATGTTTTTGAAAAGGAGTCTGCTGTAAAATGCACACTGTCTTCTGTAGTTAGTTAAACAATAAGACAATGGATAATCTCATGTTGATAGGAAAGTATTTGCATCTGAAAAACTCGCAAAGTAAATTTTACATTCTCTGGAAACACGGAAAAATGGGGGAAAGAAATGGAACTGATCCTAACGACAGTTATAGGAAACATGAAATTGTCCGACGAAGTTTTTCTACAATGTTTAATGAAGATAATCGGTTATTGTACAATCGTGATGACCGAGAGAAAAATCATAATATCAAGAATATCATGTTTTTGTTTGTTTCTGATTATGGCTGCACACAGCCGAACGTTACAATACATCAAAGGGGACGTGATTTATGTGATAATCAATGAGGTAAGCGATGTGCATTGTCGGAAATAGCTGTCCCCTGCCGCTTGTAACAAGTAAAATAACGTTAATAATTACTAAATCGATGAGTAACTCGTATTCCCGATAGAAAACCTTTCAGAACCTTCCGGAAAAGATGAAACACACACAGACAAAGTAAACAATTGGTCATTCTTACACTGATCAAAGTTTAATTCGTTTAGAAAGGGCGATGTTAACGACTGCGTCTTACCAAAACCAGTTACAGTGTTCACACATTACTTAATCTTTTAACACACATTCCAAGTTGTAAGGACCCAGAAAAAAAAAGCTATCCGAAAAAATGCAAGAAAAGAAGAAAATTGTATTGTATATTATATAGAGAGTGGAAATAAAGTTTAAAAAAAAAGAAAGAAGAAAATGCAGATAAACGAGTGTTTTCCTCTTTTCCCACAGTTTCTTCCATTTCATTGTTAACCGTTCATTAGTCACCTGAACTGTCGTCTGAAAATGGTCTCATTTTCCACAAGTTTTTTATTTTCGTTTGGTAAAGAATTACCATTTCACTACATTTATGCATTAGATTAAACAAGGTATCTTTATACTCCCTCCTTCGCCCCCACCCTCCCCCTGGAGTTTTCGGGGTTTTTTCAGCGCTGAAAGGGGGCCAAAAGTCATATTCAAACTGTATAAATTTTGCAAGAAATTTAGTTTTATTTGAGCCATGTCCTGGCTAAAAGGGGGGCGGGGCTTAATGAATCTCCGTGATTCACAGTATTCTTCATACCTAAAATCCGTTTTGTTTTGACATAGAGAAAATTGACCGACTGCGAAAAGTTTCGACCCAGGTCAGCCTGCGCGGATTGCGCAGGCTGACCTGGGTCGATACTTTTCGCAAATGCATTAGGCTCCTTTTTCACAGAGCACGGTTCATTTCTTTTTTCGCACAGAAGTGAGATTAGCATGAAAATTAAAAGACATAGGTCTGTAAAAGATAATATAATACCAATATGAGTGTAAATTCTGTACTTTTAGTGTTTGTCATTCGTTTTTCTTTTGCCAGCAAAATTCAAATCGAATTTTGCTCAAACTAAACAATGAATGAAATTTGAATTTTAAGCAGAAACTCAGCTAAGCACAAGTCTGAGATTTATAGACATCGAAGCAAGAATGTTTCCAGAGTGAAGGATGTCTCATTGATCCGGAAGTTACCGGGGTATTTATTTCATCGTATCACGACTGTGACATATTGTACCTTGTTAGTGGCAGTGACGAGTTCCGGTTTGTAGCATGTAAACTGCAGGAATTTCTTTTAACGAATTAATAACTTGCATTTTTAAGAGCTCACAGCAATTTTGAAATTAAGCTTTACAACAGACTGAGTATGTTACAACATATTTGTATTGCTATCCCGCGACGTTCCCTTATCCGAACAAAGATGTCTTTACACAGTCCCTATACAGAGACACTGAACTTTTTAAAAAACATTTTTTGTACAAGAAGATTTTTTCTCTTATCGCTTTTTCTTAAATAAGGTGAAGTATTTTCCCCTATTTCAAATGAGATTTCTAGTGTGACGTGTTTACAGCCTTACTGTAACAGATGAACAACTGAATATTACCAAACCAGAGGTTGTTGGCTACATGGCACTCTATTCCCCGCGCCTATTAGTGTATGATTTTAATGGAAGTTCCAGTCGTCTTTGTTATTACGATACCACATTTCCGGCTGTAATATCAAATTGCGTGATGTATTGACTACACATGCTCGTTATTTTTGGTACTGTTTTTAATCAGTGGATCTGCAGTTGTAAATTGTACTAAATACATATCTTCGGTTTACTTCCAAAACGTCGTCGCTACAGCTTGAAACAACTCGTAACTACATGCTGATAACATATGGGAGGTAGATATAACAATAGTTTGAAAGAACTTTTGGACGAATTCGCTATCTGTTTTATCTAAAATATTTTGCATGCACCATCCTTATTAAGGTAACTTGATGGAGACACCGGATGTACAGCCTTTAATCGATCATCTTTGAGCAAAAAAACACAACTTCCGGTCTTTGAAAACCGCTAAAACATTCCATTACGCGTCTTACTAAAATGGATCACATTCAAAACGACTTCATCTCATACTCAGCACTAGCCCCCGCCTGAAAATAAATGCATTACAAAGTCTATATATATCACGTTTAATTCTCTTAATTTTGTCGTCGGTTTACTTCCAAAACCTCGTAACTACAGCTTGTAACAAGCTGTAGTTACGAGGTTTTGGAATTAAACCGACGATGTCCTTCAACATTTATTTTAAGTGTTTCATTCTTTGTTAGCAATTTTAAGGCACACCTTTCTTCACTTTTTGTTCTTATGATGTTAAATCAGGGTCCGAATTCACCAACCACTGAAATTATTTTTTAGTCCTATCGTTAGGTTTAGAAAGTAAGACAATTTCTGATTAGCTATACCAAATAGCTAAGCCACTCAGAAATCGTGTTACTTTAAGATCTAGACAATTCTTAATAATCAGACAAAGAATGCAATTAAGGATTGCTGTGCACAGTGATCACATAGTAGTATTTATTAAAAAAATGTTTGCACTGTCGTGTCAATAAATTTCCTCAAAGTTATTCCCCCCTCCCAAGTAGAATGTTTCGTTCTTTCAAAGATGACATGCATACTGAAAAAAGAAATGGGGAAAAAAACCGAGTGTATTCACTGGATGATCTGAATCTGATACAATGCCCCTCATCTCGATAAAGGGATAACTGTGCGGGCAAACACAATGTAACCGAGTATTTACGGCATTTTAACTCTTTACCAGACAACAAAATTTTTGACTTTCCCGATATTAAAAGCATTCGTAGACGACAGGTTTCGTAACTCAAATGATGGGAAATGGATTCGAAACGGTGGAAAATATTGTGGGAAAAGAAGAAAATGCTGGTTACCAGTATTTTCTTCTTTTCCAACAATTTTTTTAAAGAACGTTTTTCATCATATTGTAAATGCCAAAGGGTTTGAATTCTCGTTAATGGTTGATATCATTACGTAAATCATGGAATTATCTTAATTTGATCGAGAGAAGTCCCCAGGCGATCGAAATATTAAATTTAGTACTTAAAATTACGGGAGCATATCTTTGAATTCAGAGCTTAAAACTATAGAGAAAAAAATACGCCTCTACTTGCCTGAGTTTTATTGTTTTCTGACTATTTGTTCTGTCTCAGTTTTCATAATGTGCACAGGATTAATGCAGAAATAGGATATTGCGCGTTCACGTATTTCATCTAGCGCTTTACCAAACAAAAGAAATAGACTTATCTAAATTCAAAGCCATGGGAGAAAAGGTAAAATTTGAATTATCTCCCTTGTTAGACAAAAACTCAGGTATGATAGACCTGCAACTGGGTCCTTTTATTTGATTTTCTTTTTTGTCTTTGTAGTACAAAGTACGGTGGCACAAAAGTGACATGGAAGATATATTTTATACTACGTGCGCACACAGTAGCTAATACGTGCGCACGTATTAGTTATTACGTGCGCACGCAGTAGCTAATACGTGCGCACTTAATAAGTAATACGTGCGCACGCAGTAGTATTACGTGCGCACGCAGTAGCTAATACGTGCGCACGTAATACCTAATACGTGCGCACGCATTAGCTATTACGTGCGCACGTAATAAGTAATACGTGAGCACGTAGTAGTATTACGTGCGCACGTAATAAGTAATACGTGCGCACGTAATAGCTACTACGTGCGCACGTATTACATATTACGTGCGCACGTAATAATCCACCAATCAGAATCATGAACGGAAGCCATTGTTTCAAGATGGAAGTGGAAGATAGAATTACCCCAAACCACCCCAAAACACCCCAAACCACCCCAAAACATCCCAAACCACCTTTTATATGATATAAAATTATTAATACAGTAAGGGTTGGTTGAATTGTTGGGTAAGGATCACTTTTAACAAAAAATACCTATATTACGTCCTGTCACGTAAGCCTAAGGATAAAAGGACTACATGCATTACATGCGTTAGAAAGACTTTTTGGCCCCACTGAGATCTGGGACCATAATGTCTGACTGTCTGAAAAAGTTCGTTCATGCCTTCAAACTATATGTAGTCAGAATGGCAAACATTGTGGACCCGGATCCGACTGCCCCTTGAAAGAGCAGTCTGATCTGGGTACATTATGTTTGGTCATGTCTGACTGTCTGAAAAAGTTCGTTAATGCCTCCAACCTATATGTAGTCAGAATGGCAAGCATTGTCGACCCAGATCCGACTGCCCCTTGAAGGAGCAGTCTGATCTGGGTACATTATGTTTGGGCATGTCTGACTGTCTGAAAAGTTCGTTCATGCCTCCAACCTATATGTAGTCAGAATGGCAAACATAGTTGACCCAGATCCGACTGCCCCTTAAAGGAGCAGTCTAATCTGGGTACATTACGTTTGGTCATGTCTGATTGTCTGAAAAAGTTCGTTCATGCCTCCAACCTATATGTAGTCACAATGGCAAGCATTGTGGACCCAGATCCGACTGCCCCTTGAAGGAGCAGTCTAATCTGGGTACAACATGTTTGGTCATGTCTGACTGTCTGAAAAAGTTCGTTCATGCCTCCAAACTATATGTAGTCATGCTGTCAGAATGGCAAACTTTGTGGACCCAGATCCGACTGCCCCTTGAAGGAGCAGTCTAATCTGGGTACATTATGTTTGTTCATGTCTGACTGTCTGAAAAAGTTCGTTCATGCCTCCAAACTATATGTAGTCATGCTGTCAGAATGGCAAACTTTGTGGACCCAGATCCAACTGCCCCTTGAAGGAGCAGTCGGATCAGGGTCCATAATGTTTGGTCATGTCTGACTGTCTGAAAAAGTTCGTTCATGCCTCCAAACTATATGTAGTCAGAATGGCAACAGATACCGTAATTTATATAAGTTTAAAGGAAGTTAGATATATGCAAACATTGTGCAGCCAGATCATCAGACTGCTACTGAAGTAACAGTCTGATTGGGGTCCACGGTGTTAGGCATTCAAACTACATCTTTTGAACCATAGTTATTTCAGTTTAAGGACACTAAATTATTGTATATGCCATTTTCAATTTGATTTATACTGTTCCTGCATCTTAAACCGTTGTAAAATGATATCGCTTTAAACGCTTTTTTGTTTTCTTGAGGTATTTTGGGGTAGTTTTCGGTAACAAAACTCCTTGTATAGCTCATCACAGTCTTTCGCACCCTACAAATCATTCCACCCCAACCTCCACTACAGTATTAATTTTATTTGATAAAAGTTGTTTTGGGGTGGTTTGGGGTGTTTTGGGGTGGTTTGGGGTAATTCGATGGACCGTAGACTAGAGTAGTAATAGTTACTGTACCGTACCGAGGTACAGATACTTAAAATAATCGCAGTATGCCTGAACGATTTAAGAAATACTAGTTCTACTTGATTTTTCACTTGAGTGTCAGATGCATGCACATCTGTTGCCGTGTTGGACCAATGTAATTTTGCCCTTCCCTCGCAACAATATGGCTTTTGTTCCTTATAAACTGATTGGTCGATTATTACGTGCATACGTAATAGTTATTACGTGCGCACGTATTAGCTACTGCGTGCGCACGTAGTATAAAATATGTCTTCCATGTCACTTTTGTGCCACCGTAACAAAGAGATGTTGCTATTATTATAATTTGACTTATGGTGTATATGTAAGGAATTCATAATATTTGAACGTATAATTTCACACACTATTACCGTTGAAATGCACCAAATAGAGCAAATCTGTGGTTTTATACACTTTGAAGATAATATTTAAACCTGAATAATCCTTAAGAGTGCAAGGATCATCAAAGGTTAAAATCTAAGTAACATCTTGATAAGGACCTAGTTCTATATAGTGTAGACTAATCAAGGGAAATACATGTCTTTTGCCTTCCATTGCAGATGATAAATTTAGTATAGATAAAAGGATGAAATTCGTCTATGAAAGATTATAACACGTTGTGGGTAAACGAGAGAATGTTAATTACTGCCAATCTCTACTAGCTTCGAATCCCCGACCCCTTTTTCCTTACCTTTTCCACAGAATGTGCAGTCTGATTTTGGATCCAAACTGTTCGATAGGAAGATTTTTTTTCACCAAAAATGACTTCGAAATAGCAATATTCAGGTATTTACTATCGACCTGAAAGTTTAATTTTGATGAATATTTTGTGAAATATCTTCAAAAAAAAGTTTATCTATTTTGAATTTCCAAGCTGAACTGTTTGGCTGAGATGCTCTATTTCTTTTTTCAGAGCAAGAAGATCGAGTGATAGAAAGATCGGCACATTCCGGCATCATACTTCCAGGACAATCCTGGCACACTCTGACACACAATGGTCCAACAGCAAGTCTGGTTTATAGGTAAAAGTAAAGACACTTGACTTGTGTAATGAAACTATGAAGCGGGTTTCCGATTATATTTATAGGCACTAATTCGAGCTCATTAACTGAAAGCGAAATATACAGACTTGTCAAAGTTCGGAGCATTTGAAGAACTATATGAAATTTGACAAAAAAGACGATATTAGTTGGCGAAAAACATGTAGGGGAGGGGAAGGGAGAAAAGACTTGTTATAGCAATTTCTCCTTTCCCTGACAAGTTCGCCCAAAACCTACTTTCTCTGGATAGTGAAGGGCTTACTGTTTAATCTGTTTATGTTCAGAAAAATACTACAAGGGGAATGCAGACAGACTATGTAAAGTGCATTTGACCCTTTTCAAACAAAGATGAAAAACGAAAGGCCTATTGGCATCCCTCTTCAGCGCTCATGGTTTGGGTAAAAAACAATATGGCTGCCTGGTAAGTGTCCTGATAAAACGTTGGTTTTAAATAGTGAACGGCGCCAGTGACTGACTTGCAGAAAAATGTTTGGATAAATCCTTGTAAAATAATACATAGGCTATTTGTTTCTGTCGAATTTCGCTACACCTGATGTTGTTGTTGTTTTGTCGATGATGATGATGATTATGATCTGCACATTACTGTAACCAGATTTTTAAATATTGCAGAATTCGAGTTATGTGTGATGCACATTACTATAACACAACCTGCTCAAAGTTTTGTCGTCCAAGGAATGACAGGCTTGGTCATTATACCTGCAACACAAACGGGGACAAGGTCTGCATGGACGGCTGGCTCGGTGCCGAATGCGACATAGGTATAACGAGAGAATTTTCCAGTCTGTTTTCTTGAAGTTTCATTGGAGTCCTTCACTATATCACAAATGTTTACCAAGCGACAAAATTTTAGACTTGTCCAAATTGAAAGAACTTGCAAACACCAAAGTAAACATAACTCAAAAATTGAAATTTGTTTCCAGCAGGGCGAGCACTGATGGCGAGCACTCTACCGACCAAGCCATCGGGTCAACCGATAACTCTTCGTGCTAAAAATATGTTTGTCTATTGTTATTCAATATTGGCGGTACCTTTACTAGAGGTATAAAAGCCGAAAAAAATCATGGTATTCCTAATTATTTCTACATGTATTTCTATCTTTGTCTTAATTTCAAAGCCATTTTAACCCGAATGAAAACTGACATTATTTATTGTTTGGATTTTCATAGAAAAAATCTTGCTGAATAAAATCGGGTTAAAAGTCTTTTTTTTTTTTTAACTTTTTTACAAACCGCCGCTGTCAAACTAAATTATTATTTATTCCCATTGCAACAAAAGGCAATAGATATATTCAAAAATCCTTAATTAACGGAGGATTAAAGTTAAGCAGCCTTCAGTATTTCAGTTCGATATCTTTAGTCACGAACTTAAACTTTACGACGGTGGCGAAATTTTAATATTACCTTTTATTACATTCTCTTTACAGCTATATGTAAAACAGGCTGCCATGCCCTCCATGGATCATGTGATGAGCCAGGAGAATGCCGGTAAGATGACACAATTAAATGTTATTCAAAACCGTTTTTTGTTTGAGTGTAGTGTTGAAAACTTTTTGAATAAAGGATAAAATGCCGGTATCCTGCACTTTCTTCTTATCCCATACTCTTTTCAAAAAGCCTTCAAAGTCAAATTAATACGTGGTTGTAAGCTGAAATGCAGAGCAAAATTTGGTTACCTTGGAAACGAAGGTACAAAAAGAGCGTCGAGTTATTGACTGTACAAAGCCTGGACTAATAATTATGTGCCTAGTTACGATTATCTTAATCTTTACAAATCTAAGTTTTGGAGGAGAAAAAGAGATGCGATTTATCCTCAAAGGTATAGAACGTTTTCTCTGCTCTGTATCTATTTGAATGGATTGACGGGGAATTAAGTAAGTACTTTGGCTATTAAAATAATCCTTTGGCTCCTGCCTCAATCTTTTATTTCCTGTACAGCACTGTTTAGTGTTGATGTCAGAGGCTAGTACAGATTTCAATGCGCTATATATAGAGTTTCTTTGACCAATGCTACGAAACTAACTAATGCATAGCCACCTGCTGCTGTCCAGCATAAACAGAACCGTTACTATGTTAAGTGGTAAGAGAAGCGTGGGTCATGTCGCAATTACTATAAACAGTCGTGGGTAAGAGTTTGGCCAAGAGGGGATTCGAACTCCTTGATATAATATCTTGTTTCTAACTGTGTGCGTTATCAGTCAGCGACTGGAACTTCACGGCAATACATACACCATTTATGAATGATGAGTTGGTCTTAACCTTATCTTGCTAAATGACTAAACTCTATACTAAAAAACAAAATATTGCGATTTCAAATATATGTTTTGGCGAACAATATCTCCTTATCGGACTGTGTAGATCTAAGATCAGACTGCACGATCTGTGCTGTCTGATCTTGATCTACGCTGTCCGCAAAAAGGTCAATGAGTCGCGCTACCTAGCAGCGTAGGGGTTTATATATAGTCTATCATCAGAAGCTCTATAAATTTGATACCTCCATTTTCATAAACTCTGAATTAGACGACAAAATACTAGACTTAAAATGGTTACTAGCTATTTCTTCTTTTTTTTTTTTACAATGTTTTAAAAATACCTCTTTCTAGGGCTTGTTTACTGATGGGTTTATATGTATTTACATGTGTGTTGTTTGTCTTTTTAGGTGTTCGTTTGGCTGGCAAGGTGAATTATGTGACCAGTGTATTCCATATCCTGGTTGCGAGCACGGCTCTTGTAATAATTCACCGTGGACCTGTAACTGCGACCTGAACTGGGGTCACATACTCTGTGATAAAGGTGTGATACACATCGTTCAAAAATTATATTCCTTTTTTATAATTCCTATATCAGTTAACCCATTACAACATAATCCCTACTTTTTACGACCCTGAGAAAGAAGCCTTTTGAAAACATTATGGGAAAAGGAGAAAATGCTGGTAACCAGCATTTTCTCCTTTTCCCACAATGTTTTCTACCCTATTGGAAACAAATTTCACTGTTTATTTCGTCGTCTGCAAATGCTTTCAACTTGGTCCAGTCTTAAATCTGTTGTTTGGTAAAGAGTTAATTACAGGAATCTCACTGTGAAAAAAAAAACTGATGATGATAATTACGATATCACGATATATATAGCGACGATATAGTTTCAGAATCTTTGACCAGAACTACTTTTTTTTCCTAAATTGCTCATATTGTACTACTCTTGATAATTATAAGTATTTTAGAAAAAAAGTGAATTGTGAATATTATAAACAGGATAATCAACTAGTTGGGTGTGATATTAGAAATCTGTCACTCGAATGGGGTTTGATGCGGTGGGGGAAAAAAGCTCGTCCCTCGGACTCGTTTTTGCAACCGTATCACACCCCATTCTAGTGACAGACTTTTAATGTCACACACAACCAGTTGAGTATCCTCTATTTATATAAATAAAGTTGAAAATCAAATATTAATCTTTATACAGATTGGCATTAGAACTGTTGAACCATGATACTCAAAGATTTCTGTGTACCACGAGAGCTTTCCCTGTAAAACCGAGCGACGCTCTGGGAAATAGGGTCTGATGTATCTTCATCATCACATTATATCAAGCAACGGCTATAGTTTCATTTCGTCCCCAAAATACAATGAATACTGTTGTAGACAACTCCTGTAACATATAATTTTACCACTAGGAAAAAGTTTCAATTCAGGTAAGACCACTCGGAATGAGAAGACTGACATTGGTCAATACGTTTTGCAGATGCTATGTAAAAACTTTCAGAGCATGACTCAGTAAGTTAGTGAGCTTTAGGTATATGCGTTAATGATTTCATAAGGAGTCACATGTGAAAATATCTTGAAAGACTGAGAAAGTATATCTCATTTTTAACAAAAATATCATCTTTGCTTGTTATCGCTTTTCCCAGATCTGAACACCTGTCGCCACAAACCTTGTCGTAACCATGGGCTTTGTATTAACAGTGCACCGAACAACTACACATGTGAGTGTCCGAAAGGATACTCTGGCGTCAACTGTGAAATAGGTAATGTATTTACACCCTTTACTTCCCTGCCTCCATGTCCTTCTCTCTCTCTCTCTCTCTCTCTCTCTCTGTCTCTCTCTCTCTCAGGCAACAACAGCTGTGTTTGATTTCTGTTATGGTTTTATTTTACATTATTATACTGCAAAGACATTCCTTGAGGTCTGACTGGATGATATGCCTACTATATACAGATATCGCACACAGGCTAACTCCTTATAAAAGCAGTTTCCCTTTTTTGGAGCCCCGAATGCATTACTGCACTTTCAACACAACATCCAAAATGGCAACGGCGACCAACGCGCCGCCAACAAGACAACAATACTGAGTAGTCTGCCCCATATTATTTCTAGCTTCCCTTGAAGGACAGAATGGATTTTTTCGGAAACTAAATGAATTTATTTACTTGTGCTATCGTTTGTCGTCATTCTAAAACAGATTCACAGGGTTAAAACGAACCATTCCTTCGCCAGGTAAGCAAATTGTGAAGTGTCGAAATGCATTAATTGTAGCGTTATAAGGAAAAACAAATATTCGTTTGTAGTCACTAATTGTCAGTCCCCAACAAATCATTAAAATGCACAGTTACTTACCCATGTTTGAATGAAAATATGACGAATGTCCATCTCATCATCAATTTCATCATCAAGATCATCCACCAAACTGCACGTTTTACCAAGGCTTCAATGACTTCATTTCTCAGTGTGGCGAATCATGTCATTCAGAGCCTTTGGTTGATTCGCCATAACCTTTGGCTCGGGGCGACATGATTCTCCACAGCCGTGAAGAAGTTTTCAAGTCCCCTGTCGCCTGACCGTTTAACTAATAATATGAATAGCTCCGAGCTCAGCTCGTATTACATTTACATTTTACTATCGACAGTACAATATAATGAATCTATTATGCTTACTTTCCATCCTTTCAGAAGAAGATCCATGTTCGAGTAGCCCATGTCACCATGGAGGCACGTGCGTAGATACGAATCCGGGATTCATCTGTAACTGTTTTCCAGGTTGGACAGGACCAAACTGCTCTATAGGTATATACGGATTCCTGTCATACTCATGTCTATACCGATAAGTTCTTGAATACATCTCAAAGTCTACTGGTTATTCAGTTACTTTAAATGTTTAATATGCGTTTCATAACTTTTCTAGACCTTTGGATATCTGGACTTCGAAGTTAGGGTAAGGTATCAATAGTTACCATTATTCAATGGCTGAATGAAAAGAACATGAGAAACTCCTACTTTAGGATTCATTTTACATTTCCCCGATCATTTTTTCAGTACTGAGCCAACTGTCATCTTCTGTGAGAAGATAGTTATTACATCACAAACTTAGCAGGTTTTTCTCCAAAATGGTGGTATCCTTCAAGTTAATGTTCAAACTCATGCATTCTAAATGTGATACTTTCTTAGAAATTATCTGGTCTATTGATAATTGCAACAATACGACTGTACAAAAGGTAATGAAAAAGTCAAACGCCATTTCAATGATGCTTCAAATTCTATTATCATCACCAAAGTATAAACTGTATTCTCTTCTAATTCATGACAGATATAAATGAGTGCGCTTCGTATCCATGTTTAAACCATGGTACATGCATAGACAAGATAAATGGCTATGAATGTCTGTGCCCCCAAGGATGGCAGGGCCCCCATTGTCAACTTGACGCTGATGAGTGTGAAGGACGACCTTGTGTGAACGCCTTCACGTGCCGGGATCTCGTTGGGGACTATCAGTGCGAATGCCAACCCGGATGGCAAGGCAAAAACTGTGACGTCAGTAAGCAACTTAAAGTTTTCAGTGCTGAATACATGCAATTTAACCCTTAGGCTGCAAAGCGCGACTCACTGACCTTTTTAGGACAGCTTAGATCAAAATCAGACTGCACAGATCGTGCAGTCTGATCTTGGATCTACACTGCCCGATAAGGAGATATTATTCTACAAAACATACCTTTGAAATAGCAATCTTTAGAATTGTTTACAATCGAATCGAGCATTTCGTTATAGTTATCTGGCAAGATAAAGGTTAATTCTATGTATCAAAGCCCTCTTATTAACCCTGGCACATCTACAAACTCTGATTGGTTGTTTATATTATACACAATGTCAACATTCTTAACCCATTACCACACAACCCCTACTTTTGACGACCCTGAGAAAGAGGCCTTTTGAAAACACTGTGGGAAAAGGAGAAAATGCTGGTAACCAGCATTTTCTCCTTTTCCCACAATGTTTTCTACCCCTCACAAAACAAATTTCAAATTATCAGTCACTTTATTTTGTTGTCTGCAAATGCTTTCGATTTGGACAAACCTAAAATTTTGCCGTGTAGTAACGGGTTAACTAGAAATTATTTTCACGTCCATGCTAGGTACTGGCTGTACGGACAGACTAATCCATTTTTTAAATGATATACACACTGGTTCAAAACATGTTCTAATTTGAAAATGGTCATTGTTTACATTCCAGATGTTGACGATTGCAAAATGGTCACGTGCAAAAATGGCGGTCGTTGTGTGGTATGTATAGCTTTCATTTACAACCTACAAGCAGCATATTGTTAACATACTATTTAATTTTTTTCTAAATGGCCACTGAGCGCAACTGAGCTATACTCTCTATAAAATGGGGCTTCAATGCATATGCAAAAAGTATCCACTCATGTCAGCTTGAACAATCCACGTAGGCTGATACGGGTGGAAGTTACAAAATTTTATTAATGTTTTTATCAGCAAAAAAAACATGAATAACAACTCATGGCTATATCATTTGATTTCGTGAAGTTTAACGATGTGAAAGACTTACTGCCACATAGCAAGTAACATAGGAACCGAATCGGGATTGATAGACCCTAGTATTATTTGAGCATTCTCACTTTGGATATTGACGTGCCTCATTTAGAAGCCTATAATTCGTCCACCAGTCGACTTTTCTATCAGTCAATTAATCACTTTTCTTCGTGCTTCGTTGTGTCTTTTATACCCTTTGAAAGTACAAAGGATTGTCAAACACGATCATTGGGTCTCAAATACTCCATGATATGAACAGCTGTATCTTTTCATTCTTTTATCTCCAGATTTTGTACCTTCGCCATTTGTCATGAAAAAATAAAACTTTGCATCTTCAAAATTTTTCATTATTTTCAGGATTTAATTGACGACTACTACTGTATTTGTTTGCCGGGATATGAAGGGAAGGATTGTCACCAGGAGAAACATGAATGCGAGAGTAACCCGTGTTTGAACGGCGCCACTTGCGTGAATCTCATCCCGGGTTATTCTTGTTTGTGTGCGGAAGGATACAGCGGTTACAACTGCCAGGTTCTAAATTTCAATCTTGTTACCTTAAAATATAAAAAGTTTATTGATGATAAAATCTTGTTGGTAGAATGAGGGTATTTCTACATCCTCGAAGCAGATTGCGCTTGAAATTTAAAGAACTATTTAACAAAGGGATGAGAGAGAGAGAGAGAGAGTTCTGTCTAATGTTAAAACAACTATCTATTGTAGATTGACGTAGATCCATGCAACCCAAATCCCTGTCAGCACGAGTCCACGTGTTACATTTTAGAAGAAGATTACTTTTGCTTTTGTTCGGATGTATATATGGGTAAAAACTGTGAGCATCCGAAAACTGTGACCGTTGATAGTAAGTATTTGATGATAAAGCATTTATATAAGTGTATGACCTTGTTTTACACGAAGATATTTTAAATCGTATTTTGTAAAACAAAGGAAAATGTAGTTATTCGGTATTGGTGCTAAATGTGGTATGGCTCGTTCCCGCTCTCCAATATATCGTCGATTTACTTCCAAAACCTCGTAATTAAGCTTGTAACAAGCTGTAGTCACGAGGTTTTGGAAGTAAACCGACGATATAAATATGGGTATTATGAATACATGCACAGTGAACTGAGCAGTGGAGACATTCACTTGGTGAAAGTTAAGAGTAAGGTGAGAGATTTTTTCTTTGATTCAAACTTTATGCATATGAACCTGACGTAATCTTTTATCATTTATTCAATGAGAGGAGTACTTTGACATCTCTTTGCGCTTGTGTATATAACAAACTGGACATGGTGTTTCATTATTCCAGATGTGGATAGTTGTACAATATCCATCCCGAGTAATACAAGTGTAGGTGGTGTACAGTTGATATCATCCGAGATCTGTGGTAAACATGGACTCTGTATCAGCAAACCTGGTGGAGGTTTTGAATGTTCATGCAGTCCAGGATTTACAGGAGACTTTTGTCACAGAAGTTAGTGGATCTAATATGTTTTTTTCTCGTCGTTTTTTATGAGCATTGATAAAAACTGAGACTTTTGAATCAGACTTGTACCAGTTTCAGTTTCCTTGGCAGGTCAAGTATTATATATCGAAAAGAGAAATTCTATAACAATTTTTGCTTAGGCGTAAATGAAAAAAAAATGTGCAGCTTACATTAGAACACTTCAACGAAGACGAGAATCTTTTGCTTTGAATGATACGAATGCTGATATCCATGCTAAAATTTCTACCTAATCATAGTCTCTTCATGCCCTTTCTAAAAATGCAGTATAAGATACATAATTTATCTAACATTTAAAATCTGAAATTGATCTTTTTAATCTACCCAACCAGATAAAGACGACTGTTCCAGTTCTCCATGCCAAAACTCGGGCACCTGTGTGGACCTTATTAATTCATTCCAGTGTATTTGTAGTGAGGGCTGGGAAGGAGCCCTTTGTAACATTAGTAAGTTATTCATTGACTGTTAAATCTGCATCTTTGTCTAATCCAAATTTGAGGAAGCGTTTGACACATTTTTACTTTGTTCCATATCGATTCCAACTTAAACAGTTTAACAAAGAACCTGTATTGAACAAGGTAACTGCTCAGCAAAACAGACAAATGTTGAACCTTACTGTACTCGAAGTTTATGCCATGTCTTTGCATTTGAAGTAATGTCGTAATCCACTATAAGATTTTATTTATCTATTCTCCCCAACTATTACCAAAAAATTGTAATTTTGTTCAATTGTGTTGGTACTTGACAGCATATTGTTACAAATGGGCATAAGTTTCATTGCCCCTTATTGAGAAAAAAAAAAAAGAACGGAAGACATCGATTTAATTAATTCTAGACAAAAACGAGTGTGACCCTAACCCATGCCGCAACAGTGGAAACTGTATTGACCTTGTAGCAGGCTATGTATGTCAGTGCGTGGATGGATGGAAAGGAAAGACGTGTACATTACGTGAGTATTGCGTTAGTTGATACACGTTATATTAGTTTATTTGTTATGTTTTTATATTCAAGTGATTGATTGTAACTGGAAGGATTGTTTAGAATTCTGATGCAGGAAATGGCTTCTGTAGACTCACTAGATAAGAATGATCCAGAACAACACCAAACGAATCTTTAAACAGCATGATATCTCCAGAACAGAAAACATTCGAGTCGTCCTCTGTGAAAAACGGGGTTTAATACAACTGCAACAGGTATTGAGTTTGCGTAGTCCGCGCAGGCTGACCTGAGCCGAAACTGTTTGCCATTGCTCAATTTTCTATATGTCAAAGGAAAAGTATACATCATTATTCTTTGGGTTCTTCTTCTGCATTTGATTCTTTTCAGAAATAATTGAATTCATTTATTAATTAATTCATGGATCCATAATTACGTGATAGCTTGCTTGCTTGGTATATTTCATCGCGGAGATGCATTTATTCCTGTTTTTGGCAGAACATTTAAATTGTAACACAGGTTTGGTTTCTAAATGCTGGAACCCAGATTATGCCAACAATACAGTTACTGAATACTGACTGATCATTCATGTTTTTATATTGTGAAAAGTTTGTGTTTGAAATCATTAACCTATTAAACCCCACAGATTTCAGTCCACAAGTGCATAGATTTATAAGACTCTTTCTGTTCAGTGTGATCTTGATCAACAGTTCCCTCAAAACCATCTGAGATTTTCCGTAACATTCTTATCAGCTGACTCTTTATCAGTCGTTGTGGGTCCGTATTCACCAACCATTCTCAAGAACATTCCTAGTCTTATTCTTCAGAATTTGGTCAGTGTGAAAGTAAAAGAACTTCTGATTGGCTAAACCATTTGGTTTAGCCAATCAGAAGGTGTGTTACTTTTACTGTCAGAAAATCTTGAAGAATAAGACAAAGAACGTTCTTAAGAATGGTTGGTGAATACGGGCCCAGATGGGTTCTCCGTGACATTGTATGGCACCTTTGGTTCAAAGATAATAATTGTAGACTACATTGGAAGCTTGGATAAGCGTACTGTCGTCAACGATTAGACGTGAACATTGTGGATATCATCATATAGAAGATTATCATACCAATCGGTAATTTAAGGAAAAAGTTGTTTACTTCCATATTTAGGGGATAGCCATTGTGACCTGTTTACATGCGCTAATGGCGGTACTTGCGTAGATCTGGTGGATACTTTTGCCTGCAGATGTCCGTCTCCCTGGGAAGGAATAACATGCCATACTCGTAAGCATAACAACAGAACATGCTGAGCACTCTTTAGATACTTTTGTAATAAATGTGAAACAGAGTGCACAGAATGTTAGTTCTTATGTAAAATACACATTATCCCCTTTACGATTTTGAATAAGAACACATAGGTTTCCTACTGACTTGTGAAAAAAAATTCCTAAAAGCCGTTCATTTGCTGATATAGGTTAAATCTGTCTTTAACCTCTTCACTGTACGGCATAGATAGAGTAAGGCACAAGAGAAAACTTTTGAAAAAGAAGAAACATTCTTAAATGGTATGCAATAGGTAAATATAGTGGAAAAGGAGTAAGTTCCTGTCACAAGAATTGCTATTGAAACTATTTAACCCTTTACTCCACAGATACTCATTTCAACGCACTGCTTGTAGGAGCCTTTGGAAAACATTGTGACAAAAGGTGAAATTGCTCGTGACGAGCAATTTCACCTTTTGTCACAATGTTTTCTATGCTATCAAAAGGTGTAATATACATATAGGAAACAGCTTCATCCTTGCTGTTATTTAGGGTCAATTAGAGATACCATAGGAATGCCTTATGGGGTAAAGGGTTAATACATATATTTTAAATAAAAAGTTGCCAAAAACAGTGGCATGGATACTTGCAGTTTCATCGTTGCCGATTCATTAAATGTCCTTTTTCAATTTAAAAATAAGAAAACAGAAACTTTGATGTCAATAAGCTTTGAGAATTGATAGCTTTAGTAACTGCTACACTGGTTTAAATTCGATTTTCAAGTATTTCAAAGAAATATATGTATTTTATTTCCCTATATAGCTAAAGTTAAGAGTTGTGACTCTGACCCATGCGAGAATAATGGTACTTGCGTAAACAGTGGAGACAGTTTTACTTGTATATGTAAGGAAGGGTTTGAAGGGAGGACCTGTGAAGTAAATGTCAACGACTGTAATCCATTTCCTTGGTAGGTTTTGTCATAATGTTGATTTATTGATTGGTTGGTTGGTTGTTTGAGTTGGTTGTTTTTCGGTCGATCAGTCGGTCGGTCGGTTAGTGAGTGAGTGAGTGAATGAGTGAGTGATTAATTGATTGATTCATTGATTCATTCATTCATTCATTCATTCATTCATCTAAAGCACGTTTGACTAGGAGAAATATTTACTACACTGTTACGAATGTGTCGCTTTCTTATTTTCCTATGCCAACGGGTGAATTACTAAAGGTGTTCTAAACTGTATTTTTAGATATTTTAGATGAATTTACAATTGACTGATTGAACGACCGATCGATCGATCGGTCGGTCGGTCGGTCGGTCAGTGAGTGTGTGAGTTTTCAGAAATTTTAGATGAATTGGCAAAACCAACTTTCTTCAAGTTTATGTTTTAAGCAGTACTTCCGACATATTTTATACACCTCAGATCATATGAGATTGTATAGATCATCAATGGTATTACACACAATAATTTCAAATAAGAGTTGTATGTCATTTTAGTACATGTATAATGTATTAGGCTTTCGTGTATCTATTTGATACATACATTTCCAAAAATGCTACTGATACAAAACGTGATCTTGCTTAATGTCTTACATTTACATTATAAGTATTTCTTTACTAGTTACAATGGTGGTCGATGTATTGACGGTATAAACCGGTACACTTGTGAATGTGATAGCGGATTTACCGGGACAGACTGCAGAGTTAGTAAGTGTTTTAGCAAAGCTCTGTATGTATTCTGTGGATGTAATTTTCAACAAAGTTATCATGGGAGAAGCACATGATAGGATTAAGTTCATGGTTTCCTTTAATTTCAAGTGATTAAACTTTAATGACTGTGAGTAAATGAAATGTTCATTTCGGGAACCCCGTGTACAAACAAGTAACTATACTTTCAACAGAACATCAAAAATGGCGGCATCGATCGCTGTAACGTGCATGATATAATTCACTAGTTTTCCTCCGTGATCGTAATTAAAGTGGAAAGGAAGAATTGTTTGTGAAAATAAATGAATAGTTGCTAATAGTACCGTTTGTCATTTGAAAACAAATACAAAGGGTGAAAACGAACCAACCGCTCGTCAGGTGAGATAGCAGTAAATTATCGAAACTCAGACATTGTTACGTTAAACGGATAACCTAATGAGGTAACTAATGGTCGTTTTCTTTTGCCGACAAATCATTAAAATGCATTTACCTTGAAGTTGTTTAAATACATGTCGGATGTCTATCGTAGTGACATCATCAGGTTTATGCACCAAACAGCACGTTTGATCAAGGTTCCAGTGACGTCAGTTCTCACGGACGACAGTTTTCATTAATTCGATTCGTGGGACCATTACCCGTGGAAATTTTGCTGAATACGCGTTCGAATGGTAAAACTATGCAGTATAGATAAAATGATTAAAGATCTTTCGGGCAACCTGTGGAGTAATATCCGAAGGTTACTTGGTGCATCAAAACTCCAAGGATCCGAGTCCACTGACTATGTTATACTTTGCATTCATAGCCTTATTCTAGATTTGAGAAAGTGGATCAACCGAATTTCTGATTGGCTGAACCTCTTGTTTGAATAACAAATTGAAAATTGAACTACTCTACTTCCAATTTGAAGTCTTGATGATGGAACTAAGATTGTTTTAAGAGTGTTTGCTGAATACGACCCCGAATAGTCCTTTTATAAAAGTACATTGCCTCTGCTTGTACCCAACTTCCAAACAGAACTTAAGGTGATACTTCTTGTATGAAACTCCTTTACAGATATAAACGAATGTTTATCCAGCCCTTGCACATATGGAAGCACGTGTATCGACGGTATCGGGGAGTATCGCTGTATCTGTCCTGTAGGAAGGTCAGGTGACCGCTGTGAGAAGGTTGAAGGTCGTATAGCGTCAGTCCAATCCTGTGAGTTTCACAGGCGGAAATTTGCCCACAACGCATCGTGGGAACACGAATGTAGCGTGTGTAAATGTAATGATGGAAAAGTCACGTGCAGCGAGGTATGTTTTGTGTACAGGACCAAGCATTACAATATCGTTGTTGTTGCAGACTGTTTCAGATTGGACAACCGTGGGACCATGGTATCCGCTTGATAAAAATGCAGTTATCGAAACATTCATTTTATACATGTAGAGTTTTACAAAATTGCTAGACCCAAGGAGATCTAAGTATGAGTACCATCATAATTCATGTACCATCTTGGCAAATCATTATTTTGTTTTACAGCTTACTTTTACTGCTGCTTTTTGGATACTGTCAGATGCTTCATAACCCTTTACCGAACAATCCCCACTTTAACAACCCTGTGGGTGAAGCCTTTCGACAAATTGCGAGAATAGGAGAAAATTCTGGTAGCCAGCATTTTCTCCTTTTCCCACAATATTTTCTGCCTTTAAAAGAAAAATCAAATCTTTTGATCTGTCCTAAAATTGTCTTCTGCAAATGCTTTAGATTTGGAAGAGTCACACATTTTGTCCTGTGGTAATGGGTTAAATGAACTGCGCTCTGTGATAGGACATTTAATAGATCACCGTGATATATTATACCAAGTAAGTCGTGGCATAAATATGGATCCATATAGTTCAGCATGTCTGATAGACAGCTACTTTGTAAATGGTCCTTGGACAGGCAGAAATTGACCAAAAGTGAAACTTGTTGAGGGAGGTCAGTCTGCATGGATACTTTTTGCAGATTTATTAACCCTTTACCAAACGACAAAAGTTTACACTGGTCCAAATTGAAAGCACTTGCAAATGTCAAATTAAACGTAACTGAAACGTAACTAAACGAAATTGAAATTGGTTTCCGGCATGGTTGGAAAACATTGTGGGAAAAGGAGAAAATGCTGTCTACCAGCATTTTCTCCCTTTGCCACAATGTTTTCAAAAGCCTTCTATGTAAGGGTCGTAAAAACTAGGGATTGTTTGGTAAAGACTTAAATCCCGCTGAGCATGACTCAGATATTCTGCTTTGCAGTTTTAAATGATCGACACTGGCATCAGGTCAATAACACATTAATACATTCTTTCTATTTTGCATGAAATCCAGTTCAAAATTGATGTCTTACAATCGTTTTTGCGGCATTAAAACGTTTCCATCCATCAAAAGGCTCGCCATGGAAACGATTAGGTTATTGAAATTACTCTAAAGGAATCAGCCGATGTTTCATAACGATTTATTGACCAATCAAACTTTATATTTTACGTTCTGCATCCTGTAGAGTCTGGAGAGAATATGCGGACCTGGAAACTGTGCAGCACCGGCTAACTCTTCCATCCGGCTGATCAAATGTTCAGAGTTCGAGACATGCGTAGTGAAAACGGATGTGACGTGTTTCACACCGCCTTGTATTCCACTAGGAAACTGTCGACCAAAAACAGAAGTGACCGCATCTTCTGCTCCACAAGAGCAATTACTTTGTTACCATGGCGACGATCTCTTGAGCAGTAATTGTGCCAGAATAACTTTGGTATTCGATAAATCCAAAATGCCAATCGTAAGTGACTCTACAAGTTATCTAGTTTTCCACCTAAATCAATATATTCAGCATCACATGTCATTTCTCGAAATGTAATCGATAAATCCAAAATGCCAATCGTAAGTGACTCTACAAGTTATCTAGTTTTCCACATAAATCAATATATTCAGCATCACATGTCATTTCTCGAAATGTGAAACTTAACAACATTGTTTTTTGTCAACATTTGCTTGGCCTCTGGTCTGATGTTGTATTTTTTTTTCTTTTGATGCACTGGGACTGTACGTTGCCTCAAATAGGACGGTAATAATTACAGAATCGAATGACAGTTTTGCCACAGATCTGTAGCGGCCGTGAAAGGGTCACTGCGATGGGGAGTGAATGAGATATTATTTGATCCTGCCAATTTAACTGATAGAAAACGCGGTGGATAATTGCTTGTCTTTGTTTTTTCCTAGATCCTGAATCTAAATTGAAAAAAATTATACCGTTAAATGTAAACTGGATTGGATATCCTTTTTGCGTTTTTAGCTCCACTGGCCGAAGGCCAGCGGGCTTATGTCATGGCCCGTTGTCCGTCGTGCGTCCGTCCGTCCGTCTGTGCGTGCGTGCGTCAACTTTTATTTCAAACATCTTCTTCTCTGAAACTACCCATCCAATTTTGATGAAACTTCACAGAAATGATCCTGCCATGGTCCTCTTCGGAATTCCGTGAAAGAATTTTATTCCTTCAAAAACTCTGGTTGCTATGGCAACAAAACTGAAAAATATTGAAAATTTTTAATAATCTTCTTCTCTGAAACCATAAGGCATAGGGCTACCAAATTTAGCATGTAGCTTTATCAAGTGGACCTCTACCTAGTTCCTTTAAATAATAGCCCTGGGGTCAAAATTGGCCCCACCCCGGGGGTCACAAGTTTTATATGGGCTTATATAGGGAAAACTTTAAAATCCTTCTAGTACCTAGCCATAGGGCCTAGGGCTACCAAATTTGGCATGTAGCTTTATCTAGTAGACCTCTATCCAGAGTGCCCAAATGATAGCCCAGAGGTCAAATTTGGCCCGGCCCCGGGGGTCACAAGTTTTATATGGGCTTATATACTGAAAACTTTAAAAATCTTTTTGTACCAAGCCATAAGGCCTAGGGCTACCAAATTTTGCATGTAGCTTTATCTAGTGGGCCTCTACCAGGAGGGCCCAAATTAAAGCCTTAGGGTCAAGTTTGTCCCCACACCAGGGGTCACAAGTTTTACATGGGCTTTTGTGGTGAAAACTTTCTAAGTCATCTTGTTACTAACCATAATAAAGACTAGGACCACTAAATTTAGCCTTGTCTCATGGATTTTATGTTTTACAGGGCCTTTTATTGAGAAAACTTTGAAAATCATCTTGTTTATAACAACACATTCTAGACCTGTATTATTTAGTATGGGGCTTTATCTTGTAGACCTCCACAAGGATTCAAGTAATTATAGCTTTGTGGTCAAAATTGGATTTGCCCAGAGTTCACAACTTTTTTGTAGGTTTTATGGAAAAAAATTGTATGCCCTCAAGTTTGAAGCCAGTTGGCCAAATAATGTACTGTTTGGCTTGTAGTGATTTTATGAATTAGCCAGTGGAGCGATACAGGGCCATGATGGCCCTCTTGTTACACTTTTAACCATTTTTTTTTTTTTATTTTGGCAAAAAACCCGAGGTGTCGAAAGTAGGAATTCGAAGGAATTTAATAGTTCTTGTTTTTGTAAAAAATTATGTAAACCATTTTTCAATGATATTTCTAAACCTGTACATTGCCGTATTGATGGTGTTGACATACTGTAGAAAAGTAACTTGAACACTTGAACGCTCTTTACATTTGAATAGGCCTTCATAATGGTTCTTATTATTGTCACGTGACAATGGCTGAGTAAGTCAACAAGCTTCCTTGTCAAAAATAGATAGCTTTATCTTTCAACCTTTACCATACAATCCTGAGTATTAACAACCTTGAGGGTGTTAAAATATTGTGGGAAAAGGCGAAAATGTTGCTAACCAGCATTTTCTCCAGTTTCCACATTGTTCGTTAACATTCTAAATACAGAAATTATCTGTTAACCTACAATGTATTTGTTTTATGCAAATACTTTCAATTTAGACAAGTCTGAAATGGTAGTTGTGTTGTACAGAGTTAATATTCAGACTGTTAAATAAATGAAATTGACATGTCAAAACAGTAGGAAAGAAAGACACAAGTTCAAACTGCAGTTTTGATCAGTTCAATTCACAAAAAAAAAAAAGCCAGACTGTTTGAATCTAAGCCGACGTTCATTGCAGTCTGGGGACGTATACACCAACCATTCTTAGTCTCATTCATAGTCTTGTTCTGGATTTAGAAAGTAACACAACATTTGATTGGTCATATAAATGAGCCATGCTCTGTGAATAATCATTTAGCCAATCAGGCAATTTGTTATTGTCAAACTCTTGAATATGTGGCTAAAATGTTCTTGAGAAAGGTTGGTTTATACGAACCCTGATCACAATCATCAGTGTCCACCAAAGCACGAAGAGTCTCCTTCACTATACAAAAAGATATGTTTGTGTTTCGTTTCAGGGTATTTCAGTAGAAGGTATTTGTACGTTCCTTCACGAGACAGCAAATAAAGATTTCAACAAGAAATATTCCTACGTTGAAATAGCCTGTAGTGTTTTAAAGACGAATTCAGATGCTATACAAATATTGATGGTACGTGAAGAATTAAATATAGGCGGAGCCAGGTCCTGCCTTTTTGCTAAATAAGTGAATTGAAACTGTGAAACCGAAATTAATTTTGCTTTGTCATAGGTATTTTTAGGGAAAGATATCTCCTTATCGGACAGTGTAGATCCAAGATCAGACCGCACGTTCTGTGCAGTCTGATCTGAATAAGAGATAGTCTCGCCAAGCAACTTAGGGGCTTATATTCTTTTCGGTGAGAGCATGCAAAGATCTAAAGGCACAAATTTTCTGTCTGATCTTTACCTACTCTCCTCGATACCAATTCATTTCGTTAACCCTGTACCACATAATCCATTGTTTTAAGTTTTTCTCAGGCAAAGTTTTTTTTTTTTCGATAGCATTCGGATATGTAATTGGAAATAGCATATTAAAAATACTATGTGTGAAGCCATCGATCGAGAAATACTATATTTTTCACTCTCTCAAAGTCTTCTATTGGCGCAATGTTACAAAATTTGTCTCCCGATTGCTTGGTCCTGGGCTTTTTCGTTCCAAAACTAGTTTGTCCCATAGCTTGCTCATCCTATGCTAATCCATCTAATTGCACATGAATAATTATAGATCGAAATGATTGATTATAATATTTGGAATAAATGTTTACTGCTAAAAATCATACTTTTCAGGTACAAACTTTATTTTATTCGATATATTCACATGGTTTTTAGCTTTATCCATTATGCATCCTACTGTCAAGGGAAGTTACTCCTGACTCCTCCTAATGATCTATTGGAAACCACTAATACGCAAATAATCCAAACTTTGGCATGAATACTCTCCTTTCATCCGAAAAGATATTCATCTGCTTGGTAGGTTGACGTTTAAGCCAGTATTTGAACAATATGTCTCTTTTTCTTTCAAATTGTTAATTGCACACAATGGGTTCCTTGACAAATACCACTGCAGTGTTCTCAACGCTTTGATATTAATTGATATTGAGATTTGAGTCGTATTTGTTCCTTTATATCTTGCAGACAGTAATAAGCACAACACGCACAAAACCGACATATTCCGAACTGAAAGACGTTGTCGATCACGTTACGTATCTAATCAGCCGGAAACAGACGAGCAGTCTGGCTCTTGCTGCCGTCGTAGGAGTTACTGTGGAAACTGCGGAAGCGGAGGATGAATCTGAAAGAGGTTTGTCTAATCTTTCTGATAGCCTTGCAGTTTTTTTAGCCAAATACTATGTATTTCGAGCTAACAGGCTTAATTACTGCTGAATTAAAATAACCAACAGAACATACTATAGGGTCGTCACGGGTTGGACCGACCATGTCTCATAATTATGTTGTTACATATTCTTACCCAAACGGATCAGAAAATAATATTTTAGTTCTTTCTATTTATTTAATGTTTCAATCAGTAGCTTTCCTCTCTTTCTGGCTATACAGCGTCTGTCAAATTCAGACGAGCTGATATCTACCTCAAGTGATCTAATGTTTATCTAACTCATAAACTACAGAAAAGGACTGCTTGAATCTTGTCGTAGACTGATTCTCGTAATGAGGACTATCTCATTTCGCTACAACAGTGTCATATAAATTCACGTATTGAATCTTTACGACCCAGTAGTGGCCAAAGCCTAAAGGTGTTAAAATGCATTTTAGGTTAGATTATACCATTTATAGGTATGAAGAATATTGCGAAAATGACAATCTGTGAGTTGTGTGATCGGTTCAATTGATAGTCGATAGCAAAGAAACGAATTTTAAAATCAGGCAAGAAAAAGAGTGGGTGACATGGCAACTTTTAACGTAGTTTTGAAATTAATTTGGGAGCGGCAAACACTTGGACCGGCCATACAATGACAGACTGCACTTGATCTTCACAATAATGTCCATAATTTTAAATGGTATTATTGAAATTCAAATGCATTTTAACACCCTTTTTGTGTACTTTTGGCTAGTCTTGTTTCTTTGATTTGAGCTTATTTTTCTTATTTCATTTTTTTTTCATCTGCTCCAAATTTGTTTCAGGAGGTAACAAAAAGATTTTCATAAATAGCTTACATATATTACATGATTTTGTGTTGGTCGCTTGCTGTTTAATTACCCCCAAAAAAGAGATAATGTGATTGCAAAATGTTCTGTCCATTTTTTTTTTACAGATCCTGCCTATTTGATACCACTTATCTGTTCAATTTTTGGTCTTGTCGCTGGAATTGCTCTAGTCCTTATTGTTATGTGGCATCGTAAACGCCAGGATATAATAGACCAATGGAAGAGAGCAGCCGAGTTCACCAATGAAAAGGCCAACAATGACAATATAGAGAATTTCCAGAATTTGAGACGCTATAGGAATCCATTATATGAAAAAGACAAAGGTCCGGGTACTAGTAACATCCGGCCAATAGAGATTTTAGATCCTGATAAATATCATGAGCTCGATTCGGACTGTCGCGATCGTAGTCCTACCAGATTACTGTGGCAGGAAGACTTAATGGACGCCGGAAATGACTGGCTCCCAAATGTGCCAGAAAAGACTAAGATAAAAGACATCAACATAGAACTTAATAAATCCAGAATGAGACCACACAGGCGAGACTTTGTGCAAATAGTTCCTGACCTTGATCTTGATGAAACGGAAGTGATTGTCTAGTGAGCTTATGTTATTTATTATATAGGCATGTAAATTGCTTTTTTATACGACATAACCTTGCGTATTTATTTCCATGTGGCAGCAAATATGCACAAAACTGATTTTGAATTAATTTAATTATTGACCGAGAGCTTCTAGAGTTAAACCAGATTCTATCTGGTTACAAAAGACTCTAGGTTACTCTTACAGTGCTACATAAATGAGACGAAAGAATCGCTGCCAGTAAAAGAGATTGAGATACTGTCATCCTCAGTGTCCGAAAAAAGTAACTGTAGTCGGGTTCAGATTTTCAAAGCTAAATGCTAAAATAGATTGTATCCCCTTGTGTTGTATAGCTCATTTGCAGTTTTAAGATACTAGTATAGTATTATTGTTCGTATATTTTGCAACCGAAGATGCAGCGCACTATTTATTTAACCCTTTCCCAATCAATCCCTGGTTTTTACGGGTCTGGAATTGTAGCCATTTGAAAACATTGTGGGAAAAGGAGAAAATGCTGGTAACCAGCATTTTCTCCTTTTCCCACAATGTTTTTCTACCCTACCATAGACAGAAATCATCTTTTCAGCAAGACTTAAATTGTCGTCTGCAAATGCTTTCAATTTGGTCTAGTCCAAAGGTTTGTCGTTTGGGAAAGTGTTAAATGAAATTTTATGCCAAAATAAGCACCATATTCAATTTAATTACATTCTGTGTAGAAAAGATTTTGTATAGCTTTTTCATCTTATTTTTTGTCATTAAGTAAGGCAGCAGTCATTTCATTGATGTTAATATTAATTGCAAATTCAAGTGTTATCTTTTCGTTATTTTTTTCAGTTGGGAAAGTGTAAGGAAGTTGCAGATATTGTGCTTGATAAGAGCCAATCTCAGTATTAACATGTGAGCCCGGCCCTGGAGAATGGGGTTTAATGCATCTCTATTACAGGCATTATACAGAGCTAGTCATCACATAATTAGGGACACAAAGAATCCTTTATGTCTAAACTCTGCTAAATCATGAGGTAAAATGGTTGTTGGACATACAGAAATTAAACCAAAACAAGACGTTTCCACTCAGGTCAGCCTTCAGACAACGCAGGTTGATCTGGATCATTTCTTTTTGCAGAAGCTTTCAACCTCCTATTCTTAGAGAATTTCTGAGAGCCTTTCTTAGAGTTCGTTTCGAAGGACTATTGATAAATATACAGGTTTTGTCAATATAAAATCTTTCAAAATTCTATGTATTTAGAATTTAAAGCGTGCTCAAATTCCATAACTATTAGAAGTATTAATTATTTAATCTTGATATTATAGTGTATTTTCGTTAATCGCCATGTTTTCAAGAAATAACATTGACATCGCGTTTTCTTTAAACAGACAGTTATTCGAATAAGGCGCTTTATAGAGGTATTTACCTGCATGGTGGCATTTTATACAACCATATTTTGCTTTCACTGAATTTAAACATTTTATTTTTATAGCCGCCCATTGAAGCACTGTGCAGGGATACAACACACCTTTTGTATCAGTTCTGGTTGAGGTATGGCGCAGGTTACAGAGATTGTCTATGTATTAATAATGGTATCCTCAAAAACCAATGTCCTTTAAATTTGATGCAATTTAAAGAACCTCCACCGAGCTTCATTTTTATCTATCTATTTATCTATCTATTTATCTATATATCTATCTATCTATCTATCTATCTATCTAGTTGTTTATTTTTCACAATTTCGTGTTGTTTATAAACAAATAATGCACCATTTTTTCTTTCGTTTCAAAGGCAGTTAGAAATTGATTTTTTCCAACAAATATACAAAAAATACAAAATAATAATTATTTTCACGAATTTATGACAGTATGTTCCGTTATCGAAAGATAATCAAAACTGTAATTACTTTTTTCTGTAGGTTAAATTCCTTAAAGCATATGTGAAAAGGAGTATTGGTGTACCTGCAAAAGCTATCGACCATGTCAGCCTGCGCAATCCGCGAAACCTTTTGCTTTTAGACAAGTTTCTTTGTATGTCCAGGGACCATTCTAGCTTATAAATGCTGTTGTTAGACAAAATGGATTCTATGGATCAATAATTATATGATGGCTCATATTTTCTTTTTTTCAGAAGAGATTAAAGTGTATTACCTATGCCTTACCTTATGTTTCTGAGATTTTTTTTCGACTGTTAATAGATAACTCTTTTTTATGTATACTTTTTCCATCTTGAATTTTCGTTTGCAGATTTCACATTATCTTATCTAAATCAGTGCTTATTGTTTTGCATGCAGGAGCCATATAGTTAGCCTGCCCTAGTTTCAGCCAATCAGATGCTTAGTCTTAGAATTTAGAATGAAAACGATATTTAGAATAGTTACTTAACACATGTGTGACCCGTTTCGTAGAAAGGGATTATCTGGGAAATGCCAAAAGTGTCTACCATGGTCAGATTGCGCGAACTGGGCAGTCTGATCAGGGTCGACTCTTATCGCTTTCACGATATTTTCTGTATGAACTGTGATCATTCCAACTTACTATACAATCATTTTTTAACTATCAACTTAAATTGATCTGCACTATCTTTGGTCTGTTTTCATCTTACTGATGTACAGATTTCCCAGATTGTCCCTCCTTGCTTGACGGGTCACATTATGAGCAGTGCTCGGGGGAAACGAGGAGTTTAATCACCTCCGTAACACACTGTCACACACTAGTTATGTTATAATCATGGATGCAAAGAATACATTGGGTCCAACATCGATGGCATTCAGATAATTTAAATCGCAAAATGTTTCGATCTAGGTCAGCCTGTGCGAACCGCACAGGCTCACCTATAGATGGATACTTTTTGCAGATGCTTCAAATCTCTTTTCACAGTGCATGTCTTATATCCTGTCAGTTATTATCTCGTAGATGGTTATGGACCATCGTTTTGAAGAAGGAGAAAGTCCGTCATAATCTAGATTACCATTGCAAGAATTTTTATGCATTTTTATGCATCTCTAATAGGATACATATATGTCACCATAAGAGCTTTACTCTGCTGTTTTTGTTGTTTTCGAAACAAATTTTTAACATTCACTTTGAAAATATCGATGATACACTATTGAATGTTTGCCATATGAATCCATGAGCGAAAAACAATGTAGAAAACGTAATAGTCGCTAATGACTAATATTCTCCTTTGCTATAATATTTTTTACAAAGTTGTCATCTGCCAAGCGAATGTCACCTACCAAGTGAAATAATAAAGTGAAATTTACAGGTGAACAAGTCGCCTACCAACTGAGACAAGAAATAGAAATTTAACGCGAAAAGGTTGCCTGCCGAGTGAAACAACAGAGAGAGCGCTACAGGTGAAAAAAAAGTAGCCTGTCGGGTGAAACAAAAAGAGAGTGTTACAGGCGAAAATGTCGCTTCTAAGTGTAACATAAAGAAAACTTCACAGGCCAAAAAAACCGTCAGCCAAGTAAGACAATAAAGAGAAAGTTTCAGACGAAAGGTCGCCCACCAATTGAAACAAGTAATAGTAATAGTAAGTTACAGGCGAGAAAATTGCCTGCAGACTAAAAAAATTAGAGAATATTACAGGCGAAAAAGTCGTCTGCTGATTGAAAAAAGAAAAAGAATGTTACAGGTCAAAAAGATGCCTGTCGAGTGAAACAGTTAAAAGAATTTCACAGGCGAAAAAGACCCCTGCAGGGGGAAAATGTTAAGAGAATGTTACAGGCGAAAAAGTCTCCCGGCGAGTGAACAGTTAAGTGTATGTTAAAACTGAAAATTATGTCTGCCGAGTGAAACATTTAAGAGAATGTCACAAGTGAAAAAGACGCTTGTCGGGTGAAACAGTACAGAGAGTTTTACAGGCGAAAACGACGCCTACCAAAGGAAACAGTTAAGAGAATTTATAGGCGAAATAGACGCCTGTCGAGTGAAACGGTTAGGAGGATGTTACAGGCGAAAAAACTGCCTGTTGGGTGAAAAGGTTAAGAGAATGTTACAGGTGGAAAAGACTCTTGCCGAGTAAAACAGTTAAGGGAATGTTACAGGCGAAAAAAGCGTCTGCCGAGCTTAACGGTATGTGACAGGCGAAACAGACGCCTGTCGAGTTAAACAGTTGAGAGAATGTTAAAGGCGAAAAAGTCGCCTCCGTGTGATACAGTGAAGAAAATGTTAAAGGCGATAAAGACGGATGCCGAGTGAAACAGCTAAGAGAATGTTACAGGCGAAAAAGTGGCCTACCGAGTGAAATCTTTAAGAGAATGTTACAGGCGAAAAACTCGCCTGCCGAGTTAAATAGTTAAGAGAATGTTACAGGCGAAAAAGTCGCCTGCCGAATTAAATAGTTAAGAGAATGTTACAGGCGAAAAAGTCGCCTGCCGAGTTAAATAGTTTAAAGAATGTTACAGGCAAAAAAGACGCCTGCCGAGTGAAGCAAGAAATAGCACATATAACTTAGCTTAACCCTTTACCAAACAACAAAATTTTAGACTAGTCCAAATTGAAAAGCATTTGCAGAGGACAATATATATGTGACTGAAAATTCTAAATTGCGTTTCGGAAGTATAGAAAACATTGTGAGAAAAGGAGAAAATGCTGGTTACCAGCATTTTCTCCTTTTCCCACAATGTTTTTTAAAGATTTCTTTCCAAGGGTCGTTAAAAGTCGGGACTGGGTGGTAAAGGGTTAAACCGAATTGCTATTCCTGTGGCCACAAGATATCATGTCGTCCTGTTATTCATTTATTTATTTCATGTAAAGTCTAATGTTAAGGTGTCAATCATTGAGAACGTTTATCATGTACATGTAACACTATGTAACTTTGTTTTTCAAATTCTTTTTTAACTAATGTAACGTTTTGTGACCTTGTATTGGAATTTCATGAATTCAGCACAGATTGGCTGGTGTCTCCTGACAATAAATATTGATTGTTTTATAGATTATTTCTTTCCTATGTATTCGCCCCTCTTCTTATTGGACGACTTACAGGGTCTTTTGGACTGTAGACGTCGACCTTCACCTTCGTCGTGTGACATGTACAATCGGTGTCCAATAAAATCTTGTCCGTGCATATCCTCTGATATCTATGATCTAATTTTAAAGAATTAATACAAGATTCATAATGATAATATATAGTTCGAGCTTACGCTAGGAAATCCCTTTGCAATGAGTAATTCTACAGTTATTCCCATGTACGTACTGGTAGAAGTTTAGTCTGCGGTTCTTAGTTTGTTGCGTGTTAATTGTCCGCAACAGCGACAATATTAGTTCGTGCGTTCATTCATTCATTCATTCATTCATTCATTCATAATTTGACTTCGATTTTACCATTTGCGAGGAATATTTTGTGGCAAATATTACATTGTTTGATTTTCGACACGGGTACTTCTTTCCTACGTACAGTCATGTTCTTTCACATGTCGATAACAGAGTGCTGTAAATAACTCTGACAGCAGATCCTAAATGTGGTAAATTCTAAATGTGGTTAAATTGGAATAATTTGCGGACGACATTGATAATGGCTGGCGCACATGATGGAATTAGTCGTATCTGCTCGGCAGAAGCAATGATTCCATAAATACTCTGAACGAGATATAAAAAAAAAAAACACTTAAACCAGAATAACTTAATCCATAAACTGCTTAATAACTTTGACGAACATTTGTGACCCAACACGTAAAAAGGGACCATCTAGGAATTCTGAACATCAATTAGATGAAAACAGATCAACGATAGAGCATGTCAGTTTAAGTTGATAATTAAGATATGATTGTATAACAAGGTACAATGACCACTTTTCATACAGAGAATGTCATAAAAGCAAAATGCGTCGACACTAGTCAGCCTGCATTTCGTAGGTCCCCTGTTTGCGTGATGAGACCAATTTGTTCTCTACAAGTAATGACTCAGATATTGAAATTCAAAATTATGTTCGCCGGAATCATACTATGAAACGGATAATGTAGATCCAGGATCAGACTACACGTTCAATGCAGTGAGATCTTGATCTACACTTTTCGCAAAAGTGGAATGAGTTGCGCAAAGGTGTCTAAGGGTTACTTGTACAGATGATACCAGTCTATTTGACGTAGAAACCACATCCTACACTAGGGCTCGGCGCTGATCATTGTTTTTATCTCTGTATCCCGGCTTTGGATTCCGCGTTATCACAGGTAACCAGCCACAGGAGAGAGTGTCGTCTGGTGACAAACGAAGGCCACAGTTGATAGGAACACAGCGGATCAGATCGTATCGTCAAAACACATCCTGAGAGAAACATGGTTCGAGAATTCGAAAACCCGGTAAGTTTAAAGATTTTACATTTCTCTATTGCTAGAGGTAATATAAATGCGTTTCTTTTTTTTTAATTTATACTTTAACTTTTTAACAATAACAATTCAGGACTTTTCTGGTTAAAATCAGACTGTGGGCAGATCTTAGATCTAATTGCAATCCCGCTAGGTCTGATCCTGATATGCACTGTTTGATGGAGATCGTAACGATGTCCTGAAAACTTTATGACAAACAATATTTTGGACAGGTATAAATACGCACATTTATTACATTAATCATCATCACGTGTAAGCGCACTTAAGGATTTACATTGTTATTTTATCAGAGAAACCCTTTATTGTTCTTTCTTCGTTAACCCTATACCAAACGATATACGACAAATTTTTCGATTTGGTCAAATAAGAAGGATCAGTTTTCAGATAAAACATTAAATCTAGCTCTTGAAAATCGATGCACCGGTACTTAATAAAATATAAAAAGGAGAAAACGCCGAATATTACTAGTATGTTCTCGTTTTTTTTTTAAACACGGAAGTTTTGATACAGGGTTATCAAAATGAGGAAACAGATTCAAGCATAACCGTTTCCTAAAGGACAACATTTTGGACTAGATTAAATTAACAGCGACTGCAGAAGACAAACCAAATCTAATGCAACTGATGATTTTTTTTCTATGAAAGGGTAGAAAACATTATAGGAAAAGGAGAAAGTGCTGGTTACCAGCATTTCTCCTTTTCCTACAATGTTTTCAAAAGCCTTCTCTTCCAGCATAGACAAAAAAAAACTGGGATTTTTTCTTGTGTGTGTGAGTGAAATGGTATAGAAGGCATTTTTTTTTTTTCAAAACAAAAAAAGAGGCGTTTGCAAAGAGATTAATTTTATTCGTAAATTTTCTGCATGTCAAAGAACTATTCTACATCTGAATTCAGTCGGTAGTCAGACAAAATGGAGTTTAAGGATCCACAAATAAGATGTGATGACTTGGTTCGGTTCATGCATCAGAGAAATGTATTAAACCTCTTTTTGCCAGAGCCTGATAAATGACAAAACAAATAAGGAAATGACAATGACTCTTCAGCTTAACCACTTTCCCCTTGCACTCATCTTCGTGAACCAAAGTTACGATCACTACGTGGATCTTATCTTGGCTGATTGAGCCCGATTTTGAGATTCCTGCGATGCGCCCTCTATTGGATGCTGGTTATTACCCCCCTTTACATCATATTTCTAAATGCCAATGAAATATCGTTTTACAAACCGCTTACGAATACAAATGAAGCGATAAGCAGACATCCACGTGGGTTTCCATGTTTACCTTCTGTTCGAAAAGTAGCGGCCTTATTCTATTTTTATCAAAGATGAAATGCTACGAGCGATTTCATTCGTTGCAGTTAGAGCTGGCAGCATCCAATGAAAAAGCGTACCGGGGGAATGTAAAATCAAGCTCGATCCGCCAAGGGTAGAGTAGCGTAGTGAATCGTCAGCCTTGGCTTGCGAAGATGCAATGCACCATATATTTGATGATCCTTGGAATCTTTTTTTAGGCCTTTCATATGGCTTGCAACATGCGAAAAGGGAGATTCGCACATTTGCAGGCTAATCTGAAACGACACTTTCCGTTTTTTATGCACTTTTCTGTTTTGCGCAAATGTACTACAGCACAAAATCTAATACATGTATAATGACTGCACATGCTGATCCAGGACGACACTTTACGCAAATGTCCGAACGCCCCATTTCGAGTGTTGTATGCCATTTAACTCATTACCAAACGACAAAAGTTTAGGTTTGTCCGAATCGAAAGCATTTGCAGACGACAAAATAAAAGTGACTGAAAATTTGAAATATGTTTTGTGAAGGGTAGAAAACATTGTGGGAAAAGGAGAAAATGCTGGATACCAGCATTTTTCTCCTTTTCCCACAATGTTTTCTAAAGGCTTCTTTCTCAGGGGTGTCAAAAGTAGGGATTGTGTGGTAATGGGTTAATAGGCCTATAAAAGTTCTAAGGTTCATCAAATATAGGATGTGGGGGAAGTGGTTAAGCTGAGGAGTCATTGTCATTTACTTATTTGTTTTGTCATTTATCATGTGAATTATACAACTTGTTTCCGTTCTTACTTCGGCAAAAACTTCCTCTCTAGAAAAAGAAGAAATCAAAGCATTGAGAGTGTAGAGTGGCGGTTTTTATTTTTTACACATGCACAAAGAAATACAGAACGAAGATAAAATAAAAAGGAAGTCAGTGCAACTTTTACAAAATACGAAATTCGATCCTGGTCAGGATTGTCCGCGCGACTGTTGAAATCAATTGCAAAACAGTCCTGAGATTGAGACAGTTCGGCTTTATTACATCTGAGGGTCGAAAGAAGAAAAATGGATACGAATACCTATATGTCGCAAAATTCAGAATGGAATCTCATAAATATTCAACATGAATGGAGTTTGACGCCATTTTAACAGTCTAGGTCATATCATGGCGGTCAGTGATGCGCTGATGCGTATCCTTGCTTTCTAACACCAGTACTGACACAACCTTTTTGGCAGCGGATGAAACCCGCTGTCATTGTCCCCAGGTATGAGTAACTGATTTTCAACGCCTACGATATTTATCTAGGTCGAGAATTCTTGCATCCGGCAGCTTTTCCCTGGATACGTGTGGTAAACAAAACTTGATTCCTATGTGTGACTAAATAGTTCCTCCATGAATACCCAAACGATCATGTATAAATGCGCGCTACTCGCGCAGACGACACCCTTTAAAACCGCTTTATACATGTACCTTACGAGTTCATCCGAAAAGTTACAATGTAGAATAGAAATGGAAAGAGGGCGTCGGTATCTACATAGAACGAGAAAGTGCAAAAGAAAATATTTTCAGATCAAACGTTTTTATCGGTGTTTGTTTGCATGATGAATATTGAGCATAGGGCACCCTAATAGGATTCATGTAGTTCATCGCTTTTTATCACCAAAGTCGTACGGATTCGGCTATGAAAGGCGATGTTATACGAAAAGTCACCTACAGTAGGATAAAGTCTTTAACAGACGATAAAATTTCATCTGTGTGCAAACTGAAAGCATTTGCAGACGACAATTTCATTGTGGCTCAAATGGCACAATTTTTATTTTATAGGGTAGAAAAGATTGTTGAAAATGGAGAAATTGCTGGTTCCCACATTGTTTCTTTCTCATGGTTGTTAGAAGTCGGCATTGGGTGGTAAAGCGTTAAAAGTAGTGATAAATGCTGATTTTGTTATACATTTAATTACTTGTACAACACAATCCAAAGTTTTAACGACCCTTAGAACTTTTTACAAACATTGTAGGAATGGGAGAAAATGCTGGTACGCAGCATTTTCTCCTTTTCCAACGACGTTTTCTACTCTATCAAAGATGTATGCTGTTATTTGAGCCATGTTTAAATTTTTGTCTGCAAATGGCTTCTTTCAGTATAATTTATTAGCATTAAATACGATTTAAACAGCTTGGGTCATACCAGTGACCATTTCTGACACAACTGTCTTTCCAAACCAGGCATCAGCGGTAAAAGGCAATAAATCACAGAAAAGGAAGTTTGCTGAACAGGGTATTTTTGCCACACAATGAAGACTTAACGGCCCTCTGATGAGGCCTTCTGAAAACATTGTTGAAAAAGTTGTTGTTTCTACTTCAGCTGTTGCTGTTCATGATTTTGGATATTCTAACAAGTTTCTTTTAAGTCATGCACTGAATAACAATATGGCATAAATGACAAATGGATCAGAAAGAAGACCATGCTGGAAATTTTAACCAGTGACCCTGATTTTAAGTTTTTGAGCTACCAACTCCGTTAAAGGGATCGGCAAAACTTTTATAAAGCATATTATTTGGCCTACAAGGATTTTGAGCTGTAAAACCTCAAAGTTATACTAAAACTGGTTTTCAGTACTCTAAGACGCCTTTCAACAATTGCATTATTGTTACAGATTGATAAGAGAGAAAAGATGCACTTTCTCCATTTCCACAAGTGTAGCCGTCTTTCACAGGGTCATAAAAACTTGGGATTGTTTTGGAAAGGGATTAATATCATTTATTCAAGTTCTTGTTTTCTGCTTGTGCTCCTGTATATCTGTTTAAGCCACAAATAAATGAGCCGTGCTTTGGCAAAAGGGGATTTCTTGCATCCTCATGATGGATTAAACTAAGCAAGACATAAATAATTATTGGTCCATAATAACCTATTCTTTTAACAACCTGCTTCGTTTTGGGGTAGACCGATCCTTCAATGTACAGAAAATTGACCAATGGCGAAAAGTTTCAGCCCAGGTCAGCCTGTGCAGACTGCACAGGCTGACCGTCTGCACAGGCTGACCCAGGTCTATACTGTTTGCAGATCGATTAAGGCACCCTTTTTACTTTTTTAGATTTTTAGAGTCAAGTATAAAGGAAACCTGTGCAAAGAAAATAATGATACGTCCGAGATGATAGGCTTTATACCAGACATATATTAGGTCCGAGATAAAAAGCTTTATACCAGACATACGTCCGAGATGATAGGCCTTATACCAGACATATATTAGGTCCGAGATAAAAAGCTTTATACCAAACATACGTCCGAGATGATAGGCCTTTTACCAGACATACGTCCTACATGATAGACTCTATACCAGACATACGTCTGACATGACAGACTCTATACCAGACATACGTCTGACATGAGAGCCAAATCAGTAAAACTGATAAGTGCTGAGTAGGTAAAACAGAAACAAAAGTTTCTTGTGTTTTCTTTGTCTGAGTATCTTGAACAGCATTGGGTAGTTCAGATTTAACCAATTGCCAAACAATTCCTTGTTTCTACACCCTTGAGACAAGATCCTTTTTAAAGCATTGCGGAAAAAGGAGAAAATACCGTTTACCAGAATTTTCTCTTTTTCCCACAACATTTTCTATACTTATAAAGACATATCTCACCAATTGAACAATATCTATAATTTGTTGTCAGAACATTCTTTCAATTTGGACGAGTCTAAAATTTTTTCGTTTGGTAAAGGATTAAGATAATGGTATGATCGACCATCCTTTTCATTATTGATAGTCTTAGCAAACACGCTACAATTTTTGAACGAGGCAAGCTTAGACATGTATACAAGTTATGGTAATACGCTATCGTCTGTTGCGGAGCCAGACCGAGCTTTTGTGCCTGTTTTAACCGTAACTTATTAGGGTAGCGGAAGGGAGAGAAGTGTTTTCGGGCTTCATCGTTTTTCTTGCATGCCAACATAAAAGACATCGTTACGATTATAATTTCTTTTTCACAAGAATTCAGTTGAGTGTAGTCGTGGGGCGCCATTACCGCATGGTGGGTGAAATTGGCGGGAAAGTTATCTTACGACAGCCCACGTTTTGGGAGAGTATCCCAGAGCTAATCTTATGAATGGGGTTTGAATATGTAGGTCGTCTGTTATCAGTTTTTGGTGTCTTAGTTTTGGATATTGATACACCCACGGTGACCCTTATCCCGCTATGTATGTTTTATCTGCTCTTGATCAACTCTCACTTGATTTCACTTAAGAGAAATAGAGATGTTTGTGTCCTAACAATGCATATAGATTTAGTTGTAGTGAAAATGTGAAGCTGATCAAGAGTATTTTGAATGTCAATCGCCGAAACTTTATTCATACCAGCCATTGGGGAAAAGTTCATGAAATGGATGGGTTGGGTTTAGTCAGACACGTTAGATGACGCAAGCATTACATTTCACAAATACTTTTCGGATAGCACTGAAACTTAGATAAAACCACGGCATTAGACCTTGGTGCCTCGTTTAGCTCCTCTGTAAGATGTCAAATAAAGATGTGTCAGACCTCATTTTAGGACAGCGGCCAAGTTAAATCAAACACTCATGGAAATGCAGGATTAGAATCTACGTTACTAGCACTTTAATAGATTTAAATATATTCGAATTTGAGTTAAAGCTATAGCAGAAGTAGGTCAGATACAATTTTACTTTAAGATTGAATAGGTTTATACCCGTGTGCTTTTCGCAAACAAATAGATACAAACAATAGGGTAAAATTGCCAATTTTACCCCACTATAAACATCGCCAAACTCTTGTACTTTCTGTACCGTAGAGATGCAAAAAGCGGGTTGTCTAGACCAAACTTGCTTTCCAACGTTTGATACTAGTTACTGTAATTAGTATCATTCATCTGCAAACGCTGAACATCGTCCCAACGCTCAACCAATGGCTATGTAGGAGAGATATACATAGTACTGATGAATAAATCCTTGATGCGCTCAATAGCTAATTTTGCTAATGACTTAAATATTGTTTAAAACAGATTAAACGAAACACCCGTAACTATGCAAAGCGTAACTGTTTTGACTTGGTTCCTTTTTTGGTATTTTTTTTTTCCAGAAACTGTATATTTGATGCGATTTAAACAATAGTGTCAATTAACCTTGAAAAATCCTCCCGTTTGATATCTTTTGACAAAATAGTATTGACATTCTATTACATGTTTTTTACTATCGAGATTGGTAGGTTATCATGATTTAATTACTCGCTCTTCTTACATAGCAATTACATTTACACTAAACACAATATCAAATTGTCTAGTTGCTTCGAAGGGCTTGATCAAAATTAATGATTACATGTTCTTGGAGATTTCTAACTCTTTAACCAAACAACAGTATTTCAGTATTTTCAGACTTACAGTTATTGAAAAAAGACGACAAATTATATGTTGCTCAAATTGTCATTGTATTAAATGCTAGAAACGTGGGCTACATGTACCGATTATCAGAACCTTTTACAAATAAATCAGGAATTTAAAGACCACAAGGTGTGGTATAATGCTTTTTAAACATTGTTGGAAAAGGAGAAAATGCTGGTAACAGCATTTTCTCCTTTTCCCACAATATTCTCTAACCTATCATAGGCAAATCTCAACACGTCCGCGTATAATATGTCGTCAACAAAAGCTTTGTGTTGGGACAAGTTTTAAAGTTTGTCGTGCGGTAAAAGATTAAGGGTTAACCTAATGAAGAAAGTTCAAGACTCGATCAATTTGTCAAGGTCAAGTATTGGACGCTAGCCACAGCGTTATCAATGTCCGGCGTGGTCCGAACAAAGTTATTATAACAAGACCATCCACCCTTATCAGCAAGATATTTACTAGCCGCTCTAAAACTGTCAACAGAGTTTTGTTTGATACAAACGTGGTAAATAATGTCACTCGTATAAATACGTGATTATAAGGGTTTACATGTTAATGAAAATCGATGGTTTAAGAGGACTTTTTCTCGATACAGAGTATCCATTTGCTGAAATGGTGTCTTGATATGTAGCAATTGAAATCAGTTCATTTACGGACATTAACCCATAAAGCGATGAAACCAAATTAACTTGTTTTTGTGGACAGTGTAGATCAAGATCAGACTGCACAGAACGTGCAGTCTGATCTTAGATCTACACTGTCCACTATTTTGTTTCATATTCTGGCAAAAAAAAAAACTTGGTACAGCAATATTTCAGATGTTTTTTCTTTTTTAAAAATGTCTCTTGTAATTCAGCACTTTAACGGTTAAGTTGCCGTTCTCCACATGGACATTGAATTCAGACTGTCAGATCCATTGCGTTCTTTTTCCATCTTGCATAACGAAAATACAGAGTTTACCGAGTCTGTAAAATAAATCTGCATAACTTGTCATAATCCCACTCCAGTACTTTACGTGAATAATCTGTACCGCAGAATATACAAAGGATTATAGAGCTCTTTTATCTTGGCAAAACAGCAAAACAAGATCCGAGTTATCAGATTCGTCTTAAGTATCAAAGTGACTATCATATTTTATCGCTGCCAAAATGGATGGATTAGCCCTTTTTTTCAAGGTCATAAATACATTTCAACTGCAAATAGGGAAATTTTTCATTCAAAGTTAAGCCATGAATCGAGACACGGGTAATATCGATGTAAGATCAGAATGCACGTTCTGTACAGTTTGGTCTTGAACAACTTGTCCTTCAAAGCTACTATCCTCGTCCATTAGAGAGAAAGGATTAAATAATTCTAAAAACTTCTCACCTCTTTGGCATCGAAATTTATATTGTGCTTTTAACACTGCCGTGGTACTTCAAGAAACACCATGATGCAGTCAATGACAATGAATGTTTTTAGACCCTGCCAAAACCGATAAAAGTAAAATGAAAGTTACTGACAAACAGACATTCGGACACATTGCACCATGAAGACAGTTTTTGCCTCAACAGCTAAACTTCTAAATGAACTAAGTGAACATTTCAAGCCAGTTATAGGTCTAATGACCAAATTATTGCGACTTTAAGCGTTTTTTGACATTTTGAATTTACTAGCTTGTACCATATTCAGATAGTAGGCCTAGAATTATAATCAGATAGTATACCTATAGATTTTGATCCAGAGCATTTAATCGGACAAAGCAACCTCATCATATTCGAATGCGGCTTTTTCATCTTCTTCAAACAGATTTCAGTTTTTATTTTAAAATAGGGGGCACTAGATCCAGAGCATTTAGTCGGACAAAGCAACCTTCGCATATTCGAAGCAACTTTCGCATATTCGAATGCGGCTTTTTTCATCTTCTTCAAACAGATTTCAGTTTTTATTTTAAAACAGGGGGCACTAGATCCAGAGCATTTGGTAAGACCAAGCAACCTTCGCATATTCGAATGCGGCTTTTTCATCTTCTTCAAAGAGAGTTCAGTTTTAAACAGGTGGCACTATTGCCTATAACGGGACTTATTCGTCGTTCAGAGATACATCTATACTCGTGTTCAGAAAGTTTTATACCATCCTAACCTTTTTTGTCAAACTGTTACTATTCTTGTACCTTCATGCCAAATGTTACGACGGATATATAGAAAATGCATTTAGCCCTTTACCACACTATCACGTATTTTACCGAACCTGAGGATAAAGCCTTTTGAAAACATTGTGGGAAAAGAAGAAAATGCTTGTAACAAGCATTTTCTCCTTTTCCCACAAAGTTTTCTACCACATCAAATAGAAATTGCATCAATTCAAACACTATGAAACCTTCAGCATCTAATGCTTTCAATTTGGATAGGTCAAAATTTTGGCCGTGTGGTAAAGGGTTGATGCTTTGGATGCCTTCAAAGCAACTGCTATTGTGGTTTCCTGTTTAAATAAGAGTAAATTCCTTGAGTCTTTTTTTATCCTTTATACCACGGGCATTGGTAATTTATCTATGTCTACACAGCTGAGCCATTCTACACAAGTTTTAAAATATTTCTTTTCTCTAGTTGTAATGGAGACACAATGCATCTCAAAATGCGATCTGCCAGTAGCTTGGATGGGTAAAAAGATACAAGTCTGTTAGCTTTATTGACTCATGAACCAATAATCCAGGCCTACCCAAATACTCCTGTCGTAAAGTTGTGACCCAGTAACTATCAGGGACTGTCAATAAACTCTTTACCAGACGACAAAGTCTAGCTTTGTCCAAATTGAAAGCATTAGCAGACGATAATGTCAACGTGGCTCAGATGGTGCTATTTCTCTTTGATCGAGTAGAAAATATTGTGGGAAAATGAGAATATGCTGGTTTCCAGCAATTTCTTATTTTTCCACAATGTTTTCAAAAGGCTTCTTTTCCAGGGTTGTTAAAAGTCGGCATTTTGGATAAAGAGTTACTCAAACAAACAAAAATCATACCAGTCCGGATTAAAAACAATTGCAGAAAACAATTCCAAGGTGGCTCAACGATAATGGAAATTTGCCTCAGAAACGGTTAAAAACGTTGTGGGGAAAGGAGAAAATGATGGTTACGACATATCTCCATTTTCCACAATGTTTTCAGATCTCTTCTTCCTCATAGTCGTTTGAACACGGGACTGTTTAGTAAAGGGACAACCGGGGTGCGACAAGTCCCGGCCTTCATTCTTGTTTACCGATCAGTCTTACGTGCCAGACAGTTTGTGAGGGGTTGTAAATATTTGACCTAGCATATTAGATCCTCTTAACTTTTATCAGCGGACAGATTGATAAACCTGTCAAAATTAAAGGTATTTGTAGACGATAAATTGAATTGGAATCAATTTGTGGAATGCGTCTATGAAAGATCAGAAAACTTGTGGGGTGAAAGAGTATATGCTGTTTGTCAGCGTTTGCTTTTTTTCCCGCAATGTCTTCAAAAGTCTCGTCTTTCATGTTCATTATCTCGAGATGGTTCGGTAAAGGGTTAAAATGCTTATAAAATATCAATGGAAAGTTACTGGAATGTTATCTTGACATAGTCACGTGATATTTAGCTATCCAATGATATCTGAAGTTTTTGAAATTATGCCAAGAGTGTCCACGTAAATCTTTACAGACTCGTTGCTGTCTTATTTTATTTTGTGCAGGCGGAGCTTTTACGAAATCACATGCAATTGAAGCATTGCATCAAAGTCTGAATTGGTGGGCAATAAAATCAGAATTAAGTCTCATAACTGACCTCAAACCTTCGAAGACGTTATCTTTGTGTTATAACTTGGTGAAAAACGCTTACATCAAAATTTATCAAAATTCGTCACCTTATCGTGAACTTGTCCACGGATTTGTCGTTTAAGTATCGCCACTGTCAAAAATCTTGTTGTGAAAAGAGAAATTCCTAAAAAGTAGTAGATCTAGTTTCTCGACTTTCCATGGTGTTCCAAATAATGGGGTGGGGTGTTGACGCTGAATCCAGGTTTTAAGCTTTCTTGGCCATGCATTTCGCTTTTTACTTTGCATTCCATCTGTGCGGACCAGTAAAGCTGATTAGTATTGCGTTTATTTGAATTTGCTAGGTGATACCAAAGTGTGAACGTCAACAAAATGGCTATTATCAATCCTATCAGCTTGAAATGCTCACAAAATCAAGGTCGAAAGTGTATCAGTCGATTATGATAATCTTATTCAACCGATCCATAGTATTCAGCATTTTTAAGGGGTTAGGTGCCTGCCATATAAAAGTTGGTACACAACGTGTTCTATTAGCCCGAGGACAGAATCGAAAAAAGAAAAAAAAATTGGGGGGAAAGGGATTTTGAAAGTATTGCTGGAAAAACGAAAATTACTGGTAACCGGCATTGCCCCCTTTTTCACCGATGTGTTCCACCCTTCTAAAGATAAATTCCATCGTTTGAGCAAAGTTTAGCCTGACAGTCGTCTGCAAATGCTTTCAATTTGGAAGAATCTGATACTAGTATTTGTCATCTGGATCCGTATTCACCAACCATTCTAAAGAGCATTCTTTGTCTTATTCTCCAGAATTTCGCTATTGTGAAAGTAACAGAACATCTGATTGGCTAAACCATTTGGTTTAGCCAATCAGATGCTCTAATACTTCCACAGTCAGAAAAGTTTGAAGAACAAGACAAAGAAAATTCTTAAGAACGGTTGGTGAATACGAACCCACTGGTAAAAGGTTTAACCCATTACCACACAATCCCTACTTTTGACACCCCTGAGAAAGAAGCCTTCTGAAAACATTGTGGGAAAAGGAGAAAATGCTGGTAACCAGCATTTTCTCCTTTTCCCACAATGTTTTCAACCCTTCACAAAGCAACTTCAAATTTTCAGTCACTTTTATTTTGTCGTCTGCAAATGCTTTCAATTTGGACCAGTCTAAAATATTGTCGTTTGGTAATGGGTTAAACACGATTGTAGGCGTAACTGCCTGGGGGCCTCATTTCACCTCCATGGTCATGGTTCCACGGGTACAATCAAGACTCTCTAGCTTGGGTCTGAAAAACGACACATTTAGAATCGTATTTATATAAGCCCTACCAGTTGTCGGGGATACTTTAGTACGTGATCTCTTACAGTTAAAACAAACTTTGCGGTCTTTTTAGCACTCCTTTTGAATACGTCTGGATAAAAGAAAATGAAAAAAAAAATAACGTCATTACAACGAATGCTTACGGTTTTTTTTTCACTCTTTCACTGTTTTATTCGTTATGGCATCCATAATCTTTACTCTATCTGATTAAGAAGAAATACTTCGGTATTTGTCATAGCACAGTCCATGTTTTGAGCCCAATGTGGGTGGGGAGAATTAATGAAACGGAATTAACAGGACGTGTTGGAAGTGCCTGATAAACTAGGACAATACTGTTAATTTTCCTTTTGATAAATCCTGTTACTGTGCCTTTTTCAATTTATGTGCAGCATTGATGTTCATTTCTTGCATTCTCCAGAAATGAGGAAAAAAAACTGACTGGAACTGACGTAGAACTATTTTGCTTTACCCGCAGTCGGACTTGTTTGAACAGGTGCCTCCTAGACCTTAAGTGTTTTTCATATCTTGGATGACGGGCCATTTCTAGTTGTTTGATGAAACACCTCAAAAATATTTACAATTCATACCCGTTTCACGAAGATATGCGTATTTTTGTCTGAGAAATATAAGTTTTATTGTAAGCATTTCAACTAAGCCTTTAAACTTGTAAAAGCTGGTGAACTCTATTGAGATTCAGCCTGTGCTTTTACGCACTGTATTCTGAGCTGAATTTAACGGGAAATCAGCACTTAAAAGGTTACTTACCGTATTTCATTTGGGGTTTTTCATAAACTTCATACAAAGCTGCAAGTTCATGAGAGCTGTTAAAGGCTGATAGCTTTTATTCATGTGGACTTCCTACATGAAACGAAGAAGGCAAAATGAAAAGCTTGAAAATTCCAGGTCACAGTTATGGCACTTCGGTGAAGGTATGCAGTTTTGCAGGAAATATCAAATGATCCAATATGAAGGTGTACTTATCGGCGATTTTAACAAACAATTGGAGTAGTAACTACTTTTAAAACTACCACTGGTTTATACTTATTCATCTTTTTAACTAAAATGCTTGTTTATTACAGGAAGTACCTTTTGTCTGCTTTATGGACACAGACTGGATTCAGAAAATAACCATCAAAGGAAGAGCGCCAGAGGGAGCTTCCAGGTAAAGCTTACGTCATTTCATGGTCCTGCAAGTTGCTGTAGAATGATTAAAAAACTTCCTAGTGACATAGGCAGAATAAAGATAAGTTAAGATTTTGGCAGATGAAAATGTGACAAAATAATAAATTCATGATTTACGAAATATTTCTGGTTTTGTCACCATATTCTTCGATAGCGGTCTACTATGAAGTCATCTGTAACAGGTTTCAATGAAGTAAGAACGGTTTAACTTCGTTTTTGTTCACTATTACGACGCCAAGTTCACTTGAAGTTTCTTTTTGTAGACAAATTCTAATCTTCAACTTATGATTTTGGCGTTTAAAACTCGACAGGAAATCCGCTTGGGCAGACTTGTGGGGGGCATTGGATTTGCAAACTGCAAGTTCAGTTTAAATATTTTTATTCATCAACAGAACCTCATTTTTACGATAACATACAACATAAAGTGCAAGGCGATACAATCATTTATTGAATTTCCTGACAAACTGAAGGAGGACGAAAGCTGTAGCTGGAGTTCGTCTCCGAATTCCGGACAACGGTTATTACATCATCATATCGATACTAGTATTTACAGAGTAAACAATAATATTAAACAGGATAAAGTAGAAAATACAAATGAAATAACAAATATTTCAGCAAACATTTCAACTGACGAATTTATATAAGGGTTGTAGTAACTGTCAGATCTGTCCATCACTATGTAAAAAAGAAGTGGTTGCTAACGCAATCAAAGTTTTGAGAACGCCGAAGTGGTGTTTGTCAAGGAAACTATTGTGTGGAATAAATAATTTGACAGAAAAAGAGAAATATTATCCAAGTATTGGCTTGAAAGTCGATTTACTGAGTAAATATATTCATTTTTTGGCTGAAGGCAGAGTGACAAAGTTAAGATAATTTGTGTATTGGTGGTCTCCCTTTGATCATTAGGAGGAGTCAAAAGTAACGTCCCATGACAGTATGTGCATGGTGGATAGAGAGAAAACCATTTGAATATATCGAATAAATTAGGTTTGTACCTGAAAACTGTGATTTCGAAATATCTTTGATCGTTAGCATTTAATTTCCAACATTACAATCAATTATTCCGATCTGTAAATATTCATGCCCAATTAAATGATGTAATGCACAATCATGGGATGAACAAGCCATGGGACGCACCGATTTTGGAACGAAAAGGCCCAGAACCAAGCGATCAGTAGACTAATTTTGTATCATTGCGCCTATAGAAGGCTATGAGCAAGTGATGCTAATTTCAATTAAAAAGAAAATAGTTATTACACGATAGGTGGCCTTACCCAGTGTTTTTTGACATGCCATTTCCAATTATATATTTAAGTGCTGCTGAAAAATTTCGTTTTTCTGAGAAAAAAAATAGTTTAATTGGGTTTATTTCCTTCGGTTTTGCACAAAATACGATACATGGTCTTCAAAATTCAATATTGAACTCATAGAGGTATTGTCTTCGACAAATACCACAAAATATGATACGAGTGAATGAAAATATGAGAATGCGAGGTTTGATATATCAATGAGTCATGTTCTGTGAAAAGTGTGTTTAACTCTTTACCACACAATCCTGACTTTTAACGATCCTAAGCAAGAACACCTAGGTCAGCTTGCGCAAACGCTGGCTGACATGAATCGAAACGTTTTGCCATTGGTCAATTTTCAGCGTGTCTAAGGACCATATTCAGCCCAGTATTTCAATTAGATAATGATTACTTTTATTGGTCCATAAACATGTGATGAGTTAGTTTAAAAGAACTGACCTGCATGTAAGTTCAAAGAGGAAGGTCAATCCAAACAACCTCTTCAGTTGACCAGCAGTAATGTCTTTTGAATTAGTATCAAATAAAAAAGCGACTTTACTGATAAAAACGATGATACTGATGATAATATGTAATCTTTCTTCATTACAGGATTTAGGAAAGCTTTTAAGACTAGGTTCGAAACAGGACAGGTATCCAAGACCGTGATTCAATCGACCCAATCAACCACTTCAATTGACCACCAATCGCACTCTCTTGCACTCCGGATCATTACATTCACCTCTGTAGTGGGCTCAGAAAGTAGCCCGTCATTACGTCATATTTTTGTCACATGACCATAACTCAAAATGGCTACACAAACGCCGGTAAAATAAAGACCAATATCGATTGTTTCGAGTGCTGTTCAAACAGCATGGGACCAATCAGACTTAGTGATAGGAAATGAACAAAAGAGGGATTTTCTGAAAAGCCTAAATATCTTTAAAGGACGATAACTTGATTTTTAATCGACTTAGATCCAGCGGTGTGTCAAATCAGTTGTCATCATTCATGGGCGCAGCCATTTTTGTTAAAATCGGCGTAAGATTCTGAAAAGTGAAGAGGCTCGAAAAAACTAGTTCCATTTTATACAGGTAAATTCATCAGTTTGAACGCACCTATAATGTATCCAGAACCATATTTCCTTTGTCTAATTTACAATTTTACATATGAAACAGCTAAACAGTAACAAAACATCTTTTCCTGGGTTTGACAAGATTCTTGTCATTTAGCCCATCGCAGAGATGTATGTGAGGTAACGAACGACAACTCTGCTCGGAGATTGCACCAATCGACCAGTATTGACCGGTATTGACCGGTTTTAACCGGTTAAAACCGCCGGCCCGGTCAATACTCATATTGACTGGCTTTTTGCCAACCTTGTTGCACTGTGCATTGCATCATAGTGATGCATTAGACCCCACCCCTTTTTCTAGAGTGAGATTTAAAAAGTTTACGCTTGGGCAAAAAAATATGGCTTTGCAAATGACATAAATATCGTGTATTTTTTTCCTAACGGGTTTATCTATTTCACGCGTTTCGGTAGATTAGCGTGAAATATTTGTCTTTCGCGTAACGAGTTGTAAAGAGTTATTACATTAGACGCGTACAGGTTTCTTTATGGTGGGTTTTTGGTCAGGGTTTGCACGGGTAATTCAGGTTATAAGTATCATGTATAGTGGTTACGTGTCTTTTTGTAGTCATTCTACCAGACGACACAGCCGGAGCAGCATCTTATAATTCCTTTTTGTCGTTATCTCTGTGAAATATTGCTTATGTTGGCATATATACGTAGGTGAATGTGAAGATCACCATAACGCATATGTTGCGAGAACCGTTTTCTCTTTTTACTTTTAAGCTTTGCTGATTCTGCTTGGTGTGGTCGTGTGGTACTATTGTCTTGTAAGACTGTTCCAGATCGATTACGCGATGCAGATTCAGTTCACTTGGATGTTTATTCCTAGGAAGAACTTTAGATTCGCATACAGAGAATGAACCTGTCGTTGTGACATGCATTTCTGATACAGGTACAGGTTTCCATAGTTTTTTCCCGGTATAAGTTAATTCTTCATAAAAAAAAAAAGAAACAAAGAGAAAATAAAAGGGTTTTATCTATGGTTTTTCCTGGGCGAGCTTGTCACGTTCTGTATGTGAATATTTGTATCGTATATTTCTGATTGAATACTTCTCTTTCTGTGTTACTATTTGCTTCACGGTAAAATTCAGTGTAGAGCCAGAGACAGGCTATACTTATTACCAGGAACTAGTTCTATACTTAAGTAGGATTTACCATGTGTGTAATTCCAGATTACGGTGGATTCCAGAATATTTCTTTTATGCCTTGTCTCTTGTTCCAACTACAAATTCATGTATTTCTGTATAATTGCCTAATCCCTATTGCCCTATGTTCTTGTCAATGAAATTCATCATTTATCATTTCTTGTTATCGCTGCTCTCTTGTCCATTAAAGCGACCGTCTGGTATTGCAAAATGGAGTTTGTGTTTTCGTTTGATTTTAAGTGTAGAAAAGACGTACCAGATACTGGGAATATGTGACCCGTTATAAAAAGGGACTATCTGGGAATTCCGTACACCATTTAGACGTAAACAGATCACAGATAGTGCAGGTTAACTTAAGCTGATAATTCAAAATTGATTGTACAATTTACTTTTCATACAGAGAATATCATAAAAGCGAAAAGTGTCGACCTTGGTCATCCTGCGCATCTGCGCAGTCTGACCAGGATCAGCACTTTTCGCAGTTCCCAGAAGGTCCCTTATTGCGTGACGGGTCACATATACTTGAACAACGGGCTACAAGCCCAAGTCTAGTTCTGGTACCCCTAAAACCAGTGAGAGACAAAAGAGTGATCCATTGCGATGGCTTCTAAAGTGAGGTATTGTTGAAAGCAGCATAACGCTTCATTCCTACAGAACAAATCAGGTTTACCTGATAGTCATTTTGACACTTTGACTGCATTCTGTTCTTCATCTTCTATGTCCGCAAAAGCAAGCTTAGCGAAGGGGTAATTCTAAAACGGACAAGATCAGTGGGTTCGTATTCACCAGCTATTATTTAGGAAGTTCTTAGTATTATTCTCCAGAATTTTCTAGTTTGAATGTAAAACAACTTCTGATTGACTTAACCGTTTGGTTTAGCCAATCAGAAGTTCTGTTACATTCAAATTAGAAAATTCTGGAGACTAAGAATTTCCTTAAGAATGGTCATTTAATACAAACCCAGTACTCTATAATAATTGGAGTACAACACGCGAAAAGGTGCATTCGGACATTTGCGTTAAGTGTCGTCCCGGATTAGCCTGCGCAGTCCGCGCAGGCTAATCCGAGACGGCACTTTACGACTACATTAGATTTTGTGCTACAGTAGACTTGCGTAAAACAGAAAATCACATAAAATCGGAAGGTGTCGTTTCGGATTAGCCTGCGCGGACTGTGCAGGCGGATCCGAGACGACACTTTACGCAAATGTCCGAATGACCTTTGTCGCGTATTGCAGGCCAATTTATTATTATAGGGCCTAACAAACGTCTACTTAACCTCCAGGTTCACCATATATCTCCAGACGGGAGCCGAGTCCGAGCCAGACGAGGTGGCCTTTGTAATGGACGCCCGTTTCAACTACGGTGAATCACAGCGAAAGATTGTAACCAATCACAAGAAGGAAGGTGCTTGGGGAATTGAAGAGGACGGAGATTGCGAGTTCGTATTCAACGAAGAGGAAAACTTTAAGATTAAAATTATTGTAGAAGATGATTCCTTTAAGGTAAATTTATAAAGTGATGATATGATATCTTATCAATATTTGCACGATGTCGAAAGCAACAAATCAAAACACTAGAAGCATTCGTGTAGTTCAAATTTATACGTGACCATCCGCACGGTGGCATTTTGTAATATATCTAGGGAAGGGGGTTGGGAAATAGAATTGAAAGATGAGTAGATTCGAACCTGTAAAGAAAAACATATATTTTAAGCAATTTTCCATTTGAACTGAACTCTATATCGAATGGCAAAAAAATGGATCTTTCAAAATCCAAAGTAGGCCTAGATATAGATGAAAAATCAAATACTCTTTTGGATGGGCAGAAAACATTGTTAGAAAAGGTGGATATGCTGTTTGAAAGGATTAATTCCTTTTCCACAATGATTTCAAACGCCTTCTTTCAGTTGTTAAAACTCGAGATAGTGGGCATGTTCCTTTCACCTGGCACAATTTTCTGTGTTATGGTACGCTGTTCTGGAATGTGCAAAAGGAACATTTCAGTACACAATACACTGTTCAGGAAGTATGTTCTGAATGAATCATGTTCGGAACATTGTTCTAATCCATATCGAAATGAAAGAACATTGGCATGATGACTGTTGCAAGAGCTACTGTCTTAGCTATGTTAGTTGATGACATGATTAGCTGCAGACTGGGAGCAGAGAAGAGTCTACTATGCCCCTATTTATGGCTTTCACATCGTAAAAGGGACAATTGCAAATTTTGCCATAAAGAATTGTCCGTCTTTCAGCCATCTTGTATCACCTAGCAACCGTTCAGCAGGTGCGCTGCACCTCGAATAAATTAGAACAGTTAGAACATGTTCTGAAGAACACGGCATAACTTGTTCCGAAATATTCCATGGATCTAGAACATGTTCGGAATGTTTGGGGTAGCGAAAGGAATACGTCCAACGTGTTCGAGGATTCATAGATCGCTGTTTTGGATCTACATCCCTTCTTAATTTATTTCGACTTGGATTTAGAGACACTTTTCTTAATATTCGTTGGTGGTCCCTTATTACAAGTCCTATTGTATCCACAATGCACATCGCTTTAATCCTTAAATATGACAGTAGATAGTTTCTAAGCGACAGCATTTTCTGTTAAATTTGAGAATGTCAGGGTTACGGAGAAACTGATGGCGTTAATTAATTCATTACCAAATAACAAAAGTTTTGGCTTGTACAAATTGAAGATTTGCAGAAGACAGACAAAATAAAAGTGACTAAAAAATTGAAATTTGTTTTGTAATGGGTAGAAAACATTTTGGGAAAAGGAGAAAATGCTGGTTACCAGCATTTTCTCCATTTCCCACAATGTTTTCTACAGGCTTCTTTCTCAGGGTCGTCAAAAGTTGGGATTGTGCGGTAATGGGTTAAGTTACAAGGTTATCTGCGTGTTCGACGGCGGCAGTTGGTCGAGATATTTACTGACGTTATGATTTTACTTGCAGGTCAAGGTGAACAACGAGAACTTTCTAGAATATGAACAAAAACTCTCCATGAAAACGATCAACTGTATCCGCATACAAAATGACATCATCATTGACAAAATCAAGCTGGTGTAAACTTGGATAAACTTGGAAACACTTCAAAGATTCCAAAACTTTTTACTCTTTAGCATTGAAATTCATATTTATGCAGCTCGTCAACTGACCAACATTTTTTTTTTCTTTTTATATCTTTTTCTTTCCACAAAATGCAGTCTGATGTTAATGAATGAAGTTCATCATATGGACAGGCTGTATGGTCTAAAATGCTATCTAGCGAATTTAGTTTGCTTTATTTTTTAAAATAAAAATTAATGGAAGAAAAGTCTCCTGTTGTGATTTGTTGTTATTTAACACTCATCGTGTTAAATAGAAGAAATGAAACTTTCAACCTGATAGCATAGGCCCACGTTTCCTATTTCAAAAGCGTTTTCGTGGGAGAGATTTCTCCTTATCGGACAGTGCAGATCAAAGATCAGACTGCATGTTCTGTGCAGTCTGATCTTGATCTACCCTGTCCACAAAGGGTCAGTGAGTTACGCTTAACAGCCTTAGGGTTAAGTAGTGTTTAACCCTTTCCCAAACAATCCCTGGTTTTTACGGGTCTAGAATGTTAGCCTTTTGAAAACATTGTGGGAAAAGGAGAAAATGCTGGTAACCAGCATTTTCTCCTTTTCCCACAATGTTTTCTACTCTATCAGAGACAGAAATCATCTTTTCAGCAAGAGTTGAATTGTCGTCTGCAAATGCTTTCAATTTGGTCTAGTCCAAAAGTTTGTCGTTTGGGAAAGGGTTAATGCTGCAGTATTACTATGCCAGGGCCACAACTCACTTTTTACAATACTAGTACACACACTATTCTTTCTACTTCACTGCTTGCTATCCCACACATTTTAAGAATTTTAATCTTGTTCTGAACTTAATTTGAGACATGCTCTGTGAAATGGGAGTTTACTGCAACTCCAAAAGTTATCGACCCATGTCAGCCTGCGCAATCCGTTCAAGCTGACCTGGGTAGAGTCTTTTTTAGCTATTGGTCAATTTTCTGCATGTCAATGGACCAGTCTCATATGATTCAGTCAGCTGTTAAACAAGATGCATTTTATTGATACATGATTATATGACATGTTTTGTATAGCGCATCATGGAGATGCATCACACCCACTTTTGCCAGAGGTCAGCTCATTTCCAGTTACCAATCATCTTCATGAATTCTAAAGCAATCTAATTCAATCAGATCGAGTCACCACCTAAACATGCTATGGATGGAAGTCTTTCAGCTCCTAATATATCAAATTGACCTCTTTTGACTGTGTTAACCCTTTCCCAAACAATCCCTGGTTTTTATGGGTCAGGAATTGAACCCTTTAGAAAACATTGTGGGAAAAGGAGAAAATGCTGGTAACCAGCATTTTCTCCTTTTCCCCCAATATTTTCTACCCTATCATATAGAAAAATGATATTTTTAGCAACTTTTAATTTGTTGTCTGCAAAATACTTTCAATTTGGTCTGGTCCAAAATTTGCCGTTTGGGAAATGGTTAATCACAATCCACTGAAACTCAAAAAGGTTCTTGTCTTTTTGGGTTGACTTAACAAGCATGATGGTGTAGATCAAAGACTTGATTGCATGTTCTTAGCAGTCTGATCTTTATCTTTACCATACACATGAGCCCTTATTTTCCACTATGTCTATGAATGAGCTCATGCATCTGGGTTGATACTTTTCGCTGATGCATTAACACATTACCATATGTAGTATAATGGTCTATCCCACAGATAGATGTAGAGGTATAGTGTAGCTAGGTACAGGTATTTGGTGATATATCCTGGCTGGAGCGGGATTCAAAACCCAGGGCCTCAGGAACACTGTTCCTGCACTCTAACCAACTGAGCTACCGAACCACATGTCGATACGGCTGCATGATATATCACCAAATGCCTGAACCCAGCCACATTACACACCTACATCTATCTGTATCAATCCCTACTTTTGATGACCCTGAGAAAAAAGCCTTTAGAAAACATTGTGGGAAAAGGAGAAAATGTTGGTAACCAGCAGAAAACAACAGAAAACAAGTTGTGATAACATTAAGTCTTTATTGCACATAAACAAATATCACAAAGAATGAATCATCTACAAGTTTAAACTATTACCTACATGCTTTTTCCAGACATATAACTACATGTATCTAGGTCTTTTCTAATATAAAACCTTCCCATATCATCATACAGTTGAAGGACCCTTAAGAAACGAACTTTCAAAAACATTCTGGGAAAAAGGAGATAATGCTGCTGACAATCAATTTCTCCATTTCTCATGTTTCCTAACATTTCATAAAGAAAAATCATTGCATTTGGGCCAAATTTTGTTTTCTGCAAATGCTTTCAATTTGGAGGCCTCTTAAATTATGTCTTCTTGTAAAGTTAACCCATTACCAAACGACAAAAATTTAGGCTTGTCCGAATCGAAAGGATTTGCAGACGACAAAATGAAAGTGACTGATAATTTGAAATTTGTTTTGTGAAGAGAAGAAAACATTGTGGGAAAAGGAGAAAATGCTGGTTACCAGCATTTTCTCCTTTTCCCACAATGTTTTCTAAAGGCCTCTTTCTCAGGGTCATCAAAAGTAGGGATTGTGTGGTAGTGGGTTAAAGGAGAAATATGGAAAGAAAATTCTTTTTAATAATTTTGAAAATATTGAGGGTAAAAAGGCAATTTCTTGTCACAAGAAACTGCTCCTTTTCAAAACAAGATTTTGAAAGGTTGCCTGCTGAGGTGGCCAAAGTAGCATCAAGGCAACTGCTAGCCATAGGCATTTGCTACTTTTTCAAGAACAATTTCAAAGACTGAAAGTGTGTGTGTATATATATATATATGTGAACCATGCTCTGTTCTAGGGAGGTTTAATTCATTTTTGTGATGAACTTTTGCCAGGCTAAAATGATAATTTTGTCTGTGAAAAAAAGCGAATATTGTTAAAAAAAAAAATCCACATTTTCGCCTTTCCACTGAAAATGTGAAATCGGTTTTGTGATGGGTAGAAAGCATTGTGGGAAAAGGAGGAAATGCTGGTTACCAGCGTTTTCTCCTTTTCCCACAATGTTTTCTAAAGGCTTCTTTCTCAGGGTCATAAAAAGTAGGGATTGTGTGATAATGGGTTAAGGTTCATTTGGCACTGTTTGACATATCTGCTATTTGACAAAATCTTCTTTGCTTTCTGATATGATATCTGAAGAAGATGGTGTGGCAAATCTTTGCCAGATGACAAAATTTTAGACCTAATAGAAAGCTCAATCAAACCAGAAATTAATCAAGTTTTTTTTTTTCTTCAAATGGATAGAAAACACTGTGGCAAGAGGACAGAATGTCTCTGAAAAGAAAGTAGCAGCAGATGATTTAGTTACACTTTTGAAACGGGGATAATCAACTTTTCATGAACCTAATGAAGAAGGCTTTTGAAACAAGAGATGTTTGTAAAACATGTATGCCCCCCTAATGGCATCCAATGTGATTATAAACTCTTACGTTCAAAATGTAAAAACGAACAAAGGGTAATTACTCAAAAATTATTAATGATAAATTAACAATTCTTGGGCACTGTACTTCCCATTTAAGTGAACTATCAACTTTTAAAGTTTCATGATTTTACCTCACATACTTTTTGAGTTAAGCTCCGGAAAAAAAATAAGTATGAAAATCAACAAAGGGCAGTAATTGCAAAAATATAATGGGCAGAGTTATGGTTCTTGTGCAATGCACTTCTCCTGAATAAGATCTATCCACATATATGGTTTCAAGATGATACCTGAAAAACCTTTTGAGTTATGCTCTGGACAAAAATTAAGTATGAAAATCAACAAAGGGCAAAAGCTCCAAAAATATAATGGGCAGAGTTATGGTTCTTGTGCACTGCACTTCTCCTTAATAAGGTTAATCCACCTATAAGGTTTTAAGGTGATACCTGAAATACTTTTTGAGTTATGCTCCAGACAAAAATTAACTATGAAAATCAACAAAGGGCAATAACTCAAAAAATATGATGGGCAGAGTTATGGTACTTGTGCACTGCACTTCTCCTTAGTATAATCTATCCACCTATGAGTTTTTAGGATAATACCTGAAACACTTTTAGAGTTATGCTCCGGACAAAAATTAAGTATGAAAATCAACAAAGGGCAATAACTCCATAAATATGATAGGCAGAGTTGTTGTTCTTGTGCACTGCACTTCTCCTTAATGAGATCTATCCACCTATGTAGTTTCAAGATGATACCTGAAATACTTTTTGAGTTATGCTCTGGACAAAAATTAACTATGAAAATCAACAAAGAGCAATAACTCCAAAAATATGATAGGCAGAGTTATGGTTCTTGTGCACTGCACTTCTCCTTAATAAGATCTTTTCACATATAAGGTTTCAAGGTGATACCTGAAATACTTTTAGAGTTATGCTACGGACAAAAATTAAATATGAAAATCAACAAAGGGCAATAACTCCAAAAATATGATGGGCAGAGTTATGGTTCTTGTACACTGCACTTCTCCTTAATGAGATCTATTTACCTATGTAATTTCAAGATGATACCTGAAATACTTTTTGAGTTATGCTCCGGACAAAAATTAAGTATGAAAATCAACAAAGGGCAATAACTCCAAAAATATGATGAGCAGAGTTGTTGTATTTGTGCACTGCACTTCTCCTTAATGAGATCTATCCACCTATGTAGTTTCAAGATGATACCTTAAATAGTTTTTGAGTTATGCTCCGGACAAAAATTAAGTATGAAAATCAACAAAGGGCAATAACTCCAAAAATATGATGGGCAGAGTTATGGTTCTTGTGCACTGCACTTCTCCTTAATGAGATCTATCCACCTATGAAGTTTCAAGATGATACCTTAAATAGTTTTTGAGTTATGCTCCGGACAAACTTGGTCTACGGACCGACGGACCGACCGACCGACGGACCGACCGACAAGTGCAAAGCAATATACCCCCTTTTCTTCGAAAGGGGGGCATAAATATCATGGGAAATGGAGAAAATGCTGGTAACAAGCATTTTCTCCTTTTCCCATGATATTTTTTACCCTTTCATAGAAATCTCCCATCAGTTGGCCCAGATACACTTGCAAATGATCTCATGAATAAATGGTAACCGGTATATAGCGTTTTAAGGCCCGTCGACAACTTGGGTCATATTGGGCGCACTTACTTAGAAAACATTAATGTGATGGGAAAATAACATACATGTGCAACAACATAAGACAAACATGATAAATGAGGAATGGACGAAACACAAAATGATGCCCCTTTTGTTGCCTTTTATGACATGCATGCTGTCACTTTTGTTCCGCCAGATGAAATGGCAGATGTGACGATTGCTGGACTGCAGTGGTTTATTCTTATACCCCCAATTAAACCACATGGAGTCCCATAGGCCAGCAAATGATCTCAATTTGGTCAATTCTAAAATTTCGTTGTCTGGCAAAGGGTTAAACATATACTGGTATTTAATAAACGAATTCATATGGTACTATAGTGGCAAAAGGAAACATGAGTTGTTGTATACAAATGCACTTTTTTCTAAAATGTTTTCAAGACTAGACTGTTGCAGACAAAAAAGTAGTCAGCAGGCAATAGTGTGTTAACAAAATAATTGTGCCAAAAATAACCATGGCACACAGACAATTTCATACATTTTTCCTGATCATGACAATGCCCATGTAAAATAGAAATTAATCCTTAACCACACAATCCAGAGTTTTAACAGCCTAAAAATAGAAGCTTTCTACAAACTTTAAGGAAAAGAAAAAAAATGCTGTTGACCGGCATTTTCTCCTTTTCTCACAATATTTTCTAAACTTCACAAAAAACATGCATCATTTTACCTACGGTAAATTTGTTGTCTGCAAACACTTTCAATTCAAACAAGTGTAAAATTTTGTCAACTGGTAATGAGTTTAAAAAATAGCACTGCATGCAGGTGCACAACACAGCTACAGTTGCCTTTTAAGTGAAAATTCTAAATTCAAAAAGGGCAGAACTGTAGTAATAGTATACAAAGTAATTTGAGGGTTAACTACTTTTCTAGTATGAATTCCACTTTTGAAAGTTAACCCTTTAACAAACAACCCCTGGTTTTGATGACCCAGAGGAAGAAGCCTTCTGAAAAGATAACCAGCATTTTCTTCTTTTCCCACAATGTTTTCTTCACTTCTAAGGTCTAGTTTCAATTTTTGATCCATGTTTATTTTATTATCTACATTTTATTATGCTTTTAATTTGGAAGGTTCTAAAATTTTGTTGTTTGGTAAAGAGTTACCAGTTAGCTTGAAGTTAATATCTTAAAATGTGAGTAACACGACTTCTGATTGGCTAAACTGAATGGTTTAGCCAATCAGAAGTTGTGATACTTACAACTGTAGAAAACTTTGGAGAATAAGACTAAGAATATTCTCAAGAACAGTTGGTGAATACACACCCTGATCTCACTTTCTGCCCACCAATAATGACAATACATATGACCACAGTTCTGACAATACCCCGAAAATTTCTTCAAAAATTGACAGGCTAAAAATGAAACATTAACAAAAATAAAAAAAAATACTATAGTGTATAATCATACTGTCTAGATACAAAAACATACAACAAAAGATCATCAGCAACACAAGGGTAGAGCCCATAATGCACAATATACAAGACAGAGCAATGTAAACATGGAAAGATGAAGTAATTTGCCACTTCAGAATGATCTCATTCACATTGATGATTCTTTCAGCAATCATCACATCTTTGAACAATCTAGCACTATTGTAAAAGGAGAAAATGATGGTAACCAGCATTTTCTCCTTTTCTTACAGTATTTTTTATCTTTTCACTGACAAGTATCCTTATTTGAGCAACAAGTAATTTGTCCTCTGCAGATGCATTCAATATGGACATAACTGTAATTCTATTAAAAAGAAGTCTAAACTCAGGGTGCATAATATTCTATAAACCTATTCAAGCACTGAGAAAAGCCTCAAATTTAATGAGTACAAGTCTTGCAAGTTTCATAAACCTCATCAAGAGCATCAGATGCTGGTTCTCATCCTTGGTTAATAGTCCCTTTTCAGTGAAAATACTACATTAAAACAAGAGGGCTAAGATGGCCCTGGATCGCTCACCTGAATTTCTGAGAGAACCATAGCCATTTCTTTCAAATTTTAATCAGCCCTTTCAGAGAAGAAGAATATTTAAGAATTTCTTCATGTCTGTATAGTGTAAATAGCCCACAGTCATCAGAGCCATGTGTTACGGGAGACCACTCCTTCCTGCATGGCATTCTTCCAATTTAAATACAATACCTGGCTACTGCGTCAGGGAGATATCTCTTTGGCTCAGAGGTTAGGGTATTGGCTTTGCGTCCGGGAGTTCGGAGTTCGAATCCTGCTCCGACCCTTATTTCTGCCATGCATTTATTCATTTGTTTCTTTGTTACGGACTTCGTTCGTAAGATGGGGGCTCGTCCGGGATTGGCCATTGAGCCATTAATCCCATTTGTTGTCCAAAATCGGACTTCCTGCCTAATAAGGCTTTGAGTCATCAATAAATGATGACTTTAAGAGGGGGTGTGTTACGGGAGACCACTCCTTCCTGCATGGCATTCTTCCGATTTAAATACAATACCTGGCTACTGCGTCACGGAGATATCTCTTTGGCTCAGTGGTTAGGGTATTGGCTTTGTGTCCGGGAGTTCAGAGTTCGAATCCCGCTCCGACCCTTATTTCTGCCATGCATTTATTCATTTGTTTCTTTGTTACGGACTTCGTTCGTAAGACATGTTTCTTGATGGATCAAAATTTCTAGAGCAATTTTTGAAAAGTTTAGCTAAGAAACATTTCTGAGAAATTATTTCAAAATCTGATCAGCTGTTTCAGAGAAAAAGAATTTCTTCATGGCCAAATAGTGCAAGTAGCCCCCATTCACCAGATCCATGTTTCTAGACAAATCAGCTTTTTGCAAACAGTTTTTGAAAAGGGTTACCAAAGGAACATTTCTGTGAGATTATTTCAAAATCTGACCAGGGGTTTCAGAGAAGAAGAATTTTAAAGAATTTCTTCATGGCCATATAGTGCAAGAAGCCCCCATTCACCAGTGCCATGTTTCTTGACGGATCAAAATTTCACAAACAGTTTTTAAAAAGGGTCATCCAAAGAACATTTCTGTGAAATTATTTCAAAATCTGACCAGGGGTTTCAGAGAAGAAGAATTTTTAAGAATTTCTTCATTTCCTTATAGTGCAAGTAGCCCCTATTCACCAGAGCTGTGTTTCTTGACGGATCAAAATTTCACAAACTTTCTTTGGAAAGGGTCATTCTAGGAACATCTCTGTGAAATTATTTCAAATTCTGACCAGCCGTTTCAGAGAAGAATAATTTTTAAGAATTTCTTAATTTCTGTGTAGTGCAAGTAGCCCCCATTCACCAGAGCCACATTTTTTGACGGATCAAAATTTTACGAACAATTTTTGAAAAGGGTCATCCAAGGAACAATCCTGTGAAATTATTTCAAAATCTGACCAGCGGTTTCAGAGAAGAAGAATTTTTAAGAATTCCTTCATTTCCCTGTAGTGCAAGTAGCCCCCATTCACCAGAGCCACATTTTTTGATGGATCAAAATTTTACGAACAATTTTTGGAAAGGGTCACCCAACGAACAATCCTGTGAAATTATTTCAAAATCTGACCAGTCGTTTCAGAGAAGAAGAATTTTTAAGAATTCCTTCATTTTTATATGGTGAAAGAAGCCCCCATTCACCAGAGCCACATTTTTTGACGGATCAAAATTTTACAAACAATTTTTGTAAAGGGTCACCCAAGGAACATATCTGTGAAATTATTTCAAAATCTGACCAGCAGTTTCAGAGGAGAAGATTTTTAAAGAATTCCCTAGAAAATTCCATTTGGTTGCCATGGCAACCAGAGTTTTTGATGGAATCAAATTCTGTGAACAATTTTTAAAGAGGACCTCCCAAGGAACATTCCAACCAAGTTTGATCCAAATCCGCCCAGCGGTTTAGGAGGAGTTGATGTTTAAAGAATTGTTGACGACGCACTGACGCACGACGGACACCGGATGATCCTAAAAGCTCCCCTTGAGCACGTTGTGCTCAGGTGAGCTAAAAAGGGTGCGGAACTATGTAAAAAATATTTCAGGGTTACCTACCCTTGTTGAATGGGTTTCTCATTTAATAGTGAACAACTTGCCTCATTTTGAAATGGCCAGCCTGCACAGCTCAGTTGATAGAGCGTAGGACTCATGATCATGAGGGTGTGGGTTCGATCCCCATGACTGGCCATCTAAAATTACTAATAGTCTTTCGGATGAGACATTAAACCAAGGTCCCATGTGATGATGCTATACACCAAGCATGCTAAAGAACCATGCAAAACTTAGGATGGTTTTTGTCCTGTATCTGCACTATCCCCCATAACAATACTAAAAGTCTTTGAGGCCTCACACATATGGGAAACCAGTGGCGACGATAAATAAATGCAAATTCAATCAATCAATCATTTTGAAATAGGTTACTTATTTTAAAGATATAGGAGGAATTATTAGAGAGGTCACACCATGACAACAACAATGCCAACAACAATAGGGCTATCACTTGAGACCTTGGGTTTTTTTTGTGAAAACAGCCTTGTAGAAAATTGCATTTAACTATGCAGTGTTGTCAGGAAATCAACTATTTCTAAAAATACAAATATGGCATGATCTACAATATTTACAGTGTACAAGTACTATAAATATCTGTGGGAGAGGAAAATCTGAACCCTTTACTGTTATGCAACAAATAAAACATAATTATAACAAGGAGCAAATCTCCCTTTTTCGAGAATGTTTTTCAAGATTATGCAGCAAGAATATATAAAAAAAAACATTTTTTCATCATGACTTAATCTTTACCAGACAACTCTGGGTTTTAAGGCTTTTTAAAACATTCTGGGAAAGGAGAAAATGCTGGTTCCTACCATTTTTTCCTTTTCCCACAATGTTGTCTACCCTATCCAAATTTCATTATTAAAGACACCTTTAGCTTGTTGTCTGTATACTCTCTCAGTTTGGACAATTCTAAAATTTGGTTGTATGGTACTGAGTTAAATACATAAACCTAGTGCATGTTTGACTATCTATTTCATGACTAAGTATTCCAAGTATAACCAAGCCATATCATAACCAATGAAAACCACTGAAAGAAAAAATATGTTAGCTCATTACCTCCTAAAAGAAATTAGCAGCAAATGACTCTGATCCTTTAGTATACCATTTTGTATCTTATAAAATCCTGATGGAAAACCATTTGTGACCCATCATCCGAAAAGGGACCTGGGAACTGCAAAAGTGTCAACCCTGGTCAGACTGCACTAATTGCCAAGGGTTGACACTTTTAGCTTTAATAACATTTCCTGTATGGAAAGTGGTTATTGTACCTAATTATACAATCATTTTTGAATTATCAACTTAACCCATTACCACACAATCCCAACTTTTAACACCCCTGTGAAAGAAGCCTTTTAAAAACATTGAGGTACAAGGAGAAAATGCTGGTAACCAGCATTTTCTCCTTTTCCAACAATTTTTTTTTTCCCTTCCTAAAACAAATTTCATTCTTTAGTCTGCAAAGGCTTTCATATTGGACCATAAAATTTTGTCCTTTGTGTTTAGTGACCCACACTATCGATGATGTGTTTTCATCTGTTTAATGTACAGAATTACTAGATGGGTTTTTTTTTTTGTGATGGGTCACATTTACTCTATTTCACATGCTTTTTCCCTTCCAAAGCCAAATCCTACCATTTGAGACACATTCAATCTGTTGTCTGTAAATGCTTTCAATTTGGATAAAACTACAATTTCTGATGTACAGAACAGAAACGATCTATGCAGAGTAAGGATAATCAATATGGATTCAGGTTTATCACAAAAATGTTTGGCGACAGAAGTACATGTTCATAAGGACCATGTCTCCTTCGACTACAATCTTTCCAAAAGAGGTCTGTTGCATGACAGAGAAAGTTGTGCTTTTGAGGTAACAAGTAACAAAGATATAAGCTATGCTCTGTCAAAATGGGATTTATTACATCTCTGTGATGGATTATAACAATCAAGTCAACAAATAATTGAACCATGGTCTTTGAAAAGAGGGCTTAACTCATTACCAAACGATATTATTTTAGGCTTGTCCAAATCGAAGTGCATTTACAGACGACAAAACAAAATGAACTGAAAATTTGAAATTTGTTTTGTGAAGGGTAGAAAACATTGTGGGAAAAAGAGAAAATGCTGGTTACCAGCATTTTCTCCTTTTCCCACAATGTTTTCTAAAGACTTCTTTCTCAGGGTCATCAGAAGTAGGGATTGATACAGATAGATGTAGAGGTAAAATGTAGCTGGGTACAGGTATTTGGTGATATATTGTGCGGCTGTATCAACATGCGGTTCGGTAGCTAAGTTGGTTAGAGCACCGGAACGGTATTCCTGAGGCCCTGGGTTCGAATCCCGGTCGAGCCACAATATATCACCAAATACCTGTACCCAGCTACATTATACCTCTACATCTATCTGGGGATAGACCAGTATACTACATGTGGTAATGTGTTAATGCATCAGCAAAAATTATCAACCCAGATCAACCTGCGAAGTACGCGCAGGCTGACCTGGGCCGAAACTTTTCACTAGTGGTCAATTTTCTGTATGTTAAAGGACCAGTTTTCCTCCAGATTCAGTCATTCATTAGACTATGCTGATTTCATGGATCCCTAATTATATGATAATTTGCTTGGTAAAATGGATCACAGAGACGCATTAAGCCCCCTTTTGCCAGGGCAAGACTCAATTACAAATCCAGAGGTCCCATTTTGTCAGAAAAAGCGCCTGAACTCTGAGATAAGAAGGTCCAACATGCAGAAAATTTACTAAAAGCAAAGTTTTAATAAAAAGGGTCGATACGTTTTGCAAATGCATGTAACTCCCTTTTCACAGAGCATGATTCATGTAAGATAAACAGTGAAAGCTGAGCATATAAACTTTTGTGATATGTAAAAAAAATGGCACCAAATTAGCCTTTATAAGTTCCATCATTATGAATACAAAATTAACTCATTACCAAACAACAAAACTTTAAGTTTGTCCAAATTAAAATCCTTTGCAGACGACAAAGTAAAAGTGACTGAAAATTTGAAATTTGTTTAGTGAAGAGTAGAAAGCATTGTGGGAAAAGGAGAAAATGCTGGTTACCAGCATTTTCTCCTTTTCCCACAATGTTTTCTAAAGGCTTCTTTCTCAGGGGCGTCAAAAGTAGGGATTGCGTGGTATTAACAAAATACATGTACACATACAGTAGTATTCTTGGTACTCTTCTTCAGACCCAGTCTGGGTACAATTAGTACAAATAGCTAATAAGTAAATGGAATAGCAACTTTGTTGAGCATTTTCCTTAATTTTGTACTGTTGGCAAAATAAAACCTTGACTACATATTATAATCTCCCATAATTGCCTTTTTTTTCGATATATATAATGTCTGTTTGTCAATTGGATCTGTATAGAGAAAAAAAAAATACCTCATGTACATATGTGTAACCAGCTACTTATTTTTTCAATCACACACTGAAATTTCGACATTTCAATCATCCGATTAATACTATAAATCAAATTAATCATGTCCTTATCTCGTATTACAGATTTGATAACTTACTCCTCTTTGATTTCATAAATCTCTATCATTGAAGACAAACCTGGCCCAGTTTCACTGTAAGAAATTTTTGTATTTCATTTTGTTTGATCACAGAAGTCCTATAACCACAATGTGACACTACATTAACATAAAAGCCTGATCAGCCCATTATCTGCACCAAGCAGTAAGGTTCGATTCAGAGGTAGAATGGCCATGCTGGTCAAAACACCTTTAAAGACCTCGGACCGCAACTTTGTAGAAGAGAAATTTGCCTGTAATTATAGAGAAAAAACTAAGTTTACAAAATAATCAATTTCATCTCAATCTTCACTTGTTCATTTGCAAATCTACAAAAACTACTTATTGACATAAAGACAGAATATGAATGAAAGGACAATTTCTTGAATGATGTGTAAAACAAGACCAGAAATAAGATACTTGCTTTATATTATATGAAATATCACAAGTCTACAGTTCTGCTCTGTAAGATCACGTCTCATTGCTTGTATAATGAGGTGTGTGTTGGGTGAGATCGTCTGTTTTACCTGATGCAAACCTCTTTACATATGCCATGAAAGCACATGAAAAGCAGGTTTTTGTGATGTTCCTTTTATGCTACACCTTCCCTTTATAACAGTTAAGAAACATCCCAAAATCAATCATAAAAAAACAAAATATCAGAGAACTACATTTCATAGCTTATATATCTACTATTTTTATGAGTACCAGATGAATATGTTTATAATGGTAAGTCTAAGTACTTTCGTTTCATGAAAATAAAAGGCAATATTTTCATTTGTGGCTTGACCGCTCGAGAAAATGTAGCTTTTGCTTTTCACTGAATAAAAGAAATGTCTATTATGCACCAAAACAGACAATTATCCTCTTTATCATCGAGTGTTTTATAATGATTTATGTATCTTTAAAACAAATGGCTGTTGCTTGTCGTAGACTCCTAACAAAAAACATAAACTGTGAATTAGAAATTATTTCTGAAACAAAGGAAATGCAGTCAGTGATTATTCTTCATTGTCACTGTTATGAAAAGTATAAATCTTTTCATTTTAACGTCGGAAGCAAATTATCCTTGTGATTACTATTTGTGGGGCAATATTACCAACTCTTAGATCAAAGGAAAACAAGTTACACCTAAAGTACAAACATGGATGTGTATCATTTTCAAAGGAATAAACCATGGCTGTTCCAGTTATAAACCAAAACAGAATTCCACTGTTCAGTTGATAAGTATAAATAGAATCCAAATTTCTAGGAGACCATAGGCATCAAACATTACATAAAAAACACACAGTTTTAATATCATCTTTTGTACCTTTCAAGTGACAGTAACAAAAAAGAATGAATGAATCAACAAGCATTAGAGTTGCGGTCGCTTTAAATAATTAGATTTTTACTCAACCAACTCCTAATTTCCAATCCAATTTCCAAAGCAACACCGTGCAATTTTGAACTAACCTTCAACATGAAAGGGTACTTGATGTACATTTGTTTATGTGTAATTTTCAAATAGTTATAGTGTTGTCAGTTTCTATAAAATAGATTCAACATGGTAAATCCTTGAGTGTTTCTTTCCTCCATGGTAGAGTAGCAGAAACTGATGATTCCTTTAACTCTTTACCACACGAAAAAGACAAAATTTAAGACTGGTTCAAATTGAAAGCATTTGCAGACGACAAAATAAAGGTAACTGAAATATTAAAATTTGATCTGGGAAGGATAGAAAACACTGTGGGAAAAGGAGAAAATGCTGGTTACCAGCATTTTCTCCTTTTCCTATAGTGTTTTCAAAAGGCTTCTTTCTCAGGGGCGTCAGAAGTAGGGATTGTGTGGTGATGGGTTAAGTCAAGTGACTTTTATTGATAAAATACCTTTAGAGCAGAGACATGGTACAGCCATCAGCAACTTACTTTACCTGTACATACAATGATGCATATGGCCTGCAACACATGAAAAGGGACATTCGGACAGATGCGTAAAATGTCGTCTCGGATCATCCTGGGAAGTCCACGAAGGCTAATCCAAAACGACACTTTTCATTTTATGTACTTTTCTGTTTCATACAAATCTACTATAGAATAAAATCTAATGTACTTGTAAAGTGCCATCATGTATAAGCCTGTACAGACTGCGCGCTCTGATCAGAGATGACATCCATTTTACCACACTTTCATTCAAAAGTGTTTAAAGAGCTGAATTCACATATTAGGTTTGAATTATAGAATCATGTACATAGTACAAAGTAAAAGGTCAAGATGTTTTAAGTGAAAGCCGCTGCTACAAAAAGTACTACAGATGACACTACAAGAGGTTAAGAAGATAAAAACAATCTAGTGATAGATCTTACCTGACTATCCACTGATGTATGCACACCTATCTTGTTATTGGTTGTTGCACTGACAATTTGATTCTTGTAAAAGTTTACACAATGCACTGGCTCTGTATGACCTGAAACCAGGAAGTACAACATATACGGTTAAAAAATTCTCCCAATGAACAGAATGGCAGCACCAATGGCTCACAATGAGCAAAAACTACACGTGAAGAGAAAAGTTAAAGTGAAAATATAAAAGAAATAAAAAAAAAATGTTCCTTTCAGTGTATGAATGAAATTTCTTTCATCTCGTGAAAAGAAGAAATGGCAATACTTTAATTCATGGTTTTGCCACTCATAAAAAATATAGCTTTTGCTTTTTACTGAATGAAAGAAATTTTTATCATACACCAAAACAGACCATCATCCTCTATATCATTACTACACAATCCCTACTTTTGACGACCCTGGGAAATAAGCCTTTAGAAAACCTTGTGGGAAAAGGAGAAAACGCCGGTCCCCAGCATTTTCTCCTTTTCCCCCAATGTTTTCTACTCTTCACAAAACAAATTTTAAGCCATTTTTATTTTGTCGTCATCAAATGCATCTGATTTGGACAAGCCTAAATACTATCGTTTGGTAATTGAAAGGCAATACAGTGCTCAAGCAAATTGATTTGTCCTGAAAGAACTATATCGACAAACATAGTTTTGTGCCTTAAGAAACCATGTGAAAAGTTCAAGAACATGTATTTCAAATGATGTACATTAATGGGATAATCCTTTATCACACAATTCTGTGTTTTGACAACACCTGAAGAGAAGGCTTTAATAAACTTGCCAGAGAGGAAAACCAGTATTTCTTGTTTTCCTACAAGGTTTATATTTGAGAAGATGTGTTCAATTTAGGTGGTTTTAAGATTTTGTTTTGTGGCTAAGAACTGAAAATAGCATTTTACCTTTAAAGGAACAAATTTCTTTTCCATCTATATTCCACAATTTCATTGACATATCAAATGAGGTAGACAGGAACGAAATCTTGCTGTAGGCCTTTAACTGGAAATACAAAAGAAAAGACATGACATAACCCACACTGTTTATCATTCAGTAGTAATTTCACCATTCTAAAATCGAAGATACCGTGTGTAATACAAGCGTTGTTGCTACAGGCCTGAAAAAACTATTGACAAAGATATCAATGTCGAATCACCAGATTTTCAATTAGCATTGTTGTTTATCCTTAATTCAATCTTTCAGTGTACAACATGATTTTCTGTGCCCCTGCATTTGGCTGCTTCGAAACAGAAAAAAAGGACACTAATTACAGCCACCAATTGCTTCCTTTCCATTTTCTCTTATTCATACTGCTGAAAAATAATTCTATTCCTTCCATAAAAAGTCTGTTTTGATTGGATGAAAAAAAAAACCTCTACAGTAATTAGTAAAGCATTTTTAGTCAGTCATGTGGTCAAATTGTTTTGATGTTACAACTTTTATTCAACAGAGCAAAAGGTAAGATATTTATTATGACATGTTCAGGTCCCAAACATGGAAAATAAGCTTACCTATATGAAATCATTACATAAATAGTAACAACAGCAAGTGACAGCTGAAAGAGTCAAAACTGAAGGTCAAATCATCGGTTTACCTCAAAAACCTTTTAACTACAAGTTCTAGTTACGAGGTTTTTAAAGTAAACCAATGAAATGAGCCTTACAAGATCAAAATACTGGCCTTTTAAACCCATTTGTGATGACATCTCACATACAATCAACCAGCCCTAAAACTAAATCAATAACCTAAAAATATTTCTTACCTGTAGTATTTCTCCTTCATGGGCTTTCCAGGATCCCAGTAACATGCCTGTATTCAAGTCTAATACAGTAACAATCCCTGTAGAAAATCCCACCACTACCCATGATCCATCTGGACTAGGGGAGACTGCTCGTATCAAACCTGTTAATGTGGTAATAGAAGTTTTTTAACATGTGTCATTTACTATTAACAATTTTTGAAACTTGTTATCCTTAAATCTGTTGAAGTAATGCATTTTTCTGTAAATCTTTTTCTCTTTCCCTTTTTTTATGGAAAACAGAGCATTCAGAATTGTAACAGACTTATAAGACTTTTACTGATCATCCCATGGGGTTTTTTTTGCAAATGGAAAGGGAGTTTTTGAAAACTTTGAAGTCATTCTGGGCAAAGGAGAATTAACTGATAAGCAGCATTCCTTCCCTCTTCCCCAAAGCAAATTTCATTATTTAAGCTATAGGTAATAAGCGTCTGCTAATACTTTCAGTATCCACAAGCCTACTTTTTATTGGTCTGTATAGAGGTCAGATATGATGTGCATTCTCACTTAGAATGACAACTCAATGGAGAAATCTAGCAGCAAATATAAATGAGCCAAAATCTGGCAAAAGAACATTAACCCATTACAACATGGCAAAATTTTAGACCTATCCTAATTGAAAGCCTTAGCAGACGACTCTTTCAAAGTGGCTTAACCCATTACCACACAATCCCTACTTTTGACGCCCTTGAGAAAGAAGCCTTTAGAAAACACTGGGAAAAGGAGAAAATGCTGGTTACCAGCATTTTCTACTTTTCCCACAATGTTTTCTACCCTTAACAAAACAAATTTCAAATTTTCAGTCACTTATTTTGTCGTCTGCAAATGCGTTCGATTTGGACAAGCCAAAAATATTGTTGTATGGTAACGAGTTAAATGGTGCGATTTTGCTTTGATAGGGCAGAAAACTTTGTGGGAAAAGGAGAAAACGCTGGTTACTAGCATTTTCTCCTTTTCCCACAATGTTTTCAAACACTTTCTTCCTCAGGGTAGATAAAAGTCGTCATTGTGTGGTAAAGGGTTAACACATCTCCATGGTAATGCATCTCCCAGATGTATTATACCAAGCAAGTCATCTTGATTATAAAACCCCATTTTGACTCAAAATCGGCTGAATTTGCCTTTCACATGCAGAAAATTGACAAGTAGCAAGGACAGCCTGTGTGGACCGTACAGGCCAACCCGGGTCAATGCTTTTTCAGATGCGTTAAACCCTTATATTATATTTCATGTGTCTATTTCTTAAAAATAGTATCAGTAAAGAAATGTCGTTATTTAGGCTGGGAGGGGGATTATTTCCCCGTCACAGTGAATATTTTCCTCCTGCCGAAAATCTGGAACTACTTTTTCAGTTCTACTGTTAAAAGTGTTAAAAGTGGCATGCATTGACAAAATAATCAAAGGAAATATAACATATAATTTATTTCATCAGCTTGTGGTTAATATACGAAAATATTTGCCTCAAATGGGAAAGGTCCATGAAAATAACTCGTGCCTTACGGCTTAAGGCACTCATTATTTTCGCATACCTTTCCCTTTTTCAGCAACTATTTCCTCATATTAACCACAAGCTGATGAAATAAACTCTATTTCTTAAGCATGACTCAAATCATTATTTCTATATATAAACTGTGATTTTTTTTTCCACTTATACAAAGACATTTAGACTATACCTGCTGAACTGGTGATACATTTATATTCATGAGCATATCTTTGTTTTCTTACATCTAAAAACCTGAAATATAGAGTAAATATCTTTCACTACCTTATTGCTTTACAAACTATTCTACTATAAACAAGAAAATAATACAAACTACAAAGAGGGAAAACATGCGATGAAAGGAAATATTGTTTTGATAATGTAACTTTGTAATTCATATCAATATCTTTAGCAAAAATTGCAGTTGTGAATAGCCATAAATACTTCATCAAAATCTGAATCCACTTTAACTTACATGTATTTTGAGCATTCTTTTGAATTTATTGTTGTTTGAAAAATAAAGCCAGGGTTTTCCATGACGCACAAATCCTGCGTCATTTACGCAATTTCAATTCAAATGACCCCCAAAATAAATGACAGTGCGTCATCGGTGACGCAACTTTCCAAAATTTAAATAATGTACAAAGTTGAATGAAGCGTCATAATTCCAAGCTTGTTCTTGCTTCAATGTCAGACGAACACCGATCTTTTTTTAACTACTGGGTTTATTTTAGACAAAAGTGGTTTTCCGGTAATTTATTTATAGAATAAGACTGGTTTACGCATTATTGCCGAAATGTATACTGGACACGTGTCGTAAATATGAACAAAGCCAGTAGGTGGTGTCACTTAATTTACTAGATAAATCTACTTTAAGTATCCGACAAACATCCTCGTTTGCGTAAATAGTCTTTTGATGCGTAAATAGTTTTGTGATCTTAGGTCAATAGTGTATAGCTGTGTGTTTTATTCAAAATATTCTGTCTGGATATAACCACGGCGGGGAATCACGTGACACAACAACAACAACAATGACCGTTATTTGAAAAAAATCCCCGACTTCAGATAGAAAATCTTCAATAATTCCATTAATACATGACCGATTGGAATTTGGTTTGAAGCAGAGAAGGCGGAAGGACTCCGGGGATTTGCTTGATGTGTTAGATTCTTTAAACAACACCTGATAAAAAAGTTATTGACGAGCAAACAAATTTTTTACCCTAGATAATTTGTTTGCTCGTCAATAACTTTTTTATCAGGTGTTGTTTAAAAAATCTAACATATCAAGCAAATCCCCGGAGTCCTTCCGCCTTCTCTGCTTCAAACCAAATTCCAATATGTCATGTATTAAAGGAATTATTGAAGATTTTCTTACCTGAAGTTGGGGAATTTTTTCAAATAACGGTCATTGTTGTTGTTGTTGTGTCACGTGATTCCCCGCCGTGATAACCATTAAGCCCGAAGTCAATGACCTCGAGTGCTCCGACAAGTCAACGGAGGAATCTACAACTATAACAACAACAATATGGGCCCCGTCAAAGTCGTGGTTGGGTTCTCTGTATTTCATTGCATATTTTACACGACTTCCGGTATATAAAAGTACACATTACCAGTCTGTGCTGTTAGTGGAAAAATAATGTCATGATGAAGAAAACTGTAGCATTCTTCTATGGTCTGCTTCTTACAACTGCCGATCAAGCCACGTCAAGCAGCGATTCAGACGAAAATGTTTGGTCTGTCAAAAAGTGACATCGGCCTTTCCGTCAGAAATGATCGACCGACTTTTCAATCTTGGAAGTTGGCGTTTAAAGGTAAAATGCATTGTAAATTGTGTTTGAAATTGATGATGAGAAAATCCATATTTTTGACCCCCAAAATCAATTAAATGACCCCGCAACTAATGAGGAAGGGGGTCACAATGACCCCCAATTTTCAAAGCCGAGGCAAAACCCTGTAAAGCTATGGTTATATAATTTATATGCAAATCAAATTTTGATTTTGAAATGTTTATTTTCAGGCTGAATACAATGCAGTATTATAATATAATATAAATGCAGCTGTTAAAAAAGTGATCATTATTCAAAAAAATGCTTTTACATTGCCTTTAAAGACAATGTCGCCAAAATTTAGAAGAAAAACAAGAGCCGTCAGAGACGGGTTATGCTCCCCGAACGAGTGCTTGTCATAAAATATAAGAAATTGATATAAACTCACTTCTTTTATCCTAGAAGAACCTGTTCATGCCCCCGAAAATTTGAAGTGAAAAGGCAATTACTATCTTAGAGATAGCCAACATAAACTTGTAGAGGAAAAAAAGCCCAATAAGCCCCCTTTAAGCCTCCTTTTCCCATAAGACAGTATTGGATAATTGCAATAAACACAACGGGTGTGTGGTTTGTGGCATTTTTTAATAATAATTAAAAATTCGAAATTTCATAAAATTTTGAGCAGTCATGTATTAAATATTACATAAAACAATTTTTTGCATGAAGCCCCCTTTTTCCGAGACGCAGCCTGAAATTGAGAAAAAGGAAGAAAGGTACCTGGGCAACGTTCCAACAAGTTCAGATTTAAAATTTCACAAAGGTTTGAGCACTGATAAAGGAGAACCTAGTGAAAACAATTTTTTCCATGAAGTCCCCTTTTTCCGTGATGCAGCCTTAATTTGAGAAACCAGGAAAGACGTATTTGCGCATTAATAATTCATAGATTGCAAAAACAAAGGGCACATGTTGAAACTTGTAAAACAAGATATAACCATGAAATGTTGACAAAAACTGAACAAGATATTAGTAAAAATTGCAATTTTGCATTAGGGCCCCTTTTTCATTTTACAAGAAACCCCCTTTTTCCATGACAGAGGGTCAAATTGAAAAACACATAGATAAAGAAACAAGAGCACATGGTGAAACTCTTAAAAAACAATATAACCATGAAGTGTAATGAAATTTTGACCAAAACAGAATGAAATATTAGTAAAAATTAGAATCGTGCAAGAAGCCCCATTTTTCCATGACAGAACATCAACTTAAAAAATTCCCAGATTAAAAATACCAAGGGCACATGCTAAGACTTTCCATAAACAATATAACCATGAAGTTTCATGATATTCTGACAAAAACTGAATGAGATATTGGTAAAAATTGCAATTTTGCATTAAGCCCCTTTTTTCCATGACACGGGGTCAAATTGAAAATCCGAGAAACATATCTCGGCGCATTACCCCAAGGAGTTCATATATGAAGTTTCATCCAATTTGGTCCAAGGGTTGTGGAGAAATCGCTACGGACGGACGGACGGACGGACGGAAGGACGGACGAAAGGACGGTCGGCCGGATGGACAGACGGACGGACAGACGAAGCAGCGACTATATGCTCGCCCTTCGGGGAGCATAATAACAACACTGGGTTTTAAACAGTTAAATTGTTTTTTCTTTACTAGATGCTAGAGCTTTAGAATTGTCCATTTAGAAAGCATCTCCAGATGACAAAGCCAGTGCAGCTCAATTAATAGAAAGCCTATTGGGAAAGGGACAAAATGCTGGTTACCAGCATCTACTCTTTTTCCAACTATAATTTCAATACCTTTCTTTATCAGGATCCTTGAAACTTGGGGTAGTTTGATCAAGAATGTAAACAGCTAACATACCTGAGAGTTGAGTCAGTAGTTGCTGTGATAACAACTGAACTGGGACTAGGTAATGGAGATAAAACTATCACTGGACTATGAAAGGGGGAATCTAGCTTTCTTAGCACTTCACCAGTAAAGGGATCCCAGATCTGAAACAATGTAAGTAATTAACCCTTTACCAGACACGAACATTTTAAATTAGTCTAAATTTAAAGCAATTGCAGACATCAAAATAAATGTAACAGGAAAAAGGAAGTTTGCTTTGGGAAGAGTAGAAATCATTTTTGGAAAAGGAAATAATGCTGGTAACCAGCATTTTCTCCTTTTTCCACAATGTTTTCCACAAGGCTTCAAAAGGCTTCTTTTTTCAGGGTGGTTAGAGGTGGGGATTGTGTGGTAAATTTAAAATTGCTCCTTTTTCCACAGTATTTTCCATTACAGCCTTTTTCTTTAAGTCTGTAAAACTCAGGATTTTGTGTTAAAAAATGAAACAGTCATACTTTACATTAAGTTTCGTTTCATGAGACAAGACTTTTATTATTTCATGTGAACTGTTTTACAAACCAGCGCTCATGATAGCTGACATGGACTGTCTTATACAACTACTCATGACTTAAACATAGTTTTTTGCGGATAATACCAAGGAATAACTTTTATACACAACACTAAAAATGTACGAGCTGTTTTACTTGTTAATACCCACAAAAACTTACATGAACTGTTTACAACCCAGCACTGAAAATAATTTACACAATCTGTCTCACATATTAATTTTAACTTACATGAACTGTACTATCACTTGAAGCTACTTTTCTCAGGTTCTCTAGATATGCCACTGAAAATACTGATTTCTTGTGGTAATCATATGACCACTGGTGGCGACACCTACAAAACAATCAAGTAATCGTTATGTACATACTCAATGATGGTGACCACCTGAACTTCTTTTACAGTTTAGTTTTAATGTATTCCTCTAGAATTACATCAAATTTTCACATACTAGAGTCTTTTGTCCACAAAAAATTCCATTCATTTATTTTCAAGACCTTAACTCTTTACCCAACGACAAAATTATACTGGTCCAAATTAAAAGCATTTGCAGACGACAAAATAAATATCTCTTAAAAATTGCACTTTGGTTTGGAAAGGGAAGAAAACATTGTGGGAAAAGGAGAAAATGCTGTTTACCAGCATTTTCTCATTTTCCCACAATGTTTTCAAAAGGCTTCTTTCTCAGGGTCGTTAAAAGTGGGGATTGTGTGGTAAAGAGTTGAGTACACTAACTTTATGAATGAAACAATATTTAGATCATAGCTCTCAGGAAGCAGATGGAGGTGATCCAATACCTGACTACACATTCTGTACAGTCTGATCTTCATTTGAAGCCCTCCACAAAAGCTGATTCAATAACCTATGGCAGTAAACAGGTAAATTTAAAATGAATCAACATATTTTCTGATTTTAATTACAAAAGTATAGCTTCTCAGGAAAAAGACACTTACTGGTCATAGATTCCTATCTATGTAGTCTGATCTTGGATCTAAACTATCTAAAGAGAGGTAGTTTAGATCAGACTACATGTTTCGTGCATGCATTCCAGAATCAGCCCAAATCTCAAATACTTCTTAACCCTTTCCCAAACAAGCCCTGGTTTTTACGTGTCTGCAGTAAAAGTCTGTTGAAAACACTGTGGGAAAAGGAGAAATTGCTCGTAACAAGCAATTTCTCCTTTTCCCACAGTGTTTTCTACCCTTTTTGAGAACTTTCTGCCATTTTCTCAAAATCTAAAATTGTCGTCTGCAAACTCTTTCAGTTTGGAAGAGTCCAAAATTTGTCGTTTGGGAAAGGATTAAGTCACATCTAAAGCACTAAGAAATCTACAAGCTTTCCAATTCCATCTTAAAATCTGCCCAGAGACCATACTGTCACATTTTTGTCATACTTCACTAACCAAAAAAAACCACCGAAGTATATCCAAAATTAGACTGCCTGTTCTGTGCGGTCTGATCTTGACCTATCAGCAAGGGCTACTAAATGTTTTGGTTTAACGCAAAATAAAATCTACATACTTTCCAGTTCCATCTCCAAAGCTAGCAAGGGACCACAGTTTGACAGTCTTATCCTTGCTTGCACTAACAAAAGAGTTTTCATTGTCCAGGCAAGTTATAGAACGTATACTGTTGGAGTGACCTGTAACAGAAATATTGTCATTCATAGCAACTACCTGTATTTTCGATTCTTTTCATTTCCAAATGTGTTTGTTTGGTGCAGCTCTTTCCTTTGAATTTCTCATACAATCATTTTCCAGCACTTCAAATAAAAAAGTAGGCAAAAAATACAATCTTGGGAAGACATTTAGAAAATCAAGGGATCTAAATTTAAAGAAATTTTGGATCAGAGACAGCCTTGTTTGATGTTTAACTCATTACCAAACAACAAATTTTAGGTTTGTCCAAATGTAAAGCATTTGCAGGCAACAAAAAAAAGTGACTAAAAATTTGAAACTTGTTATGTGAAGGGTAGAAATCATTGTGGGTAAAGGAGAAAATGCTGGTAACCCACCTTTTCTCCTTTTCCAACAATGTTTTCTAAAGGCATCTGTCTCAGGGTCATCAAAAGTAGGGATTGTGTGGTAATGGGTTAACACCAGTTCGAAAAATACATTAAAAATGTCACTGCAGCAAAAGCAATTGTCCATGCCTTCTTTGAGTCGTTTCTTAAACTAGTACTTCTTTTCCTTGCCAATTGCTGCATTCCAACAAAAATTAGGTCAAAACTGCATTCAGTAGTGAAATAAGAATTTTTCCAAAAGCCAAATACCATCTTCATTTTTTTCCCTTTCTTTTTTTCTATTTTCTGAGAGAGAGTAAAAACTCATCAAGATTATGTGACAGCAATCACAGAACTAGTTGATTGCTCAAACTGATAAGGCTTATATTTGTTTGGTGAATTTCCATCCTAAAAACAGCCCACATTAAAAACAAGAGCCTTCAGAGACGGGTTATGCTCCCCGAACAAGTGCTTGTCATACAAGAGCCGTCAGAGACGGGTTATGCTCCCCGAACAAGAGCTTGTCATAAAATATAAGACATTGATATAAATTTACTTCTTTTATCCTAGAAGAACCTGTTCATGCCCCAAAAAATTTGAAGTGAAAAGGCAATTACTATCTTAGAGATAGCCAAAACAAACTTGTAGAGGACAATGAGCCCCCTTTAAGCCCCCTTTTCCCATAAGACAATATTGGATCATTGCAATAAATACAAAGGGTGTGTGGTTTGTGGCATTTTTAAATAATAATTCAAAATTCAAAATTTCATAAAATTTAGAGCAGTCATGTATTAAATATTACATAAAACAATTTTTTACATGAAGCCCCCCAGCCCCCTTTTTCAGAGACACAGCCTGAAATTGAGAAAAAGGAAGAGAGGTACCTGGGCAACGTTCCAACAAGTTCAGATTTGAAATTTCACAAAGTTTTGAGTACTGATAAAGGAGAACCTAGTGAAAAACAATATTTTCCATGAAGTCCCCTTTTTCCGTGATGCAGCCTTAATTTGAGAAACCAGGAAAGACATATTTGCGTATTAATAATTCATAGATTGCAAAAACAAAGGGCACATGTTAAAACTTGTAAAACAAGATATAACCATGAAATGTTGACAAAAACTGAACAAGTATTAGTAAAAATTGCAATTTTGCATTAGGGCCCCTTTTTCATTTTACAAGAAACCCCCTTTTTCCATGACAGAGGGTCAAATTGAAAAACACATAGATAAAGAAACAAGAGCACATGGTGAAACTTTGAAAAAACAATATAACCATGAAGTTTAATGAAATTTTGACCAAAACTGAATGAAATATTAGTAAAAATTGGAATTTTGCAAGAAGCCCCCTTTTTCCATGACAGAACATCAACTTAAAAAATGCCCAGATCAAAAAAAGCAAGGGCACATGCTAAAACTTTCCATAAAGAATATAACCATGAAGTTTCATGATATTCTGGCAAAAACTGAATGAGATATTGGTAAAAATTGCAATTTTGCATTAAGCCCCTTTTTTCCATGACACGGGGTCAAATTGAAAATCCGGGAAAAGTATATCGGCGCATAACCCTAAGGAGTTCATATATGAAGTTTCATCCAATTTGGTCCAAGGGTTGTGGAGAAATGGCTTCGGACGGACGGACGGACGGACGGACGGAAGGACGGACGGACGGACAGACGGACAGACGAAGCGGCGACTATATGCTCGCCCTTCGGGGAGCATAAAAACAGAACAGAGGGTGGAGAAAATTAATGTGAGGACAAAGTAGGAATCACATAAAGCTTCAGTATAACAGTTTTGACAAGTGGCATAAAACAAAGCAGGGGAGATAATTTCAGGTAAATATATGTTCTGCTAGTAATCTTTTCATCTTAGAAATCTCTGCAATTTGGATATTGCCTCACACCTAATTACAGGGTTCCCACAACTTTCTGCTTGCAAAATTCCAGACTTTTTCCAGACTTTTTCCAGGATTTTTTTCAAAATTCAAGGTTTTTTCCAATAGAAAAACTGGAAATGCAAAACCTTTTGAAAGTTACTTTCTTACATACATTCCTTGTTTTAATGAAAATTTAAGATTTAAAGAACATTCTAACTGCATCATAGTTATTTCATTTCTTTACTTGGCCAGTTAAAAAAACTACAAATGACCGAATATAGATTCAGATTAGCCTATCCATACAGGCAGTTTAATAAGGATCCATGCTGTTCACTTACAGTTCCTACAAGTAATGAAGTATTTGAAGGCAAATAGTATAGATCCTTATAAGACTACATACCAGTAACCAGGCAAATTGGGAACAAAAGATCCTATATCACTAACCTGAGTACAAAGCAGTAAAGGTCTACAGTGAAGATAAAATACCAAATATCGAAGTTCAAGTCCAAATAATTATGACAGGGTATATAACTGTGCAAACAGCATTTTCTTCTTTTCCCAAAATGCTTTTACAACCCTTCTTCTTCAGGGTCATTGAAAGTCGGGATTGTATAGTAAGGGATTGATTTAAGTTTCAGAGGCAAGGCGTTTATTTCCTGGTCAAAATGGTGGTTGAATGACAGATTAAAAAACATCATTCGCTCATTGTTAAGACACGAATGAGATTTGTCTCAATAACTTTTTATCAAATTTCAAAGGATGTTGGCTGAGACAGTAATCAAGCCAGTGCAAACTGGGAACCCTAAACTAACAGCTCACAACATTACTAATTTATTGGAGCTCGATAAGTCCAGTAAGTGAAAGGTAACCTCTTTTGCAAGACGCATCTTACAGAAGAAAATTGTGACACAAGAATATCCTAAGTAAGACATGTATGAAGTTCCATAAAGGCCAAGGACTTTAGAAGATAACCGTCAATGTGGATGGATGGGCCAACTGACTGTAATTGGTCCGTAATGAAATTATACATTTAGGCCCCTTTTTTGATAACATGTCGTTTCATGAAATAAAATCAAATAACTATTGTCTGTGGCTCAACAAGATGAACTTTAATTACATTTTGCCCTGTAATGAAAAAGATATTGGTCCACAGTGAAAATATACACCAAGCCCCCTTTTTTCATGACATGACATTTAATGAAAAAATGTAAAATATTGTTATTGGCAAACTATCATATGTACATAAATTCCATCTTGTTTCAGAGCAGAAGAATTTTAAAGTCTTCCCTCTTTGTTCCCATGCTCAAACTTGTGACCACCAGGGCAGAGCCAGCTTGAACCCTAGGGGCATCATATGAACAAACTTGGTAGAGGTCCTCTAGCAGTTAGTACATACAAAATATCAAAGCTCTAGGACTTCCAGTTTCAGAGAGAAAAAAAAAGTTTTCTGTCTTTGTTCCTGTATTTCAAATTTGTGACCCCTGGGGCAGGGCCAGTTTGAACCCCGGGGGCATCATATGAGCAATCTTGGTAGAGGTCTAATAGCAGATGCTCACACCAAATATCAAAGCTCTACCCCTTCTTGTTTCAGAGAAAAAAGATTTTTTTCAAAGTTTTCTTTTATTATTCCCATGTACGAACTTGTGACCCCCGGGATGGGGCCAGTTTTGACACCAGGGGCATTATATGAACAATCTTTGTAGAAGTCTACTAGGAGATCCTACATACCAATTATCAAAGCTCTATGCCTTCTAGTTTCAGAGAAGAAGATTTTCAAAGATTTTGCTTTTTTCTTTGGTTGCCATGGCAACCAGCGTTATGGGTGGAATTTAATCTCTTGAACAACTTTGGTAGAGATTCGAATGAGAAACATCCCTGCCAATTTTCATCAAGATTGGCCCAGTGGTCTAGGAGGAGAAGATGTTAAGAAATTGTGGACGATGCACGACAGCCATAGGGCGATCACAAAGCTCACCTTGAGCACTTTGTGCTCAGGTGAGCTAAAAATATGTTGTTTTTTCTTATATTGGGAATTATTTTCTTTATGATTTAAGACACCGAATCAAGTCCTTGGATATCATTTACTATCATTGTGCACAACAGTTTGTTGTAAGCCTTCAAATAGAGGTTCTTTTCCCTCTTCAGTCATTGAAACTAAAACCTAATTCAAAAGTACCATGTTTTACTTTCACTTTAACTGTTCAGTTTTCATGACCTGAAATACATGAATAAATAAATTGGTCTTTTCAAAGGCAATATCCCTGCTTTTAAAGTTTCTGAAAATACGAAAAATGTTAGATTTAATACTTGACGTGTTTTGATCCATGATTGCAGACAGGCGCTTACTTTCAGTTTCCTCTGACTCGCCAACCTCATTCCGACTAGAATCATAACGTGGCTTCATAAAGATAAAGTCTGTTAACCTTTCTGACCCTATGGATTTAAATTTTCAGTAATATTTACTGTTGTAGCTCATTTTCACGACAATTCACATCATCTCGTCTCCCGGAAAATACAAAGCGCAGCTGCATTGTATTTTAGGGTAAGTACCGAGATCTCCGAAATCAATACACTGGATCCCGGTTTGTTTAAATATTAGAATAACTATTCCGGGACCAGTGAACCTAAAATAAGACCGTCATGTATTTGGGAAATTCACCTACTTCGACCAATGACGGTCTATATATTATACAAAATATTGGATCTTTATCCGAAAAATGGAGGACGCAGACCGGAGATTATTATTGTCCTAAATTCTTGTTTCACACCCAAAACGTTTCGTACTTTTCCCGGTTTTTTCCCGATTTTTCTGAGATATTACAAAAATCAAGACTTTTTCAAGACCGGGAACGGGTATTTCGAAATTCCCGACTTTTTCCCGTTTTCCCGACTGCGTGGGAACCCTGTAATTACCACATTTCAGGTCTTGCCTCAAAATGTGCATACAGGGGGTTTCTGAATTACAGTTTCAGTGTAAGTAGACAACATTCAATTATCTTTCCTGAAAGTATTGTCCATCTATTTAATGGCTTGCTTCAATTTCTATGCCTAATTTTTTTAATCAAAGATGGAATTGGGGCTATAATTTTCATCATTCCATAGAAAGGCTTTTTGCAACTACAATGTTTGTAATATGAAGTGATCTACTGCACATGAAAAATAGTCATCTGTATGAGATAATTGGTTAAGATAATCTTATCACTCTTCTCGAAAAAGAGTCAGACTAATTTTACACTCTACCACACAATACTGACTTTTAACGATCCTTGGAAAGAATTTCTTTGAAAACATTGTGGGAAAATGGAAAATGCTGATAACCAGCATTTTCTCTTTTTTTCTCACAATGTTTTCTATCCAATCAAAGAAAAATTACACCATTTGAGCTACATTTAATTGTTGTCTGCAAATGCTTCCAATTAAGACAAGGCTAAAATTTTGTCATCTGGCAAAGGGTTAACCTTTTACCATGTCAACAGTTTTAGACTGGTCCAAATTGAAAGCATTTGTACACATCAATTTAAAGAAGACCCACATATTAAATTTGTTCTTGTATGAGTAGAAAACATTGTGGTAAGAGGAGAATATGCTGATTACCACCAAATTCTCCTTTTCCCACAATGTTTTCAGAAGTCTTCTCTTTCAGGATCATAAAAAAATTGGACTTTGTGGCATACAGTCAAAAATAAAAAAAATTAACAACAGGTAAAATAAAAATTCACCCACCTTGGAATGTGTGCAGTTTAATCTGCTTAAAGTTGAATAATGTATCACGCTCATTCAGACCTGAAATAGTACATGTACTTTTTCATTACCTCTTAACAGACCACAACATTATGGACAGGTCCAAAAGATGACAAATGTGGAAGATCTGCTGGAGTATGTATCAGAGAGGAGAAAAAACTTCGAGAAATGAGAAAATGCTGGTAACCAAACTCTGGATTGTTTGGTAATCATGAAATCCTTATACACAAATAACAATACAAAAACCTATTCTAGCCCTTTTCTTTGTCATCCTCTGTGTCTCAGTGATTAAGGTTTTGGATTTTCAATAAGGATATCCCAATTCAATTCCATTAACAAGAGCTTCGCAAAGCGGCGCATATACGCCCGAAGGGGCTTGTCAGTGAAATGAGTTGAAATGACGGAAGGGCCATGAATGAAGAGTAGTTTATCTCCATGATATGTGAAAAATATTAAAGGGCAATAACTAAAAAAAGAAAGGGTGGCACAGTTACAAATTTTGTAAATTGCTGTTCTCCACAAGGTGTTCTATCAGTTTTGAAAGGTTCAAGATCATAGCTTTTATATTTTAGAAATTATGGCCCAGACGAAAATTCAAAGAGAAAACTAACAAAGGGCAATAACTAAAAAAAGAAGGATGGCAGAGTTATGGTTCTTGTGTAGTGCACTTCTTTATAATGTGTTCTATAAGTCTTTGAAGTTTCAAGATGATAGGTTTTAAAGTTTGGGAGTTATTGCCTGGACAAAAATTCAAACTAAAAAATTAACAGAGGGCAATAACTAAAAAAATAAAAGTCGCAGAGTTACGGTTCATGTGCACTGCACTTCTCCATAAAGTGTTCTATCGGTGTATGAAGTTGCAAGTTATTAGCTTTTATAGTTTGGAAGTTATGGCCTGAACAAAAATTAAAACTGAAAATTAACAAAGGGCAATAACTCAAAAAATAAAAGTGGCAGAGTAATGGTTCATATGCGATGCACTTCTTCACAATGTTATCTATCAGTGTATGAAGTTCAAAGTTAATAGCTTCTATAGTTTAGAAGTTATGGCCTGGACAAAAATTCAAACTGAAAATTAACAAAGGGCTGTAACTCAAAAAATAAAAGTGGCAGAGTTATGGTTCTTGTGCACTGCACTTGTCCATAATGTGTTCTATCAGTGTATGTAGTTTCAATTTAATACCTTTTATGGTATGGAAGTTATGGCCTGAACAAAAATTCAAAGTGAAAAGTTGGTCATTTCAGAAATCAAGGGCAGATAATTTTGGAACGGAAACAGCGATCAAAATTCTAAGACCCAGGTGCACAACTAGACATCATGGAGATTCATTGTGGCAAGTTTCAAATAATTCCGATGAAAACTGTAGGAGGAGTTGCGCACACAAGAAATTGCTAACGGACGGACGGACGGACGGACGGACGACCGGGGGTATAACATAATACGACCCTTCGGGCGTATAAAAAGGCTATTCACATGGCATTACCCATCAGCAAGGCACTGTAGATTTCTAGTCTAGCACTCATGAAATGCAAGAAAGACATGAACAAACACAGCATTAATACAGACATAATAGACCTGTAGCACTGTTGAATGTGTCTTGATGCAAAAAGCAAACTCCTACCAAGAGCATTCAACTTCCACCTAGCTAGGAGTAACAGTATACTGTCAGAGAATAGTGAATATCCAGATTGGATTGCAAAATAGGAAATACCTGTTAGAGAGTTTATTGGTATGGCAGAATGTAATAAAATATGAAAAAAGATAGTAAAGTATTAATATGCAGGGTACAAAATATCTTTGATTCAAATTCTTCACAGAGAAAATCTATCATCTTCAGTGAACCATAATCATAATTTACCAAGTTCATGCTCCCAGTACGCCAGCCAGTTTCCCTTTAGATGTCTGTGCTGGTTATGATCCACATCTTTACTGTAAATGAAAGTTATATTTTCTGCATCTACCTCTTCATAAATGACAAAGTCTCTGAGTGGGTTGAAAACATTGGTGGAAAAGAGAAAATGCTGCATAACACCAATGCTTTCAAAACGTGTATTTCCCAAGATACTAAAATGAAGGGATAGCTTTTTTTTTTATTTCTTAACACTTGTCTTCTTTAACTTTTTCTAATTACAAGCAGAAGGTAATTCATTCAGCTTTACATTGAAATAAATACACAATCAGTTGCAAGCAACAATTTTGATCGTGCAACAAAATACTTTTGAAGACACTGCTGTGAAGAGACAAATTGCTTGTAATGCCTAATGAGACCATTTAACAAACAATTTCAAGTACAATCATGGACTAAACTCTAACTTGATTGATTAGTGCTATTATACAAAAACAAAGATTTTTTTTTACGTATCTAGCAGGAAAGTTAATCAATATTCTTCCTCCAGACATTTAGGTCAACACCCAAAACAACATAGAAAAAAGAAATTCCTTAAATCATCTAACGCTGGCAAATGAATAGCTTGTTGGAGAAAGAACTTCATTTCGGTTAATAATCCTTTTCTGGTAAATCAACATACAAAATTTTAAATGGTTGAGAAAAAAATTCTTTCACAGCCTATTCCTTATCTTGACTTTTTCAAGCAATTAATGTGAGAAAGCAAACAGACAGTACAAAAGATTCCCACCATTTTGTTTCATCGGGATCTATTCTCAGAATTCCTTTGTGCTGAAAATGCCTCTTTAATGAATCAGTTTCTAGGCTGGTACCCAAGTCTCCATCATCCTGTATAAATATACGGTTCCCTACAATGGCTACATTACTGCCTATTTCTCCTGGCTCTTCATTTGGGGAGACTGGGCTATCATCTATTAAGTATGAAAATATAAGATATATTTGAACGTTATTTTTCTTTTTTGTGGTTATACCTTTATTTTGATAACTATCATTTGACTAATTTGATCTTCACTGTCACAAGATTAAACACAGTTTGAACATAAGCTTTGAGAATTACTTTAACATGTGTAATTAGTATAAGTGAATTTTTGTGGAAAAAGAAGCAACAATTACTGCTTGCAACTACTGATTAATCCCTTTCATAAAAAAGATGCAACTATTTGCAACTAGGAATTGTTCCTTCTAACGTGGGTTCCTCTGTTGATAGTAACATATAGCCCATGTTAAAGTTAATATGTCTCTTGCACCTTCAACAAGATGATGCTGACAGTGCAGCTGACAAGAGGGCAATAACTCAACATTTTTTCAAAAATGGTTGAGCAAAAAACGCATTCATTGAGTAATCAAATGATTAGGATGTATATTTAAACTCAAACTCAAACTCAAAATGACTTTATTTGGTATTCGGCAAAAGAATTTTGCCATTGACCATTTTACAATAATATAGCATGAAATATAGCATAAATATTTACAAATACAATATATAAACATCTGAAAAAAATCACAACTATATACATCTGAAAAAAATCACAACTATAGTATGATTTACATTTAAGAAACTGAGCATGTTTGACCTTTTTGTGGACATTGTAGATTAAGATCAGACGGCACAGACCGTGTAGTCTGATCTGGGATCTACATTGTCCGATTAGAAGGTATTTATATTCAGAAAGAAAAAAAATAATAATAGTAAAAGATAAAGAGATAGTATCATTAGGGTTTTGTACTATGGCTTGAAAGTTACATTTATTATAATATAATCAGCAAGATAAGGATCAATAATCAAGCGTTATTTAAAAAGATATTTCGTAAATCAAATGCCCTTTTGATGAATTTTGCAGTATTTAATTGGATTTTTCGTTTTTTAGATGACATAATTCTATTAAATTTGGCAATTGTAAACCAGTGTATATTTAAATATTTTGATCTTAATTCGCAATATTTTGGACAAACACATAAAAAGTGATATTCTGATTCTATTCTATTAATGTTGCATAATCTGCAAAGTCGATCTTGTCTATCAATATTTTGGACTCTCCCGGTTTCTATTGCAAGCTTATGCGAGGCAAGTCTAAAGCGTGTCAGCGTTTTTCTTAGTGTTTCATCCCTGATATTTGTTAAGTAAATTTCAAATTCGAAATTAGTTTTGTAATTACAGTAATAGTCTAATTTTACACAAGTGCGGGTCGAATTTTGCCATTCTTGTATGAAATTATCACGAAGTCTTCTTTGAATATTTTTAAATACAAAATTAAAATTGTCTATGTTATATCTTGTCCAAATATATGAATATCCAGTTTTATCTAAATTTTCCTTGATTTTTTTAGACCAGTTAAAAGCATTTCTACTAGCAATTTGAATATTGCAATTTTCATTAAATATTGTATGAATAAGTGACATTCTATTACTCTTGATTTTCAGGTAATATTTAATTGATTTTTCGAGCGCCAAAAGTGACATTGGATATCTTCCAAGTTCTCCATACACAGCGAAGTTTGGAGTTTGAGGGCTTACACCAAGTATTTTCTTTAAAAATTTCATATGTATTTTGTCAACAGATTTTAAGTTATAAACCCCCCAAGCCTCAGCTGCATACAGCAAAATTGGAGATACCATTCTGTCAAAAAGAAGCAGTTTTGTTTTGATATCTGTTGGGACTTTTTTAAATAAAGATAATAAACTATTCATAGCTTTTAAAGCTTGATCATTTAGTGCATTAACTGCATTTTGCATTCTACCTGTTCTAAAGAATTTAATACCTAAATAACAAAATTCATCAACAATTTCTAGTTTTTCTCCAGCAATAGTCCAATCGAAGTTGCAATTACTTTTACGTTTTTCAAAAATACAGACTTTGCTTTTGTTTACATTTATTTTAAGACCCCATTTCTCGGTATATTCATATAAACTATTAAGTTGAAATTGTAAGGAACTTTTATCAGTAGTAAAAACAACCATGTCATCTGCAAACATTAAAACAGATAGAAAGGGCAAAACCTTAACCTGTTACCAATCAATCCCCAAAGATAGTTTGCTTTGTAGTCATTGTTGGAAAAGGAGAAAATGGCAACCAGCATTTTTTCCTATCCCACAATGTTTTTTACCAGATCAACAACAAATCCATGATTTGACCCACAGTTCTTTTTTTGCCTGCATCTTTGCACAGACTCAATATCTTGAAGCTTAACTAAACACTAAGGGGTATACACACCAGATTCTGTACTTTTATTTTCACTGTAGAGGGCTTTGTCATATTGTGAACACAGTTTACGTATAAGATCATCACTTGCAAGGTATTCCTCCATATGGTGACTGAAACAGAGATCATAAATATCCATAAAGTTCCTGATTAGATTTGTCTGTGCAATTTTTAATGAGTGCCAACAGTACAGCTTTTGGTCAAGATAATCATAATTCTGATATAGAAATACTAATATCATCTCTAGACATCTCGAGACAAGAATGAAAACAAAGCTATCCGTCACCATATTTCTATCTACCTTTACATTGCAAAATTCATAAAGCCAAATATCAAAGGAAATAAAAAAAAAAAACATCCAAACATTGAGATTTCACAAGTCTTTCATCCATGGAAACACATACCCAAACGTGTAGATCTTGACAAGACACGTCAATGCCAAATCTACAACTGATGACACTTAAAACAGACACATAAAATAAAATGAACTCTCACTGTAATAACATAACTATTTACCCTGTACACAATCCTAAGTTTTAATGACCCTTTACAGACATCATGGGAAAAGAAGAAAATTTACAAATAACTAGGTAGAGGTATTTCATCATGACATATACCCTACCTTCCAAACACAGATGTAAGAGGGATGTATGCAGCAAGGGCTAGATCTGGGCTGAAGGTGGCTCTCAATTCTGATTGGAGGATTTCACCCGTCTTACCCTTACCATCAGTTTGGTCATCTGCATGGTATACAAAAAGAATGAGAAAATTTTTATCAAAAGGGAAAAAACAGCAGTGAACATAAAATGGGAACAAATGAATACAAGGTTTAACATTAATGATTAAAATACATACATCTATATGGAGATGCTGTGAGATGTTGAGGTAATTTGCAAACAATACGAAACAAAACCTTCACAGGTCATTCATTCTAATCCTAGATCCATCATTTATATGATGTTCTGATTAACATTTGCTTAAATTACAATTAACTGGTTTAGGATTTGCACACCATTCTCATTCTAAATGTTGATCTTAATCTACAAGTATAGTCATCTGATTGGCTAAGACAAAATGTCTAAAATATCTGATTGGCTGAAATAAAATATCTTAGATATCTGACTGGCTGAGACAAAATGTCAAAGACATCTGATTGGCTGAAACTATAGGATAGCTATCCTTTGAATTCAAGAGATAGAACTGAATTTATAGTGGTTGGTGGGAAAATGTCAATTTCACATGGCTGTCAAAGGCTAAAATTTCAGTCAAAGACTAGCTAGTTTGATTAAATTTGTGATGTGCCATTCTTAACCCTCTACCACACAATCCCAATCTTATATAACCCAGAGCAAGAAAGCTTTTGAAAACATTGTGGGAAAAGGGGAAAATGCTGGCATTTTCTCTGTTTCCCACAATTCTTTCTTTACTTCCAAAGAGAAATTTCACTTTTTAAGTTGCAGTTATCATCTGCAAATGCTTTCAATTTGGACAGGTCTACAATTTTTGTTGTTTGGTTAAGGGTATATCAGACTTACAGTTTTATATGTGACTCTTTGGGTTTGGGTTTTCCCAGCACTAGATTAAGATCTTGTGCCTGGCTCTACAGAACTCTACTGGGCTCTATGTGAATCTGCTCTGCCTAACCCAGAAATGTCGATCTTCCACAAGACACGGAATTCTCAACTTCAATCCAACAGTTTTACAACTTGAGAAAGGCAAACTCAATATAAAAAGTAAATCGATACACTTTAAATTTAATACACTGTACATACCTCTGTCATCACCATGATGGTTATCAGATAAACTATAGTTGGCTTTGACTAGCTTGGATCTTCTGCCCGGCTCTACAGGGCTCTGATTCTGCATATTCAGTGTTATCGGGGAACCAATAGTGTACTGATTTGTATCTTTGTCTATCTTTATATTAAGATAGGCCTCATCCATAGATGATGTGTCTGAAAGAGCATAAATTAATTACATGTACATCAAATTATCTTCTAATTTTTATCAAATCATCTTCTTTGGATCCAAAGAAGAAAGCCTTTAAATTCCAAATTCTAACAACCCTGAGGAAGAAGTCCTTTGAAAACTGCGTGGGAAAAGGAGAAAACACCGGAAACCAGCATTTCCTCTTTTTCCCACATTTTCTACCCAATCAAAGACAAGTTCCATCATTTAAGACCTATTTAACCCTTTACCCCATAAGGCATTTCTATGGTATCTCTAACTCACCCTAAATAACTGCAAGAATGAAGCCATTTCTTACGTGTATATGACACCTTTTGAAAGCATAGAAAACATTGTGGCAAAAGGTGAAATTGCGCGTCACGAGCAATTTCACCTTTTGCCACAATGTTTTCCAAAGACTCCTACAAGCAATGCGTAGAAATGAGTATCTATGGAGTAAAGGGTTAAATTACACTGTTACGGGAGACCACTCCTTCCTGCATGGCATATACTCCCGATTTAAATACAATACCTGGCTACTGCGTCAGGGAGATATCTCTTTGGCTCAGTGGTTAGGTTATTGGCTTTGCGTCCGGGAGTTCGGAGTTCGAATCCCGCTCCGATCCTTATTTCTGCCATGCATTTATTCATTTGTTTCTTTGTTACGGACTTCGTTCGTAAGAACACGTTTTGTCTAAAGCATGCTTTTAATTTGGACAAGTCAACATCTTTGTTGTTTGGTAAAGGGTTGTAACCATCTTAACTCTTTACCACACGCGAAAATTTTAGACTAGTCCAAATTGAAAGCATTTGAATACGAAAAAATAAAGGTGACTGAAAAACTAAAAACTTGGTTTGGGAACGGTAGAAAACATTTTGGTTTGGTTTGAGAAGGATCAAAAACATTGTGGGAAAGGGAGAAAATGCTGGTAACCAGCATTTTCTCCTTTTCTCACAATGTTTTCAAAAGGCTTCTTTCTCAGGGTCCTTAAAAGTCAGAATTGTGTGATAAAGATTTAAAAGGTGAAAACTTGACCTACCTTTAACATTAGACTGAAGATGTTGCAGATCAGATGCACTACTAACTGGAGTCATACAAGTCACATCTCCGTTGGAGTAAATGTGCTCAAATGGTTTGAAAAAGGTCTGCATAACATCTGTCATGTACTGCCTCGTCATTTCAAACCCAAGTCTGAGCCCCAGTATATAAATAACATCAATCATTTTGTACAGGATGAGTCTTCGCATTTCTGTGCCACTTGGAAAAGATGTGGAGGTTGAAATCACCAATCTTAACAAAGGCTTGACAGCATCCTTTAAAATGGAATCCTGAAAAAGAAAAAGGAGAGGAAAATGATTCTTATGTATCAGATGTCACAAACCTTCTTTGATATATTTCGGTAGCATTTACCACATGTCCAGTTGTTTGTTTGTTTGAAATTACCAATTTATCTTCTCTAACTGTAAAATTACAGATGTTGATTTCATTTGTCAGCAAACTATGGACAAACTAATAAGCCTCAATTAACTCTTCACTGCGCAACGATTTCTAAGACTTGAAAACTGAAAGCATTTGCAGACAGCACATGCCACTGAAATGATATAACTTGCTACAGAAGATAGAGAAAAGATGGTGGTAACCAGCATTTTCTCTTTTTCCCACAATGTTTTCAAAAGGCTGCTTTCTCAGGGTCATTAAAACTCGGGATGGTAAAGGGTTAAATAGAATTTAAAGAGGCAATAATACTCATTTTATGCCAGTTTTAACTCATTTTGTTTTTATTTTATCAAAATATAGTCATTCTTATATATCTATGCCAAATATTGCTCCTGACGGTTGCAAGGTTGCTTAGATTACGCCTGATAGAAAATGCATTTCGCAGACTTGCGGCCTTCAATGTAAACAGACTGGTCGTTTCCGAATTTTGAATCGAAGATTTTCGATATCCGTTATACACTCGGGTAGATTCATATGATGATCATGCATACTGTACCATGACTATATTTGACCTTGGCCTTGATGCGATAAATAAAGGAAAATGGATGCTTCTCTGTTGCAGCCTCTACTTTTAGACGGAGATCGAGGCCTATATGTAAGTTACACCGTATCCGACTCTAGGCGGAAACTAACGATAAATTTCCGTGAGTCACCACCATTGTTTACAGCTTTGATCATCAGCCAGTTTTCTTCTGGCCAATTTTAGGTTTTTCACACAAACCCCCATGTTTCTTTTTTCATTTACACGATGTATGTCAGTAATTTATCCTTGTGTACACAAAGGACAGATTTCTGTACTATTCTATTTTTCTTTTTGAAATTTAAGAGCGTTTCTGCTCACCAACTGTAGACAGGCATCTTTAACAGAAAAACTTACAGAGGTAAAAATCCAGAAAGGAAAGGTATATGAAAAGCTTGTGGGACAAGAAGTAATTCTATCCTAAAACTTTGAATTTATGAGATGATCTGAAAAATATATGAACAAAATAATGTGGTAAAAAAAATGTGAAATACATGTAAATATGTACCTGTAAGTTTTCAAGGAATGTTTTGTCTGACAGAAGTGGAATGACTTTTCTCAACAAGACTACAGCAGCAACAAGCCCTGCTTCGGCACGTACAGTTGTACGCCTCTTGGCTACATGGATCTTTAGAAATATAATAGACACAATATTTTTAACATTGGTGTGACAGTTTAACACTATATTTTTCAATAATTAACATACTTTTTTGAACAATTAATTTACTATATTTCCATAATAAGAGGCAATATTTAGTTAGTGTGCATATTCATTACTGTATACAATATCAAATTATATACTTTTAATTCCTTTACCTTTTATTAAAAAGTCCTGAGTTTTAAAAATCCTATAAAAGGAGGCATTTGAAAACATTGTGGGAAAAGGAGAAAATATTAGTGTCCAAGAAGTCTAAAATTTTGTTTTTTGGTACAGAGTTAAAGATTGTTTTTCCTATACTACATTGAGCACACTCAAAAATAAGTAAATGAAGCTTTAAGATCTTTGTCCCTGTGCTGATCTTGCATGATCTGTTTCATCATCACTATATAGCTGTGACATTTAAAAGTTTGGTTTCTATCTAACTAATGAAACTATATGTTTCCCTCTTATACAAGTTTACGCATGCATGCTGTAAGCTTCCTGAAAACTTATAAAACTTTAAACCAATATGGAAATAAAACCAATAACTAATCTCATTATAAACTGGGAACATAAAAAGGAAACACATACAAGGTCTACAACACATGGAATGTACTGCAACAAAACAACTTGTTCTCCATACAGTGAGGATACATAGGTCAAACATTCCAGGATTTTCTGGGCATTTCTGTCCCCTTGTACAAGATGTGTGGTCTTTGGTAACTTCTCCTCTGTAAAATGAAATTACAAAATAGGTGAAAATAAATTAATAGACTGCTCTATACAAATTATATATACAGATTTGCCAAGAAAGTAGATCGAAATAAGATATTATGTGATTATGTGACATTGTTTGTTCACTCAACAAATGACAGTTTCATTCACATACATGTACTACTTTAAGAATCAAAACAGTAGTGAAAATATCATCAAAATTTAAAAGTTCATTGGCTTTGTAAAGGAAATTGGTAAAGAAATGAATAACTCAGCTAGTTAATTTTTTTCAGTAACTTAAAAGTTCTAACAAATGAGCACTGTATTTGGGTGCCAAATCTCCAGCAGAGTTGCTTGATTTTCGGTGAAAATGTAAGTCAAAAAGGGGCACTATCTGTGTCAAAATTATGTTATTTTATAGGTTATTGCACTTGTATGGGAATATATTGTGTTGAACGAGTTCTTTTGGCAGAGTTGTACCAGCGTGCAAGAGCAACAACGCCAAAAGAACAAGTTCAACACAATATATTCCCATACCATTGCAATAACCTTTTCATTATATACTTTGATATTGTTTATATAATTTCTCATGATTTAGCAGTATAATTTTATTAAATTCGTTAAGTCATCGTTTGATTTATTCAAAAGGTGACCAGAAATTTGTTTTGTCACCACACCCTGCTTTCTCGGAATTTTCAATTTTGGGTCTTGATGACCTCACCATAACGAAAAGTTTATTTAACAAACATGATGGCAATCGAGGATCCTTTTTCATCGCTTAAAAAATTTCATCCTTGACAATATGTTCAATAGACAAATTTTTCATAAATTTGTTGTGACTGTCATTCAGGAAACAAATATTCTGTTTATTTTCATGTTTTTATTAAGAACTAAAACATGAAGTCTACCGCTGAACTTTTTGTAATGGCAGCCGTTCACATTTTGATTTTTACAGAAATAGCAGGTTTTAAAATAATTATGTAACATGGAAAAATATTGCATACCTTCATCCAGTGCAAATACATGGGGACAATGTCAAAGTATGTAATAATAATAAATATAAACCCTTTATCAAACAATCCAAACTTTTGACGACCCTGAGAAAGAAGCCTTTTGAAAACATTTTGAGAAAAAGGAGAAAATGCTGGTAACCAACATTTTCTCCTTTCCCCACCATATTTTCTACCCTTCCCAAGGCAAATTTCTTTTTTTCAGTCACATTTATTTTTGTTGTCTGCAAGTGATTTCAAAACTTTCTTCTGTGGTAAAGAATTAGACAGTTAACAAATAGTGATAGTTTGAAGTAAATATCTTCAGTAAAGAGAGATATTACAAAACCTCACTTTTTGCACAACAAGGATGCCAACAACAACCACAACCTTGATACTTTCTCAAAAAATGGCCATGCAATCGAGGAACCAAATTTTTTACTTGCTCAACTTGAAAGCATTTGCTGATGAAAAATAAACGTCAGTTGATAATAATTGTCTTTGAAAAGACAGAAAACTTTAAGGGAATAGGAAAATATGCTGTTGGCAGTATTTTTGCCAATCCCCACAGCGTGTGAGTACGTTTCTTTGTCCTGGTCATTTAAAACTTTGTAAAGGGTTAAGACATTTTAAACAAAAGATATAGAATGAATTCCAGACATACCAAAGAAAAAGTAGTTCTATGGCGATTGGGTTAAAAGCAGAGTAACTGCACCTCGCTTATGAAGTATATTCATTTTTTATCCTATTTTTAGCACGATTCTTCAACCCACTATAGATACCCCCAACTCATCCTGAGCTCCTTGAGCTCATCGCTAAAAGTCGATAGTTTTGACAAATGTGCGATTTAAAAAGTAAAACAAAAGAACATTGTTACCTGCATCTTGTATTAGCATTATCTGTTCTTCCCCAAGGTAACACAGGGCTAACATTCTAACTAGATTCTTTGATAGATACTTTGCTGTTAAAAGAGGTCCTAAACGGTGGGACAGCCATTTTATACTTTCAGCAGCTACATCACATATATTTATAGTATGACTGTAATGTATTTGTCTAAATTCATCCGTCTCACTCCGAATCATTTGAGAGCTTGTTTTAACATCTGAGTCTGTAGACTGATCATCTGTTAGCTGAATATCCTTTGACTGGTCAACTGAAAAACTCTGACTTTCAACATCTGGATCAAAATGAACAGTTTGTTTTGGTTTGTCCTTATTATCTCCATCTAGTGAATCTGTTTCTATGGAAATCTCTTTTTTGTCCACTGACATATCAATGATATGTGAGATACTATGTAAAGAAGCACTGTCTCCACTGCCAGGGTCTATTTTGGCTGACTCATCATCCTGAAGGCTGTCACACTCTATACTTCTACATGACGTCTGTCAAACATAAAATGATAGATGCCATTTCACATAGTAAAAACCTAATTATCACCCTCATAGATTATTTATTGTGCCTCATAACTCATGTCTGTGCTTTATTGAATGATAAACCACACTAGGAAAGAAGATTATTTCAATTCTAACATGACCAACTCGTTATCAAAGGAAGACAAGTTCATCCATAGAGTGAAAGCATGGATGCAGAATATAATACCTTGAATAACTTCAATGCATCTCTGTGATATATTAAACCATTACCACAAAATCCTTACTTTTGACGACCCTGAGAAAGAAGCCTTTAGAAAAAATGGTGGGAAAAGGAGAAAATGCTGGTTACCAGCATTTTCTTCTGTTCCCACAATGTTTTCTATCCTTCATAAAACAAATTTTCAGTCACTTTTAAATTGTTGTCTGCAAATGCTTTCAATTTGGACGAGCCAAAAATTTTGTCGTTTGATAATAAGTCAAACCATGCAAGTCATCACATAATGAATCCTTTACCAGACCAGACAACAAAATTTTAGCCTTGTCAAAACTAAATGTATTTGCAAACAACAATTTCAAGGTGAATAAAATGATGCAATCTTGCTTTGATATGGTGAAAAACATTGTGGGAAAAGGAGAAAATGCTGGTTACTAACTTTTTCTCCTTTTCCCACAATGTTTTGAGAAGGCTTATTCCACTGGGATGTAAAAACTAGGGATTCTTTGGTAAAGGGTTAAGGTATCAAACGAAATAGTTAAAATGTTGTACACCCAAATTTTCTCTTTCATACTTTAGGGTGTTTTAAAAAGCCATTTTCTACAGTGTCATTACTGCACTGTCAGAGAAGGGCTAAAAGAATTTTAGAGAGAATGAAAAGTCCCATTTACTTGACCCAGTTGGTTATAACAATACAACTTTCAAAAGTTTTTGATGTGAATAAACACAACCTTTCACTCGACCCAAAGACATACAACAAAGCTTTCATTGTCAAGAGCGAAACTGTATGGTATAATAATCAATCAAGACACTTTTTGCATTATAGGAATGGATTAATCCAATATAGGAAAGCCAAAAGAAAGTTGGAGACTTCTTACTTGATCTGTACTAATCGATTCTCCAGATTTAGAGGTGGTCTCGACTGATAAACTTGGAAACTCATCATCAAGAATGTCATCGTCTGTTCCATCAAAATTATCATCTGTCTCGTTATAACTGTAGTCATCAGTCTGATCGGGCCTGATGTCATCATTATCTATGTATATTATGTAAAGATAAAGTACTGAAATATTGTGTACCAATACACATTCTCGTTTAGCTCTTTACTACATGACAAAAATGGTGAAATTAAAACCAGTTGTAGATGACAATATAACTGTGGCTCTGGTGAGTGAATTAGTCTGTAATAAAACTGAAAGGATTTGGGAAAGGTAGAAAATGCTGGCAACCACCATTTTCTCCTTTTGTCACAATGTTTTCAAAGGACCTCTTCCTCAAGGCCGTTAAAACTCTAGATTTTTTGGTAAACTGTTAACTCTAACCTTTCTTCTATTCCACCAATGTTTTTTAAAAGCCCTCTCTCTCTCAGGATAGATAAAACTCCTAGTTGTTTGTTAAACAGTTAAACATTTCATTTTACATCCATTGCAAAACTGTTTGAACTTTAACCAATTACTTTCAACTGTGAAAACATAACCAGAACTCAAGCCCTGTAATTCAAAGATTGACCAGCTCATAATGAGATTCTGATACAGAAATTCACCTGTAAGATGGGATATATAGGATCTGACACGAATTGGTTTTTGAGATAATATTTCATTAAGCAAGTCTAGGGAAATGTTATTAAGTGAACCTTTGGCGAGCTTAAGAACATTTTCCTTGACAAGTTTACTAAAATTTTATCTCAAACATCCACGAATGTCAGATGCTTTTTATCACAAAACGATATTTCACAATATATAGATCAGATGATGCAAAACATTTATAAACGCACACCCAGTATTTTCCATGAGACCCATTCATTTGTATGAAATGCATACAAAATGACGTCAAAAATGATGTCACACAAATGTGATATCAAATGTGTACAAGATATGAAAATTCGTATTACACTGAAAACAAGATAGGTTATGTGATAAGACACTTTATGCATACACCACTGACTCTCCAACTTAAAGTAACACAATGCATACAGTAATAGAACAAAGCCAAGTCTATGAACCAAAGGATTGGATTCTTTGCATTATGACATGTCACAAAGGATTCTAATGATAATGGCATGTCACAATCATTAGATATTAATACATGTATTATTGTGCTAACCTAATCTCATGACACAAAATGTCAAAAAACTGAACATTAAAATGATCCCAGGATAATGGATAGTGTAATGAATTAAAATAGTGTTCTACTAATGAAAAGAATCATAAAACATGCACTTTAGTTGTGTACCTTCTGTCTGCTCATATTCAGATACATGTGATTCAATTTGATCCTCCATCTCTGTGTCATTGTTTAGCAACACATTGTCTTCAAGCTCATCCTCAATATCATCCTGTGTATTATCTGTTTCTTCATCAACAACAAAGTTTTTATATCCTGCAACAGCTTCAACAAGTAGTGTACAAAAACTGGTGAGAAAAGTTTCCAAGCCTAAATACAGGAGCAGTTGTACAAGGAATGATCGATGATACAGTTTCATGTGTTTTGGTGTTGTCTCCTCACCATTAAAGAGCTTTGACAGATATGGCAACATAGTCTGCTTCAACTTGGCTGGTCCCACATCCTTGCCAACAAGTCCAACCAGAGACCACGCAGCTTGAACTGTTGTTATAGGGTCACCGAATAATTCTTTAATATATGGTAAAATCAATTCATAGCCTTCTGCAGACAAACTACCATTTTGCTTTTGTAAAAAGTTTTCTATCAAGTCAACTTTTTTCCTTGAAAGAACTTTTTCAATTTGACGTTTTTCTGCTTTAGATTTTGAGGTGTTCATTTGTTCAATTTCTATTTCTTTGTCCACATTTTTTAGCTTATCTAAAACAGAATATAACTCCATAAAGTAGTCTGGGAAAGGCAGTATATGACTGTAATACTGTAATAAAACTACAGGGCTTGGAGAAGGAAGACCAGTAGCATCAACAACAGGATACTCAAACAATAATTCAGCATCATCTCTGTCATCATCAGTATCATAAAGCCTCTCATCAATGCTTTTCTTTATTTCTTGAAAGTTTTCGAGCCTTAGGAGATACTCGGCTGCCACTTGAATAAATCTGGAAAATAATAGTGTGGTCTTGAAAAAATATTCTAATACAATTACACATCTGTTCTACACACGAAAATTTTAAACCGATCAAATTTGAAATTTGCAAGCAACAAAATAAATGTGAATGAAAAATTGAAATTTCGTTTTGGAAGGATAGAAAACATAGTGAAAAAAGGAGAAAATGCTTTTTGCCATTTCTTCACAATGTTTTCAAATGTTTCTTTCTTACGGTCGTTAAAAAGTCTGGATTGTGTGTTAACCCATTACCACACAACATAAATTTAGACTTATCCAAATTGAAAGCATTGCAGACGACAATTTCAAAGTGGCCGAAATTGTGCAATTGTGCTTTGATAGGGTAGAAAACTTTGTGGGAAAAGGAGAACATTTTATTCTTTTCCCACAATGTTTTCTCAAGGCTTCTTTCTCAGGGTGTTAAAAGGCGTCATTGTGTGGTAAAGGGTTAAAGCTCTCTGTTTAACAAACAATCCTGTTCTCTAATGGAGCCAAAAAAAAAGGCTTTCGAGAGCTCTGTAGGTGAATGAAAAAATGTTGGCTGGCACAATTTTTTCTTTCAAAACAAATCATAACCTACTGGTATGAATCACAAATATTCAAGTTTACGTTTGCAAATGATTTCAATTTTCAAACATTTTGACATCCAATAAAAGTTTTACCTTTTACTGAACAATCCAGAATTTTAAGAACCTTCAAAAATGCTTTTGAAAGTGTTCCAGAGAGAGAGGAAATGCTGGTTTTAAGTTTTTCCTCCTCTACCCACAATGTTACAGAGATCATTGTTTGAGCAACATTTAATCTGTTGTCAGCAGATGGAAGAATCTAAAATTTTGCTGTCTGGTAAAAACCAGTTTTCTGATTTAAATTTAAGTTCTGCAAGAACAGTTCCAAAAATAAAGCATAGCTCAAGAAATCCATTGGGCAAAATACATGGCAGGAGCAGTGAATATACGCAACAGACTGAAACATCAAACAGTTCTATAGAAATGCTTCAAGCCTGAATTATATCTACATTCAGACACTGAAACGGTATGTTGCAATAGTTGACCTTTTTTTTTTTTTTACATGAAAGTCTTTAACATTTAATATTTTCTAACCTTACTAAGATAAATGCCATTATTTCAACTACATTAAATCTATCGCATGCAAATGCCATTTATCTTGTAAAGCTTAAAAATTGTTTGGTAAAGGATTAAATTACCGTGGAAGACAGTATTTGTCCATGGTATAAATTTGACCAATCAGATTGTATCTTTTAACAATACTGCTATCACCTCTCTGTGTTTGGATTCTATTGGCCAGAAAAAGTTCACACATCAAACAACCAAAATGCTGCATGTCTCTCCAAACATCTTTCAGGATACTGTTTATGTCAGTTAGCTTGAAGTTTTGATCCTTAGTGAATGTAAAAATATGCAAATGGTTATTTTATCCCATAACATTCTGCAGATAATTCTTTGTCAGCAGAAAATGATTGAAAACATTTTAGCAAAAAAAGGCTTGTGATAAGTAATTTCTCCTTTTGTCACAGCATTTTGTCAATGGATACATTCTACATGAACATATATGTTAAAAATTGTCTGCTGCTACAAATAATTTTGTGAAATTACCAGTAATTGTTTGTGGAAATTTGCTTAAACCTTTTCCATACAATCCCAGGTTTTAACAGCAATTAGGCCAAAGGCTTTTGAAAACATTGTGGGACAAGGGGAGATTTTTTTTTCTTTTCCAACATTTTTTCCATCCTTTTAGAGACAATACCCATAATTCGATCACATTCAATTTGTCTATTGTAAATGCATTGGATTTGGTTAAGTCTTAAATTTTGTTTGTGGTAAAAAACAAAAATAGCTGATTCTGAAGTCAAATATTAGTTCTTGTTGATGGTAAAAATCCAAATTTATGCTATTCTAAAGATAATTTTGCGAGAAAAATTCATCTTATCTGACAATGTAGATTCAAGATCAGACTCCAGGTTCTGTGTAGTCTGATCTCTATCTACACTGTCTGCTATAGATCAGTGAGTTGCACTTAGCAGCTTAAGGGTTAATTCTTTACCAGACAACATGATTTCAGACTGTTAAAATCCAAAATATTTACAAAGGAAAAAATTTAATGTGATTCTAACAAAAAGGGCCCTGTTCCTAACAACTAGAAAAAAAGATGGGGAAGGGAGAAAATGCTAGTTATCAGTATTTCTCCTTTGTCCACAATGTTTTTAAAGACAATATTCCCAAAACTGATTCTTAAGATTGAATAAGCTTGTGAGAAGATCAAATATGTGTTCAATTAGAAAAACCATCTCCCAGTCTTACACAATAAAATAATCAATAACACTCTATGTCTTATAAGGTAGTCACAGGTCCTCTCTTCTCAATATTTTGCCACATTTTCACATCTGAAGTATTTCAAACCATATGTATTTCCTTCTAATATTTTTGTTAAATGGAACAAAGTTTGCCTTTTAAATCAATCAAACAATAGACTCAAAACATGATAGGTGCTATTCATATCAAGAGGTGAAAATGAAAGCCCTTCCACAATATTTGTAAAACTAAGAACCACAACCTTTTGCTTAGTACAGGAAGCTGGTGGGGACTCCATAGCTTTACTTGTGAAAGAATATAAAGCCTCAAACTGATCCAATGGCGCTGTTGCATCAAAGTAGTCTGGCAGCTTAATACTTGCAGCTTCTGGACGAGTTGCCTCCCTTAAAAAACATAAGTCTCAAACGTTTTACCTCCGAGTTCAAAAACAACAATCAAGCATATCAACAATTACAACAGATAGTAAAAAGGCAAATGTTATTTGTACAATTATTGTCTGTTTTAACCCTTTACCAGATGACAAAATGTTAACCTTGTCCAAATTGAAAGCATTTGCACAGGACAAAATAGATGTGACTCAAAAATTAAAACATGACATTACAGGAGTAGAAAACCTTGTGGGAAAAGGAGAAAATGCTGGTAACCAGCATTTTCTCCTTTTCCCACAATGTTTTCAGAAGGCTCCTTCCTTTGGGTCATAAAAACCAGGGATTGTTTGGTAAAGGGTTAAGTACCAGATTTTTCCAACTCACGACTTTCTGGTCAACATGTTTAGAAACCTTCTAGATTCAATGTATAATTAGCTATAAACAAGATACGTCAGGGGATTAGACTGACTGACAAAGCCTAGGAGGAAGAGCATAGGACTTGTAAACATCGGGTCTTTGGTAACATTATTTCAGTAATATCGCGGAGGCCAGTACACCTATCAATGCTTTCCAGGACTTTCTTTTTACCAGTAATCCACACAATTTTCTTTCCAAGCCAATGACTGCTTTCTCACATAAACATTGACAAAACATTGATCAGTGATGAGATAGACATGAATCCTGTGGTAATGACTAATATTAATCCTTGGAAAAAAAACTGGCCTAACCAGTGAACCCCTGTTCTCAAGTCCTGTACGCTGCCGACTGAGGTACCATGGCTCAAATTGTAGAAACATTGTGGGATGCAGAAACAGTGCTAATCTGTAACATTTTTAAATTTTTCATTAAAACTATTCCAGCAACTTTTAAAGGTGGGCCTTCGGATTTTTTTTACAAAAATACAAAAAAATTACCCTTATACTCCCAAAGCCTTATAATTTTCACTCATAAAACCCCAGTAGTCAAAAACCATCCGACAGCAGGAGAAATTAGAGATTTACTACAGCCCAGGTCAACACTGAAGGGAAACACCGTCTATTTTTACATCAGCTACTCGCTTATTTACATACCAGAAATATATGGACGAAGCTACAAACGTAGCGTTCATAGTTCTAGACATTTGGAAAATAATTACATGTTTTTTATGTTATGGAATTTAAGAGTCATTAGTCACATGCTACTCACTTAACCTTCCCACAATGCTTTTTTGATTTTTGGTGGGAAATCTAAAAATGCCTTTTAAGGGAATACCACCCAAAAAATTTTTTTTTGAAATGTCACGATTCTTGATTATTGATGAATTGTATTGTTTTTTCATATAAATTTCAGTGATACATATATTTTTGAATTAGGTGTGATGTAAAAATTCTAAATACCCACCTATAAATTGTTATCTGCAACTGCTTTCACTTTTCACAAGCCTAAAATTTTGACATTTGGTAAAGAGGTAAAAATACTGGAAATGTGATTTCAAGTTTATAATGATTGAAATCTTAAATGACATAATTACACAGTTTAAGCCAAACTGAAACAGGTCTATTTAAAGTAACAGGTAAATGAAAAAACCTAGTGAAAGATGTCTCTTTTAACAGAATTGACAAAAAAAGTCCAAATGGGGACAATTGCTTGTTACAGTTTTTCCTTTTTCCATAATATTGAAAAAAGAAAAAAAGAGTAATGCTTAAATAAAGGCATGAAAATTCATATTTTTTAAGTAAATGGTTAGGCCTGATATTCTCCTCTCAAGACATATTCTCCAAGTTGGTAATTTAAACTAGTTAAAGAACGGTTAACTTTACCTATCCATGGCAAGTTCCTTACTGGATGCAATCATCATCTAAAATCATACAGGAAATCACTTGTAGATAAAGTTCAATTGGAAGTTAAGAACAGAAAGAATGAAGTTTTATGTTGCTCTCCACAACATTTCTTTTAAATCATATATGCAGTCATTTCCAAAATTCCACAAGTGCTAAGCTGCGGCTGTGCAGTATTTTGCAAAAAAGGGTATTCACACGAACAACCAGCAGGAACAGAACTAGAAATGTTTAATATTAAATAAAAAAGAATAAAGAATTTCAATTTAACAGTGTCTCTTGAACAAATCACAATTTGAAGGTTAAAGGACAAAAATCTAAAAGAAACAAGTAAAGGAATGATTTTTGAAAGACTCCTTAACACAATGTGGGCAAAGGAACAAAAGTGATGAATGAAAAAAAGCTTCATATCATCCATATTTTTCTATGTAAGATATTGTTTTAGAAAATAAAAATAGGACTATTTTTAGGCAGAACAGGTTAGAGAATACAATTATCCCATACTTTCAACCACCCTGAAAGAAAAGGCTTATGAAAACATTTTCGGAAAAAATACAAAATACTGGTAACCAACATTTTCTCTTTTTTCTACCCCATCAAGGACATATTTCATTATTTGAGCAACTTTAAAACTGTTGTCTTTCAATTTGGACAGGTCTAAAGTCTGATTATTTGGTAAAGGTATAAAATCAAAACAACTAACCTCTTTTTTCTTCACCCTTGGAGCCAGAATGGTGGATGTTTGATCGTTGCATATCCGTTCTGGGTGTGGCTGATTGAATAACTGTACAACACCATGGTTCATTAAGTTTTTATGCTGGTCAACAAGATGGAGGTATACGTTTTTGGCATGTACTGCAGAGGAACCTGACAGCTATAGAAATGTGGATATTAGATAACTTCAGCTATTGATAGAACCAATCCAAGAAATTGTGAAGACAAGTTTCATGAGTGTTGGACTGAAACTGTAGTTTCTAGACCATGCACTTGGTAAAAGTTGATGAAGAACGACAGATGACAAACAAAGGACACAGCAAAATCATAAAAGCTCAACTTCATGCTCAGGTGAGCTAAAAATGGTTACTTTCTCCTGATGATTTCCTGTGTAAATTTAGTAAAGTTGGGTAGATCCTACAGAAGCAAAAGCTCATTATCTATTTAAGTTAATTATTCAACAGTTATTTCATCTGCATACACTTTGAAACTGTCTAAAAGTACATGTGCAGCAGGTATAACTATTCTTAGGTAAATAAGAATTTCCAAATAGCTTGTATTTGTAACTTTTAAAACGAATAGTTACCAGAACACAATACAAAAACATACTGTAAGTTTAGAAACATATAGAACAACGAATAACTCAAAAATTCAGAGAACATGGCAATAACAAGATTTAAAATCAATTAATAAATAAATGAGCATCGTCCAGTAATAGAGAAGATTTGACTTTAAACTGAAACTTTTTAAGAAAAAGTAATTTTCATATGAATCACAATATATAGTAAATCTTACAATAAATTCACCTTTGACCAATCAATTCCATTTCAAAAATACATTTGGGAAAGAGGAGAAATGCTGACAACAAGCATTTTTTTCTTTTTTTGTTACTATTTGTTATCTTTTCGAAACAAAATTACTTCATGACAGCCAGGTTTCAACTATCTTAAATACTTTCAGCTGTGATACATCTAAAATTTTGTAATACTGTATGATCACTATTGATCATGAAACAACCATAATTACCTTACAACCAAATGTTAGATCAATCCAATGATGCAATTTTCTGGAAACTTGTTCACTCTCTAACACAGCCATATGACGTTCTATAAATTCTGCAGCATTCAAACACCAAGTAGGAAGTTCAAGATCAGGTAAATCTTCATGGATGGAGGTAAAGATAGATGGATCTGTGAAGAATTCTGGGATACATTCATCAGGGGTCCAATGATACATCCTTTCTATACTCATAGGGTACTCATTTGGAACCCATTTAGTTCTTACAAATGTACACAGTATATGTTTGGGTGTTCTCCTAGCTTTGTAGACATAGTAAGTTATATCTGATAATACATCAGATACATGGTGTGGGATATGTTCTGAATTCCCTGTTGAATCTCCCATGGATTTATAGGTAAAATCTAACTGACTGTCCCCTTTGTTTATCCTATATTTTGACATTGAAAGATCCCTGTATCCCTTACTAGAGCTACTAAAGTTCATGACCCAAGGTAAAACAGGGTGGTGATTGGGATCTTCCATTCGACGTCCAGCTAAGTAATTGAGTATCATCAAATATCTAAAATTGCTAATTCGATGCTGAATCCACTCCTCTGTTAATCTGGCTAAGTCTGGCATTTCAAAGCTAAGAGTTCTAAACTCTTCAACAATTTTCATGCCTTCAATAACAAAACTTTCACACTCACTTATCCTTTCAGAACTCTGCCTTGTCCTATCCTCCAGTGAAACATTGCTCCCCAAACATACTTTTGACTCAGATGGCACAAGTTTAATTCTATCACAGTTACTGTCTAAATTTAAAATAGAAGTTGATGTGGCTCTCTCTGATCTGCTAATCAGGCTTTTTACATTTGGAACTGGCAACTGTACCCACAATTTATCATCTATCCTAACGTTATGCATATGTAAACTACCACAAGCCAGCCCTGTCTGATTTAAGTGAAGAATTGCTTGCAGTATCTGATATAGCACAAACAAAGGTTTTGCATGAGATGTGTTAAATATGGCAGGACTGTATGACACTAAATCCTTGATGGAACTACAAATAAATGGTTGAACAAGAAAAAATGTTGAGTTGGTCTCTATCACAGCATAAGTAGGAATGATGTTGTTTCCATGGCTTTGGTTGTCATGGAGATCTGTGTAGCGCCTAGGGGAGGCTTGGCTCTCACTAGAACTGTCTGGAATCGTTATATATACAGCTGGGTTCAGTCTTTTAAAATAGCTCTGGAGAACACTGGTCAACTGAATAATACAAATTAAACTTTTACATAATGATGCTATTAACCCTTTAGACTTGTCCAAATTGAAAGCAATCTTTGCAGTTAAAAAATTGAATGTGACTCAAAAACTGACATTTTGACTTTGGTAGGGGGAAAATATTGTGAGAAAGGAGAAAATACTGTTTCCAGCTTTTCCTCCCTTATCCCACAGTTTTTTCAACTCTCCCTCTTCTTCATGGCCATTAAAACTCAAGATTGTGTGGAAAGAGTTAAATACTGAGGCCATGCATGCAAACTAATTTACAACTTAAATCTATGTTCAACACAAAAGGCTCAGCCTGCTATAAGCTATAACAATCGTTTGCTAAGCCTATTCTTTAGGGGTCTCTGAAAGTCTGGATTGTGTGGCTAATAATATTTTCTTCAGACACAGTTAAGCTAAATACTTGCTTGAAAAGAAATAATCAATATAATTATGACATCACTTTAATTATAGTTTTCACCTGATCCTCAGCTTTTTGGAATGTTTCCATTTCTTCAAGAGTATATTGCACATGTGCCATGGCCCACAAATTCCTGAAGTTTTCTCTTGCACTGTGTACCAGATGTTCCATGCAGGATGAAGCAGGCTGGGTAGTGTATAGAGGACCATCATGAAGCCTGTTTAAGTATACATCATAAGTAGCACTACGTAAGTGAAGTTACTTAAAGCTGGTTTAAGAAATAAGACTTATGTACATCAACCATACATATTTCATGCCATTTTTTAAGTAAAGACAATCCTGTAATTGGCTAAGATGAGAATTAAATTACAAGCAACTTTCAGACTGAACCAGCTGTATAAGGAGAAATTTGACTTATGATCAGTTACCCACCTCATTTGTTGTACTGAAGAATTTTTAAACAACACAAGTAGACAATGACAGCACAATCAAAAATATCAAAAATAGGTGCACATGAAAGGAAATTTCTTCAATGAAGGATAAAATGATGTGAGGCTGACCTTGGTCAATACTTTAGGTATATGTATATAATATCTAAAAATCCACTGTGTTTCCTTAAATACTAAATGATGGCTAAAAGTAATCAATTGACAAGTGAAATGCCTTTGAATTTTAATCATACACTTTGAATATATGCAAATTATTGATAATACTACAATCTGTTTTTGTACGGTCCGTCCAAGCAATTTGACCAATCGTATCATGAAAAACAATCAGCTGCACAATAATTTCCTTGCTGCTGAATGGTTTGAATTAAACTTAGATGCTTTTTAACATCTCCATTATAACTTTAGGGAAAAGGGGAGAAAATGATGTTAACAAAACTTTCTGTCCTTTTCTTCAATGTTTTCTTCCCTTCAAAAGAGAAATCGTCTCATTTGAGTCATACTATATACCCAACACTTTCTATGGCTGCATATATGTACAATACTAACCTTGGGACAAGATTATCATTTTTCCTTATCACTTTGATACTAACACGAGACCAATTCCGAGGTAAAGTTTGATTAGAACGTGCCAGGAAGAGAGATGCATCTGCCTTGCTAAGGTTTTTGGTCTTTGTCAAGTCCTTTACTGTTTTCTGCCTGAGCCCTGACAACCATTCTTCATGTACCTGTAGGATAAGAAAAAATACATGTAAAAAGCATTTGCTCTGTATTCTTAAACATTTCCAATACATTTCACAAATAGCATTTTCCTCCCCTATGCTAACCCTTTACATAATCACAATATTTTTCATTTGTTTAAATTTGGACCATCTACAAATTTATGCACAATTAAACATCACTCATAGTAGAAATCATCTCTGGAAGGATAGAAAACAGTATGGGAAAAGGCGTAGATGCTGTTTACCAGCATTTCCTCCTTCCAACACCATTTTCATGTCTTCTTCAGTCCGAAGGTGTCTGCTCCAATGCTATTAATCATTTATCTAGCAAATCAATGCCCATTTTATTAGCTGTCCTTGGAAATTTTGTCGCACAGAGCCATTAAAAAAAATGCGGGTAAATTTGTATTTATTCCAGATACTTTAAATGAAGGTTGGTCAGAAGGTGAATGCAAAGAACAGTCATAAAAATAGCATCTGAGCAGCCGAAGGTATAAAAATAGCATCTGAGCAGCCGAAGGTAGTCTTCTTCCTAAAGGTTGTTAAAACTTGAGACTGTGTGGTAGATGGTGAACTCTTAACCATATGACAAAAAAAATATTCTCATCCAACTAACAAGAAGCAGTAAAATATTATCTTTTGTTCAAAGTATGTGGTTTGATTTTGTAGCTAAAGTAGTAAAGGGTTAGAACATTTTACTAACCAGACATACGACCCGATCCACTGAAAGATTTTGCTGATGATGCCTTGGAATGCAAAGATACTCGTGTACCAAAGGAGCTGATGACATGTTTTCATCGGTATGGTATACGCATTTTTTCGATCTATTGTTGAAAGTGGCAGATAATGTTAGAGAAATAACGCAGCATTTGGTGGGAGGAAATTTATTATTATTTTTGGAGGTTGAAGAACTTCTAATGGGAATAACTCCCCGAAATATTTTGGATATAGCAAGGGAGGTAACTGATTTTAAAAAAAAACGGACGTCAGACGATTCAAGAAGATTCGGCAAAAAAGGACCATCGATTTTGGAGAAGATTCGCCTCAAGGGTTGAAAAGATTCGATTCAATGGTTGAGAAGGTTTGGCCAAAATTTCTAAATCGTATTTTAGCGAGTGATCTATATGAACAGAATTCATTTTTAAAACATCGTGGTATCTTTCATACAAATTTTACAGCACATAACATTTGATCATAATTGACATCGTTAACAAAGAAATCCCATCTTTTTTATTTCCCATTTCAAGAAATACCATCTCGTTTTTTCGTTTTTGGTTTGACCTTCAAGACTACATATAAGTTGTTTCGTTTTCTGCGTACAGCTAAACTAAAACACGAATGAAAATATACTCCAGCAAGGGCTCGTCATTAAAACCCCTCAAAGAGCTCCAAAACCTACAACTCCCGGCAAGAGAAGACGATCAAACACACAACGGTGAAAAAATGAATTCAATTCTGGGCAAGAGTTTGCCTGAGCTGCCAGAATTCGAACCCCTAATCTTCTTTTATCAGCCCAGTGCATTGCCGATTGAGCCAAGGTGCGTTACATAGGTATGGAGGGGAATATTCGCCAAAATTCTATCAGTCTACATGACATTCTTATTTGTGAAAATTACATGATGATTTGTTTTCTTTCTTACATCTTACTTGTATATTACATCTCATGCGTCATTATTGCTAGTTCATGATTTTGATGCTAATTCCATTTGTCTTCTTTGAGTGTTAAAGGACAATTAATTTCTAACAAACATGCACTAAGCACTTGGAAGAATATCAAATTCGATAACGGAGTAGGAAATAACAAGGAAGAGTCAACAATTCATAATCAACACAAACACAATTTAGCCAGTACCAAGTTGCAATAATCATGCAGGCAATAGGAAGATAGAAACATGGAATTGTCACAAACAGTATGCAGTAGATCTAGCAATAATGAAATATTAAATATAATATTCATACAAGATGTAAGAAAGAAAACAAATGAACTTGTAATAATCACAAATAAGAATGTCATGTAGACAAATGGAATTTTGGCGGAAATTCCTAATCCATCCGCCAAAATTCTATTTGTCTACATGACATTCTTATTTGTGCAAATTACATGCCGATTTGTTTTCTTTCTTACATCTTACTTGTATATTACATCTCATGCGTCATTATTGCTAGTTCATGATTTTGATGCTAATTCTATTTGTCTTCTTTGAGTGTGTATTCCATAAAGTTGTTATTTAGTAATGCGTACTTCTATTCATTTTGTCCTTCTTGATAATATGAATTTCATTCATCTTACTTCCTTATTCCGAAAATTCTTTTTGTTTCCTATGTCTGTTTTGCTTATCATTAGAATGCTGCATTCTTCTTGTTTGTGCATATTCTGGCGAAAACTAGGCGGTTTTGTGATAATATTGAGGTGAAACTATGTTACGTAGTTGAAATAAGACGAACGAAGTAGTCACTATCAAGAATAGCATTTACATGCATACGGCAAGTCATATTATGATACCAGAGGGCGCTTTTATAATAATAGTTTCTCCCTTTGAGTATGTAATTTTCACGATATGTGTAATTCTCACGATATAATTTTATAGCATATTTTACGAAAGCGCGCGGGATCATTATGCGGGAATTGATGCAATACCGGTCAGTAACGCACCGATGTGTTTCCTGACGCTTTCACACCAGTACTGACACAAATTTCTGTCCAAAGCCACTGACTACTTTTCTCAAATGCATCAGAAGTAATACGCGAAAAATCGCTGGAAATAATGTTCTCCGCCGGTTCGTCTAAAATGCGAAAAGGACTCCTTTTCGCGAAAAGGAGTTAAAAAATAACTCCTTTTCGCAAAAAAACGGTTAAAAATAACTCCTTTTCTCGAAAAGGACTTTAGATATTACAATAAGGAGTCAAAGGAGTCGGTCCTTTTCGCGAAAAGGACTTTTAATTCTACTGTTCAAATTAGGATTCCTTTTCCTTGTATGTTGCTTTCAACATCATTTCAGTTCTATTGCAGAGACCAGTGCACTTAGCTATGCTTTCCCGGAGTTTCTGTTCACTAGTTTTTCGCACAATAGTCCTACCAATGCAGTGGCTGCTTTTCCAGACAACCATTATAAAAAAAGAATAGATAGATAGATAGATAAATCAATAAATAAATAACATATCAGCGGTGGGAGAGGAATCATATTGGTTGCAATTACTGATCATAAATCCTTGGAGAAAAATTGCAAAATGAGGGTTCGAACCAGTGACCTATTTTTCTCCTTTTCCCACAATGTTTCCTACCCTTCCCGATACCCTTCCCGATACAAACTTCATTTTTAGCTCACCTGAGCACGAAGTGCTCATGGTGAGCTTTTGTGATCGCCCAATGTTCGTCGTCTGTCGTCCACAATTTCTTTAAACATCTCCTCCTAAACCCCTAGGCCAATCTTGACGAAACTTGGCAGAGATATTCCTTTGGTGAAGCTCTACCACAGTTGTTGAAGAGATTGAATTCCAGCCATAATTCTGGTTGCCATGTCAACCAAAAGGAAAAAAATATAGCAAAATCTTTGAAAATCTTCTTCTCTGAAACTAGAAGGCAAAGAGCATTGATATTTGGTATGTAGCATTTCCTAGTAGACCTCTACCAAGATTGTTCATATGATGTCCCTGGGGTCAAAACTGGCCCCGCCCCGGGGGTCACAGGTTTGTATTATAGGAACAAAGAAGGAAAATTTCAAAATTCTTCTTCTCTGAAACTAGAAGGCGCAGAGCTTTGATATTTGCTTTGTAGCATCTCCTAGTTGACTTCTACCAAGATTGTTCATATGATGCCCCTGGGGTCAAAACTGGCTCCGCCCCGGGGGTCACAAGTTTGAAACATAGGAACGAAGAAGGAAATTTAAAAAAAAAAAAAAATCTCTGAAACTAGAAGTCGCAGAGCTTTGATATTTGGTATGTAGCATCTCCTAGTGGACTTCTACTAAGATTGTTCATATGATACCCCTTGGGTCAAAACTGGCCCAACCCCGGGGTCACAAGTTTGAAACTTAGGAACAAAGAAGGAAAACTTTAAAAATCATCTTCTCTGAAACTAGACGGTGCAGAGCTTTGATATTTGGTATGCAGCATCTGCTAGTGGACCTCTACCAAGATTGTTCACATGATGCCCCTGGGGTCAAAACTGGCCCCGCCTCGGGGGTCACAAGTTTGAAACATAGGGACAAAGAAGGAAAACTTAAAAAAAAAAAAATTCTCTGAAACTAGAAGGCGCAGAGCTTTGATATTTGGTATGTAGCATCTCCTAGTGGACCTCTACCAAGATTGTTCATATGATACCCCTTGGGTCAAAACTGGCCCCACCCCGGGGTCACAAGTTTGAAACTTAGGAACAAAGAAGGAAAACTTTAAAATTCTTCTTCGCTGAAACTATATGTAGGTGGTGCAGAGCTTTGATATTTGGTATGTAACATCTCCTAGTGGACCTCTACCAAGATTGTTCATATGATGTCCTTGGGGTCAAAACTGGTCCCATCCCGGGGGTCACAAGTTTGAAACATAGGAACAAAGAAGGAAAACTTTAAAATTCTTCTTCTCTGAAACTAGAAGGCGTAGAGCTTTGATATTTGGTATGTAGCATCTCTTAGTAGACTTCTACAAAGTTTCTTCACACTGTGCCCCTGGATCAAAACTTGCCATGCCCCAAGGGTCACAAGTTTGAAACATTGAAACAAAGAAGGAAAACTTTAAAATTCTACTTCTCTGAAACTAGAAGGCGTAGAGCTTTGATATTTTATAAGTAGCATCTCCTCAGTGGACCTCTACCAAATTTTTTCATAGGATGCCCCTGGGGTCAAAACTGGCCCTGCCCAGGGGTCACAAGTTTGATTTTACAGCTTGGTACTCAGTAGTACAGATAACTGTCCCCAAAGGCGATGTTACTTTTCGACTGGTCGTCTCTGGGTACAGAGACAACCCGGACAAAATCAGTTGAAAGTTCCGCACTAGGATTTAAACATACCTGTGGCTTGCGTATTCAATATTCCTTCGTTTAAAATACAAATATTTTCAATCTAAACGCTTATCATGAGAAAAAAACGTGCATTTCATCAGCTACTCGAATGTTTACACTCCCGAAAACATACAAAATGGCTGCCACGCACGATAAATCTCGTCCGTGATTTTTCCAAGATAAACATGTTGTAAACGATTTCTACAAGCTTTTTATGTACTGAATGGTTTAACAATTTGTTTTTGGTCATGTTTAGTACAAAAATTTAATTGCATTTCGCTACAATACAGATAAAACCTAAAGTCAGTATAGCGCTCTATATTTGCTACCGGAAAATTTACGATGGACTTGAGAAGGTACGGTGTACAGTAAATGTCCAAATATGAATAAGATCACCGGGGCGTCTCATTATTGAGACTAGGTACTCAGGTGAGCGATATAGGACAATCATGGTCCTCTTGTTTCAGTTAAATATGTGTCTTGTTTGCAGTTGCATTCCATCTGAACGAGTCTTAAATTTTGTCTTTTGGGAAAGGGTTAAGACACCTCTTTTCAGAACTCCGGGAAAGGATAGATAGGTGCATTTATCTATAAAGTAATGATGTTGAAAACGATGTACAAAAAGAAAAATCCTAATTTAAGAAGGGTTCTTTTTCTTGAACTTATAAATCCTTTTTGCGAAAAGGACTAACTCCTATGACTGCTTTTCGTAAAATCTAAAGTCCTTTTCGCGAAAAGGACTCCTTTTCGTATTTTAGACGAACCCGTTCTCCGCAATCGGTTATCAGACCCGCAACCTCCAAGTCATGATTCTGATACGCTAACCACTGAGCTACCCGGCCAGGCTCAGTGCCGCGATACAACTGAAATAATGTTAAAAAGGGTGTTAAACCCTAAGACATATTGGGAAACTCGGGATTCTGTAGCAAAGCGTCTGTTTCTTTCATGTTTTAAAAGTTTCAAACTTTGACTGCGATAATCTAAGTTCAGTAATGAGCGCCGTGATCGTATAGTAGTAAGTACTTCGCGTTGTGGCCGCGACATCTCGCGTCCAAATCCTGGTCACGGCAAATCCGAGTTTGTCGCTGTCTCGGCACAGATGAACAATTTTTTACAGCCCTTTTGATTTAACTCATTACCAAACGACAAAATTTAAGCATTTGCAGACGTCAAAATAAAAGTGACTGAAAAGTTGAACTTTGTTTTGTGAAGGGTAGAAAACATTGTGGGAAAAGGAGAAATGCTGGTTACCAGCATTTTCTCCTTTTCCCACAATGATTTCTAAAGGCTTCCTTCTCAGCGGCATCAAAAGTAGGGGTTGTGTGGTACTGGGTTAGGGTGTTTTACCCCACTTTCAGTACGATTTCAATACTATGACAGCATCGGCTGACTTTGTTGACGATTTTAATTGTATTTTATTGGTTTTCTCACACAAGCAATTTCCTCTCTTTCCTCGTTAATGTGCAACAACACACAAATTTAAGCGTTCATGACCCTGAAAAAGAGGGATTTTGAAAACAATGAACAATGTCGGGCAGTACAAGCAGTTTTATTCATTGGCATAAAAAAGGCATGGGGGAAAAAATCTCAATGACAAAAACCTCACTTTGAATTTAAAATTCCACTCATGTGAGCATAACTATTAACATCAAATGAATCACTATCTGAAAAAAAAAACATACTTCATGTACAAAAAGTTGGGGATAAAGAGTTAGTAAGTTTCTGCTGAAATCTGTGAGAATTGTTGTACATGTCTGTTCATTGCTAAATACATGTATATCTTTGAATTGTGAACAGAAATATTCAAATTGGAATTCGGTTAAGATTTCCTAAATTCCTAAATCAAGTATTCAACCATACTTAATTACCAAATTAAGAAGCATCTTGTTTCTGCTAAAATACATCACAGTCTAAATTCCATATTGCCTATCGACCAATCAATCATCTTATTGCGGACAACTTTGTTACCTGTGTACATAACTTACTGCTACATTTGGTTAAAAATCTTTAACCCTTTACCACACAATACCGACTTTTGACAACCCTGAGAAAGAAAACTTTTGAAAACATTGTGGGAAAAGTTAAAAATGCTGGTCACAAGCATTTTTCTCCTTTTCCTGCAATGTTTTCTACCCTTCACAAAACAAATTTCAAATTTGCAGTCACTTTTATTTTGTCTTCTGCAAATCCTCAATTCGGAAAAAACCTAAAATTTTGTTGTTTGGTTATGAGTTAAGTCGACCACCTAACCAAAGTTGCATGGAAGTTCTATTATTTTCAGTTTGAAAAAGGGCATCTCTGCATTGCAGCACAAAATCTGTCTTAATGGTCTTGTATCATTAGCAGATATACTTCATAGTCTGTTTGCAAAATTTCCTGGTCCTCCAATCAGTAAAATAGATTGTAGAATGTTGTATTCACACAATTCCATAGTTCTCTCCATAGTCGCTCAAAACTATAAAGAAGAAAAAAACATTGTTTTCACATCAAGATCATTATATAAATGACTTGTTATTTAACATAAGATGTAGTAACCCAACAGGTTATTTATCCAAAGTTTCTCAGTTTCATTTTTGCTGAACTCTTTACCAAGCAAACAAAATTTTGGACTGGTCCAAACTGAAAGCAGTTGCAGATGACAAATTCAATTACACAAGTTAGGTTGTTTTCTTTGAAAGTTTAGAAACCATGGTGGGAAAAGGAGAAAATGCTTGTTACCACAATCTTTTTCTACCGTTCCCAAATCAGATTACAATATTTGAGTCACATCTATTCTGTCATCTGCAAATGCTTTCCATTTGGACTAGTCCAAAACTTTGTTGTTTGGTAAAGAGTTAAGGCATTGCCAATTTTGCAGTTTATGGTACAGCATTCCGGGTCAAATTTCTGTGACCCCTGTACATATTTGATAAAACTTCGAACTATTCTTATAGTCTAACCAATTTCAGGGGGTGGGGGGTATAGCCTGGACTGATTTAGATTGAAAAATTTCCAGAGCCCTGGCTTAGACTATAGCTTATGAGTGAAATTCAATTCTTTGAACAACTTTGGTAGAGTTTCACCAAAGGAACATCCCTGCCAAGAGTCATCAAGATTGGCCCAGTGGCTTAGGAGAAGATGTTAAAAGAAATTGTTGGCGGACGATGGATGCTGGACTATGGACGACTGACGCCAGACATTGGGCAATCACAATAGCTCACTTTTAGCACTTTGTGCTAAGGTGAGCTAACAAATATCAAAGCTATATGCCTTCCAGTTTCAAAGAAGAATTCTAAATTTTCCTTTTTACACCAAAGGTAATGTTTGTAAACACTAGCTATTAAATAACATGCAATTATAAACAAATACACACCTTTGACTGTGTACACTGAGTCCTGCAATAAATAGTTTGTTTTGGAATCCCCTCATTCTACGCATATATTCTGCCACATGGACATTTTCACCACCTTATCAGATCAAACTCTGTGTTTCAAACCGTCGGTCTGTACAGCCTTCAGGAAAGCATTTACCGGTAGGACATTTACTGTTGTTCACTTTTAAAAAGACTGGCATTCTTTGGAATCCACTTATTCCTCCATGAATAAGTTACCATCCACCATCTGAAATCAAAATACATCTGATTCTACTTTATGAAAAAAAATGTTTAACCCTTTACCCCATAAGGCATTTCTATGATATCTCTAAATAACCCTAAATAACAGCAAGGATGAGGCCATTTCTTATCTGTATATGACACCTTTTGATAGTGTAGGAAACATAGTGGCAAAAGGTGAAATTGCACGTTACGAGCAATTTCACCTTTAGCCACAATGTTTTCCCAAGGCTTCTACAAGCAATGCATAGAAATGAGTATCTATGAAGTAAAGTGTTAAGAGAAAGCAGAAAACAATTTCATGTGTGTTGACAAGTACATACCTCTATGAACTCTTAATTTCATGTGTAAATTTTTAACTTTTCCAGGACATTTAAAGCTTCTTTGATTTCCCATTTACAAATCTTTTAAGCTGCATGTGTTGAATTTTATTTATATTACTCCACTGACTTGAAGTCAAGGAAGGAATAGTTCAAACTGCTGAAATGTATGAGCAATCTTGTCTGATACTGTTTTGAAATGCCTTCTTTACTGAGTGCTGGAGTATGTGGTATTATGGAACTAAACAAAAAACTCACATGCACATCATAGACATTCTCAACTCTGCAGAATTAAGGATTTAATTAGCTATTAAAAATAAATTGAGCAAACCCCTATGGTATATTGACACAGAGAGGGGTTAGATGTATAAGCACTTCAAACCTGCGTTGCTGTGGAGCTATCTTTACAACGATGTGCTATAAATATAATGTATTTTTCTCTGTGATAGTTATGCAATGTACACTGAGTTTGTACCTGGATGGATGACCAGGCCAATGAATGGATGTTACAATGTAACACTAAAGAGATTGCCAGAAAGTGCTAGGTAGTATTATCTTTGTTTAGCTCTTCTCATTACAAGGTGCCCAAGGGGAGCCTGTGTCTGTTGCCGATTGGTCATTAATTACTAAAGAATGGTTAGAAACATCTCCCTAACTCCAAGGCCAATTATATAATCAACCAGTATTTGCAGAAATGTAACTCTGGAGGTCTTCTTCAAAACATAGTTCACAGAATTGAATTCCTTGAAAAACTCTAGATTTCAAAGAAGTTCTCTTTCAAATCTAAACAAAATTGTTTAACCCTTTACCAAACAATCCTTGGTTTTTACAATCCTGGGGTAGAAGCCTTTTGAAAGCATTGTGGCAAAAGGAGAAAATGCTGGTAACCAGCATTTTCTTCTTTTCCCTATATGTTTTCTACCCTGCTGGAAACAAATTTCAATTTTTGATTTACCTTTATTTTTTCATCTGCTTTCAATTTGGACTGGTCAAAAAATTTGTTGTTTGGTAAAGGGTTAACCAACTAGACACTATATTGACCTCTAACAAGCTATGACTTTTTAGACTGGATGAGTTTGATGGTTGTGAACCTCTTTTTCACACAACATGACTCCAAGCCTCATCTATCTTTATCAGAGGCTTTGATCCATTTTCTACAATACTTCTAAATCTAATTCTACTCTTTACCACACAATCCTGACTTTTAACGACCTTGAGAAAGATGCCCTTTGAAAACATTGTGGGAAAAGGAGAAAATGCTGGTAACCAGCATTTTCTCCTTTTCCTATAATTTTTTCTTCCCTTCCCAAAACAAATTTTAGTTTTTCAGTCATGTTTGATATATCCTCTGCAAATGCTTTCAATTTGGACAACCCTAAAATATTGTCATTTGGAAATCAGTTGCATGCAAATTTATGTCAAGAGAAGAGATATTAAAGAACAGATAATGATTTATGTTAATGTTACTTGTAAGGTTTACCTATAAATTCTGATTTCCATCAATATGCCAAAATGCCTGGGGGTCTCTCATGCTGTATGTCCTGCGCTGTACACAGGCAGTCAAGGACAGTCCTCTAGAAAGCACTCTTTCTGGGTCTGCATTTCTAACAGAAATTCTTATTCTGCATTCCTTCAGATGGTGCTCTTCGGCGATCATCATACTGGAAACTTCATACTGGAAACTGTTAGGTAGCTAATATTGGGATACTCTTGCACTATACTTTTAACCCTTTCATCAAGAGTTCACTGTCTAAAATTTCACTCCGTGTTTCAAATGTTAAAATTGTGATCAGCGAGGTCGTCTCTCAATAGTCCGGTAATCCAGCGATTTGTGTACGTTTACAAGTTAGCTGAGACAACTGCACTAGCATTTGTGTAATGATTGATGTTAATTTATTCGAAATACTTAAAACCCTGCCATTCTCTAAGCACTCTGCTATTTGAAGCAATTTCCGAGGGTCCAAGTTTTCATTTTATAAATAAGCGTCTTTGGTTACATCAAAAGAAAGATTTACCTAGACACCGGCTACCTCAACATTGAAGAGTAGATGCTCGGGGATCCATAATTTTTTAACTTGATTATAGATAGAATTGTAAAGAGGACACGGTTATCTCCCCTGCCTAAGAATAGCATTTTGTCCGCTATCCGTCAAAATTATTATTGGTCTAAAGGACAGTTAATTTCTAACAAACATGCACTAAGCACTTGGAAGAATATCAAATTCGATAACGGAGTAGGAAATAACAAGGAAGAGTCAACAATTCATAATAAACACAAACACAATTTAGCCAGTATCAAGTTGCAATCATGCAGGCAATAGGAAGATAGAAACATGAAATTGTCACAAAACAGTATGCAGTAGCAATAATGAAATATTAAATACAATATTCATACAAGATGTAAGAAAGAAAACAAATGAACTTGTAATAATCACAAATAAGAATGTCATGTAGACAAATGGAATTTTGGCGGATATTCCCCTCCATACATAGGTAGCTTAATTATTCCTCACCATCCTCGGATACCCCGGGGTCTCCCTATTTGCTACGCTACATCGATGTAGCGTAGCAAATAGGGAGACCCCGGGGTATCCGAGGATGATTCCTCACTACGAAAAATTCTCCATTATTGATCAACCAGAAATAAATATACTGGACTTCTGGTTAAAAGTGTTTTAATGAGACGGCAAAAGTTTTGTATCGTCCGTATTGGAAGCCTTTTCAAACGACACACCCCGTCTTGCTTAACCCTTATCCTGCCATATAACTAAAATAAACTTTCAATTCGATCTTAATAACCAAAGTATTGCTGTTTCAAAGTTATGTTACGGGAATAATATCTCCTTATAGGGCAGTGTACGTAGATCCAAGATCCGACGGCATGTTTTGTGCAGTCTGATCTTGATCTACATTGTTCGCAAAAGGTCAGCTAGTTGTGCTTAGCAGCCAATGGTTTAAATGACGGCATTTGTCTATGATTGGGTAAAACATACCCCGGAAAAAGGAGCTGGTTAACCCATTACCACAAATCCCTTCTTTTAACGACCCTGAGAAAGATGCCTTTAGAAAACATTTTGGGAAAAGAAGAAAATGCTGGTAACCAGCATTTAGTCCTTTTCCCTCAATGTTTTCTACCCTTCCAAAAACAAATTTCAAAATTTCAGTCACTTTTATTTTGTCATCTGTAAATGCTTTTGATTTGGACAAGCCTAAAATATTGTCCTTTGATAATGAATTAACATAATTTTTCTTTGGACATTTAATCCTTAGCTTTCACCAGGGATTCTATATAACATGTTATGTATGATCCCTGCTTTCACGACGCAAGTGTCAGTGCTGGACTTCCTCGTCGAAATCGCCCTTTGTACTTGCCGGTTGCTTACAGCACTTTGATTATTTGAAAAAAAAATCATTTGTTGCTGTGTCGCCCCGATTTCGTTCCACTGTTTCAACACGAGACTATTTCGAGCATGTAGTTATTTGCAAGCTTTATTCTATTTCCTTTATTTTATCTTTATTAACAGGTATAGCAAAATAAAGTATTAAATGGTTTTTAATATCCAAATATGATTATTATCAAGAAAACAAGAAATTATTCGCTATACATATATATATATCGACCGAAATCCTCTTTCGCAGTTTTACGAAATCGTTCCGACCCCTTTCCATGTTTACCAAGTGTAAACGGCCTCTCTGCCGAAATGTGTTACATATAATTGCTATTGAAGTTTCGTGTTTTTATCACAAGGAATTGGATGCAGACAATCTTAAAGTAAATTCTTGTACATTGTCGATTTTAGCAGGTTTTAGAGTTTTATACACAGATGTATACGTGGTAAAATGACAGATTGCTCATTGCCACATTGTTCTCTACTTTAAGACAACAAAATGTTGTTTTGCGACAGGAAATGAGTGTGAATGACACTAAGAAGTCGGCATAAACGACAAAATAGACATCTAATAATCAATGATGCAGGTGATTTGTCTTCATTCTTTAGGAAGTGGACTGCGAAAAAAATATAATCAGAAGTCATCGATCGTGATTTGCCACAGTACGGGTTACTCAATGAAAACAGTAGGTCAAAGGCCGAACTGTACTTATAATAAACATAATTATACATAAATATATGCCCTGTGACAAGGGGGCTTAATGCATCTGCGAAAAGTTACGACCCAGGTCAGCCTGCGCCCTCCGCGCAGGCTGACCTGAGTCGAAACTTTTCGCTTTTTGTTACTTTTTATGTATGTTCAAGGATCAGTCTACCTTATGATAAAATGGGATGTTAAAGAAAGTGGTTATGATGCATCCATACTTATCAAATGTCATGACTATAGTGTAATACATCACGGAGATGCATTAAGCCGCCCTTTTTTAGAGCGTCGCTCGAATGAATGACTTCAGTTGGTGAAAATATGTGTATGATATTGATACCGATTCTATAGCAAAGCTGCCACTAAAATATAGCGTGTATTAACGGTAAAAGTGAGCTTCCATCAAACTGAAATTTCCAGAGAGAGTTGAACATAATCTCGGGGTTGAAACAGTTAAAAAGGATGAAGCAAAATTAAAGTACCGTATATTGAACTTAAGCTATTTTTACGCTTGTTGCACCTTTGGTGGCTACAGTGGACCAGATTTCTTTTACAGACGGTCTCAGATTTGAGACTTCTTGAAGGCGAAAGTTGTGTCGAGGGTTGCTGTTCGATATTACTCAAACTCTTAACCCCATAAGGCATTTCTATGGTATCTCTAAATGACCGTAAATAACAGCAAGGATGAAGCCAATTCTTATGTGTATATCACACCTTTTGATAGCGTAGAAAATATTGAGGCAAAAGGTGAAATTGCTCGTCACGAGCAATTTCATCTTTTGCCACAATGTTTTTCAAACGCTCCTACAAGCAATGTGTGGAAATGAGTATCTGTGGAGTAAAGGGTTAAGATATGTTGTCAGTAACTTTGTTTTAAGCACCTACAATACCAAACATGTCTTCCTGAACAAAGCGCGCTTTCGTTCAGCCTATCTCTAGTAGCGTACAGGACTTTAGAACGTGGAGTCGCTTGTTCGAACCCCCGACAGGACCAATTTCTTTCCGTGGATAATGATATAGTTATCGCGATAGGCATTGGTCCTCTTTCACACCGTACATAGATTCGATCATTTTCATGTGGGAAAGCAGCCATTGGCTTGAAAAAGTTTTTGAAGAGTACTGGTACTGTGCAAAAGTTAAATACTGTTAAAAGAACCTCCAAGAAAGCATGCAGCATATGTACTAACCGCTGCGATATAATTAATGTAATGTTGAAAATGGTGTTAGACACAGTCAGTCAAACGATGAACCAATCAATCAATCAATCAAATTTCTTTTAAAAATTTTCGACGATATGTTTCTTCCTCCATGTACTGTACAATAGTAAATGCATGCATCTAGTGTCATATTTTCTGAAAGGGAAAAAAAGATGTCCTTATCTGGAATGTGACAGTAAAGTACTGTCATCAAACTGTCAAAAACAACTCCATCAAATTGCATCCTAAAATACGCATATCGACCTTCCTTCATATATCCTTTACCCTCGAGCAGCACCACATGCGAAAACAGAAGCTTATGCGGACTGTATAGATCAAAATCAGACTGCACAGAACGTGCAGTCTGATCTTTGACCTATACCGTCCGCTTGTTTAATCTCGCCTCCCTCATAAAACTCTCAAAATTTTGCAGCTTTGTATGATGAACTGTAAATAAGAGCTTGGGTTAAAATATCTTGCGCTGAAAGAGTTCGGTCTGGTTCCCTATTTACCGACAAACTCGGCCGATGCAGAAATGTGATCGCATTACCGACAATATGTCATGCATGCAGTGAGGAAGTAGTCCTTACATGAATGACACTTACATCTGTTATGGCAGACGACCTCGTGACTATTCTTACATTTTCTCAGTTTTAGGTGTTTTAGCCGTATGTAGTTATCGAAAACTCTCTGTCTCTCTCTCTCTCTCTCTCTCTCTCTCTCTCGTGGATGAAACTTTTGCTTGCTGCAGAAAAATACATACAGGAGATTTTCTTTTCTTAACATGCCTTTGTTTAATACTGAACTATTTCGATGCGATGAAGACATTGGAAATGAGAGACGCTAAACATTAAACACCCATAAATTTTACTCGTCTGACAACCGTTTGAATCATAAAGTAGAATGGTCCTTGGACACGCAGAAACTTTACCAATAGCAAAAAAGCCTCTAGACAATTTAGCTTGTACAAATGACAAGACGCTGGCTCCTTACGAGCAAAATATCCTCTTGCCAAGATGTTATCGAAAGTGGTCTGCGAAAGAATTGTTTAATCACTAATGTTGTGTTTACCAAGAAATCATTTAATGTCTTTCGATTATCTCGACTTCTAGTGCGCGTATCATGGTTTCGAACCCTATCTTAGTTTCAATCACTGGATGTATGTCATCGACTGAGCTGCCGAGCTTACCCATAACGAAACAAATGAACCATGCTCTTGTAAAAGGGGGCTTAAGGCATCTCCGTGATGCATAGTACCAAGCAAGCCATTACATACATCGTGATGGATCCACAACAAACCATTTTATTTAAACAATTCACTAAATTATGCAGTGGAGTGGGACTTGGACATACATAAAATTTACCGTTAGCGAGAAGTATCGATTCAGGTCAGCCTGCGCGGACCTGGTCGATAGTTCTCGCAGATGCAATAAGCCAACTTTTCACAGAGCGTGACTCAAACAGTCTGTAAACAGGAAAATGTTGATCCGAATTCTAGGTCACTTTCCATGTCAAACTGTTAATAACTGTCAGTGTCGCACACATCATTCCTGTCTTACAGCGATCCCACTAAGACCAGTGCTGCCCGTTACATTTTATGAGATGACTTTCTCATCTCAGGCGGTGCTAATTATATTTTTTAGGTCCTAACGGCTATAGGAAATACGATCGGAACTTGGGAAGCAAATGTTCCTTTTCCCAAAACATATTTCCACCGTTACTAAAGTAAAATAAATGTTCTGTTCCATCGAAAAATATTGTACTGATCTTTTGTACATGTTTCTCACTTGCGCTCTTTAATGGCTGTCTGAATTGGTATGCATGATAACGGATCAAAAGTATCCTTTGTTATAACGATTTTGTCTCCCTTACATTATGACTGATACTCAAAATATATGATTGATAAAAAAAACAACAGTAAATACAGGGAAAACGGTAGACGGAACCATTGTTTATGACAAAGTCATTCATTCTTAGAATTGTTTTTCACTTGCAACGGTGAAGGCCAGGGCCATCTATGTGCATGTATTCAATTGTGGGAGTGTCCTTGTGCAAGGCGCTTTAGAGCCCTAGCCAAGTACTGTTCGAACCCAAGAAATATGTGAATCAGCGATCTGTCGCATTGATATGCTTGAAATAATGTTAAAAGCGGCTTAAATAACATTCAGTCAACATTTGAATCATTCATTCAATCGCTTTTGTCTGATTTAGTTCGTTCGAATTCTTATTAATGAATTCTTGATAAGTGTATGCTTATGCTTTAGCTTAATTTTTCAGACTTAAGCCTTCATTAACTACCCATAGGAAGAAGGATTGCGAAAAATATTGCGACAGAAGGAGAAAATACTGGTAACTAGCTTTTTCCCCTTTTCCCGAAATGTCTTCTACCATTCGAAAAACAAACAGTAAGTTCTGAGTCACATTTTCTTAAATGTCCAGCAGTTCTTCCAATTTGGACAAGTAAAAAATTTTGCCGCTTGGTAATGCCCTACCAGACGACAATGTAGGAAACTTTTCCATAATGAAAACATCTATAGTTAGCAAATTGAATGTGGCTAAGATTATATTATAAGTATGTTATATATGTATGTTATGGAAGGATAGAAGACAATGAGGGAAAATGAAAAAAATCTGCATTTTCTCATTTCCCCTCAATGTTTTCAAAATCCGTCTACCACAGTGTCCTATTTTACTAAAGTAGTTAAGAAGAAAATTTGCAAACGTTCTGTGTAACTATAATAAAGTGGCATTAATCTGCTACGAGCATGAGCGGGTGTCATCTTTGGGATTTTTCATAGGCCCACACGTTCGGCGCGAATACTGGTGTAGTTCCCAGTAAGCAGAATCGAGAGAGAATAGTGTAAGTTGTAAGAACTTGTTTCTCAATCGATGTAAAATAATTATGCTTTAAACTAATCTGCTTCGAGATACGAGATAACCATAATTATTATTTAAGAAAACAATCTCGATAAGTCGAAGTTTCCTGGACATTTTATCTTTTCATTTTATCTATGTATAAAATTTCAATGAAACTTGACTTATCGCAATAGTTTTCTAAAGTAATCATGCTACATGTAGTTATTTCGCATCCTGGGATACCCCGGGGTCTCCCTATTTGCTACGCTACATCGACGTAGCGCAGCAAAATAGGGAGACCCCCGGGGTATCCGAGGATGGTTATTTCGTATCTCGTAGCAGATTATTGCCGCTCTACATGTACTAGTATTAAAGTAATGCAAAAATTACGTAACTTTTGTTCGTTACTGCCTAAGTAAGACGGGGTCCAGGGTCGTAAATGCATGATTGTTTAGTAAAGGGTCACTTTGTCATGTATCAATGTGGCGAATTTGCCTTCTCGTAATGCATCAATGAGAGAGGCGCGCTGATTATTTCGAACGAACTATTGTAATGATCATTCATGATAATTTTCCTGACATGATCTGTCGATGTGCAGCGCTACCTTTGATGGAGTGGTCTTTCTTGTAAATGTGACGTAATGAAAATATAGTATCGCTTATGGTCACTGATCATTTGACATGCGTGACCTTTTGTGACCTCACTTGACTTTCCATAATAGTCCTGAACTTCAAATTAATATTCTTCAATGGTACCTATAGTTCTATGACAAAGAACACATTAACTTCTACAGAAGACTATTTCCGTCTTGCACTTTTGATACAACGGTTACAGCTCGCTTTTTCTGGTTTGTCTTGGGTTTCAACAGTTCAAAGCTAGGGCTCTGAAGTGAAACACCCAGTGATACTAGTGAGACCCAAACCCGAAGCCTCTTTGTTACGTGTCCTTCACTTTAGCACAAAGCCACACAGACCCCACAAGCCAATTATCAAATAACATTATGGTATAAAAAGAAAGTTGTTTGTCATTTCCAGTTAAGGCTGGGTAAAAGTTTAATTCTAGCTGTTTTCAATTAGTGAAAGACAGCCAGTTTAACATATGGTGTCTACTGGAGTAAAAGTCACCATGCGACCATTGCCGATATCTGAGAAATTTCCACGGAGAAACAGGACACCACCATTTTGGGTCTTTCGTTTATATTTAATTATATGAGCTGTACCCTGTGAAAAGGCGGCTTAATGTATCTGCGGAAAAATATCGACCTGGGCAGAAACTTTTCGCTATTGATCAATTTTCTGTTTGTCAAAGGACCAATCTACCGTATGATTTAGTTGGTTATTGAAAAAAAGTAGGTCCAATGGGTGACGGAGATGCAGAGATGTATTAAGCCCCCTTTTGCCAGAGCTCGGCTCGTATGTCCATATGTGTTTTTATCGGAACTCTCTCCCCTGAAGTGCTCGGTATATGACACGGTCACACGGAACCTTAGTTTAACTCTTTCCCAAACAATCCCTGGTTTTTACGGGTCTAAAATAGTAACCTTTTGAAAACATTGTGGGAAAAGGAGAAAATGCTGGTAACCAGCATTTTCTCCTTTTCCCACAATGTTTTCTACCCTATCATAGACAAAAATCATCTTTTCAGCAAGAGTTGAATTGTCATCTGCAAATGCTTTCAATTTGGTCTAGTCCAAAAGTTTGTCGTTCGGGAAAGGGTTAACGTCTCATCCGAAAGGTTTCTAGTAATTTTAGATATTGGGCTCGAACCCACACCCTCAACTGACCCAATACTTCACGTTTACTAGTCCTACGCTGTACCACTTGAGCTATGTACGCTTGACAAATCAATTTTTCAAGCCAGCATCTCTAAATAAATGAGACTTCACCGCGCTAACATACGGTACAAAGAGAGAGAAAGCTATTTTGGGGTGACTTTTGTGACATTCTATGACGGAAATAGGGAATGCGAACACACAAAAAAAAAAATGACACACACACACAAAAAAAAATTTCACATTTGTCTTAAGTAAAAATTTTACTATTTTTTTTTCGCTGTAAAATAGACACACTTGACTTTTTTCGAGAATGAATAATAGCATTACATTTACACGGCAAAAGAGTCTTTTTGCGGTAGTGTTTCGAATAATTAGACAGATGGTGTTGATCCAAATTCAGATGTTCTGTGCAAACTGATCTTGATCCATACCATTCGCCAAATCTCAATTAGGTCAGGCTGACCTGGGTCGATATTTTTTCGCAGATGCATTAAAACACCCCCCCCCCCCCCCTTTTCAAAGAAGACGGCTTATTTGTATATGAGGCAGTGGAGTAGAAGGAATGAACACGTAATCAGGTAATACCCTACCCCAAATCTATAACAAAAAAGAAGTTGGCAGGGGACGAATTTGATTTAACCCTATACCAAGAAATCCCAAATTTTAGCGACCCTGAATAAGAAGACTTGAAAAAGCATCATGGGAAATGGATAAAATGCTCATATCAAGCACTTTTCTCCTTTTTTTCCAGCACTTTTCTATCCTTTCAAGAGCATGTTGCATACTAGTAATTTGAGTCACATGTATGTTGTCGTCTGCAAATGCTTTCAATTTCGAAAAGCCAAAAATTTTGTTGTTTGGTAAAAATATATACATGTACTAGTAGTGGTTATAAAGAACACTTAGTTATGTATGTGTGCACGTGTACCTTAATGTCTGATAGGTTAAAGGTGGCCTTTCAGATTTTGAGACAAAAATTTCACAAAAATACAAAAAAAATCATCCTTATACTCCCCAAGTCTTACAATTTCCATTCATAAAACCCCAGTAGTCGAAAACCATCCGACAACAAGAGAAATTAGAGATTTCCTACGGCCCATGTCGACACCGAGGGGAAACACAGTCTATTTTTACAAAAAGCAACTCGCTCATTTAAATACCGGAAATACATATAGAGAAAACTTCAAAATTAGCGTCCGAAGAAGATAACGTTACATGTATTATGAAAAAATAATTACATGTTTGTTATAATATGGAATTTAAGCGTCATAAGTTACATGCCAGTCATTCCAAGAATGTTTTTTTTTTTTTGGCGCGAAACCTAAAAATAGCTTAAGAGGCTACATAGCCTTTTACGCAGGAATACCATCCTTTTTTTTGTAATTTTATGATTCTTAATTATTGATGATTTGTATCGGCTTTTTTTTTTCATATGAATTTCAGTGAAGTATATATTTTTTAATTTGGTGTGATGTAAGAATTCTAAATAACCGCCTTTAATGCAAACGAATAGTTTGTTCGAAGAAAGGACGAATTAACTGTTTTGAGTATTTTTCCTGTAGCAAAATTGTTTTCAAAACCTTTTTAACCCATTACCATTCCCCACTTTGGACGCCCCTGAGAAAGAAGCCTTTAGAAAACATTGTAGGAGAAAATGATGGTAACCAGCATTTTTTCCTTTTCCCACAATGTTTTCTCCTCTTCACAAAACAAATTTCAAATTTTCAGTCACTTTTATTTTGTCGTCTGCAAATGCTTTCGATTTGAACCAGTCTATAAATTTGTCGTTTGGTAATGAGTTAAAGTTGTCTACTACTTAACTCCAAAAGTCGTGTGTCGGTGGTCGTCGCTCATTCGGTACAATGTCTCAAGTATTGTTAAAGCGCATCTGTCACCGAGACATCTCCATCTACCACCATGGTTATTCAGGCCTACATAAGAGCTTCGTTTACCTTGTTAGAGTGGGTGCATGTACTACTATAATTTTCAAGAACTATTTATATGTGAGTATTTAACTAATGTACTTCATACATATATACATGCGTGCACACACACACACACACACACACACACACACACACACACACCCCACACACACACCCCTGGCACAAATGTGTATGTTATAATGAAGGATTGTTTACTTCAATTTAATAGTTGTTGTTGTTGTAATTACTGCTATCAACTTTATTTTCGAAGTGAAACATTTAGACAAATCTTTCTAGCATCAGTAAATCTGGAACAAGCCCCTTTTTTTTAAAAAACAATCTTCATCGAAACACGCATTTTATATTTTCCCGAAATGGTATCTACTCCTTCGGACACAAATCCCATCATTTTAGGCACATATGGTTTTTCGTCGACAAATGCTTCCAATTTCAATAAAGCTAAAGTTTCGTCACCGAGTGAAAGTTATGCTATGCAAGACGCAAGGAAAGCACAATGTAAAGTGTTTTAAGACCTCACTGTATATCAAAGCTTGACAGAAGACGTCTATAACCAACGTAAAACTAAAAACCTATCCGACTTTTATATTTTGGTAACTGGTGATGCGCGCAAATTGTCGTGTAAATAATATGTAGATCTAGGACCAGTCTAGGGATAGAGACAGAAGCTTTTTTAATCCTAATATTCAAGTAGATTAATATACTGTAATAAATGCCATATAAATTACTTGTGATAGTACATTCTTGCTCAGATAAGCTCTGTTTACGTCCCTTAGAGAGAGAAAAAAAAATGTTGAAAATAATGCGACAACATAAACAAACCATGCGATCTTTTTTTTTTAAAAAAAGAAAACAGGTAGACTCTGGAATGTAGACGTACTTCTAATTGAGTACTGAATGTTGTTTGTTGTTCATTATTATATTGCCTTTTTTTCCACATTGTTTTCAAATTATTGAACAGGTTTTTTTTTTTTAAAGATAAGATCCTAATCCAACTGTAAAATAGCAGAATCTGCATAATATCCATATATACATATCAACATTTTTGTACTAATTGCCATTACTATTTATTCGTAATAATACCAAACTTTGACGCACGTCAAACCACAGGCCTTTGAATTTCCACTCATCCATCCCAGAATAATAAAATTTCCCTTGGTCGATCTTTGCATCGCCTGTATGTTTTACAGAATCGTGAAATTTTCAACACCGTTACTATATATAGCACAGTGGCAACTGCTTCTTTGCTGTATATAATAAAGACAAGTTGTCTTATTATATTATAATAAAGAGGGAATCACCAATGTGCTATTTGTAGTAACGGTGTCCGATAAAAGAAATTATTCTTTAATCCCTTGATAGAACAATGAAAAACTCTTTATCCCGTGATAGACCAATGGAATTTCAGAGGCCTGAGGTCAAACGCAAGTTTACAAAGCTACGCCGAAAAAAATCGTTGTATTCAGCATTTCCTCCTCTCCACAGAAAGCCCTTCTATTTTAGAGAAAAATCAAATCGTTTTAGTAAAATGTTTACAAATGCTTTCGGAAATGGTGAAAGACTCAAATGTATGTAACTCTTTTTATTTTCTAAATCAATCAGTCGGCGTCAGAAATATCCTCTCATTTTTCTCTTAACCCATTATCACACAATCCCTACTTTTGACGACACTGACAAAGAAGACTTCAGAAAACATTGTGGGAAAAGGAGAAAATGCTGGTAACCAGCATTTTCTCCTTTTCCCACAATATTTTCTACCCTTCAAAACAAATTTCAAATTTTCAGTCACTTTTATTTTGTCGTCTGCAAATCCTTTCGATTTAGTTAAAAACCTTAATTTTTCTCGTTTCATAATGAGTCAAAGAGCCAGGAAAATATTGGATAGGTTTCGTCCTGTATCCTGCACTATCTTTCGTAATATATCATGAAATACTGATACTGGCCTTACTGGGGCGTCGCCCATACTAGCAACCGGTGGAGATAATAAATAAACGTGGGGGGGGGGGGGGATGAAAAACAGTTAATCTATAATTTCATATCAAATAATTAAGTCTAGAGCTTAAGAAAGACCTTAATCCTTGGAAAACATTACAACCACTTAGGTCATGGTCCATATTTAACTCTTTACCAGACGACAAAACTTTACACTTGTCCAAACTTAAAAAATATGCAGAAAGCAAATTTGATGTGGCACACATGATTCGGAGTCGGATTTCACAGTGTAGAAAATATTAGCAGAAAATGAGAAAATGTTGGTTACCGACATTTTCTTATTTTCTAACAATGTTTATAAAAGTTTCCTCCTTCAGGGTAATTAGACTACACGTGACCATTTAGTAAAGGGTAAACAATGTGCTGGGAGACACCAAAACAAAAATACATGCAAATCATTTGTGATGCTATAGGAGAACGACGTTACTGTGTCACTTGGTAATGGTTATTCCAGCCGGTGTAATATAGAGAAATGACCCTCCCCTACAAAACATCTTCGCCAGCCAAGTTTACAATCACTACGTGGATCTTACCTTGGCGGATTGAGCTTGATTTTTACAACTCCCCCGATACGCCTTTTCATTGGATGCAGCCAGCTCTAGCTGCAACGAATGAAATCGGTCGTAGCATTTCATCTTTGATAAAAATAGAACACGGTCTCTTCTTTTCGAATAATAGGTAAAACATGGAAAGCCACGTGGATGTCTGCTTATCGCTTCATGTGTATTCGTAAGAGGTTTGTGAAACGATATTTCAGTTGCTTTTATAAACATGATGTAAAGGGGAGTAATAACCAGCATCCAACAGAGGGCGCATCACAGGAATCTCGAAATCGGGCTCAATCAGCCAAGGTAAGATCCACGTAGTGATCGTAAACTTGGCTCGCGAAGATGCTACAAAATGACCCATGGCTCATTCTCTACGTAGAGGAATGACCCAAGTCATTCCTCTACGTAGTGAAATGGCCTATGAGGTCATTTCTCTACATAGAATAATGACTCGGGTCCCTCTGCAGGGAAAGGTCATTTCTCTGCATTACACCGGCACAAATATACGAGTTAAACCTTAAACAAATGGTCATATTCTTCCGAAAATTCCTAAATATGTATACATATGAGGTATTCCTATGACATGGAAACTTAATGTGTCTGGAAAAAGTATCGACACAGGTCATAATGGTATCGAAACTTTTTTTTACATTTGGTAAACTTTCGGCGTGTAACAGGAACATTTTATTCCATGATTCAGTAAGCTTTTATAAGAAAGGGATATTATGGATCTATAATACTGTGATGACTTGCTGGGCAGCATGCACTACGGATAGGTATTGACCCATTACCACACAATCCCTACTTTTAACGCCCCTGAGAAAGAAGCCTTTAGAAAACATTGTGGGAAAAGGAGAAAATGCTGGTAACCAGCATTTTCTCCTTTCCCCACAATATTTTCTACCCTTTAAAAAACAAATTTCAAATTTTCAGTCACTTTTATTTCGTCGTCTGCAAATGCTTTCAATATGGACCAGTCTAAAATATTGTCGTTTGGTAATGAGTTAAACCCCGTTTTCACAATGAATGCTCTCATACAATAATGCCAACATTTATTTTGTGCGTTGTCTGCGCATGTCATATTCTTCGACGACTCGACCTGTCTGCTGTGGTGCATCACTAACACCTGCACAGGACAATATTAATACGCTGGACAATATTAATACGCTGCTAATAAAGTAGTAATGGAGAAAATGACTATTAATATTGCATATGTGGAAAAAATGTAGCCTGTTTTTCGCTCCAAATATCTTGAAAATCTAATATTTTTTTAACTTAGTTAATTAAAGATAGAGAAATAGTTTTCACAAATACTCTTGTTTTACGGAAGATCTTTGAAATACAGTGTCTATATATAGACTTTGGGGAAATCATGAATCGTGCAGGGTTTTTCCACAGACTTGTCTATAAGAAGTGTATGGGCTTTAACCGAAGCTATTACCGAAGCCTGAAGGGGCTGTTTTTATATAAATGGCCGGTGCTTAGGTTTTACATTTGATAAACTTTCGGCGTGTAACAGGAACATTTTATTCCATGATTCAGTAAGCTTTTATAAGAAAGGGATATTATGGATCTATAATACTGTGATGACTTGCTGGGCAGCATGCACTACGGATAGGTATTGACCCATTACCACACAATCCCTACTTTTAACGCCCCTGAGAAAGAAGCCTTTAGAAAACATTGTGGAAAAAGGAGAAAATGCTGGTAACCAGCATTTTCTCCTTTTCCCACAATGTTTTCTACCCTTCACAAAACAAATTTCAAATTTTCAGTCACTTTTATTTTGTCATCTGCAAATCCTTTCAATATGGACCAGTCTAAAGTATTGTCGTTTGGTAATGAATTAAACCCCGTTTTCACAATGAATGCTCTCATACAATAATGCCAACATTTTATTTTGTCCGTTGTCTGCGCATGTCATATTCTTCGACGACTCGACCTGTCTGCTGTGGTGCATCACTAACACCTGCACAGGACAATATTATTGCGCTGCTAATAAAGTAGCAATGGAGAAAATGACTATTAATATTGCATATGTGGAAAAAATGTAGCCTTTTTTCGCTCCAAATATCTTGAAAATCTAATATTTTTTTAACTTAGTTAATTAAAGATAGAGAAATAGTTTTCACAAATACTCTTGTTTTACGGAAGATCTTTGAAATACAGTGTCTATATATAGACTTTGGGGAAATCATGAATCGTGCAGGGTTTTTCCACAGACTTGTCTATAAGAAGTGTATGGGCTTTAACCGAAGCTATTACCGAAGCCTGAAGGGGCTGTTTTTATATAAATGGCCGGTGCTTAGGTTTTACATTTGATAAACTTTCGGCGTGTAACAGGAACATTTTATTCCATGATTCAGTAAGCTTTTATAAGAAAGGGATATTATGGATCTATAATACTGTGATGACTTGCTGGGCAGCATGCACTACGGATAGGTATTGACCCATTACCACACAATCCCTACTTTTAACGCCCCTGAGAAAGAAGCCTTTAGAAAACATTGTGGGAAAAGGAGAAAATGCTGGTAACCAGCATTTTCTCCTTTCCCACAATGTTTTCTTCCCTTCACAAAACAAATTTCAAATTTTCAGTCACTTTTAGTTTGTCGTCTGCAAATGTTTTCAATATGGACCAGTCTAAAATATTGTCGTTTGGTAATGAGTTAAACCCCGTTTTCACAATGAATGCTCTCATACATTAATGCCAACATTTATTTTGTGCGTTGTCTGCGCATGTCATATTCTTCGACGACTCGACCTGTCTGCTATGATGCATCACTAACACCTGCACAGGACAATATTAATACGCTGCTAATAAAGTAGCAATGGAGAAAATGACTATTAATATTGCATATGTGGAAAAAATGTAGCCTGTTTTTCGCTCCAAATATCTTGAAAATCTAATTTTTTTTTTTTAACTTAGTTAATTAAAGATAGAGAAATAGTTTTCACAAATACTCTTGTTTTACGGTAGATCTTTGAAATACAGTGTCTATATATAGACTTTGGGGAAATCATGAATCGTGCAGGGTTTTTCCACAGACTTGTCTATAAGAAGTGTATGGGCTTTAACCGAAGCTATTACCGAAGCCTGAAGGGGCTGTTTTTATATAAATGGCCGGTGCTTAGGTTGCATGTTAGCTGCCAATATCTGAATGAATCGTACTACGTAGCTTTTAAGTAAGCGTCGATTTTAAATTTCAGATTTACCGTTAATCTTTTGAAAATTAGTACGTTCTGCACCCAGAATGCCAAAATCAGTTCAAAAATGCAATCTAGCGGAATATTATGCATAATATTACGCATTTTCTTTGTTATTTTGGATTTCTTGTGTGTATAAGCGACACAATATGAACGTTACAGTATATGAGCTAGGAGACACATATATAAGGTGTACAGGACTATTTGTTTTGGCTGTCAAGTCCCTGTCACTTGTGAGGCTGACGTTCGTCTAACGTAAATTATGTGTTCCATTAACACAAAAAGACTGTACTTAGTGTGCACTAAACGTATCTCTTTACCAAACAGTCCCAAGTTCATAACGACCCTAACACAGAAACAAGCTTTTGAAAACATTGTTGGGAGTGATGAAATAATGGTGAGATCTACCATCATTTTATCCTTTTGTGATATTGTTTTCTACCATATTAAGCAAAAATTACACCCTCCTACACTTACCAATTTTGTCCTCCGTGCAACGACTTTCATTTTGAACTGAACTGATATTTGACGTCTGGTAAAGGATTAAATTGTTCAGTACTCGACGAAAACGGACAAAGATTAATGATCATGCAGGACATTCGTAATCTTCATGGCCTGCACTTGTGTAGTGTAGACTCGAGAGTAACGAACCAAATGATGCAAAATGGTGGCAACTTTTGATCTAGTTTTACAATACATGTACATTTATCTGTCAGCGACTGAAACTTTGACAGGTTGTACCGTAATTCATAGCATCCATACTTCTAAAAGGTGTAAATTAAAATTGTCTGCATTTTGACTCTCCTGAGGTTTATTATTTTCGAGCAATTCTCCGGCTCAAAGGGGCTTAATGTAGCTCCATGACACATGGAAACAAACAAGCCACCAAATACTGATGGTTCTATTTTAGCATTTTTTGACCCATCTCCAGACGACAAAATTTTATACTGGTCCAAATTCAAAGCATTTGCAGACGACAAAATAAAAGTGACTGAAAATTTGAAATTTGTTCTGTGAAGGGTAGAAAGCATTGTGGGAAAAGGAGAAAATGCACCAGCATTTTCTCCTTTTCCCACAATGTTTTATAAAGGCTTCTTTCTCAGGGTCGTCAAAAGTAGGGATTGTGTGGTAATGGGTTAAACTGATTTAATCATAACGTAGACTGGTCTATGGACATACAGAAAATTGACTTAAATGGAAAAGTTTCGGCCCAGGTCAGCCTGTGCGGACTGCGCAGGCTGACCAGAGTCGATGCTTGTGGCAGATGCATCAAGACCCCTTTTCGCAGCTCATGGCTCTTTTATTTTTGATCTCTGGTGTGCTTTAATTCTTTTTCTGATACGACAAAATGATACAAATGTCCAAATTGAAAGCAGTTGTAGACGACGATTTAAATATGATTAAATCGATGGAACTTGTCTTTGATAGGATAGAAAACATTGCGGGGGAAATAGGAGAAAATGCTGGCTACCACCATTTTCCTGTTCCCAAAATGTTTTCAAAGGGCTTTTTCAAAGGGGCGTTAAAACTCGGCACTTTTTAATAACGGGTCTAGTGATACTGTACATTTGGCAATAAGGTGTCCGTGGTCGTGAGGTAGAGCATCGGTCTCGTTACCGCAAGGTTCCCCGGGAACGGGTGTCAACTTTGGGGATTTTTCATTGGCCCACACATTCGGTGCGAGTTCTAGTGTAGTTCCGAGAAAGCAGAACCGAGAGAGATTAGTATAAGTTGTAAGAACTTATTTCTCAATCCATGTAAAATAGATATGTTTAACCCTTTCCCAAACAAGCACTGGTGTTTACGTGTCTGCAGTAAAGGTCTTTTGAAAACACTGTGGGAAAAGGAAAAATTGCTCGTAACGAGCAATTTTTCCTTTTCCCACCGTGTTTTCTTCCCTTTTTGAGAACTTTCTACCATTTTCTCCAAATCTAGAATTGTCATCGGCAAACTCTTTCGGTTTGGAAGGGTCTAAAATTTGTCGTTTGGGAAAGGGTTAAACTAAACTAGGAACGAAGATTAATGGCCATGAAGGCACTAATTTGCATTACCTGCACTTGTTCAAAATTAATCTTTAAACTTTTATACAGCCGGAGATGATTTCGTGTCTCGTCTTAATCAAAGTCAAATTATAAACAGAGCAGTCCGATCTGATCTAGCCTGATCATTGATTTCCATTGTCGCTTCTTTATAAAAAAAAAAGCGCGGCAAAGCAAGCCCTGAAAACGATTAGGTTGGATATTTTGGACCAGTTAGAATATTCGTTTCATTAATTTAGCATTGAAAATGTGGAAATTTTAACCGCATTCTAGCTTAAAATTCTTAACATACCATGAAAGTAGGTCAGACAAGATTTTTTTGTAAAATTTTCGAAATTAAAGATATACGGAATCTTTCTGTCGCCATCGACTTTATACGATTCTGCCCAAAATATCACGTGATCTATACTTATACTTTGGCTAAGGACAGATATTAAATGGTTCTTTTCAACTCTAATTTGAAATCAGGATGTGTGTTGGCTGTACAGAAAAACTGAATGAAGACATTTCTCTGTACGACAAGAAAGAAATATGGGCACAGGACAAACTGCTTGTTTAAAGCATTTACTCTTTTTTACATTGCCAATGTCAAAGGATGGCTGTACACAGGTGAATATCCCAGCCATCCTATATCTAAAAAAAAATACAATGTCAATGAGTCACGCTCTGTGAAAAAAGGAGTTTAGAGCATCTGCAACAACGTATAGACCGCGCAGGCCATCATAGGTCGAACTTTTTGTTTTCTGTAAACTTTCAACGTGTCCAAGGACGGGTCTTCCTCGTATTTTAGTCGGTTATTTAACAAAATGGATTATACTAATTGGTTTGTAACACGCCCAACAGAGCATTCAGACATTTGCGTAAAATGTCGTCTCGGATTAGCCTGCGCAGTCCGCGCAGGCTACTCCGAGACGACACTTTACGACTACATTTAGATTTTGTGCTACAGTAGGCTTGTGCAAAACAGCAAATTACATAGAAATGGAAATTGTCGTCTTGGGTTGGCCTGCGCGGACTGCGCAGGCTGATCCGAGACTGCACTTTACACCAATGTCCGAATGCCCCTTTTCACGTGTTGCAAGTCATATGGATCCCTAATTAACTGATTCCTTGTTTGGTATAATGCACCACAATTTTTGTTTGGAGTGCCCTAACTATAAATGGTGGATAGGATTTCAATATTTGTTGGGGGTGACCTGACTATAAATGGGGGACAGGATTTCAATTTTTGCCGGGGGTCCTTCGACCATAAATGGCGGATAGGATTTCAATTGTGTTGGGAGTAACCTGCACATAAATCGGGGATGGGATTTCGATATTTGTTGGGGGTCCCCTGACCATAAATGGGGGGATGGAATTTTGACATTTGTTGGGGGTGCCCAGGCCATAAATGGGGGACCTTTTTTTCAAACAAACTGTGCGCATTTGCGTATTTGAAAAAAAAAAAACAGTACTTGAGAAGAGAGGTCTCTGTTCTGAATCAAAGAACTGAAATCACCGTAAAATTGAGCGCAATACACAGTTAAAAACTATCGTTATCGTTTCATACAGAGTCCAAGAAACAAGATATGTTTATCAACCTGGGTCCGTATTCACCAACCATTCTTAAGAACGTTCTTTGTCTTATTCTTCAAGATTTCCGTACTCTGAAAGTAACAGAACATCTGACTAGCTAAACCAAATGGTTTAGCCAATCAGAAGTTCTGTTACTTTCACAGTGATGAAATTTTGAAGAATAAGACTGAGAATGTTCTAAAGAATGGTTTTTGGTGAATACGGACCCTGGTCTTCTAGATGAAGGAAAGAAATGTTCTCTGGAAAAATAATATTGCAGCAATTACAATAAATTATTGTTCGCACGGATTCTCCGATCCAGGTTCTATTTCGAATTTAGTTACCCTTTAGCATACATTTTAACTACCCTGAAAAGGAAGGCATTTGAAGACGCTGTTGGTTTCCAGCATTTTCTTCTTTTTCCACAATGGTATCTACCCTATCAAAGACAGAAACCATTATTTGATCTACAACATTATTGTTTTGTCTGCAGATTTAAATTTTGTTTTGTCCAAAACTTTTTCGTTTGGTCAAGTGTCAAAATCTTTTACTCTAATCGTGGCATGTTTAATGTATCTATATTTCAATAGATCTTCTTCTTTCATGGTGTCTTGATTAGGACAGGTCTTTCATCAATTATTATAAATATTATTTTACATTCAAATTCATAAAAATCCACCTGATTGGCTTAGACAGAACGTATCAGCCTATCAGGTGGCCATTCTTGGAGTTTAGAATAGGACCTTAATTTACAATTGTAGTTGACTACGGCTCTAGACTTAGAATACAGTCATGCATTTCACATGACATTGTGTTACAAAAAAATAGGATCTGTCTCGTGAGTGTTCTGAAATAAAAAATGGTCTAATTAACTTGCTAATTAATGCAAAATTTACAGAGTGAGTCTATAGAAACACCATATCTGGCTGTCAATTTTATTGCTTCAAACATGGGTTTGTAAAGCGCATTTTTTGTATCGGTGAAAGCAGGGAGTTTTAATCTTTTAACTACTGCTCCCGGAATTTTAAATCAATTTTGTTCAGGGAAATAATCTATACATGTAGTTGTCTACTTCATACACCGTTAGGGCTTTTGTTCCGCATATATACTGGTAAGCCTTACATTTGCTATCCATTTCCATCCATTAGGTTCGGTTCCCTTTTGTAGCACTGGTCATACAGGGGGTGTCCTCGGGTAAAACATGACTGGCTAGCATGCAGTTCTATAGAAACCAAGGAAACATTTAAGATGTTATTTGTTGTGCGGTCAAGTGGCTGAGGACTTGGAAACTTGTTCACGGCTGTGGTGAATCATGTCGCCCCGTGTCGAAGGCGAGGTGGCGACATGATTCAACACAACCATGAACTAGTTTCTAAGTCTCCTGCCACCTGACCATACAACTGATTATTGTACTGCAAAGTTTTACCCTTTCAAAGCGCGTTCAGCGAATTTTTCCTGTATTATGATCTCACGAATCGAGTGCGCTGACGAAATATAAATCCCCTTCTGAGTGCCCCTATTCAATGAAAACTGGCGTCACTAGAAACTGACGTCACTAAAATGCAGTGTTTGGTGCAAAAATGTGCAGTCTGGTGATCGATCGATCAGATGTTGTGTTGCATCTGTAGTGATGTTTACGGGGCACTCAAAGGGGAAACTGATTTTGCGTGGTTTTTGCCAGGGAACATTTGCTATATATGCTCCCGGCATGTTAACCAATCAGATCACGAGAAATTTCTTTGCAATATAATAAAGAATATTTAGTATCCTGTGACGATGTAGATTACATAGTAGACTATGAGCATTGTAGACTATGAGCATAGTAGACTACGAGCAACCTTTTTAATGATGTATCCTTTGTGTCAAGAATCAATCACTGTATCCACGACAAAAGCACAGATTTTAATTAGCAAACGTGTTTTGTTCATACATCAAAAAGCGGCACATGGCAAGTCTCGACCTGTCATTCACTGTCAATAATGTGTGTCAGTTTCCGAGGTTAAAGAATTATTTTTTAACTTTTATTGATCATATTTATGATCAAGAACCATCCAATAATGTGGGGGAAGTTCGAATGAAACATAATAAAGTGGCGCTCTTGTAAAAGGGTCTTAACCCATTACCAGATGACAACATTTTAGACTGGTCCAAATTGAAAGCATTTGCAGTCAACAAATTAAAAGTGACTGAAAATTTGAAATTTGTTTTGTGAAGGGTAGAAAACATTGTGGGAAAAGGAGAAAATGCTGGTTGCCAGCATTTTCTCCTTTTCCCACAATGTTTTCTGAAGGCTTCTTTCTCAGGGGCGTCAAAAGTAGGGATTGTGTGGTAATGGGTTAAATGTATCCCCATGTTGCATAATACAAAGCAAGCCACCACATTACTGTAGATGCAAGACATCCATTTTTTCTAATAACTGACTGAATCCTGAAGTAGAATGGTCTTTTGGCGTGCAAAGAAATAAATAAATGGACAATATCAATAAATATCGACCCAGGTCAGCCTGCGCGGACTGCGCAGGCTGACCTGAGTCGATATTTATTGCAGATGTATTAAACCCTCTATTCACAGTGTATGGTTTATTTGTTACGTGTTTTGTAAATGCAAAAAACAGTCCGCATACTGCCAGTCCCGACCTATCATTCACTGTCAAAAGTGTGAGCCTATTGGTTGAAGAAATATGTTGTTGTCTACATACTTATGTCTCATAACGGTTTTACTAATAGCTATAGTTTTTATTGACCACAATATTGTCGACAGTCATCCATTGCCATTGCATTCTACTGATCACGAGAAAAAGGGGTTTCATTAACCCTAGAACCGGAAGTTAACATTTGAGACTCACCCAAATTCAAAACGTTTGAAGAATTGAAAATCAAATGTGGATCAGACATTTTTTTTTTTTTTTTTTTTTGAAGTGTAAGAAAACATTGTCGGAAAAGGAGAAAACATTGTGGTAAAAGGGGGAAATGCTAGTAACCAGCATTTCCCCTTTTTACATAGTGTTTTCTACAGCTTTTGTCCTCAGTGTGGTTTTAACTTGGGATTGTTTGGTATAGGGTGAAATGAATAAAGTACTGTTCAAATGCAACTAAAACTGACTGGTGCTTATCCACCGAGTAGATGTCCAGATGCATGAGAACTTAAAGATACATTTCTACAGCACGGGGAGAAAACACAAAACTTTATAAAGTGCATAATGGTTCAGATATTGGTCAGCTGTGAGTACCAAAATAACCTGCTTGACTTGGTCGCTACGTAGATGTTACACGCCATCGTTGAAAAACGTGGGAAAAACACTTTTGAACAAAATGTGTTGGTAAACAACGTTTTCTCCTACTTCCAAAATGTTTTCTAACCACTCAAAACAAACCTCGTTAATTTGGCCACATGTTACCTATTGTCTGTAATTGCTTTCAATGTCGAAAAGGAAAAGATTTTGTTATCTGGTAAATAATTCATCCTTAAGATGGCAATTTTCAGATATAAGATCAGGCTGCACAAACTGCAATCTGATCTTTATCTACAATGTCCGATAAAGTGTCCATGTTTTCCATAAAAACCTTTGAACTATACATGTTCAGTTTTGTTTTTTCCGCCGGCTACAGAGTTTCATTTAACTCTTTACCACACAATCCCGACTTTTAACAATCCTGAGAAGGAAAGAAGCCTTTACAAAAACATTGTAGGAAAAGGAGAAAATGCTGGTAACCAGCATTTTGTCCTTTTCCCACAATATTTTCCATTCTTCCCAAGAAAAATTTCAACTTTTGAGTCATACTTACATTGTCGTCTACAAATGCTTTGAATTTGGACTGGTCTACAATTTCGTCGTTTGAAAAAGAGTTAAGTTATTTAGCAGGATAAAAATTAACCTGGCATTTCACAACAAAGAACAATTATGACTAGAGCACAACAAAACTTTATACAATTTGCACTTCGTGCTTGTAATTCTTTGGTATCTAATACATACTTTAAAAAAAGCCAATATGTATTTATGTTGCATTTTCAGTTTCGTTTTCAGTTTCGCCGTACTTATCCCGTAAAGAATGGGCTTTAAAATAAGGGGTGGAGTGGCTGGGTTCAAGTCCCCAGCTCGGTAAATTTCTGGCCCACGATTGATGAGAGTCATTACGACATGATTTATTTTTAGATAATCGCTGATCGATGTTTCATTTAAAGGATGAGAAAGGTGTCAGTGGCTTGGTAAGAATGCAGTGCGAAGTGCAGGTGCAACAAACTTCAGGAAAGTATAGATAAAAGTACAGGTCACCGCGCCATAAATGAATTAATGTTTAAATCGGTATGTAACTCTAAACATACAGATATTACCTATAAATTTCTCTCTCCAAGGTCATCCATACAAACATTCATCAGAATGACGTAAATGCTAATGTAATAAATTACTGATAAAAACTCATGAAAGTATGAATACTGGGGCTAACACAGCTGAAAGGTATGAAATGTAGAAGTGAAAGATGTTGGATTCATTTTATTTCCTCAGGATGAATGAGTAAGTTTTCATCTGTTTGGCTTGTCCTTCTCAGTCAAAATTTAGCAATCTCCAAGCTCTTATTATCAGGCATCACAGCTGATTCCGTGGCCGGAAGAGTTTGTAATTCCCGCCAAATGTCGTTATTTGTGGGAATGCCCATGAATGTATCTGAATTTACTTTTCCATTACTCACTTCCGACGTTATTGAGTTCTTTCTAAGTTGAAGTATGTCAGATTTCATACTTTCGTTTTGCGGTTCATTTTCTGGCTTGCCTTTGCGACAGTAAATTATGCACATAATCACAATAAATAGAATTAATGCTGCTGATATTGTACTTACAACAACCATAAGTTTATCCATAGAAATCACTTCCACATTACTTAAATTTTCAGTGGACAAAGTCTTTCCTTTGTCTTTTATTGTATCCTTCAACGTCCTTAAACTGCTCAAAATCTCAGTTAGTTCACCAGTCGATATTTCATCCCAGTCGAATCCGTCTAACTGACTGCTATCAAAAAGGCGACTGTCGTTTATTCTCTTGATAACTTCGAGAAGTCTTGTCCTTCGTCGCGATTCAAGTTCTTTTTTCTCTTCCGTTGAATGACTGCCTTCATTGACCTTATTGGTGCTACTCACAAGTACAACTGGTTCTGTAGATTCCGTTTGATTCTTCATCAGTGTAGTGTTCATTATCATTTCGGTTGTTGTTTCCATGCTCCCGTGTTGTTCGTCGGTTTTGAAGTCTTTCCAAGTTGCTTCTTTGTATGTCTGATTGATTATAACACTATTAGTTGTTGTACGAGGATTTTCTATCTCTGATGGAAATCCATTTGTTTCTGGACCGTGTCTCAAACCTATCTTTGTATATAGAATGTCCCTATAAAATGTATTTGGATCTGTCGTTTGATGTGTTGACAGGTCGACTGTCTTGGTTTTATGACCAGCAACGGTAGTTTCATCGACAGTTTCAGGGAAATCAGTAAGTCCTGCTTTGATGGCATTATCATTACTGTTAAATACTTCCCTAATCGTTGTCTTTGTTTGACTGACGTTAGGACTTACTGTTGTTTTCTTGAATGGTTCTGTTTTGGGTATCCGTTCAACTTGATTTGAAAAAGTAGCTTTCACGTCAGTAAACCAAGACGTGAATTCTTCCGGACTCATTTCATTATATGATTTATTACTTTGGTCGTTTCCAGCAAAAATATTAGAGGTAGTTGTATCATTTGTGGTCTGTAGGTTAGCTGGAGTTACAGTGTAAGGACGGTCTATGTATCCACTTTGAGATGTAAGTGTAGAATGGGTGATGTGTTGGTGTGCACTTGTCTTCGTAGAGTTTGTAACACTGTCAACCACATACTGAGAAATGACAACAATGAGCTGAAACAAAAAAAAATAATGATAATCTATGAATTCCTGATATTCGTTGACGAACATTAGAACGTTACAATGCGGGTTTCTTGTATTCACTTCTAATAAGATGTATAGATGTGACTACAAGAAGGAATTTAATCATATACTTGTCTAAACAATTTGGATTCCCATTCAGTTTGTCGTGTGCAAATGGTTTGATTTGTCCACAGTCAAAGGACTCGCATACGACAAATTAAATGGGGCTTGAAATTATTATTCCACATTGTGAGGGTAGAAACATAATGGGAAATATAAAAAATGATGGTTATCAACAATATTTCATTACCTGCAACGTTAAAAACATGAGATTTTGATTGTTAAATATTGTCCTAAAAAAACACGAAAGATTGTTGAAAACGGAGAAATTTATCACTTTTTAGAAATTCTAGATTTTTATAAACTCTTGGGCTGCTAAGCGCGAACCGTTGACCTTTTGCGGATAGTGTAGGTTCAAGATCAGACTGCACAGAACGTTCAATATGATCTAGAATCTACACTGTCCGACAAAGATACTCTTCTCCAAACAAAATAAGTTTGAAGTATCATTATATGGGTTGATACCATAGGCTTGAATGTTTTATTCAACCCTTTACCAAACAATCCCTGGTTTTTACGACCTTGGGAAAGAAGCATTTTGAAAACATTGTTGGAAAAGGAGAAAATGTTGGTAACCAGCATTTTTCTCCTTTTCCCACAATGTTTTCTACTCTGCTGGAAATAGATTTCGATTTTTGAATTATGTTTATTTTGTCGTCTGCAAGTGCTTTCAATTTGAAACAGTCTAAAATGTCGTTTGGTAATGAGTTAACCCATTACCACACAATCCCTACTTTTGACGCCCCTGAGAAAGAAGCCTTTTGAAAACACTGTGGGAAAAGGAGAAAATGCTGGTAACCAGCATTTTCTCCTTTTCCCACAGTGTTTTCTACCCTTCCCAGAACAAATTTCAATTTTTCAGTCGCCTTTATTTTGTCGTCTGCAAATGCTTTCAATTTGGACCGGTCTAAAATTTTCTCGTGTGGTAAAGAGTTAAGTGATATAGCAGGGTGAGGGTCAGGAAATAGTTGAAAGACGTTTCCCTGTGGTAATTCTAGAAGTAAGTGGTTTGTTTAAAGTGGCATGAATGGTAATGGTTGTCTACTCCCCTAAACTTCTTCCAGATTCGATTGTCATTGTTTTTTTTTAAGATAAAAAAAAAATTAAAAGATAGCACGTATTCGCGGTTTAGTGCTAGAATAATTAGAAATGTCTAGGTTAGCACTAGAGTTCCATAAAGTTTGAATGGCTAGGGTTCTGAGAAAGGAGAAGAACACAAAAGTAACGAGAAGAAGAAGAAGAAGAAGAAGAAGAGGAAGAGGAAGAGAAAGATTGGTATGATGATGAGGAGGACGAAAAGGAGGTGGTCAAAAAAAATAAGCATGCATATCCGAGCATTTATTTATTCATCCAAACCATTGTTGTCATCAAATTTCGGATTTGATATTATGGAGAAAAGATGCGCTGTACCGTTCATTCGAGGAAATGCTCGCCCGTTTAAAAAAAAAAAAAAAAAACGTTGCAATTTTATCAAGAAGAAGAAGTAGGATGGATACTTACAATGAAAAATTGTTTATGGTCCATTTATGGCAGAAATTATACACATCTAATGTTGGGGAAAAAAAGTAAATAGTGAATGTATCCAAACAATTGCCGCTTCCGTGAATCAAAATCGAACACAAAGCATTTTTTGCGACAAATTTCTCTTTAATAAATTTTTTCAGTGTTTTTTTTTTTTTTTTTTAGCCTGTAACTACAAACTAATAATAAACGTTAGAATTCCCGTATTAACAAATGAGATCATATTCTTAGGGATAAAATAAAGATAGTATTTCGAACGGGTTAATGAGTTTCCACGTTATGACGTCAGACGTTCTAGCCAATCAGAATCCTCATAACCGTGTCATCCACAATAACACATGAATGTCAATCAGTCAGCCAACACTTAACCTTTGTGTTTTTTGTGACAACATTATTTACTTGGGACACACAAAGACTATCACGATATATTAACTAATTTATCATCTGAATTAATCAAATTCTTACAACATGACCACCAATTCAACATCCAATGAAATCCTAGATTAGCTTTTCAAAACTTAATGTTTATTTTGTGTCGCTACTGCAGATTAGGCTGACTGCAGTTTGATCGTGGATCAAAAACTGGCCGCGATATTGAGATGCTACTGTCAAAAACGGTCTTGACATTACTGGTGTTTCGTATTCCTAACAGGACGGAGTATGTCCAAAAAAAAACAACACATTTTTATGTTTATTTGGCAATGTGATGATTTACACATAGATCCAGTTTTGACGATCGACATTGCAGACTCTTGGTCAAAGAGAGTCCTTGACGTGTAACCCAGAACAATAGACACATAACCAAAGAGTGAAGCATGAATTGCGTGATTCATTTCACTTTATTGCAGAAAGCGACATTCGCAAAAGTTTGACGAGCATTGTAAGGTTTGGGTTCCGTGCAACATCTTTCCCAATGACACACGCGACCAGTGTCGCCACCAAGGCTCGATCACAGGATTTTCTGGTTACCAGTTCAAGACCTTAACGAAGGAGGTTACCTCATTTCACAATAGTTAACCCTTAACACACCATTCACATGTGTAAATGGTTTTGCCAGCGTACACCAAGTTTGACCGGACTGAATTGCCCAAGAAGGGATTTATAGACATTTTTTTTTAGAAAAATAATAAATGATGGTCTGTTCTCAGTATTTTCTCCTTTATAAAGGGCAATTTTCTACCAGATCAAAGACAAAGAAAAAATAGTCATGAAAGAAAGGTGTGGAGAAATATCAAAAGAGAAAGGGAGAGAAATAGAAGGACGGTTCTACTTAGTCATGAGCGAAAGATATTGGCAAAAATCAAAAGAGAAAGGGAGAGAAATAGAAGGACCGTTCTTCTTTCTAAATTCATTCGCACTTGTATGTATATCTTTTTACACCTAAACTGGTAAATAAATCATACAGTGTTTTTTAAACAGCCTAATCATAACAGTTTAACAATTTTAACTAGAAAAAGGAACAAAACGCAATACTAGTACTTGCAAGTGTAGATCAAAGATCGGACCACATGATCTGGGTAGTATGATCTTGATCTATCCTGTTTGCACGAGTGCAGTTGGTAACGCATAGTGGCTAAATGGTTCGAAGCGTGATTGCTAATTGGTTCAAGATTTCTTTTATGGTCTATTATTTGCAGTTTATTTTTATCGGGCTTTCTTCCGAAACTGGTAACCATCCAAAATCTAAGACACGAATCATTCTGTCTACCCATCCGTCTGTGACTTTGCCTACCTTTCAAATTAACGAAATTTTACATTGTTGCGGTGAGTATTGTTGCCAAGAATAGCTGAATCTCACAACACACACATAAAATGGTTATTGGGTAAAAGTAATGCATCTTGGTTGGCGGTCTCTGGATTCAAAGGGAAATTACTCTTTAGATCTTGATATCTAATACTACAACACTCGAGTAAGGTATGCGGATTTATCTAACCTGAAAAAGAAATATTTAGCCTCGCGATCAAAGTTGAAAAATGTAAACAGTAATCTCTATATTATCCGTTACTGCTTATGTTATTACACAGTATGAAACTGTGTTTCACATTCTTTAATCTAGAAAGGTATTTGATTATCAGCAGTGCATGCCGTATATTCTTTCCAGCTAGGTATTACTAATACAGACACACATGCCTATGTGGCTTTAACAGATATACTTCATTACGGGCCTACTCTTATGTCCCTGGTACAATACAATATTTATACACGGTTGTGGTCATGTAAACGTTTACCCATGCAAACAGTCCATTGTTTTAGCTAACGTAGGAAATAAAGTTCCTAAAGAGTTTGTAGGAAAGTCAAACAATCGGCTAGTCACCTTAGAATCATGTGGATGCATATCACCGCTGATATGTAACGTACACTGTAGATAAAGATCAGCACGGCCCGTATTCACCAACCATTCTCAAGAACATCCTTTGTCTTATTCTACAGAATTTTCTACATTTGTAGGTAACACAACTTCTGATTGGCTAAACCATTCGATTTGGCCAATCATTGTCACTTACAAATGTAAAAAAAAATCTTAGAGTACAAGACTAAGAATATTCCCAAGAATGGTTCGTAAATACGGTTCCGGATTTCACATTTCATGCAACATGTGTTAGTTGTTCTAGTTCCAGGCTGTCCAGTATGTTGAGAGAGAGAGAGAGAGAGAGAGAGAGAGAGAGAGATAGATATGCACAGAATACGCAATATAGTACATGTACTTTAGTCTGTCCGGCTTGTTGAAAATGTCCGGTGTCATGTTTTCAAAACTCCCAGTGTTGAGTTCTTGGAAGACCACCACGGCGCTGTTTTATAACGTTACCAGCTGTACAGATATTTCACATTTTGAAACGATCGCACCAGTACGAAATTATTCGTTTTTTTTTCCGCGCTGTCTTCGTTTCAATCAACACTATCAAATTACGAAATTTTAGAACCTTTCAAGCATGTGGAGGTAACAAAATTCATGCGATTAAAAAAAGTAGTTTTGGGAAGAGTAGAAAACAATACCAGCATTTTCTCCTATTCCCGCAATGTTTTCAAAAAAGCTTCTTCCTCCGGGTCTTGAAAACCAGGGATTGTTTGATAAAAGGTTAGCTGATATGAACTTTATGTCAAGGGATCCAAACAGGTGTGACGAGTATCGATATAAAATCATGTACCTTTAACTCGAAACCCAACAGATAATGGGGTATGCAATGTTTGGGACAGTTTTGTAAGACCAGCCGATATAGCTCAGTAGGTAGAGCGTAGGACTTGTGAACACAATGTCCTACAGGTTGTGGGTTCGGATCCCCGGCTGGCCAACTAAAAATTACTAATAGTCTTTCGGATGAGACGTTAAACCGAGGTCCCGTGTGACGGTGCTGCACACCGAGCACATTAAAGAACCAGGCGGAATTCCCAGTAGTTTCGTCCTGTATCCTTGCACTATCCCCCGTAACAACTAACCGTCTTCTGGGGGCGTCGCTCAGATGGGCAACCGGTAGCGACGATAAATAAACGAAAATAAACAAAACAAAACAGTTTTGTAAACTATCTTTCGCTTTACAACCATGCTTTCAAGCTTATGCGTGTTGAGTCATAATCTGTATAATTTTTCCATATTCTATTTCTGTTGGACTGTCGAAGTTTTGTCGCAGGAGCTGATAAGTTTATCTGGCGTACACTGCTCACAAATTAACCCATTTTTAAGCTCTCGACCGAGTTGAGTATTCTTTAATTATCTGTTGTACATGAGTAGTTGATATTCATTCTGTACTTATATATAGAAACAAGACAATGAGACAGACCCCTCACGCAAATCTAAAACGTGACTCTTTTGTCAGATTAGTTTAACCTCTCACTCTGAAAGTTCCACTTTCCTGGCAATTTTGATCTCACAAGACATAACAGAAGTGAATAGAAAACGGTGCATGGTATGAATACTGAAAAACATATAGCAAATAACTGTTTTCTTACATCTTAATCCAATGACGGACAAGGTTACTTGGATATATATTTGGTATTTTCTATGGAACTCCGCCAAATATCAAAGAATGCCTTGCCAAGGTACTTCGTCAGGAAAAGGGGGCGTGGCATAATTTAAAATTGACCACTGATTACATTGTTTCGTCTGCTTTAGTAACACTTCGCGACTGAAAACGTTAGATATCCTTAAAATACTATGAGTTTCATTCATAACTTAAGACAATTTTGTGTAATTCGATAATAAACAGGTCTTGAACAGGGAAGAGGGTCTGTGAGAATCGGAGCTGTCAAAAACAAGTCTCGCTGCAGACGTGATATCGCGATACCCCACGAGATCTGGGTGCAGTAAAACATGGCAATGAACTACGACGGTATGAATGGAACTGATATGGACACTTCTGAGTCTAGAAAAAGACCTTTGGATACAGAATCTGAAAATGGGGTCACTAAGCGATCTAACCAAGGCGCAGGTTAGACCATATCATGAAAAATTGGTTTGCTTGCAAGGGGTAATTTTGCAATGACGTTTCCTGTTTTTCAATATGGCGACCAGATTTGCAACCGGTGTTTCTCTCGGTATCGCAAATAAAAAAAATGGAATATGACTAGTTTTAAAGTTTTGTGATGCAATTTGGCTGGAAAGTGATCACAGACAGCTCGATTTCCGGGATTGTCATAGGTTTGACTTTTTTCTTTAACTTTTCGCGTTTAAATTTGAGGTTGATCTGGTGACGTGTATTCCGTTTCCCTCGGCATCGATTTTCGTGTGGAGGCATGCAAACGTGAACATGTGCCAACATAGCTGAACTACCACCTATCGGGCAGATTGTTCCAATAGCGCTAATGCACACCTTTAGTCTGGAGTAACACTTGGTTGAGAACAGCTAGGTGTCTGCCTCTGTACACAGATAACGAGGGTTCATTGAAGGGGTCTTCTAACCTCAGTCGTAACTTTGACAGCAGGAGTGCAAGATGACACTAATTGACCTACATTCATGTTTTGCTAATGTTCAGGGAAATATGGTTGAATCACAAGATTACAGCAATTTTAGCATATGGAGAGGTATTTTTGGATTTCTATACACATAATTCTTCTTAACTTAAGCTGTATCATGAATTTTAACAGTTCGTTGAATTGTCTCACAAGTCAGCTTTAACTTTGACATTTTGTCATTGCTATGAATACACCCACATTGACATAACTCACATGACACCGGGAACATTTTCCCAAAGCATTTCATTTTAGCTAATGCAAGTAGAAAAACATTTCTTTCAATATTCAAAAAAGTTCATGTTTTTTTTTTGGCAATGTGGAATCAAGGTTGCTAAGATATTCTTGATATGTCTAACATATGGATCTATTAAGACAGGTCATGTGATTCAGTGTGTATATGTACATACAAATATGGCTGTATGCCTGTTGAAATAAAATTGCTGAGTGGATGATTTTTAAGTTCATCAGAGGATAAATTACTACTGACGGAGGAAATGATTTTCATAGGTGATCTATGTTTTTATTTACTTCTCGAAACAATTAATAGATTGAAATAATCTAAACTTTGACTTAGTCTCTGTTTTGTATTACTGTTTGGCTGGTTTGATCCTAGCAACCTATAGTTAGTCATATGGAAAATGTTAAAAAAGAAATTTAGTCATCATTGCACTTTCTCTGAATGGTATAGTTGACTATAGTTTAATTCTGCTCTGAGTTTTTCTTTGCCCTTCATAAGGTATGTTTGACCTTTTGGTTCTCAGTTGTATATTGTTGTGGTGGGGTAAGATTTCTGAAATTCAGTGAAAACTTTACATGTCACATTGCATCACATCATTACATTTATGGATATTGACGTGTATTTGGTGACTGTTCATCTGAACTTGAACAACAGTTCATTAGACATCATTGATTTTTTGTTGTCATTATTGAAAAACATGGATACCAGCTGACAAGATGGAGCAGCCTACATAATGGGATTACCTTTCACTCATCACAGGATGTCCATGCTCTCCTTAATTACCCCTTATATATTTACTCGCATTTTCATCATTATTTATTTTCTAGCTGAATCATGCATGATAAGATTGTCATTACCTTCATAATTGTCATTTAAATCTTTACTTTTCATCTTTTTTTTCCTCTCTGCTTAACCCCTCCTCTCTCTAGAACTTGGGATATGTCCTCGTAGATAAATAAGATTGTCACATTTAAATCATAGTCTTGTCCAAACTGAAATTTGCATTTGCAGATGACAATTTCATTGTGGCTCAAATGGTGTAATTTTTTCTTTGATAGAGTGGAAAACATTGAGGGTAAAGGGAAAATGCTGTTTTCTTCTTTTCCCACAATGTTTTCAACATACCTCTTTTCCAGGAGTGTCAAATGTCGGCATTGCGTGGTAAAGGGTTAATTGTTAAGGAATAAGGATATTAGGAGTCGAGAGGGTTAATCAGCATGTTCATAGAAAAAAACCAACAGTAGTTCTCATTCATTGCCAGGATAAGATTCATTCATTGCCAGGATAAGATTTGTGAGATTACCTCTTATGACAAAAAAAGTCCATTTTCTTTTGCTGTCTGAAGTTAACACCTTTATGAATGAGAGTGTTTGCTCGCAACTGTATTTTAACTGAATATTTCAGGAAGTTGTGTCATTTCTTTGGAAGAGAACTATAGGGAAGGGTTGCCTCAACATTTTCCACTTGATCCATTATTTTCTATGTATATCTGTGGTATGTTGAACACTCGCTGATATAATCAATGGGCTAGAATACATATACTGTACAAGAAACCAGCTGTGAATATGTATATTAGATGGCCCTTACTGAGGGCCCCATAATGAAAACTTCTGTGTTTCATGATCTATAGACCAAAGATTGAACTTCAAAGGCCAATGCACAATATTGATAACCCCGAGAAAAACTGCTTTTGATACCATCGTTGGGGAAGAAAGAAATGATGGAAACCAGCAATATCTTTGTTGAATGTTTTCTACCTTTTCACAGAGAAATCCAATTATTTTAGTTACATTTATATTTTTTTCTGCATCTACGTAACCCTTTACCATATAGTCAAATTTTAGACCTATCCAAATTAAAAGCATTTGCCGATGACAATTTCAGAGTGGCTCAAATAGTGCAGTTTTACTTTGATAGGGCAGAAAACTTTGTGGTTACCAGCATTTTCTCCTTTTCCCACAAAGTTTTCAAAAGGCTTTTTCCTCGGGTGTTATAAGTCATCATTGTGTGGTAAAGGGTTAAATTTTGATATTCATCCTTTTTGTCCTAGGCATTATTTTGCTTTCTTGGCAGAATATCTCTCCGTTTGATTAATTGTTTTTTTTCATAAATATTTCAAAAGATTGATGATTTTGTTTTTGAAACCCACATTTAGTTAAGAATAAGATGTCCTGGTAATTTAAACGTTTACATGTTAAAATTGTCCATAATGTTAATAAACAAGCAAGCCCGAAAGCGGGCTTTTGATAAAAAAAAGTTAAAACTATGAAGTCTATAATTTTGTAGCGTAGGAAATAGAGGATATTTTGCTTTTTTCGGTGTAAGATCGAAATTTATTTCATCGAGTGGACACCATCGGTAATATTTTCACGAGTGGCGCAGCCACGAGTGAAAATATAACCGATGGTGTTCACGAGATGAAATAAATTTCAATCTTTCACCGAAAAAAACAAATAGTCTATTTATTTTATGCTTTTAATCCTTTCTTAAAGGAGCTTTATCAAAATTCAGTAGTTCTTTTCCCTTATTCCCCGTGGCGTACCCCTCCCGCATAGCAACACTACGTCAAGCGCGTGAAATGTAAGGTATATGACGTCATATTTCCCATCTGGTTGTTAGGCACGCGCAATTTACCTAGGCAACAAGAACGTGAAAATCGGTATTTTCACTGGTGGTACCAGTGTAAGATCGAAAAATATTTTCACTGCTATTTCTCGATATCCTACCGGAAAGCATGAAATAAACTGTTCAACTGCCAAACACATGAATATCTCCAGCTGGTAGCAAGAACCAAGATGTTGCAGTTCCAAAGTTTTGTTCGCAAAATAGAACATCACTATGACAGACGTTTTAGATCAAAGATGAGACTGCATTTTCTATGCAGTGTGATCTTGATTCATCAGCTAAAGCAGATTGAGTCAAACTTAGCCGTGAAAAGGATTATGGTTTTATCTGTCAGCAAAGGTGGGGTCCAGGCTACACAGTTTATTTCTGGATTGTTTGTAGTGTTGCTTCTGGCAGTATAAAGGTCTGTTGTATTCATCCTGACTTTATACATGAATATATATCTACCTAACATTTCTTGATGTAAGAGGGCTGAAGGATGCAGTTACATGTAGCTTTTTGTCGTACCTCAAATTTTACACTTCAATGTCCAAATCTTAAACATTTGTAGACAACAAATTTGAAACTGGTAAAGTGAGCATGTTTCCAATGGGATTGAAAATATTGTGAGAAAAGGAGACAAGTATTTAAGTACACAGTATTTCTCCTTTTTCCAAAATGTTTTCCAAAGCTTCCTCCCTGAAGATCACTAGAGTCTGGGATTGTTTGTTGAAGGGTTGAGTCAATATGGCAGACATGATAGTGCAGGATATCGACTGAGTAGGAGGACTTTCAGTATAAGAAAGACTTTAGCCAGAGCTTTATGAAACACAGATAATTCAAGAAGCTCTAGATTTGATTGTAAAGCTCATGCCAAAATTAAAAAACATACAATTAGTCAGTCTCTGATAAGGTAGAAAATATCATCGGGAAAAATAGAAAATAATTGTTGTCACCATCATTCTGTCTTTTTCCTTCAATATTTTCATGAACTTTCATACTCAGGGTTATTAAAAGGTTGGATTGTGAGGCTAGGGATAATTCCTTATTTATCATACCTGGGCACATGTTCACCTCCCATTCTTAAGAATTTTTGTAAAGATTTTCTAAATTCGAAAGTAAATCAACTTATTATTGACTAAACCAAATGTTTGAGCCCATCAGAACAAAGTTGTGTTCCTTTCAAATGTAGAAAATTCTGCAGAATGAGACTAAGAATATTTTTGAAAATGGTTGATTAATATGCACCCTGGTCTTAGTTGTGAGTTTTAATGATCCTGAAGCAGAGGGCTTTTGAGAACATTGTGAAAAAGGCTACCAGCATTTTCTCCTATTCTCCTGTTGTTTTCTTTACTTTGAGAGACAAGTTTCATCAATTTGCCTGCAGTTGCTTTCTAAAATTCTACCAAGTAGTAAAGAATATAGTATAATAAAGACAAGCTGCTAACTTATTCCATTGGTATAACAATAAACCTTTGAAGTTTTGAAGCTTGTTCCAGTAAGGTAGCAATCTTTGGCATATTAGATTTATCTGATAGTGCACACCCTTGTCAAGAGTAATGGGGGAGAAATGTGAAAATGGCCAGGTATATGATGTGTATTGGATGATGATAGCATAACTGAACATACTGTGTAGGCTTACCCTTTACCAAACAATCTAGCATTGTAAAGACCTTTAACCCATTACCACACAATCCCTACTTTTGACGCCCCTGAGAAAGAAGCCTTTAGAAAACATTGTGGGAAAAGGAGAAAATGCTGGTAACCAGCATTTTCTCCGTTTCTCACAATATTTTCTACCTTTCACAAAACAAATTTCAAATTTTGGGTCACTTTTATTTTGTCGTCTACAAATGCTTTCGATTTGGGCAAGCCTAAAATATTGTTGTTTGGTAATGAGTTAAGGAGAGGGCAATTAAAAGCAATACAGGAAAAGTAGATAACGGTAGTTTATACCAGCATTTTCTCACATTGTCTTTAACGTTTCAAAAGACAATTTAGTAATAATAGCAATGTTGCCTACAGATGATTTTAATCTTTTGCCAAGCCATTAAGTTTTGGACAAGAATTTAGTGAAAGTGTTGGTGCTTTCTGTCTTTGAAAGGGTGACAAATTTTGTGGAAAATGGGGAAAAATGCTGGTAACTGTTTAACTTTAGCTGCAGACTCTTTGTTGTCTTACAAAAAGGAGACCCAATTAATGAGATTGTATGGAAAAAAATACATATAAAGGAAATGCATAATACATCCAATTTCTCTTGATCCCGTAGTGTTGATAAAAATATTTCATGCCAGGAATCTGAAATGTAATATTTGTAGATGAAGTGGACAAATATTCTAGAACAGTGCAAATTATTGACAGATCAATTGAAAGGGATAAGAAAATATCCAGACGCAAGTCTGGATATGATTGAAGAGTCCCTGGTTCATGAAAATTTTCCCCCCAACATATTTTCAAAAAGAGGGGGAATAATTGCTTAGAAAGTCTGCCTTTTTAGCTCACCTGAGCATGAAGTGCTCTGAGTGAGCTATTGTGATCGGTTATTGTCCGTCAGCCCATCTGTCTGTTCATCCGTTAACAATTTCCTTCTTGTGACAAACCATAAGGATGAGAGCATTCATATTTTGTTTGAAGCATCATTGGATGACCTCTTACCAAAATTGTTAAAATTATTCCCCTGCGGTCATATTTGGGCTTTGCCATAATGCTTTGTCATATTTTGGTCATATTTGGTATGTAGCATTATCTGATGATCCTCTACCAAAATTGTTAAAATTATCCTTCTGCGGTCGTACTTGGGCTCTGCCCAGGCAAACACTGTTTTACATAGAATCATAGAAGGAAATCTTTTAGGGCTAGAGCATTCATATTTTGCATGTAGCATCATCTGGTGACCCTTTATGACATTGTGCTCTGGGTGAGTTTTTCTGCAATTTGTTTCAATTTGGACCAGTCTAAAATTTTGTTGTCTGGCAATGGTTTAAACCACAAGTCAAGACACTGTGAAAAGAAAAATTAATGATAAGCAGCAGTTTTTAGCTCCACTGGCCAAAGACAAAGAAAATCTGTAAACATCTTCTTGTGACAAACCCCAGGGTATGCCTTACTTGAAAAGAATAGCCTGTCCTTGATAAATCATATAAGTTACAAATATACTCAGGTGAGCGATATAGGACCATCATGGTCTTTTTGTTTCAGTTTCATTCATAATGCCATTCAAAACAGAATGTCCTGCTCTAATGATCTGAATATGTGAGCAGGGATAAGTAGGACCTAATGACAGACAAATTAAGGTACAAGGCAAATGAAGAATACAGCTTCTGATGATTGATCTCAAAATTTGTTTGCATCGAACTGTCAAAAATGTGTTTGAATGCATCATGCTGTCATGCATTGCCATGTGCAAATGTCCACTGGTTTTGTGAATTAGGTGGATCAAGATCTGAGAAAGCAGAATGTGTAGTTTGAAATCAGGACTTATTGTGAATTCCATAATGCTTTCTCTAAGGTCTTTTTTTTCCCAGGGTCAATAAACCTTTACCAAATGGCAAATGTTTTAGACAGGTTAACACAATCCCTTGTTTTAACAACCCTGAAAAATAGAGCTTTTGAAAACAGAGTGGGTAAAGGAGAAAATCCTGGTAATTAGCATTTTCTTCTGTTCTCAGAATGTTTTGTACTCTCCAAAAAGCCCAAAGGCAACAACATCAATTAACTCAACCAAGTTTTTTGTCTACAAGTTCTTTCATTTTGGATTATTGTAAATTGTATTGTCTGGTGAAGAATTTGAAAAACAAGATACTTCGGTAAACGATTATGAGTTGATGATAGGAACGTTTCGTACATGGATGGCTTTTGAACAGCACTCACACACACATGTTCATAAACTGTGTATTTGATGATAGGCTGATGGCTGAATCTATATGAACTCGGTCTGGTATGAGATGATGACAAGATAATACACAGGTAGACATAAATGAGTACCATCTTGTGGACTGGCCAGTAAAACTCTAGCCTAGATCACAATAATGATCCCTTCATTGCCCGATTTGGAAATGTCTTACATGTATGGTAATTACATGTACATATTCTATTGTTTTCCTTCTCATGGCTCAAGCTTTAGAAAGGAAATTTCAGACTCGTCCATGTTGAAACAGGTTTAGAGTCAGCTCAGCCAGGGATCGTTAGCATCAGTTTGTAGCTTACAGGGCTTGTAGTCAAAGGGTCGCGAGGTGGGTTCCCAGCTTTACCATACTCTTTCTGTCAAATGATTGTTGTGACAGATTTGTTTCTCTCTAACAGCTGAACAATGTCTGCACCAACATTAATGTGGGAAAGCAGCCGGTGGCTTTGATATAATATGTTGTGTGTAATTGTGAGGTCAGCTTTTTAACCATAGGGTGCCGAGTCCAAAGAGGTGTCAACTTTGGAATTGTTCATTGGCCAACATGTTCAACATGAGTACTGGTGTAGTTCCAAGGTAGCAGAATTGGGAGAGATTAGTGTAAGGTTTAAGAATTTGGTTCAAAATGGATGTTAAGTGAACATTTAACTCATATAATATGCAACTCGGGTAAAATGGAGGTACAGTGTTTGCTTCCACTTGACAGAAATAGTTTTACAAAAAGTATTACAATATAAACACAATGAACACCTTTGCTTGATACCAGCATTTTATTTGTACTGAGTTTATGATTTCAAAATGATCGGTCTTTCTGTTTTCTTGGTGTTCTTTGTATGTCTAAACATATACCGTGGGTTTAATTGGCAGCCCCATATTAACCTTACCAGGACACACTTATCTCTTATATCAATGATTAGTTACATACATTGTTAAAACAATGGTCATTATCATTTAGTCAGCTGATGCTCGTTTATGGACCTGTAGGGCGACTCGAAACTGTTGGTATAATTCTTACAATTATTATCTGATCACATGGTCAGTATCTGGCCGATTGAATGTCTTGTTGTTAACATTAATTTTGTTATTGGAGAATCCTGGTCTTAGTTTGACTTGGCTATTATTTCCTGGTATCATTACTGTCTACCTCCTTAAAACAAATCTGTAGTAGGAAACTTCCATGTACAATATATATTATCAACATGCATAAGATTTAGCACATGGCTGTATATACATGTAGAAGTATCAATGTAATAAATTTTTTTCTGAGGTATTTCAATTACTTAACCCCTAACCACACAAACATGCATCTTATTTTTTTTTTCCACACTGTTTTCTACCCTTTCCATGAAAATTTCTTCATTTGGGTGACAGTGAGTTTGTTGTCTACAATTGTTTTGAATTTGGACTAGCGTAAAATTTTATTGTTTAAGAAGGAGTTAAACTTGGTTACATGTACATGGTAATTATGGTTGGAAAAATGGTTGTTGTTCTCACAGATAAAACACCAGGAAAGCGTAGATAGGACTCATAGGAGCACTTTTTGGGGACTTCATTTATCAGAAACACTGTTGAAAGTGATGCAAAATCAAATGAATTGTGTTGGGGTTAAATTTGCTGTAAGTTAAGTTCCCTACATCAGAACCAAAAAAGAGAAATGATAAATTGCTATAAACTTAATTGTCCATGAAATAAATAAGTAATGCAATAAACTTAAGTTCAAAAACAGGGCTTACCTTTTCAGTGACTGCATTTGTTAGCACTGCAGATTAAGATCAGATTGCAGAATGTGCAGTTTTATTCCAGTTCCATTCCCAGGGGTTTGTGGCTGATGTTCTGAGCAAAAAAGATTTTAAATTGGAATAGTTCAGTTGTATGAATGCCTGAAAGTATTCCTTCATTTGTAAAGTATTTGAAGGGTTAACCTTTTACAACACAATGAAGACTTTTAACATCCCTGAAAGAGATTGATTTTGAAAACATTGTCGGAAAAGGAGCAAATGCTGGTTACCAGCATTTTCTCCTTTTCCCACAATCTTTTCTACCCTATCAAAGAAACTTCATTTTATATGAGCCACATTGAAAGTGTCATCAGCAAATGCTTACAATTCGGGCGGGTCTAAAATCTTGTAGCTTTTAATTATGTGTTGAGCTGGTATGATATGAGCTGTTTTTAGCTTTCTCTTCCAGAAATAATGGAAAGCAATGTTTGAAAGAATAATTTGAGATGTTACCTGATACAGGTGCAAAATAGTTTGAAGATTTAACTCTTAGAGCACATATTATGGATGTTTTAGGTTGTTTGTGCTGATGTTATAAGTAACATGAAATTTCTGGAATGCCAATTTAGCTCAGTGGTTAGTGTATGTGACTTGTGACCTGGTTGTTTCTAGTTCAGTACCTGGTTGCCTCTTGCCTCGCATGCATGTGAGAAAAAACAGTCATCGACTTCTAAAGAAAGTTGGTTGAAGAAACTGGTGTTAGAAAACCAGGAAATACATGCACAGGTGATCTGAATGCTGTGACTGACTTTGGCTGCCAAAACACCCTGAAAGTCCTATATCAAGAACAAAAAAGTAAAATTCTTATAATGTGCAGTCTGATTTTCAATCTATACTGCACTTATTTCTTTCTAAACCATTGCAGAATAGTCTATTCTATTGGATGTGATGCTTTGTATCTAAACACTAAACATTTGTTCAGGATGGGTATTTGTTTTTGTTAGAGGAAGAGCTTGAAAAACTAAATGTTTTGTTATTCTTGATTCATATCAAAGATGCAGGTATGGCAATTTCAAAGGTGACTTTGACAGAGATTCCACAAACAGGCAGACAGTATAGTCTTAGATCAGAATGCATATTTTGTGCAGTCTGATCTTGATCTGTATTGTCTGCATAAGCATTTACATCCAGATTCAATGCTACAATGGATAATTCATCATCAGATTTGTACTTTACCTTAAAAAAGGTAGAGTTATATGTGTATGTCTCTTCCATACTTTTTAATTAGACAGTGTCTGGCCATCCCTTGAACATGTCTTTGTAAGTGCCTAAGAAATGTATGCATTCAATGACTGCCTACATGGGGATAGATAGACAAGACTATCTGCCTACATGTACATCTGTATTGAAATGCAATTCTGAGTCATACTTAGTCACAGATGTGAGGAGAGTGGTTCCCCTAACTTACATACTGCATAAAATCTACTGTGTAATTCCAGTATGAAGATCACAAACACACTTGAACATATTGATGAAATTTTTATGATTATTACTGGAGACTAGATTGCAGTAGCAATATTGGGATACACTGTATAACCCGTCTAAAAATGTATGGCATTCAGGATTTTGCCGTTTAGTTAATGATTATTTGCAGCTCTTCACAAGATGACAAAATGTTGGGCTTATCAAAATTTTATGCCTTTAGCAGGTAACAACATTAAATAAGATGTGTCTGAAATGGACAAATTGATTTTTGAAAGAGTAGAAACATGGAGTGTAATAGCAGTTTCCCCTTGTCTTATGATGTTTTCAGAAACTTTTTTTCCTGCAGGGTTTTTGAAACTCATGGTTAGTTAGTAAAGTGGTCAGTGGATTAGAGCTGGGTATCGCCAAGAAAAATGTATCGTGATACTATCGCGATATCAGACACAGTATCACGATACAATATCACGATACTTGGTTGGTTCAGATTTACTTAATGACAGCCTATTATAAGAGAAACTGTTTTCATGTGGTATGTGCAAACAAGCTTTTAATAGATAGATCTACAAGTTCACAGTTATAAGCTCTTCAATTTAGAACCTTTTTTCAAACTGTGCAAACACTTTTGGCAAAAGAAAGAAGCAGGTAAGCGAGATACATGTACCATCGAACTGTCGAATTCCTGTACAAAATCTATCAAATTGGTAGTGTTTGGCAATCAGGTTAAAATCACACATGATTATTGTTTTGTAATCCGAAGAGCCCATCAACTACTTATCAGTTGTACATTCGGTGTCTCCATTTAACTAAGAGTGCCTTTTTTTGCGTTAAATTCTGTTACAATTTGTCTTGTAATGATGTTGTGTTTTGTACTTCAAAATTCAACCGAAATGCACTACCATTTAGATTTTTTGCTTTATTCAATATCATTTATTTTGGTCCTCTAATTTTAATTTCCTAGCCAATTAAAAAAACTAGACATATTTCAAGCACATTCAGACGACTCCCCCCCCCCCCCCCCCCCTCCCATATCTTCATTTCCTAAAACTTTTTTTTCACTCATGAACAGAATTTTAGCTTCAACTTATTGTTTTATTCATTGGTTTGTGTAAATTCACTGTTTAACTTCATTATCAAAGACGAGAAAATAGTTTGAAGTCCCTCTGATCGGACGATGCCACGCTGATCATTGCAGTGTCATGGGTTTTCACGTTTTTTTGGCGATCTATGTTTTCGTGACAATTAATTTTTAAGTAGTGCTACATGATTAGACATCAGTTTCTCATTTTGAATGGCAGGTAACTTTGAAATCTGTCACTTATACAAGATAAGAGGATTAATATCTTTATTACGTTGTCATAAATGACTCGCCACCTTCATGATCATGCGTGTGTCCTTCGCATTTTATACTGATCGTGTTTAGCCCATATTTCTGCCGGATGCATGAAAGCTAGGTTATATGAAGCTCTAGACCACAACTTCATGCGTCATATTGACAATTAGGGAGATACTTTTCATTGTCACAGACATCGTTTCAAATTTCCCAGCATCAAAACCCACTCTACTGTCACCTTCGGAAGACAGTTGCCATTCCGCAGCTCATTCATTTGTTATTTAAAAAAAAAACAATTCAAACTGAGCCATCTTTCGCCAACAAATAATCAAATTGCAGCTAGTATTCGTCCGCAAAATCAAACGACCTTGTGAATGCTTTATTTTATTTATCAGTCCTTGTGCCAAAGATATTAAGGCGGCAAACCGATTAAAACACAACCACAACTTTTTGGACACGAACAATATAAAATCATATGATAAGGCTTAGAATGTTCCGAATTAGCATCTATATTTAAAACCGGGAAAACCCTGTGCTAGAGTAAGTGACTGTAAACATTTCGCTGCAAATTATTCCCCAAATTACAAAGTTTTATGAATGTCATTCTTTCTAGGACGAGTTTTTTTGTACGTTCTTGTATGTATAGCAGAGAAAATCTGTGCGTAATTTTCAATTTTATACATGATTCATGTACATTTATACGTGATCGCACACACTGTGCACATGACGTTAATGTATCGCCAAAAATCGATACAATGAGTTAGTATCGCGATATACTATCGCCAGCAAAAATATCACGATGCACCGATGCATCGATGATATCGCCCCAGCTCTACAGTGGATCTTATGTTTTATGAAAGTGTTGAAACATCTTGGAACCTGAGTTTTAAAAATTACACTGTTGCATCTTATTGGCCATGTTTCTCTAACCTATAGGGTTTATTGGGTTCCTGTATTGATGATAAATGAATAAGCACTGATCAGCCTGTATCGTTATTTTTGTTTACGATGTCGATATACTTACATTTTTCAAGGCTATAATAGGGACAAAATGATCTTTCGATTGTGCTTCCTTGGAACTACACCAGTACTCGCACCGAATGTGTGGGCCAATGAAAAATCCCAAAGTTGAAACCTGCTCCCGGGTATCAAACTCAGGACCTTATGGTTATGAGGCTAAAGCTCTACCTCACAGCCACGGACACCACACCTATACATCTGGTGAAAGTCTTAATAATTGCCATAATTTTACATGGTCAAAATGAAATTTATTTTATAAACAGGTTGTTTATTCAGTTGGATGCAACTGAAATTTTAAGTGCTGTATTAGAATGGTAATAGACTTGACATTGATAACAAAGTATGCAAACTCGCTTAAGGCAGACATGTGACAATAACTATCTTATATGGTCAAACTGATAACTGATATAGAGTGACTTCATGAGGTGAAAGAAAACTAAATTCCAGATACTATAGTATCTAGAACACACAAAATTGTAACATCTTATGTTGTAATGCATACGTTTGATGTTCAACTTCAATCAGTTTATAATTACATTATGCATTTCCAATAGTTTTCCCTTTCAACATAAAAGATGTGACTGGTTTAGGTCTTGCCATCCAAGTGTCATACAATTCTTCTGTAATTATAGACACTATTGGGTGATGGTTTTTAATCTAAAAGAAGACTTTGTAGATCCAAGATCATACTTCACTTTCTATGCTGTCTGATCTTGAGCAACGCCATCTGTAAATGCTTAGCCCATTACCACACAATCCGTACTGACCTTGAGAAAGAAGCCTTTAGAAAACATTCTGGGAAAAGGAGAAAATGCTTCACAAAAGAAATTTCAAATTTTCACTCACTTTTATTTTGTTGTCTGTAAATGCTTTCGATTTGGACAAGCCTATAATTTTGGCTCATAATAGCTGTAAAGTGTATTGGACATGCATGGTAAATGTGGGCCCAGTCAAACTTTTGTTTGAGTTCTCTGTATTTCACAGCATATTTTCAACAACTTCCGGTTTACAAAAGTACACATTACCAATCTGTGCTGTTAGAGGAAAATAATGTCACAGTGAAAAAAACTGTGGCATTCTTATATCATGTACCTCCTACAACAGCTGATCAAGCCACGTCAAGCAGCAATTCAGACGAAAATGTTTTGACTCTCAAAAGTGAAATCGACCTTTCCATCAGAAATGATTGACCAACTTTTCTATCTTGGAGTTTAAAGGTGTAATGCATTGTAAATAATGCTTGAAGTTGATGACCCCCTAAGTTAACCCATTACCACACAATCCCTACTTTTGACACCCCTGAGAAAGAAGACTTTTGAAAACACTTTGGGAAAAGGAGAAAATGCTGGTAACCAGCATTTTCTCCTTTTCCCACAGTGTTTTCTACCCTTCCCAGAACAAATTTCTATTTTTCAGTCACATTTATTTTGTTGTCTGCAAATGCTTTCAATTTGGACCAGTCTAAGATTTTCTCGTGTGGTATAGGGTTAACAAAATGACCTCAAGTAATGAGGACGGGGGTCACAATGACCCCCAATTTTTAAAGCTGAGGGAAAATCCTGTCTGTGTTTCTTGAGTTTAAAAGCTATACAATTACTGTGACATTAATGATTTAGCAAGGGCATCCATATTTTTGACTCAGTTCTTGTCTTCCAAATATCTAGCTTGAGCATTTGTCAATTTGAAAACAACACTAGGCCACTGAGTCAAATATGAAAAATCTAGATGAATAATCTGTTTTAATCTGCAAATCTTATTTATGGCATAGGCATTTCTCTGACACAAGTTGAAATGTCAGGTGAGCTTTGAAGGACTCCCCAGGTCCTCTTGTATGGCAGATAAAACATTTTGTAGGTAAAGTATATCCTGGTACTGCTCACAGGAAATCAATTACACAAATTCTAGTTGTTCACTCTCGTTAAACAGACAGGAAGCAGAAGAAAACAATAATGAAAAATCAAAGTAAATATCAAAGTAAATAATAAATATACAATACTAGTTTGCATTCAGAAATAGTATTATATATTTTTGCCACACAATTTGACTTTGTGAACTCATCCTATATCTTATCCTTGTTTGAGAACTACTGTTTATGTTACTGTAAAGATTTTCCATACCTCTTGCTCTATTTGCCTGATTCAACTGTTTGGTTGCAAAATGATGTCCGACTTTTTCAGGTTATTAGAAACACACACAAGTTCTGTAATCCTTTGGGTTGCTTCATCCTCGGATACCCCGGGGTCTCCTTTGCTACGCTACATTGACCCTTGGGACAATTAATTGAATTTCCCTCGCTTTACCGCAGGCCGAATGCTGGCTTTTCATTGGTTCCATCATCATATTGTGATGGGCGAGTGGAATGTACGCTGACGTCTCGTATCGATTTTCGGCGGCTGATTCAAAGTTTTATTAGTCAATTGTCCCAGGGTCGATGTAGCGTAGCAAATGGGGAAACTCGGGGTATCCGAGGATGGGTTGCTTTTGCTATATTGATGTGAAAAATTATACATATTTTAGATCCAGGGTTTGCCTGTTCAGTCAGACCTGGATCTATGATATCTCCAAAGTGTTAAACATCATGTTGCATCCATGAAGATGATTCAGAGGCTAAGCAGTTTTCTGTAAGAGGTGAAACACCATCATAGTTCATTTAGTAGCTTTTTTCATGTGTCATACTTTTCAAACATGTTATTTTGAAAATTTGTGTCTTTTAGATGGTTAAGAATTTATTGAGTGGTTTGAAATTTATCTTGTTAGGCTTTGAATTCAAGGGATAAAATTACTATACAACAGAGATTGAACATAACGGCAAGAGTTAAGATACTGGAATGCCAGTAATACTTAATGTTACTTACATAATATCACTGCCTGGTACTCAAGATGGAATAATACAGAAATGGCTGGTATCTTGGATCAAAATACCTTTTTATTTGCATTGAAAAAGCATTCAAGGACCAGAATTTAAAGGATTCACCCTATCAACTATAAATGCACTTAGTTACTTTGATCTAGTAACTTCAATGTTGAAAAGTTACAGCTGATTTTTTCATTACAATAGTTGCTGAAAGCTACTAACTTTTGTGTTACAATGTACATGGCAGCAATTTTATCTGGATCGTCGGGGTTTAGATCACTGACTTGAGAAAGGAAATTTCAGATATTTTTTTGTGAGACAAAAGTTACATTAGAACTAAAAGTATTTCTGGAATGATAGGGAATGTTCAGAATTTTTTAAGCCAAGCTATACTTACCAAAGGTGGGGTTCAGCTTTATTTTTCTTATTGCATCATTATTATTCCATATCAATCATCCAGTATGTCATGAATACCAGCCATTATACTCATAACTATGCATTCATGTTTACCCTTTTCCTGATGGTTTTATGTGGACTGATTTTAACTATATTGAGTTGTACTTTGAGAACAGTGTAAATGAAGACAATACAGCACATTCTGTGCAGCCTGATCTTTGATTTATACTGTCCAAAAGTTGTGGGATATTCTGTTCAAATAGTCTAAAATTACCGGTTTATCATATCAGTCTAAGGGTCTTTTTTTTGTGAACCCTTAAGTTTTTGTTTGGATGAAAACTTCAAGATGGGTGCAAGTTGAGACTAGACTGTCTCATCATAGTGGAAAGTGTGAATCCAAGTCCAGGCTGTATATTTTTTGCTCTCTGATCTTCTTTTACACTGGCTGGAAAAATTTTTGTTAATAGTCTACAGTTTTTGGTAGCTAAGTTAACCCTTTTACCACATAACAAAATTATATACGTATCCAATTACAAATTACTTTATGGCTCAACAGTGGAATCTATCTTTGATTTGGTAGAAAACATGATGGGAAAAGGAGAAAATGCTGGTTAACAGCATTTTCTCCTTTTCCCACAATGTTTTTCAAAGCTCTGTTTTCTCAGGGTCGTTAAAAGTCATGATTGTGTGGTACAGGGTTAATCAGTCTTTCTATCAGGAAAAGGGAAAAATAGCCTCGCATACCTATCTATGTATTCCCACCCCCATCTCTGAATTATCAGATTCCATGTAACCCCCATTACAAAGTCCTACTTCACTCTTTGGGCTATACCTGCGCCTAGGTAAAATGTACTGTGAGAAATTGGGGGAAATAACAGTTTGAAATATTTTACAGTTTATAGTTATAGACTGAAATTTTTGTGTGATGAGTTTTCCATGAGAACATAATGGGGCCTGTAGAAAGATATTAAAGGTCATAATAGTCTCTTAGCCCTTTACCAAACAATTCCTGCTTTTTACGACCCTGACATAGAAGCCTTTAGAAAACATTGTGGGAAAAGGAGAAAATGCTGGTAACCAGCATTTTTTCCTTTTCCCCCACAATGTTTTCTACCATGCTTGAAAGAAATTTCTATTTTTGAGCTATGTTTTTTTGTCGTCTGCAAGTGCTTTCAATTTGGACCAGACTAAAATTTTGTCGTTTGGTAAAGGGTTAACTCTTTACCTGATGATAAAGATTTGAACTTTATCCAAATTGAAATTACATGTATTAAACTTTGCAGATAAGAAATATGGCTCAAGTTATGGGATTTGTCTTTGGAAAGGTGGAAAATGCTTGTATCAGCATTTCCTCTTTTTCTCTCGGTGTTTTGTAAAGCTTCCTTAATGATAGTCACTGGAATTGGAATTGTTTGTTAACTCTTTACCAAACAACAAAATTTTGGACTAGTCCAAATTGAAAGCATTTGCAGACGACAAAATAAATGTGACTCAGAAATTGAAACTTGATTTTGGAAGGAGAGAAAACATTGTGGGAAAAGGACAAAATGCTGGTTACCAGCATTTTCTCCTTTTCCTACAATGGTTTCAAAAGCTTTCTTCCTTAGGTTTGTTAAAAGTCGGGATGGTGTGGTAAAGAGTCAATGGGTTAATCCCTGAACTCTTTACCACATGAGAAAATTTTAGACTGGTCCAAACTAAAAGCATTTGCAGACAACAAAATAAAGGTGACTCAAAAATATAAATTTGTTCTGGTAAGGGTAGAAAACATTGTGGAAAAGGAGAAAATGCTGGTTACCAGCATTTTCTCCTTTTCCGACAATGTTTTCTAAAGGTTTCTTTGTAAGGGTCGTTAAAAGTAGGGATTGTGTGGTAATGGGTTAACCCATTTACCACACAATCCCTACTTTTGATGACCCTGAGAAAGAAGCCTTTAGAAAACATTGTGGGAAAAGGAGAAAATGGTGATAAGCAGCATTTTCTCCTTTTCCTACAATGTTTTCTACCCTTCAGAAAACAAATTTCAAATATTCAGTCACTTATATTTTATTGTCTTGCAAATGCTTTCGATTTGGACAAACCTAAAATTTTGTTATTTGGTAATGAGTTAATATAGAATTATAAATTACTGAGATTCCTTTAGAATAAGTTGTATTTCATTATTATTTGAATATGCGTTTTAGATTAGATTGCTAGCTTTAGTCTCTTAATTATTTTAAGATGAGGAAATTATAGCTAATTACCAGTAATGAGTGAAACTGTTCAGAGAGGTAAAAAAGAGTAACATATGTTGAAATTCAAGGCTGTATTGATCAGAACAATTGATAGAGTAACCAAGTTACAGATCAAAGATTAGGCTGCACACAGTTTTGGCCTGCAGACTTATTTTGTTCAGCCCTGTCCTCAACTCTTAACCAAACAACAAAAAATTAGACTGGTCCAGTTGAAAGGATTTGCAGACGACAAATTAAATGTGACTGAAATGATTTTGTTTTGGATGGGGAAGAAAACATTGTGGGAAAAGGAGAAAATGCTGGTAACCTCCTTTTCCCACAATGTTTTAAGAAGCCATCTCCAACAGGGTTGTTAAAACTCCAGATGTGTGGTAATGGGTCAAAGTTACATAAAGTAAAGCTTTGAAAAGCAGTGCAAGGATTTAATGCCTATTGGTTACTCTTTTGAGCTTTTATCAGTCATGTTTTTGTGTTAATAAGGTGAGAAAATGAGAAGTTGTTCGAAATAAATACCTGTAGTTTCTCCATTAACCCAAATGTTTTCAAAAGTAGTGTGCTGCCAGAAAAAAGGTCTGTATGAGGTACTATTTAATACTTAACCAAACAGCAGAATTGGTCCAAATTGAAAATAAAAAGTTTCTTAGGGTTGTTAAAAGTTGGTGTAAAAGGTAAAACACTTTAACAAACAGTCCCACGCTTTCAGGGCCCCGTGAAAGGAAACTTTTGAAACATTGTAAGGAAATGCTTGTAAAATATTTGCTTCTCTTTCTAGAAGAACTCTTATTATTGAAGCTACATCTTATTTATGGTCTGTAAATGCTTACAATTTTGAAACAAGTCTAAAACTCTGTTGCGTAAAGAGGTAATGGTCCAATTCAACTCTTTGCCAGATGAGGTAATTTTGGTCTGCTGAAATTGAAAGAATTTGCAGATAACAAATTTAGAGGGCCAAAAACATGGTATTTTTATCTGTTAGGGAAGAAAACACTATGGAAAATGAAAATAAATGCTTGTTATGAGCATTTTCTCCATTTTCACAGTGTTATCAAATGCCTTCAACCTCATAGCCATAAAAACTAGGGCTCATTTGGGAAAGGGTTAAGCTCTTAGTTATGGACAGGAAAGGGTGGAGTATGTCAAAATTTGTAATAACTAGAGAAAAGCATTGAGCATTTGAAGTAATTGTGAAAGAAAACATTGCCTTGAGTTGGATTTTTCCAAAATGCATTTGCTGTCAGTGTTATGAGGAAATAAATGCTGAGTTATGAGAAATTATAAGTTATAATTTGAATAACCTGATGCAGAATCACAGAACAAAGTTACAGAACAAAACAGCAGATGGTATAGAACACAGACTGCTCCTTCTGTGTGGTTTGATCTTGATCTGTACTGCCTTTTCAAACAATTTCTAATTTTTACCTCTACTGACTAAGGCTGGGCAGCCTTTGTCATGACCGTGTGTCTGTCATTTGTCTGCTTGCATGCGGGTGTGTTTGTCCATGCATCAACTTTTATTTCAAATATCTTCTCCAAACTTGCACCCCCCTCCTTATTTTGATGAAACTTCACAGAAATGATCCTGCCTTGAGTCTCCTCAGATTTTTTCAAATAATTTGAGTAAACAAAATCTGATTGCCATGGCAAGGTCTTTTTGTCTGAATTCAAGGCCCAGGGCAACCCAATTTGGTGCGCAGCTTCATCTTAATCAACCTCTACAAAACTCCTCAAATTGTAGCTTTTGGGTTAAAATTGCCCCAGCCCTTGCAGTAACAAGTGGGCTAATGAGTTGAAAACTTCAGATATCTTCTTGTTCCTAATTGCACCTACCTTTATCCAATGGACCTGTATCAAGATTGTTAAAACTGTTGTATCCCTTGATTCAGCTCTCAGCATTACACATTTAAAAAAAGACATTTTCTTTTACCACAGTGTTTTTGAAAGTCATCTCTTTCAGGGCTATTAATACTCAGAATTGTATGGTTAGAGTTCAGAGCCACATGCCATTGAAAAAATGTTTCTTGCCACTTGAGTTTTGAAAAACCTTGATATTTGGTATGATCAATACTTGAATAGACCTGTATGGTTTAATATTATCTTTGTATTTGAAAAAAAAAATCCTTTTTTTGATGGGATGGATGGGCAGAAAGGTTTGGCTATTACCTAGCACATAAAACATTTATATTAAAGCCAGTGGTGCGATACAGGGTCATCATGATCCTCTTATTACAAAATATATTACAAATTATAGATGAGATATTTCACCTTTGTGTCTCTTGTTATAATCAGTTGAATAATTGGCCAACATTTTATCATGCTAATGAGATACTATTTTCTTTTCTTTTACAGTTTGAAGTTTGCAGACTATGTGATAATAGGTTAAATGTTGCAGATGCTGGAAAAATAACCATTCTGAAACCTGTACATTTCTTTTGGTCGTTAAATTTTATATTGTTGAGATTATTTTATTATTATATTTAAAAGCTTGGAGCAAAGGCACCAAATGAGAGCCAAGACCTTACATGAATATGTAAACTGTTGCTGTGATAAGACTGAAATAATGTCAACCAACCAACCAACATACCAAACAACATACCAATCAGTTTACTGAGGAACCAGACTAACCAACTAATAATTAGTCAATGAATTTTACCTGTTTCTAAAAGCATACTGCGGAATGCTGAAAAAAAGTCGCGGGGTGAAAAAACTAAACTCTAAGTTTATAGGAAAAATGACTGGAATATGACACTTTCAATGAAGATTTAGCATTTTTGTATCATTAATTTTAGAATAATTGTCACTGTGTTTATCCAAGATCAGACTGTACCCCAATTCAGTTGTCTGCTCTTAATCTAGACTGTCTGCACTTGGTACTTTCTGGCTTTTTTTAGTTTTGAAAAGCATGATCTGAAAGGAAATGTCATTGCAATGAAAATGAGCAGTGTTCAAGGAAAAGGGAGTTAAGTGCATGTTTATTTTGCAGTTTCTGAAGCAGGTTTTTGTTTGAGCCAGATTAGATGGGTTCTCTTAGAAAAAAAAAACTGCTGTGTCATGAGGTAGTGTGGATCTTTTACATGAAGAATTATTTATCACTAGAAAAGTTTCAGCTTAGGTCAACCTGCACAGACTGGAGGCTGACATGGGTTGATACTTTCTGCAGATGCTTAAACGTCAGTCTGTCTCTGATATCAAACTCATTAATAATTGATGCTTTTTGAACTTAATCAAATTTTGAAGACATAATGTTGGCTTTGATAGCTTTGAAAATGAAATCTAAAATTTTGAAGACTTAGAGACCATTCAAGTTTCATTAACAATTGCTTTGGCAGTTCTCTAATTTCACGGGAAGGGATTAAATCAAGTAACAGTATCTGAATTCCCAGGCTGTTGCAAACAAATGCAGACATAATCAATGCAGGTCAACCTTAGAAGATTGAATTGTGAAATTTATTGCACACTGTCTGCAAATTGCTGCCATCTTTTCAAATTTAAAGTGAGAGAAAAGCATAATATGAATGTAGGTATTCTGGTTATTGTTCAGTTTTGATCTTAAGCACTACTGTATTAGAAAGTAGCAGGGTATGCAAAAGAATAATTATGATGGTAAAGAGTTTGAGTACCTTGGGATACTTCTCATTGACCTGTGCCATATTGAAAGTTAAGTTTGTAGAGTAGAATTTGTTAGCGAAGAAAGTATAGATAAATTCAGCTTTTTTAAAGTCCTGGAAGGCTGAAAAAGCTGCATAGGCATTAGGAAAGAAAAGACTTGAAAAGTGAAATTTGTCTTTTGTCAGAATGCATCACAATATAAGGGTCTTAAGAATCGTGGAAATGCTACCAAAACACTGAAATGCTCCTAATTTTTTAAAATCGTTTAACATGGGTAACTGAAGTTGTGACTTTTGACAAAAATTGTTATTACATTGACGGAGAGGGGTTGAAAATAACAACATACTCCATAGGCCCATTGTGAAGATGTGCACAGGAATGTTCAGCTGTGAGTCTTGTACTGTAAATATACACCTCTCCATGTAGTAAAATTAGTTGATTCAAGATCCTAACTCTGCACTCTAACTACAGAAGCTTTTGTATAAAGTTAGTGTGTCTGATCTTCAACCACAAGCATGCCAGAAAAAAGTTTTTTCCCTCTAGCTCACCTGAGCACAAAGTGCTGAAGGTGAGCTTTTGTGATTGTGCTGTGCCCGTCATGTGTTGTGTATCGTGCGTGGTCAACTTTTACCCTGTTTACACTCTAGAGGCCACACTTCCAGTCCCATCCTCGGGATACTTGGTCAGAATGTTTGTCTTGATGATATTTGAACGTGTTTAAGAGTTGGTTATATTGGGACAAAAACTAGGTCACTATTTCAAATCTTAGAAAAACATTGTGTGCACTGTAGAGGCCACATTTTCTGTCCAAAACTCTTGAAAGGTGGTCAGAATTTTGTCTTCAGATGAATATGTAAATGGGTCATAGAGGGTCAAAAACTAGCACATCATGTCGAATCTTAGAGAAACCTTGTGTACGCTCTTGAGGACACATTTTCAGTGCAATCAATACTCATGAAACTTGGTTAGAATGTTTATCTTAATGAATATCTTGAATGATTTTAAAAATGGGCCACCAGGTCAAATTTTTTAAAATAGGTTGTGTAGTTCTAGAGTCAACATTTCCTGTTTAATACTCATGAAAATTAGAAAAAATTTTCTTGATGATCAATGTGATGAAATTGAAAATGGGTCTCATAGCGTAAAAAACGTCTCCATGTCAAATCTTTGGAAAACCTTGTGTACAGTAACACTCCAGAGGCCACATTTTCTGTTGTAGGAAAGGTGGTCAGTCTTTGTTTTGATAATATCTAGAATGGGAAAATAGGCAGTGTTTGGCTAAAAAGTAGGTTTGCTGAGAGAAATTCTAGAAAAAGCTCATATACAACCTAGAGGCCAAATTTTCAGTCCAATAATTATGTAAGCTTATCTAATGTTTCTGATAATATCTTGAAAGAGATTGAAAATGGGTCATGTATGGTCAAAAGACTTGGGTGAGTGAATTCAGGGCCATCGTGGCCTTTTTTTTTTTAATTAGGAATATGAGATAAAAGCATCGCAAAAATCGAAGCCAGCAGTCATTTTGATACTGTGGTGAACGTATTAGCCGTACCAGACGTAAATATTGTTATTATAATTCCACCTAATCATATCACTTTAAACATACCATAACAAATTTTTATGTCAAACAAGTGTTATAATGATAGCCGAACATCTCATTTATGATAGCTTCACTTTAACAGAACAGAAGAGAACATGCCGAGGTACTTGGGTGTTTTGACGGTTCAGAGACCTACATGATGAATGTCTTATTTGGTCTACTTCTTCGCAAATGAAGAGGATAAGCTCTTTCTCTTGTGTGTGTAAATCAATCGATATAAGTGAAAATGTAACATTGATAATTCTTTAGTCTAAATTGGCGTACAGGTAGAGTCCAGATATGGAAGTGTTTTTGTAATTGTTCGTAAAGTAAACCAATAATCAGCATTGATGAGAAATACATTGATAGAGTATGTTTTTACTAAAAAAAAAGAAAAATCCTGCATTTATGTATAAGTTTCCTAAACCCATTGGTAAGAATAAGGGTATTTTGGTGTTCTGTGGTATTTTCATGATTCGTCAGATTACAAAATTGCATACAGTGTAGATTCAAGAGCAGACTGATTTTGGTCTAATCTGCATAATCAACTGACAGTGCAATTGGAGGGTACCTTAATTTCGATAAAATATCTGTTTTCAGATGGCCCTTGGATATATGACATTTAGTGATCTACTAATCGTCTCTAAGTAATTACTTTTGCAGGACATCCTGAGCAGCATATGACATGCATAACTGTTACTTGGCATTTGGCTGATTGGACGAACACCTTAAGGATACCTTATTTTACATCATTGGTCGGCAAGAATGACCATCACTAACCTCTTATTCACCCATAGCTGGAAAAGTTAGGTCTTGTAATTCTAACATGACACATTTTCATCGGATGAAGTTGGTTCTAATTTCCGTAAGACACCAAACAATAGTTCCATCAATTTTCAGTGTAAAGAACCAATGAAGCCAAGTTTAACCCTATAGCTCACAATCCAATGTTTAAATAATCACAGGCAAAAAGACTTGAAAAATTTATGCTAAAGAAAAAAACAAATCGGTAAACAGCAATGTAGATCTGCTGTTGTCAAAGGAAACTCCAAGCTATTGTTGTTGTCCTGCTTTGGCACTCACTGGCAGTATTTTGGTTCTTTTTTTTTCAACATTGGTTTTAACCCATTAAAAGACAAATCACATCAGTTAAGCTACAGGTATACTTAATTTTTCTTCTGCAAATGCTTTCAATATTTTCAAGTTAGTGGTCAGGTAAAGACCAGAGAGATTGATTTTCGTAAATTGCCAAAAGTAGACAGGTACCTTGTCCCAAGGAATTACAAATTTACACTTGATCAGCCAAGGTTGATAAGAGAAACAAAGGTCTCCATGCTGCCAAAGATGTTTATGCTATAGAAAGATCCATGTTTTGACCGTACTGCTCTATTTGCAGCCAACTGCCATGAATACCCAGATGGGGAAGAAATGGCCACCCAACAGACAACAGTTATGACAGAATTAGGTAGGTGTTGGTGTTTTTATCATCAGTTAATGCTCAGGTCTACATCAAATAATCCCTTTTGAAAACCTCTTCATAAAAGGAGAATTAGTGTGAATTTTTTTGACAGGATAGAAATCCTTCTGTGAAAAAGAGAAAATGCAGTGCACCATCATTTTCTTATTCCATGAGTGAAAATTTTCTTTATTATTTCAGAACCCTCAGCTAGGCCATTTCTCCTTTTAGGAGGAGCTATCCCACAAATGTTGACTTGTATCTCTGGCATATTGCAAGTCAACTGATCTCTGGATTCTCTATCAGTCAAGTTGAGTTATTTACAGCTCTCATCAAACATTTTGTAACAGATTCTGATATGGAATCAGCTGAGTTTAGTGGCATAGTATACTCTGAATATCCATTTGAGTATTTCTGGTTGCCTATGTAAAAACGTCTTTTGATTGGACCAAAATATATTAGTCAACCAAAAGATACTTAATGAGACTTACTTAATGAGGAAAGTTTGTCCTGCATAGCTGCCAAGTCAAAATGGATTAAATGTAGCTTTTCAGATAAGAGTTGTATAAGCACTTATCCTTCTTAATTAATGAGACGAAACCATCAAGCAGATCATACAAACTCAAGTTTTATTATATCAAAAGGTCTTTTATTGATCATGTCTCCTTATCATACAGAGTTGATTCAAGATCAGACTGCATGTGTTGTCCTGTGCAGACTGATCTTGATCTACAATGTTGGCAGAAGGTCCTTGAGTTGTGCTTAGCAGCCTAAAGGTTAAAAACAATATCTAGATTGACTGTCAAGTGGGTTCATGTCTTACTATTCTGAGATTCACTCTTAACCCTTTACTCATAAATACTCATTTCTACGCCTTGCTTGTAGGAGCCTTGGGAAAACATTGTGGCAAAAGGTGACATTGCACATGACGAGCAATGTCACCTTTTGTCACAGTGTTGTCTATGTTATCAAAAGGTGTCATATACACATAAGAAACTGCTGCATCCTTGCTGTTATTTAGGGTCAATTAGCGGTACCATAGAAATGCCTTATGGGGTTAAGAGTTAACCAAATAAATCCAGGACCTTTTCAAATTGAAAACAATTGCAGACCACATGTTTAATGTTATTCTAACAACAGGGATTTGCACATGAAAAGGTTTAACACATTGTGTCAAGAGGAAAAAGTGCTGGTGCCCAGCATTGTTTCAGCAGTTTACATTCTCACTGTTGTTGAAATTAGTGATTGTTTTGGAAGGGTTAATTGTGTAAACCAGGGGTTCAAAGGTTGTTAGTCTAGGTCTACAAGGTGGATGGAAATAAGAGATACACCACATTGACCCCCAAATCTTTTTCCTCCTTGTACACTAACTTTGGCTTAACTTAAGTCATGGCTTGATAATACAGAAGGCCAAGAATTCACACCCTTGAGGTGGCAGGTATGATCCTCACTTATGACATTGGATTAAACTTTTGATGGGATTGTTGTATACTAAGATCCTGCACAGCCCTGATGGTTGAACCTGTTGGTTAAAGCAAGGACACACATGAATGAATTGCCATGGTTAGACCAAATTTATGCTTACAGTGCCTTTAAACACCATTCAGTTATCTGAGAAATGATGCAAGCATCTCTAGTCTACAATGTATACGTTGCAGACTTGATATAGCCGACTTGGAAGTAGTTCTGTCTCCTGGTAACAATCCTATAAAGATCTATTTTCACTAATTGCTTGTTGTTTGCTCCAAGTTTTACTGTCTTTGTTTAAATTTTTAAGGTACCTTTCACAACCATACATACAGTCAGATCATGGGTCTACATGTCTGCGAACCTGCGGCCCTAGCCCTTTACTCCATAGATACTCAATTCTACACATTGCTTGTAGGAGCCTTTGGAAAACATTGTGGCAAAAGGTGAAATTGCATGTGATGAGCAATTTCACCTTTTGTCACAATGTTTCCTATGCTACCAAAGGTGTCATATACATCTAAGAAACTGCTTCATCCTTGCTGTTACTTAGTGTTAATTAGAGATACCATGTAAAGAGTTAAAAAAGCAATTACATGAAGTTTGCCATTTTTTTTTTAGAATTTTGAAAATTAAACTGCCTTTCAGAACAGTTACTGAAACTCTTGTGGCCTATGTAGGTCAAGATAAGATAAGACTGAAAGTGCCATCAGATTCTGGATATACATTGTTGGCTATGTAGTTTCCTTCTTGAAAGAAATCGTAAATTGTGCTTGGCAGATTGACTGTTTACCATGTAGTCCTTAGGCTTAAAGATTGAAAAATGGCATTTTGAAAACCTTGTGGGAAAAGGAGAAAATGCTGGTGACTTAATGACGGCTTTTTATGGCATTTCAGTAAGCTGATTTGAAATGCACAGTGACAAAAAGAGCAGGTGCTTGTCTCTAGTAGGGGCAATTGTTTAAATAAGAAGTTGCTCCTGCTTTCATGATGTTTTCAAATGAGATTTGTGACCAGAAAACATTCAATTTCAAGTTGCTTCAACCCTTTGCCACACAATTCCAAGTTTTGACCACCGTGAGTACAAAAGAATGTGAAAAGATGGTGGGAAAAGGAGATTTTTCTCCTTTTCCCACAATATTTTCTACTCTTGCTCTCACATTTCAAATAATGCATGCAAACAGAAACTGTTTGCACTGCACTAAAATTTTGTCATTTGGCAAAGAGATAAAGATGTTATTGAATACAGAGCATTGTTATCACTTAAAGTTTAAAGGTGATACAGAACAGTTCTATTGTGGTCAAAAGTGTGGCTGTGACATAACAAACTAAATAGAAAGAGACTTTTGGATATAATTATGCTTGTAAACAGATCCCATGAACAGATCCAATGAAATGAGAGTCATTATTTAGAAAAGTGATATTTGTCCCTCTGGACCAGGAAGTGAACATAGTTTTTTTTTTTAAACATACATATTTGTCTAGGGTATTTGCTGTCTTGCTTTTATTGGTAATCAATTGTTTCTCTCAACATTGTACATAATATATATGTGTATACTTTAGGACAATAAGGACAAGATTGTCTGTATCCATCATACATGTACATGTTCATGAATATGTCCATTACCTTCTCCAAGCCTTCACAACTTGTAACAAAGTGTCATTGGATTGTTTCCTCAGTGTGTTTTTTTACATTGGCTTTTTTCTTTTTACATTTTCGTGAATTGCTCATCATGTATCATTTGCAACAGAAAGCAGAATGCTTTAATCCTGTCTGGATAAATAAATGGAATAAGCTTACAATAAGTACAAAGATACCAGTAATGTAATTTCAAGGCCACATTTTTTATGTAAAAAATTTGGTAGACCTAGGTTCAGTAGCGATACAAAATCTGGCTTCCCGTTCTTTGCGTTCTTATATAAATATAATTATATTGTTCTGTAGAAGAGAATAAAACCTAGACATTATATAACAGTTCAACTCTTTACTGAACATCAAAATCACAGACTTATCCAAATTGCAAGCATTTGCCTGTGACAAAATCAACATGACACTGAAATTGAAACTTGACTTTGAAAGAGTAGAAAACATTGTGGGAAATGGAGAAAATGCTGGTTAACAGCATTTTCTCCTTTTCACACAATATTTTCAGAAGGCTGGTAAAGGGTGAAAGGTTAGAATAGCATGTTCAGTAAGAAGCTTACTTAACCCATTACCACACAATCCCTACTTTTGACGCCCCTGAGAAAGAAGCCTTTTGAAAACACTGTGGGAAAAGGAGAAAATGCTGGTAACCAGCATTTTCTCCTTTTCCCACAGTGTTTTCTACCCTTCACAAATCAAATTCCAAATTTTCAGTCACTTTTATTTTGTCGTCTGGGAATGCTTTCAATTTGGACCAGTCTAAATTTTCTCGTGTGGTAATGAGTTAAGAACATACAGGAACGAAAACCTTCACTCCAGTTAGATGGCAAGCCCTGTTATTTGCTACCTAGTATATTATGGATCAAAAAAATATTGGCATAGAAGAAAACACCTTTTCTTGAATCCTTGAAATTGACCAGCCTGAATAGGTCAAGTGCCGAGCCCTTGTAGCTCAGTCAGTAGCATGAAGGATTTGAAAACAGGGGGTCGTGGGTTGGATCCCTGGCTTGGCCAATTTCTTTCTGAGGACTGATGTTGGTTTGGGGACCCGATTCATTCCTCTCCCACCACTGATCATTGTTTTGTATGGGAAAGCCGCCAATGGCTTGGAAAGAAATTTTTGTGCAATACTAGTGAAAGAAACTCCAGGAAACTATGAATAAGTGCGCTTGTCACTGCTATAACACTGAAATAATGTTATAAATGGCATTAAACACCATACAATCAACCAATGAAAAGCTCAAGTCAATACAGCCCCACTCTGTAGCAAACGACAAAGTTTGGACTTGTCAAATTTGTAAACATCTGCACACAACAAAATAAATGTGACTCAAAAATTGATATTTGATTTGGGAAGAGTGAAAAACATTGTGGGAAAAGGAGAAAATGCTGACTACCAGCATTTTCTCCTTTTCCTACAATATTTTCAAATGGTTAAAAGTCGGGATTGTGTGGTAAAGAGTTGGGGCCCTTGAACAATAGGGTCTTTGCTATTTGAGGGTGTGAGTTGCAGCACCACAGAACCTGGCATAACTTAAGATGCATTTCGTCTTGTATATTGCACTTATTGCACTTTTCACTGTAACATAATTAACAGTTATAAGGGTTAGTTGCTCATATGGGCAACTGTTGGTGATAATAAATAAATGCAAATTCAATCAATCAATTGTGGAAATCATCAGTAACTATGTCAATGCCCTAAATTTATTCCAGCTGATTCATTTCAACTTTAACTATAGATTGGCTGTCTTTTAAGCCCCGTTTTTGGTTTGAAAAAGGCTGGGGGAACATAAATTAGTAAGGGGAAGTGATAACAGACATATAAGGGCATGGCAATTTCTTATGCACTGCTGAGCCCCAGGCTAGGACTGGAAATCCAGGAAAGACATGCAAGACTGAATTATGCCTTGATATGACTGGTATTTTGTTTGAAGTAGCATAAGACATTCAAATCAAACAAGTCAAACAAACAATGCTTTAGGCATTCTAAGGGCAATATCAATCCTTGATTAACATGTCCAAATTTTCATCTTGTCCAAATTAAAAGCATTTTAGAAGACATGTGGTTCAATTTATTCTTCTTGTTATTCAAAATTATTGATGGGGTTTGAATTCAAATGTTAGAAAACAATTTATGAAAAGGAGAAAATGCTGTGTACATGTATTTGTAGTTCACCTGAGCAAGATGTGCTCATGATGAGCTTTTGTAATCATGCTGTGTTCGTTTGTGACAAACGACATCTGTCTTAAACTTTTACCTTGTGTATGCTCTAAAGGCCACATTTTCAGATATCAAAAATGGGCCATGTCAGGTGAATAACTAGGTCAAATCTTAGAAAAACCTTGTGTATGCTCTAGAGGCCACATTTTTAGTCCAATACTCTTGAAACTTGGTCAGAATGTTTACCTATATTATATCATAGATCAGTTTGAAAATGGTTCATGTTAGCTTTAAAACCAGGTCACTAAGTCAAATTTGTGAAAGGCCTTGAGTATACTCAGAGTTCACATTTGCAGTGTAATAATCTATAAAGTTAGAATGTTTGTCTTGATGTTATCTTGGAGGATATTGAAAATGGGTCACATTGGGTCGATAACTAGGTCAGTTGGTTAACTCTTTACCACACAATCCCGACTTTTCACGCCCCTGAGAAAGAAGCCTTTTGAAAACACTGTGAGAAAAGGAGAAAATGCTGGTAACCAGCATTTTCTCCTTTTCCCACAGTGTTTTCTACCCTTCCCAAACCAAATTTCAATTTTTCAGTTACCTTTATTTTGTTGTCTGCAAATGCTTTCATTTTGGACCAATCTAAAATTTTCTCGTGTGGTAAAGAGTTAAATCTGTAATAAACCTTGTTTATGCTCTAGAGGCCACAAATTTTTTGTCTAACATTCATGAAATGTGGTCAGGATGTTTTCTTGGTGACATCTTACACCAGTTTTAAAATGGGTTAGGTCGGATGAAAAACTAGGTCATTAGGTCAATTATTATTTGATTGTGTATACTTTAAAGGCCACAATTTAAGTTCAATGTGAATGAAACTTGGTCAAAATGTTTGTTTTGATGACATGGATTATTAAAAAAAAAAAAGAGCTTGCAACTATAGGTCTATTTTTCAATCCAGTTATTATGAAAACATGTTAGAATTGTTTTTATAATATCTCAAAAGAGGTTCAAAATGGATCCTGTGTGATCAAAAGGCACATCATGGCCCTCTTGTCTTCTTTCCCCACAATGTTTTTAAAAGGCCTCATCCCTAGGATTGTGAAGCATTTTGTTTTGAAGGGTACTGCTGCAGGGGAGCCAGGAAGCTTTGTATTGCATGGCATGAAACCTGAAGGTACTGCTTCAAATCCCCAGCTTGGTCAATTTCTTTATGAGCATTGATGATAGTCATTACAACATGATTTGTTCAGCTGTCAATGCTAGTAGTCATTGAAGTTGGTTATGTGGGAGAGTAGCAATCGGTTGGGTCTCACAGCTGATCATTGTTTAGTCAGTAGTCATGTTGGGAAGAATGTTATGGTAAGGACAGGTAAAAGAAACTGCAAGAAAGGATTAATTACAGTGAAATATGCAATATAGTTGAAATATTGTTGAAAACATCAAACTAACAAAGAATCAAGTATGTCTGTAATTACAAATTTGTCACAGCAGCTGTGCAATCATACATCATGTACTTCAAAATGAGTCACATTCTATGGTGTCAGATGATGTTGTTAGATATATATGTATATTATTAGATGGACAGAATGTATCATAAATGGCATGCAAAAGCCCAGGGGAAGAAGCCTTTAGAAGACATGGTGGGAAAGAGAAAATGCCTGTAATCATCATTTTCTCCTTTCCCCACAATGTTTTCTTCCCTATCAAAGAAATATTGCACCATTTGAGCCACACTGTAATTGTCATCTGCAAATACTTTCAATTGGGACAAGGCTGAAATTTTATTATCTGGTAAAGGGTTAATTGTTGGGTAAAGTGTGAAGGAGATAGATAAAAGTTGAAGAAGTACAAAGTAAGGACGATTAGTGTATATAAGATGAGAGAGGGGAGTGTTCACATTTAAGACTGGATAGAAAATTTATATTTGTAAATCCAGGACAGGTTTGTCCAGTTATGTTAAACATTTTATAGAATTTAAAGGGGAATAGCAAAAGGCCGCAGTGAAAGTGAATACAGAAAATATTGATGACTTGGCAAAATCCAACTGTTGGTCTATATGACTGGGCGGAAACACCTAATGGTGAGTGTGACAAACATTATTGATTTATTCTAGACTCTTTACGAAGCAATAAAAATTTTGGATGTGTCCATATGGAAACAATAGTGTAACATTACAATAAAGCAAATCTTAATGAATCGGTTGGATCTGTCCATGTAAGGCAAGGAAAAATAGTGGGAAAAGGAGAATAGGCCATTTTCTTTTTTCCCACTATCATTCAAAATCAATTTTCACCAGGGTTTGAAAATACTGGATAACAATTTGTCTAGAATTAAATGGATATTTTCCTTCAAGCCAGAAAAACAACTAAATACGATAGAGTTGTTGCAGCGTCAAATGTTGCTCTGGACGTATCACAAAAATGTCTGGCAGTTTAAGATCAAACTTTTCACAGCTTGCCATCTGATTTGTGAGTTAGAATTTCAGGCTGAACTGAATGTCATCTCCGGGTCTGATTACATCCTCACAAAAGAAAACATTGTTGACAAGGACAAAATTTTTGTAACCAGTATTTTCTTTTTTTAAACCAAATTGTGTATTAAAAGCCTTATTTATGGTAAATATCATATTGGTGTTTGTTTCATGGGTAAATTTTGGTTTATTACATTTACCTTCATTTTAGAGTTATTTGTGGTTTTGCTACTATATTCGCAGAAGTGGTCAGTGCTTTGCATCACAAAAATGGTGTTGGCAGGAGACAGAAATGAATCATAGCTTTACTGTTTACCACACTATCATGAATTTAAACGAACATAAAGAAGAAAGCTTTTGAAAACATTGTTAGTAACCAGCATTTTCTCCTTTTTCCACAATGTCTTCTACCATTTCAGACACAATTTTGACCATTTGAGCCACATTTGATTTGCCTTCTGCAGATGCTTTGAATTTAGACAAGTCTACAGTTTTGCTGTGTGGAAAAGAGTTAAAACAGAAATGAAACCTGTCATTGTGGTGATGGTCTCCACCATATGGCCTTGAGACTATCTCCTTGACCCTTTACCACACTGTACCAACTTTTAATGACCCTGAGAAAGAAAGCTTTTCAAAACATAGTGGAAAAGGGAGAAAATGCTAGTTACTAGCATTTTCTCCTCCTTTTCCAAAATGTTTTCTTTACATTGAAAAAAAGTTAATTTTTTTGGTTATGTCTAATTTGATGTCTGCAAATGCTTTGGATTTTGTCAAGTCTATAATTTTGTGATTCGTAAAGGGTTAAGTAATGACAGAGACATGTGAGAACTGTCTCACCACAACTCTTAGCATTTTTATTACCTTTCACTTCGCCATCAGAAACTGAAAGTTGCCAGTATGATAAAGAATTGTTGAAATTTTTCTTTTGTTTCCATGTGATGACCTTGGGACTCCAGTATATATGAGCACTGTTATTTGACAAAGACACCAGCCTTTTACCTTTCCTGTTGGAGATATGTATTTTGACAGTTTCTTCCTATAATGGCTGTTAGGAAGTACATGGTTTTTGGGGTTATTTTTTACCCGGCATTTTTGTGGTCTAATTGTTGTCCTGTAGAGGCCATGCAAGACCCAATTTTGTACAATATCATATTTTAACATGGTTTTTGTGTGTCCAAAGGTAATACAGGTCACAAGAAAGCACTGTTTAGTATTTTCTTTCACCTTTTTAACAATGTTCTCAAAATTTTATATCTTAGGGTTGTTAAAAGAATGGAATTGCTTGGTAGTTTAACCCATTACCAAACGACAATATTTTAGACTGGTCCAAATTGAAAGCATTTCCAGACGACAAAATTAAAGTGATTGAAAATTTGATATTTGTTTTGTGAAGGGTAAAAAACATTGTGGGAAAAGGAGAAAATGCTGGTTACCAGCATTTTCTCCGTTTCCCACAATGTTTTCTAAAGGCTTCTTTCTCAGGAGCGTCAAAAGTAGGGATTGTGCGGTAATGGGTTAACCTTTTACCAAACGACAAAATTGCAGGCTGGTCCAAATTCAAAACACTTGCAGACAACAAAATAAACAAAATTAAAAAATTGAAATTTGTTGCCATCAGGGTAGAAAACATTGTGGGAAAAGGAAAAAAATGCTGATTAGCAGCATTTTTCTCCTTTTCCCACGTTTTCAAAAGGCCTCTATCTCGGGGTCATAAAAACCAGGGATTGTTTGGTAAAGGGTTTAGTCTTGCGGCAATCTGGGTGTGAAAGCCAATGTAGGCTGCTTTAGATGCTGTTCCCTCATATGAACATGCCAAATAAATATAAAACAAAAGGAAAAGATCAACAGTCTTCAAAAATGTAACATACTGTCAGATTAGTAGAATGCAAAAAGGGAGTTTAAAACTTGCCCAAATGAAATTTGGACTTGTCCAAACTCAAAGCATTTGTAGACAAAGTAAATGTGAATCAGAAATAAAGATGTGATATGGTAAGGGCAGAAAACATTGTGGGAAAAGGAGAAAATGCTGGTTACCAGCGTTTTCTCCTTTACCCACAATGTTTTCAAAGGCTTTCTTTCTCAGGGTTGTCAAAAGTTGGGATTGTGTGGTAAAGAGTTAATACATGTGCAATATGTATTGATGCAGGTCAGCCAAGACTGAGCAGATATCAATATAGGTCAGCCTGCTCAGTCTGAGCAGGCTGACCTGAGTTAAAACTTTAGTGCTACTTGTCAATTTTCAGAGTCAATGAACCTTTCTACTTCATGATCCAATCACTTATTGGACGAAATAGACTTTATAGATCCATAATCATATGATGACTTGCATCAGAGATGCATTAGAATGCCTTTTGCAAGGGCTTCGCTGAAACATTGTATAGCATAATACATTATTATTGAGAAGTTACCCTTATACTCTATGTAACCACTATAGTAAAGCTTGAAAAAGAAGTTATAGCATACTGTACATTATTCACTGATAGGAATTTGGATTAAAATGGCCTGTATGGTGAAATATCTGGAAGAGAAAAAGTATAAAAGATGATGTACACCCATAACCACACAAACCCTACTTTTGACGGCCCTGAGAAAGAAGCCTATAGAAAACATTGTGGGGAAAAGGAGAAAATGCTGGTAACCAGCATTTTCTCCTTTTCCTTCAATGTTTTCTACCCTTCACAAAACAAATTTCAAATTTTCACTTTTATTTTGTTGTCTGCAAATTCTTTTGATTTGGACAAACCTAAAATTCTGTTGTTTGGTAATGACTTCAATGATTCTTGATTTTTGTGTTCATGAGTGCTGCTATAATTAGTTAAACTAATGCCAAGCTTGATTTTCAACGAATAATGTGATTGGATATCGCCAAACAAAAAGTAGAAATGACAGGGTATTTGTTATAATAGTAGTTTAAATTTTCTCAAAGGAAAACTAAGATCGCCAGTCAAAATTCTTCATGAATAACTCATGAGAACGAGTAAAGGCCAGCGAAATAACCCAGGGGAGATTATAGAATGAATCAAAACTGGGTCACCAAAGATGAGATGCTAGATAGGTATCAGACCTGCTCAGACTGTGCAATCATTTAATCATGATCTGCACACTCTGTTAACTCTTTACCAAACAACAAAATTGTAGATTTGTCCAAATTGAAAGTATTTGCAGACAACAAAATAAATGCGGCTCAAAAATTGAAAATTGAAATTTGTTTTGAGAAGGGTAAAAAACATTGTGGGTAAAGGAGAAAATACTGGTTACCAGCATTTCTCCTTTTCCCACAATGTTTTCAAAAGGCTTTATTCGCAGGGTCGTTAAAAGTTGGGATGTGTGGTAAAGGGTTAAAAGTTGCCTGAACCATAACAATTTATCTTTTACAAACCAATCCTGAGTTTAAATGATCCTGGAAAAAAAGGTGTAAAAAATGATTGAAAATAAGAAAATGCTGGTTAACAATTGTTTTTCTTTTCCCACAATGTTTTCAGATCGTCCCAGAACAAATCCAAACTTTTGAATCACATTTAATATTTTGTCTGAAAATGTCTTTCGAATTGGACAAATAAACAATTTTGCTATAAAGTAAAACTACACAATCTACACATTATCTTGGTTAAAGATGCTTGACCTGTTGTGATTGTATCTCATTACCAGATAATTATGCAAATTCAAAACGCCTTTAACTTGAGAAATTTCACATCTGTACTGCAGTTTTCTACATGAACATTAATTTTTTGAGCTACACTAGTGAGCCGCAACTTTTTCTAGACCACATCAGATATTTCTATTGGAATAATTTGCAAAATGATGAAAAGTATAAAATAGGTCCAAATCTATGTTATTTCTCTTGTTGTTATACCAAATTTGGGAAAAAAAATGGCAATGTCATGAAAATTAGTGATAGCGAATGCTTCTTTGTTAATAATTTCAATTACGATTTCTTAAACAAAGGACAACAGTTGAGACTTTTCAATTTTGAAAGCAAATAAAGACAACATATTAGGGTGACGGAGGCTCAAATAATACAAATGGAGTTCAAAAGGATAAAAACATTGTGGTATAAGGCCATCAGATCCTTAAGAAAAATCTGATTTAAACTGAAAAAAAAAAAACGTGACATTTTCCTCTAAATCAAATACAAACCGAAAATGTAACAAGCCTTTCTGCTCAAGGTCTAATTGATCTTTATTCTGTGATCATTGTAGCTCTAATTGTATTCATCTAGATCTACTTTTGAGTCATTTCTCTTTTTTTTAAATTCATTTTATGGCTCCGCTCCTCCCCAATCATGTTGAGTTAATGTAAGCTTGGCATTTTCCGTGGTTGTCTGCTTTGTTTATGTAAACACTCGGACAGCTCATTGCCATTGTTGTCAAAATTAATTCCTTAAACAAAAAGAGGGAGCTGGACATAAGAAATCCTGACTCAAAGGTCAAATACTTCGACCAAAATAACAATCCTGATAACGTTAATGACTTATACTAATATCCTGGATGACAAGTAACTAAATCCCATGAATTCCAGTCTACTAACTACTTTTGTGGTATTTGTCGAAGACAGTACTACAATGTATGTCGAGTACAATACCACTATGAATTCAACTTCAATTTTGAAGACCATGTATTGTATTTTGTGCAAAGCCAAAGGAAATAAACTCAATCAAACTCAATTTTTCTCAGACAAGTTTTTTGGTAACACTCAGATATGAAATTGGAAATGGCATTTTAACATGCATGGGGTGAAGCCATCGATCATGGAATTACTAAATTTTGATTGGAAACAACTTCACTCGCTCATAGCCTTCTGTCAGCGAAATGATACAAAATTTGTCTGCTGTTCTTTTGGTCCTGGGCTTTTTTATTTCTAAACCAGATTGTCCCATGGCTTGTTAATCTATGATTGCGCACTACTCCATTTGATTGGGCATGAATATTTATAGATTGAAGGAATTGATTGTAATGTTGAGAATAAAATGTTAATGGCAAAGGATATTTCAAAATCATAGTTTTCAAGTACAGACTTAGTTGTTTTTCTCTCTATCATGCACTCTACTGCCAAGGGAGTAATTAGTTTTATTTGATATATTTGCATGGTTTTTCTCTCTATCATGCACTTTACTGCCAAGGGAGATTACTCCTGACTCCTTATGATCAAAAGGAGACCACAAGTACACAAAGAATCCTAACTTTGTCATGAGTTAACTCTCCCTTCAACTGAAAAGGTATCCATTTGCTGAGTATGTTGACCTTAAAGGCAGTATTTGAAGAATATTTCTCTCTTTCTTCCAAATTATTAAATCCAAACAGTAGCTTCCTCCACAAATACCACTTCAGTGTTCTCAATGCTTTGATTTATTGTTATTTTTATTATTATTATTTTGTCTCCAGATTTGCAATTGACCATTCAGATTGCAGATTTCGTGTTGTCTGATTTCAATCTACTCAAACCGCAAGCAAATTCAAGATGTAAAAAAGGATTAAAAACTACATCAGTATGAGTCAGTTTCTTAAAATATTTGGGACCCTGTGTGGATCATTATAAGGCAAAGATTCTCAATACATGGAGCACTACATGGGCGGATCCAGAGTGGGGACCGGGGTACTGACCCCCCCTGGAATTTTGGCAAAAATGCGGTTACCGGATTCGTGAAATGGTACTGGTTTGATATTGCACAGCATTTATGTAAAATACAGTCATAAATTAAAAAAAAAAGGTTCTAAATGTGGAGACTTCCTCATGGTTAGAACTGGAAATGTTGATTTTTCTTGTAAACGGCTTACATCCACTGAAATCCGGAAACCAAAGTATCATATAATAAGACGAGTGTGTTTTCGGTGAGACCCCCCTGAGAAAGATATCTGGATCCACGCTTGCGCTGGATGTTGGATCCTCACTCAAGTACTTGGTTTTTTATTTGAATGTCCTTAAGCAAGCTTAAGGACTTGAGCAAGCTTGTATGCATAATGTATAAATATGTGAGCTGTCAATGACTAAAATTATGTTGTAAATGGCATAAAATACTTTTCTACTGCAATCAACTAAAATAATCTGATTTTTAAATAAAGAATGAGAATGTCTGTTAAAAATATTGTTGTTTTGGGCTAATTCTGACATTGGGGTTAAGGTCTGCATGTTCATTCTTCAGTAATTCAAAGTTTTATTGCTCAAATAAATGACTGGAAAATGGATTTCCCCCTAACAAATTATTTCTAAGTTATTGGAATTCCTATACATGTAATTGGATGTGATGCAAACAATTGACTGGGATCCCTGCTTGTTACAACTGCGTAGAAAGGTTGCATCAGCACAAATAATAACCTCTTGTCTAATAACCTTGTTGTCCTCTGAAGATAGGATTTTGGTAATCTTGTTATTACATGGACTCATTAGTCCTTGGCTCCCAAAATGAGTTGCTACAGGTGATGACTCATTAGTCCTTGGCTCCCAAAATGAGTTGCTATATGTGAATTTAAAAAAAAAAGAACTTCAGTTTATCAATCTGCAGCAAGGCTTAAAATTGTAGACTTATATGAATAAATTCTTGCTATGGAAAAAAAACTTATCCATAGTATGGAGTTATAAAGACCTTGAAGAAGTAAGCTTTTGAAAACATTGCTGGTGATGGAGATACTGCTGGTAAATAACCATATCTTCTACCAGAAACTTTTTTTTCACCATTTCAAAACTAATTAAACAAATCCAACTATATAAGCCACATTTAACTTCTTGTCTGTTTAGTCCAAAATTTGGTCATGTAGTTAAAGGCTTGTCCCATTTCCCTAGCTAGCTTTTGACTATCTTAGCAAGCCAAGGCTGACATTTCACTACGCTACTCTACCTTTGGCGGATCGAGCTTGATTTTTACATTCCCACGATACACTTGTTCATTGGATGCAGCCAGCTCTAACTGCAACGAATGAAATTGCTTGTAGCATTTCAACTTTGATAAAAATAGAATAAGGTTGCAACCTTTCGAATAGAAGGTAAAACATGGAAACACATGTGGATGTCTGCTTATCGCTTCATGTTGTATAATTGTATTCATAAGCGGTTTGTAAAACGATATTTCATTGGCTTTCACAAATATGATGTAAAGGGGGGGGGTAATAACCAGCAAGCAATAGAGGGCGCATTGCAGGAATCAGGCTCAATCGGCTAAGGTAAGATCCACGTAGTGATCGTAGCCATGGCTTGCAAAGATGGCTTTTGACCTGTACTGCTGCATGTCTGATCTTGTTTTACACTCTACAAAAGGATCTGAAGCATTGTCAGCATCATCACAATAATATCCGAGTTTGTTGTTTATGATCTATGAATGATAATGTTGTGATATAATACACAAAAATGACTCTGCTGTCACTATTGATGGTTTGAATGATGTATGTTCTGATTTCATTACATAAGGTAGATCCAGATAAATTAATGAAGGAAGTGAATATTTAAGCCCTTTAACTCGATCTTTACCAAACGTCAAAATTTTCGGTTTGTCCAAATCGAAAGCATTTGTGGACATAAAAAAAAGTGACTGAAAATTTGAAATTTGTTTGGTGAAGGGTGGAAAACAGTATGGGAAAAGGAGAAAATGCTGGTAACCAGCATTTTCTCCTTTTCTCACAATGTTTTCCAAAGGCCTCTTTCACAGGGGCGTCAAAAGTAGGGATTTTGTGGTAATGGGTTAACTCTTTACCACACAATCCCAACTTTTAAAATCCTGAGAAGGAAGCCTTTTGAAAACACTGTGGGAAAAGGAGAAACTGCTGGTAACCAGCATTTCTCCTTTTCCCACAGTGTTTTCTACCCTTCCCAAACCAAATTGTAACTTTTTGTCACCTTTTTTTTTTATCGCCTGCAATTGCTTTCAATTTGGACCAGTCTAGAATTTTCTCATGTGGTAAAGAGTTAATTCTTTACCACAATCATATTCACAAGTATTCTCTAAAGACCCTATAAATCTATTAGCTGCACAAAGAGTAGAAAATCATTTACATAGTTTTCCCGTATACGGACAACAACAGCCAAAACATAAGTTTGGACAGTAAATTAAAGCATGTAATAATTATGTGGTAATAGTGATCATTTATTTCATGTCAACTTGTTCCAGTAATACCAAATAACAAAATTTTAGACCTATCTAAGATCAGAGCAGTTCTAAATCAAGTTGACGTATAATTTTTAGACTTGTCTGTGAAAGGGCAGAAAACATTGTGGGAAAAGTAGAAAATAATGGTTAACAGCATTTACTCCTTTTCTCAATGTTTTCAGGCTTTTTTCTAAGAGTCCTAAAATAAAACTCTAGAATGTAGGTAAAGGCATGTTACTGCATTAAGAAATCTCAAAGCAGTCAGGCGTAATTAAAAAAAAAAAATGCTATTTAGGGTTTCCCGACCCTGTCTAGATAATGCTGGACCCTGCCTGGATAATGCTGCTGACCCTAAACTTTTTACACTAAGATTTTAAAAAAAAAAGGTCTTGTAAGTGTGATTTTAGTACATGGTACTTTTAAAAGAATATTTTTGGAAAAAAATAGATCCCAACCTACCCCACCGAAAGCGTCTTGGACTGAAACCCTGAACAGAGATTTCTTTTTTGGTGGGGCCTCATAGATAATCCTGTAGGTAGACACTTGATGGTCCAACACAGATTACATTTTGAAAGTATTTAACCCATGGAGATATGAGTATCTATGGAGTAAAGGGTTTACTAGTAAAGATGTTTTGTATCCTCAAGAGCCCCATCTCCTTTTGTCACACCATTTTAAGTATTTGTCTGCAAAAGAGGCATTTAAATGCATGTGGTGTTGTATGAGCAACCTGGTTGACTTAAATATTGATTTTACCTGAATCAGCATTTTTATTGAAGTTGTGAAGTAGGTGGTCATTGGACAGTCTTCATCTACAAGACAATTTTGTACACTCTGTGAACTTCTGTCTGACCCTGCAAACTTGCCTTTAACCCATTACCACACAATCCCTACAACCCCTGAGAAAGAAGCCTTTAGAAAACATTGTTGGAAAAGGAAAAAATGCTGGTAACCAGCATTTTCTCCTTTTTCTTCAATGTTTTCTACCCTTCACGAAACAAATTTCAAATTTTCAGTCACTTTTATTTTGTCATCTACAAATGCTTTCAATTTGGGCTAGTCTAAGATAGTGTCATTTGGTAATGGGTTAAGTCTAGAAGGACATGATCATCTTAGACCCTAGATTTCTTCTGTAATTTAATTTATTACCATGCAAGCCAGAGTTTTAGTGACTGAGAAAGTACTGTAGCTCTTTGAAAACATAGTGGGAAAAGGAGAAAATGCTGATAACCAGTATTTTCTCCTTTTTCCACAATGTTTTATGCTCTTCATGGGTAAACTCTATCATTTGAACCACATTCAAATGGTTGTTTACAGACTCTTTCAATTTGGACAAGACATTAATTTTATGGTGTGGCAAAAAGTTTCTCTTTATCGTACGAAATATTAGCCATAAAAAAAAATTGGAATAGTCATCAAAACGAACGCTGAAGGTGACAATATCTCCCTTTGATATGATGAAAGATTTGGAAAAAAAGAAAAATGCTGGTCACTAGCATTTTTAGCTCACCTGAGCAGGAAGTGCTCATGGTGAGCTATTGTGATCGTGCTGTGTCCGGCGTCCGTCGTGCGTCGTCCGTTGTCAACTTTTTACCTTGTGTACGCTCTAGAGGCCACAGTTTTGGTCGGATACTCATGAAAGTTGGTCAGGATGTTTGTCTCGATGAAACCTCGGACGAGTTTGAAAATGGGTCATGTGGGGTCAAAAACTAGGTCAGTAGGTCAAATCTTAGAAAAACCTTGTGTACGCTCTAGAGGCCGCATTTTGAGTCGGATACTCATGAAAGTTGGTCAGGATGTTTGTCTCGATGATATCTCATACGAGTTTGAAAATGGGTCACGTGGGGTCAAAAACTAGGTCACTAGGTCAAATCTTAGAAAAACCTTGTGTACGCTCTAGAGGCCGCATTTTGAGTCGGATACTCATGAAAGTTGGCCAGGATGTTTGTCTCGATGATATCTCGGACGAGTTTGAAAATGGGTCTCGTAGGGTCAAAAACTAGGTCACCAGGTCAAATCTTAGAAAAACCTTGTGTACGCTCTAGAGGCCGCATTTTCAGTCGGATACTCATGAAAGTTGGTCAGAATGTTTGTCTGGATGATATCTCGTACGAGTTCGAAAATGGGTCACGTGGGGTAAAAAACTAGGTCACCAGGTTAAATCTTAGAAAAACCTTGTGTACGCTCTAGAGGCCACATTTTCAGTCGGATACTCATGAAAGTTGGTCAGGATGTTTGTCTGGATGATATCTCGGACGAGTTCGAAAGTGGGTCACGTGGGGTGAAAAACTAGGTCACCAGGTCAAATCTTAGAAAAACCTTGTGTACGCTCTAGAGGCCACATTTTCAGTCGGATACTTATGAACGTTTGTCAGGATGTTTGTCTGGATGATATCTCGGACGAGTTCGAAAGTGGGTCACGTGGGGTCAAAAACTAGGTCACCAGGTCAAATCTTAGAAAAACCTTATGTACGCTCTAGAGGCCACATTTTCAGTCGGATACTCATGAAAGTTGGTCAGGATGTTTGTCTGGATGATATCTCGGACGAGTTCGAAAGTGGGTCACGTGGGGTAAAAAACTAGGTCACCAGGTCAAATCTTAGAAAAATCTTTTGTACGCTCTAGAGGCCACATTTTCAGTCGGATACTCATGAAAGTTGGTCAGGATGTTTGTCTGGATGATATCTCGGACGAGTTTGAAAATGGGTCACGTGGGGTCAAAAACTAGGTCACTAGGTCAAATCTTAGAAAAACCTTTTGTACGCTCTAGAGGCCACATTTTCAGTCCGAAACTCTTGTAAGTTGGTCAGAATGTTTGTCTTGATGATATCTCAGACAGGTTTGAAAATGGGTTATTGGGGGTTAAAAACTAGGTCACCAGGTCAAATCTTAGAAAAACCGTGTATATGCTCTGGATGCCACATTTTCAGTCCAACACTCTTGAAAATTAGTCAGAATGTTTGCCTTTATAATATCTTGGATGAGTTTGAAAATGGGTCATGTTGGGTCAAAAACTGGGTCAATAGGTCAAATGTTATAAACACCTTTTGTATGCTCTGGAGGACACATTTTCAGTCTGATACTCCTAAAACTTGTTCATAATATTTGTCCTGGTGATACCTTGAATGAATTTGAAAATGGGTCATGTGGAGTCAAAAACTAGGTCAATGGGTCAAATATTAGAAAAACCTTGTGTACACTCCAGAGGCTACATTTTCTGCCTGATACTCTTCAGACTTGGTCAGAATGTTTGTTTTGGTGATGTCTCAAAAGAGTTTGATAATGGGTATTTGTCGGGTCCAAAACTAGGTCACTTGATGAAATCTTAGAAAAACCTTTTGTACACTGTAGAGGCCACATTTTCAGTCCAATACTCATGAAACTTGGCCAGAATGTTTGTCTTATTGATATCTCAAAAGTGTTTGATGATGGGTAATGTCTGATAAAAAACTAGGTCACTGGGAAACTAGATGGTGCATGTTTGGTCAATAAACTCAGGTGAGCGATTTCAGGGCCATCATGGCCCTCTTGTTTCTTCTTCCCACATTGCTTCTCTTACTTGGGTTGTTAAAAGTCAGTTTGTGTGGTCATTTGGTCAACAGATTAACTCTCTGCTAGACAACTAGATGTGTGGACTGTTCTACATGGAAAGCCTTTCCCCTGCGAAACGCAGTTCTTGTGATTAGAACTGTTCATGAATTTTTCTAGAACTTTAGGAACAGTTCTTGATCTGCTCTTGAAGGCTGTTCTTGAACAGTTGTACTTGAACTGTTCAAGAACAATTTTAAAGAACAGTTCTAGAATTTCTTAAGAACTTGTCAAGTTCTTAAATAATTCTTAAAATGTTCTTTGAACATTTTAGGAACTGTTCAAGAAAAAAAAAGGTTCCTAAAATATCCTAGAACTATTCTTAAATGATAACAAGAACATTTTAGGAACTGTTCAAGAAAAAAAATGTTCCTAAAATATCCTAGAACTATTCTTAAATGATAACAAGAACATTTTAGGAACTGTTCAAGAAAAAAAATGTTCCTAAAATATCCTAAAACGATTCTTAAATGATAACAAGAACATTTTTAAGGAGTTTACGAACATGTATCTTCTTTAAATGTTCTACTCTATGCCGTAACCCTTTTCAAATGACAAATTCAAGACTCTCCCTTAGCAAAATGAAATGGTCAACAATTCATTTAAAGAGCCTTAAAAGGCCATTGAAAGTCCCATTTCTCAGCAAAAACCATTGAAATGGCCTTAAAATAGTCTGATTTCAATGGTTGACTTTCCACTGATTTTACCTTATCTGTAAAAATGTATATCTAATGGTAGCTTTAATGGTATGAATGAGAACAGACCATTAAATACCATTAAGTGTACCATTTAGTCTGTCCAACCATTTATTTCAAATTTAAGAGGCCATGTATTTGTATTCACAAAAGACCATTGAAAGTCATTGAATTACCATTTCTGAACCAACTTTACTGTCAGAACTTAAATGAATATAAATACAGAAACTGTACTATTTCTGGAACAATTGGACATATAGTCAGTCCAACATAATACTTATGCCCCATTACAAGAAACTCTTTCATATACAAAGAAAATGGTATAGATCAGCCTGCACTTACTTGCAGTCTAATTATTACCATTGTTGTTTTCTGCCTAGATACATTGTAGTATAATGTTGAAAGTCTTGTTTCTATACAAACATTTCAAGATTTTACCTCTATGGCAGAGCTAGCAAATTTGATTTTTACAGGGTCAAAAAAGAAAGAAATAGTTTCTCTCGATGTGACTATACCTGACCTTTTTATTATTTAAAATGCTTGTTTATCATTTGACAACACATTCACTCATTTCATAGGTCACTTTTATGTACACAAGTGTTTCAATTAACCTATCAACCGCAATTTCATTTTTTAGAATGTTTGTTTGGCATCTGTAATTATTTGGGACATCACGAAACACTTTGAAAAGATCCACTATCTGTATCAGATTCCAGTCACTTCCTGCTGGTTTCTTTTCAGTTTGAAGCATTATCATCTACTAGATTACCAGTTATCCTTGATGACATCAAGTCTGAAATATGAACAAAGAAAGATCTATAACTATTACTATTAGATGATCAACTTAAATGTGGTCAATATTTTATGAGGATTGATGGTAGTAATTGTAGGATTCCTTTTCTGTCTCACCGTCCAAAGATCATTTTTTGGAAAATGACTATGTGGGAAAGCAGCCAGTAGCTTGGGAAGAATATTGTGCAGAGTATTGGTAAAAGAAACTCCAGAAAAGTGTGGAGAGTATTGAGCACACAAGACTAAAACCAGGGATTAATTGGCAAAGGGTTAATATGATTTAATTGGACAAATAGAGTAATCTGGGCAAATTTCTAACAAATTGGATCAACAATGTGGACGTCATTGCTGTAAATGTTAATTTTCAACTTCATATGGCTACTCCTCTCTTACTTATTGTCAGAATTTTTCAAAATCAATAGGGCTCAAGCCATTGGTGATATAATACATCTGGGTCAGTTTTATGAAATGCATATGCAGACTTTAAGCAAGAAATGTAAAAGTTCATCTTTTTAGGTAGGTATTTAGATTTTCCACAACTCACCAAATTAAAACATAAATGTATATATATCAATGAAATTTATATGAAAAACAAAACAAATAAATTACAAAACAAGTTTTTTTGATAGTGTTCCCTTAACTCATTACCAAACGATAAAGTTTTAGGTTTATCAAAATCGAAAGCATTTGCAGACGACAAAATAAAAGTGAGTGAAAATTTGAAATTTATTTTGTGAAGGATAGAAAACATTGTGGAATTAGAAAAAAATGCTGGTTACTAGCATTTTCTCCTTTCCCCACAATGTTTTCTAAAGGTTCTTTCTCAGGGGCGTCAAAAGTAGGGATTGTGTGGTAATGGGTTAAAAGCTACTTTCTTATCATTTGCAAATACCTTCAAATTGGACAAGTCTAACATTTTGTTGTTTGCATGGTAAAGAGTTAATTAATGCCTGTTTACCTTCTGATGTCAAGTTTTTTCCCAACTGACACTTATACAACTGGATTGTACCATGACAATCTTTCATGAAATTCTTCTGTTTCCATCTTGCAAAAGTACTCTTTGGAACTTCCAGTTCTTTGTTACCTACATACTTTTTTTTACATGTTTTAACAGGACCTAAAATGAAAGAAATCAGACTACATCAGAGCTAGATATGAAATGTAGAAGCTCAAAGGAACATTACAATCACAGCAATGAGCAATAGAAACAGTCATCACAAATTTAGGCTCCATATGAGAGTTCGAACAGATAACAAAACCAATCTTAGTGGCACTGTCCTCTAAACTTGTGAGAAAAGTGACCCCGTATGGGAAAATAAGTCCAAAGTAAAGTTATCTCTTTACCACACTATCCAAAGTTTTAACGTGTCTGAAGAACAAGCCTTTTCAAAACATTGTAACCAGCATTTTCTACTTTTCCAATAATGATTTTGGTCAATGATATCAGACAGAAACATCATCTGAAATACATTTCCTTTTCCCTCTGCAAATGCTCTAAGTTTGGTCTTATCCAAAATTTAGTTGCTCGGTAAAGTACTATCCAGTACTTTATAAATTTACTGACAAACTCTTAGTCAAACCCAAAGCATATTTAAATTCTACCCCATGGAAAATAGTAATTATCACCTGAGCTACATTTATGTTGTCTGCAATTGCTTTCAATTTGGTTGTGTACAAAAAATAATGTTGTATGGTAAAAAGTTCATCCCAAACCAGCAGGGCTGCCTATCATTATCTGAGCTACACATATTTTACCAATACCTTATTAGGGATATTTAGATACATGTACTTCTAAAGGGTGCAGGACAACTTGCCCCAAAGACAACTTTATTATGGTAATTTTATAGAAAAAAAACAAACCCAACAAATACTGAGAATTTTCAAGTTCTGACCTAAATACCCCATCAAGATATGCCCATTACCTGTTTACTACATGAGAGAATTCAAAGTTTTTCCATGCTGAAAGCATATATGCAGACAACAAATGTGACTCATGATGAAATTTGTTTCTGAAAGAGTGAAAACACCGTCAAAAACAGAAAAATTTCTAATATTAAAAAATATTTTTGTCCTTTTAGTGTGTTTTCAAATGTCTTCTTCCTCAGGGTGGTTAAACAATAATATTTATCGCTAAGGTACACACATTTGACTGCAACATAAAACCAATTTCCTGTCAATGGTATTACACTTTACAAAATCTGGAAATTTTTCGACTGAGTTAACAGAGTGCACTTGGAGATACTAAATCAAATAAAACACAATTGATAATTTCTGTTCATGAAAGGATAAAAAGCCGGGAAAAAGAAAATGCTAGTCACCAGCATTTTTACTTTTCCCAAACATCAAAATTTTAGACAAGCCAATTTAAAACCACTTGCAGACAACAAATTAGGTGTAACTAAAAAAATGCAATTTGTTTCCAGCAGGGTAGAAAACACTGTGAGAAATGCTGGTTACAGCATCTGGTTACAGCATTTTCTCCTTTTACCACAATGTTTTCAAAAGGCTTCTATCTTAGGGTCGTCAAAACCAGGGATTAGTTTAAACATATTTATTTTCGATTGAAAAAACAAGTTCTTACAACAACTTATACTAATCTCTCTCGATTTTGTTTCCTGGGAACTACACCAGTAGTGTGGGCCTATGAAAAATCCCAAAGTTGAAACCCCCTCCCGGGTATCGAACTCGGGGCGTTTAGGTTATGAGGCCAACGTTCTACCTCACAACCACAGAGACCACAGAGAGTAGATCTAGCATCTAAATTGAAGCTTACAAGACTCTTAAGAATCATGAGAAATCGTCCCAATATAGATTACGATTTCTCCAGGGGACGATTTCTCATGCATTCGTTTGGCGTAGTAAAATAAAATATAAACTAAATTACTTACAGAAATCGTGAACATTGTAGATCTATAGATGCTGTTAAATGTCTGCTTAGAAGTTAGTTTGCGTTGAAATACTGTATACAAGGCACTCGAATTTCCTTTTTCCATCGATAATATCATCCCCATTCTGTTTACTTCCGCGTCAGAGACGCCATCTTTGATATGTCGCAAACATCGGCAGTTTTTCTTGAGATCCGAATGTAGTCGGACGATTCCGTTGGCCCATCGCCGTTGACGAGAGATTGTTAATTGGTAAGTTTTTATTTTTTTAACGAATCTATTTCGCTCTAAAGAATATCCCCCCCTTTATATCCTTTCTTTCAAACCGCTATATTATGCTGCATGCGTGAAAAAAAAAGCTTCCCCACCCCAAAGACCACTCGTCACAACTCGGCTGTCTCCGTACCTACATAATAGGATATTCCGAGATATTCCGAATGCCCCAACGACCTTATTCATTGTTTTTACAAGGAAGCTGATTGGTTAAAAAAAAATTATAAGCCAATCAGATTTTACCTTGTGTAATGGTTAGTTAAAATTTAGCGCGTGAACGTTGCCAAGCGAATCATCAACAATTTCTGTCGAAACCAAGAGAACTTTTGCAATAATGTGACAGTTGAACGATGGAAATCGACGTTCCATGCATGCTCTGAAGCAGGTTGTAGAACCAAAGCTCTTATTAGACAGTACAAAGTCGGAATGTTCGAATCAAGGCTAGACTTACGGACGTTTCGTACCATGACCATTTCGTTCCAGTCACTTTTACCATAATTTATACCATTTCGTACCATATTTTTATCACTTCGTACCAAAACTTAGCTGTTTTCTAAGATAACTAGGCATCAACTTGGACATTTGGTATTAAAATAGATTTCTGTCACAGTCTCTGTATACCATGTAATGATGTTGATAGGGAAAGAACACAATGAAATTTAGAAAAGAAGATGAGCTAGATATTACTTTCCTTCATAAAAAAAAAAAAAAAAAAAATAGAGCTGTACTTCTGGTCATTTTCATGAGAAAATTTAATTTTAATCTTCAATTTCCATGTTCAATGTCCACAAATAAACATCTAGATCTAAATAAGTGCTTTACAAACAAAAATCACGGGTTCAAAGACAAGAAATAAAAGCATATGCAGACAACAAACAAACTTTATTTGAAAGTAAGGTTTTCTTCTCTAACAGTGAAACTGTAAATAAATTTTATTCAATTTTCTAGCTAGAATTCAGTAGATTTTTGGGGAAAAAAACATTGATGATCTTAAATCAAGGAGTTGGCAGCCAAATTATCAACGTTTAGTCCAGATCAGTACCTTTTGCAAAAGGATTCCTTTTTGGCCTAGGCAGATACACAGAATCGGTCTAGCAAGATGTGAATTCCTATCTAGCAATACCAAATGAATATGAAGTCTTACCTGGCCTAGTCCAGATAAGAATTCTTATTTGGTCTAGCTAGATTCTAGATCTGGCTAAACTCCTATCTGGCCTATGACATCTACACACTCCCAACTTCAAACATACATGTAACTAAGCAGTTTCTTTTCTTCGACAGGGAGGAAAGTGAGACTAGAAGGAGACTTTAGAGCCACCCGAAAAAGATATAGAAAATTTGAAGAAAGGACGAGCAAACACAAAGATTGGAGCATTCCTTCAGCTAGCCCTTAAAGGTCCAATCGTGGAACAAAGAACACCAGAAACAGAAACTGTTACTCTTGACGCTCTGTGTACATCTAACAGCGACAAACAACAGGACTGCCTAGACACTGTAGATGATGCATCAATATTGACTGAGGAATATTTGAAGAAGAGTGTCAAAGCTGTTGTTGGTGATCAAAAAATACTAATGACTTCAGTTGTTCACTGAGGATGAAATGATCAATTGAACACACACTAGTAAAAGAACATCAAAGCCATGGATAAACTGAAGCCATCTCTTGACCCTGAAAATTTTAGAGCGTAGTGTTGAAAGTAACATCATTTGACAAAGCAACTTTCTACAAGAACTTTAAAAGTGTTGTGTCGGTCCATAAAGAGAGTGAACTTTTTGTTTCAAAGTCATTTGTTTTACATTTCATCTTTAACCCTTTACCACACAATGATGAACTTTAACGTAGGTCCCTTTTGAAAACATTGTGAAAAAGAGAAAAATGCTAGTAACCAGGATTTTCTCCTTTTCCCACAATGTTTTCTTCCCTTTTCAAATCAAATTTTTATTCTTCAGTCACATTTATTTTGTCGTCTGCAAACGCTTTCAATTTGGACCAGTCTATTAATTTGACGTTTAGTAAAGAGTTAACTCTTTATCGAATGATAAAATGTTGCACTAGTCCAAATTGAAAGCATTTGCAGACATCAAAATACATGTGAATCAAAAATCGAATTTTGATTTTGGAAGGGTAGAAAATGGCATTTTATTCTTTTCCCTCAATGTTTTCTAAAGGCTTCTTTCCCAGTGTCATCAAAAGTCGGCATTATTTGGTACATGTAATTTATTAACTGTTACCTTCATATTTCAAATGAGTATACCTTGTGACAAGACCTTTCTGTTGGTACCAAGTTCAGGGTCATCAGTAAAGGTCAAATGTCTAGTTGAGTTTTCAAAAAAATGGCTGTTTGCGGGTGCATTTAAGTGTTTCACAAACACAGCTAGTGTTATACTGGCACTGACCATCCAATTGAAGTTCTAGTCCCTTAATCCTGAATGCCATAGAGGGACAATAGCCTCTGCTGCCATTGTTAATAAACAGTCTTTGGTATGAACCGGCAGAGGATCCAACCAGCTACCTTCTAACACACTTGAGCCGGACGCTCTACCACTAGGCCACTGAGGTGGCCTTCTTTTGAAAATACTGTGGGAAAAGAAGCGCTTGCTCACAGTGAGCAAAGGCTTCTTTCAGTCCCAAATATTCTGCAAACTATCTAAAAACATTTCATCCAGATACTGTTCCTTTTTGTCACGTGTCATTTTGTCTGGTAAATTATAGGTTAAATGTCTCGCTGTTTATTATTTTTTTCTGTTTATTTTATAGTTATTTGAATCATAACTAAAACAAATTATAAACAATTATAAACAATTCGAAATATAGAAACTTTTTCATATTTTTTGGTACTTGAATTTAATCTAAATTGTTTTAGCATTATTAGTAATGTTCAAGCACATGTCTAAAGGATTTTAAGCAATGTTTATGTCACTCTGAGCATCCTATTTCAATTTAAAAGGATAAAATTGTTGAAAAATTACTGTACTGGAAAATTCCTGAGTATTTCTTGAACTTGTGTGAAAAAAATGTTCTTAATTTGTTCAAGATCTTGTCTAGAACACTTTAAGAAATGTTAAATGAAACATTACCTTTCTTGAATAATTTAAGAACAACTGTTCTTGAACAGTTCATTAGTAGTTCTTGGTCATGTGTTCGAGACTTATTCATGAATTGTTCAAGAACATTTTAAGCAACACTGAATAAGAACTATTATAGAATTTTTCAAGAACAGTTTTTCTTGAACTGTTCCTGAAATAAAGTTCAAGAACTGTTCTTGAACTGTTCCTTATATGAATTTCAAGAACTGTTCTTGAACTGTTCCTGAAATAAAGTTCAAGAACTGTTCTTGAACTTCCATCAAGAACACTTTAAGAACAACCAGTTCTTAAGATTTGTTTCATTTAACATTTCTTAAAATGTACATGAATTGTTCTAGTGGTGATAAGGAACAGTTCAAGTACCAATGTACCTGAACATGCCAAGAATATTTCTTGAACTGTTCATAAAAATTTCGCAGGGGTTGGGATGGACCAAGATGTCAGGGAATGTCTTAACCCATTACCACACAATCCCTACTTTTGACGCCCCTGAGAAAGAAGCCTTTTGAAAACTTTGTGGGAAAAGGAGAAAATGCTGGTAATCAGCATTTTCTCCTTTCCCCACAGTGTTTTGTACCCTTCCCAGGACAAATTTCAAATTTTCAGTCACTTTTATTTTGTCGTCTACAAATGCTTTCAATTTGAACCAGTCTATAATTTTGTCGTTTGGTAAAGAGTTAAAGTGGAACATTGTAGAAACTAATTTGTAATGTATATCTCATTTTCAACAGCTGGAAGAACAATCTTTAACCATTTAGAATGTAAGTAAATGTGTAATGAAAAATGATATGTAATGTAGGTAAATAGAGATATCCTGTTTTTAAGTCCATCTTATCAAGGGAAATCTCAATATATATCTAAAAATGTTGGTCCAAGATCAGACTGCACATTCTGTGTAAAAATGTCAGCTTTTGATCCATACTATCCAGAAAATTATTGTTACTTGTTTAGTTTGACCTAGAATTTTAAGAGGTAAGGTCTGCTTACCTTACTCACCATTTGTAAATAGCTGTAATTTAAATAATTCACACAGTCTGAAGAATACACCATATATAATTTAAAGGTTCAATAAGCAAGCAAGCTATTGTACTTTCTACAACCTTTTTAATCCTCATGTAGACAGTTTAAACCCTTAAAGTGGCAAATCAATGAAAAAATTACAGTCATCATTTTCAGGGTGGGAATCCACAGCATTTTTTGGCCATATTAGCAGACTGACATTTCTTTGCAGTCTGATCTTGATCCATACTATCAACTAAAGCTACTAAATCTCATTGTTAGAGCTAAAAGAGTGGAAAACAGCAGCTTTATAATGAGGTTAAACTGGTTTTTAATTTTGACCGGCTGAAAATGTCGAGCTATGGCTCAAAGGTTCATACTTAATGTCTGTTAACGGGAAATTCTCATTCGATTTCCAGTACTGTTCATGTAAAGGCCAATTTTTGCACCCAAGAGCTCCTGACATAGTCATGAAAGCCATTGCATGAATAGGTAAAATCTCTTAATGATGAAAATACTGCTCAACTCTTGACCAGCATACAGAAATTAAACTGCACTAAATCAATATTAATGCAAATAAAAAAAGTGAATATGCCACAAAATTTATTATTGAGGTTTTTATTTGAAAAGAGTAAAAACATTGTTTAAAATGGAGGAAATGCTGGTTATTGTGAAAAACCTGTTCCTGGTTATGAGCAATTCCCCTTTTTTGCAGCATTTCAAATGGTTACAAAAGTGGTCTTCTCCAGTAAAATAAAGGTCATATTGAGGAGGCAATCAGCAAATGCCTGAAAACTGGATAAAATGATGGCACAGGCATTGGAAGGTTTGCAAAAAAGGAGTTGAGAAATGGAGGATTCATCTGTGTAAAAGGGCACATTGATTAAGAAAATGAAAAATAATTCAAAGATTGCTTGTAGGAGGGATAGCAGTAAACACTACCAAAACTGAAATACTGCCGAGAGAAGCACAAAGCACTACTGTTGTGAAACAAACTAAGTGTTGGTGTTTTTAGGCCATACCAAAAATTTAATTAAACTACAAAGAAATTTGTCATGATGTGATTAGATAATATGCCCAGAACATATATATATATATCATGTACATTGGCAAAACAAACTTTAGGTAAAAGCAGTTTCACTTTTAGGAGCCCCGTATACATGACTATACTATCAACACAATACCAAAAATGGATTGATTAAGATTATGCACCAAGCTGTACGTTTTAGCATGTATTAACAAGGTTTCAGTGACATAGTTCCCAGTAACATCATTTTTATGCCCCCCTTTCGAAGAAATGGGGGTATATTGCTTTGCACTTGTCGGTCGGTCCGTCCGTCGGTCCGTCCGTCGGTCTGTCTGTAGACCACATGTTTGTCCGGAGCATAACTCAAAAAGTATTTCAGGTATCACCTTGAAACTTCATAGGCAGATAGATCTCATTAAGGAGAAGTGCAGTGCACAAGAACCATAACTCTGCCCATCATATTTTTGGAGTTATTGCCTTTTGTTGATTTTCATACTTAATTTTTGTCCGGAGCATAACTCAAAAACTGTTTTACATATCATCTTGAAACTACATAGGTGGATAGATCTCATTAAGGAGAAGTGCCGTGTACAAGAACCATAACTCTGCCCATCATATTTTTGGAGTTATTGCCCTTTGTTGATTTTCATATTTAATTTTTGTCTGGAGCATAACTTAAAAAGTATTTCGGGTATCACCTTGAAACCTCATAGGTGGATTAATCTTATTAAGGAAAAGTGCAGTGAGAGAACCATAACTCTGCCCATTATATTTTTGGAGTTATTGCCCTTTGTTGATTTTCATACTTAATTTTTGTCCAGAGCATAACTCAAAAGGTTTTTCAGATATCATCTTGAAACTTTATATGTGGATAGATCTTATGCAGGAAAAGTGCAGTAATTACCCTTTGATCGTTTTTACACTTTGAATGTTAAGAGTTTATAATCACATTGGATGCCATGTGGGGGGGGATGCCATGGGGGGGGGCATACATGTTTTACAAACATCTCTTGTTCATTTTGGGCTCTCCGAAAAGAATTTCTACTTCGTCAGCGTACTCAATTGTTTAACCCATTACCACACAATCCCTACTTTTGACGCCTCTGAGAAAGAAGCCTTTTGAAAACACTGTGGGAAAAGGAGAAAATGCTGGTAACCAGCGTTTTCTCCTTTTCCCACAGTTTTTTCTACCCTTCCCAGAACAAATTTCAATTTTTCAGTCACCTTTATGTTGTCGTCTGCAAATGCTTTCAATTTGGACCAGTCTAAAATTTTCTCGTGTGGTAAAGAGTTAAACGAAAAAATAGATAAAGTAAGCTTTACCCTTTACCGCACGTTAACGGCTTTTAACGACCTGGGGAAAGAAGCCTTTTGAAAACATTGTGGGAGTAGGAGAAAATGCTGGAAACCAGTATTTTCTCCTTTTCCCACAATATTTCCTTCCCAATCAAAGAAAATTTACACCATTTGAGCCACAATGAATTTGTCTTCTCCGAATGCTGTCAATTTGGATAAGGCTAATATTTTGTCGTCTTGTAAAGGGTTACCAAAGGTAGAAATGCTAAAACTGTGCTGTATAATAAATGATAATACGTGGATTCTACATTGGCGGATCGAGCCCCATTTCGAGATTCCCGCAATATGCCCCCTATCAGATGCTGGTCATTATCCCCCTTTACATCATATTTATACCCCCCGCTAAACGAATGTTTTCGTGGGTATACTGGAATCGGCCAATCTGTCTGTATGTCTATCCCTCCATCTGTTTGTCCATGTGTCAGTCTCTGTTCTCCTACAGTTCTCCTTCAATTGTATTGAAACTTTGCTCATATACTGATTATATATTGAAGATTTGCAAGAGACAATTTTCAAGTGTCAAGTCTTCCTGGTTGAGGAATTATCTCCCCTTGAACTTGACAGTTTTTTTCTGTCAAAGTGCTGGCGGTAGTATTAAGTTACATTCTGTAACAGCTCTAGTTCTTATAGCCAATAAAATATCGTTTTACAAACTGCCTAAGAATACAATAATTCATCATGAAGCAATGACCACAAACGTGCTTCGACATTCCATGGTCAGGTGCTGGGATATAGCCTAAAACCTCTGATAATTGTTTGGTCACATTGAAACTTTTTGTAAATATTGTTCATCTGTGTTTTTTTGATAATGAATCATTACAGATCCTGCACACATCCACAGAGGTATGCATGTTTACCTTCTATTTTTTTTCAAAAGGTTGCAACTTTGTTCTATTTTTATCAAAGATCATATGCTACGAGCGAAATGCGTAAAGCAGGACTGTTGAAATCAATCTGCCAAGGGTAGAATAGCGTAGTGGATCGTCACCTTTGGCTTGTGATGATGAGGTGGCAAGGGACTTGGAAACTCGTTCGTGGCTGTGGTGAATCATGTCGCAACTTTGGGGCTACATGATTCATCACAGCCGTTGACAAATTTCCAGGTACCCTGCCACCTGACCGTACAACTTAAATAATGTGTTGGTGGTTTCATGTCATGCTAGAAAAAAATACGGATTTATCAAAGAGCCTTTCTCAGTGAATCTCTTGAAAATTTAAAAAAAAACACCTTCAGTGTATATATTTTATGTGGGAACTACAGTATAAAACACGCTCAACAGAATTTTATCAAGACCATATAGATAAAAATTATATGAAGTAAGAATGAAAGCAGATTAAAGGAACCAATACCAGCAATAATACTTGGTGTATTATGTTTGATGAAGATTTCTAATCAATAGACGATGGGACTATGTTGCTTCTGTTAGCAATGTTGTGTGGAAAATTGAGTGACAAGCTGTAGACTTGTGTCTGTGACCTCTTTGAGTGAGGATCAATATTGGGGAAAATATTCCCCTGACCACTCCTGCTACTGTGAACAACTAGCAGAGGTGCTTTATCTTATGAAGTGCCAAATGAAATTAAATAGTCATAAAAGATCCTGATCTTAGCAATTTCAGTGCTGTTATGTCAAAATATATTGCAAAATATTCAAGATAGTGGCTGAACAAAGATCAGACTGCATGGATGGGCTGAATGTTTCATTTGATATTCTGTCATGTTCAGGTGAATGTCAGCCAGCTTTCTGTTACTAAATACTTTACTGAAAGCAATTCTGTTTACATGGCAAAAAAGTCAGAACTATTATATAGAAAAACCTCAAAGCCATTTGCTCATACCATGATTATGTGTTTTTATTAGTTAACATTTTTTGCTTCCACTTGCCATGGGCCAGGTAGCTTATGTCATGATTTGTGTCTGTTTTGCATTTGTAGGCATGTCCATGGGTGTATGTGCTAACTCTTTACCGAACGACGAATTTTAGACTTCCAAATTGAAAGCATTTGAGGTCAACAAAATAAATGTGGCTGAAAACTTGAAATTTGTATTTGGAAGAGTAGAAATCATTGTGGGAGAAGGAGAAAATGCTGGTTACCAGCATTTCTCCTTTTCCCACGTTTTCAAAAGGCTTCTTTCAAAGGGCGTTAAAAGTCAGGATTGTGCGGTAAAGGCTTCACTTTTATTTCAAGCATTTCTCAAACTACCCATAGAGTTTTGACCAGTTAACTAATTGAACAGAATAATGTTACCCATCAGATCTGGAATAGATGCCATAGTATTATATCTCTTGGTCTCCTTCAACTACTGGAACATCATGTCAGTAACCATCTAAATCTTACTGAGATGAAATCTGTAATTTTAGAGACCGTTTCTAGCTGTGCCCACTTATAAAACATTTTTGTATTGATTATTTCAAGTTATTGATGATTCTGATGATAGGAAGAATCAGCTTCGCTGTGGAGCTGGTTATTGTGTCCAAGAAGACTCGACCCCTAACACAGTGCTTTTACATAGCGCCTGTGACACTGAATGCTTATTTTAGACAATACATGCTAGACGATCCCCTTTTAGTGCCAGTTTTACTCCGGTTCTTCTGTCAGTTATATTTTGTTGTTCAATTAACCGCCGCTTTGTCAGCTATACACCAAGTTTGGTGGTGCAAGACCCAGCAAAAGCTTAGTGTCATGACCTGTTGACTATAACTATGTATGTATGTAATGTTAAAAATTTTGATTTGGAGCATGTTGGTGAAATACTCCCACTTACAGTAAAAAATCTCATTTTCGTTACCAGGTGAGATGGTGCGATGAGGAGAGTTGAACGATGCACTAGTGAAAAATTATATTTGGCACAGAAATCAGGGTTACATGTATTTTGAAATGTTGAGCCAATTAAACATATACATGTATATCAGAGTTCTTTTCAGCTTACCAAATCTAGCTGCCATCCATAAGTGGTTTCATGCATATGGGATTTCTATTTTAAGTACTTTGGCTACTTCAATACACCTTGCCAATATAACCTTGTTTGACCTTTATTAGATTTGGCAGCTCTTCAGAGAAAAGGTTAGGATTGCCACCCTTACCTTTGTAATTATTTCTCTCGATAATCTGAATTTTTTCAGATGATACGCAACCTTGAGCATTTAGATAATGAATATTAAAGGATGTAATTGTCAATCATCTTGAGTATATATTACATTGGATGATTGTATTATCCTAGAAAGATCAACATTCTGAATCTTGATTCTGTAATGAGCTAAGCAAATCAAAATGTTCTGAGGGTTGATTCCTGTATAAGTGTTCTATACTGAAACATAGGAATTTTAACTTACATATGCGTGTTAGCTCCTGTTGTGTCGAACATGGATTTATCGTATAATGAGCTAAGCACACCGAAATGCTCTGAGGGTTGATCCCTGTATAAGTGTTCTATACTGAAACAGGAATTTTAACTTGCGTCTGCATTTTAACTCCTGTTGTGTCGAATATGGATTTAGTTGCTTTTGAAGATAGTGTTGATCGAGATCATCTGCACAGAATGTATGATCTTATCTGATTTGTCCACTACTGAACCTGAGATATTATGAGAAAACTGCCCTTAATTTCTGCATCTTCACTAAGAACTGAGAATGACGATATTCATTTGTTAAAGACTCTTAAGGGTTAGCAGCATAGCAAGTATCTCCCCCCCCCCCTTTTTGGATCGGGAATGTCTCAGAATTTTAGTTAGTTTCTTGTGATATATATATAATATATATATGGATGAACATGAAACCATGGATCAGCTGATTGGTTTGTGAATCTTTAGTTTATTTTAGCTGAGCCAAATCTTCCTTTAATCCTTTACCACACAATCAGGGGTTATACTGACCCTGAGGGAGGATGCTTTTGAAAACATAGTGGAAAAAGGAGAAAATGCTGGTAACCAGCATTTTCTCCTTTTCCAACAATGTTTTCTACTCTTTCAAAACAAAGTTCATTATTTGAGTCATGTTTTGTTTCTCCTCTGCAGTTGCTTTCATATGTATGAGCTTAAAATTTTGTTTTGTGGTAAAGGGTTATACCTATGTTACAGATAATCATGAGCATTTTCTGGATAAGAAATTTTAGTGTTTCTATAAAATTGATGTTATATAAGATACATTTCATTTATTGATAGATTTATTGCCATCTATAAAAGCAATTTTAAAACCATAGTACTTCTAAGGAAGCAAGTACACTGCTCAAAAGAATTAAAGGATATCACACAAATGCTGAAATTCAAATCTTTCACTTTGCTAAACACTCTGTCTTTGTGTTCTGAAAATCCTCAGCTTACGATTCATACTTGACAAAAAAGCTTGATAGATTTCTTCTTTCTTTCATTTTAGATGCTGATAGGCATGTTAGGAAGAAAATCAAGATTTTTTTTTTTCTTGGTCTTTTGTTAAAACAGCTGTTCATATGTTTTCCAATGTTTTGTTCATATTATTGTCAGATCTAATGAGAGAAGAGGACACACTGGCGGATTCAGGGGGGGGGGGGGAATCGGGGGGTTCGGATGAACCCCCCTAAATTTCAAGTATTTTTTTTTTTGATGGACTTCCAACTCATTGGCTACTGATTTTTGCTTTGGGTCCTTGTCTGCATATCTGAGATTGACCAAGTTGAACCCCCCTGAAGAAATCCTGGATCCGCCCCTGGGACAAGATGAAATAATGAATGATGCTTCTGATTCCCTAAAAAGCCTTTGTGGCATAATTATGAAAAAAAAAAAAGGCTTTGACAGGAATAGCCTGTACATCTTTTGTGCCAACCAAATTGTTTTGCTTGTTCTGAAATTTTACAGTGTTAAGACTGAATGAACTTATTAGCAGAAAATTATTTGCATTGTCTTGTACTGAAAAAATTACATTGTGATTGAAGTCGAGGACATGTGATCCTTTCATTTTTTTGAGCAGTTTAGAAAAAATGCCTTACAAGATTAAAGTTTTATTTCTATCATACCTAGTGATGGTACTTGGTAATGATTCAGTAATCAGTTAATTAGGCAAAAAATTCACAGTATCAATATGGAAAAAAGAAAAAAAAAAAAACACACACACAATCATACTTATTTGAAAGTACATGTTCAAGTCTGGAAGCTCAAATTATTAGTTGCTTTGTCAACAGTAATTTGCAGTGGTGATGTTTGTTGGCTGTTGGAATGTTTTGATGCAGATGAATTATTTTGATAGAAGTGTCACCATTCCAAAAACATTTCATCACATGTAAACATGTGACTAGAACATGTGACTTATACATTACAGTTACTTAACCCTTTACCACATGATCCAGACTAGCAACCTAACTTTTTTGAGGAAGACAATGTTTGAAAACATTGTTTGGAAAGTAGAAAATGCTTGTAATCAGCATTTTAACCTTTTCCTACAATGTTTTCTTTGCTTTCAAAAATAACTCCTACCATTTGAGCCACATTTAACATGTGCTCATTTGCAAATGCTTTTGGATTTGTCCAAAATTTTTTATACCCCTGTAGTACCTTTCTATTATGATAGTGTTATGATTTCCAGTCTGGAGATTCAACATTTTGACCTCATCTGAGCCTTTGGGTCAGTGGTGGGAGTGTCCTTTGGCAAGACACTTCAGATTCCCAGCCCAGGGTTGATGAAATCCAGGTTTCATCATTGAATTATCTGTCACCATGATATGACTGACAAAGGGATGAAAGCCGAGTAAAAACACCATATCAACCCTTTATCCGAGAAAGGTGCCCTTTGAAAACGAAGTTGGAAAAGGAAAAAATGCTGGTAACTTAAAACCTGATTTAAAAGGACCTTGGAGAAGATGGTTTGAAAATTTGTGGGAAAAAGAGAAAATGCTGATACAAAGTATTGTCATCTGCAGATGCTTTCGATTAGGAAGAAACTATAATTTTTCCTCTGGTAAAGACTGAACTCTTTACTATAGACACCAAAATTTTAGACTTGTCCAAATTGAAATAATTAAATATCAGCGAAATGTTTATGGCTGAAATGATGGATTTATCCATGAAAGGGAATAAAACATTGCGGGGAAGAGAAGAAACAGCTAGATAGCTGCATTTTCTCTTTTTTGAAGTCTGTTTTCAAAATTCTTTTTTTTCCAGGGTCATTGAAAAGATCTTTGCATTTTCTAGAAACAAATAAAAGGAATGTAGCTAAGTAATAGGCTGGAAGGGCTAGTTGCTGCTGGCAAAGATTCAAGTGCTATTCTATGATCTTGTCATGCAAAACCTTTAGGAAACCTAGATTATGTGCAGGGATTAGTTACAGTGTTATGACATTTAAATGTAAAATGTCATCTTCGTTGTCTTTCGTAATTTTTTAACATTTTTGTTGTCTTAAATATGGCTGTTTATGAAAACAACTGCTGATTAGGACAAGAACGGAGGATACTTTGTCTAGCAGGCTCCAAATTGCTGACAAGGTAGCAAATCAAGGAACCGGTAACCCTTTACAAGAAAAATCCTTTCTTCTGATAACTGGAAGGTTGAAGGCTTTTGAAAACATTGTGAGAAAGTGAGATCAGCATTCCCTAATTTTTCCAACAATGTTTTCTTCCATTTCCAAAACATACTAATGCTCCAGCTTTATTTAAATTTTTACCGAACAAAGTGTTTGTAGACGAAAATTTAAACAGTTTTCATGCAATGGGATTTGTCTCAAAGGTAAAAAAAAAGTCAATAAAATGAAAAAATGCTGCTTGCCATTATTTTTAAGTCGCACGTTTGTCAAAACGTTCGACTTTTTGCGATGAGCTCGAGGAGCTCAGGGTGGGTTGGGGGGTGTCTATAGTGGGTTGAAGAATCATGCTAAAAATTGGATCAAGAACGTCGTATATACTTCATAAACGAGGTGCAGTTACTCTGCTTTTCATCCGATCGCTGTAGAACTACTTTTTCTTTGGTATGTCTGGAATTTGTTCTTTATGATGGGACTGGACCCGGTAACTCATATAACTCATATACCTACGCTAGAAAAAGGAGAACGTGACTCAAATTTTAAATTAAAAAAAAGGCGGTTATTTTGTATATCATGTGAAAATTTAACATCCATCTTTGTTTAGATGGGTAAATAAAACATAATTCAGCTAAGATATCCCCACATCAGTGCTTAATGTGAGTTTAAAAGGGATCGCGGATTAATATGGCTTATCGAGAGCACCTTACTGTAAATATTCATGTATTATCGAGACCTGTAAAGCTTCGCTTATAAGGGTAGAATTTCGGACTCGAGTGATGTCATTTGAAATCAACTCTTTTAAACCATGCAAACCATGAATTCAGGGTTAAATATCGTAAAACTGGCTCTAAATTTGAAAATTTGTTTCGTTCCGGAGCTTTGATCTAGTGTGTAACGTACGTCTCGGATGAAACACCCCAAACCACTCGAAAAATACCCCAAAACAGAGCACTCAAAAACTATTCCGTTACACATCAAAAAACTTTTGTAACATATAAAACTGCATGCGAAACGCTTACATACACGATTTTATGGAAATCAGACATGAACTTTTGCTATCAATTCTAGTATTTTAGGTCTTTGATCAGCTTAAGTTTGAAGTACAACATTGTACTTTGATTAAGAAAATGCAAATGGCGGACGGGATAGAAAACAAACGCACATAACGATTAACATCAGTCCATTAAAGTTAAAATGTTGATTACTACTTTTGTTCGGACCCCAAAAGAGTGGCGACGAGGATATTTCATCCCCTCCGTATACAGTAAATACAACATGAAATATGAAACGCAAGGTAAAATACAGCAATTACGACCGTACGTTGAGGGGTTTACAGTCAAAACGTACTCAAACCAAAACGTACCCAAGTCAAAACGTACCCAGGTGGAGTCAAAACGTACCTGAATGGAGTCAAAACTTACCCAAATGAAGTCTAGACCTATCCAAGTGGAGTCGAAACGTACCCAATGTGTAGTCAAAATGAACACATGATTTTTATAGTATTTCTAACTTCAATTTGTGTAAAAATTAATAGAAATTACCTATTCGTCATCATGACGATTTATAACTCTTGCTTTATTTTGAATTTGCCTTACATGATTAAAACCAATGACGAAACTTAGTTAACAATAAATATAGCGAAGTCAATTAAATGCTTAGTGATAAAATCACGTTTTTCTTGCTAATTTTTTTTTAAGGAAGATAAAGTTACTATTAATGAAAAAAAAACATATTGGATACTTTAAAAATATTTATCCATCATTATAAAAATATGTTTTATATATGAAAAAAAAAAAACATAACCATCAGCACATTTAAAGAAATGATATAACAGAGAAATGTGATACATTAATTACATTGTTTGAATAGCAAAGATACAATTTCAACACTCAAAAAGATTGTAACAAATTTAATGTGGTGATTAACCCATTACCACACAATCCCTACTTTCGACTACCCTGAGAAAGAAGCCTTTAGAACACATTGTGGGAAAAGGAAAAAAATGCATTTTCTCCTTTTCCCACAATTTTTTCTAACCTTCACAAAACAAATTTCAAATTTTCTGTCACTTTTATTTTGTCGTCTGCAAATGCTTTCAATTTGGACAAGCCTAAAATTGGGCTGGTCTGGTAATGAGTTAAACTAATTATTCACAATGGTCTTTAACCTGTTGTAGATTGCATGGTTATTAATTACTTTGCAAATATTTTTTATAATTTGAGAGTCAGTTTGGTTGAGATGAAAAACCTTAGGACTGTTTTTTCAGCTAACCTGAGCACAACATGCTCAAGGGAAGCTTTTAGGATCACCTGGTATGTGTCATCTGTCATGTGTCATCAACAATTCTTTAAACATCAACTCCTCCAAAACCGCTGGGCCAATATGGACCAAACTTGGCTGGAATGTTCCTTGGGACGTCCTCTTTGAAAATTGTTCACAGAATTTGATTACGTCAAAAGTTTTAGTTGCCATGGCAACCAAACAGTTTTCTAAGAAATTCTTTAAAAATCTTCTTCTCTGAAACAGCTGGCCAGATTTTAAAATAATTTCACAGAGATGTTCCTTAAGTGACCCTTTCCAAAACTTTTTCGTGAAATTTTGATCAGTCAAGAAACATGACTCTGGTGAATGGGGGCTATTTGCACTATACAGGAATAAAGAAATTCTAAAAAATTCTTCTCAGAAACCGCTGGTCAGATTTTGAAATAATTTCTCAGGGATGTTCTATGGATGACCCTTTTCAAAATTTGTTTGCGAAATTTCAATCCATCAAGAAACATGGCTCTGGTAAATGGGGGCTACTTGTACTTATATGGACATGCAGGAATTTTTTGAAAATTCTTACTTCTCTGAAACGGCTGATCAGATATTGAAAAAAGTTCACAGAGATGTTCCTTGGGTGACCCTTTTAAAAACTTGTTCGCGAAATTTTGATTTGCCAAGAAACATGGCTCAGGTGAATTGGGGCTACTTGCACTACATGTATATGGAAATGAAGAATTTCTTGAAAATTCACCTTCTCTGAAACCCATGATCAGATTTTAAAATAATTTCAAAGCAATGTTCCTTTGGTGACCATTTTCAAAAGTGTTTGCGAAATTCTGATCCATCAAGAAACATGGCTCTGGTAAATGGGGTCCACTTGCACTATTCGGACATTAAGAAATTCTTGAAAATTCTTCTTCACTGAAATGGTTGGTCAGATTTTGAAATGATTTCACAGAGATGTCCCTTATGTGTCCCTTTTCAAAAATTGTCAAGTGCTAGCATCGGTATGCAGTGGCACTGTTTCAGTAAGTTCCAAGTAAAAGAGGTGACCAATGACATACATTTAATATTGTTTTGAGTATATTATGTCAGGCTATATGCCAACATGGATATATTAAAGAAAAAGAAAAATGAAAAGATCTAACTTGGTGGGAAGCTGCCTATTACAAGTAACTGCATTTGCTCAACAAAATTGCAGACTAGTCAAAATCAAAGAATTGCTGAAACTAATCAAATTTGACTTATGGTAAACCATTAAATTTGAGTCTAATTGGAAGAAAACCTTGAGTAAAAAAAAATGAGTTTTTCTTTCTTTCAGCTCTGTTTTCCAAAGCTGTTTGAATTAGGTAAAAGCAAGATTGTCCTGTAAAAGGATGATGACCATCTATCAGTCCCAAAATATCAAGGTTTCACCATTAGTGCGACTTTCAGGACCTTCAGTCCTTTGATTATCTCTTCCTACAATGTTATCAAAAACTCTCCTCGGTATCATTAAAACTTAGTTGTGTGTTAAAGGATTAATATTTGCTGTCTGCTTTCAATTTAGACCAGTATAAAACCTTTGTTGGTTGGTAAACAGTTAATAAACATGGGGTTCTGCATTTTGCACCCAGTGGTAACTATGTTCACATGGCTACCATTATCAGCAAAGGTGTTACGAATTTCATGAAGTTCAAAGAAAGGTGTGTTCTGTGTAGTATATTAAGTCTTTACCTTATGCCCTAGTCATCTAATGACCAAATGAGATTGGTATTTGAAAACATTGTGGGGGAAAAAAAGAAAAAGCTGGTGAACAGGATTCCCTTCTGTTCACACATTGTTTTCCTATCTTTGACAACTTTTACCATGGGCACCAAAGTTGATTTGTTAACTGCCTATATGCTGAATTTGGATGAGCCTAAAACTTTATGTTTAGCTCTACTGGCTTTCAGCCAGCAGAGCTTATGTCATGGCGTGGTTTCTGGCGTCCGTCCGTCTGTCTGACAGTCCGTCCGTCCATCCGTCCGTTAGTCTTTTTCTTGTTTATGCGATAAAGTCTTCATTTCTGGTCAGATTTTCGTGAAACTTACACAGTTTGTTTATCTCATCGATAGCTTTAATCCTTTTGATTTTGAAAAAAATCCAACCAACAGTATGGGAAAAGTAGCCATTCAAGTTTAGAATTTCCATTTCTTGTTTACACGATAAAGTCTGTATTTTTGGTCAGATTTCCATGAAACTTGCAGGAATTGTTTATCTTATCAATAGCTTCAACCCTATTGATTTTGAAAAAATTCCTACAAACAGTATGGGAAAAGTAGCCATTTCAAGTTGAAAACTTTCATTTCTTGTTTACGCGATCAAGTCTTCAGTTTTGGTCAGATTTCGGTACAATTTACACAGTTTGTTAATCTCATCAATAGCTTTAACCCAATCAATTTTGAAAAAAATCTGACAAACAGTATGGGAAAAGTAGCCATTTCAAGTTTAAAATTTTCAATTTCTTGTTTACGTGATAAAGTCTTCATTTTTGGTCAGATTTCTATAGAACTTGCAGAGTTTGTTTATCTTTTCAATCGCTTCAACCCTAATGATTTTTAAAAAATTCCAACAAACAGTAAGGGAAAAGTAGCCATTTCAAGCTGAGAACTTTCATTTCTTGTGTATGCGATAAAGTCTTCCTTTTTGGTCAGATTTCCGTGAAACTTACACAGTTTGTTTATCTTATCAATAGCTTTAACCCTATCGATTTTGAAAAAAATCCCACAAACAGTATGGGAAAAGTAGCCATTTTGAATTAACAATTTCATTGCTTGTTTACATGATAAAGTATTTATTTGTGATCAGATTTTTATGAATTTTTCAGATTGTTTATCCCATCAATAGCTTTTTAACCCTGTTGAGTTTGAAAAAATTCAACAAATAGTAATGGAAAAAGAGCCATTTTGAGTTGAAAATGTCAATTTTTTGTCTGTTTGCCTCATGAATTCCTATGTATGCTTTATTTAAAAAAGCAACTTTCTGCCAGTAGAGCATATTCAGGCCCTTCAGGGCCTTCTAGTTTATAAAAGTGAACCTTCGTATACTAGAAGCAGGTCCTTATGTCCTTTGGTGGTACTGTATACATGCAAGATCAGACCACTACTGAACAGAACAGTCTGATCTAGCATGTACACTGCGGGGTATATTGTCCAGATTTCTGGTCAGGCAAAAAAAAATTGAGCTTCAAGGGTTTTCCTACCCTACCTAGAAGATGCTTTGGACCTTAAACTTTTTATGCTACAATTGAAAAAGATACTATAATTACATTTCATGCTTTCCAGTAGGATATCGAGAAATAGCAGTGAAAATAAATCTTATACTGGTCCCATCAGTGAAAATACCGATTTTCACGTTCTTGTTGCCTAGGTAAATTGCGCATGCCTCACAACCAGATAGGAAATATGATGTCATATACCTTATATTTCACGCGCTTGACTTAATATTGTAATGTGTTGCCATGTGGAAGGGGTACGCCACGGGGAATAATGGAAAAGAACTTGACGGGATTTCAATATAGCTCCTCCCAGAAAGGGTTAAAGGCATGAAACAAATAATATATTTGGTTTTTTTTGGTGAAAGATTGAAATTTATTTCATCGAGTGAAACCATCGGTAATATTTTCACTTGTGGCTGTGCCACTCGTGAAAATATTTCCGATGGTGTTCACTCGATGAAATGAATTTCGATCTTTCACCAAAAAAAACCCAAATATCCTCTATGTATTATAATTATCAGAGGTGATTTCTGTACATTGTCCATGTAAAAAGTTTTTTGAAAAAAAAGTTGATCCCTACCTATTCTTTGTACAGCATCTTGGACCCAATACCTAAACCCAGGTGTTTTTTTTATAGGCCTCAGAATAATTCATTTCTGAATCTCTGACTCATATTTTTGGAAATATGAATTAAACTTGACATTGAAGGCTGAAATTAGAATTCACAGGAATTTGATACATCCTATATGCTTTACTAAACAACTGAATGGCAGAGATCAAAGATAAGATTGCATGTTTTATGTGTAGTGTTTAAGGCTGTTTTTGACATTGTTTCAGTTATATGGTAGCCATCTTCGCGAGCCAAGGTTACGATCACTACATGGATCTTACCTTGGCTGATTGAGCCTGATTTCAATGCGCCCTCTACTGGATGCTGTTATTACTCCCCTTTTCATCATATTTCTAAAAGCCAATGAACTATAATTTTACAAACTGCTTACAAATACACATGAAGCAATAAACAGATAGACAATTATGTGCGTTTCCATGTTTACCTTCTATTCGAAAGGTAGCGACCTTGTTCTATTTTTATCAAAGATGAAATGCCACAAGTGATTTCATTCGTTGCAGTGAGAGCTGGCTGCATCCAGTGAAAAAGCGTATTGGGGGAATGTAAAAATCAAGCTCGATCCGCAAATGGTAGATTAGTGGTAGCAAATTGTCAGCATTGGCTTGCGAAGATGTAAAGTGGCAGATAGTTCACCTTCAATACTCTCCAAGACAGTCTTTTACCAGTAGTTCACTCAATATTTTTCCCAAGCTACTGTCTGCATTTTAACATAACCATCATTGAAACCATGGTCAGCAGTGAGAGGGAAATTAAACCTAATACAATTTGTACAGTCTGATCCTGATCTATGCTATTCCCAAAATCCAGTTGCCTTTGCTTTAACCCTTTACCCCATATGGCATTTCTATGGTATCTCTAATTGACCCTAAATAACAGCAAGGATGAAGCTGTTTCTTATGTGTATATGAGACCTTTTGAAAGCATAGAAAACATTGTGACAAAAGGTGAAATTGCTCGTCAAAAGCAATTTCACCTTTTGCCACAATGTTTTCCAAAGGCTCCTACAAGCAATGCGTAGAAATGAGTATCAATGGAGTAAAGGGTTAAGAGGGTTTCATACTTCTTTGGTAGGTCAGTTCCAGAGTATGAAAATGTGTTGTTTTTTTCCCATTTATTTCGAAGCCTAAGGGTATTACAGGTAATACACAAGCATGCAGGAAACATGCTGGAGCTCATGTGTTCTGGAAGGTATTTGTGTTAGAAATCAGCTGTTTCATAGGTTATATATATCAGTCTTATATTTAGAACAGATTTAGAACGCATAAACATTTTTTGTGGGGTTGCCTTCTTTTTAAAGCTCACCTGAGCTTAGTAAATTTACAAGCATACCTGGAGATCTAGATACAATGTTGCATCTGGGAAGTTTTATTTATTTGACTTATGTCACCCATCGAAGAATATTTTGGGATAAACAACAGTAGTTAAATGTTATCATACAATAATAGTGGTTAAAAAATCCTGATTTTTTTAACCAATGTGGGGATATGTTTTCGGCCTTCCAGATGGCAAATCCAATCACTTGAATTAAATTTGTATGTCTTTTTACAAAAAGTTTCTATTTGACTCATGCAAGTTGGTAAAAAAATTTGTGTTACTGTAGAAAAGTCTGTTTTTTTTTTTATAAACAGTGAAAATAGATCTTAAATAATTCTGTCTAGCCCAGTGGTAAAGGTTTTGGACTCGTAAAAAGAATATCCTAGTTTGAGAAAATCCCCAAGGATGTCACTAGAAATGAAGGAGTGAACATGAAAAAGGAACTAGAGGACCACAGCCAGGTTGTTGCAAAAATCTGGGAAGGACAATCATATTGCCATTGTTACATGACTGGATACTGTTTAACCCATTACCAAACAATTCTACTTTTGATGCCCCTGAGAAAGAAGCCTTTTGAAAACACTGTAACCAGCATTTTCTCCTTTTCTCACAGTGTTTTCCACCCTTCCCAGATCAAATTTCAATTTTTCAGTCACCCTTTTTTTGGCATCTGCAAATTCTTTCAACTTGAACCAGTCTAAAATTTTGTCGTCTGGTAAAGGGTTAAAAGAGTTTAGAACAGCATGACTTTGTACTCTATGCTCATTGATTGTACTTGATCAAGGCAGCATTTAGTTTAACCCTGTATGATACAATCCTTAGTTATAACTAGAAAAAGAAGGCATTGGAAAAATTTGTGGGAAAAGGAGAAAATTGCTGGAAGCCATAATTTTCTCCCTTTTCCCTTATTGTTTCTTTCAGTTTTCCTTATCCCACAATGTTTCTATTCAATTTAAGGCAAGTTTCATAATCAAAACCATTTTTTTGTGGGCTGCAAATGCTTTCAATATGAACAAATCCAGAATTTGTCCTATTGTGAAGAGTTAAAGGGTCCTGCAATCTCAACAAAGTCTCAAAGTTTTTAGGAACAGCTCATGACCAATCCTCCATGAACCTTTCCAAGAATTTTCCATAAATAACATTTCTTGATACCTAAAATAGATCTCTTATAATACATAGATATTTTTTTCATTGAGCTTCCTGTTCCTTCTCATTGTGCTTTAAAATTCGTAAGAAAGGATTCATCAAAGGCCTACAGATAAGTGGGAAGGTCATTAAATTCTAAGGAAATCATGTTCATCAAAACCTTTGTTGTTGGTAGCTGAGCCCTGGTGGCTTAGTAGCGCACATGACTCCAGAATAGGGGTTAGCTTGTGGGATTCGTGGCTTGCCTGATATCTATCTGAGGATTCATGATGGTCATTGTGACAGGATTCATTCCTCTTTCACTGCTGACTACTGTTCAACAATGGTTATGTGGGAAAGCAGTCAGTATCTTCAAAAGAATATTGTATAAAGCACTGGTAAAAGAAACTCCAGGAAAGCATGGATAGGTGCTTTTGATGCTGCAATATAACTGAACTAATGTTGAACACAGCAAAAACGCCATAGTCAATCAATCATTGTTATTGGTACTTGTTAGAATTGTCTTAATGGGGCAAGCCTGATACATTCCTACGACATTGGTTTTGTTGAATATCTTAATTAATGTCAAGCTTAACTCTTTACCAAACAACAAAATACGAAATTTTACACTGGTCCAAATTCAGAGCATTTGCAGACAAAATGTTTTGTCTAAAAAAATTGAAATTTGTTTTTGGAAGGATAGAAAACATTGTGGAAAAAGGAGAATATGCTGGTAACTAGCATTTTCTCCTTTTCCCACAATGTTTTCAAAAAACAGTTCTATCTCAGGGTCGTTCAAAGTCGGGATTGTGAGTTAAAGAGTTAAGTTTTCTGAACACCATCATGGCCATTCCGTCCGATGAAAAAAGCTTAATTACTTGTTGAAAATTTCAGTTTAAAGTTGTACAAAATTGCATTTGTACCCATGGTTGCCTTCAATTTGACAAATTTTGTTTTATATTTCAGGTGGGGATAATGTTCACCTCAAAATTTTGGTTCCCAGCATTGCTGCTGGAGCAATTATCGGTAAAGGAGGGGAAACAATTGCACATGTACAGAAAGAGGCTGGTGCCCGGGTGAAGATGTCAAAAGCAAATGACTTTTATCCTGGTAAGTTCTGCTAAGTCTTATTCATTAATTTTATTTACTTTCATAAGAACTAAAATGGATCAAGTATTTTCTTATCTTTATTTATATATACACTTTGATTTTGTCCCCATGTATTTGCATTGGATGAAAGTATGCAATATTTTTCCGTATTGCATACTTTGATAATATTACAGAGTTTAGAGCTTTTTTCAGGTGTGTTGCTAAGTATGGAACTACTTTAAAGGTGGCCCTTCAGAATTTGGGACGAAAATTTTACAAAAATGCAAAAACTCCCAAGGCCTTTTAATTTGCATTCATAAAACCCCAGTAGTCGAAAACCATCCGACAACACGAGAAATTAGAGATTTACTACGGCCCAGGTTGACACCAACGGGAGACACGTTCTATTTTTAGATTATCAGTTCTCTCATTTACATTCAGGAATACACAGATGACGTTTCAAATATAGCGTCTGAAGAAGACATTATGGAAAATAATTATTACATATTTGTTATGTAATTGAATTTAAGCGTTATTTGTCACGTGCCAGTCACTTGACATTCCCACAATGCTTTACTGAATTTTGGTACTAAATCTAAGAATAGCTTAAGAGGCTACGTAGCCTTTTAAGGGAACACCATCAAAAAAAATTTTTTTGGTAATTTTATGAGTCTTAATTATTGATGATTTGTATTATTTTTTTTCATATAAATTTCTTTGATATATATTTTTTAAAATTTGGTGAGATGAAAAAATTCTAAATACCCACCTTTAAAACCCACCTCTTCTGTAAAAATCAAAATGTGAGAACTTGCCATTATAAAAACTTCCAAAAATTTTAGTGTTAAACATCATGTTTTTTTAACTTTTCAATGCATAGTTCTTATTAAAAACATATCGACAATGAAATTATTAAGCAATGATAAAAGATCCTCAGCCGCCATCTTGATTGTTTACATACCTTGAGCACAACCGTTACATTATCAAAAGCAAAAGTTGAAAAGTCTGTGAAACCACAATAGATCATCAAAATTAATTTCTTGTAGCTTTTGAAATTTTGAAACTAATTAAGGAAACCAATGAAAAACACTTATGTCAGGTGAAATTATGTAAACAGGATCAAAATATATAATAAAAAGGTTATTGCACTTGTATGGGAACATACTGTGCTGAACTTGTTCTTTTGGCATAGTTGCGTGGGCAATAACTTGTAATATGGTATTGTTGCCATAGAGACCAGTATGTATGTTGCTACTCGGGTCTAAGACCTTTTCGATTTGTAAATGATTAAAACTTGTCTGAATTAATACCAAACTCCAGGAGCTTGAATGAACCAATTGAAGGTACTTCCTTTCCTGCACCCCTTTCCCCCAAAAAATCCAAAGTAAATTCATCATGCATCACAAATAGATAGATAGATTTACAGCCAGTTTAAGCCATTACCACACAATCTGGACTTTAAAAACAGCTTTTTTTAAACTTTGCGAGAAAAGAAGAAAATGCTGGTAACACAATGTTTTTCAGCCTATACTAGAAAGATGCCATATTTTGAGTTATATTAAATTTGACATCTGCAAATGCTTTCAATTTGGACAAGTCCAAAATTTTGTCATCTAGTTAAGGATAAATTGAACATAATGATGATTATAAGTAGGGATGACAACGGTTAGTAAATTTGCTAACCGGTTAACCATTCAATCTTTCGATTGGTTAAACGAACGACCATGTAAAAACATTTAAGATAGCATTGACAACCGGTGGGTGAATAATGCATTCCCATGATGTTTACTATTTCTGTACTTTGGCGCAGAAGACGGCCAATCTATCGACGATCTCTCTCCCTCTCTCTTGGCAACAAAATCAATTTTCCACTGTTTTCTATAGAGGACTAGAAATTATCAGGCCATTTCAGTGTTTCCACTACGCAAATTATTGCGTAAATCGCCTATTAGAACTGAAATTCACGAAAAAAAGTTTGGTTTCACGTGAGACCTGACTTTAGAAAGAACAAAAAAAAAACATCTGCTTAACTTGAGTAAAATACCAGGATTTGAGGTTACATGCTACCCCATTTGATAAATTATTGTCAAATCAGGCAGAAATACCTGTCCGTAGATTAAAATACATGAAAAAATGCTCGATGCAAAAAACACAGAAACCCATAACAGAACAAAATGTTCCTTTTGACATTGTCCAATCAGAGTCACTTCCGATTGTCTTTTCAGCTTTTTAATGATTTTAAGCAGTAAATTTCCATGGATATATTAATAACAGACTTTTGTCCAGCATTGAAAGAAAAAACTAGTGGGAACACTGCTGTTTACTACTTCACGGAATCTACAAACTGAATCATACAGATGATGGTATGGTTATTGATCGTCAAAGAAGCAGCCATCACTAGGCGATCGGGTGTCAGCCATTGCCCAAACGACAGGTTTAAATATTAGACTCTACCAAATTCAAAGCCTCTGCACTATATTATGATTTTCAAAGATACTTATCAAAGTGATAATGAACAAAAGAAGAGAAACCGCTGTGTCTGCTTGAACACAGATTGATTGACTTATAAATTTCAATCCTTCTTACGCTGATTGGTCAATCCATGCATATATTTGATTGGGGGCAGGTACCTTATGAAATAATCCAAGCAAATCAATTACAATAAGCCAGTGCCTTTGATCCAAAGAAGACACGTGTTTGATTGTTTATTATTGGAGACTGGGGACTAATTAGGGAATTAACAAAATTTAATATTACACAGACATGTCAAACTGTATATCACACCTTCGCCGCGTCTTGGCAACATTGGATATGCGTATGACGCAGTTTTGGTTGTCAGTTAACTTTATTTTTTTTTCATTATAATGATTATTTTGGTAAACTACTGATAATATATATATTTGTTTCTGGTTAACCGGTTTCCAATTTCCTAACCGGTTAATCGGTCATTGGATCGGTTAACCTGTTAACCGGTTCACCATTGCCATCCCTAATTGTAAGAAATTTGTCTTTCATCTTAATGTCTATTATAGCATGCATCTTGTTTCAGCAGTCATTCACGTCCTTTTATACAGACTCTACAGGTTAAAGGAGAGAGGTTAAAGGAGAGAGTGCATCCTTTTTCATGCATCAACCTGTTTAGGATTTATTGCTTGTATTAATGACATTCTCACAAAGATTAATGGACTTTGTATGCAAATAAGATGCATAGTTGTGTGTTGCACTGGTAAAACATGTGACCTTTCAAGGTGATGTAAAGAATTACCTTGACAGAGCACCACTCATTTAGATTTATATAATTTGTTCATGTTACCTCATTAAACAGGCTTTTGAATTCCCAGCGATACAATGTTATCTTGCTTATTGCCCTTTTGTATCTGTTTCTGATATCAATGATATTTTAGTTTCATCGTACAATTTGATACAGAGGCCACTGCACCATTTCCCTTCATTTTGATGCTTTGTGTTACCTTTGAGAAGCAGCTACTATCTTACCACATTATCTTGGCCAATGTTACCACACTATAGCTACCACTATTTTCATCATTACTGCTATTTCATGTCTTAATGTGACAACAAAATTTCAGACTTGCACTAATCAAAATTTAATGCATCATGAGCCACAGTGGGTCCAATAGTTTTTTTTTGTAGGGGTGTCCTTTGGCTAGACACTTCAGAGCCCCATACCTGAATACGAGTATGTGAGCTGTGACTGTGATGTTACTGAAATAATGATGAAATCTGCATAAAATAACAAACAATCTATAAACCTTAAATTTAAGCAACTCTGAAACAGCCCATCAGATTTTTATGAAACTTCACAAATGTTTATTTATGCCCTAGCTTTCTTCCAAGTTCCTTCAAAGAATTTGATTCCAGTGAAAATTCTGGTTACCATGACAGCAGAAATGAAAAATATTTTATTAGACTTAAGTTGCTAATATTTTGTGCTCTAAATATTCCACTAAAAGGTATTGGGATGTTGGTTTGGTGTTTTTAGCTCACCTAAGCACGAAGTACTCATGGTGAGCTATTGTGATAGTGCTGTGTCCGTCGTCAACTTTTTATCTTGTGTACGCTCTAGAGGCCACATTTTCAGTCCCATACTCATGAAAGTTGGTCAGGATGTTTGCCTCGATGAGTTTGAAAATGGGTCATGTGGAGTCAAAAACTAGGTCACTAGTTCAAATGTTAGAAAAACCTTTTGTAGGCTCTAGAGGCCATATTTTCAGTCCAAAACTCTTGTAAGTTGGTCAGAATGTTTGCCTTGATGATATCTCAGACGAGTATGAAAATGGGTTATTAGGGGTTAAAAACTAGATCACCAGGTCAAATCTTAGAAAAACCTAGATGCCACATTTTCAGTCCAACACTCTTGAAAATTAGTCAGAATGTTTGCCTTTATGATATCTTGGATGAGTTTGAAAATGGGTCATGTTGGGTCAAAACTGGGTCAATAGGTCAAATGTTATAAATAGTTTTTGTATGCTCTGGAGGACACATTCTCAGTCTGATACTCCTAAAACTTGTTCATAATATTTGTCGTGGTGATACCTTGAATGAGTTTGAAAATGGGTCATGTGGAGTCAAAAACTAGGTCAATGGGTCAAATATTAGAAAAACCTTGTGTACACTCTAGAGGCTACATTTTCTGCCTGATACTCTTCAGATTTGGTCAGAATGTTTGCTTTGGTGATGTCTCAAAAGAGTTTGATAATGGGTAATTGTCGGGTCCAAAACTAGGTCACTTGGTGAAATCTTAGAAAAACCTTTTGTAAGCTGTAGAGGCCACATTTTCAGTCCAATACTCATGAAACTTGGTCAGAATGTTTGTCTTATTGATATCTCAAAAGTGTTTGATGATGGGTAATGTCTGATAAAAAACTAGGTTACTGGGAAACTAGATAGTTCATGTTTGGTCAATAGACTCAGGTGTGCGATTTCAGGGCCATCATGGCCCTCTTGTTTGTTCATCCATTTGTCCATCAGTCCTCCATTTTAGACATTACTGGCTAGCTTAGTGGGTAGCATATCTGCTCTGTGATCAAATGGATTGTGGTTTAAAATCCATTTTGGGCAAACTGTCCACTGGGTATTTTTTCTTTGTCTCTCACAACTGATGTTTGAAAGGAAAGGAGTCGGTGGTTTCTTAACAAAATTATGTCAATGCATGTATGAGTAAGCTAGACAGCACAACACATAGGTGCACTTGCCACCATATAATTATCACCTGAGCTGTCTTAAACAGTATTGACCTCCAATACAAATTAGAGACTTTCCATCAAATGCTTTAGAGAGTATCAATTAAACACAGTCGTATATGTTTAGGTGCTTTTGTTGAAAGCGTCGCTAGTTTTATATAATAAAAAACTAGGTTAAAGCTGTAGATTTTAAGTATGAATTATCTGAAAATAGGGATGGAGAAGCCATAGTTTGACAGTCATTTGTAGGAAAACTGACATGAGTCTATATATTTACTTAATGACTAGGTAAAAAAATTGCTTGGCTTTGAAACTGATATATCTGATAATATATTCTGTCCTATATTTTGCCACATATACATATTATATGTATAGATAACTCATTTAACTTAAGACTTCTTAGTAATAAGTAACACTTTTAGTGAGAAGTATGGACCAGGGTTCCCAAGTTTTTTTGGCTAGAATATTTTTTAGGAAATCAGACTTTTGATACAAGATATCTTTGCAGTCAGGTCTGGATCTGTATTGTCTACAAAAACACGGTCTTACCCGTAGCATACATGTAGTAAGCCCTTTATCACATAACAAAATTTTAGATTTGTCCAAATTGATAGCATTTGTGGGCTACACTTTTATTGTGGCTCAGATGAGATTTTTCTATGATTGGGTAGAAAACATTGATTGAAAAGGAGGAAATGCTACCAGCATTTTCTTCTTTTCCAACAATGCTTTCAAAAGGCTTCTTCCACATTGTTGTTAAAAGTGGGCATGTTGTAAAATGTTAAGCATTGTTATAAAGTAGCAGATAGTTATTATGACTTCTGGGCCCCTGTCTTCCCAATACTATATATTCCTCTTGGGATTGGTATTTCAACATTCCTTGATTTTGTGGGTAATTACAGGACAATGTATTGGCATAAATATATTTAAACAGGTCCTTGAGCAAGCAGGTTGCTTGATGGCTGCATGTGCAGAACTTTTCTTGTAATATGTACAGTGACTTTTTACTTGCAATGGAAAATAATGGCTGTTTGTGCCATGTAGATCTAGATCAAAGGACCGTATATTTGTAGTTTGATCTTTGATCTATTCTGATCGATAAATTGTGAGAAATTTTTATCCAAATATCAATATTTTAGTTGAGTTTACGGATATAATGTATTTAATCACAGGAATTTGACATTCTATAACCAAAAATAAATGATAAAATATTAAAAAAAAAATCTCCCCTATATAATACAAACACAAGGAATGCAACGTCTCGATTGCTGGCACCAGCACAGGACAGGCTTTCCCACCCAAAATCAACCATGAAACAAACATTGATCATAATTTCCTTTAGCCTAGGGAGAGACAACACTAAAATGTACCTGATACTTCAGTAGACACCTTTTAACCGGAGATATCCGTTGTGTTTTACAATTTTTTTGACATTTGTGATCCATCGAGTAGGCCATTTGCTGACGTCACTTGATTCCCATGAATGGTCTAATACGGCTCAAGTCTATAGAGTTCTTTTCTTTAAAAAGGAATGCAGTCAAATACTTTTTGTTAGTTACTTCTAGAAAAATCTTATGTATCACATGATGTCCATAAATATATCTTAAAAACAAAAAAAATAATAGTAATAAGTAATACAAAAATATTGTGGGATATACTTCCTGGGAATCCCTGTCATTTACAACGCTACCGGTATTCAGAAATTTTTACATATTGATTTACAAAACGTCAACCGAAATTGTAAGTAACTATGGTTTTAAATTTGCATTTTTGTGCCACCCAGTGAGCAGCTGAAATTTTTGTACTTGTTTTTAATATTTTAGGCACAACAGAACGAGTATGCCTCATTATGGGTGCTGCAGATGCCGTCAGAAAAGTTCACAATTTCATCATGGAAAAGATTAGAGAAAAGCCTGACCCCAATCCAAAGCCAGAAGTCTCCAAAACAAATTTCGAGAGACATAGACAGGTAACTGTCATCAATGTAAGTTCATCATTTTCTTCATTATTTCATCAGATTTTGAGGTTTTGAACTTGGGCTGTACTGTTAGCAGCTTAACATGACTGCAAGTTGTTCAGTAACTCCTGAAGTGCACATAAAGCAGGTTACTCAAAAATATCTATGTAAAATAAGGAACAACAGGACTAAAGATTTAACTCTTTACCCAATGACAGAATTTTAGACTCAAGTAAATTGAAAGTATGTGCAGATGTCAAAATGAATGTGACTCGAATTATGAGTCAGTTGGTGATTTCTGTCTTTAATAGAATGGAAAGCATTGTGGGAAAAGAATAGTGAAAAAGCCCTTTGTCTACTCTGTAATGTAAGAAGTCCATTTCAGAACCTCTGAATTTTATCTGATCAACCCTAGTTATTCGCTACCATATTTGGTTAGATTTTGAAAAGAATATAGACTTGGGAAGGGGGCAAAAAAGTTTGTAAGATGTCCTTTTCCTCAGAGGTCACGAGTCTGCTGGCTCATTTGTTAGGGTGATAGCTCTGTAGTTATAGGTTCATTTTTTACCAGTCACTTGTTTTTTGTGAGAATGTCCTATGACAAGGCATTTTGTACCTCCTGCCTAGTACTGGTTAAACCCAGGAAACACCGGAGCAAGTGAGGTGTGGCTGTGATATGATGGAAATGCAACATAGAATACCATTCAATCAACCTTAGAGCAATATGATGTAGGGGGAAGCATTCATCCAACTGTTTTGCAACAATCAAGTTTGTATAATGCGATGTTTTGTCTTTGCCAAAGTGATAGCTAGTTGTTAAATTTAGAATTACAACATTACCTTGAATGTTGATTAATAGTCCTTGATATTCTCTGAGCTAAAGTAGTATGGAAGTACCGGAAGGTTGCCAGGAAACAGAAAATAACTTAGTATTTGGAGCACCAAATAAACAGAATAGCTATTCATATTGCAATATTCACAAAGTCTAGGTTAAAGCCAAAAATGTCCATTACATTACCAATGTCTTTACATAGTAGGCAGCTTAGATCAAACTACATGTTTTGTGCAGTCTGATCTTGGATCTACACTGTCCTCAAAAGTAGTTTAAGTTATGATGGGCAATTAAGGTGAAACATGATGCACTGTTGAAACAGAAACATGTGACATTTTTTTTGTGGTTATCTCTGCAGATAGTGGTTTACAACTTTTTGCACATGAATTGATATGTAGAGCAAATAGCCAGGGTTCATCACATACCACTGTACATGTCATTGATTATTATTTGCACCTAACTTATACACTTTTAGTGTTTTGCGGAGGATTGTTCAGGGATAAGACAAATGTCTTATAGACTTGCAGAAATTGAGAACACTTTCAAAACCTGCAAGACAAATGCACACAAGACTTATTATCCTATTAATTTGAAAGGGATAAAATGCCACCTGTGTGTGGTATGAGACACTTTTCTTATTCACCGGGACAGTGTCCCAGAATCTCCTCTTTGGCAGAACACTGCAATTTGCTTGTATGGAACACCTGCTTCTTCAGTCCTGTATCTATATAATACCAGAAAACAGTATCAGATTACTGCCCTTATTTATCAGATAAAGGACCATTGCCATAAGCAATTTTTCAGCGCAATAGGGATACTTTTGCCTAGTGGATGAGGCATTTGAGCCATCCTCTGTGAAAAGGGGGCTTACTGGATATGCGAAAAGTATTGACCCTTGTCAGCCTATGCAGTCTGCCCAGACTGACCAGGGCCAAAACTTTTTGCAATTGGTCAATTTCTGTCTGTCCAACTAGCAGTCTACCTCATGGTTAAGTTGGTTATTTTAAAGAAAGTAGCTTTTATGGATCTATAATAATGTGATGACTTACCTGGTATCATGTATCACAGAGGTCTACTAAGCCCCCTTTTGCCACAGCATGGCTCATATACTGTAATGAACTTGAGGAGATGGTGAAGATCAAGATCAGAACCAATGAATTTTGATCATTGATCAGTTGTGCCAGATACTTCTGACCTTAACACTTAAAGCGCTGGCTGGAACCAACTTAACTAGTTTTTTTGGGACATTGTAGATTAAGGTCAGACTGCACAGAATGTGCAGTCTGATCTTGGATCTACATTGTCCACTATGTTGTTTCATACTCTGGCAAAAATAACCTTGGTACAGCAATATTTCAGACTTTTTTTCCTATTTAAAAATGTCTCTTGTTTTAATTCAGCACTATAGCCTCAAAATTTCAATAGTAGGGTTTTCTTTTAAATTACACTGAAGTTTTTTCATTCATTTCTCTCTCTAAAAGTAAAGTGCTGAAATTCTTACATGGACTGAAATGTTATATTTGGAATTGATAAAAAATACAGATGACAAAACTGGAGTCCAGGGAAGGCAATATTAGATGCAGGACTGACAGCTAAAACACAGGGTGCCCACATATCTCAGACTATTACAGCATTTTTCATTGTTTGTCAAGGTTATTCACATTAGTTTTACATTGTTGCCAAGGTCATTCACTAATGTCAGATGTTGGGTGGGATCTTTCCTGAATGTTATATTTTACTTGAAATCATGTGTTACAGACTTTTTATTACAAAACTACATTTCATCAAGTTAACCTCCATGCTTTATAGAAAGATATACATACATGTAACTACAATGACCCTTCATGACTGCTCAACCACTTGAATTGGTCTTGGCATTTGTGTTGGAGTTTATCTCTGTCTGACTTATGTTTTAGGCTGAAAGGTTCTAGTATCTTGCATAGAAAGATATGGTGCCCCTAAATAACTACTCGTGTTGATTGCTTTGGAGAGCATTGTGAAAAATTATTGAAACAGCTTGGTGACCGGTATCTTTGTTTTCCACAATGTTTCTATAGTTGTGTCCATACTGTTGTGACCAGTGTAAGACTACCTGAAAGTAGTCTATATGCTCTTTTCGCCAACAATTCCAACTGACTGTCCTGACTTCGAATTTCAAGAAACACTGTCAGAATTGCTGAATCTTTTGTGTCAGACAATCGAATGGTCTTGGAATTTTGTCCTAGAATTTACCTTTTGATGAAACTTGAGATTATATGGTGAAGGAATAAAGCCTAATGCTTGCATGACTGCTTCTTCCAAATTTGATGTCTTAGCCAATTGCTCTGTTACTTAATAATAACTCTTACATGGTGAATGTTCAATCGTCGTGATTGTGGGAACCCTGAAAACTCAAATTATGCTTGAATTAATTTATTTGTACTTAATGCATAATTATTATATTTGTAACCTGGCGCTCTTTCCTTTAATAACTTACACAGCTTTAACAAGAAACTTGTCATCAACATTTAGAAGCTTTTGCTGGGATAGGCATTTGTTTTATGAACTATTTCCTCCACCACAAAATTTTGGACTTCTTCAAATTGAGAGCATTCGCAGATGACATCTTGCATAAAATGGCATAATTAATGAAGTTCTTTCGTAAAATGGTAGAAATTTTGGAAAAAACAAAATAGTTTACCACACTATCTTCTTTTTCCACAATGTTTTCAATAGGCTTTTCGGGATTTTGTAGTTATGATTTAAAATGTTAAGTTGTAAGCACATTTAAATATAGTCCTTAATCCTTCACCAAACAATCCCTGGTTTTTACAACCCTGAGATAGAAGCCTTTAGAAAACATTGTGGGAAAACGAGAAAATGCTGGTAACCAGATTTTCTCCTTTCCAACAATGTGTTCTACCCTGCTTGATGCAAATTCTAATTTTTGAGTTACAGTTATTTTGTTGTCTGCAAGTGCTTTCAATTTGGACCAGTTTGAAACGTCTTTTGGTAAAGGGTTAATGTGTAAAGGGTTAATTGCAGGCCTGCCTTAACTTTTACCAAATGACAAAACTTCAGATTGATCCAAATTGAATGCATTTGCAGACAACAAAATAGATGTAACTGAAAAATTGAAATTTGTCTCTGGAAGGACAGAAAACATTGGAACAAAGAGAAAATGCTGGTTACCAGCATTTTTAGCTCACTTGAGCACGAAGTGCTCAGAGTGAGCTTTTGTGATCACTCACTGTCTCAACTTGGTCAAAGTGTATATGACCATAAGATCTCGGATGAGTTTGATTATGGGTCTAATCGGACCAGAACATCGGGAGTTATTTGCCCTTGAATTAAAGAAATTGCTATATTTCACTTTGTTTACACTCTAACATCTACAAATATCAAACAATCAGAGCCAAACTTAGACAAAATATATATGACCATAAGATCTCTGATGAGTTCGATTGGGACTCATCGGACCAGAACCACCGGAATTATTTGCCCTTGAATTAGAAAAATTGCTGTATTTGACTTTGTTTTCACTCTAACATCTACAATTATTAACCAATCAACACCAAACTTGGACAAAATATACATGACCATAAGATCTCGGATGATTTTGATTATGGGTGTAATCGGATTAGAACAACTGGAGTTACTTGCCCTTGAATTCGAAAAATAGCTATATTTCACTTTGTTTACACTCTAGCATCTACAAATATCAACCGATTAGTTTCAAACTAAAAAAGAACCATTGCTCTACTTCATACTGTCTATGAATTATTTCCCTTTGATTGAAATTTTTACAGCATTTTCTGCTTGTCTGGAATATATAGCTTTGTCATCTACAGCCTGAACATCTTCAAATTTGATATGCATGATTGTTGAAAAATTATGGAGTGCATTGCACAAGAACCATAACTTCCTAGCCCAAATTTTGAGTTATTCCCCCTTTGAGCTTCATTTTTATAGCATTTCTTGCTTGTCCGCAGCCAAACTTTTTCATCTTAAGGAGGGATGACTTGAAATTTAGTATGTTTATTTGTTGCAATATTTGGAAGTGCAGTGCCTAAGAATTGTAACTGTACCTTGTGCTGTCTTTAAGTTATTTCCCCTTGAATGTCATTTTTACAGCATTTAGTGCCTGCCCTGAATATAACTGTCATCTTAAGTCAGAAGGGCTTCAAACTTGGTATGCATGTTCGTCGCAATATTACGCAGTACAGTGCGCAAGAACAATAACTCTACCTAGCGTGAAGTTTGAGTAATTCCACTTTGATCTTCATTTTTATAGTATTTCTTGCTTGTATGGAATGGATCTTCAAGTTCTCAACTTAAATTACAACAATTTGCTGCTCTTGTTTCATTATCATTTGGCCTTGACCCTTGTTATTTGTTATATACATGTATCTTTATATTAGACCTGTGCTGCTTGGTACTCAGGTGAGCGATATAGGACTGTTATGGTCCTCTTGTCTCTTTTTCCCATAATGTTTTCAAAAGGCTTCTTTCTCTTGGTCGTTAAAATTTGGGATTGTATAGTAAAGAGTTAAACTGTTACCAGTGACACAATGGAGATACCCTTGTAGAAAAGTAAAATAGCACTCAATTTTTATAGATAATATCTAGAGAAAAGGAGCAAGTACTAGTTGCAAGCAATTTCTCCTTTTATCTAGAATTTTCCAAGGCTGTCGATATCACTAAGGTCACAAGGTGGTTTTTTTGCCGAAAAAAGTCAGTTGAAGTTGTTTGTACTTGCAAGAGATGCCCTGCTTAGCAAAGCAGTACCAGTGTAATTAATGAGAGAGAAATTTTGCATAATAGAACCTGTAACACACAATCTTGTCTGTTATTGAAGGAGAAGGCTTTTTAAAACTATGGGAAAAGCAGAAAATGCTTGTGGCCATTATGTCCTCTTATTCCTACACTGATTTCTACCCAATCAGAGATGTCAGGCTACTTTGTGCCAGCTCTGAATTTGTTATATCCAGATACTCTGAGTGACAGAATGAAGCAAGGTGTTTGGTAAAGGATTAATATAGATCTAAGTAGTCCTCTAAAGCTATTGATAGCAATTAGCTGTGGAAGTGAAATGGATAATAATTTTATAATGTATTTCACCACATATTTAGCTTTTAATATAGCTGCCTTGTTTTGTTTCCTAAAAACAAAGAGTTTGCTTATATAGTCACCTATTTACATCTCAAGTCGATCATTCATATCATAAAATAACTTAAAATATACCCTTACTTTATCTTTATACTTGTATTTTTATGCTTAAAAATATTGTAAAACAGTCCCTACATGTACCAACTGGCTTTTTCTTTCCCTATTCCATAATTATCTTATACACAGTTTGTCACATCTTATCAGAACCTATATTGCATACCATTGTTTACGTCGAGTGTAGGATCCTCAAAAAATCTTCATTTCAAGCAGTTTTACTTCAAAACATGCATGATGGCGTATTTAGTTCATCTGGTAGGTCAGGTGACAATATTTTCCGATCATGTGACTGCATATTGGTGCGGAATATATCAAGTTGTATTCATTTTTAGCTCACCTGAGCACAAAGTGCTCATGGTGAGCTTTTGTGATCGTCCAATGTCCGTCGTGCGTCGTCCACAATTTCTTTAAACATCTCCTCCTAAACCACTGGGCCAATCTTGATGAAACTTGGGAGGGATGTTCCTTGGGTGTAGCTCTACCAAAGTTGTTCAAGAGATTGAATTCCAGCCATAACTGGTTGCTATGGCAACCAAAAGGAAAAAAACAGCAAAATCTTTAAAAATCTTCTTCTCTGAAACTAGAAGGCATAGAGCTTCGATATTTGGTATGTAGCATCTCCTAGTGGACCTCTACCAAGATTGAACATATGATGCCCCTGGGGTCAAAACTGGCCCCGCCCTGGGGGTCACAAGTTTGAAACATAGCAACAAGGAAGGAAAACTTTAAAAAATCTTCTCTGAAACTAAAAGGTGCAGAGCTTTGATATTTGGTATGTAGCATCTCCAAGTGGACCTCTACCAAGATTGTTCATATGATTGCCTGGGGTCAAAATGGCCCGGCCCCGGGGGTCACAATTTTGAAACATAGCAACAAAGAAGGAAAACTTTAAAAATCTTCTCTGAAACTAGAAGGTGCAGAGCTTTGATATATTATGGTATGTAGCATTCCCGAGTTGAACTCTACCAGGATTGTTTATATGATGTCCCTGGGGTCAAAACTTGCCCGGCCCCAGGGATCACAAGTTTGAAACATAGCAACAAAGAAGGAAAACTTTAAAACTTTTCTTCTATGAAACTAGAAGGTGCAGAGCTTTGATATTTGGTATGTAGCATCTCCTAGTAGACTTTTACCAAGATTGTTCATATGATGCCCCTGGGATCAAAACTGGCCCCGCCCCGAGGTTCACAAGTTTGAAATATAGCAACAAAGATGGAAAACTTAAAAAATCTTCTTCTCTTAAAGTAGAAGATGCATTTTGCACAGTTACATGCCCTGTCAGAATTGTTTGACCTTGAACTTTGATATTTGGTATTTATCTTCATTGTATACCTTTACTGCTCTGTACTCAGGTGAGCGATATAGGACCATCATGGTCCTCTTGTTTATGAAGACCATGGAAGTAACAAGCATCAATTTCAGAATGGCATCGGGACAGTGGTGAAGGTCAAGGTTGATTTTCTTTTGAATGTTTAGATGAAACTGCATCATATTTTCTATGACGGTAACTAAAAGATGAAAATATTTTGGTGATTTATTCTATACTGTCTTAAAATTTTTATTTTTTCTTGATCGGACCGTAACTACTGTGAACCAAAAACCACAAGGCTACTACTATGCAGTTTAGCGGACAAATGATATCATTGTAGCGTGTGGACAGTTGTTGATTTTCATGTGTAATAAAATGCAAGAGATGCAGTGAAAGCTGCAGGAAATACAGGAAATTTTGGGGTAAAAAATTGCTGGATTAGTCACATTAACCCCCTTTAGAGACCGCTTTATTGTAAGAATCATGGAGCTTAGTCTACATGTGTATGTACACATTTGAAACTAAACTATAATTGTAAACATGTGTAGGGTTTTCTTTGATGCACAATTTTGTGCATTTTGACACATTTTTAAGGAAAATGACCCGCAATTTTTTCAACAATGCATCATTGTGGACTCACAAATATGATAAGAGTTACTAACGACAGTATATACTACTGACATTATTACATCGTGAGTAAATGAAAACTCTTGAGTATGAAGAGAAAATGGGATGAAACACTGGACCATGTATCAATTTTACTACCCTACAGTTCGTTTTAAACAGGTCAAAACTAAACCAGTCAGTCTCTAATGAAAACAATATGGCTTTGTCAAGATCAACATCATTCTTGCTATCTGCAAGGAAGGATAGCCCTTCAACAAAGATTACACAACGCCTGGTAAGAGCACAAAGCACACAGAAGCACATTTCAAGGACTTTGGGTTTACTGTAGATTACAATTGAATACAGTGGCATGAATGCGACCAGTGTGTTGAAATAGAGGAATTGGCAGTTTAATTGGTGAAAATAGTTTAATTTTGGCCAAAATGATATTCTCTATCAAGCAAAACAAACTATTTCCACCAGTTGCTGATTCCTGAGATAGAAAAAAAGAACAACCTTTTTCATCAGACAGAGGCTACACAAAGTTCGAAATTCAACCCATTTGCATCATCAAAACACTAGTGTTCATGATTATACCCTTGGAAGATTACTATTACCTTGAAATATGACAGCTTGTCTGAAGCCAGACCATATTTGCATGTTCAAAAGAGGCAAAAATAAAGCATACTCCAGATACTGATTATGGAAGAAGTGCCATCTAGGCTGCAAGCTCGCTCAATAAAGAGACTGTCTGGTGTTATTATGTATCTATCACCATGTAATAATACATAATTATGCAAGGTACACAAAGATATACAGTTAATACAAAACACGAAAAAGACACATAGTTTCACAAATATTAGCTTTTGTCCAAGCTAATTACATTTTAGTGTGACCCCCATAAGTTCCAAAATAACACCCATTATCTCTGAATAGGGTGTTATTGTGAACCCCAATTTTTGTTGCCAAGGGAAAACCCTGATGGTATATATAGCAGAGGGTGATGAGACAGGATATTTTTTTTTCTGTCAGTGGTTGGTGATGAGGTAGGATATTTTTTGTCTTTCAGTTGTTTTATGTGATAAATAGAATCTCACATTGGTGTTGATGTATTAGACGTCACACTGTCCCGAAATTGATACCAGATGGACAAACAATAAATGAAATGTTCGAATTTCCATGTGATCATTAAAACATTGGTTATTTGTGAGGGCATCTTAAGCCATTGTATGACCACCGGCTGAGTTCCTCAGCTCCGGCAAAAACTTGTGAGCGGTAACAGAATATCTTTGGCATGTAAAAAATTGTTGGAAGACCTGGCAAAGATTCATTTTCATGAAGAATTTGTGTCTTTATTTTGTCCTTTGCAATGACATTGTGGGGGCATATTGTTCTGATCGGGTGATCTTTTTACTGCATGTGATCATTTGTGCCATCAGGCATTTTTTGCCTCACGAAGATAATAATTATGAAGGAAGTAAGAAGTCGTCTGATTGTCTTAGCATGCCTAGGTGAAGTCCTCATAATGCCGCCGTGTAGCCATCATAATGTGGCACGATGACATTAAGATGGGACCATGGTGTGGGCATAGACAGCTGACTTTGAGTAGCTAAAGCGTTTCAAAGGTGTCATAGTAATGTGGATGAATAAAAGGCCAGCCTTTTCCATAATCAGTTCTAAGCAACTGTTTCAAAGTGTCAATCACAATTAATCATAATTCATTTCCAGCAGAATTGCATACTTTGACAATGAGACAACCAGGAAAAAGAAGGCGGCAGCTTTGCTTCTTTTGATATACCTAAGAGAACATGATGAGCAACTCTTACAGGCTCAGACAGCATATTCCCTTTGCCCAATCCTGCCTTGAGTGGCATCATAAAGTTGAACAAAAGATTGATTCTATTTGAAATAAAGAAAGAATACTTAGAATTCTATCCTAATAATTTCTGATCAGCAATTGAATTTCCCACCATTGGCTGAAGGTTTTATACCATAGGGAGATTATGTGATGTCTTCGTTACTTAGTTTGAAGATGTTACACTCTCAACACGAAGTCATGTAGCCATCATGATTGTGGTCGTCGTGTGTCCTGCTGGTAAGATACTTAATTTTAAAAATTCACATATTTGTGATTTCTTTCTGTCTGGTTTGGGTGCTATCGCATGGCCTCTGAAGGCATTGTCTTTGCTTCGGCTGTTGATTGTCTGTTTAACCCATTACCACTCAATCCCTACTTTTGACACCCCTGAGAAAGAAGCCTTTTGAAAACACTGGGGGAAAAGGAGAAAATGCTGGTAACCAGCATTTTCTCCTTTTCCCACAGAGTTTTCTACCCTTTCCAGAACAAATTTGTATTTTTCAGGCACCTTTATTTTGTCGTCTGCAAATCCTTTCAATTTGGACCAGTCCAAAATTTTCTCGTGTGGTAATGAGTTAACTCTTTACCACATGACAAAATTTTAGACTGGTCCAAATTGAAAGCATTTGCAGACGTGAATTTCAGTGTAGCTCAGGAGGTGTAATATTTTGATAAAGTAAAAAAAAAATGTGGGAAAAAAAAATGTGGGAAAAAGAGAAAATGCTGGTTACCAGCATTTTCTTCTGGTTACCAGCATTTTCTTCTTTTCCCACAATGTTTTCAAAAGGTTTCTTTCTCAGGGTCGTTAAAAGTCGGGATCATGTGGTAAAGGGTTAATGAGTTCAGGACAACCTTTGTCAAAATTCAAGATTCCATATTTATATTGCCATCTTATGCCAATTTCGGGATAGTGTGATGCTTGCAGTAAGAAATGAAAATAATGAAAAAAATAATACTTCTTACATTTTTTGCCTAAATTGAAAAAATGTCAGGAAATGTGAAGTTAATTGATATAAATGATTTCTCTCAGTGTTATGATTAAAATATTCTTGAAATCAACATAAAACAGTAAAAACAAAATTAGGAGACAGGATAATATTGGATTATTTACTACACTGAAAAATGATGTGAAATATGGAGGGTAAATATAAATGCATGGTCAGCATTTTTTATTGCATTGACATTTCTGATTATTGTCTTGTGGTATTGACTTTTTTCTCCATTACTGAGCTAACAAGCAGTAGTTTTCCCTTTGTCTAGATTAAATGAAAGGGGACTATGATCAAACAAAATATAGGGTAGTTAAACTGATACTGTACCAGAGAAGTCTGTTACATTTAGTCATTTGTATTTCCATGCAGGTGACAGTTGTTGAAAATAAACTGGGGAAAAGGATAAAAAAATCTTTTGTACCTGTCAAGCTTAAAATGCTTAACCAAAACCACAAATACTTGGAAACTGAAAAAATGAAAGTACTTCAGAAAACAAATTGATTGTTGGCCAAATGTTGCAATTTGTCTTTCAAAGAGTTAAAAAAACAGTGTGGGAAAAGGAAAAAAATGCTTGTCACCAGCAATTTCTCCATTTCCCACAATATTCTCATAAGCCACCTATAACCAGTTTGTTATAGCTCAAGATCATTTTGTTGAGGGATTAATTCAGTGCAGTTAGGATTGATAATTTTCTTCCTCTTGCATCTTTTCACGTTTTACCCTATGGCAACTATAGCCTGTTTTGTGATCAGAGAAGTAATATAGCTCAGTTTGTAATGTACAGAACCTGAAAGAAAGAGGTTGCAGGCTCAGTTCCCTAGTTGGACAGGATTTATATCTCCCCCACCTCTAAAAACTGTTTTGGTGATGTTTATTTGAGAAAGAACTTAGGTACAGCTAATGAATAATATTGTATTAAACTCATTACGAAAGGACAAAATTTTAGGTTCAAATCGAAAGTGACTGAATTTGAAATTTGTTTTGTGAAGGGTAGAAAACATTGTGGGAAAAGGAGAAAATACTGCTTACCAGCATTTTTTCCTTTTTCCACAATGTTTTCTAGATGCTTCTTTCTCAGAGTTGTCAAAAGTAGGGACTGTGTGGTAATGGGTTAAAGTTCTACCCAGTGAAACTCAACAAAAGTATGGATACATTAGCTGCGGCGATGTGACTGTTATAATGTTGAAAATGGCATTAAACACTGGACGAACAATAGTCTTTTTTGAGCACAGAATGATGATTATGATCACATTCTTTCGGGCAAGACACTACAAGGCCCAAGTCTAGCATTGGTCAAAGTTATGCCATGATATGATTTAAATTTTGAAAGCTGTGTTAAACTCCCATTTGATTAATCATGTTTGTTTTTCATGTTCTGCATAAAATATGTATAAAATACAACCAGTTGGCAAGTACATGAAAATGTGTATTTGAATACAGAAGTAGATAATTGATTTGTGAATGGCTTTTAGCTCCTTGCCAGCCTAAAAATTTATATACTACCTGAGCAAAAGCATTGTTCGGTAACAATTCTGGCTAATATTTATAAAGTTGTCTCTGAAAAGCTAGAAAACATTTTGGCAAAAGGATGAAATGCTGGTTATCATCACATAATGTGTTCAAAAGCCTATTGTTCAAAGTCATTAAAAAGCAGGATTGTTTGGTAAAGCGTTAAAGATTGGTTTTCATTCACCACTTCAAAACTCTATATCAGTGGGGAAAGAATAGAATATACAGTATATGCGATCAATACTCCATATTTGTTAATGTATATATCTAACCTTCCCTTCAAGGGCATCCTTCATATTGGTTTCATGAAACAAAATGTTTTTTGGAAAAGGAACCTAGAACAATTTACCTCTTTTCCAAACGACAAAATTTTCTAGACTTGTTCAAATTGAAATCATTTGCAGACGACAAAATAAATGTGCCTCAAAAGCTGAAAACTGTTTTTTGGAAGGTTAGAAAACTTGAGGAAAAGGAAGAAAATACTGTTTAGCAGCATTTTCTCTTTTTCCCACAATCTTTTCTAAAGTTATTTTCCCCATGGTTGTTAATACATAGTTGATATTGTGTGGTAAATAGTTGAAAAATTCTGCAGTTATGGAAGTAGTGGAAAGCTGTGATAGTTGTAGATATATCCTTTTATAGAATATTGACTACTAAAGTTTCAGGGTTGTTAAAACTGGGGATCGTACAGTAAAGGGTTAAAGGACACCAAGGAAGAAGACTTTTTTTAAGAAAACTTTGAAAAAGAAGTTTAAATGCTAGCTTCATTTAACTACCCTATTGGTCAAGTTTGGTATATCCAAGACCCATGAATACCTCATGAATAAGTCAATTGGTACAAAATATGGCTGTTACGGATCCAGAATTATGTGAACTTTTGCTTGGTATCATGCATTGTGGAGATGCATGAAGCCCCCTTTTGCCAGAGCATGTTTCCTTTAATTTTGTCATCTGCAACTGCCTTGAAAATTGGCAGGTCTAGAATTTAGTTATCTGGTAAAGAGTTATAAGCCAGACAGCTACACTTGTTTAAATGGACCATTTTCAAGCAGCAGACAAAACACTTATTAGAAAGAATTCTCTTGATAACCCTTTAACAAACAATCTAGTTATCAACCCTGAAAAGAAAACCTTTATAAACATGGGAAAGGAGTTCACCAGCATTTTCTCCTTTTCCAACAATGTTTTCCACTCTTTCAAAAGGTAGAATGAGCCACTTCTTATTTGTTGTTTGCTAATGCTTTTAACTTGTAACGAGTCTAAAATTTTATTCTTTTATAAACTGTTACCACAAGTATAGGAGTACTTGATCAATTATGGGCCTTAGTTTCTGTGCTGTCTGATCTTGCTAGCCCCATATCTTTACAGTCCCATGTTTGAACAGCCTTGAGAAATACGGCATTTAAAACCAACGTGGGACAAGGAAAAAGAAAAAGAACTGTTTTAACCTGCACGGGTTTAAACTTGAGAAAGTATGACCTCAATTCAATTTATTGTACAATAGTTGAAATGATAGATTCTAGGTGCATTACTTTTGTTTCTGTAGAAATTTGATGATTTATTTTTGACCGTTGATGATTAAAGTTTTTATACCATTCTGTATCAAATGTTTATATCAGTTGATGTCAGGAAACTTATAAGAAAAGAAAGACCTTAAAAGCACTAAGCACTATATTGCTTTTGTGGACAGAATAGATCAAGAAAAAGCTTCAACTTGGCTCCACACTGACTGCCATTTTGTGCCATATTTACTGGCTCAAACAGCCTTAAGAAGACTGTATTCGGGTCCTTTATCATTTATTGAAATCTTCACTTTCATTATTTAGCAGACTCGGAGTTATTGTCCCTAAAGAGAGCTAGATGAATGAAGTAAACCATTCCTTTTTGGAAAAGCAGCCAAATTTTAGCTATTTTAAGGTTTATTTGGCCAGAATATGACTAACAAATAGCAGGTGGTGTCAATTTAACCCATTACCACACAATCCCTGCTTTTGACACCCCTGAGAAAGAGGGCTTTTGAAAACACTATGGGAAAAGGAGAAAATGCTGGTAACCAGCCTTTTCTCCTTTTCCCACAGTGTTTTCTACCCTTTCCAGAACAAATTTCAATTTTTCTGTCACCTTTATTTTGTTGTCTGCAAATGCTTTCAATTTGGACCATTCTAAATTTTTCCTGTGTTGTAATGGGTTAAGATCAGACGGAATATTTTGTGCATTCTGATTTTGATATAGATTTATATGTACATGTACACAGATTACAAAACCAACTTAGGCTGGGTCCAGTGCTTCAAGGGTTAAAATGTATTTTTTTTTATCTATTTGGGTTTTGAAATGCATAGCCCTACCTTTTACTGAACAGTTGTCTTTAATGACTCTAAGGGGAAAAAAAGCATTATGAGAAAAGGAGAAAATGGTGGTAACTAGCATTTTCTCCATTTTCCACAATGTTTTTTATCATTTCAAAGACAGGTTTCATCATTTGAATGAACGTGAAATTGTCATCTGCAAATGCTTTGAATTTGGACAAGTCTAACAATTTGATCTTTGGTAAAAAATCAAACCTTGGAAGAAAATCACTTTATAGAGAGATAGAGCAGCATTAACCCTTTACCCCATAAGGCATGTCTATGTTATCTCTAATTGACCCTTAATAACAGCAAGGATTAAGCTGTTTCTTATGTGTACATGACACTTTTTGATAGCATAGAAAACATTGTGACTAAAGGTGAAATTGCTGGTCCCAGCAATTTCACCTTTTGCCACAATGTTTTCCAAAGGGTCCTACAAGCAATGTGTAGAAATGATTATCTATGGAGTAAAGGGTTAAAGCTGTTTGTGTTTTTTATCAAAAGAGTTAAAAGACTAACTGTTCAAAATCTTTTGTTCTTTGTTTTTTTAGGTAAAGATACTTGTACCTAACAGTACAGCAGGCATGGTCATTGGTAAAGCAGGGAACTACATCAAACAGATTAAAGAAGAAAGTGGTGCCTATGTTCAAATTTCTCAAAAGTCAAAAGAAACAAATTTACCTGAAAGATGTATAACAGTAGCAGGTACCTTTATTTATCATGGAATTGTCATAATTTTTAGCTCCATTGGCCAAAGGCCAGCGGGCTAATGTCATGTATCTTTCCCGGTTTTTCAAATTAACCCGGTGTCATAGAAAAAAGGGGCTTAATGCAAAACTGCAATTTTTAGTTCCACTGGCCGAAGGCCAGCGAGCTATTGTCATGGCGTTGTGTCCGTCATGCGTCCGTCTATTCGTCCGTGTGTGCGTCCGTAAACTTTTTCTTTAAAAAACTTCTCCTCAGAAACTACTGACTGGATTTTTACCAAATTTCACAGGAATGTTCCTTAGGTGGTTCTCTTTCAAATTCCTTCAAATAATTGTGTTCCATGAAGAATTCTGGTTGCCATGGCAACCAAAGTAAAAACCTTTCAAAATCTTCTCCTCTGCAACTGCTGATTGGATAGCATTATTATTTTGCAGGAATGTTCCTTAGGTAGAGGTTTACAGAATTCCTTAAAAAAATGATCAGTCAAAAAACATGGCTTTTATGGAAGACTCATTTTCCTTTTATGGTTTAAAGTAAAATCTTTGAAAAATTTCTTCTCTCAAACTATTCATTGGATTTCATTATCCCCCGCCGTAGGCGGAGGGATATAGTTTTAGCGTTGTCCGTCCTTCCGTCCGTCCGTCCGTGTGTCCGTCCCGGCAAATATCTCTAATACCATTGGACGGAATTTAGTGAAACTTAATACACATGTACAATGACCCATTCTCCCGAGACCCTTCTTTGTTTTTTTGATTCGATGCAAAATGGCCGACTGAGAGCGATTTTAAGTTTCACTTAAGTAACACTTAAGTACACTTTTGATGTTTGGAGTCTTCTCTTCAAAACTATACAAAGTTTTTACATTGAACTTGTCACATCTGTCAACCTCCATTAGGAAATGCAGGAAAAAAAGTTTCACCTACGTTGACCTTGCAATACCACAGTTATTTGCCCTTGTTTTTGTAATAAGGTGTCATGGAAAAAGGGGGTTTCATGTTATATTTCATTCCATTTCTTGTGAAGGCAACTCCTTCCACATTTCTTGAAGGAATTGAATGGAATTTTGACAGAATATTTTTTGTCATGTGACCTATTGCATATTGTCAACATTTTGCGATTTGTAGCTGCGTCATGAAAAAAGGGGGCTTCATGTTTTATATCATTTTATATCTTGTGAATGCAACTCGTCCCATATTTCTTGACAGAAATGAATAGAATTTTCACAGAATGTTTCTTATCATCTGACCTATCACATATTCTCAACGTTTTGCAGTTCGTGGCTGCGTCATGAAAAAAGGGGGCTTCATGTTTTATTTCATTCTATTTCTTGTGAAGGCAACTCCTCCCACATTTGGCAGATTTGAATGGAATTTTTACATTATCATGTGACCTAACACAATGCCTCCCACATTTCTTGGCAGATTTAGATGGAATTTTCACGTGATCATGTGACCTACGGCATATTGTCAAGGTTTTGGGATTTGTAGCAGCATCATGGAATAAGGGGGCTTCATGTTATAATTTAATTTTTCACCTGTTTCTCTTTAATTACTGGACATATCTCAACAGATTTGGATGAGATTTTCACAGATCATGTTACCCAGCAGATGTTGTCAGGATTTTGCAATTTATCACTGTATCATGGAAAAAGGGGACTTCATGTCAAATTTAATTTTTTATCAGTGAATCTCCAACTTTTGCACATTATTTTCATAGAACTTCATATTTTTATTGCTTGATCAAAGCCAGTGACCAATGAGTCAATTGTGCATTCGTCTCTCCATGCATCTGTCTGTTCGTAAACCTTTTAGATCACAAGTAATACCATATATCCATTCAGCTACCCAGGCAGGTGCTACAAATTTCAACACTTTAGTCTCTAGCTACCTGCTTGAAATGGCAGCAGTAGTGTGGCGGCTTATATTGTGAGAGGGATATCTTCTAAAGTCCTTGACAAAAATTGATGAAACTTCATGCATGTTTTCTTTTCCATTAGATAGTCTGTTGATACATTTTCTTTCCACCACATATATGAAATCCTGAAATGAAAACAAATAAAGGAAATATACATAAAACCCCCTCTTTCCATGACATGTAATTATATATGACATGTCATGGAAAAGGGGTTTTTATGTATATTTCCTTTGTTTGTTTTCATTTTATGAAATGCCAAGTTCTGCAAAAAGGGTACTTAATGTATAATCCTGTAATGGACCTCTGTTATATTTTTTTTATGTAATGAAATCCTGTGCCATGGAACAAGGGAGCTTAATGTATAATTTCATCATGGACCAATAACAAAAAGGCCACATGTACATGCAAAATACAATACCTCTTATACATTTGTATCAAAAAAGGTCTTTTTCGGCGGGGTATGTCATTTCAACGAAATTGCTTGTTGTTGTTTTCACTGTGGGAAAAGGTGAAATTACTCATAATCAACCAAAGATGAGAAGTCTTTGGAAAACACTGTTGGAAAAGGAGAAAATGCTGGTAATCAGCATTTTCTCCCTTTCCCTCAGTGTTTTCTACTCTATTAAAGAGAGAAATCTTCATTTCATCAGTGTTTAATTTGTCGTTTGAAATTGCTTTCAATTTGGTCACATCCCAAATTTTGTTGTTTGGTAAAGTATTAAAGAGGGTTGCTTTACATAATCCATAGTCCTTTTCATATAAAACAAGAGAACCTCTATACACTTTTATTAGTTCTGGTAAAGGTTTGATGACCTACTGGTGACTAAGTGCAAAGTGGACAGAAGGGCTGTTAATCCTGGTGACCTAGTTTTCTATATTTCGATGTTTCCCCACTCAAAATGGTTTGTGATAAGACCCTCTTTAACTATAACCAGATCATAAAATTTCGTAACTGCTCATAATTGAAAGATGTTGCAGACAATATAATATAGCTTCAGATTAGTAAAACTTCTTTCAAAAAGGGTAGAAATTATTGTGGAAAACTAAGAACATGTTGGTTACCATTATTTTCTTCTTTTCTCACAATCTTTGTCTTAGCTTTTTCTCTTCAGTTGGTAGCTAAAATGCAGGATAGAATGGTAATTGTTAAAAACTTCTCTTCAATGTTACAGAAAAATCAGGCCTGTGGAGCGATACAGGTGCTCAAGTGCCTCTAGTTACTAATATCTCATTCAGTTTTTGTCAAAATTTCATGAAACTTCATGGTTATATTGTTTATGGAAAGTTTCAGCATGTGCCCTTGCTATTTTTAATCTAGGCGTTTTTTAAGTTGACATTCTGTCATAGAAAAAGGGGATTTCTTGCAAAATTCCAATTTTTACTAATATCTCATTTAGTTTTGATCAAAATTTCATTAAACTTCATGGTTATATTGTTTTTTCAAAGTTTCACCATGTGCTCTTGTTTCTTTATCAATGTGTTTTTCAATTTGACCCTCTGTCATGGAAAAAGGGGGTTTCTTGTAAAATGCCAAGGAAAAAGGGGCCTTGATGCAAAAGTGCAATTTTTACTAATACCTCGTTCAGTTTTTGTCAAATTTCATGAAACTTCATGGTTACATCTTGTTTTAGAAGTTTCAACATGTGCCCATGTTATTTTCAATTTATGAATTATTAATGCGCAAATACCTCTTTCCTTGTTCCTCAATTTGAGGCTGCATCAGGGAAAAAGGGGACTTCATGGAAAAAATTGTTTTTTACTATACTGTATCTCCTACATCAGTGCTCAAATCTTTGTGAAATTTCAAATCTGAACTTGTTGGAACGTAGCCCAGATACCTCTTTTCTGGGTTCTCAATTACAGGCTTTGTCACAGAAAAAGGGGTCTTCATGTAAATTTGTTTCCCTCTAATATCTCCTACACTAGTTCTTAAAAGTTCATGAAATTCCAAATCTGACTTGTTGGAACATTGCCCAGATACCTCTTACCCAATTTCTCAATTTCAGGCTGCGTCACGGAAAAAAGGGGGCTTCATGTAAAAAATCGTTTAATGTAACATTAACTACATGACTGCTCAAAATTTTATGAAATTTTGAATTATTATTCAAAAATGCCACAAACCACACACCCGTTGTATTTATTCCAATGATGCAATATTGTCTTATGTGAAAAGGGGGCTTGGTGGGATTTTTGTCCTCTTCAAGTTTGTGTTGGCTATCTCTAAGATAGTAATTGCCTTTTCACTTCAATTTTTGGGGGCATGAACAGGTCCTTTTAGGATAAAAGAAGTGAATTTATATCAATTTCATACCTTTTATGAAATCATAACATAGCAAAAGAGGGTTTTGATATTGCTTTTTTGACTACAGGCTTTGGCAGACTACTCTTCCATTCCAATATTGATATTAGGACTCTAGCCTTGTGTTGAAAGATCCGTATTGGACTTGCCTCGTTCCAAAAAATCCATGTTGGATTCTACAGCGTCCAGTATGGAAAAAAAAATTCTGTACTTGTGTTGAAAGGTCCATATTGGACTTGCCTCGTTCCAAAAAATCCATGTTGGATTCTACAGCGTCCAGTATGGAAAAAAAAGTTCTGTACTCATGTGGTAGTATTGAAGCAATTTCACTAGACTTTAATTCGTAGTTGTGAAATAAATTTGGATAAAGTACAAGCATGATATAAGTTGTCAACGAAGGAGCGAGTTTTCTGTATGGTGGACTCCAAGCATGACAAGTGTTTTTGCTAAAATCTTGAATCTATGCACAGTTTATGCCATGGAAAGGATACCTTGAGCTCCACTGGCCAAAGGCCACTATGTTGCGGCCTTGTATCCATCTTGTCAATATGTCTATGTGTCCATGTCGGACATCATGTCTGCACATCCAATTTTGACCAGACCTCAAGGAAATGATTCTAGCATGGTCATGCTCGGCATTTCTTCAAGAAATTTGATTACTGTTTAAATTTTCTTATCAGGAACCATAAGGTTGATGGCTTCCAAATTTGGCATATGGCATCATCTAGTAGACCACCACCAAGGATCTTCAAGTTATAGCTCTGTGTCAAAATTGGCCCAGCCCCAAGTTTTACATAGACTTGTTTAGTACAAACTGTATAACTTGTCTGTTTCCTAATCATACGACCATAGACCACCTTATCACCCCCTTGTTTACTTACACAGTAGTGATGTTACATGTTACATTATAAGTATGGAGTTTGCCCATCTTTCATTGATTTTAAGGATTAAAAAGATAATTGATGGTAGCCTTCGACTATGGATAATACCCAGAGTTGCTTTAGGAACAATTTTTATGAAAACAAATGTGAAAATTATCAAAAAAAATAATTCCTTGTTCTTTTTTTCTTGCTTTCTTACAGGTGATTTAGATGCCAATAAAAAAGCTGTAGATATGATTCTTCAGAAAATAGTTGAAGACCCACAAAGTGGAAGTTGTCCAAATATAAGCTATGCAGATTACACAGGGCCTGTTGCGAGTGCCAACCCTACAGGCTCTCCATTTGCCAACACAAACTTTATGCAGAATCAAACCCAAGAAATACAAGGTGTTAATAATAATAATTTTGCTGGTGGTGCTACGTTTGGATTTGGACTTAATACATTTGGGAATATAGGAGGAGGTATTGCTAATTTAAACCTGAACAGTATGTTAACAGGAGGTCCGCCTGGAGCTATGAGTGCTGCAGCGTTAGATAACCTGCGTATGACTTTAAGAAATAGTGGATATACTGAACAAGCCACAGAAGAAATTAGTAATGCTATGAACACTTTGGCCAATTATGGTATATTGGGGGTGGGTATCACTGGTCAGAATGTACAGGGAAATGTCCAACAAGCACCTCAGATGGGCCTCAGCATTGGAACCCCACAGGCCCAGGGGTTAAGTCAGCCCAGCACTCCATCACAGAATCCCCAACAGGGATACATCATGAGTACACCAACCACCTCTGGAAACTTGTTTGGACCCGTTGGAAGTGGCTCTTCAGGACTAGGGAGTTCTGGATCCACAGGAGCCAATTCTAGTCTGTTTGGCAGTTCATCTCCTGGCATGCAGCAGGAGAGATATGGAGGAAGCCCAATGTTGAATGAATCCTACACAGCAGCCCAGGCTTACCCAGGAACACCTGTGGGATTTGCAGGTGAAAGACCACCTAGTATTAATGTTAACCAGAATTCTTTTGGACTTGGTACAGGCATGTATAGCCCTACAGAGGATAAGTCGGCCACAACAAAAGCAGACCTTGAGGTTTCAGAAACCATAGTGGGGGCCATTTTGGGTCCAGGTGGAAAGGGGATTGTGGAGTTACAACAGTACACTCAGACGAATATACAGATCTCAAAGAAGGGTGTATATGTGCCTGGAACTAGAAACAGAATTGTGACCATTACTGGTACCCCAAATAATATAACAAAAGCACAGTATCTTATACAGCAACGTATACAGCAAGAGGAGCTTAAACGTGCTCGGCAAGCCTCAGCCCGCTAGGATTTTATAATTAACCATTAGGCTTTAAGAATAAACCGATTTACTCTAATTGACTAACATTATTCATGTTTATTGTTATTATTATTATTTTTGTTTTTGTGAATAGTCAAGTTTATCATGGCGATGGATTCGTCGTGGACTGAGTGTAACTATTTATATATAGTCATGAATTATAACTTTTTTCCTGGACTTTTTGAGATCACTTCTGCATGGCGTACATAGTCTGGCGTTGACACCATTTTGTTAAGCCTTTACCAGACATTTTTGTGTTTAGACAACCCTTAGAATTAAAGCCTATGAAAACATTGTGGGAAAAGGAGAAAATGCTGGTAGTCATCATTTTGTCTTTCTCCCACTGTGTTTCTTACCCTTTCAATGATAAATTCTATCACCTGTGCAAAGTCTAACTTTTGTTCTACTCATGCGTTCAGTTTTGACAAGTCTAATATTGTATGGTTTGGTAAAGAGTTAACTCACTTCACCTTGCATGCTTTTGGTGTTATAGCAAATTTCATTATTAATCATTTGAATTCTGTTCCTGGTATACAAGACAACAGGATAGAAAGATACCATGAAGCAGAGATATAAGAAGAAGTAAGTTTCAATTACAAATATAGTATACAAAGAAGACTTCATGCTTCTGCTTTTGTGCAGTTCAGAAAATATTTTGGAAAAGGGCAACTGCTTGTTACATGTATTATCTCCTTTTCTATTATAATTTCTATACAGTTGAAAGTACAGATTGTTTGTACAAGCCTTTCTAAGATTGTTTAAACTTCAGTTACTGTTTTCATTACAGCCTTCTGATTGGCTGAGAGGTTGTATTTCTGCCAATCTGAAGTCTAGTCTTGATTAAGAGCTATATTGAGGTTGGTTGATGAAGTCGGTGTATATTCATTTTGGGTAGATATGATGGCCACTTTTGTCCTTGTCATGTATACCAGAGACAGAGGCAGATAAGTGGGGATAATTGTAGAAAAACATTTCCTCAGAAAAATAAAGTTGTGGGTCCTCATTTAAATTGTCTTCATGACACAATTTTGACCCCCCACAGGTTTTAGTGAGCAACAGTATGTAACCTGTTACGCGAAAATGGACAATTCTGGGAATTGTGTACATCAATTAGATGAGAACAGATCAAAGATGGTGCAGTTCAGTGTAATTTGATAGTTCAGAAATGACTGTATAGCAAGTTAGAATGACCACTGTTCATACAGAAAATATAAAAGCAAAAGAATGTCAACCTTGGTCAGCCTGTGTAATTTTAGCAGTCTGACCAGGATCACCTTTATTTGCAGTTCCCAGATGGTCCGTTTTGGTGTGATGCGTCGCATATTTTTAACCCTTTACAAGGTGACAAAATCTAGACTGTAAGGGTGAAAACATTTGCAGATGGCTCAAATGATGATGTTTTTCATCTGCAGTTAGCAACCATTATGGAGAAAGGAATAAATGCTGGTGACCATCAGTTTTTCATGTTCCACTTTTAAGTTCAAAATCCTCCTTTCTCAGGGTCTTTAATACATAGGATTGTTTGGTAAAAGGTTCAAGTCCCCCCAAAATCTGTACTTGTGTAGATAGATCATGCACTCATCAGATAAAACATTACAGATTGTCATTGTGTCATCACAGATGTTACATGTATTGTTTCATGGATTGTTCTTCTCTTGTTTTATTTTTTTAAAGACATTATTCAGACAGAGAGCAGTTTTATCAATACATTTATGTTATAACAGGTTTTATCACATAGGTAAATGGAAGTCTGGTAGTTATAAAACAGTTTTAGGTCTTTAAATACTGAAGCAATTCATGCAATCAGAATCGGGAAAATAGGGCTAAGCATTTAAACTTGAAGTGTGTGCAAGATTACCCATTGAAATACTGGGAAGTACAGGTCTGAGATCAAACTGCCTGTACAGCTTGATGTTGATCTACACTGAGCACAGTCATTTCACTTAGCCTTTTACAGATTACCATGGCCCAAAAGGACAAAAAACATGTTATATTGTTACATTCTTGTTGACCTGTTTTTAATTACTTTTACCACTGATTTACCTTTTAACTTGCCAAGTGGGTCTTTTTAGAAAAAAACTATACCCATTTGCAAGGGTCAGCAAAAAAAGGTTCTGGAAATATATCAAGCACTGCACAGACTGCTTTAACCCTGTACCAGATGACAAAATTTTAGACTGGTCCAAATTGAAAGCGTTTGCAGATGACAAAATGAATGTGACTAGAGAATAAAGATTTGTTTTAGAAAGGGAAGAAAACATTGTAGGAAAAGGAGAATATGCTGGTAACCAGCATTTTCTCCTTTTCTCACAATGTTTTCTAAAGGCTTCTTTCTCAGGGTTGTCAAAAGTAGGGATTGTGTGGTAATAGGTTAACTTATTCCAAACAATCCAAAGTTTTGATGGCTCTGAGGAAAGAGGTTTTTGAAAATATTGCTCGAGAAGGAGAAAATGCTTGGAACCAGCATTTCTCCCTTTATCCAACAATATTTGCTTCCATTTCAAAGAAAAATATTGCTGTTTGGACAGTACAGTATTTAATACGAATCATATGATAGGATTTATCTGTGAAAGAGTAGAAAACATTGTTGGAAAAGGAGGAAATGCTTGTCACTAGCATTTTCTCATTTTCGTACAATGTTTTCAAAAGTCCTGTTCCTAGGATTCCTAAGTTTGGATTATTTGGTAAAAGACTGAACTACCACAGATCTTTGTCTATAGCTATTAATCATGCATAATTTTTGTTAAATATTGTTGGTGACTGCCTCATGTAGAAGTTTTTGTCCTTCATTGTAGTGTTTAATCATAAATATTGTAGCATACACACATATATATATATAATTTGAGAATCTGTATAATATGAACTAGATGTACCAGTAAATGGGATTTATACTTGTTAATATATAAAAATTTAGTCAAATTGTTAAAATCTTATTTAAGGATTTTCTGTTTGTTTGTTTGTTATTGAAGCTGATGTAAAACATATTCACATTTTCTTGTGTGTGTGTGCATGTGTGGTAAATTATATATATACATCTATATATATTTATTATAATTAATATTATCACAAAAGCCAGTGTGAGGCTGTAGGTGGAGTTATCTTCTGTTAAACAAAAGGTACTGCATGCGATTTCACCAACCATATGGCTTCTTGGTGTGAAAACTTTAAGTGAACTGAATAATATTGGTATAGAGACAAGTACAAGTTGCAGGTTGAATTGAAAAGTTTTCCTCAGAAATGATAAGAATCTCTCGGATGTGAACATGAAAAAGTAATTTTTGATACATTTAGTTCTAAAAAAAAGTATAATTATTAGTCCATTTTTGAACTATCCCAGGAAACAGTAAGAGCATTTTTTTCTCTGATTGTTGCTTTTGAAAGACATTAGACATAAAATAATTCAACCTTTGTACAACAGTTACTCAGTTAATTTCATTTTTTTAACCTTTAGACATCTTTTTGGGTTTATGTGTACAACAAAATTCATTGTTTCACACACCAGACTGATTTTAACCTTTTTCTAAACAATTATTGATATGTACTGTGTTAAACATTTGAACGATGAATAAATGAATTGGTGATTTTTAGTCTTTGTTGGGGAAAAAAAATAGGACCTTCAATTTATCAATTATTTAAAATTAATATATACGGTATTTGATGTTGAGTTTCTATTGCATCCAACAGAATGGTTGAGACATACTCTCCCAGCCAACCAGTTGGATAGTTAGAAATTAGGATGCGAAATGAATTTATATTGATCGTTGTGATTGTGGCCTCTGATATTGCAATTTCAAAATTGTTCTTGTTGGCAATTTTTACTAAATATCAGTGAAAATCAAAGAGTAGACTACTTTTTCCATGCAGCCTGATTTTGTTCATGCAATCTAAGCAACAAAAATTCTATAATTGGTTTCTTAGCATTAGTCCTAAAACAACCAACTTCTATGCATCATGGAAGGTTTTGTTTCCAAATGTGAGATGTACAGTAGTGAACAGAACTGTAGATACAGGGAAAATATGATTGTGATATTACAGACAGATGACTCCACATTTTGTTTTAAGTTTTGGTCGTGTAGATGACTTGTTATTGGGTTTTTATTTTTTCAGCAGAATGTTAACGGGTAGATTTGTTTGTTTGTATACCTCTGTGTGTGCTTGCTTATCTTGTACTCTTCTTTGTGAAACTTTACACCATTCATACTATACTGTAAACACAGGTAACACACCACTAAATTTAACAGAACATTTTTATGTCAGTCTCTTTCTGTTATTGAATTTTAAACTAAATGCTGGACTTCAAGTATGGTAATGGACTGATAGGGTCAATGAAAGACTGTTAGCCCAATATTCTATTCTGATGTTACTGTTTCAGGTCAGCTTTTGGCAAAAAAAAAAAGATGTCAGAAAATGTGGGGTTTTTTTTTTTTTCAGTGTTATCATTCTTACCAATTAAAGGTTTTCTTGTTTTTACAACAATGCATTGTCAAAATCCATTGCTTTGTTGATCTTTAACATCTGTGAAAAAGGAAGCAAGCAAAATGCACACACATTATGGTACATATATATTGGTTTACTCACAAGATTTTTATCAATAATGATTACAGTAAGTTTGCAGGAAGCAAATGATTATGAAATCTTTACAGATTTTTGGAGATCAGAACCAAGAGGTGACAATGTATTTTAGAAAAGATTCAGTTGTGAAAGGGTACAGTATTTTATTTCCGATCTATCCTAAATAAGGAATTCATAGATGTGTTTGTTGGTTTAGTGAAAACTTTATAGCATGATTTTTCTTTTATTTCTTAACCTGGAATGCACAGGATTAGGTTTTATTCCCCTTTCAATATTCATCTATTAACCATTGATGTGCTTTTGAAATACACATGTTATGAAAGATGGATTATCATTTACTTTGGTATGATATTAGTACACGTATTGTGAACAGACAATTGACTTGCTCACATTGAACCTTTATGAAGAAGAACAGGAATACCCCATAGTAAACAAACCCATGATTTAAATGTAAGTACCAAAGGAAGATGTGAACACATTCTGGGAAAAGGAGAAATGCTTGTGACTAGACCTTTTCCTGTGTTTTGTACTTTATAGAGGCACAACTCATCATTTGAACTGCAGTCAATTTATTATCTGCAAATGTTTTAAATTTTTGACTAGTCTGAAACCTGTTACTTGATGAAGATTAAATAATGTTGATAGTCTGACAAAATAATAACAAGGTAGCTTTTCTACATGTTGCCAGTCCATGTAAAAGCATAAACCAGTTTGTTTCATATGAAACATTTTATGTTTTTGAAAACCATAATTTCTTTTAGCATCGTAATGTATGTATTTTAGAAGCAGATTTGGTTTTGTATTGCTATATTGTTGAATGAAGTATTTGGGATTTTGAAAAATCCCACTCTTTGTTTCACTAAAGTTGTTATAGAATATAGAATCTTCTACACAAAGCTGCGTGAAGCACAGCTGTAAGTCTACGCTGGTGGTACATGACAATTTTTTTTGCCAAATCTTGAAAAATATGCATGCCACTTGATTGCTTACAACTGATCAATTTACCCAATGCAATCAGTTTTCAAATATGATTGAACTTGAGTGCTTGGAATATTGGATTGGCTAATAAGCTTTTGGATATATATCTATTGATATTGAAAACATCAAACCCTTACATTGTATGTTAGTTATAGGATACTATTATTTGTTGCCAATTGTGCCATTTGTAGCTTTGTGTACTGGATTTTATTGTAATCTAATCATGATTCAGCCCATGTGTTATGTAACATCCTATCTATCTCTTATAAATATTCAATATCATTTATATATACACCATTTACTCAGTGCTTTGTGACAGTGTTAAAGTCGCCTGTGTACATCACAAAAATGCCTCAAACACAATTTGTGTATTTCACTTGTGTGACATGGTCTCCAGCTCCAGGAAACCTCCATGTATCCAAAGGCTGACTAGAGTTTCCTGTTTTTGTATTGATGATTTTTTTGGCATGCTTAGATCTATTTTTGAAGCTTCAGATCTAAGATTTTCTGAAATCTGTTGTTTTAACCCTTGGAGTCAGAGAATTACTTGAACAATTTTAGAAAGTGAGGAAGATCTATGTATTGCAATATCAAAGCTGTTTTTAAAAGAGGTCGTAGAAAAAAGAAGTGTAGATTTAGATTATAAATCAAACTACATGTTTTGAAGACAGGAAAAGAATGGAGAAATTTTACTAAATCTAGACAGAAGGATGAAATAAGAGTAATTACCCATCTGTAGTGGTGTTTTTTGAAAATACTTTTACTACAAATATGACCAGACTTTATGGAGAATAGGTGTTACAAGATTTGTTACAAGTGTATAACCTTTTTAAATTTACGAAATGACAAAATTTTAGACTGGTCCAAATTGAAAGCACTTTGCACATGACAAAATAAACGTTACTCAGAAATTGAAATATGTTTCCAGTAGGGTAGAAAACATTGTGGGAAAAAGAGAAAATGCTGGTAACCAGCATTTTCTCCTTTTCCCACAATGTTTTCAAAAGGCTTCCATCTCAGGGTCGTTAAAAACCAGGGATTGTTTGGTAAAGCGATAACGTCCTGGCTGAGCACTAGAGGTAGAATTGTGATGTACACAGTCATGTTTGTAGTCCTATTTCATCCAGCTACAAGGTCTTTCAGAGAACTGCAATGTCAGACTGTAAATAAGACTTGTTGAATACATTACCTCCTTCAAAAAACTTTGTTTTCTGTCTTGCAGCAGACAGTTTGATTAACTCTTTACCACACAATCCCGACTTTTAACGACCGTGAGAAAGAAGCCTTTCGAAAACATTGTGGGAAAAGGAGAAGATGCTGGTAACCAGCATTTTCTCCTTTTCCCACAATGTTTTCTTCCCTTCCTAAAACAAATTTCAAATCTTTAGTCACTTTTATTTTGTGGTTTGCAATACTTTCACTTTGGACCAGTCTAAAATTTTGTTGTTTGATAAAGAGTTAAATTTATTTTGGTAAAAGAAGAAATGACCCATAATTTGACATTTGTCCATTTCTCCATATGCCAAAATGGTTTTGCATATATTCATGAGTTAGATCTTGGTTTAGGTTGATATTTTTTTTCTGAATTGTGTAATTGTCTGTTGCAAATTTTATTTCAGGAGGTAATAGGTTAAGTTATAAAAAGCCATTGTCCTTTGAATGAGGTGGTAAGGACTGTATTAAACATCTAATCTTTCACCAAACAATTCAGAGATGTGATGAACCAGATGGAGCAGACTTTTGAAAACATCGTGGGAAAAGAAGAAAATGCTGGCTACCAGTATTTTCTCCTTTCCTTGCAATATTTTCTGCCATTTCCTGGACAAATCCCATCATTTTAGTCAAATATAAGAAAGCGAAGTATATGAAATAGCATTTTATTCCCATTAATTTTTGGAGGTAAGAAAAAAAGCATAAGTATTGCCCGTTTAATACTCGGCTGTTCAATCTTGATTTTTACTGTTCATTGAAGTAAAAGTAGGATTGGTACATGCTATAAGTGTGAAGTAAAATTTCCATTTTATCCGGCATTGTGCAGGAAACACTTGTTCTACTTTGACTTAATCTGATTTATACAGAAATCATGGTTTCCTGAAAATCGTCAGGATTGTGTATTATGGTTTTGGATGATTATTGAAAATTCAAGGAATATTAACTACAGAGAGAAGTTTTATACCCATTTTGGCCCAGTTATTCTAATGGGGAAAAAAAGAGAAAAAATAGCATGGCTTAACTTTGTATTTTTTGCATTTTTCTATTGTGTTGGATTATATAGTTAGAAAGAAAAGAAAGGATAATTAAGGGAAAAAAGCTAATGGATACTCTTTAGGAAACCATATTTAGGTCATTCACTTTCTTATTGGTGCAAAGCTGTCTTCAAGACAAGTTTTTACTTTGTATGGCCAGAACATTAGGCATAGCTGTGATATATCAATGAACCAGTCATCTTTTTCACCTCCTGAAAATGGCTGCAGAACTAGTTTAAGAAGTTATGTCAGTTGGTAACCATTTTCATGAAGACCATGATTTTGCAACTAGCAGCAATGTTTCTTTTAACCCTTTACCAAACAACCATATTTTACATCCCAGAAGATGAGGGCTTTTCTCACAAAGTTTCCTAGCCTATCAAGAGAATTTTATTCAGTTTGTATCAATTTGAAATTTGTCATCTGCAGATGCTGTCAGTTTGGAAGAGACTAAAATTCATCATTTGGGAAAGGATTAATTGAAACGTAGCATTATCCAGCATTATAACCAGTTCACTTCCTCTTATATTTTACCCAGATTTTAGAATTTGGACAACATTTTATATAGCAGAATGTTTTAACCCTTTCCCAAACAATCCCTGGTTTTTACAGCCCTGAGATGGACCCCTTTTGAAAACATTGTGGGAAAAGGAGAAAATGCTGGTAACCAGCATTTTCTCATTTTCCCACAATGTTTTTTATCGTGCAGGAAACAAAGTTGAATTGTTGAGTTAGGTGTATTTTGTTGTCTGCAAGTGCTTCCAATTTGGACCAGTCTAAAAGTTGTTGCTTGGTAAAGGGCTAAGTGTGTCATTAGCCATCTATGTATATAGTACACCTGTCACATGCATCACAGATTTAAACAGCATGTAAATCCTCTCCCCCAATAAGATATTCAAGGGAAAAAGATGCAGGGAAATAGTGAGAAAAAGGGCAAGTTTAGTGTTATTTTCATTTTAGTAAGAGTCTTGAGGTTTTTGTTTTAAATGAAACATTTGCATGGCAAAGGCAGTCGTCGTTGGCCATGATATCGGGGTCCGTATTCACCAACCATTCTTTAGAACATTCTCAGTCTTATTCTTCAAAATTTCATCACTGTGAAAATAACAGAACTTTTGATTGGCTAAACCATTATGCAAATAATTCCGTAGGGAATTCAACACTTAAATAAAATAAATATAGTCACTCAGTTTTTCAATATTTCGGCCAGCGGCCTTTCTCAAGAAAAGAAACGTAAATTTAAACGTTGAAATTTACGTTTCTTTTCTTGAGAAAGGCCGCTGGCTGAAATATTGAAAAACTGAGTGACTATATTTATTTTATTTAAACCATTATGGTTTAGCCAATCAGAAGTTCTGTTACTTTCACTGTCAGAAAATCTTGAAGAATAAGACAAAGAACGTTCTTAAGAATGGTTGTTGAATACTGGCCCAGATCTATTGTAACTTTTGACAATATGACAAATTCTAGATTAGTCCAGATTTAAAGCATTTGCAGACAACAAATTTAATGTGGTAATTGACAGGATGTGTCAGTAAAATTGTTGTAAATATATTCAGGAAAAGACGAAAATAGAAGTAACCAGTACTTTCCTTGTTTTCTGCAGTTTTTACAAAAAAGAAAAAACCTTGTCCTTTAGGCCATAAAAAGATGAAGTTGATTGGTGAAGGCTTGATTAGATGGATGTTGGAGATAGTATTTCCACATGGGAGAGGATTGTACAACACACACAAACATTGATAGTCCATGTAATGGTACCGCATTGCCCATGTTAGTGTTGTGACTGAAGCTGTAATTTTTGCAAACTCTTTTCAAACAATCCAGGGTTTTCACAGCCCTGAGATTGAGGACTTCTGAAAACTTTGCAGGAACAGGAGAAAATGCTAGTAACCAGCATTTTATCCTTTTCCCACTAGTTTTCGACCCTTTCATAGGCAAATTCCAATTGTTTTTATTAATCTGTTGTCTGCATTGGCCTTAAATTTGAACAAGTCTTGCATTTTGTTTTATGGTAAAGGATTATTGACCTTTTTAATGGTGATCAGATGTCTCAAAACAGTTCTAGACCTGTTTTAATATAACATGTGATATTGATAGGATATTGTTTAGAAAAGAACAGAAGCTTGATTTTTCAAACAATGCAGTTAATCAAATTTGAAGTCCATACCTATATGATCTTTCCAATCCTTTAATTAACCCATTACCACACAATCCCTACTTTTGATGCCCCTGAGAAAGAAGCCTTTAAAAAACATTGTGGGAAAAGGAGAAAATGCTGGTAACCAGCATTTTCTCCTTTTTCTCACAATGTTTTCTACCCTTCTCAAAACAAATTTCAAGTTTTCAGTCACTTTTATTTTGTCATCTGCAAATGTTTTTGATTTGGACAAACCTAAAATATTGTCATTTGGTAATGAGTTAAGTGGATACATGTTTCATCTGTCAGGATTTCATAAATGCAACTAGATTTTGACAGGTACCGTTCACAACCATCAGTTTTAAGTGACTCAGACTAGGGCCTGTACTAACCATCTATTCCTTTTTTTTAATTCTGAGACCATTCATCTGATTGGCAGAGATACTTTGTCGTGGTCATTCAATTGGCTTGTCTTGAATTTGAGAAATAAAATTGAAATTTGAATTTAGTGTGAACAAACAGATTCCTGGAAATTAGAAGTAAAAAAGTTGCAGTCAGTTCTTTTTTTTCCTGCTGCATTCTAGTTGAAGGAAGTTACAATGTTTAAAAAAAAAATACATATTGAATATAACAGGAAGTGAAAGAGCAGAAAAGAAAGGAAAGTGACTGTCTTTTTTGATGTAGCTCATTTTATGATCAGTAGATTGAATTTTGTGACTTACATAGAACTATAGGTTTTATGGTTGCCCTGGGATACCTCATTCTCTCCGCTTTGCTAATTGCTATGCAATGCCAGTTTATTTTTTCTTTTCACTCCATCAGATATATATCTAAATAGATCTCTGGAGTTGTTCACATCTATCTAGAACTTTATCCCATTACCACACAATCCCTAATTTTGACGCCCCTGAGAAAGAAGCCCTTAGAAAACATATGGGAAAAGGAGAAAATGCTGGTAACCAGCATTTTCTCCTTTTCCGACAATGTTTTCTACCCTTCACAAAACAAATTTCAAATTTTCAATCACTGTGATTTTGTTGTCTGCAAATGCTTCCAATTTGGACTAGTCTAAAATTTGTTGTTTGGTAATGAGTTAAACTAAGATATCTGCTGCATTATTTCCTCACACCGCTCCATTTATAGGACAGGGGAGATAAGCGACTTGTGATGAGATGTTATTATTTTTGAAGGTGAAAAAGGGTACATAGTTGATTCATTTCTGTTACAGGGATCCTTCCATATTATTTCTATTTTTTCTTAGAACTGATGTGTATTATAGTTTTTGCTATATTATGATATTGTTTTTTTTTTGCCTGAGTTCAATTCAAAATACATGTATTATGTATGGATTGATTTGATGTCCCTATATGCAGTGAAATGTTCAGGCAACATTCGACTCCCAGTGAATCAATCTTAAATGGAAGAGTACAGGAAACTTTGATAGAATTTACAAATTGAGGGCTGTACTTGTGCAAACTGTTTATTCTGGGCAGCTGATCTTATTGTAGATTTACTCTGCCAAAACATTTCCAGTTTGGCCTTGTCATAAGCCTAAAGAGTGGTATACCAATTACAAACAATCTTGCAGTTTTATGATGCAGAAGAAAATGGCTTTTGAAAATAGGGAAAAACAGACAATGGTAGTAGCCACCACTTTCTACTTTTCCTGCAGTGCTTTCTATCCAGTCAGTGTTCAGCTCACTTGAATCATTGCTAAATGAATGTACGATTTGCATATGCCTTCATTTCAAAAGGTTAGAATTTTGACTGATTACCAAACGACAATATTTTAGGCTTGTTCAAATTGAAAGCATTTGCAGACGAAAAAGTGAAATTTAATATTTGTTTTGTGAAGGGTAGAAAACATGGTGGGAAAAGTAGAAAATGCTGGTTACCAGTATTTTCTCCTTTTCCCACAATGTTTTCTGCAGGCTTCTTTCTCTGGGTCGACAAAAGTAGGGATTGTTTGGTAATGGGTTAAACAGTAAGATACTGGATACACAAACATACATTTACTTGCACATGTTGTATTTTGCAATTGAAGGTTTTTTTTTTCTGAGGTAGTCTTCTGAACAGAATTATTGTTTGGGGTTTCTTTTTGCAAATATAGTTAGCGTTCTTTAATTTGTCTTGAAATTGATGTCTAAAAAGCAATGCATTCTAATATTTGTTTATCAAGAAAGATGTCATTCAAGTCAGACTTTGTTATAGAGTCAACATTGTGCAGTAGCAGGCTAAAGCAAACTCAAAGAAAACTTTGGAAATAGCCTGAGTATTAGATATATTGTACTCCAAAGCCATGTATTCAGAATCATTTAACAAATTTCTATTGACCATTTTCAGTGATCCACATTAGTAATACTCTTTTTTATTTAAAAATTTATCAGAAAATTCATCGAAGAATAACAAACAGGCAGCTAAGCCCAAGTTTAAACCATCTCATAGCCAACAAACCACAACACAGCTTCATTCTATAGACCTGTTAATGAATGGCAGTTTTGGTCTGTGAATAAGATAAAACTATTTCTGTGTCAGTATTCAGAGTTGTAATTGCTTTGAAAACCTTGACAGTGTAATCCAAGATTAGCCTGTCTACTATGCAGTTCTGTCTTTACACCATAGCTCCAAACATTGTAAGGGTTATTTTTATGTATTAGAAAGGCTGATTTAGAATTTTGGAGCTATGTTTACTTTTTTAATTCGTACTTTATCTTAATTGTTTAGTTAACAATTTAATTCTTATGTAGTTTCATTTTTGTATTTTTTTTTAAGCTGTCAAGCTATATAGACAATGGGGAAAAAGAAACAACAGAATCTAGATATAATTTTACTTTTATCTAATCAAGTGGTTTTGTAATAGACAAAGTCTTTTAACCGAGTAATGTTGGAACATTTCCTGCTAACAGTTAATGAACATTTATGTACTTCTAATTTTTGACAGATCCATTATTACAGTGCAACTAGTCTTCACATGTTTGGACAACCTGCTGTTTTAATACTTTTCCTTATGGAGTTGCCTTTTACCTTTGGAAACTATAAAGAAAATATCTATTTTTCGGGTTTTGGCTCTAGATATGTAATCTGTTAAACTGTCAAAATTTGTTATAATCATCCATGCAACACTTCCCATCCAAATCTTGTTTGTACCCATTTGTGATTACCTTCCCATGAGAAGCTTGGATATTGCATCATAACAAATTTACCGGTACATGAACTGAGAAACTTATGTGTACTCAACCAAATAAGTTGGCGTCTGCTTTAAAATTTTTCAAAATTACAAATTGCTTGCACAATAACTGAAAAATATGTAGAGCAAGAAAGTATAGAATGGTTGTTGTATTTTGCACCCAATCATTGTTGAAAGAAGGTGAAGTGACCAAGGGAAAGCTGGGTATGGGTCAACATGGGTAGGCTAGTTTTGCTGTCACATTGTTTTTCATGGTATGTGTGAAGGCTGGGTGAGATCAACAAGCATATATGGTATTTGCATTTATATCTCCATGACTTTTTGTGTTTGTTGTATTGGTGTAGATCTGAGGATCACAGAACTTTTCGGTCTAACCTCAATTAGACAGAGTTGGAGACATCTGACATAGATGGTTTATGAACACAGTGTGGCAAAGGGACAAAATGCTCATACATGGAAATTTTGGAATAATGTGTTCTAGACACACCCATACATCAAGATCATTAATCTTAACATTAGAAATATAGCCTATGAAGGAAGAGTTCAAATATGTATCTGGTAGCAGATGTGTAAACTTTAAAAAGAAAAATAGCTCTTTGAATGTCAATGAAATGGCAAGTTTCAGATTGTAAAAAGACATTCCAATTCATTCATAAGCTTTGTTATCACTATGTATCAGTGAATCCACCAAATATTGAACATTAACCCTTTACGGCACAGTCCGGACTTTTAACAAGAAGCCTTTTGAAAACAATTTGGGAAAAGAAGAAAATGCAGGTAATCAGCATTTTCTCCGTTTTCCACAATGTTTTTTACTCTCTGTAAGACAAATTTCAAGTTAAGTTAGATTGCAAATCCTTTTACTTTGGACAAGCCAGAAATTCTTTTTGTTTGGTAAAGAGTTAACATCAAACATCAGACTGGGCATGAGCCATTGTCCCCTTTTGAGAAATCTTTGCTCATATTTATTTGCTAAGTTATGCATGACAAGATGGAAACTGTTACTTATTGAATGGAAATACAATGTATGTGTCCTTCAGGAAGATGATTTTACAACATATTTAGAATGGAATGAAATTCAAATTTTTCAACAGATATGGAAGGGAAAAGTAACCATTTTGATGATAATGGCTGCTTTTTTCGTAACATTTTTATGTATTGTTGTTTAATATAGTGTTAAGCGGGTGTAACCATAATTCATGTAGAAAGGTAATTTTGGTGTGACAAAAATTATCAAGTAATGCTTGAAAAAAAAAATCAGCATTTTGTAGAGGAAAGAAAGTTTTCATTCATTACCTCCTGTAACCATATGCAATGATCTAAGAATTGTAAAATCTTGATTACCAGGATAATTCACCGAAAACTGTGGGTGAAGGAAAAAGAGTATTATTCTTTTACAAAACAAATACAACTTCAAATCACATGAAGGAAGAAGGTTTTTTTTAGCACATTTAGGAAAAAGTAGAAAATGACACAAATTATTAGGAAAGGAAGATTTGACATGTTGTCTGCTTATGCTTGCATTTGGGATAGTTCTGAATTTTTTTGAATTTGGTAGAGGTTAACCTATTACCAAACGACAATATTTTAGACTTGTCCAAATTGAAAGCATTTGCAGACAACAAAATTAAAGTGACTGAAAATTTGAAATTTGTTTTGTGAAGGGTAGAAAACATTGTGGGAAAAGGAGAAAATGCTGGTTACCAGCATTTTCTCCTTTTCCCACAATGTTTTCTAAAGGCAAAGAATTCTTTCTCAGGGGTGTCAAAAGTAGGGATTGTGTGGTAAAGAGTGTGTGTGGATGAAAGCCACAGGTAGTCTACTGGAGGTAATGGGTTGATCAGTGTAACTTGTAAAATGTTGCAAACATGATGACGCATTGTGAAATTCCAAGTTTTCAATTGTGTTGTTTTTTTTTGGTGGTTAGACTTTTAGATCTGAAAGCAATTATGAGGCAGGTAGCCATTGTAAAGATAGTTATTTTCATGAAGGTCTCTATTCATAAACCAGAAACATGAATTTATTCCTCTCTTTCCATGACCAGTCTTTTGATTGGTTTGGACAAAGTTGTCATGAACAATCTAGAGACTTTACAAGGAATTATTTCTTACTGAATTTAGAATGGTTTGTGAATAAGGTACCTAGATTTTGCAGGCAAGGCAGCCTGACAAGGATAAAACTTGCATTTAGATAACTTCTATTACAAAAATTGTAGATTTTTCCGATTTGGAAGAAGCTGCAGACAAGAAGTTAAATAAGACTCAAAGAAAATGAGTTTTCTTTGAAAGGGTAGAAAAAAAATGTAGGACAGAAAGAAAATGCTAGTTACAAGCTTTTCTTCTTTTCCAACAATTTTTTGTTAAAGCCCTCCTTCTCCCGATTCCCTTAAACACCGGATCGTATGTTGAAGGGTAAATTATGTTACAGTTTCATTTTATGGGCTTGTCTCCCTTTATATATATACACATATATATATCTCCCTGCTGCAGTCATTGTGAAACATCAATGCTGCCATGCTTATTTTCAAGGACTGACCTTTTGAATGCAGTTACTCCACAAAAGCTGATGTCCTTGAATTTTTCCCCCCGTTTCGAAATGAATTACCTCTAAGGTATTTAACAAATGTGATTGGTTTTGACAAATGTAATTGTTACTATAATTCATTTCAACATAAGTTAGTAAAAATGTCACCATGTAGCATTGCATGTGCATATAGTGTCAATGGAATACAGCTTTTTGACGTCGTCCAGTCTATTGAGAAAAAGAATGCTGCAGCATTATTTTTCGCAGATTTTTCTCTGTATCAAATGAACTGGTCTTAGACTTGTCCAAATTGCGTTCATTTGTAGACTACAAAATAAATATTACTTAAACTTTGAAATTTGAATTGAGAAGGATAGAAAACATTATTGGAAAAGGAGAAAGTTCTGTTTACCAGCATTCTCTATTTTTAACATAGTGCATCTGAAAGTTTTCTTTCTAATGGTTTTTAAATCTAGGTTGTGTGGTAAAGAGCTAAAGAGATGTTCCAATGTCCTTTAATGTAATTGGTGGTCATATTCTGATGTAATTAAACCTTTTTGACTAGTGGGCAAGCATGTCTTTAGCCCTTTGCCAAACAGTCCTAAATTTTAACAACCCAGAAGATAATTGTGGGAAGCAGAACAAAAATGCTGCTAACTAGGATTTTCTCCTTTTTCAAGAAGATTTGGACCATATGAGCAACATGCGACTTGTCATCTGAAAGAATGCCTTTAACTTGGAAAAGTGTTAAAAATAAGTTGCTATTTAGTAAAGATTTGAAAATGTTTCAGTCAGTGCAACTTGGTTCCTAATTGATAGAAAAAGACCTGTAGAATTTTTTGTTGTCTGTAATCCTTGCAGATGGTAAAGCTGAATTCCATTTGGATGGCTAGGCGGTATCCCATGCAGATACTTTGGATGTATTTCTTGGGGATACTTATTGCTGTATTCTATGGAGATGGTTAGGCTTTTTTCCATGTGGATACTTTGATTGTATTCCATGGAGATGGCTTTGCAATAATTTATGTGGATGTCTAGGCTGTATTCCATTGGGAAGATTAATGTTTGTGATTGAACATGGGTGTCTTTCTCCCTTCTTCATTAACAGTACCGTGGGTTTGTGCCAAATTACATTCCTCATTCATGTCACAGAGAAACACAGAAAGCTACATTTAAGGCAGGGAGCTTGGCTTGAGTGCTTATTGTGCAAGGTGAATACCCAGATTCATAAGAAAGACAGAAAAGATAAACTGAAGACTTGATGTAAATAAAATTTATATACAAATATTTAAACCATTGCTGTAAAATAAAATTCTGAAAGATACTTAGAATCTGATTAATTTTTTGAAACAGTAAGTTTTAGAATGCTAAAGAGAATCTGTGGACAGTGTAACTCAAGATCAGACTGCACTTGTCTTTTGATGGGATATGCCATCAGAATTTGTAGTAAATGGTTTTCTTATACATTGTAGAATTGGTTTTCATTTATTTTGCTTCTACAGGGTTAAACTTTAAATTGGTTTCAAGTTATATCTTAGACTAGCTTACAGTTCTACATTGAACAGCACATTGAAACTTTCGTAACTGATTTGGAAAAAATTTCCTTTGAGTTTAAATTTTATATCTTTGTGTTGTAAATAATATCACCCAATTCATTTGTTTTTACATCATAGCTTCCATTTTTTTCTGATCTGGGTCAAATTAACCATGCCTTTAATGCATTTTGCCAGTTCTTTGATTCATAAAGTGGCTTTGGTAGTTTTTAATTTAGCAAATCATGGGAATTTTTTTCACATTTGTTATTATCTATTTATTTATTTATTTAAGAGACTGTGATACAACACTTAAAACTTTTTTGCATAGAAAAACAAATCATTTCCAACCAATCACTCTTGGCCCTTTCATGATAAGGTCACTCCAAGGGCTGCTCCATCTTGATGTAGTTAGTACTTCACACATCTATCCTTCATGTCTGCCCGGACAGAAATAACCATTTTCTTTTTCACACGAAACAAGTTTACAGAGTCTTTCAATGATGTGCTACGTTTGTTGTTAATCATAGGTTTCACATTTGTTAATACATACTATTTTCTTAGATTTGTTGCAAAATTTTAGAGAAAGTAAATTCTATTGCCTTGGTAACAGATGATCTAATTATTTATTTCATGTAGTTGTTATATTTATTGTCATAGGAAACTTGGGTAGTTTAGTGAAGAACAAGGCAATTACCTTTCTCTGATTTTGCAGCATTTCAAGCTTTCCATACTAAGTGGAAGAAAATCTATTTGTCATCATTAAGAAATCATTCATTTTCGATGGTATAATATTTGGTTGCTATAGCAACTGTTATACCTGGTTGTCGTGGAAATGTGGTTGTGCAGATATTACTGCAAATACCAATAATCTGCTCACCTCACACTGATAAAGGGAATAAAACTTGGGCTGAAAAAATTGTGTTGTTTCTTTTTCTACCACTGGAAAACTTTCGTGTTGTAAATCTTGGACTGCTAAATGATTGATTTTAATAATTCCTATGGAAATTTCAAAAGTAATGCAGATGTATTTGAAGAGGACCTTCCAAGAAACATTTCTGGCAAGTTTGGTCCACTCAGCCCAGTGGTTCAGGAGGAGATGATTGTGGACAATACAAGACATACATGGGTTGAGGCTAAAAGCTTCCCTTGAGCATGTTGTACTCAGGTGAGCTGAAAACAAATGCTCATGTAATCATTTATGGCTTGCAACATCTGATAATGTGGATTGCAACATGAGAAAAAGGGCATTTGGTCATCTCAGATCAATCAGCCTGTGCAGTCCTCGCAGCTCATCAGTGACGGCACTTTACGACTACATTAGATTTTGTTTTTCAGTAGACTTGCACAAAATAGAAAATTGCTTAGAAACTGACAGTGTTGCTTCCAGTTAGCCTGTGTGGACTACGCAGGATGATCCGAGACAACACTTTACGCAAATGCCTAAATGTCCCTTTTCATGTATTGCAAGCCGTATTATAGCACAAGGTCTGTGAAGGTAAAAGATACTTGTAAAATAACAATATTATATTTCAATTTATGTGGTTGCTGTTGTCTCTAATTTTGAAAATGAACTACATTTATTAGAGGGTTCAATAGCTCATTTGGTAATATACAGAGCTTGAAACCAGGACTGCTTTTTTTTTATTCCAAGCTTTGCCAAATTCCGAGGACTGAAGTTCATTGGGACAAAATTCATTCCCCTCCATCACTGAACATTGCCCTAATGGAAAGACAGCCATTGCATGGAATATTGTGTAAATTATTGGTAAAAGAAAACTCCAGGAAAGTATGAATTGGTGCATTGACCTCGGCAATATACGAGAAACTGAAAAGGTCATCAAACATTTGACACACAATGCAGAGTTTTACTGGCCCAGAGAAGGGAAGAAATTCAACAAGAGGGCCATTATGGCCCTGGATCGCTCACTTGAGTCAATAGGTTAATTTCACTCCACAAATGTAATTAAATTTCTGACAAATGTAAGTTCAGTTCAGCTCAAAATGAAGTCTCTAGAGCATCCACAAGGAATTTCTGTAAGCTAACTTAGTGATCTAATTTATTATCCACTGTGAACCAATTTAGGACTCATCAAAAAATTTATTGACACAAATATTCTGAAGTTTACAAGTTAATTGAGCAATAAATGTGGCCTCTGGAGTGCCCATGAGGTATTTCTTTAATTTAACCTTCAAAAGACTTAAAAGAATTGAAATCAGTGAAGAACTGGTTGCCATGAACCAAGGTTACCCAATTTTTAATCCATCCTTTACTTAATGAAGACAAACATTCTGACCAATTTTCAAGTAATTGAGCAAGAATTGTAGCCTCTAGAGTGCCCACAAGGTATTTCTTCAATTTGACCTAGTGACCTAGATTATGATCCCAAGGGACCCAAATTTGAACCCATCCTAAATTTCATCAAGACAAGCATTTAAACCAATTTTCCAATCAATTGGGCAATAAATGTCTCTAGAGTGATCATGAAGTATTCCTTTAATGCGACATAGTTTTAAACCCAGCATGACCCAAATTCAGACTCATTTGAGATTTTAAAAAGACAATTATTCTGACCAATTTTCAAGTCAGTTAAGCAAAAAATGTGGCTTCTGGAGTGCCCACAAGGTACTTCTTCAATTTGACCCAGAGACCTACTTTATGACCCCAGGTGACCCAGTTTTGAACTGAGTGAACATGTGCTCAGGTGGGCTAACAAACTTACAACAGGTTCACTACATATCATATAACGAAGCTCTCTGCCTCCCAGCCTCCCTTTCATTGTTCCTTTGTTTGAACTAGTGACCCCTAGGGAGGGCCCCGTTTTGACCCCTAAGGGCATAATATGAACAAACTTGATAGAGGTCCACTAGGAGATGCTAGATGCCAACTATTAAAGCTCCATGCTTCCAGTTTCAGAGAAAAAGAATTTCAAAGTTTTCCTTATTTGTTCCCCTGGAATTTGTGACCTTAGGGGCAGGGCCAGTTTTGACCCCAGGGCCATCATTTGAACAAACTTGATAGAGGACTACTAGGAGATACTACATACCAAATATCAAAGCTCTGGGCAAGATTTTTAAAATTGTAAAATTTTCCTTTTTTGTTGCCATGGCAACCAGAGTTAATGGGTTAATTCAATTCTTTTAACAACTTTCGTAGAGCTTCACCCAAGGAACATGTCTGTCAAGTTTCAAGATGATTGGCCTAACAGTTTCGGAGAAGATGTTTAAAGGAATTGTAGACAGATGGACAGATAGATGCCAGACAATGACCCATCACAAACCTCACCTTCCCACTTGTGCACAGGTGAGCTAAAACACTGTGGGAAAAGAAGAAAATGGTGGTTTTTCCCACAATATTTTCTGCTTTTTTACAAAAAATACTAGATATCATAGGACCCATATTTAACTCTTCACCAAACGACAATATGTTGGACTAGTCCATATTGTAAGCATTTGCAGACAAACTGATGAGACCTCAATTTATGAAATTTGTCCCTGAAAGATAAACAAGAGGACCATGATGGTCCTGTATCGCTCACCTGAGGACTAACCAGTAAAGGTCAACAATGAAGATAAAAACCAAATATCGAGTTCAAGGCCAAATAATGAAACAAGACCAGCAAATTGTCACAAGATACACTCGTCCAACATTCAATTGTCCTGGAGGTACATGTATAATAAATGCAAAGGGCAGGTAATGCAACAACTATATTTACAAAGTCTCGAGTCAATTTGACTTGAGGTGACAAGTTCTGTACCGGACAAGCAAGAAATACTGAATAAATGAAGATAAAAGTGAAATCAGTGTTAGGTAGGGTTATTGTTCTTGAGCGTAATATTGCAACAAATATGCATTCCAAGATTGAAGTCAGTCTGTCTCGAGATGAAAAAGTTATATTACTCAGAAGCACTAGATGCTGTAAAAATACAGATCAAAGGGAAATAACTCAAAAACGGTACAAAGTAGAGTTACAAATCTTGCTCTATGCACTTCCAAATATTGCAACAAATAAGTGTACTGTATTTCAAACCATTCCCATTTAAGATGACAAAGTTTTGCTCCAGACAAGCAAGAAATGCTACAAAAATGAAGATCAAAGGGGGAATAACTCAAAATTTATGCTAGGAAAAGTATTATTGCAACAAACACAAATGCCAAGTTTTAAGTTTGGAGATTACAAAGTTATGCTCCGAACAAAGAACTACATATTTTAAAGAATTTTCAATTTCAAGGGCAAATAACTCCAGTCATTCTTATCTGATGAGACCAATAATCGAACTTGTCCGAGATCTTATCATCATATACGTTTTGACCAAGTTTGGTGCTGATTGGTTAATAATTGCAGAAGGGTGGTTTAAATAAGATTTTTGAAGATTTCCTTTTCTATGTGAAATCCAAGAACCCCCAACATAGGGCAAATTTCCATGCCAGGGCCATAATTTGAAGAATGTTGGTAGAGGGCCATTAGATGATGCTACATGCCAAATATGAAAGCTCTAGCCCTTACGGTTTGGGACAAGAAGATTTTTAAAGATTTCCTTCTTTTTCTCTATGTGAATTCCGAAAACGAACAACATGGGCCAATTTCCACACTGGGGCTATAATTTGAAGTATTTTGATAGAGGGCCACTAGATGATGCTACTTCCATATATATGAGCCTTAGCCCTTAGGGTTTGGGACAAGAAGATTTTTAAAGATTTTGTTCTTTATCTCTATTTGAAGTCTGAGAACCTACAATATACGGCCAATTTCAACACCAGCGCCATAATTTAAAGTATTTTAGTAGAGGGCTACTAGATGATGCTACATGCCATAAATGAAAGCTCTAGCCCTTATGGTTTGGGAAAAGAAGATTTTTAAAGATTTCCATTTTTAATTCTTATGTGAAATCTGAGAACCCACAACATAGGGCCAATTTCATTACCAGCGCCATGATTGGAAGTATTTTGGTAGAAGGTCATTAGATGATGCTACATGCCAAATATTAAAGCTTTACCTATTACAGTTCGGGACAAGAAAATTTTTAAAGTTTTTTCTCCCATGGCAACCAGTTCTTCACTGATTTCAATTCTTTGAAATCTTTTGAAAAAGCATGACTTCAGGATCATTTCTTTGAAGTTTGATTGAAATCTGATCGTTAGTTTAGAAGGAGAAGATTTCTTTTTAGTAATTGTGAACGGACGGATGGACAGACGATCACAATAGCTCACCTTGAGCACTTTGTGCTCAGGTGAGCTAAAAATCTTGTGGGAAAAGGAGGAAATGCTGGTTACCAGCATTTCTCCTTTCCACAAGGTTTTCAAAAGCTTTTCTTCCCAGGATTATGAAAACCAAGGCTTGCTTGGTAAAGAGTTAAATGATTGTCTGCAAATGCTTCCAATTTGGACCAGTCTATATGTTTGCTTTGTGATTAAAGGTGAAACACCAATAAAAGCATATTTAAGACAAAGAAAAATATCTCGCACAAGAATTGTACACATTTTAGTATTTTATTTTCAATTGTAATTTAAGTTATCCAAAAACAACATGTAATCACCTCAGCACTGTGTTTGCAGCCATACAGACCTACATGTATTTTTAACCCTTTACTAAAAGAAAAAATTTAGACAAGTCTACACTGAAAGTATTTGTAGAAAACTGCATTAATTTCACTCAAAACTCAAGAGTTATGTTTTGAAGGGTACAAAACAATGAGTGATTTGGAGAAAATGCTGGTCACCAGCATTTTCTACTATCCCCACAATGTTTTCAAAAGCTTTCTTTGGTAAGGTTGTTAAAACTTGGGATTGTGTGATTAATATGTAACCTTTTCTGACAGGCAGAAGGAAAAACTGCTAGTGATAAGAAATTTTTCCTCTTGATACAGCATTGGGTTTTTTCCATGTACTAAACAACTTTCATGTTGACTTTCCTATTTTCAAAATCATCTGCTGAAAATTTACTTTCAGAGGCAACATTCTTAATTCGTAACACTATCCCAAGTTTCAATGACACCAAGGTTGAAGCCTTTTAAAAAAAAATTATGTGAAAAGTATAAAATGCTGGTGGCCAGCATTTTCTCCTCCCATAATTTCTTGCCTTTCATAGACCCTTTCAAATCCCATTCATTGGACTGGTATTCAATTTGTCTCAACCCTCTATTCCATAGATACTCATTTCTACCCATTGCTTTTAGGAGTCTTTGGAAAACACTGTAGCAAAAGGTGAAATTGCTCGTGACGAGCAATTTCACCTTTTGTCACAATGTTTTCTATGTTATCAAAAGGTGTCATATACCCATAAAGAAACGGCTTCATCCTTGCTGTTATTTAGGATCAATTAGAGATACCATAGAAATGCCTTATGGGGTAAAGGGTTAGCTCTTTACCACATGAAAAATTTTTAGACTGGTCCAAATTGAAAGAATTTGCAGACGACAAAATAAAGGCGACTGAAAAATTAAAATTTGGTTCGGGAAGGGTGGAAAACATTGTGGGAATAGGACAAAATGCTGGTTACCAGCATTTTCTCCTTTTCCCACAGTGTTTTCAGAAGGCTTCTTTCTCAGGGATGTTAAAAGTCGGGATTGTGTGGTAAAGAGTTAAGTAACTCTGTTAACCCTTTGCCAAACAATCCCTGGTTTTTACGACCCAGTAGAATAACCCTTCTGAAAACATTGTAAGGAAAAGGAGAAAATGCTGGTAACAAGCATTTTATCCTTTTCCCACAATGTTTTCCAATCTTCTAAAGTCAAGTTTCAATTTTTGAGTCACATTTGTTTTCTGAATGGCAAACGCATTCAATTTAGACAAGTCTAAATTTTTGCTGTGTGGTAAAAGGTTAAGAAACATTCTTGTTCAAGATTTTGAGTAACTGTATGTGTAAGATTTAGAGATAATGTCTATAATGATGATGAGCTATCAGTCTTTCTCTGCAATGGCTACTAAATGAACATCAATATCTTCCTCTGACAATGTCCTGAAATAAGAAAACAGCATGTCAACATTCTTACATCGCTATCCTATTTTGTCAGCGAAGTATCTGATGCTTTGGACAGTTATATTATGCTATCCTGGTATTTCTAGATCAGCTTTTCAGAGAACAAGTCTCTCCAGCAACCGGGCTGATCTCTCCTCCAGAAATGAGCATATCCATATAAATAATTTGTAATCAATTGGAATTAAGGTTACTGTTTACTGCATTATCCCGAGTATTGACAGCCCTGATAGTGAAGACTTTCAATAACATTGTGAAAGAAGGGGAAAATGCTGGTAACCAGCATTTTCTCCTTTCCCCACTATGTTTTCTACCTTATCAAAGACAGTAATCATTATTACAACTGCATCTTAATTTGTGTCTGCAAATGCTTCCAAATTCGTTGAGTCCAAACATTTCCAAAATTTCCTCATAAGGTAAAGAGATAATACATAGATGAATAAATGTGAATAGTTATGTCAACTTTCTCCTTTTGCCACAATGTTTTTGATAAAAGAAGTCTTCTGCAGGAAGTTATCAAGAAACCCAAATAAGACTTGTCAGAGCAGAATGATTCAAAGGTATGCACAAAAAATATTGTGAGAGGTAAAACTCACCTGAATTGAGGCTTATCTGCTGTGACCACACCCACCTCTATCTCAGAAGATTTAAAATCGGCAGAAAGCACAGTGGATAGGCAGGTTATAGCAATCTGTAAGACAGGTTTACATAAAAATAAACAAATTTATTTTTAGAAATTAAAACATTACAGCTGGATAATAATTTTCATTTTCCCTATCATGGTCAAGAAAATCCATGCAATATCATCACACAAACAGTGAATTCATGACCAGCATATTTCAAATGTGGAATTAGACCTACTGCAATGTGATCTTGTGGTTTATAATAGACTGAAAATATCTAAAGTCCTCCTTATGGCATGAAAGAATGTGAAGTATCATTACCCAGAAGACAAACAGCACATTTAAAACTAGAGGCTCTGAGCTGTCACTGAATGTGGCTTAATACCCCTGCCAGCGCTTTGACAGAAACATGCAATTGCTAGCATTTTGTGCACAGATGGAAACATGGACAGACACACAGACCGACTCACGGACAGACAGGCTGATTCCAGTATACCCCCAAAAACATTTGTTTTCCGGGTGAATAATTAACAAAACAAACTTACTTCTACAGCTTCGTTAAAGGTAAAGTCTTGTTTACGTTTGATCTTCTTCTCAAGAAAACTATTGGCCTCCAGCTGTTTAACACCTGCAGATGTAGCTTTAAAACCACAGTAATAACCAGCTGGGTCTGTTTTAAACACCTGAGGTCCATTCTCCATGTCATAAGCTATCAGTATCATACCTATCAGAAATATAACAAAATAAGCACCACACCATCCTATGCTTTCATGATCCTGACCAACAGAGACTCTTGATAGCAGTTTGGGAAAAGGGGAATACTAACCAATGCTTTCAAATATATATCTTATCATTTGAACCACACTTCTGTTGTAGTGTGCAAATTATTGTTTTCAACATAGTCGAGTCTAAAATTTTGTCATAAGGTAGATTTAAGTTATGATATACAGTAATCGCTTTCTGAAAATGTTAACTCTTAACCAAACCAATGTTTTAGATACCTATAATTATTTATGCTTCAATCAGGCAATTCATATTAATGCTAAATGTCAGGATTTAATGAAGAATGTCAATATTATTGCCAGTAAACCCTTGATATGTCGCCCTTGTTTTAATGCTTTTTGGCAGGTTTAACAAATATATGTATTCCTCTTTGAAAGAAAAAAAAAAACCCTGAGAAAATGTACAAATCAAGATTTTAACCAAAGGGAAGTAACTCAAGACGGTCTCCCCCCCACCTCCCCCCATTGAAAAAGGCTTATGGGGAAATGACACATACATCTTGACATCTTAAAATCAATTGATTGTATGGTGCCATTTTCAACATGATTTCAGTTATACTGCAATAGCCAGTGCACCTATCCATGCTTTCCTGGTTTCTACTTTGCTAGTATTCAGCACAATTTTCTTTCCAAGCCATTGGATGCTTTCCCACATGATCATCATTGAGACAATGGTCAGCAGTGGGAGAGGAAGGAATCCTGGTGCAATGACTATCATTAATCCTTGGAAAGACATTGGCTGAGCTAGGGATCAAACTCGCAACCCCCTGTTCTCAAGTCCTGCATGCAACCGACTGACCTACTGCGGTTTGGCATACATCTTATGTAAGAAAAAATCTGAAGATCTTAAAAGTTCTACAGTTGAATGCCACTAGGAAGATGTAAATTTTAGCCCATTTCAAACTTAATTCTTTACCAAACAGCAAAATTTTGGAATTGTTCTGTTCAAATGCAGAGCATTTTCAGACAACTTATTATTTAAATGTGGCATTTGCCTTTGAAAAAATTGTGGGAAAAGGAGAAGATGCTGGCTAATACCAGCATTTCATCCTTTCACCACTTTGGAAAGCCATCTTCCTATCAGGTCATTAAAACTCAACTTAGTGGTAGATAGTTCAAATACACCTACACATATGATACGCAAGACACCTCTGCAAAAACTTATATAAGGCATGAATGTGGGTGGGGGAAGAGTCAGAAATGTTAACCGTTTTTAATCAGTTCTACATACTGTATCAGATTATTTTTTCTTCAGAATATATGGAATAAAAGTGGACAATGTCCATTAAGATCAGACAGCACATTCAGTGAGGCCAGACCTTGACATACACGGCAGATGGATATAATTCATGACATTTTTTACATTTCTTTTTTCAGAATATAATAATTATGTATATGGCATAAAATTGGATAGTGTATTATCCCTTTACCACACAATCCCAATTTTTAACATCCCTGTGAAAGAAGCCTTTTGAAAACATTGTGGGAAAGAGAAAATGCTGGTAACCAGCATTTTCTTCTTTTCCCACAATGTCTTCTTCCCTCCTATAACAAATTTCAATTTTTTAATCACATATCATTTTGTTGCCTGCAAATGCTTTCAATCTGGACCAGTCTAAAATTTTGTTGTTTGGTAAAGAGTTAAGGTCAGAATGCTCATTCTATCTACTATTGTCAGATCTTAAAAGGACAGCATTCATTAAGATCAGACCTCAAATTCTGTGTGGACAGATCTTACCCTACATGATCAGCATATGTAATAATATCTGGGTTCAGGGCTACAATGATGACTTATTTTACTTACTACATCCTAGTGGCCTCATTTCAGCACTTTGTGTGTAGACCTGAGAGATGTCAGCCATACGTTTACACAGCATGTCTACAGGTATCTCGTAGCCATATGTATATTTCCACTTTGCTGCTTCATACCTTGCTCTCTGAACCTGAGATCTGCTATCAGCTATCAAATAAAGAACACTTCAACTATTAGACAGACATGTAATTATCACAATAAGTAAGGCTTGTTACATGCAATTGAGTTTCGTACAACTAGAATAAAGGCCAACTAAACCTTTTTCAGAGCCCAACAGTCCTGTACTAACTTTTTACCACACAATCCCAAGTTCTAATAATCCTGGAAACTTAGAAAAAGCCACTTACGATATCATATCAGTCATATTATGATGACAGCTCGCACATTTATTATTTCCCTGGTAACACCAAAACTAGACTCTGAAGTGTGTCTTGCCTAAAGACCCCACACACAAAACAGAATTTCAAGTGAGCCTAGAACTTGAGGCCTTCAGGTTGCCAGTCCTACACTTTATCATGCAGGACCCCGTCCTGAGAATAAAAGCTTTTAAAAACATCATGCAAAAAGGAACAAATGCTGTTGATTGGCGTTTCTCCTTTTCCAACAGTGTTTACTACCCATCCAAAGTCAAATCTAAGGTTTTGAGACAAGTTTCACTTCTCGTCCCCACTTGCTTGCCAAGTCTGGAAAAAATTAATTAGCCTACAGCTGTGGCAATTCTTTACACTCAGAAATCCTTCTTAGCCCTTTAACCCATTACCACTCAATCCCTACTTTTGACGCCCCTGAGAAAGAAGCCTTTTGAAAACACTGTGGGAAAAGGAGAAAATGCTGGTAACCAGCATTTTCTCCTTTTCCCACAGTGTTTTCTACCCTTTCCAGAACAAATTTCTATTTTTCATTCACCTTTATTTTGTCGTCTGCAAATGCTTTCAATTTGGACCAGTCTAAATTTTTCTCGTGTGGTAATGGGTTAACATACAATTTGCTAACTTTCAGTGACCAAGTTTTAAAACGTAGTTTGAAAAGGAAAATACATAGTTTGAAAAGGAAAAAAATGCTGGTTACCAGCATTGTTCCTTTACCTACTATGTTTTCTACCTTTCAAAAACAAATTTCAATTTCTGTGTAATATTTACTTCGCCATCAGCAAAATGCTTTCAATTTGGACATGCTTAAGGTTTTATTATTTGTTTTCATGAGCTTTTTTCATCAGTGTTGTTTATCAATAGTTTCAAAATGTCAAACAGATTTTGAGCATGGAAAATAAAAAGTCTACATATAGACAGATTTTTGGATGGCAGATGGATAGAGATGGTGAAACCTGTATACCCCATTTACTTCGTATGTGGGAGGTATGAAAAGATCCTTTGCAAGTTTTGAGGCGTACATTACACAGAGGTTTGTGTTCATTATCTACATGGATATTTTAATTCATTTAATGTAAATTATATGATAAAGATTTAACCCATTACCACATGACAATATTTTAGACTGGTCCAAATTGAAAGCATTTGCAGATGACAAAATAAAAGTGACTGAAGATTTGACATTTGTTTTGTAAAGGGTAGAAAACATTTAGGGAAAAGGAGAAAATGCTGGTTATCAGCATTTTCTCCTTTTCCCACAATGTTTTCTAAATGCTTCTTTCTCAGGGGCGTCAAAAGTAGGGATTGTGTGGTAATGGGTTAATAAACCTTCACCAGAACACACATTTGTAAATGACAAAGGTGGCTCAAATGATGAAATTTGTCACTGATAGGTTGGAAAACATTGCACAAAAAGGAGAAAATGCTGGTACCAGTATCTTCTCCTTTTTCCACAGTATTTTCAAAACCCTTTTTCCTTAGGCCAATAGGGCCATAAAAAGTCAGGAGTTTGTGGTAAAGGGTTAAAAGATAGGAGTGTTTGGTAGAAAAGGGATTAAGAATTCTAATATTCACCAATCATGCCTGTCATCACACATCCTATATTCTCTGTTAACTGAAACAAGTGGCTGACTGTGTTTGAATCTAGGAGCTTGTCCTGGAAATGAAATTCATATCCTTCCTTTGTAAGATTTAATCATTTAGCTCTTTACCAAAGAGGGAAAAAGTTTACTTGTTTAAAGTGAAAAAGGATTCTGACATCAATTAACAGTCAGAAATCATCATATTACGAATATTAAATACATGTACATGTATGTTGTCTGCAGATACTTTGAATTTTGTTCATCTTAAAAGTTTGTTGTTCGGTAGATCGTTAAACAGTAATACTTGCATTGCAGTAGAATAAACAGAGTAACTACTCTACCTGCAAAATGAACCAAAGATATGCAGTTTAAGTTTATCATAAAGTTGTCTTAACCCTTTACTAAACAATCCCTGGTTTTTACGACCCTGAGATAGAATCCTTTTGAAAACATTATGGGAAAAGGAGAAAATGCTGGTAACCAGTATTTTCTCCTTTTCCCACAATGTTTTCTACCCTGATAGAAACAAGTTTCAATTTTTGAGTTACACTTATTTTGTTGTCTGCAAGTGCCTTCAATTTGGACCAGTCTGGTATTGTTGTTTGATAAAGAGTTAAATCAGCACGCATTCAATTTTATCAGCCTTAAACCGAAAAGACTATCCCTTACACCGTCTCCAGGCAAGAATGAAAAATACATCTTCCATCTTATAAGATTTTTCTTATGATCTGTTTCTTTTAACCCTTTACCAAATGACAAATTTTAGACTGGTCCAAATTGAAACTATTTGCAGACGACAAAATAGAGGTGACTCGAAATTTGAAATTTCTTTCAGGAAGGGAAGAAACCATTGTGGGAAAAGGAGAAAATGTTGGTAACCAGCATTTTCTCCTTTTCCTACAATGTTTTCAGAAGGCTTCTTTCTCAGAGTCGTTAAAAGTCAGGATTGTGTGGTAAAGGGTTAAGCCCATGGAAATTGTGGGTCAAGATCAGAACATCTATATTTAGCTTACGCTCATAATTCTAAAAGCTAAGATGCTCTTACAGGCACTTTTTTCTGTGTGACAACTACAGCACTGTCCTTTCCTCTAACTGCAACTGAAGTTAGACCTCCTTGATTGATAGCCTTGAATGCATATTCTGGAAAGAAAAAAGCAAGAAATTGTGTTTTATTGCTTAGAGAAATCCCGCTAATTGACTTCTTTCTCTTTTAACTCATTACCAAATGGCAACATTTTAGGTTTGTCCAAATCTAAAGCATTTGCAGACGACAAAATAAAAGTGACTGAAAACTTGAAATTTGTTAAGTGTAGAGTAGAAAACATTGTGGGAAATGGAGAAAATGCTGGTTACCAGCATTTTCTCCTTTTCCGACAATGTTTTCTAAAGGCCTCTTTCTCAGGGTCGTCAAAAGTAGGGATTGTGTGGAAATGGTTTAACAAAGATGTTGTCAATTACAACACAAAAAACTAAGCTTTTGAAAAGCTTTGAAGGGTCTTACTAATCACGGCGGGGAATCACGTGACACAACAACAATGACCGTTAATTGAAAAAATTCCCCAACTTCAGGTAAGAAAATCTTCAATAATTCCGTTAATACGTGACCGATTGGAATTTGGTTTGAAGCAGAGAAGGCGGAAGGACTCCGGGGATTTGTTTGATGTGTTAGATTTTTTAAACAACATCTGATAAAAAAGTTATTGACGAGCAAACAAATTATCCAGGGTAAAAATTTTTTTTGCTCGTCAATAACTTTTTTATCAGGCGTTGTTTAAAAAATCTAACACATCAAGCAAATCCCCTCCCCGGAGTCCTTCCGCCTTCTCACCTAACCTAAGACACCTTGCTTATTGTAGGAAACTCTGAATAAAAATCAACAAACCTGTAAGGGGAAGAGTGCGGCGAGTATGGGATTCAAACCTAAACACCTTTCTTACAGGTCTAGTGCTGTAGCAACTGAGATATCAGGACGACTGGATATCACTACACTTCTTCTCCTCCATTTTTTTTCTTTTTTTTTTATTCCCAATCACTGCAGACACCATTACAGTAAATACAGTACCCAGGGAAATAAGAACAGCCAGTACAAGATTCAAACCTGGAACTCTCATAGGATTATAATGTGCAACTGACGGCTTGGTATTCACATAACTAGTTGTCACAGACACTACATGAACAGTTTCTTTAGCTGACTGGTTTAAAGGTGGCCCTTCAAATTTTGGGACGAAAATTGTAAAAAAATGCAAAAAAATCATCCTTATACTCCCAGAGCCTTTTGATTTTCATTCATAAAACCCAAGTAGTCGAACAACGTCCGACAACACGAGAAATTAGATATTTACTACAGCCCTGGTCGAAACCGACAGAAGACACATTCTATTTTTAGATGATCAATTTGCTTATTTACATACAGGAATACACAGACGGAGTTTCAAACATAGCGTCCGAAGAAGACATTATGGAAAATAATTATTACATGGTTGTTAAGTAATGGAATTTAAGCATTGTGAGTCACGTGCCAGTCACTTGACATTCCCGAAATGCTTTATTGATTTTTGGCGCGAAATCTAAAAATACCTTAAGAGGCTACGTAGCCTTTTAAGGGAATACCAACAAAAAAATTTTTTTTGTAATTTTATGAATCTTAATCATTGAAGATTTGTATTATTTTTCCATATGAATTTCAGTGATATATATATTTTTTAATTTGGTGAGATGTAAAAATTCTAAATAGCTACCTTTAAAGACTTGCACACGCACTACAGTGTTTTCTCCAGATGTAAAATTTTGGAGGTCATTTTCGGCCCTCTATCCAGAAATCATGGGGTCAAATTTCCTTGTATTGTAATATTTTTCAAGTAAAAATGAATAAACAAATCTTCAAAATTTTTTTGTTTTATTGACGACTCCAAACATCAATTTATTAAGTCATATAAACAATGTTGAAATTGTTTTCATAAAAAAAAAAGTTAAGGATGTAGGAACTTTATGCCATAAAAATGTCAAATTTCATTACTTAGAATATTAATATATGTTTTGATAGAATTACCATAGAGATAACCAATTTTGCTCTCCAATAAATTGTGAAAAAAAAATGTATCAGAAGTGACTCCCGAAACATGGGCAGTAAATGTCAAGCCTAGTTTCGATTACCTATGAAGTAGGTAAATGGACATTTACATTCAAAATGGCATGGCAAGGAGGCAACACCATCATTTTTTAATAATTTCTGTGTTTTTGTTAAGATTAATTGTTAATCTGTTGATTAAAGACCTAAACGTTCATTGACAAAGAAGAAAACGATGCATATGGCCATTTCAAACAATGCCAGTATTTTAATTTTTCATTCCAGATGGGTCACAAGAGTGGCTGCTGCGGCAACTAGCAGAGAAACGATCATCAAAAAAAACATCAGAGTTAGCGCCTGAATCAGGTACAGGTCTGAAAAAGCTTGTAGTCATTTGTTAGGATTTTTATTACCTGCCCAAAGAAGTTGCTATCTCAGGCAACAGTATTGGTTAAAACTCTGTCACTGGTAAACATCCTCCCAGACTAGAACAGATTACTGTCCCCAAAGGCTATGTTACCTTTTGACTGGTCGTCTCTGGGTACATAGATAATCCAGACAAAATCAGTTAAAAGCTCCACACAGATTTTATGCCCAAGTTTGAACTCTCATAATTTCACAAATAGAGCACAAAACTAAGATTTAAACTACCCGCTACTTGCATATTTAATGACCCTTCATTTGAAATACAAATATTTTTAATTCAAACGCTGAACACAGAGAAAACAGTAACTGTCATCTATTAGTCGCCATGTTTACTTTCCCAAATACACACAAAATGGCTGCCACACACAATAAATTTCTCCAGTGTTTTTTCTGCGATAAACATGTTATAAACAAAATACTAATTAAATCAATAGGAATTTACCTACTAAATAAATCCGACGTAATTTGTAAACAATTAACACAGCGACTTCCGTTAGTCAGGCATGCGCACTCAATGAAATTTGAATTTTGCAGTCTGGTTCCTTAACCCTATACAGCCAAGTTCGATCAAGGTGGGTTTGTTTACAGCAAAATTCGCAACTAAACCGCCCTGTAGCGTGTCAGAGATATTGCGATTTCTGCCGAGACATGCGCATTGATAAGATCACCATGTTTTGATTTCTGGTGAAGTAGGTCAACGGTTATTTACGTTGAAAAGTACAGATTTGCACAAAGGTAAGAGCTGGATATTGACTAACACCAGTTTTTTTGCAAAGATTAATCATTTATCTAGCGATCTATGCCCTTTTTAATAGCTGTCATTGGACATTTTGTCGCATAGAGCCGATCGAAAAGATGCGGGTAAAATCATATTTTTCCAGATACTGTAGATGAAGGTTGGCCTGAAGGGGTATAGCATTTTCTAATTTCTCCGTTCTTTCTCGCTTCTCCATTCATGTACTAAAGCAGAAGGAATAAGCGCTCGTGACGTTTTGTTCCACCCTGGTTCTATTCTACTCTGTCATATATTATGAATAACATCCTAACCTACATCGATACCATTTTTCTATCGAATAAGACACAAAAATGCAACAAAAGAGAGTAATTTTCACAATTTGAAAGAAAATATTTCATTAGATACAATAAAAAGCAAATTTTCAATGTTTTTCAAAATCAAATACGCCTAAAAAGGTTGTGTTTACCCTTTACTATGAATAAGCTTGTCTACCTGAACTAGTGTGTAGAATATTTATCAGTCTTTAGCTATCGGCCTTGACATTCAATCAAATGAATGGAAAAATGAGCAAGTTGCCATAATACCCAGGTTGGCGAGGTAGGTTTGAAAAAATCCCCAGATTGAACCTTTTGATGCAAGTTGTAGGGACTTTTTTCAGTTAAAAGTTTGATTCAGATGTTATATTTGATCATTACACGAAAATTTTGATTCCTTGACTGAAAATGTGAATTTTGTGAGCTTATTTATGCTTAGGTGAACGGAGAAAGGAGAACACAGTATATGCGAAAAACGGTAACAAAAATAGCATTGGAGCAGACACCTTCAGACTGAAGGTAATTGGTGATATGCTAAAGTATACAGTATTGGATGGGGATGGTCAAGTGCTTAAGATAAGCTATGTCCACAACTCATATTGGTGATATGCCAAAGTATATTGGATGGGGCTGGCCAAGTGCTTAAGATCGTATGTCCCCCCCCCCCCCCCCCCACTTTTCCAACAACCCGCGGGTTTAGTCGTAATGATACCTACCAACTTGATAAAGTCTGCCTTCCGGCGAAAATATTGTTATGTGTCGATCGAATCCTGCGCTGCTACCGCGAGACATTTCCGTCTTTAATGAAATATTACGGTACAAGTAAAACGCAACCAGTAATGCTAGTGAATTTGCTGTTTTGATTGAAACGGAAGTGCATACACATTGGACTGGCCTGAAATACGCAATGGATTTTTTTTTAACAAAATGGACGAAATGGACGAAATGGAAAACGTTTTTTAAATCACTGTTGTCTGCGCATGTCATATTTTTCAAAGATTCGACCAGTCATATATGACGCATCGCTTTCCCCGATATCGGGGAGACTGTAGTATTACTTGCTATAAAGTAGCAATGGAGAAAATAGCTTAATTATCAATACATTTGAGGAAAAATCAGGCTTGCTTTAGCCCCCAGATTTCTCTAGTACTGATCACAGCTGAATGAATCGCTCCAGTTAGCGTTTTATTGAGTAAACGTTTATTTTAGTTTGAAATAACGGTAGATTCTACGTATATTGTGAATAAATTTCAAATGAATGTAACACAAATTTTTGGCAATTAGTCAGTTTTTTTTTAAAAGAAATTTTGGAAACCAGATTTTTCTCCTTCTCTCTCAATATATATTCAAAAGCCTTTTTTCTTTCGGGTATCAAAACTCAGGCCCGTCGGAAGGAAATCTCATTTGGTCCTGCCAGTATGGCGAGTGACGAAGTCGCAAAGCCATGCCATGCTTATTTTGCCATGCTTATTTTGAAAATAAGACGCTCTCTTGTGCATTCTGGCGCATTTCTTGAGGTCTATATTATGCATTTAAGCCATGCTGGGGGGGGGGGGGGGGTCCGGTCGCATGCTGTCCCGGAAAAATTTTGAAAAATAAGACGCTCCCTGGTCCATTCTGGCGCATTTTTTGAGGTTTATATTACGCGTTTATGCTATCCTACAGGGGTCCGGGACATGCTCCCCCGGAAAATGTTTGAAAATAAGACACTTTTCTGGTGTATTCTGGCGCATTTTTTGAGGTTTATATTACGCATTTAAGCCATGCAAAGGGGGGGGGCATGCTCCGCCGCAAAAAAAAATTGAGAAATAAGACGCTCTCTGGTGCATTCTGGCGCATTTTTTGAGGTTTATATTACGCATTAAAGCCATGCTGGGGGGGGTCCGGGGGCATGCTCCCCGGGAAAAATTTTGAAAATAAGACGCTCTCTGGTGCATTCTGGCGCATTTTTTGAGGTTTATATTACGCATTTTTTTTTTCCGAAAATTGGTCTGGCCATCTTTCATTTTCGGCCGAAAATTTGGTCTGGCCATGGCCGGACCGGCCGGAACGCTTCCGACGGCCTTGAAACTTGAGATTATGAAAATTACTCTCACATATGCATTGATTAATTCAGTAGAACATGAAGAAAATATTAACAAATCAATTAACACACACAGGTAAAAATCTTTACCAACCAACAAAATGTTAGACATTTTTTGGTCGAATGCTGTTGAGACAACAACAACAAAAAAAAATGTTTCACAAATGCTGAAATTTGTTCGTGGAAAGGTAGAAAAAAATGTGAGAAAGGAGTTACTTGTTATTTTCTTCTTGTATTGTTCAAGAATGTTTTTAAAAGCCTTTTACGTTAAGGTAGTTAAGTCCTGGGATAACGTGAATGTTACTCAGTTATTTATTAATTCTGTAGTTTATCAAGGGACTATTAACAAAACAGTAAACACAACGAGATAAATGTGAAGTAAACAATAAAATGTTAGACTTTTCCAAATTGAAAGCAGTTGCAAAGTCAACGTTACTTTATTATTGAAATTTGAAAGGTGGAAATCTACATGGGGGAGGGGACCAATTGCTTGTTACAAGCGTTTTCGCCTTTTCCCAAAATGTTTTCAAAGTCCTAGAACTGACAATACAATACTCAAATATTGAAATTTGTTGAAAGCTAGGTGTAAAAGAGCGCGGGATATGGAGAAAACAACCGTAGATCCGTACATTATCATAATTGTTATTGTTACTTTTATTATTATTATTTTCAACTTAAAACCTTTACAGTAGATCAATCAATTTGACCCACTAGTTCCATTTTGCAAAAATAAAACGGCATAGGCAGCCTGTGGTGGGGTAAAACATCCCGTTCATTCATTCATTTATGTAATAATTTGTTTAACTTTCAAAAGTTACTGTATTTCATGAACACTTTTACTTTCTTCCCATTCTGTTTACTCTGATTTACGTCCATGGGGAGTTTGTGTGGCATAACCGGAAACCGACAAAATTTATGGTCAAAGGGAGAAAACTCGTATATACTAACACCACTTTCTTCATGACAGAGTTACATCCCTTATATTGTGACAACATAAAACCAATGACGAACAGACATCATTGTAGTTTGTGAAGACGGTCTGTATCTAAAACATAAAGCTGTAATATTTTTGATACAGTTTCAGGCATGAATGCAGATCGATGTCGCTTCTTCTAAAAGTATCATGACAGCGGACAAAAGAAAGAAAAACCAAGTGCCGAGGTGGATACTATTTTGTAAACAGGTGGTAGTCTCCCTTGTGTTTCGTCACATTTGTAAACAAGGCGACCGCCAAAATCTAAACTTGGAAGTAACAATTTGGTTCTCAAAGTAAGAGCTCATGCAGGATCTAAAAATACATCAACTGATGAATGCATACGATAAGTAAGCTTTATTATGTTACTATTCAAACTTACGAAGCAACGACATATTTTCGTCAATAAGGTTTTCGATGCTATTGACAAGTATCGTTAATATGGGCTAAATTGTCAAAATTCCAATCATTTCTTTGATCATTGACCATAAGGAGCAGGAGACAGAAACGGAAAGCAAACTTGAATATTCCAAGCTAATAAATGGAGATGAAAGCTATGTTTTTTTCCCCGATATGTTTTATGTTAATTCCAGTTCAGATCCCCCTTTTTTGAGTGGAAGGAGTGTATTAGAAGGGCGGTCACTCTTTATTAATTTGAACACTTAATCTCATAAAAAATAAATTGATTTAAAATAGCGATACAACATCTTGCCTTTGACTGAACAAATACTAGCGGGAAAACTCAGTCGGATGTACTTATGAATGCGCAGTCTGATTGTGAGTCTACCTGGTCCAATCAGAACATTTTTCCAAAAGAAAATTCATTTCAAATGGCAAAAGTTCGGCTTACAAGTTTATTTTACTTTTTTAGAAGGATAAGGGTTGACAAAGTGTTCGGGTTTTTCGATAGACCGTATGGATCTGAGTTTACCCTACACTAGTTCTTTTAGTTTCTGTTTAGCTAGTAGTAGTAAAAAAATGTATTCTGGGAGTGACATGGGGGAAGGGGATTACCAATAAGGGAGAGTACTCTTTATTACTAATGGATGAAAAGATTGTATGAGTTTTTTCCCTTTGACCATAAAGTCACAATGGACTGACAGCGACCTTTTCCAGGCCCGAGACCGATCCACAATGATATTTCTTTTCTAGTTTTCTTTACTCTAGTCTTATTTTGATCTATAAAAACGTCTATTGCCTACTATCTTTATTTGCAATTCTGATGCAGATCTAGACTGATTGAAATTTGATTTTCTTATTACATTTTTTTTGGCTGGTTAGAACAGGAGGCCTTCCTTGGATGTGATTCAGTTGTTATTCTATTTTTTTCCCCTTTGCTTTGTCCCGAGCGCTCTACGCACTAGCCTTTGGCAGAGAAACAATCACAAGTACAATGTTAGGGTTACCCTTCGTTTTGGAGGTGGAAAGGGGTATCTCAAATTGCATTTGGGGGGGACTACCTGAATCCCTCAAATAGCTCAGGAGTGTCAGAATTCAATGCCATTCTTCTGAAACTACCAGGGTCTGGCATAGGAACCCATTTAGCGTCTTAAAAATAATGTACCTTACAAGTATCTTGAAGAAGTCATTATGGAACTACTATTATATAGTCCTATTAAATTCACGCAGATCCATTTTCCATTTTGCTCACCATTTTTGATTACCAAAATTTTCGACTATCTTTAAGGAGAAAAAGAAAACTGAATGTCTAAATTATTATGAACAAGAGCGGCAAATTGTAGCAAAATACGCCCATCCCACCGCCAGTTGTCGGGGGAAGTGGGGGGGGGGGGGGGTTAAAAACATAAAGGGTAGGTAGAGGAAAAAAGTTGTGCAGCAGAAATCATGTAAGTAATTGAAATAAGCATGAATGTGACAAAGTATGTTAAAGAAAAGCAAGAAATGCGAGAAAAACTGTTAAAATGAAGATCAATGTGGAATTACTCAAAATCTGCTCAAAAAGAGTTATTGCTCTTGCACACTGTACTTTGTAATATTGCAACAAACATACATACCAAGTTTGAAGTTGTTCTGATTTGACCTGACAAATTTATATTCTGGACAAGCACTAAGTGCTGTAAAAAAGATGATCAAAAGGAAAAACTCTAAAGACAGCACAAGGTAAAGTTACAATTCTTGTACACTGTACTTCCAAATATCGCACAAAGAAGCATACCATATTACAAGTCATTCCTACTTAAGGTGACAAAGTAATGCTTCGGACATGCATGAAAATGCTATTAAAGTGAAAATCAAAAGGCATATAAATCAAAATTTGTGTCAGGAAGAGTTATGGTTCTTTTGCAGTGCACTCAGAATTTTTCAACAATCATGCATACCAAATTTGAAGATGTTCAGACCAGAGATGACATAGTTATTTTCTGGACAAGCAGAGACATGCTATAATAATGATGATCAAAGGGAAATAATTCAAAGTCAGCATCAGGTAGGGCTATGGTTCTTTTGCACTGCTCAATGTATTATTGCAGCAAACACAAATGCCAAGTTTCAAGTCAATCGGACTTAAGATGACAAAGTTATTTTCTGGGTGAGAAGAAAATGCTGTAATAATGATGATCAAGGGGAAATAATTCAAAGTCAGCACCAGGTAGGGTTATGGTTCTTTTGAAATGCTCACTGTATTATTGCAGCAAACACAAATGCCAAGTTTCAAGTCAGTCGGACTTACGATGACAAAGTTATACTCTGGACAAGAGTGAAACACTATAAAAATGAAGATCAAAGGGCATATAACTCAAAATCCATGCTAGGAAGAGTTATGGTTCTTGTGCAGTTTTCAACGATCATGCATATCAAATTTAAAGATGTTCAGACAACAGATGAAAAAGTTATAATCTGGACAAGCAGAAAATGTTGTAAAAATGACAATCAAAGGGAAATATCTCAAAGGCAGCATAGGTCTTTTTGCAACGTTCTCCATATTATTGCAAAAAACACAAATGCAAAGTTTCAAGTCAATCAGACTTACCATGGCAAAGTTAATTATGCTCAGGACAAAGCGCTACCTACCTGCCCACCCCGCCAGACACAGGCCTGCCCACCCACCTGGATGCCTGTAAGCCATTGGTGATCCCATTGTACATCCTGTTTTCGATGGGTGTATGAAAAGTATATAGTCATGCCCTTCTGCCACGCTGTTTCATTATGAATTATGAGAGGACAGGTCTTAATTGTGTTTCTTAAGTTAATTTGATAATTTCTCCAGAGAATGATGCATTTTATGTATTTCTTTTTTTTTGGTATGAGACCAGGCAAAGTGGGGTGCTGTATCAACAGTCAGGGCCTAGACGAACTGCAATTTTCTGGTGGTCCATGTATTTGAAGAGGAATAGCAAAAACGTTCATAGCTCATGATGCCATTTTCTACTGCTTTTTGTAGAGGACATTGAACATATATTTGATGGAAAAAGTTGCAAAGCTCTCGCTTCGTCAGGCTTATATAACTGCAGCCAGTTAAAGACTGTGGTTTTTAGTATAATTTCAATTAGCGACAAAAATACTGGTGTGACACCATGCGCAGACAACGCAAAAACTTTTTGTAGGATAGCAACCGACTGAATCCGAAGTCACCGGAAGTTTATAATCGCCACGAGTCCATAAATTTACGTTAGACGTCAAAGATACATCTGTGCCTGTCAAACTCACAGCGAGGTAACTGTCATGTTTTGTACTCATTCATGCATTTAGTAATTAACCAATTACAATAGACAAGGTATTGTTTTTAATTAATGATGTCACTTCTATTTGTTGTCGATGCTAAAAATGAAGACAAGTCATCGCAAGTTAGTATTTATTTTCGTACTTGGCTTCATTCGATCCTGCATCTGTTTCTTATAGTTTGTTCCAGTTAAATTTTAGATAACATGAACATTATTTGCTCTCTTTTTGCGTTTGAAATTTGATCGTTGGACAACAAAGACTTATAACCATGATTATTAACATATGTTTTGATGCAGAATATCCTTTAAAAGTTTCAAAAATTATTGATAAAAAATTGTTATTAGTAATGTTGTGATATACGACGTTGGGTGACTCACTACCAGATGCCCGGCTAGCTCAGTTGGTAGAGCTGTGGTACTAGTGTTCCAGGGGTCGTGGGTTCGAGTCCCGCGTCAGGCACACTTTTTTCCCTTGATTTACTTCATTGGCGACGAGGTAAATTGGTGAACGCGGGATGCGACACCGACGGTCCATGGGGACTGAAAGGGGAGTTGGTTACTCCCAAAAAATCAGGAGGGGGAGGAGTGTTGTGATATACGACGTTGGGTGACTCACTACCAGATGCCCGGCTAGCTCAGTTGGTAGAGCTGCGGTACTAGTGTTCCGGGGGTCGTGGGTTTGAGTCCCGCGTCGGGCACACTTTTCTCCCTTTATTTACTTCAGTAAGGTGTTACCAAGAAGATTTTAAGATACAGTTGCACACATAATGCCTGGTCCTTGTTCACACCTCTGCTAAGGAAATATTGTTGCTCATTGAATATAAGACATTAGCAGGGATGTTGAAACCTATATCAGACTTGTCCTACTTTGGAAAATTGACATTTGACTTCTGCTTTTAAAGCTAGATATTTGTGGTGAAAGGGAAAATACTGGTGAAATTTTGATACAAAGATCTTTTGTATACATCATGCAGTGAAATACAATTGTTCACCCTTCTCATAGTCATAAAGTAGTACAGATAAGTGTCCTCAAAGGCGATGTTACTTTTTGACTGGTCGCCTCTGGGTACAGAGACAATCCGGACTAAATCAGTTGAAAGTTCCGCACAGATTTTGTGCGCAAGTTTGAACTCTTATAATTTCACAAATAGAGCACAAAAGTAGGATTTAAACATACCTGTTGCTTGTGTATTCAATATTCCTTCGTTTGAAATACAAATACTTTCAATTTGAATGCTGGATGTGAGAAAAAAAACATGTTTTTCATCAGTTACTCGAGTTGTTTACGTTCCGGAAAATATTCAAAATGGCCGCCACGAGCTACAAATTTCGCTGGTGATTTTTGGGAGATAAACATGTTATAAACGACTTCTACAAGCTCTTTATGTAATGAGTATTTACAATTTACTTTTGGTCATGTTTATTACTAAAAGTTAATTGCATTTTGCTGCAATACGGATAGAACTGACGAAACAGAAAGTTAGTATAGCTCTCTATATTTGCTACGGGAAAAATTAACGATGGACTTGAGATGGTACGGTGTACAGTAACTGTCCAAATATGAAAAACATCTCTGGAACGACTCATTACTAACACTAAGTCATAAAGTGGCATTTTAAATGATAAAGAGCAACTTAAGATGATCCCTGATTTCTGCTAACCAAAATTCACATTTAGTCAATCTCTGATTTCACTGCATACAACAGGGCTGGTATAATATGCAGCTGGTTTTGCATGTTGATTTCTTTGCTTTGAAAAATGTTTGAATTATCTCAAAATCATAATCATGGAATAAAATATTTTTTTTATCATTTTAGCACTGATTCAAAGATCTTTTATTTCAATGTTGCTCATGTGAATATTTTGGCCTCATTTGTATCTGCTCTGGTAGGAAAGTGGGTTTTTTAAAATTTATTTGTCATTGGACATGAAGAAGGTTCTAAGATTTCCCCACACCCTGTGAGTAGGGTTTGCCCAGTTGACACTTTCTCGAAAGGGCGAAGGTGGGGAGGTCATTGTATCCACACCATCCTGCTACTTGGGGTCTGTTTTTCAGAGCAGTGGGTCACATTTTGAATATCCATAAATCAGCTGAAAGTCCATTGGCACAGTCTGTAGCTGATGTGGTCTGGCATAGTTTTACCTGTGAAATGCGATGATTTGGTTTCCTTTTTAGTTTGGGACCCATACACACATTTGATGAATTGTAGCAGGTTGTTAAGGGTAAAAAATGCATCAAAACACATACATGTATAGTGAGGGAAAATAAGCAGAAACTTTCTTCTGCATTTTTGCTTTTTAAGCAAAAATGAAAGGCTGAGGTAACAGAATGAATATGCTATGTCATCTTGGTAACATAAAAGATTGATTCAATTAACACATCTTACAAAATTGTGAAGTTCAAAACTGCAGAATCTAATTGATTCCACTTTCTACCAATGAATTATATGTTTCAGGTCAAAAAGGAGACATTATTATACTGCAAAGATATTTCTTGTGATCTGATTGGTTAACATGCTGAGAACATAACATCATGTTCCCTGGCAAAAACCACGTAAAACCAGTTTCCCTTTTGAGTGCCCCGTAAACATCACTACACATGCAATACATCATCCAAAATGGCGGCGTCCATCGATCACCAGACTGCACATTTATGCACCAAACTGCACGTTTTAGTGATGTCAGTTTCCACTGATGTCAGTTTTCATTGAATTGGGGCACACAGAAGGAAATTTCTATTTCGTCAGCATACTCTATTCGCGAGAGTATAAAACAGGAAAATTGGCTTAACACGCTTTGTAAGGGTAAAACTTTGCAGTATAATAAATGTCGCCCCGAGCCAAATGATTAACCACAGCCATGAACCAGTTTCCAAGTCCCCTGCCACCTGACCGTACAACTAATATTGTTCTGTGTGACATCGTTGTCATCTAGCCTATAGATTAACCACACGTTCTAGACCTTTTTATTAGCTCACCTGAGCACAACGTGCTCAAGGGGAGCTTTTAGGATCACCTGGTGTCCGTCGTGCGTCGTCAACAATTCTTTAAACATCAAATCCTCCTAAACCGCTGGGCTGATTTGGACCAAACTTGGCAGGAATGTTCCTTGGGAGGTCCTCTTTAAAAATTGTTCACAGAATTTGATTCCATCAAAAACTCTGGTTGCCATGGCAACCAAATGGAATTTTTTAGCAAATTCTTTAAAAATCTTCTCCTCTGAAACCGCTGGTCGGATTTTGAAATAATTTCACAGATATGTTCCTTGGGTGACCCTTTTCAAAAATTGTTCGTGAAATTTTGATTCGTCAAAAAATGTGGCTCTGGTGAATGGGGGCTTCTTGCACTATACAGAAATGAAGGAATCCTTTAAAAATCTTCTCCTCTGAAACCGCTGGTCGGATTTTGAAATAATTTCACAGATATGTTCCTTGGGTGACCCTTTTCAAAAATTGTTCGTGAAATTTTGATTCGTCAAAAAATGTGGCTCTGGTGAATGGGGGCTTCTTGCACTATACAGAAATGAAGGAATTCTTTAAAAATCTTTTCCTCTGAAACCGCTGGTCAGATTTTGAAATGATTTCACAGATATGTTCCTTGGGTGACCCTTTTTAAAAATTGTTCGCGAAATTTTGATTGATAAAAAAATGTGGCTCTGGTGAATGGGGGCTACTTGCACTGTACAGCAATGAAGGAATTCTTAAAAAATCTTCTTCTCTGAAACCGCTGGTCAGATTCTGAAATGATTTCACAGAGTTATTCCTTGGGTGACCCTTTTAAAAAATTGTTCACGAAATTTTTGATTGGTCAAGAAACATGGCTCTGGTGAATGGGGGCTTCTTGCACTATACAGAAATGAAGAAATTCTTAAAAATTCTTCTTCTCTGAAACAGCTGGTTAGATTTTTAAATAATTTCACAGACTTGTTCCTTGGGTTACCCTTTTCAAAAATTGTTCGCGAAATTTTGATCCGTCAAGAAACATGGCTCTGGTGAATGGGGGCTTCTTGCACTATACAGAAATGAAGAAAGTCTTAAAAATTCTTCTTCTCAGAAACCGCTGGCCAGATTTTGAAATAATTTCAAAGAGATATTCCTTGGGTGACCCTTTTCTAAAATTGTTCGCGAAATTTTGATTGGCCAAGAAACATGGCTCTAGTGAATGGGGGCTACTTGCACTATATGGAAATGAAGAAATTCTTGAAAATTCTTCCTCTCTGAAACCCGTGGTCAGATTTTAAAATAATCTGACAGAGATGTTCCTTGGGTGACCCTTTCCAAAAGCTGTACATATAATTTTGATCCGCCAAGAAACATGGCTCTTGTGAATGGGGGCTACTTGCACTATACGGACATGATGAAATTCTTTAAAATTCTCTTTCTCTGAAACCCCTGGTCAGATTTTGAAATAATTTCAGAGAGATGTTCCTTGGGTGACCCTTTTCAAAACTTGTTCGTAAATTTTGATCCATCAAGAAACATGGCTCTCGTGGATGAGGGCTACTTGCTCTTATACAGAAATGAAGAATTCTTAAAAATTCTTCTTTTTGAAACTGATGGTCAGGTTTCAAAATGACTTTTACAGGTGACCTTTTGAAAATTGCTTGGCAAAATTATAAATTTGGTTCCAATGTTTCAATACCTCAAAAAAAAAATAGACTATGGTCATCTCAAAAATTCAGGTGAGCGATCCAGGGCCATCTTGGCCCTCTTGTTTGTTATGGGCCTGTATCTTGTGGACCTCCACCAGGAGTCAAGTAAATTGTAGCTTTGTGGTCAAAAATGTCTTTGCGCTTGGGTCATAACTTCCTCTTAGGATTTTACAGAAGGAAATTTTGTATGTCTTCTAGTTTAAAACCAATTCGACAAGTATTGTTATGTTTTGTTTGTAATGTTTTGACTTACTAGCAAGTGGAGCGATACAGGGCCATCATGGCTCTCTTGTTTCATAGGCCACAATTTCAGTCTGATACTCCCAAAATATGGTCAGAATCTGTGCATTGATGATATCTTTGATAAATTAGAAAATTGGTCACATCAGTCAAAAAGTAGGTCACATACACTCATGCATTTTACTGCATCACAACCAGTATCTCTCTAAATTCATCAATCCTAGACGACTTCACTTAGGCGAGAGCTTTAAGGTCAATGACCCTCCTATTTAAGAGAAATTACCATAGTTCCAGTAGTAAAGCATCTTTGCGAGCCAAGTTTACGATCACTATGTGGATCTTACCTTGGCTGATTGAGCCCGATTTCGAGATTCCTGCGCTGCGCCATCTATTGGATTCTGGTTATTACCCCCCTTTACATCATATTTCTAAAAGCAAATGAAATATCATTTTACAAACCGCTTACGAATACACATGAAGCGATAAGCAGACATCCACGTGAGTTTCCATGTTTACCTTCTATTTGAAAGGTAGCGACCTTGTTCTATTTTTATCAAAGATGAAATGCTACAAGCAATTACATTTGTTGTAGCTAGAGCTGGCTGCATCCAATGAAAAAGTGTATCAGGTGAATTTAAAAATTAAGCTTGATCCGCCAAGGCTAGAGTAGGGTAGTGAATCATCAGCCTTGGCTTGCGAAGATGAGTAGTAAAGTTGAAATGCCCTTTCTATTTATATAGCATTTAGCAACTCTTTACCTTCTACAGACACCAGGTTTTAGTCTTATGCCACCCCAGTTTTGTAAAAATTTTCTTTGAGACAGTGTGTTGTCATGTAATGCAAGAAATATAATTCAGAATTATTATCAGTGTTTTGCAAGGATATGCATAAAGTTGTTAGCTGCAACTCTGTTTCAAGGGGCCCAGGGTTAATCCATGATTCCACATTTATGAGTTTTAGTTACCCTAAAAAAAAAGAGCTTTTGCAAACATTGTAATAGTTATTAGTATTTTCTCCTTTTCATGCAGTGTTTTCCGACTATTTTAAGAACACATTTTATCATCTGCGCTATGTTTATGATATTTTTGTTGTCTTCTAAAAGTTTCAACATGGACCAGTCTAAACCAAAAATTTCTTACATGGAACAGATTTAATGCACATGCTGTTTATTTTCAGCGCTTTGGTGAGGTCTGGGTGTTGCTGTGTGGTGATCATCATTTTAAACCTGCTTGCCCCTGAGTTGCTGGGTAAAGAATCTACAATGGAGGGCGCAGCTGAATCTTACATGGACTTCTGGGTAGTTCGACTAGCGGTCAACATCCTTGGTTATGCCACGATCTTTGTGCCAGGGTTCTTGCTAATAAGATATCTTCGTAAAATTAGATATGATGAAACTGCGGGTGAGAATTCCAAATGTAAATAAGTATCTATTTATTTCGTAAGTTAATCTGCTAAATGCAGACTTGGACAATATTGCAAGAAAAATGTGATTAACACTTTGAAAAAAAAAAAAAAATACCGAGGTAACAAGCCCCTAATATTGTGATACATTGCAATCTAAAAAAGATACTATGTTGTTACATAGGTCACAGAGGAGGAGTAGAAATTTTCAGCAGTCTATTTTGTATGTTACTAGGGGACTCTAGGGTTAACTTTTTTAGCTGCACTTGCCGAAGGCCAGCGGGCTTATGTCATGGCCCAATGTCAATTGTGCGTCAGTCCGTCTGTACATCTGTGTGTTAACTTTTATTTCAAACATATTCTTCTCTGAAACTACCCATCCAAATTTGATGAACTTCACAGAAATGATCCTGCCGTGGTCCTCTTCAGAATTTCATGAAAGACTTTGATTCCTTCAAAAACTCTGGTTGCGATGGCAACAAAACCGAAAAAAAAAAAATATATATATATAAATCTTCTTCTCTGAAACCACAAGACCCAGGGGCAAAGTATTTGGCATGTAGCTTTATCTAATGGACCTTTAACAAGTTTCTTCTTATTATAGGCCTGGGATCAAAATTGGCTCCATTCTATGGATATCATGTTAACGTAGGCTTCCACAATTATATAGTCACTTCAATTTAATATTTATCTAGGGAAGTAACTCTTTATAAAGGATAAAGTTTGTTACAGTTTACCTCCCTTGATTAACAGGCTGCAGTCGTACATGATTGGTGCCTGATATTTAAGAGTTTTAATAGAAAATATTCTTTTTTCCAGGAGAGTGATTCATATTGATGCTAATAGTTACACTCACATGAGTGGAATAATAATTCAATAATAATAATTCAGAGCAAGGCTTCTGTCATTCAGTTTTTTTTTTCTTAAGAAATTTAACTTTCATGCCAATTAGTAAACCTGCTTGTATTGCCTCACAGTATTCATTATTTTCAAAAGCCCTCTTTCTCAGGGTCATGGACACTTCAAATTGTGTGGTAATGGGTTAAAAAGCCAGTGGAGCGAAGCGGGGTCATCATGGCCCTCCTGTTTTTTAAGTATAATGGAAATCAAGCACTCACCGTTTTTAATAACTCTGAGGAAGAAGACTAGTGAAAACATTGTTGGAAAAGGAGAAAATACTTGTAACTAGCAGACAAAAATTATACTTAGAAAGCAAGAAAAGCCACAGATGTGACACCACTTTCATTGTTTGCAGATACACTTTTTTGTACTAGTATATATAATCAAAGTGCCAAGTGCACGTCTTTTCCGTGCTTTCTGGATTTTCTTTCCTAGCACTAAGTACAATAATCTCTTAGAAACCAAACAAACACAATTTTTAACAATCCTGAGGAAAAAGGCTTTTGAAAACATGGTTGGAAAAGGAGAAAATGATGGTAACAAGCATATCTCCCTTCTTTCCACAATGTTTTCTACTCTATCAAAGACTACTTTTGTCATTTGGGCAGATCTCCAGATAAGAGGGAGTGATGGTATTCTAAATTCATTGTTTCTCTTCCAAACCCTATATTATGGGTACTCATTAGAATAGTCACGATTAAAGTAAAGCAGTAGCAGGCAAACCATCAGTAAAGAAGAATGACAAAATATAAGGAAGTTATATTTTTCAGTGGTATTTTTCTTAACAGGCTATGAGGCCTCTGCATTTTTTTAAGACTGTGCCAGAATTTTGTATAGCTTTGTAGGAATATCATGTGATCAATAACACATTTGATATGTTAATAAGTACAATGAAGTCTTACCTGATCTCATGAAAAATAGAATGAAGTTTCTGATTGCAAACAGACTAATAAAAGGAGACCAATTTTCCAGTTACAGAGTGAAAAACCTGTTATTCAAATGCCAAATTACATGTAACATACCAGTTTCTTAACATTTTTACAGAAAAGTCTATTTTGAATTTTTGATTCACTACAAAAAAAAAGGGCCACTTGAAAAGGTTGTCAGCTGCTTCTCAAATACCAGTACCAATTTGTTACCCATCAGTAGATGATCAGTGTTGTACAGATGTTGCCTTGTACAAGCTGCTTAGGGGATAAATTAAAACACTATTAATGTCAACATGTGTTTCAGAACCTTTAGCCCTTTACAATAAAATCCCAAGTTTTATAAGTACTAACAGAGATGGCTTTTGAAAGTACTGTGGGAAAAGGGTAAAATGCTGATACCCAACATTTTCTCTTTTTTATTCAGTGTTTTCTACCTTTCATAGACAGAATCCCATCATTTTGGATACAATTGCTTTCCCCATAGAGATGTCTGAAAATTTTTCTTGTTTGTGGAAGTTAAACCTTTTCTGTGTAACCCTGTTTTTTACAAACCTGAGGAAGGGGAGGGGTTGGGAATGGTTCTCTGGTAGAGTGTTAGACTTGTAAGCTGGGGGCCTCAGGATAAATCCTTCCATAAAGCACTGGTGTCCTTTGACAAGATACTTCACTGAGGAAACTCATGACATTCATGAATATATATTAGTTGCAAGACTTATATGACTAAAGTATGTGTAATTATGAAAATGGTATAAAACACCACACAATCAAAACTTCATCCATTTGTGTATTGGTGTTTGCCAGTACTAGGTGATAGCTCTGAAACATCTTTCCCTAGGACACTCCAACAACAAGAGTGGCAAATTGTCGCAAGATACGCCCGTCTTACCCGAAGTTGTAAAGCTGGGGCATGCACTGGACAAAATTCAAGTATGAAAAACGACAAAGGGCACTAACTCAAAAATTAAGCAAGCAAGTGTTATTATTCCTGTGCACTGCACACACACCCCCCCCCCCCCCCCCCCCCCCCCCCCCCCCCCCCCCCTTGATGAGATCTATCCACCCATGAAATTTCATAACCCTAGCTAGTATAGTTTTGGAGATATGCTCTGTGCAGAATTCAAGTATGAAAAACAACAAAGGGAAATAACTCAAAAATAAAGCAAGCAAGAGTTATGATTCCTGTGCACTGCACTCCCCCTTGATGAGATCTGTCCACACATGAAATTTCATAACTGTAGCTAGAATAGTTTTGGAGATATGCTCCAGACAAAATTCAAGTATGAAAAATAACAAAGGGCAATAACTCAAAAATTAAGCAAGCAAGAGTTATGATCCCTGCACAGTGCACTCCCCCTTGATAAGATCTATCCCCCCATGAAATTTCATAACCCTAGCTAGTATAATTTTGGAGATATGCTCCGGACAAAATTCAAGTATGAAAAACAACAAAGGGCAATAACTCAAAAATTAAGCAAGCAAGAGTTATGATTCCTGTGCACTGCACTCCCCCTAGATGAGATCTATCCACCCATGAACTTTCATAACCCTAGCTAGTATAATTTTGGAGATATGCTCCGGACAAAATTCAAGTATGAAAAACAACAAAGGGCAATAACTCAAAAATTAAGCAAGCAAGAGTTATGATTTCTGCACACTGCACTCCCCCTTGATGAGATCTATCCACCCATGAAATTTCATAACCGTAGCTAGAATAGTTTTGGAGATATGCTCTGGACAAATAACTGGACGCCGCCCACCCACCTGCCCGCCAGCCACAGGTGATCCCATAGTACATCCGTCTTTGACGGGCGCATAAAAAACCTAGTGGCTTGAATGAGAATGGGACTGGGACTATGAACGGTACATCACTACCACTTAACCACTTGGGAGGCTAATATAAATGGGCCGCTCTCTGGCATAAGGGGGCTATCTCTGTGATACATGGTACTGAGCAAGTCATCACGAAATGATGGATCCATACAATTAATTGTATGTAATAACCAACTGAATTGTAAGGTTAACTTGCCCTTTGACATGCAGAAAATTTACCCATAGCAAAAAGATTAGATTCGTGTCAGCCTTTGCAGTCCCCATTAAGTTCACCGAGCATGATTCAAATCTTTATTTTATACAAGGTTTTTTTCTAAAAACTTGTCGAAATAAAAGCTTTTACCACTTTGAATAATGTAAACCATGGCAGTTAGACACTATCTATATAATCTGTATATCATTATAGCAGTTTTGTCGCTGGTTGTTTCAGGAAATAGTTGTCTTGGTACATAATACTTACATACTTAACTCTCTATGTTTTAACCCTTTCCCAGACAGTCCCAGGTTTTCACAACCCTGAGATAGAAACTATTGGAAAACATTGTGGGAACCAGCATTTTCTCCTTTTTCCAGAATGTTTTCTACTCTTCTAAACTCAAGTTTCTATTTTTCAGTCACATTCATTTTGTTGTCTGCAAATGCTTTTAATTTGGACAACTCTTAAAATTTTGTCGCTTGGTAAAGAGTTAAAGACTCTGATACAGTTGAAATAGTTGGGAGAAGGAGAAACTATTGGTAACCAGCACCTTCTCTTTTTCAAAAGAACACTGTCTGTTCTTTCAACGACATACTATTATTCTAGACAATTGAATTGTCATCTAAAGGTTTTTCAAAGTTGGAGAAGTTTTACATTTACCTGACTAGATTGATTATGTATTAAGCAAGTACCTATGAACATTCAAATGTGCCTGCTAAAGAAATGCTTGCTGAATACAACTACGGTACATTTTCGGCATATTCATGGAGGTAAATAGTGTACTGGCTGTTCTTGCCTAATACTTTACTGAATAAAGGTGGTACTAAGACAAGTTTTATTGTCGGATAGATTACATGGAAGTTTAACCCATTACCACACAATCCCTACTTTTGACGCCCCTAAGAAAGAAGCCTTTTGAAAACACTATGGGAAAAGGAAAAAAATGCTGGTAACCAGCATTTTCTCCTGTTCCCACAGTGTTTTTTACCCTTCCCAGCACAAATTTCTATTTTTTAGTCACCTTTATTATGTCGTCTGCAAATGCTTTCAATTTGGACCGGTCTAAAATTTTCTCGTGTGGTAAAGAGTTAAACATGCTACATACAGTGGTACAGATTATTTCAAAACTTTCCACAATAAAATCTGGTTGCTCTTTAATCCTTTACCACACAATCAGTGTTTCATCTTTCCTGAAGAAGGCTTCAGAAAACATTGCAGGAAAAGGGAGAAAATGATGGTAAACAGCATTTCCACACACTGTTTTGTAGCTTAAGTAAGACAGAAAACATCATTTGAGCTACATTTTTCTGTTGTCTGCAAATGCGTTCAGTTTGACCTTGTCCAATCTTTGTTGATTGATAAATATAGGATCTGACATGAGTGGGCTTTTGAGATAAGATTTTATTTGGCGTCTTTGGCGAGCTTAATAACATTTTTCCTTGACAAGTTTAATAAAATCTTTTCTTAAACATCCATGAATGTCAGATTCTTTTTATCACATAACGATATTTCACAAAATATAGATTAAATGATGTAATAAAATTCATAAATGCTCCCACAGTAATATTCATAACACCCATTCACTTCTATGTAATACGTACAAAATGATGACAAAAATGACGTCACACAAATGTGATATCAACCGTGTATAAGATAAGAAAATGCGTAATGGGTATATTACACTGAAAACAAGGGAGGTTATGTGATAAAGAGTGATAGTTTCATATTTTGTGTTTAGGTAAGTGTTTTCAGACAGATTGATTCTATTCTATCTTTAATCTTTCCCAGGTCCTGGATTTTTCCAACAGCTGGCCAAGCTTTGTGTCTTTGGTAAAGAAAATGAGGCATTGCCACACACAGTCCAAAATACAGGGAGTACCAAACAAGAATCCAACATGTCTCAGAGTGCTGTAATCTTGATTTTCTGTTTCATTGGGCTTCAAATGTCATACTTAACATGGGGAATTCTACAGGAAAGAATTATGACATTTGAATATGGGAAAACAGAGAGTGCACCAGGCGAGTTCTTCAAAAATTCTCAATTTTTGGTCTTTATAAACAGAATTTTAGCATTTATCATTGGTATAACTGTATTATTTGTGAAAAAGCAGCCTCCTCATACAGCCCCTCTGTATAAATATTCCTACAGTTCATTTTCCAATATAATGAGCAGCTGGTTCCAGTATGAGGCCCTAAAATTTGTCAGCTTTCCTACACAGGTACTGGCCAAAGCATCCAAGGTTATCCCTGTCATGCTTATGGGCAAGGCTGTTTCCAAAAAGACCTATGAATATCATGAATATTTCACAGCAGGACTGATATCTGTTGGAGTGGGACTTTTCCTCCTCACCAGTGGTGATGCAACAAGAAACCATGAAAGGACAACTACAGTATCCGGCATTATTTTATTGGCAGGATACATGTGCTTTGACAGCTTTACATCCAATTGGCAGGGAGAGCTGTTTCGTCAATACAAGATGTCTTCTATCCAGATGATGGCTGGGGTGAACATGTTTTCTTGCCTTCTCACAAGTGTGTCTCTGATTGAACAAGGAGGATTTGTTGAATGTATTGTATTTATGTTAAATCATCCAACCTTCATTATCCACGCAGTCACACTCAGTTTGTGCTCAGCTTGTGGACAACTGTTTATATTTTACACCATTGAAAAATTTGGTCCTGTGACCTTCACCATTATCATGACCTTGAGACAAGGTTTTGCTATCATGTTGTCTTGTGTAATTTATGGGCACCCTGTCACTGTTTTAGGTGGATTTGGTGTTCTGGTTGTATTTATTGCCTTATTTTTGCGAATTTATGCAAATCAGAGAGCAAAAGCTTTAAGGCTGGCAAGGGAAGCTGCAGAAAAGAATTCTCAGAATATATAAAGCAGAGGTTACTGTTTGTGAAAATATCGATGGGAGATTACTCTATGTGACAAAAAGAATGTATCCTGTAGTGTTACTCTTGTATATTTTTGATGTAAATGAAATTTTATGCTTACATTGTATTAGTATTGAAATTGTCTCCAATCAGTCTGTTATAACATATTGCTTTTAGACTAACTGAAAAAAAAGAAGCAAAAGAAAAGATATTTTATTGAAAGGAAAAACATTGTCGGCTATAAAAGTCTTGTTTGTTACAAGCAATATTTTCCCCGCAACAATGTTGTCAAATGATGCATACTCTTGATCTATGATAAATTCATGTATGCTCATTATCTGTAGAAAATTATGGTGAATGGTAAATGATTTTTTTTTGTACTGCACAAAGCCGTAGCAGTTCACATTTTTTACAACACTGGACAGATGGTCAAAAAACTGTTGCTTTATAATTGTTCTGTTAACCCTTAACTCATTGCCAAATGACGAAATCTTTGGCTTGTCCAGATCAAAGGCATTTGCAGATGACAAAATGAAAATGACTGATAAATTGAAATTTGTTTTGTGAAGGGTAGAAAACATTGTAGGAAAAGGAGAAAATGCTGGTTACCAGCATTTTCTCCTTTTTCCACAATGTTTTCAAGAGGCTTCTTCCTCAGAGTCATCAAAAGTAGGGATTGTGTGGTAATGGGTTAAAGAGCCTTTCACAACAATAGTTACTGTTGCAGCCAGTGTTGATTAAGATCAGACTGTACAAAACATGCAGTTTGATCTTTGATCTACACTGTCCTCTTTGCTGAAACTGTACAGACAAAAGTAACCATCAAAATGGAATTAAGTGGGTCTTATTCTTAGTCCAAATATGTCTAATGAATTTTTTGGCTCTCAAAGGATTAATGCTTTGATATGAAAAATTGCTATTCCTGGTTTGTGCAGCAGTCTATGGTGATATAGACAGATAACAAAAGTAGAGAAATTTGATGTTGAAATGGGAAAGAAGACATGATTACAGATGGATAAATTCCTATTAATGAAAAAAATTTATGAGTATCTTTAGCTGCTTCTATACAAAGTGCGTTTTCTAACTCAGCATTGTATTGTCCAGATATATTTTGTAATCGGCTTCTGTGTGGTGTTTTTCAATTTTTTTTTTAATCTCTTGCATCTTGAAAAAGATGCATACCACCCCTACGGCTGACAACTTTGGAGAACATTGTAAGAATAGGAAAAAGTTGCTTGTAAGCAATTGTTCCTTTTCTTCCAATGTTTTTCATTGTTTAAAAAATGGTATTTCCTTTGTTTCAAATGATTGCAAGTGCATTTAAGCTTGACTGTTTTTTTTTAAGAAAATGCCAAGGTTTTATCATAGCCCTGCTGTTGCAGACAACAATTTCAAAGTGGCTCAAATGATGTATCTTTTCCTTGATGGGGTAGAAAACATTGTGGGAAAAGGAGAAAATGCTGGTTACCAGCATTTTCTCCTTTTGCCACAATGTTTTCATAAGATTTCTTTCCCAGGGTTGTTAAAAGTCGTCATTGTGTGGTAAAGGGTTAACTATCAAAAGGGGAATCCATGCAAGAAAGGCTAGTAGTCCTTGAAATACCTCTGATACATTTTGCCATGTATTCTATATAAAGTTTTCAAGGAGAAAGCAACCACAGCAAGGCGTTGACACCAACAATTTCTGCTTATTTTTTGTTTTGGATAGGTTTTAACCTGATACCATACAGTCAGGAGTTCTTATGGTGCAAAGGAAAAAGACATTAAAAAATATATGAGAAAAAGGGAAAATACTGGCAACCAACATTTTCTCTTTTCCCCATAATGTTTTGTACCCTTTTAATTGTTTTTTTTTTTATTAACCCATTACAACACAATCCCTACTTTTGACTCCCCTGAGAAAGAAGCCTTTAGAAAACATTGTGGGAAAAGGAGAAAATGCTGGTAACCAGCATTTCTCCTTTTCCCACAATGTTTTCTACCCTTCTGAAAACAAATTCAAATTTTCAGTCACTTTTATTTTGTCGTCTGTAAATGCTTTCAATTTGGACCAGTCTAAAATATTGTCGTTTGGTAATGGGTTAATTTGTGCAAAAATTAGTTCGTTGTCTGCAAATGCTTTCAATTTGGACCAGTCTAGAACTTTGTCGCTTGGTAAAGAGTGAAATACTGTAAGACTTTAAAGTTTTGGGTTGAGTATTTTATTACCTTTTGTATATTATGAATAATTTGGGATACTAACTTATAGGTTTTATGTAAATCAGTACATGTATTATGAATACTAGTATAATGTTAAATCTACGGTTATGTAGATTTTGTAATCATGCATATCAAAGGTGTAATTTGTTTTGCCTTAACTTTGTATGTACTACACAATCCAGAGTTTTAACGACCCTGAGGTAAAAGGCTTTTGGAAGCACTGTGGGAAAGGTAGAAATTGCTAGTGATAGCCTTTTCTCTTTTCCCACATATTCTTCTAACTTGTGCATGTACCTTCATGTTATCACTGGTGCTTCCCTGCATATGCTTTCAGTTTGGACAGGTCTAAAATTCTGTTGTTTGGTAAAGAGTTAACCAAAAATCCTGTTTTACAGACCCTGAGGAAGAACTCTTTTTAGAAATATATTTGGAAAAAGAATGTTCCCTACAGCTAGATTCAGCAATTTGATTCATATAAATTTTTTTCCTTTATAGCTCAGTCATGAATTAAAAGACTTGTAACCGAGGAACAGAAGGTTCGAGCCTTACTGGAAGCAACTATCGGTAGTTTATTTGTTGGAATGTTCTTAGTTAAGACTCTTTGAACAGAGCCCTAGCCTTTTACTGGTGAAATCCAGGACATACATAAGAGACTGTGTGAGCTGTTGATATCACTGAAATGATATTGAAAGTGGCGTGAAACATCATTTAACCTATCAATCAACCACATTTGTCATCTGCAAATGTGTATCAAATGATGACAACTTGTAAATAGTTAAATTCAGAATAATAAATGCCTTTTAGAACAAATTGTACTTGCATTTGGATAGATAGAGTGTTTAACGCTTTACCACACAATGACCACTTTTGACGACTCTGAGGAAGAAGCCTTTTGAAAACATTGTGGGAAAAGAAAATGCTGGTAATCAGCATTTTCTCCTTTTCCCACAAAGTTTTCTCGACTATCAAAAAAAAGTTGCGTAATTTTAGCCACTTTAAAATTCTCATCTGCAAATGCTTTCGATTTGGATGGGTCTAAAATTTTGCCATGTGGTAAAGGGTTAACCCTTTCCTAAACAACAAAATTTTAGACTGGTCCAAATTGAAAGCACTTGCAGACAAAATAAATGGGGCTCAAAAATTGAAATTTGTTTCCAGCAGGGTAGAAAACATTGTGGGTAAAGGAGAAAATGCTGGTTACCAGCATTTTCTCCTTTTCCCACAATGTTTTCAAAAGGCTTCTATCTCGGGGTCATAAAAACTAGTTTTTAAAAGGCTTCTTTCGCAGGGTTGTTAAAAATCAGTATTGTATGGTTAATTGTTAAGTCTCCAACTCTTGTAGACCACTTCCTGTTACGCAACAGGCTGTCTAGATTTATTGTTCAGTTTCTAATGATTTACTATAGGTTTTCAAGTTCTTTACCATAATTTTTTTAAAAAGGTTGATGAGACATGAAACAAGCTAATTTGGTCTTGCCAAAGTTTTAAAAACTATGTACATGTATACAGAATTTCATCCTTTTCTGACAAGATTTTTCTACCTTTTTTCAAGGAAATTTCTTCTTTCTAGGTGTATTTCATTTATTGTCTGCAGAATTAATGCTTTCAGTTTGGTTATTTCAGAAATTTTTTGACCTGGTAAAGAAATCACCTTTTTATACCTTTCTTACTGCATAATAGAAGTGTGCTCCTGAAAGCAAGTGTTTTCCATGTTACCTTTTTCCATTTTTTTTTTTGTGTGTACAATCTTTAAATGGGTTTGTTTTAAATATATTTTTATATGAGCTATTAAAAAAAACCATTTGAAACTTGCAGATTTTACTTACATATATTATGTTTATTTCAAGCCTTTCCAGAATGACAACATATATTTATGACCCTAAGTAATATGTCTTTGAAGCCATAATTGGTAAGCAGCATTTTCTCCTTTCATACCTATTTACGTTTTTTTTCAAAGTGTAACTTCATCATAATTATTTTATCCTCAAATCATGCTGATAATATTGATGTGTGCAATATACCTGTATTGTTATTCAGTAAAATATTTACTCTTTATCAACGAACCCCCCGGGACCTTAATTAAGAGGACTTTCGAAACATTTTGAGAAAATGGTGGTAACCGTTTTCTCCTTTATACCACCATTTTCTTCTTTTCACGCAATTTGTTCTTTTTTGGAGTCTAATTGAATTAATTTTTGCCTTTAATTGCTTTCAACTTGGGCAAGTTTAAAAGTTTTCTTGTTTGGTAAAAAGATAACTTTATAACAAAACACATACAGGAAACAAACGAATCTCATTTTATTGATAAATGACTTGTTACTGCTTTTGTTGTTGCAAGTATGATAAATGTTGCAAGGACATTAAATATAGGTCTTGCTCAGTAAAATTAGGATTTAACTTGTTGCCAAATGACAAAATATTAGAGTGGTCCAAATTGAAAGCATTTGCACACGACAAAATAAATGTGACTAAAGAATTGAAATTGGTTTTGGGAACAGAAGAAAACATTGTAGGAAAAGTGAAATTGCTGGTTACCAGCATTTTCCCCTTTTCCCACAATGTTTTCAAAAGGCTTCTTTCACAGGGGTGCTAAAAGTCGGTTACCATTATTTTCTCCTTTTCCCAAAATGTTTTCAAAAGGCTTCTTTCACAGGGGTGCTAAAAGTTGGGATTGTGTGGTAAAAGGTGAATGCATTCTGCAAAAGTATCAAACCACATTAGCTGACACAGGCAGGCTGACCTTTGTTGAAACTTCTTGCCATTGTTAACCCTTTGCCAAACAATCTCTGGTTTTTATGACGCCGAGATAGAAGCCTTTTGAAAACATTGTGAGAAAAGGAGAAAATACTGGTAACCAGCATTTTCTCCTTTTCTCACAATGTTTTCTACCCTGCTAGAAATAACTTTCAATTCTTGAGTTACATTTATTTTGTCATCTGTAAGTGCAATAGATTTGGACCAGTCTAAAATTTTGTCGTTTGGTAGAGTTAAACTGACTGTACTTCAAAAGACCACTCTAACTGATGATTCAGTTGATATTTTGACAAGATCCATATTAAGTGACAGCTTGCATAGCATACCACGTTACGACAATGCATGAAACCCATTGCCCCAAAGAACTGTTTTGATTATAGATTGATACTGTACAAGTTTGACTTTTATTATCTCTTGATTTTACAGCTTTTAAAAACATTGTTGAAAAATGAGTATGTGCATCTCACATTCATTTACTGTGGGAAGAGTTTATAAATTGTGTGACGTCAGCACATGGCAATTAGTATAATGCGGAAGCTTTAAAAGTTTTTTGTAATCAGTACTATTTCTTGATGGCAAGAGCAATTGGAATTTTTGGAGGTCAGGTTACACCAGAAAAATCATTTGTAATTCTATCTGCACCGGTAACTAAGTTTATATTTCTGTATTTGGATAAATATCTCTGAAAGGGGATGGGGGGGAAAACAAATTTTAGATTTGTTGCACACTTTGTAGCACTATATACAATAAAGAGGCAGTTGCTCATGTGCTGTTTATAGTAATGGTGTTCTATAAGAATGAAAATTTTGTTAACATGTGATAGACGCATGGAATTTCAGTGGCCAATGAAATAACAGACAATGATGAAATTGGGTCATGTTGCGTTAAAAAGTACCCACAGTACCAAGTCTTAGTTAACCCATTACCACACAATCCCTACTTTTGACGCCCCTGAGAAAGAAGCCTTTTGAAAACATTGTGGGAAAAGGAGAAAATGCTGGTATCCAGCATTTTCTCCTTTCCTTTTCCCACAATGTTTTCTACCCTTCACAAAACAAGATTCAAATTTTCAGTAAATTTTATTTTGTCGTCTGCACACGTTTTCAATTTGGACCAGTCTAAAATATTGTCGTCAGGTAATGGGTTAAACCTTGTTTGAACTCTAAAGGCCATACTGTCAGCCTGATACTTGTGAAACTCTGTCAAAATGTTTGTATTTATGATATCTCTGACAAGTTAAAAAAAAGATCCGGTTGCTCTGAAAGGTCACGAACACTCATGAATTTTATTTACATCTTTCAAACCAGGATCTCTTAGCTTTGTCAGTCTCAGACAGCTTTACTCAGGTGAGCATTTTAGTGCCAATGGCCCTCTTGTTTGAATTGTGAAGGTTGAAGACTCTTTCAAATAAAATATTGCCCCTCTTGTTTATAATTGTGAAAGTTGAAGACTCTTTCAGATGAAATATTGACCTTCTTGTTTATAATTGTGAAGGTTGAGACTCTTTCAAATAAAATATTGCCCCTCTTGTTTATAATTGTGAAAGTTGAAGACTCTTTCAGATGAAATATTGGCCCTCTTGTTTATAATTGTGAAGGTTGAGACTCTTTCAAATAAAATATTGCCCCTCTTGTTTATAATTGTGAAGGTTGAAGACTCTTTCAGATGAAATAGTGCCCCTTTTGTTTATAATTGTGAAGGTTGAGACTCTTTCAAATAAAATATTGCCCCTCTTGTTTATAATTGTGAAAGTTGGACTCTTTCAGATGAAATATTGACCCTCTTGTTTATAATTGTGAAGGTTGAGACTCTTTCAGATGAAATATTGGCCCTCTTGTTTATAATTGTGAAGGTTGAAAACTCTTTCAGATGAGCTATGGCCCATTTTCGAAAACCACAAACCGAAGAAATAATGTTAAGGGTGGTAAGAATGCTCCTTTTCCCCCCTCAGCTCTATGTTTAAGTTTTTTTCACATGTACAATATACAGAACATTAAAATATATTTACCTGTGTAAAATTGGCTTACCATGTGGTTAAGTGCTTAAGAGGAATCACCATGGCCATCCATCTATCAGTAGACATAAATTTGTCCAGATCAATACTCCAACACTTTGTAAGGTATTAAACTCAAATTTCAATGCACTGCTCTTATACATATGAAGTTGTGCATGTGCAATTTTCATGACTGTGCTGCAATTTGTTGCTGCATTATCTCCCCTTGTACCTTTTCAACTCTTGTACTACATCATTCTGCATTCTGTGACAAAGACCCGTTTTTGTGACAAGGAGCTGGTAGGGGGTATAATCACATGTAGTGATAGCTCTATTTTAATTCTCCCATTCAGGACTCTTATGGGCATCCCTTCTTTAAGTCTAAATTACATTACCAGCAAGAGTGAGCCTGTATATTTTGAAACAGTAAAGGAAAAATCTTTGTTGTTTGGTATTGTTATTTTACACACTGAAATGTGCAAGTTCTTTTATAGACCATGAAGAGCCAAATGATCAATGTTCTGCCATTTGAATGCAAGTTTGATTAAGATTGTAGTATTTCAAACACTTGGAAGCAAAAACAATTTTTAAATAAAAAAGATTGAAAGTTGTTTGTCAATATCCAATGTGTTTTTTTGAAAATACAGGATGATTTTTTCTTACCATTTGCCTACAGTTGTTAAAAGCTATCATCAAAAGGAAAGAAAGAAGTATATTTGTGTGGTTATAGGTGTAAAAATTGACCAGTTATTTGAAAAATTGTGATAGTGTTGTTTATTAAAACATAATTACATGTATTGGTTGTATTTCACTCCATTTGCTGTGTAACATTTTTTTTGACCATGTCCTAGATGAAAAATTGACTTGAACACAAACATGTGAATATGAAAAAGTATAACCCTTTACTCCATAGATACTCACTTTTTTGCTTGTAGGAGCCTTTGGAAAACATTGTGGCAAAAGGTGAAATTGCTTGTGACAAGCAATTTCACCTTTTGTCACAATGTTTTCTATGCTATCAAAAGATATCATATACACATAAGAAACGGTTTCATCCTTGCTGTTATTTAGGATCAATTAGAGATACCATCGAGATGCTCTACAGGGTAAAGGGTTAAAACAGTATGGGAAAAACAGAAAATGCTGATGAATACTATCCTCCTCCCTTTTTTTTTATTCCTCATATGCTTTAACCCATTACCACTCAATCCCTACTTTTGACGTCCCTGAGAAAGAAGCCTTTTGAAAACACTGTGGGAAAAGGAAAAAAATGCTGGTAACCAGCATTTTCTCCTTTTCCCACAGTGTTTTCTGCCCTTCCCAGAACAAATTTCTATTTTTCAGTCATCTTTATTTTGTCGTCTGCAAATGCTTTCAATTTGGATCAGTCTAAAATTTTCTCGTGTGGTAATGAGTTAAAACTCTGGATTTCATTTTAAAAGTCATCTATCCAAGAGATGTTACGATTGAGGATAGTTTGGTAAAGAGTTAGATTTATGGAAAATTTGCAGTCATGTTCACAAAACAGTCATGATAAATTATATGTCATAAATGCAGGAATTGCTTATTTGAAGCAATGTCCCAATTTGTCAGAAAGATTTGTATTTTTTGGAACAGGGTTAGATATTAGAAAAGTTTGTAGTCAATCTTAGTTTTAGCTTGCTGATTTTGAAGAAAAACATTAAAGTTTTATCACAGCCATGTCATCAGTGTCACCACTGACATCGGATGAGAACATTATGTTTTCTTATATTTCTGTAAAGAAATTTACTTCTAACTCAAGCTGAAAGTAAGCTATCAAAAGGGACCATATCAAGGTAACTCTTGACAAATTTTTGACAGCAATCTCCCTTTTGAAATTAACCCCTGAAGTGCCTTTAACAACTATATTTGCTTTTGAAGCCTGTGTAGACCAAAGATCAGATGTCACGTTTTGTGTAGTCTGACCTTAATCTACACTGTCTGCTTAGGTCAGCCTTTCTAATGAAAATGGACCTTGTTATTTCATTTATGTTTTTAGTCTAGTTTCTAGATTAAGCCTAATAATACTGAATAAACCCAGTAAACTTTGTCAGTCTAGATTTAAAACAAAATTAACTGAAGTTGTAAGTTTGCTTTGTCTACCAGCTTTTGGGCAGTCTGATCATATCTACACTGGCCACAAATGCAAGTATTGTTGTTAAAGGTGCTTCGAGGGATAAGGATATCTGTTGGGTTCATTTGGATCTAAGGATTGAGGATTTTCACTGAAAAAAGGATTCCCGCAGTGGAGCTTTGGTACCTTAGACACTTTTACTTGTCTTAAAGCGCTTATAGTTAACCCTTTTCCATACAAGTCTGAGTTTAAATGGCCCTGAAAAGGATACCAATTGTAAAAATTGTGGGTAAAGGAGAAATGCTCGTAACCGGCATTATCTCTATTGCCCCACAATGGTTTCTACCCCCATCAAAGACAAATTTCATCAAGCCACATTTAAATTTTTGTCTACAAATGCTTTCATTTGGATAAGTCTACAGTCATGTCATGTGGTAAAGAGATAAATATCTTTTAACCCAATACCACACAATCCCTACTTTTGACGCCCCCGAGACAGAAGCCTTTTGAAAACACTGTGGGAAAAGAAGAAAATGCTGGTAACCAGCATTTTCTCCTTTTCCCACAGTGTTTTCTATACTGCCCAGAACAAATTTCAATTTTTCAGTCACCTTTATTTTGTTGTTTGCAAATGCTTTCAATTTGGACCAGTCTGAAATTTTCTCATGTGGCAAAGAATTAAACGTGCAGTGCCGAGAGCTACACTAATTTTAACCCTTGAAAAAGTTTGAGTTGTCCATGATTATTGAAAGAATTTGCAGAAGGTCCTTGTTTAACCCATTAACCCATTACCAAACAATCCCGACTTTTCACGATCCTGAGAAAGGAGCCCTTTGAAAACATTGTGGGAAAAGCAGAAAATGCTGGTAACCCAGCATTTTCTTCTTTTCCCACAGTGTTTTCTTCCAATTACAATACAAATTTCAAATTTTCAGTCATTTTATTTTGACGTCAGCAAACGCTTTCAATGTAGCGCAGTCTAAAAAATTGTCGTTTGGTAAAGAGTTAGCTGATGGGATTGGTCTTTAAAATGTAGAAGACATCATGGGAATAGGAGATAATGCTTGTACTGGCATTTTCTCTTTCTCCCGCAAGGTTTTCACAAGACTTTTTCCTTAGGGTCTTCAGAACTCGGGAAAGTATGGTAAAAAGTTATGTATATGACAAAATCTGAGAATTTCTTTACTTGAAGCATTTAAAAAACCCAAAGTTAAATGACTTTTATGACAGATTTTGTGTTGAAAGGGTAGACAGAAGGGGATGCTTGTCCCCAGCATAATCTCCTTTGCTCACAATATTATGTTTACTGTCTCAAAACTTAAGAGATATTGTACAGGGTTACCATGTACATGTTACTGGCATATTTTAACTCTTCGAACTCTAGAGTAAACTGGAGACATTTTCAGTCCACAAATATGACCAAACTCCAAATTTACTGTTCTCCACTATGTCATAGCAAAGCATAGGGTATAGATTAAAGAGAAGACTAAATATTTTGTGCAGTCTGCTCTTGACTTACACAGGCTGCAAGGTTACATAGGAACTCTCTCTATCAGATGTTTGATGTTGTTTGCTTGACTATAGCAAACTAACCCTTTATTAGATGACAAAATTTTAGAATTGTCCAATTTGAAAGCATTTGTAGGTGACAAAATAAATGTGACTCAAAAATGTTGAAATTTACTTTTGGAAGGATTGAAAAAATTGTGGGAAAAGGAGAAAATGCTGGCAGCATTTTCTTCTCTTCCCACAATGTTTTCAAAAGGCCTTTACCTTAGGGTTATTAAATGTCGGGATTGTTTGATAAAGGGTTTAAGAAAAGATGTTAGCTTAGAGCCAGGTTTAGCATTGTCTGTTAGGCTGATCTTGATCTTCACTTTCAATATGAGTAATATCGATTGATATGCTGGTCTCTGAAAGGAATTAACCAGGTTATTGTGATGTAACATTTGTAGAGTGGGTTTAATAGTAACGTATGTTAGACATATTTTGCAAAATAAATTATTTTTGAAATTATGTTTTAATTTCATCTTGTATGTGTTAGCCCATTTCCAAATAATCCCTGAGAAAGAAAGATTTTGATAGCATTATGGGTTAAGGAAAAATGCTGGTCACCAGCATTTTCTACTTTTCCTACAGTATTTTCTACCCTTTCTAAGACTAAACTTCAGCATTTTAGGCACATTTATTTTGTTTTCTGCAACTACTTTGAATTTGGAGTTAAAAATTTGTTTTCTGGTAAAGAGCTCAAATTCTTTTCCTTTTTAATGGTTTACCACACAACCCTGAGCATTTACAGTTATCAGCATTTTCTCCTTTCCCACAATGTTTTCTGCCCTCTCCAAATAAATTATGTAATGTAAAGTTGTCTCTGGGGATGCATTCAGTTTGGACCAGTCTAACATTTTTTGTCTGATAAAGGGTTTATATTTACAGCCCAAGTTCATATTTACAACTAAAGATTAACTCTTTACTACTACATAACAAAAATTTAGACTTGTCCAAATTAAAAGCATTTGCAAATGACAAACTAAAAGTAACTAAAAAATTGCAATTTGTTATGGAAAGAGAAAACGTGAGAAAATACTGGTTACCAGAATTCCATCGCAATATGGAAAACTTTTACCCCTGTGTATATCCTATTGTCAAAACAACTTTGTGTTTTCAGTCTCGAGGCAGATGATGGTGAAAAACATTGTGGCTAAAAGACATTGCTGGTAAACAGGATTACCTCCCTTTCCCATTTTGTTTTCCAAATTTCCAGACAAATTCTCTCAATTCAAGCAACAAGCAATTTGTAAAGAGCAAAAGAGCTAAGCTCCGTTAAAAATTGTTCCAAATTGAAAGCATTAGCAGATGACAAAGTTGAAGTAACTCAAGTACTGAACTTTGTTTTAGGAAGGGTAGAAAATATCATGGGAACAGGAGAAATTTCTGGTTACCAGCAATTTCTCCTTTTCCCCCTAATGGTTTCATAAGGTTCTTTTGCAGGGTCGTGAAAACCCAATATTGCTTGGTGAAGAGTTAATGCATCTGCAAAAAGTAGAGACCAAAGTTAAAGTCTGCACTGTTCATACAGGCTGAACTGGGTCAAACCTTCTTGTATTTATAAATTTTCTGTACATAGAGAGACCATTTACCTTATGATTCAGTCCATTTTTGACATTTTTGTTGATCCATAATTATACCACCAACAACAAAGTGGAGGCGGGTATACTGGAATTGCCATGGCTGTCCGTCATTCTTTTTGAAAACACGAATTTGTCCAGCACAATACTCTGAGAGTTTTTGGGTACTGAACTCAAATTTACACACATTCCTCCTATATATAATGAAGTTCTGCTTGTGCAATTTTCATGCTGCGATTTGTTTGGAAATTTTATCATCTTGACCTTTTTTTTTCCCAACTCTTAATTTTGTACTAAACCATTTTGCATTCAATGACAAAGACCAGTTTTGTGACAAGAAGCTGGTGGGGGGAGGGGAATATGATCACAGTTAGCGATAGCTTTAGTTGTGTCTTGAGTTGCTTGATTGCTTGATAAAATGAATTAAAATGATGCATTAAAACCCTATCTGTCAGAGAGTGGCTTAACCCTTTACCAAACAATCCCTACTTTTGACGCCCCTGAAAAAGAAGCCTTTAGAAAACATCGTGGGAAAAGAAGAAAATGTTTCCAATTTGGACAAACCTGAAATTTTGTCGTTTGGTAAAGGGTTAAATGTTTTCGATTTCGAAAAAATCAGGAAGATTGTCGTAAGGTAAATGTTAGACTCAGCAGATGACTATACACCTTGCTGCTGACCTTGTTCAATAACATTATAACAAAAAGAAGAAATAAATTTCATGTATTTAATATGAAAATGTTTTCACAATATATGCCCTTTCATTGGGCTTGATAAAACAGTATTGTTTTGTAAGGAGTTATAAAAAAAAACCAAAAATTAATTAACTCTTTACTAGAAGACAAAATTCTAGACTGGTCCAAATTGAAAGCACTTGCAGATGACGAAATAAAAACAACTCAAAAATTGAAATTTATTTCCAGCTGGGCAGAAAACATTGTGGAAAAAAGAGAAAATGCTGATTACTAGAATTTTCTCTTATTCTCACAATGTTTTCAAGGGTCGTAAAAACCAGGGATTGTTTGGTAGAGGGTTAATCTGTTCCATTTGGAATAAGGCACCCACTCCTTTTTTCACGCTGCTGACCATTGTTTCCACAATGGCTATGTGGGAAAGCAGCCAGCAACTTGGAAACAATATTGTACAGAGAACTGGTAAGAGAAAATAAAGGAGAGCATGGATAGGTGCACTGGATGCCGCTATATAACAGAAATAATGTTTAAAATGGTGTTATAACATACAACCAATCAACCACCCTTTTTCACATGACATTGCAACACTATTTTGGCGATTATGTTTTTGAAAAAAGAAATGGATAACAAATTTTAAGACCGAACTTCACAATCTGTTGTCTGATCTACAATGTTGGGAAAAGTTTGCTGATTCTGATGAGGTTTCACACTACCTTCAAAAAGTGAAGACAACTGGGTAATTTTTGTCCTTCCTCAGTTTTATTTGTATCAGACTGGGATTTGGCAAGCCTTGCCCAAAGGACACTTGAATAAGAATCATCAGAAAGGACAAAGCCAGGATTTTCTGGGTCTGTATTCACAAACCATTCCTAATAACATACTTAGTATTATTCTCCAGAATTTCATCAATGTAAAAGTACCAGAACTTCTGATTGGCTAAACCAGCTAGTTTAGCCAATCAGAAGTTCTGTTACTTTCACAGTTTGAAATGAAATCTTTCACTCATTACAAAACGACAACATTTTAGGCTGGTCCAAATTGAAAGCATTTGCAGACATATTAAATGTTGTTAAAATGCTGATTTCTTTTTTCAATGGGTATAAAACATTGTGGAAAAAGGAGAAAATGCTGGTGACCAGAATTTTCTCCTTTTTCCACTATGTTTTCAAAAGGTCTCTTTCCAAGGGTCTTTACAAGCTGGGATTGTGTGGTAAAGATTTAAGGGATAAGATCAAGAATGTTCTTAAGATTAGTTGGTGAATACAGACCCATCTGATTACATATCTAGTACCAAAACCGGTGAGATGAGGGTGAAGTAATGTTACTCCAATTATGCCTCTTTGTTAACTTGAAATTTCAACATATTTTTGCTCATTTAACCGACTTCTTCACTTTGTATTTTGACCGATTGTTCATGAACATCTTGGTATACACAGAGCTTGGTTGCCAATTTTCCTTCTTCTGTATGCACAAGAATTTGTCCCTGTCTATATTGGTAAGTGATGCTTGATGTTCTGATAACCCACCTGGTATATGATAAGGCACATGCCACGTATTATCAGATTCCTGGGTCACACTTTCAAATGGAAAAGGCATTGAAAAAGATACACCAGCTGGTAAATCTGTTTTCTGTAGAAAAATTTAAAAAAAGAAAAATGAAAGTGTAGGAAACTGCTACAAATCCACCAAAAATTCACAGGCCTTTGAAGCTCTATTTATCTATTACAGAACACTGAAATTTTTGTTGGTAAATCATTGAACACTGTTAACAATTATATACTGATATTACTGAAAAGAGCACATTGGTTCAACACGCCCCCCCCCCCCCCCCCCCCCACACACACACACACACACACACACAACATACAAAGAGTTTTAACTCTTTACCAAACTACAAAAATTTAGACTTGTCCAAACTGAAAGCATTTTCAGACGACAAAATAACTGGATTCAAAAATCGTAACTTGACTTTAGAAGGGTAAAAACATTGGGAAAAGGAGAAAATGCTGGTTACCAGCATTTTCTCCTTTTCCCACAATGTTTTCAGAAGACGTCTTCCTCTTGGTCGTAAAAAACAGGGATTGGAAAAGGGTTGGTAAAGGGTTAAACGATAAGGGTGCCTACACAGCCAACAATGAAAATTCTGATATTCTGTAATTGACTAATGTAGTTTCATTGGCATAATTAAAACATGCAAACATGTACATGAATGTAATTCTGAAACTGCCTTAACTCTTTACCAAACAACAAAATTTTAGACATGTCTAAATTGAAAGCATTTGCAGATGCATTTGCATTTGCAGATGACAAAGATGGCTGATGGGGTGGAATGTGTTTGAGACAGTAGACAACATTGTGGTTGAAGGAGAATATGCCAGTTACCAGCATTTTATTCTTTTCTTGCAGTGTTTTCAAAATGCTTTTTTCCCTTGGCAGTTAAAACTCTGGACTCTTTATCAGATGACAAAATTTAACAGCTGTACAAATCAATTAACGATAACACATTCAGTGTGACAGTGATATAGTCTTTGCATTGGTAAGAAATACTGTGGAGCAAAGGCCATGTTAACATGGCCTTCCTGCATCAAATGCTCCCTCTACAGATGTGTGTCTTCTAGATAGGTAGGTTTAAAGGCTAAATTAGCTAGATTTAAGAATTACTTTCTGGCAATTCTAAATATAAAGTATGATTTCCCAATCCAAAAAACTGAACTATTCAGATTACTTAGATCTAACTTGAATATCCTAAGCGGCAATCAAAAAATGAATACCGGTAGTATAATCACAGACACCAAAATCATAAAATGTAAAAGACAGCTCACTAATCTTAAACACCTCATTATAAGATCAGATTCCAGTCAAGACACAGCCACCTGAGTGAAAAAATGTGGATAGCCATGATGTGGACTGTGTGATAACATCATTGAAGGTAACAACATTCAATTAAGTGATAAAACTTTTTGTTAAAGAAAATATGGAATGTACTGTTAAAGATGTTATTTATGTTTTAACTTGTAATGGGTGTAGGTAATTTTACATCAGACAGACCAGTGACAAATTAAGAAACAGAAAAACAGTAAATTATCAAGAAGTCAGAGACCCATTAACAAGACGGATGCCTATAAGTGCGCATTTAGAAAAATGTTCCTAAACCTCTCCAAAATTCTCGACCTTTCCTTTCTTTAAAATGCGTAACGACAATGTTTCAGCTATGTTACTTAAAGAACAATCATTTATCAATTGCTTTATGCCTAAATTGAACATTAAGTCATAACATCATCAATTATTGCGTTAGGTGTGTAGCAATGCAACATTCCTACATGATTTATTGTTATTGTTGCCCTGATGAGCTTTTAAAGCGAAACCAGTTGGCAATAAATGTTGTTGATATATGCTCCCATGTGATGTTATTCTGTTCTATTATGTAATATCCTTGAGCTGGCACCACTTGATTTATTCATGTATGATCTCCCTATATAGGTCTGAACTGTAAACCCCAATTAAATCAAACAAAAGAAAAAAAATTGAAAACCAATAGAGAGCAATAAATAAATTGCAATGGAAGGAAGAGTAATCACTCTTGAGTACTGCTCTCCTCCTCAGAGACAACTATCCAGCCATGAAGTTACTACAGCTGATTTATGTACAGGAGACACCTTAAGACCTAAGAATAAATGAACTATGCGCAGGCAAAAGGGGGCTTAATGCATCTCATTATTCTCTATGATTCAAAGTATGGAGCAAGCCTTGAATTACTTATGGATCCATAATTGGCACTTTTTTAAAAAAAAAATTGACATAATCATGAGGTAGACTAGTCCTGGTAAATACAAACTAGAAGGCCCTGATGGGCCTGAATATGCTCTACTTGCAGAGTCTGCTTTTATGCTAGCAATAAAAAATAAGCACACATTATGAATTCATGGTGCAAAAAGACAAACTACCGGTAGATATTCAATCCCTTGATGATTCTTCAAAAGAAGTGCATCAACACTGTGAACTTCATTGTCTAAACAAGAATTGGAAATTTTCAACTTTGAATTGTTACATTTCCAAAAATGATTGTCAGATTTTTACTTTTTTAAATCAATAGGGTTAAAGCTGTTTATAATACAAAGCAACTGTGCAATTTTCGAGAAAATCCAACCAAAACTGCTGACCTAATCATGTAAACAAGAATTTGAAATTTTATACTTTAATCAGCTACTTTTCTGATATTGTTTATTGAATTTTTTCAAATCATTAGGGTTGAAGCTACTCATAAGATAAACAAAGTGTGTGATTTCTAGAAAATTTGACAAGAAATGCATATTTTAACGCATTAACAAGGCTAAAAAATTTTCAACTTGAAATGGCTAATTTTCCTATACTGTTTGTTGGATTTTTTTCAAAATCTGTAGGGTTGAAGCTATTGATGAGATAAACAAACTGCGCAAGTTTCACAAAAATCTGATTACAAATACATCCCTGCCAAGTTTCATCAAGATTGGCCCAGTGCTTTAGGAGGACATGTTTTAAGAAATTGTAGATGACGAAGATGCACAACAGACATTGGGCAATCACAAAAGCTCACCTTGAGCACTTTGTGCTCAGGTGAGCTAAAATTAGCAAAGGATCATAACTTCTAATGATGGCACTGACATTTATGGTTCTTAAAAAGTACACTTCTCCTCAATTTCATCTATCAACCTGTTAAGTTCAACATTTATATCGCATGTAGTTTTCAAGTTCATGGTCTGCGAAAATTTAAAAAAGAGAAAAATCTGCAAAGGTCAAAGGTCAATAACTTTTACACTATGTAATCAAGAGTTACGGTTCTTATACATTGCACATCCCCTTGAGATCTATCTACCTGTGAAGTTTCGTGTTTACTCCTCTAATAGTTCTTTAGTTATGCTCCGGACAAGAAAGTGGCTACTATTACTGCCACCTTTTTAGCCGGGGATAGAAAATGTTAGTTACCAGCGTACCCTTTTTCCTACCAGCTGATTGTGTGTCAAAGGGTTATCCATTTTTGAGCAATTCCGAGTTTGGACATTCTTGGAAAGAGTAAAAATGTCAAAACAATGTAGAAAAATGCTGAACGTCAGGATATTCTACTTTTTTCATCATACTTTCTATTCTTTCAAGCCAAATCCCCGTACCTCAGTTTGTAGCGTACAACAATTGAAAACAGGAGGTCCCTGGTTATGTACATATCAGACAGTGTTAATCTCCCAACACTGCTTTTGTACAGTCTGATCTGATCATCCTAATTGTAACCTAGCCTTCTACCTGGTTCTGAAGAGATCCAACTCTTTATCAATACTTATATAAGGTTTCGAGAAATACTCACAAGTCTAGCATTAAAAGTTATTTTCCGAGCCTGTTTCCACTGCATGACAGCATAGAATGTTTCTGGGTCAGCATTCCGCAAGTGGTCTGAGTATAAGTCATTACTAATGAAGTAGGTGTCTGGACCTGACTTCAGGGCGGCCAGCATCACCAACAAGTCATCATTACTCCTACATGTATGAAATATACAATTCAAAGAGGTTCTGGAAACAAGAGGGTTAATGCATCTCTGTGATTTATCATGCCATCTAATGCTTATGGATCCATGAAAAATGTGTATAATAACTGTCTATATTGTGAGCCAGGAATTGTCCTTCGAAAAGCACAAAATTTCAACTCTGTGATAGGTTGACACGGGTTGATAATTTTTGCAGATGTGTTAACCCTTTTTTGAGCATGAAATAATTATCTGAGACTTGACTTTATGTCTATATGAAATGTTCACTACATTTTGTGCAAAAGGTGTCAATAAGAGAGTAAGTACGGCCCTGTGTCCCTCCACTGCCCTATAAATAAATGAGACCTGAACAGAGGCACTGACTCTTAACCAGATGACAAAATTGTTAATTTCTGCAACAGAGACAGGCTTATGTTCATTCATTATTATAAGAAGGGATATTTCTTCACAGTTTGACCATGGACATTGGATAACAGAATTCATCTTAACTGAAATAAAAAACAATCAAATAAAGTACAGTGTCGTGGGGTAACTTTTACTCCCAAGGCATTGCATCAATTGAACTTGGTAACTATGATTCTAGTACAGTGCTACAAGCCAAATATTATAGCTCAAAGCAGGTCACACAATAGATGATTAGAAAAGTTTTACTATGAGGACCTTGTGCCCCTGTGGGCTAGAACTTGTGGGTGAAGGAAATTTGCTAGCTACTAGCTTTTTTTTCCCTCAAAAAGTAATTTTAAAAGCCTATTTCCTCAAAGTTGTAGACAAAGTGGTGATTTGTAAAAAGGTTTATTAAGTAACTATTACATACCCCTTCATATTTAGAGTGTATTGAAAACAATCTTTTGGCTGATGTCTCCATGATCCCCGATGCCTCAATTTGGAAATAAATAAGATTTTTGGTTGAGGTCTCCTCAGTGCTGTTCCCACATACTGATAAACAAAAAGAAAACAAGAGGGCCACTGGCCCTAACTCACTCACTGGAGTGAAGTAATCTAGGATTGATAAAGTTGAACACGTTCTAGACTGAGTAGTTGTAATAACATATACACATTCATGACTAGTAGTGACCTACTGTACTTTTGATCCAACAAGACTAAGTTTAACACTTGTTTCAAATATTGTCAAGATAAACATTCAGATCACAAGTCTTAGGCTGAAAATATGGTCTCTAGAGTGCACAAAAGATTTTTCTTAAATTTGTCCAAGTAATCTTCGTTTTTCACCTGATGTGAGCCAATACTGAACTTGTCTCAGCTATCATCAAGACAACCATTCTGACCTTTAATGAGCAACTGAAAATATGGCCTTTTGAATGCACATTGCCTTTTTCTAACATTTCTCCCTACTTTTTGACTTGAAGTGACTTGATTTCAAAATATTGTCAAGAAAATACATGTACACTGATTTTTTTATTTGTCCAGGTGACCTACTTCTGGACCAAATGTGATTCAACTTTTAACTTGTGCTAGATATCATTTAAGACAAACATTCTGACAAAGTTTCATAGGTATCAGACTCAAAACGTGGCATCTACAGTGCATACAAGATTTTTCTTAGATTTGCCCCACTGGCCTACTTTTTGACCCAACATAACAATATTGTCACACTTCTTGCTCAGGTGAGCTAAAAATCTAACCTCTAGAGGCCCTGAACAAGTCATGTTATCAAAAGAAACATTCTGAATAAGTTTGCCGAGTAGTGGACTGAAATCTGGCCTTTAGAATGCGCACAAAGATTTTTTAATAGTTGTACCAGAAAAACTAGAAACTCCCCTTTGAGCCAAACACTTTACTACATAACCCCATGTTAAGAAGGCTTTTTTTTAAAGAAAAAAAAACCAACAAAAAAAAAAAAAAAATGTGAGAAAAGGAGAAAATGCTGATAACACCACTGCAGTATGTTTTCTAGTCCTTCAAAGATAAATCTCTCAAATTTGTGGTTTGCAATCAATTTGAACATATCCTAAGATTTTCCTGCAGGGTAAGAGCTAAGAGGGCAATGAAAGATTATTTACATACTTTGTGTATCTGTTCCATCAAATCATTTAAATGTGATGGCTTCCCATCTGTCAAATTCAATGTGTCAACAACAACATCAAAAGGTCCATATCTGTTCAAATACATCTCCAAATCAGAAAGCTCTCTTTCCATTTTCAATGAAAACCTACTTGACTTCAGTATTGCTTGAGCAACTCTTTCTCCTAGGCTTTTTATGTCTTCTGTTGTAAAGTGTACATGTTGAAGTTCTTCTCCACATGCTGGGCATCTACAGCTACAATGGCAATTCATTCTACTACTTTAACCCATTACCAAACGACAATATTTTAGGCTTTCCCAAATCAAAAGCATTTGCAGACAAAATGAAAGTGACTGAAAATTTGAAAGTAGTTTTGTGAACGGTAGAAAACATTGTGGGAAAAGGAGAAAATGCTGGTGACCAGCATTTTCTCCTTTTCCCACAATGTTATCTACCCTTCACAAAACAAATTTCATATTTTCAGTCACTTTTATTTTGTTGTCTGCAAATGCTTTCAATTTGGACAGGCCTAAAATATTGTCGTTTGGTATTGAGATAAATATGTGGCTAAAGATATTTTTGGTATTGAGATAAATATGTGGCTAAAGATATATTATGTTGTTTGGTATTGAGATAAATATGTAATTGTTGATCACTGCAACTGCACAGTGGATATGACATGATGGACAAAGCATGACCACAAAAGCTTATCTTGAGCATGTTATGCTCAGGGGATCTAAAAACAAGTCCCTGAGTAGACAGGGCTTGGTTGTATGACAAAAACTGTTTAACCCTTTCCCAAACAAGCCCTGGTTTTTACATGTCTGTAGTAAGTCTTTTGAAAACACTGTGGGAAAAGGAGAAATTGTTCGTAAAGAGCAATTTCACCTTTTCCCGAAGTGTTTTAGACCCTTTTTGAGAACTTTCTGCCATTTTCTCTAAATCTAAAATTGTCGTCAGCAAACTCTTTTAGTTTGGAATAGTTCAAAATTTGTTGTTTGAGAATGGGTTAAAAGAATAATCGCAAGTAATTGCCAGTGATTTTTTTTTCATCTGGGAAGGCATTAGAAAGAAGAGTTGAAGCAGCTTTGGAGGCTGTTTGGGTATAAAAGCCAGAAATGTGCCAAAAGTCGCAATTGCATTGGTGATATACCTAAAACACTTGAAAACAAATAGCAACAAAACAAATTTTTAACATTCATATGAAAATCCATTACCTTTTATTCGATAGCTGTACATACTCCATACAGACACTATCGCCCCAGTATCTGTAAATCATCAGAAGCTACAATCAGCACAGGCCCGTAGGAAGCAATTTTGGATTGGAGGGGCCATCATCAATTTAGAATCGGCTTGTCCTGATTTTACATATATTGCGTTTGGTTATGCAGTGAGAAATAACCCACCTACTAATACTAATGACCGAACAAGAAGGAAATTTGTTCAACAATGTGGTGAATAATGAGATTTTGAGAAAAAACAAAACACAAAATCACAGACAATGAAATGTGACGTCAGAAATTGTTTAGTGTCTGTCAGATTACAAAAGTAAAAGAAAAATTTCCATGGCTTGCTGCCGTTTGTTTAGAACTATTTTAAATCGTTCGGAATTTCCGATTATTTCATTCTCTTTATGCTTGATGATTGTCTAGCAGTATTCAGCAAAATACTGACACAGTCATTTTAGTGGTGATCAAATTATTGTGGGGGGGCCCCCCCCCCCCCCCCCCCCCCCCCCCCCCCCCCCCCGGCCCCCGCTGTTCCTATGGCCCTACAGCACTTAGCAGTACTAGTCAAATGTGACATACATGACAAAATTTCTTCTCAGAAAGGGTGAAAAAAATTGTGGGCAAAGGAGAAAATGCTGCTGCTGTTTACCAGCACATGTATTATCTCATTTTTCAACGATGTGTTCTAAAGCATTCTTCTTCAAGGTCCTTAACCCATTACCACACAATCCCTACTTTTGATGACCCTGAGAAAGAAGCCTTAAGAAAACATTGTGGGAAAAGGAGAAAATGCTGGCAACCAGCATTTTCTCCTGTTCCCACAATTTTGTTTACCCTTCAAAAACAAATTTTAAATTTTCTGTCATATTTATTTTGTCATCTACAAATGCTTTCAATTTGGACATACCTAAAAGTTTGTCGTTTGGTAATGAGTTAACACTGAACTTAATGTGTTTAAGGGTAAATGACCCTTGAGAAAAAATCTTTCATACAGATTATGGGAAACGAGGAAATCGTGGTAACCAGTTTTATCCTTGTTGAAGTGTTTTCTGCCCTTTCAGAGCACCTTATTTGCAGTCTGTGAATGCTCTAACCCTTTACCACACTATTCCGACTCTTAACAGCCCTTTTGAAAGAATAAGCCTTTTGAAAACATTGTAGAAAAATTTGAAAACATTGTAGGAAAAGAAAAAATGCTGGTAACCAGCATTTTCTCCTTTTCCCACAATGTTTTCTACCTTTCCCAAAACAAATTCAATTTTCAAGCCATATTTATTTTGTCGTCTGCTAAAGCTTTCACTTTGGACAGGTCTACGATTTTGTCGTTTGGTAAAGAGTTAAGATAAATATAAAATTTTGTTGTCTGCTAAAGAGTTACTGGAATCAAGAAGGAGTATTCAGTTAAATTTCCTTTTAAAAAACTTGACACAGACAATTATGTTAAAGTGCATTTTGACAATAATGGGAGATAAACAGCAATAAACCATAAAGTCCATAATGCATAGAGAATTAAGACCTCCAATTTCTGAAGATTTCTTTTTATATAGCTTTTTGGTAGTATATTTCAATGTTGCTAATGCAACCTTAGTTTTCAAGAGAATCAAATTGTTTGAAAGAATTCTGAATCTGAGCTAAAGACTACGAGTATGACAGTTTGAAAGTTAAGCCCCAAGTGGCAGGGGTTGGGGGGAGGGAGAGACAGACAGGAAGAAAGAGAAACAGGAAGAGAGAGAAACAGGAAGAGAGAGAGAGGAGAGAGTGAGAGTGTGTGTCTCTAAGAGAGAGAGAGGAAAGAGCGAGACAGAGTCAGAGTTAGTCTGTTTGTATTGGAGTTTAACCCTTTACCAAACAATTCCTAATTTATATGGCCCTGAGGAACAAGTCTTTTGAAAGCATTGTGAGAAAAGGAGAAAATGCTGGTAAACAGTATTTTCTCCATTTCCCACAATGTTTTCTACTCTTCTAAATTCAAGTATCAATTTTTGAGTCATGTTTATTTAGTTGTCTGCAAACACTTTCAATTTGGAAGAGTCTAAAATTTTGTTGTTTGGTAAAGAATTGATAGCTTAATTAGATCATTCCACAGCAATCAGTCACTTAGGCAAGTATTTCCTGGCTTATCTTTCTAGAACACAAATTTCTCTCAAAGCCAGTGACAACTTTTCTTGCATGCATCAGAGGTCAGGGGAAAAAAATGTAGGAAATATAGTTTCCCTGAACAAGAACACCAGGAGTCGTATACGCTAACAGCTGTGCTACCCTGCTATGCAGAAAGAGAGAGAGTGTGGGTAGCAGACAGACAGAGGTTACCACAATCTACTTGCTTGCCAAATTCTTTCACCGCCATCTTGAGTTGAGGTAGACTTGGACCAATGAAGAAGTGCTTTAAAACTTCCAGGAATACATCCGGAGGTAAGACTCCACTCTTTATATGTGCTAAACAATCTTCATAGAAAGCTTGGTTGATTCTTAAAAAGTATATGTTATACTTCTGGGTGAGAGAAGAAAACTCATCTGTATCCTGATGTAAGACTGTACACAGCAAGGCTTTCCACGGTAAATTAGATGCAACACTTTGTTCAAGGAAAGTCAGATCACGATACTGTTTAGAAACGTTCTTTTGCATTTGTTCTATCGCCAACTTATAGTCCTTGGTATACAAAAGAGCTGTAATGACTCTATTTGTTACAAATCTTGTTTGGTGCTCGAATGGTACTTCTAGTAGAAACTCATTAATCCAAGATAGCCCAATATCAGGATACAAACGAACTACACCATCAATTGCTCGAAGGAGAGAAAACGGAGAAATATCACCTTTTCTTCGGATGAAGTCAATATAATCTAAAACCAACTGAGGTTTTCTATATCTAACCATGAGATTGATAATTTGAAAATCTGTGTTTGATTTCTTTGTCTCATACTTGTTAAGCACCTCTTCTAATTTTATAAATTCCTTCTCTCTATCAAAATTAGTTTCATCCAATTTGTCAAGAAATTCAGAGAAAACTTGGTTTGAGTATTCATCCCATTTATGAACAACAGATTCTCTTATTTGGCGTGAGTAGAGTCTCACAGTGAGTAGTATTTCCCATGAATTTGAATAAAGCTCTTTATATCTTACTGTTGTACATCTGACAGGCCATCGATGTGATAAATTTTGTAACAAAAACATGCATCCCCTGGCTTTTGTAAATATCACTCTGCATAAGTGTACCATTTTGGCTGATTTTTAACAAGTTCTCAACACTACTGGCTAATCTTGTACTGAAAGAAAGATAGAAACAAGATACATGAATCAAGTCTGCCAATAATCCTTCATCAGATTACGAAAATTTTGGACTTGTCCAATTGGGATGCGGTCAAAACGTACCCAAACCAAAACGTATCCAAAAAATAAGTCAAAACATACCCAAAAGTTAAGTCAAAACGTACCCAAAATTTAAGTCAAAACGTACCCAAAGTAAAATTTTCATTGAAGTAATTTCAGTGTAAGTTATAAGTTAAAAACTTCATGTATCTTACCTTTTAAAGATGTTTTAACTCCAAACTCACTTTATATCCTTTTAATTCTTTAAAAATGATGCAATATTTCAATCCTACGTTGCATTCATTTATGGGTGATGTGTTTATGTCAGGACTAATCAGGTGTAACAAACTAGTTGTCATTAACATTTTTCATAAAAGATGATTTACAAACATTTGTAGAGAATGCTACTTAGTATTAATTATATCCCCCAGTACCTATTCAAAGTTAACAAAAAATAAGTTAGATCTAGCCAATTTAAGTTTAAAATGAAAATGTTCAATGATATGAAGTTGAACATGGTTTATTTCAACCACAAAAAGCACAGGTCACTTTTAATTACACAATCTGTAGTATTTACAATTCTTCTGAAAAATAGCTTTTTACAACCTTGTAACAACTCCCTCCCCTTTCCCACAATGTTTTTCACCTGTTGAAGCCTTATATTATAATGGTTGTTTGCAAATGTTTTCAATCTGGAAGAGTCCAAGATTTTATTGATTGGTAAAGAGTTAAGTTTACAATATTTTCAGTGCAGAATATATCTTATAATATCCGCCATCTAAAAAATGTTAATCTTTTAATCAACCGAAAAAATGTGTAAATATTTATACTTGTAATGATAAGAAGGTGTAACCGAATCACCGTTCATATACAACAAGATCTGTTACCTATCCATGTTTAGGGAATTTCTTGATAAAAATGTTACAAAGAAGAACTTCCAAAGCGAAGAAAAGGAAAATATGAGAAAAATTTCGATCAGAGCATTTAATGAATTTAAAAAAAAAAATCAACCCTTCAGTTTTTCATCTGAAGCAAACTGCCTCTCAAATCATCAATATTTGCAAAGCATTCAAATATATATTCAGGCATTATACAGAAGCTTAAATACCATTGTGAATAATTAATTCATTCACCACATAATTGTAGTTTATTACACTCTTTTTGGGTATGAAAATTGCACCTTTTGTTATCCAAACAATGTAATTAATGTATCTCATTTTCATAAAAGTGCTAATTCTTATGAAAGATTTTTTTTCTGTTTTTTTTTTTAAATGGATAAAATACATATACAGTATATAATAAAGGTGGCCCTTCAGACTGGGTCCAAAATTGTTCAAAAATGCAAAAAAATCATCCTTATACTCCCACAGCCGTTTAACCCATTACCACTCACTCCCTACTTTTGACGCCCCTAGAAAAGAAGCCTTTTGAAAATATTGTTGGAGAAGGAGAAAATGCTGGTAACCAGCATTTTCTCCTTTTCCCACAATGTTTTCTGCCTAATTGATAAACAATTGCACCATTTGAGCCACACTGAAATTGTTGTCTGTACGTGCTTTCAATTTGGACAAGGCTGAAATTTTGTCCTCTGGTAAAGGGTTAGTTTGCATTCATAAAACCCCAGTGGTCGAAAAACAATTTTCTCATTTACATACAGGAATACACAAAAATTCAAACATAGCGTCCTAAGAAAGCATTATGGAAAATAATTATTATATGTTTGTTAAGTAATGGAATTTAAGCGTTATTTGTCACGTGCCAGTCACTTGACATTCCCACAATGCTTTTTTGATTTCTGGTGCGAAATCTAAAAATAGCTTAAGAGGCTACGTAGCCTTTTAACCCATTACCAAATGTCAATATTTTAGACTTCTCTAAATTGAAAGCATTTGCAGACGACGAAATAAAAGTGACTGAAAATTTGAAATTTGTTTTGTGAAGGGTAGAAAACATTGTGGGAAAAGGAGAAAATACTGGTTACTTGCATTTTCTCCTTTTCCCACAATGTTTTCAAAAGGCTTCTTTCTCGGGGGCATCAAAAGTAGGGACTGTGTGGTACTGGGTAAGGGGAAAAATTTTTTTCTTTTTTTTTGGGGGGGGGGGGGTAATTTTAGGAGTCTTAATTATTAATGATTTGTATTATTTTTTCATATAAATTTCAGTGATATATATATATTTTAATTTGGCAAGATGTAAAACTTCTAAATACCCACTTTTAATAATGATGGATAATGTTATCGTGGTATCTGATGCTTTTTCCCTAATGTTTAATTTGCCTAAAAAGAGAAATACACACACTAATTTCATCATGAAGCGTATTATAGACTTACCTACATGTTCTGTCATATGCTTCATTATTTGTTTTAATCATGCAAGGCAAATTTGAAATAAAGCAGAATTAAAAATTATCATCAAGATGGTGAAAACAACATTTCTAGTAATTTGTGGAAAGATAGAAGATAATAACTTTATGAAAATAACAGGTACATTTTGACCTCACATTGGGTACCTTCTGACTCCACTTGGGTATAAGTATACGTTTTGACTTGGGTACGTTTTGGTTTAGGTACGTTTAGACCGTAACCCGTCCAATTTGGAAGCTTTTGCAGGTGACCATTTAAATGTAGTTTGAAAGGAATATTGGGAAATAGAGAAAATGTTAGTAAATAGCATTTTCTCCTATTCCCAGAATATTTTCAATGGCCTTGTTCTCAAGATTGTTTAACATCATAACTGTGTAGGAAGGGTCCTTCAGTAGGTAGTCTCAATAATGAGACACTATGGGGGTGCGTGGAAATACCGGAATGGACCGGAACGTACCGGAATGGACACCGGAATGGATCGGAATCGACACCGGAATGGACCAGAACAGATCGGAATGGACTTGAAGATACGATGAAAAGTCTTGCATTGCATCCTTTATATGATATTCGAATAGAAAAAGCCTATATTTATGTAATCTCTTCAGCTTACCTGAATATGTTCAGGTGTTTCCCTATTCCAATACCAAATGACTGAATTATTGCCTAAAGCATTTACGTCGTATCCTCAAGTCCATTCCGGTCCATTCCTGTCTGTTTTGGTCCATTCCGGTCCGTTTCGATCCATTCCGGTGTTCATTCCGGTCCATTCCGGTATTTCCATGCACCGAAGGACTGGTCCATGGCTTTGCCTTATGGCAAAACTATTTGACCTAGATCAGCCTGTGCGGCTTTGAGCAAAACATACATCTTGCAACACATTAAGCCCGCTTTTTACAGAGCATGACTCAAATGTTGGGATGCGAATTCATTCTATATTTGGGTGGAGTTGGGTATTTTCAGCGAATTCTTTCAGTCCCACCCAGTCGATGAGTTCCAAGATTTCCGAAAAATCCCCATTCGCAATATCTGAATAAAAAAAAGGTCAGATTCTGTTTACTTCCGGGAGATCAATATAATGCAGAAATCCGAAAATTTATGTGCATTGATTCTGTATACTAATTTTAGGAATGGCTGCCAATATGACCGAAAAAAAAAGCTACTTCTATATACACTGCGGATATAATGCTCGCTTTTTCTTATCATTAGATATATATAGGTGGAGGTGAAATTTGGGTAAAGAGATTGCCAGTAACCTTTTTGTTGACCGTTTTGTAGGTAGCCGAATTTCATTAATTACCTGCAGCAGATTGCCTTGATTTGTCTTCCAGCAGATCACTCTTAGTTCTTCACAATTACTATGACCCTGAGGGAGAGAGCTTTCCTGAAAACCTGAGAAAATGCTGGTAACCTGCATTTCTTTCTCTGGGCAATTCTCTTTCTTTACCTTCAGTCTGAAGGTGTCTGCTCCGATGCTATTTTTGAATGCGAAGACCAGTAACAAAAATAGCATCGGAGCAGAGACCTTCAGACTGAAGGTATTCTTTCCCCAAAATTTAGATTGCAAATGTTAGCTACAGGTCTGTGAAAAAAAACAAACAACATTACCTAGGCCATCCTAAAATTCTCGTGACCAATCAATAGAATTTACACTTGTCCAAATTTGAAAGTATCTTTAGATGAAAAAGGCGACTCAAACACTGAAAATTGACTTCAGAAGAGTAGAAAACACTGGGAAAAGGAGAAAATAATGGTTACCAATATATTCTCCTTTTACCACATTGTTTTCAGAAGGCTTCTTCCTCTGGGCCATAAAAAAATAGGGTTTGGTAAAGGGCTGAACTTTGGATTTGGACAGATCTAAAAATGTGTCTTGTATAGAGTAGACCCTTTACCAGTCACCAGGTTTAAGAACTTCAATGAGAAAAGTTTTTGAAAACATTTTTTGAAGAGGAGAAAATGCTGACATCATTTCTCATATGCCCAGGCATTTTCTCCTACTACTATGTTTTCAAACACCTTACCCGGGTTTGTTAAAACTCTGCAAATTGTTTCAGGAGGTAACTGGGTCATTATGAAAGGTTTGAAAGATTCTGTAGAAATTCCAATTAACCCATTACCACACAATCCCTAGAAAAAAGCCTTTAGAAAAACATTGTGGGAAAAGGAAAAAATGCTGGTAACCAGCATTTTCTCCTTTTCCCACAATGTTTTCTACCCTTCACAAAACAAATTTCAAATTTTCAGTCACTTTTATTTTGTCATCTGCAAATGCTTTCGATTTGAACCAGTCTAAAATATTGTCGTTTGGTAATGACTTAAGTCACTGGTTATGAGATATGAAAAACTAATTACTACGTCTTTACCAAAGAATGTATTTGTTTTCTTGGCCCTGCTTAGGAAAGTGTTTGAAAACAACATAGTTGAAAAGAAAAAAAATGCTGAATACCAGCATTTTCTCTTTTCCTTTAATTTTTTTTCCATTCAGAAAGACCAAACCCACTATCTAGATCATATGCAAGTTAATTGTCACTTTTAAAAAAAATGAGTTGTAGTACAAGTATTTTTTGCTGACAAGTAGAGTCGATGAAAGATAAACTTTAAACTAATCCAAGTTGAGGGTATTTGCAGACATTTAATCTCATGTTACTCAAATGATGGGATTTGTCTTTGACAGAGTAGAAAACATTGTGGGGGGAAAAAAAAAGAGAAAATCCTGTTTATTTGCTTTTCCTTTTTTTTCCACAAGTTTTTTTTAAAAAGCTTTCTTTCTCAGAACTGTTAAAACTTGGATTTGTTTGGTAATAGAAGTTCTTTATTTACAGAAGTCTATAATTGAAGAGATGACCCACTACATGAAAGCAGAGAAAAAACAGTTCTTAAAGAGCACACAAGAGTATATAATAAAACCACTCCTAAGACAGAGAGAAACAGGCGAACTGTGTGATGTGGAATTACATTTAAATGGACGCAAGTTTTTTGCTCATCGAGCAATATTAGCTCTGTGGAGTCCTTATTTCTTTTCAATGTTTACTTGTGACATGAGAGAAAAATTTACACATGTTATAGATTTGTCAGAGTCACTTGTTATTGAAAATGATGATGTGTTTGAAGGTATTCTTAACTACATGTACACTGGAGTACTTTCCTTGTCTTCGTCAAGTGTGGAAGATGTTGTTAGAATTTCTGACTTTTTTTTGATGGATGATGTCAAAGAGTATTGTTGTCAGTTCTACCTAGAGTTAGGTAACCTGGATTTAACAAACTGTTTACGATTAAAATACCTATCGGAAAACCATAATCTTTTATCTGTGGCCAGTGCATGTCAGCTGATGATTGAATCACGTTTTCATGATCACTTGGTGTTTCATGATGAAATTTTGGAGTTACCAGGCAATTACTTGTTTCGACTGCTGGAGAATCCAAGAGTGGTGCAACACACAAGTTACACAGAACTGAAGAAACTTATTCATCGATGGATTGATATTGATAAAGACAGCAGAAGTCCATACAAGGATGATCTTTATGATTGCATTAAACTCTGGGTTTGTGAACAATTCAGTGACACAGTATGTGGAAACAGTGAGGCTACTTCAAAATGCACAACAAGTGTCATAATGCAACCAACATCACAAATGGTAAGAGTTCACAATGACCACATGTCTGCAAGTATATCTTTGTTGGAACACAATGATGGATGCCAGAAGAAACTGTTTCATTCAAGATTTTCATCTAAATCTCCAGTATTGTTTGCAGTGGTATGTAACCCAGGCATGAAATTCATTAAAATTTTGGTATACAATATACTTAATCAAACATGGTTGCATTTCCCTCTGACAAGTGATAGAATATTACAAATAGTGCCATCTCGACAGACAATAGGTAACATGATCTCTCACAAGAATTACCTTTATATGTATTTGTGTTCATCATTTCCTTATCCAACAGATATGATGAAAATAAATGTGATAGTTGTAGATCTTGTAAAGGTTCATGTCTCATTGTATAGTTTTCGAACGATGGACTTTTATAACCCCTGTTACAGAACCACACTCACAAATATTCGCAGTGTGCCACCTGCTATGGTGTACTGTAACCAGAATCTCTTCATAGTTGGGAATAAGGAGGGCACAGGGCATTTGTTTCTGTGTAATCTTCATACACAGCAGTACACATGCTATCAGATTCCTGGTACACGATTTATAAGTCTGGCTCGTGCAGTTGTGAAAGATGACAGATTCATTTTCTTGTGGTTTCGCTTTAGAACTGGACCATCAGAGGAATTCTGTATCAAAAAATCTGTTGGCTTTGCAATGTTTGATGTGAAATCCAAGATATTCAATACATGGGATATTGTTCCTCCAGAAATATCCTATGATGATTTTTCAAGCCCCTACACCCTTTGCTGCAGGGATGATACAATTCTCATCTACTACCCCGGCAAACCAACGTTAGTTCTTGATGAAGTTAGGTATAAGTGGATCACATCCATGAGAAGAATGTCGGCTCCATGTCATATGCGGAAAGTGGACTCTGAATCTTTGGAAACTGATCTCTCAAGATATCAACTTCAGGCAGCTACTGATCACAGCATTTTCATATTAAGTAATGATGCACCGTACACAACATCTATGTATGAACTCAATGAATGTTTTCCTCAAGCTGCAAGCCACACGCCTCCACCTATAGACAATCTGTCCATGGTTACCAGTGGTTACATGCAGACTGCAGCATTGCATGAGTTCCAATTGTTCGACAGATATGATGATGTTTATACCAATGCTCTACATGTAGTGATGCGGGTTTCAGACCCAGATACAGAGGACAGCGGAGGAACTTCAAACTCCGAGGAGAGAGATTCAGACAACGATTATGAGTATGACGAGGACATATATGATTATGACTATGATCTTGAGGCAGAGTTCTCTTTTTAACCCTTTACTGAACAATCCCAACTATTAAGACCCTAAAAAAGAAGAGGCTTTTGAAGACATTGTAGGAAAAGGAGAAAATATACGTAACCAGCATTATTTCCATTTCCCATATTGTTTTCTTCCTGTCTAAAAACAAATTTCAATTTTTGAGTCACATTTATTTTGTCATCTAAAACTGCTTCAAATTTAGACAAGTCATTTTTTTTCTCATTTGATAAAGAGTTAACTTGTAGTATGTATGTTTGTTTACAATACGGGTCCCTTCTTTTACAACACAGATCCACTTGAAGAATTTTATCTCTTTTATAGCAGCAGATGATAATTTAAGGCGACTCGAAAATTGGAAATTTGTTTATGAGGGGTAGAAAACGGGGGGAAAAGTAGAAACTCTGGTTACATTTTCTTTTGGCACATTTGACACAGTTGCAACTTTGAATATTTTTAAATCTACCTAAAGGAAAGCAAGTGCAATTATACAGGGGAGATTAATATATTTCAATGAGATAGCTCCTTTTTAAGCTTTGGACTCCGAGTCTATAGCAAGGAAACTCAAATCAGTTTATGTAGAGACCGATTAACTGGTAGGGCATCAGATAAAAGAAACGCCTACAAACCATAAGTATCGGTAAGACCCAAATACTCTTCAGGTTGTTTTTGTTAGTTGTACCTCAGCAAATTAGACTGTGTAGACGAAAGCCAAGACTGCATGTTCTGTGCAGTCTGATCTTGACTTACTCTGGCCTCAATGGTATCTTAACTTGTGTTTAAGGCACTTTTGGGGTTAAAATGGTTTAGGAGTTGTTGATATTGGTTTACTTACAATCTAGTCAATTTGTTATCTAGATCTATTTATTATTTTAATAATATTATTATTTTTTTTTTTGTTTAACCCTTCACCAAACAGTCCTTGTATTAATGGCCAAAGGAGTGAGAAAATATTTGAGTTGTACTCACACTGTTTTCTACTATATCAGAGAAGTTAAAACATATTTGTACCAATTTCAAATCAGTTGTATGCAAATATTTTGAATGAGTCTAAAATTTTTGTTATAGGGGGAAAGGGTAAAGTTTTACATTCTGATGTGTGATATGAGGCAATAAATGGCATTTTACATGTATCAGATAACTAACTTACTGTTTATTTTATAGTTCATCTAGACTGCTAAATGGACATAATTATTCATTCAGCTGGCACAGCTATGTACTTTACAACTTTTCTCTGTAACACAAAATCCTTAGTTCAAATGACCCTGAGGAGGAAGCCTTTTAACTCTTTACCAAATGACACAATTTGACACTTGTCCTAATCAAAATCACTAGCAGACAATAAAGTAAAAGGAACTTAAAAACTGAAATTTATTTTCAGCAGGGTAGAAAAAGAGAAAATGCTTGTTATTACCAGAATTTTCCCCTTTCAAAAGGCTTCCATCTTAGGGTCGTAAAAACTAGGGTTTATTTGGTAAATGGTTAAAACATTGTAGATAAGGGATAAAATGCTGCATACCAGCATTTTACTTCTTTTCACATAATGTTTTCTACCCTATTAAAGTCAAATTTAGCAGAGCCACAAATTAATTATCTTATTCAAATGCTTTAAATTTTGAGAAAACTACATTTTTGTTATGTCTGAGAGAGTGAATGTTAAAGTCAAAGAAATCTGCAAACAAGCTTGCTTTATCCCTCTTCCACTCGACAACATCGACATTGAAAGGGTTTTGACAACCATTGATGGAAAAGGAGAAATGCTGGTTACCAGTATTTTCTTCTTGGCTCAAAAGTTATTAAAAATCCTTTTCTCAGGGTGATCAATTCATGAGATTGTATTAGTAAAGTACCTTTCCCTTCTCTTGTATGTTACAGATTTGTTTGGTTTTGCAGGTGGTTTTCAAGATCATTTTAGTCACCTTACAGCAACCATTGCACCAACTCATTCTCTCCTGCAGTACCTTTAACTCTTTACCAAACCACAAAATTTTAGACAAAATTCAAAAACTGAAATTTGTTTCCAGCAGGATAGGAAACATTGTGGGAAATGGAGAAATGCTGGTTACCAGCATCTTCGCCTTTTTTTCCTCAATGTTTTCAGTGTTATCTCACGGTCGTAAAAACCAGAGATTACTTGGTACAGGTTTAACTTGTACATCTGTAAACCTATGACCTTGTAAAATATACAAGATGTAATGGACAGTTGTATGCTGTGCCAGATGAAATGGACAGTTATATGCATAATTTAACAAAGAAAGATGATAGCCATTTACTTAAATAGTATATTTATTGGGAGTATTTGGCTAAATAATATTGGACATAAATAGTCCCTGTACAAAAACACAACATATCACAATAACCATGGTTACAAAACATCACCTTGGCAACTCGTTATTGCTGTAAAACCTACAATTGTTTTCTATGAAACAAATTACTGTAAATACAAGCTAAACCCAACAATGTATCTCGTATACAATTCCTACAACCTCTCTTCATATTTTAACTCTTTACCACACAATCCCGACAACCCTGAGAAAGAAAGCTTTTGAAACATTGGTTACCAGCATTTTCTCCTTTTCCCTCAATGTTTTCTACCCTTCCGAAATCAGATTTTATTTTTTGAGTCACATCTATTTTGTCGTCTGCTAATGGTTTCAATTTGGACTAGCCCAAAAATTTGTCGTTTGGTAAAGAGTTAAATGTTTACCAAACAATACAAAGTATAATTGATTCTGATGAAAAAAAAAAGGCTTTAGAAAACAGTGTGGGACAAGAAGAAAATGCTGGTAACCACCATACATACTTACACTGAGAAATGTCTCTTTTTTCCCAGATAGTTTTAATATGTATATTCATGGATAAGTCTTTGTTCAATGCAATACATGCTTGATACAAACACTTTACTTTTTTCTCTACAATGTTTTTCACGATTGTGTACATTTACAATTGACCTTGCAAGTCTGAGCCAAGTACCGGTAATAACAAATTTTTAGACATGTCCAAAATGAAGACTTGCTGATGACTTATCAAATATAACTATATAACTAATATAAGAGTAGAAAACATTGTATGAAAACAGCCTTCTTCCTTAGAACTAACTCTTTACCAAAAAACAAAATATTGGACTAGTTCAAATGGAAAGCATTTGCAAACAACAAAATAAATGTGAATCAAAAATTGAATTTTGATTTTGGAAGGGTAGAAAACAGTGTGGGAAAAGGAGAAAATGCTGGTTACCAGCATTTTCTCGTTTTCCCTCAATGTTTTCTAAAGGCGTCTTTCCCAGAGTTGTTAAAAGTCAGGATTATGTGGTAATGGGCTAACTCATAACCAAACGACAATATTTTTGGCCTGTCCATATTGAAAGCATTTGCAGACAACAAAATAAAAGCGACTGAAAATTTGAAATTTGTTTTGTGAAGGGTAGAAAACATACTGGGTAAAGGAGAAAATGCTGGTAACCAGCATTTTCTCCTTTTCCCAGAATGTTTTCTATAGAGTCCTTTCCCAGGGTCGTCAAAAATAGGGATTGTGTGGTAATGGGTTAAACTAGGGACCTGAGCTCCACACAGAGGGAGTAATTTTGATATCAAAATTGAAAATATCAATTATCAAAACGATTCTAATGGTTACCCACAACATAGGGTTTGGACATGAAAAAATAGAATAATTTAGAATACCATCACTCACTCTTATCTGGAGCTGTATAGAGACTGTTTGGTAAAAGGTTAATTCATGCATATTATCCTTCTACCAAACAACCCTGAGCTTTAACAACCCTGATGAAGAAAGCTGTTGAAAACATAGAGGAAAGGGGATAAAATTAGGGCTGTAACGATACAGGAGATCACGAATACGAATACACATCACGATACAGAGGCACGAATACGAATATTTATTCATGAATATAATTTTTTTCCAGGCACAAAATTAATAATTTTTTCAATACTTTGGATTTAAAAAACAGTCATATCAATATTAATAAAGTAATGCAAAAAAGCCTACCTGGCTTAAATATTGATTTAACCCTTTCCCAAATGACAGATTTTAGACTCTTCCAAACTGCAAGATTTTGCAGAAGACAATTTCAAATTTGATATAAATGGCAGAAAGTTCTTCAAATGGGTAGAAAACACTGTGTGAAAAGGACAATTTGCTTGTAACCAGCATTTTTTTCTTTACCCACAATATTTTATGCTCTATCAAAGACATAAATCATCAATTTAGCAACATTCATTTTGTCTTCTGCAAATGCTTTCAATTTGGACAAGTCTAAAATTTTGTCATTGGGTAATGGGTTAATCAACTTTACTGCTTGATACTATGATTTTTTTTAAAATTTGTAGGAAACATCTCACACATACTTTATGCACACTCTTAATCATTTAAATCTATAAACTCAACATTGATACACCAATCATGTCATCTTCATACAAACTGGCCTCCAAATTAGTCTCAGAAAAAAATATAAATAAATATCAAAGAAATATTTTTATAAATGCATATATTTGAAAAATTATACTAAAACAGGGCCAAATTGCCCATTTCTGGGCTTGACCGGTTATATTTTTTCATTTCAGGATGGTGCCGATTTGACTTCTTGTCACGTACGTTTGACAGACCGAGGCCGTTTTGACTAGGGGCCGACTTCATATTTGGTCAGTTTGACCTATTAAAATTGATTGATATTTATCTTGAAATACTTTATTTCATGACTGCATTGTCTGTAAACTGTCGAGATTTCTTTTTTTATGACCTTGTCCCCCTCCTTTGCTCGTGGAAACCCGAAATATTTCCACACGGGGAACTTAAATTTTGCCGGTGGACTAACAATCTCGTCTGACATTTTGCGGGAAATACGAGCGACTCCTTTACAGCATGTCGCTATATTAAATGTTAAACCTGTACACAATGACGATAAATAGATAAAACTTTTATTTCTTAAAATTCTTATTAATATTTAGAATAAAAAAACCTATTGTCAATTGTCAATTCCATTTCGTGTAGTTTACGACATATTGTGCCATAAAGCGTCATCCAAACTTCTCAGAGTTGTTTCTCTTTCAATCATTGTTTACATCCACGTAAAATTGCCGAGATTTGTTCTTCGGGCAAAATTTTGTTGAATTTGACCGAGCTGTAAGCATTCCGGATCATTTATGTTTGTTGTATTCGCCAATATTCGGTTCTCGGACAGACGAATACGATATGTATTCGCCGGGGAAAAAATATTCGGTGCACCGAATATTCGAGTGTATCGTTACAGCTCTAGATAAAATGCTGTTAAACATCATTTTCTACTTTTCACACAATGTTTTCCACTACATGTATTTGGAAGACCAAGATTATGCTGTTAGTAAAATCTGTCATCTGCATATGCTATAAGTTTGTTTCGAACTGGTGAAGAGGCAAACATACAGAATAAGATGGCTTACAAAATCATCACAAGCAAATATGTCTCGGGAGTTAAACGCTGTCGTAGATGGCAAAATTTTAAAATACTCAAAATTAAAAGCACTTGCAGACAACGGATTTTAAAGGCTACACAAAGAATAGAACTTGTCATTGATTGGGTAGAAAACATTGTTGAAAAAGGAATAGAAAATATACCAGCATAGGCTCATTTTCCAACAATTCCCACATTTTCAATAGGGTCATGAAAATACAAGATGTTAAAGGGTAAGTTACTAGACCTACAATATTTGGAATATTTTCCACAGACAAATTAGAAGTTTGCCTCAGTGTTTTGTTGTCCTTATTCATAACCTGTTAATGTACAGTCGGATTTAATAATCATAAAAAAAGTTGTTACAAGTAGCCCAGAGAAATAGATTTCATGGAAGAGGATAAAAATATTTCAATCATTTGCTCACCTATCTGTGAAAAGAAGTAACTACTCTAAAATGTTCAAGAAAACTGTTACTTTTCAGACAATACTATACAAAATATAAAAGCTTTGTACTACAGGCATGTTATTGGGTGTATCAGTTAGGGGCTAAAAGGAAAGAAAAAAAAACAGACAAGGTACAGATGCATTCAGGTACAGGAGCTCTGAAAAGGGTTCAAGGGGCACAATACACATCTGAAGAATATGTCAACTCTGATGCCCCCCCCCACCCCTCCCCTGCATTTCTCATGATCATGGGAGTCTGAAAGCAAAAAAGCCATGGTTTCCAACAGAATGAACTGGATAATTTAATGACATGTCACCTTTGAACCCTTGCTGTGACCTTAATCTATGAGCCACAGATCTGAATCTCTACTCTGGATGTCATCTGCTGAATTTGAAGACATTTGAAATACTTTCAAAATAAGATGAGGGGTCACAGTGTGGAAATGAAATTAGTAACAAAGGGACTGAAGACTAGGGACATTATTAGTATATGGCCCTTCGAGTGGTCCTTTAATCCTTTAACATATAATCTCATCTATAATTGATCTTTAGGCAAGTTATTTTGAAAATGTCAGAAATTGAGAAGATACTGCAAATTCACATTTTCTTTTCCAACTATGTTTTCTAACCTTTCAAGGACAACTTCCAGATAAGACCTATTTCTTTTGTCATATGCAACTGCTTAAGGTTTGGACAAGTCTAAAGTTCTGTTGCGTGGTGCAGAATTAGGTAGTACTCAAATGTTTATAACCTGTATTAACTCTTTACCACACAATCCCGACTTTTAACGACCCTGAGAGAGAATCCTTTTGAAAACACTGTGAGAAAAGGAGAAAATGCTGATAACCAGCATTTTCTCCTTTTCCCACAGTGTTTTCTACCCTTCCCAAACCAGATTTTAATTTTTCAATTACTTTTATATGCACATGCAAATGCTTTCAATTTGGACCAGTCTAAAATTTTCTCGTGTGGTAAAGAGTTAATGGTTAACTATAAAAGGATTCAGATATAAAAGGATTATAAAATCCTACAGCTCCTTTATACTTTACCTTGCCATAGGCAAATTTTGAAAACATGGCAGAGAGAAATATTGCTTTTAAACAGCAATTTCCCTGTTGAAACAATTTTTTCAAATGCCATACAATCTCTATTTGGAGCTGAAGTGCCATTTTTAACTGTACAACACTTTTTGCAAACCAGAGGCATAAACAAAATAATAGTCTGAGAGGAACAAATTTTCAGTTTTGACCTGACTGGAATCTATCACAAAGACCTATATCAATCAAATTTTTAAATACTTTTGGCCAAAGCAAGACTATTATGATCTGGATTACAGGCCAAGTGCAACAAAGCCATCACTGACCTACATTCCAAGAACCTTGTACAAATAGTTATTCCTATAAACTGTAGGTACTTTTGGTAACACTTATCAGAAAGTCATGTTTTAAACTTAAATAACCTTTTGGAAGAAAACTTTGCAAAAATTGCAGGAAAAGGACGAAATACTGGTAATCAGCATTTCCTCCTTTTTCAAGAATATTTAAAGTTTTACAAAGACAAATCATACCATTTGTGCCATTTTAATTTGTAACTTGTATTTGCTGTCATACTGGATGGATAAAAAATTTGGTCATTTGATAAAGTGTTAATAATTTCTACTCTCTTTAAGACTACTAGGTTTGATTTCCAAGCAATCATTGTTTTGATAAAATACCAAACTGTTCTTTGCAACAAAAAGTACAATATAATATATATTTTTTTAATGCTGTTATTGACAAATTTTGTTGTCTTAACATTTTAAGAATTATGAAATTTTCATATACTTGAAATTTCCTTAAAACAAGAAGCACAGACAATTAAAATTGTCAGCTTTAAGGATGGTTCATTCCAGCAATTATATCTTATATACAAGCTACATATTTTAAATTTCCTATTCACAAAACACACAATATATATATAACAGTATAGATAAATTTTTCCTTCTCTCTCTGTGTAATATAATTATACTGTATAAATATTGCACTAAAGGCTAGAATGAAAATAGATGTAGATGCAAATGAAATGAATAACATTTGTTCATTACCACTGACCTCTGACACTTAATGAGGTAATATTTATGTTCCCAAAGCCCTACCCTTAATCAGGGCTGTTTCTGAAAGTTGTACTTTTAAAAGAACAGTAAGAGCTACATTGAGTGCTTTAGCAGACAGTGTAGGTCAAGATCAGCCATCCACAACAGTGTATTTTAATCTAGAATTTAGACTAATTGTAATGAAAGTGCCATGTATACTACAATGTTCCTTACAGTTATCAAGTAATGAATGATCTGGTAAGCTTTCCACCAAAAATATGCATACCTCAACTCAAATCGCTAATTAATTATCGAATACATATTGTACATTGTTAAACTATTCCAACGTAAAGGCATTTCCAAGAACGTTTGTAAAATTAAACTTCTATATGTGACTAAAATGGAAAAGTAGCCCAGTTCAAGCTTTTCTCCATTTATCTTTACTCTTTAGCAAACAACAAAATTTTGGATGTCAAAACTGAAAGCATATGCCAACAACAAAAGTTGTTCAAATGATCAGATTTGTCCATGGATAGTAGAAAATATTGTGGGAAAAAGAGAAAAATGCTGGCTACCAACATTTTCTCAATTTCCCACAGAGTTTTCACTTTGTCAGGGTAATCAAAATTCAAGCTAGTGTTGTAAAGGATTAGTAATAATAAACTTCTGAGGCTCATCAGTCTTTCCTAAATTGCCTTCCAACGAGAACTCCTTGCTTGAATTTTGCCTGAAAACAGTGTAAACCGAACTTAAAATATTCTGACAGGGTAACAATTTGAAAGCACTCGCAGAAAACAGTATTTTTATGGCACATAATAGATTTGAATCAAATTGTCTGAAAAACATTGTGGGAGACGTAGAAAATGCCAGCGACAAGCATTTTCTCCTTTTCCCACAGTATTTTTCAGAAAGCTTTCTTCTCGGGGTTGTTAAAACTTGGGATTGTGTGGTAAAGGGTTAAACAGCATATATTAAAGCTATCCTATGTTACCCTGTGGTTACAATTTAATCCTTTACCAAACAAACCCATGTTTTAAAAAACCTGAGGAAAAGGCAAAAATGCTTGTAACAAGTAATTTTTCATTTTCCCTAAATGGTTTCTACCCTTCCAGAGGCAATTTCAACAACTGACTTGCAATTTTTGTCATGTGCTGTAGCTTTAAATTCACATAGGTATAAAAGTTTCTGATTTCGTAAAGATTTAACTCTATTTTCATAGCCTTTAGCCCTTTACCACACTATCGTGAATTTTAATAACCTTGAAGAAGAAAGCCTTTATGAACACATAGGAAAAACTGAAAATGCTGGTAACCAGTAGTTTCTTTTTTTCCCACAATATATTCCACCCCAAATAATTCTTTCCATTTATGCCAAACTATAACTGACTACTACTGCTTACAAGTTGAACCTGTCTAAGATTCTGTCGTTTGGTAAAGGGTTAACCTGAACAACACAACTTTTGTTTCTTATGTGGTTTGCTTAACCCTTTAACAGTTGACATAACTTTAGACTTTTGAAGCCTTTTGCAGATGATAAAGTAACAGTGACACAAAAGTAGAAATTCTCCTTTGGAAAGGTAGAAAACAAAGCCGGAAAAAGACAAAATATTGGGTACCACCATTTTCTCTGATTCCATCAATGTCTGTAAAAAGTGTTTTTCTTCAGGTATGTTTTATGTCAGGATTGTGTGGTTAAGTGTTGAAAGAGCTAAAAGTAAGTTCAACTAATTCATTAACTCATTACCATACAACAATATTTCAGGCTTGTCCAAATCGACAGGATTTGCAGACGACAAAATGAAAGTGACTGAAAATTTGAAATTGGTTTTGTGAAGGATAGAAAACATTGTGGGAAAAGGATAAAATGCTGGTTACCAGCATTTTCTCCTTTTCCCACAATGTTTTCAAAAGGCTTCTTTTCCAGGAGCGTCAGAAGTAGGGATCATGTGGTAATGGATTAAAAGATCATTGTGTAACCTTAATGTATTCTTTTTTTCCATTTTCTGAGACAGAAAAAAGGAAGACTATGTTGTGTTAAAAAATATATATTTCAAGTAAAAAAGTTAGTATAGAAAATAATATATATATAAAAAATTCAACTGGCTATCATTTACATTTCATATTGTATCTATACATGTGTTAACCCTCATAGTGCTGTGTACATTTAGCATTATTTTTGCAGATAATGTAGATCAAAATCAGACTGCATAGAACATTGATTCTGATCTTGGATTCACAGTGCTACCTTTAATACTTGTAATAAATAACAAAATTTTAGACTTGCCCAATTATAAGTTTAATCAGCGGATGACACATAAAATGAGACTTCACTTGTTAGAAAGTTCTCAAAATGTTAAAAAATTGCAAGGAAAAGAAAATGCTTGTTACCTAGGGTCATATCAAGGTTGTAGTATACACACAAAAAATAATCTTGCCTTTTTATCAAACAACAAAATTTTAGACTGGGCCAAATAGAAAGCATTTGCAGAAAACGAAATAAATGTATCTCAAGTATTGAAATTTGTTTCCAGCAGGGTAGAAAATGCTGCAGGAAAAGAAGAAAATGCTTGTTTCCAGCATTTTCTCCTTTTCACACAATGTTTTCTACAGGCTTCTTTCTCAGGGGTGTTAAAAGTCAGGATTGTGTGGCGAAGAGTTAAACCTTCCAGTATTTCCACTGTTTGTCCTTTCTTAAATTGAAATGAACTCAGCCCCAATGAGTTCTCTGTTGTACTGTCCAGTCTATGGTATCCCAACCAATAAAAGGTCATGTATTCTAACTATCTCCTTTAATCTTTACTAAACAACAAAATTTTAGGCTGTGTAGGGTACACCGAACAATGACAGGAAAAGAACTGGCACATCTGCAACTTTATCAACTTTTAACTTTAACAACTCTTCAGCAAAATGATGACAAAACAAATTCTGATGTGGCTATAATAATGGGGTTTGTATTTGAAGATAGAGAAGACTTGTGGAAAAGGAAAAAAAATCTGGTTATCAGTATTTTTTCCTTTACCAAAAATGTTTTGCAGATTCTTTTGAACAGCTGAGAAAATACAAAATTGAGTGGTTAAGGGTTTAGATACTATCATACATACATTTTCTTAGAGTTTATCAACCATTTAACAAAATAACTGTATTCTGCATAGCATGTCTTACAATTTGTAACAATTATTATAAAATTCTGTATCTATAATCAATAAAAATCTGCGAAATTCTACATGTAGGTCTAAAATAATGTACAAATACTATACTGGCTTTGCAGATGATAGATAAGGCTAAAATAACAAAAAATGTCTTTTGAAAGGGAACAGAAAACATTGTTTGGAAAGGAAAAATGCTGGCTACCTACATTTTTGATTTCTAACATCAATAATCACTATCTTCAGTGCCTGTAAAATGCAGGATTGTATTGTAAGGGGTTAATGCATAAACTACTAAACACTTATCCAATGAAATGCACGCTTTTGTCTGTAACACAAATTTTCTAATTTTTCATTGAGTTTTGTATCTTGAGGACAGCCCACGTCTTCACCTTCCTCCTCGATTTCATCACAACTTGGCTGGTACTCTAGAGTGTTTGGCATTGGAACACACTAACATACCTACAACTACCAGCATGGATGACACAAGGATTTTCTGGAAATCTTAAAATCTTCTGAGCCAGGAGCTTATCTGACACAAGAGAGAAGTACATTGTATTTGAATGAGAGGTAAGTTATGTGTAAAACATAGTGGGAAAAGCAGCTGCTAGAATAAGTATCTTTTTCCTTTTCCTGTAAGTTTTTTTACAAGCTGTTGTCTAAAGTATACATTTGTGTTTATACATAAATTGTGTAAACAATCTTTCTGTTTGAATGTCATGCACTGTGAAAAAATTCTTGTTAGCTAAATACTACTAGAGCTTAATGTTTTCTCAACATACAGACAAAGAGATGCAAATATGAGATGCAATAAAGCAATCAAAATCGAATATACCAAAACTTCAAATGCAATACAATAATAACACATTTTTTTCAAAATGTACTTTGTAGGGCCTTAACATTCCAAAACCAATTCCTCCCAAGTATCTGAAATTCATCAAGTAAATTATAATGACTGAACAAATGACAAAACATGTTTGGCCCAAATTGAATTCCATATGCAGCACATGGCTATCTGCAGATAATCATAAGCTGCAAGTGGATCTCACTTGGCACCAAGCACATGTTTTATCATTTGTTAACTCTATACCACACAAAAAAATTTTATTTAGACTAGTCCAAACTGAAAGCATTTGCAGATGACAAATTAAATGTAGATCAAGTAAGTAAAAACATGTCTTTGACAGACTAGAAAACATTGTGGGAAAAGGAGAAAATGCTTGCTACTAGCATTTTCTCCTTTTCCCCACAACGTTTTCAAAAGGCTTCTTTCTTAATGTAGGGATTGTGTGGTAAAGAGTTAAGTCATCTGTAACAGAACGATCAATAGAAGTGCACGACATGCTGGTGCCATCACTCTGCTGTGGTTTGATTTACAAACTAGAGGCGCCTGAGCGCCTGTATCGCTCCACTAGCCTGATTTTTCTGTAACGGTGAAGAGAAGTTTTTAACAGTTACCATTCATTCCTGCATTTTAGGTCAGTATAGAAAAAAAAACTCTGAAAAACATTGTGAGAAAAGAAGAAAATAATAGTAACCTGCATTTTCTTAGTTTTACACAATAATTTCTACCCTTTTTGATACGAATTTTACTAATTTGAAGATTTATTATGTTGTCTGTAACATCTTTCAATTATGACCAGTTATAAAAATTTTGTCTTCTGTTTATAGTTAAAGAGGGTCTTGTTACAACCCATTTTGGTGGAGAAACATCAAAATATAGAAAATATGTATTATGGCAATTGTTTTATTGAAGTTGCTGGATCAGTTTGATTAGATAGCAAAATGCCTTATCACAACAGTAAAGCCCTGTCCCTCTTTGTACTTAGGTCACCAGTAGGTCAACAAACTTTTACCAGAACTAATAAAAGTGCAGAGGTTCTCTTATTTTATATGAAAAGGATTAAAGATTATGTAAAGCAACCATCTTTAACTCTTTACCAAACGACAAAATTTGGGATGTGACCAAACAGAAAGCATTTGCAGACAACAAACTGAACATTGATGAAATAATGATTTCTCTCTTTGATAGAGTAGAAAACACTGAGGGAAAAGGTGAAAATACTGATAACCAGCATTTTCTCCTTTTCCAAGAGTGTTTCCCAAAGACTTCTTCTTTAGGGTCGTTAAAAGTCAGGATTGTATGGTAAAGACTTACACCATAGGAACTAACCTGCAATGCAACAATGAAATCCAACAAATAGTTTAAGAGAAGAAATTTTTCAAATATTTTACTTTATACCATAAAAGGAAAATGAGTCTCCATAAAAGCCATGTTTTTTGACAGTTCTTTTTTTTTATGCTATCCAATTAGCGGTTTTGGAGGAGAAGATTTTTTAAAGGTTTTTTACTTTGGTTGCCATGGCAACCAGAATTATTCATGGGACACAATTATTTGAAGGAATTTGAAAGAGGACCACCTAAGGAACATTCCTGTGAAATTTGGTAAAACTCCAGTCAATAGTTTATGAGGAGAAGTTTTTTAAAGAAAACGTTTACGGATGTACGCACGGACAAACAGACGGACGTACGACGGACACAACACCATGACAATATCTCGCTGGCCTTCGGCTAGTGGAGCTAAAAAAGGACTAAATGTGTCACTGACCTGTCTTATAGGTTTCCCCTGTGGAAGTTAACAAGTCTGAAGCAACTATCTTCATATCTTCAATAATAAGATATTTTAATCCTTTCCCAAACAAGCACTTCTTTTTACGTGTCTGCAGTACAAGTCTTTTGAAAACACTGTAGGAAAAGGACAAATTGCTTGTAACGGGCAATTTCTCCTTTTCCCACAGTGTTTTCTACCCATTTGGAGAACTCTCTGCCATTTTCATCAAATTTGAAATTGTCACGTGCAAACTCTTTGAGTTTTTCCAGAGTCTAAATTTGTTGTTTGTGAGAGGGTTAAAATGTCAAAGTTTTGGCATGACACAGACAACTAAGACACAGCTGACACCAAGGCTATGGCAAAACTTCGGTATTTTCTCCGAAAACAATTAAACTGAAAACATATACATACATAGTGAATTTCAGATATCCTGGAGCAATCAGTTGTGCAACATTTTTGTTCCAGAAATAAAATTTAACTAAAAATGATGTCATTTTGGTGTTGCATTGGAAGCGTGGAACAGTAAACATTACTATCTTCACTTCATCCTTTTATAAACAATCCTTTATTTAAACAACCCCACTAAAGAAAGCTTTTGTAATTGTTGTGGAAAAGGAGGAAATGCTTGTTACCAGCATTTTCTCCTTTTCCATGACAATTTTTAAATTCTAATTTGTGACGTATCTGAAATTGTCCTCTACAGAAGGTTTGAAAAAATTCAACCTATGGTATTTGTATCCATTACAATGGTCTAAATGGCATTATAACAAGTAACCAATACATGAGTTTTAACTCATTACCACAAGACAAAATTTTAGGTTTGTCCAAATCGAAATCATTTGCAGACGACAAAATAAAAATGACCGAAAATATGAAATTTGTTTTGTGAAAGGTAGAAAACATTTTGGGAAAAGGTGAAAATGCTGGTTACCAGCATTTTCTCCTTTTCCCACAATGTTTTCTAAAGGCTTCTTTCTAAGGGGCGTCAAAAGTAGGAATTGTGTGGTAATGGGTTAACAAATAAATAATTTTTTTGATATTTTTTATTTGATACCCTCCTATTAGAACCCAATACAGACTCTTGAAAAATGTTCGGAGAGAATCAGATTTAGAGTGAAATACAATTTCATGGTCTTTTCTATTTGATGGAATAAGTGTGTTAAAAATACATTCAAAACTATGGTAAACTGTCTTCATGAAAAAATTCACGTAGAGCATAATTTCTCTATAAAAAAAAATCAAGTTGAATATGTCAGGAAAAAGAAATTAAAACATAAAAACAAAATAATATCATCAGGAAAAGAAAAAATGTGAAAAACTGGTGATTTTGATTCAAAATATGTTGACTAAGGCATAAAACAGCAGCTGTTAAAGATGAACTAAGTGTGTAAGTATGCAACCTAAAACTGTGACATCTCTTTGTCTAAAACAATATGAATGTTACACATAAGGAGTAGTAAGAGACAAGCATAAAGCTCTTGTTGACAGGCCTAATTGACAACTGTCATGTGTGTTGTTAAATAGACAATGTTATTTGAAATTCCTTGATCCTTTACCATAATCATTCTTTTTTTTTTTTGATGTCCCTCTTGAAAAAGGCTCATGAAAACAAGGTGGGAAAAGGAGAAAATGCTTGTCACCAGCATTTTCTTTTCCTACAATGTTTTACCCATTCAAAGATAACTTCTATCATTTTTAGCCACATTTAGTTGGTCATCTGCAAATACTTTCAACCAAGAAAAGTCTAAAATTTTGCTGTCTGCCAAAAAGTTAAATGTGCAAATAATGATCACATCCATTCTCCTTTCCATGTAAAATGAGGCACTATGGAAACATGTACTTAGTTCTGGAAGACTTACAGAGGTGACTTTTGTAAAAATATATATCTCGTCATAACACAATATGATCCTTTGATTATCTTCTTTTTTCCCTATATCAACAATTATGACTTACATGCTGTGAGTAAACAAATGTCTACAAACAGACAATTCCAGTGTAGGATTCAAAACTGAAATGTCACAAACTGAGATGACTTGTAAACAAAAAGAACTTGCTCTAGATTTCTTACCAAACGACCCACGTCTTTCATGACCCTGGAAAAAAACTTGCCGTTTGGTACAATAAACTGAATCAAATCTTTTACATTCAAAATGGGTCAATACTGTTTTTTTTTTTTTTATCTTTTTTCACAATATATCAATGCATTCTCTTCTTTTGTAAAAATCTATTTGGAAAATGTTCCAGAATATATGAATCCATCTCCTCTCTTATCATAATAGAAATTGTTTACACATAAATTTACTTATTAAAATTTAGACATGTGTGTCATATGGCTAGATAGAACTATACTGGCTTTTTGTTGTCCCACAATCCACATCAAATATAAAATCCATATTACAACCACCTGGTCAAATGATCATGTCTCTATAGTCTTTCTATATCCCATTAGCCAATTGAAGTTGAAGACAAATAACTATCATGACACATACTTCAAATATCTTTAAGACACAGAAAAAAAAAAATGATTTTTTAATCAATTTTTGTGGAAAATGTTCTGATGAATGGAGAGATTGCTTGCTCAAAACCAAATCTCCTTTTCCATTTTCAAAAGCTTTCATTTGGTGGGTGAAGCAAGTCTTACGCGTACAGTATTGGGTTGACAAAAAATTTGTACATCTTTCTAAGCATGTTTGACTATCATGCAATACCAATATTTTCCTTCATTAAAGACTTATGTCTAATATTGCTGTCATTTGTGTTATGGCCACCACTTGACAACTTTGGAGGTATCATTAACTGTGAGGCTATTAACTCTGGTGAGTATCTTTCCATACCTGCCTGGCCAGATATAGCATAGGGAATTGCATTTGTCCAAACAGCTGTCGTTGTAAAGTTACTTAAACTCTGTGGTACACTTCTGTAGTTCTCTGACAGAGGAACATTGGTACTTCCATTTAGGTTAGCTAATTGTGAATCCAAATCAAAACTTTCACTATGCCAACTAAATGGCCGATTAGAAGATGATGAATTTGCTAGTGTCCCATTGCTGCTGCTGGGATAGTTTACAGACAATCTCCGAGAATCTGTTTCATGGGAGATTCGAGAAATACGAGAATCAGTAGACCTTATTGAAGACATGTCATAAGATCCAGCTATACTTCCAGAGCGACTATGCAATGGTAATAATGTTTTATCATTACACAGAGCAGTTATAAATGGTAGAGAAAATGCATGAGACTGTCCTCTGATTTCCTCTATCTCCGGGTGTAAAACCTCCTTCTGATTGTTCACTGTTATATGTGTGGGTGTTCCTTTACTCTTTGATGAGGATGCAGAGGCACCAAGGTTATCCTCACTTTGTTCTGTGTCTGTCCCACTGCCATCTTGTAGGTCCAAACTTGCATCTAGCATCTGCAAGGCCTGAAGAAAGAAAGTATGATAAACTGACAAGTTAAAAACTTCAAATAAGACTCATCATAAATTCAAAAGCTATGGACATGAATATAGTTTATCAAGAAAGGATGTTGAAATCTGTCAGAGGGTTCAGAAATTTCAAATTCTGAATGTAAGTTTCCTAGGATTCCATTTCAGTGAGAATCTGTTCCATATGCAACCAGAAGACTACAGCCATGTTATAGTCAGGCATTTCATGTAAGTTTTTAGATTGGTAATTTAAAGTCACAGACATAGAAATGGGGCTACAGACACTGAACACAGAAATAAATAATTAAGAAAATAAATTTAAAAAAAAAAAAACCAACATACAATAACAATAAAAAATTCCTATTCTTTACCACGCAACAAAAAATTTGGAATAGGCCAAAATGAAAGCATTTGCAGACGATAAATTAAATGTTGCTTCAATGATTTCTGTCTTTGAAAGGGTGAAAATGTGGGAAAATAGGAGAAAATCCTTGTTATCAACTGCCTTCCCTTCCAGGGTCATGAAAAGTTGGTCCTGTGTGATAAAGGGATAGGCTGATGGACACTTGTAGACATGTATCCTATATGTTTTGAAAGATCTTTAAGTATTTACCAGACAACTAAACTTTTAGTCTTGGCCAAGTTGAATGCCTTTGAAAATGACATACAAATGTGGCTTGTCTATGGAAATATATCTTCAGCAGAGTAAAAACATCTTGGAAAAAGAGAAATGATGGTTACTAGCACTTCCTAATCCTTTTAGCTATTTTTTAAAATTTGCCTTCTTCTTTCAGGTTATTAAAACCTGGGATTATCTAGTAAAGGGTTTAATCAGTTTTGGACAATGAGTAAAAGAGGCAGGATAATGTGAATTTAGACTCATCAGTTCCCGATCATGCAAAATTGTGCGTGAAACATGTATAAATGAAATAAAACACGTACAAACGTGGGAAACGCATGCATAGAACGGCTCACGTTAAGTGTGATTTTCGGAAATTCTAAATCATCAGAAAAGTTTTGGATTTCCAGCTTTCTATTTATAGAACATTTACATGGTCGGAATACTCGTCTTTATTATCACGATCAATTATATTGCAGACTGGGACTCGTTTGTTTCCAAAAAATTCCTCACTTCAGCTCTCCTTTGTTTAACACAGTCAATAAAAGTGTTTTGTCAACGTCTACGTTGTTCGTCTGTAAACCTATATTTTGAATAGCTCAGAAATATACTTTAGACACTTTTGGATTTAAGGATTCGGGTTCCGGTTGGCAAGCAAGGTACACTAGTTGTAGAACCATTCAAAATGTAGAAAACAGAATTCAATTCATGCAGAAATACCTATCCATAAATGAACAGACATGAAAGATTGATCGGTCCATAAAACACGGAAACCCATGACACAACAAAATGGTCTATTTTACATCATCCGATCACAGTCACTTTATACTATTTTTTCAGCCTTTAATAGGTGTAAGCTTTAAATTTCCACAAATATGTTGATATAACAAACTTTTTTGGTGCAAATCATCAGTATCGATTGCTTTGAGAATCATTATTGTCATACCCCAAAATCAAAAATGAAATCTTGCCCCCCCCCCCCCCCCCCCAAAAAAAAAAAAAAAAAAAAAAAAAAAAAAAACAACCATGAATACAGTAATAATCAGTCAGACTTCTACAATGATTAATGTAAATAAGGCATGTGAAAAGATGAGCTTAAAGACTACTAGTTAACACCTTGCCAAACAATTCTTTAAATGTCAGTTACATTTAAAAATGTACATTTACATGGTAGATCCTAGCTCTATATGGTTGTTCTGCATCTGATAAAAAATGAGGCAATTTAGAGTTGTGGGCATACTAGTTTTTCTCTTAAGTTGTACCCCCATTTTTTTCTTATACCCCCATTTTTCAATTGTAGCGAGTACAAAACCCCCAAATAAAATTTTCAGAAGGAACACTGACTCATACATGGTTTAACAGAAAATAAAAATACTGCAGTGTTATGATAAAATCAACAACTTAAAAACTTACATCTTCAACAGTACCAAACTCTGGCTCTTCATTATGAATATCAGCTATCACAAGTTCAGACTCAGTTGGACTTGGTATCAAAATTTGTTCACTAGCAACATCAAATATTACTCTGTCGTCAGCAAACAAGGGTGGGGGCAACAAGTGTTCTTCTGCTTCATACAACCTAGCATCACTACTCCCAAAACTGGCTGCAGATCCATGTGAATTTGACGGTCGACTACGCGGGTCACCTAGAGATGTGACAGTACTGATACTAGCCATTATAGAGGAATGATTGGACAAGTCACTTCCATAAGAACGATTTGTTCTGTGATCTGAAGAGCCTGACTGAGAAACAGGTCTGTCTATAAAGTCTAGGTCCTCCATGTGAAAGGAAGGTACATGTTTTAATTGTGGAGTTTGAACTAAATGGGGTTGAGGTGGAGGCAAAACTTCTGCATTTGTTCTATGGGCTTGAAGCTGTGCCATAATTTCTTTAAAACTGTCTTTTCTACTTGCACTTCTACTAACAGGTCTTGAAGTCTTCTCACGAACTCCATCTGCGTAAACTGGTACTCCAGGGCTGTACATGCCACTCTGTGCTTGCTGCTTCTTTAATCTTTTTCTGTAACTTCCACTACTACCACTGCCAACAGATAGCACTTCTGACTGTCCACTACCACTTCTATCTGATTGGACACTTCCAGAACTTACATTATTTTGATTGGTTAAATGAAATGGTGATAAAGGAATTGCTGTTCTATTTGATGGGAAAGTATATGAATTGAACTGTTCTTGATGGTCTAACACAGGGCTGCGATTGGCTCCTGGAACAGGTGAGGGCTTGTAACCTGTATACATTAGAAACATCAATTTATAAATCGTCTGTGAAATATTTACTTTTTTTATGGAGGGTAACAAAATGCGAAATCAACTGTGTGTCAAGTACTACTTGCCTGAACACACATGGGAACATGTGTTTATAAAGAAGAAAGTGTATTACACACAGACTATGTTCTTTTCCATTTTCAAACAAAATCTTCAAATTAGCATTAATTCTTAGCCCTGTGCCGAACAATCCCAATTTTAAATGACCCTGGGGGAGCAGCTTTTGGGAAACAATCTTGGCAGAGCCAAAACTGCTGGTGCCAGGTATTTCTTCCTTTTTCAACAATGCTTTCTACCCTTATTTCATTCAGATTCATTTTGTAGCCTGCAGATGCTTTGAATTTGGATCTGTCTAAAATTTTAACATTTGGTATAGCATTAAATAGTCTGACATAAAAAATTTATCTTATTTGATAACATTTTTGACCCAAGTTGAATGATCCAAATGTGCTCATAAAAACTGATCTCCATTATGTTTAGTATCTTGTCCTTTTATTTACAAATCACTTACCATTAGCGGTATCTCCCCGACTTGAAAGTGTCACCACAAACTTATCATAAAAAAAAGTTCTGTATCAACCACAGATCAATCCTTGACCTAATTTATGTGTTTTTTGTCTATAATAGTAATTACAGAGTAATCATCTGCAGTCCATTTTCCATCTAAATGTTTTTACCCTAGTCATTAGTGATCAATATATAACATCCTGATCTGACAATTAACACAATGGTGTCAGTTCATTTCAACCCAAGATCAATCCTACATTTGGTACATCGATAGTCCAATTACAGAAGAGTAAAAATCAGGTAAAGAACAAACCGGGTAGTGTGGATACAATTTTGGACCTTGTTTGACTAGGAGTATGAAGCAGCATGTTTGTTAAGGGTGGGGCGTCAATCATTATTTCCCTGTTCACATCTGAAAAAGTAAAACACTAAACGTTACACTATACTCATACAACGATTGAAGCTTCTTTGCCTTCTTTTCTCTTTTCTATTCAAATATTGGCACAGCAGCTGTAAACAATTTATATTCAGTCATTTTTACAACTGCATTAACACCTTTGCTGCATTTTTCATTTTCCCCAAAAGATCACATTACTTTTTTTCTTCTTCTCTTATATGAAATTCTGTAATATCCATTGTATCTTTCTTCCTTTGGATGACTGTTAGCAGATTCATGGCCAGCTATTCGAATAGGAGCACTGTAGTACATCATAATTGAGTTCAGATATTGTAGCAAAGAGATCTGGTAGTTGCTTACTCACTGAGGGTATCAATAAAATATCTATCATTTACTAATAGAGAATTTATCAAAGCAACATAACAGACAAATTTTCTGGTGTAAAGGCAACAAGAGCTTTGCAAAGCGGCACATATACACCCAAAGGGGCTTGACAGTGAAATGGGTAAAACTCTAGAACACCTTCAGAGATCCAAATATTAAGAGTCACATGCACATATACACATCATAGAGATTCATTGTGTTATGTTTTAAATTATTCCAATGGAAACTGTAGGAGGAGCTGCCCACATAAGAAACTGCCAACAGACAGATAGATGGAAAGATGGACTGACAATCTGAGCCATAACATAATAAAACCCTCTGGGGGTATACCCAATGTACTAATATGTCCACTTTACATGATAGATGTACGTTAGATAAGCCATCCCTTTTATCTTGGAAGACAGGAAAGCACAAAAATGTTATGTATATAATGGGGCTTATCTGAACCAATACTTTCTGGAACAAATCTAAATGAATTTTTCTTGAAAGAACAGTTTTTATAAAAGCAATCAAGAGTAAGTTGAATCAGTAACATACATGTACAAAGGGTAAAAAATACATTTACCATCATTTTCTTCAAAACTGACAGTCATTTTGTCACTGGCTATTCCAGATGTAGTGTTTGAACTTGCATCACTCACAACAGAGAATCTGTTACCAATTGATGTTTTTGCTTTGGGCGATCTGTAACTCCCTCCATTATTGACCAAATCTCTTGAGTCACTATATATATAGGATTCACGAAATCTTCGCTTATCTGAAAAATCAAATTATTTCTTTTTTGGATGAAAATGTTAAATGTAAACCAAACCTACTTCAATTTTTATCCTTTATCATAATTAACCCTGTACTCCATAGATACTCATTTCTACGCATTGCTTGTAGGAGCCTTTGGAAAACATTGTGGCAATTGGTGAAATTGCTTGTGGCGAGCAATTTCATATTTTGTCACAATGTTTTCTATGCTTTCAAAAGGTCTCATACTTACACATAAGAAACGGCTTCATCCTTGCTGTTCTTTAGGGTCCATTAGAGATACCATAGAAATGCCATATGGAGTAAAGGGTTAAGAAATCTGGAAAATCAAACTGCATTTATTTTGGTGTAACATGATAGTCATTCCATTTTAACTGATTTTTAAACCTATATCACATTAAGAAATGCTGTGAACTACTAGTGCAACATTTGGAAATTGAAATCTAAATAATTATGATCACGTAGCAAAGCACCCAATATAAACTTTAGCTAGGAAATACTTAGGATCAACCGTACATAAAAAATCTGAGAAGAATGTTGAAAATAGTTTGAGGACAGATGTTTCAACAGATTTCATAAACAGAAGATATCATTGATCACTACAAGTACAACATGTAAACTGTAAAAATTTGAAATAAAAATTGGTAACTTATTTTCATCATCATACAGGGATAAGATGAATTATCTGTATGATTCAAAAGCTGTCTCTGCAGAAAGTATCAACTCAGGCCTGTGCAGTCCTCTCAGGCTGACCAAGGCAAAAACTTTGTGCTGTTGGTAAATGTTCTGCATGTCAAAGGATGGATCTATATTATGCGTTAGCTGGATTTCAGACAAAACAAGAACTATCACAGGCTGACCAATAGCTCCACCTGTTGCTTTTTCACTGAGTGGCTGCCACTTTTCAAATCCAAAGTATAAAACAACAATGGACAATCAAACCAAAAAATACAAAATACAGGGTAACCAATGCTGTGAACTGCCCTTATCCTCCATCTGATCTATCTGTATGATGTGGATGTTTTGCTCAAGACAGTACACCCACAAAAAGCCCAAGGACATAGTAACAAGTCTTGAGCACTTGTCATCAATCTGATCTATCTGTATAGTCCTTGGTGTGATCTGTCTACACATGAAGTTTGAAGGCAATAGCTTCTATACTTTGGAAGTAAATAATACTCTTCATAAAAATTATGAACGTATAAATAAATAAGTCCATAACCCAGAACAATAGTGAAGACAGAGTTATAGGTTTGTGGACTGCCCTTACCATCAATGTGATCTATCTATGAAGTTTGAATTCAATAGCCTTTTGGAAGCTGTGCTCAGGAAAAAAATCAATATGTGAAATAACTCGGAGCAAAAATTCATCATAACTTAATGGAAAATCATTCAATAATAAAATATTATACTATGCTCATCTTTGCTTTGAAATGAATTCCTGTATAAGTCTGTTACGAGACCTGTCCAGAAGTTATTGAGAAATAGCTTGGCCAAATATGCTACTGACAGACATAAAGACTAAGTGACTCTTATACATCCCACAGAATTTGTAGTGGTTTAATAAATCTTAATTATGCAATGGCACATCCAGTAAAATGCTGTACTAAAATGCACTGAACCATTATTCCCTCAGCACTGCTCTTAACCCTATGACAGAATTTTCGTCTTTCTCAAATTGAAAGCACTTGTGTAAAGCAAAATTAAAAGGGGATCAAAGCTGTCTTGGATTGGGTATAAAACTAGAGGCGCTTGAGCGCCTGTATCGCTCCACAAGCCTGATTTTTCTGTAACGGTGAAGAGAAGTTTTTAACAATTACCATTCATTCCTGCATTTTAGGTCATTAAAGAAAAAAAGCTATGAAAAATATTGTGAGAAAAGAAGAAAATAAAAGTAACCTGCATTTTCTTAGTTTTACACAATAATTTCAACCCTTTTTGATACAAGTTTTACTAATTTGAAGATTTATTATGTTGTCTGCAACATCTTTCAATTATGGCCAGTTATAAAAATTTTGTCTTCTGGTTATAGTTAACTCATTACCAAACGACAACATTTGAGGGTTGTCCAAATGGAAAGCATTTGTAGATGAAAAAATAAAAGTGACTGAAAAGTTGTTTTGTGAAGGGTAGATAACATTGTGGGAAAAGGTTACCAGCATTTTCTCCTTTTCCAACAATGTTTTCTAAAGTCTTTGTCAGGGATCCGTTTGATTGGATAACAAAATGCCTTATCACAACAGTAAAGCCCTGTCCCTCTTTGTACTAGGTCACCAGTAGGTCAACAAACCTTTACCAGAACTAATCAAAGTGAAGAGGTTCTCTTGTTTTATATGAAAAGGATTATAGATTATGTAAAGCAACCATCTGTAACTCTTTACCAAATGACAAAATTTGGGATGTGACCAGACTGAAAGCATTTACAGACAACAAATTAAAGTTTATTTAAACATTGATGAAATGATGATTTCTCTCTTTGATAAAGTAGAAAACACTGAGGGAAAAAGAGAAAATGATTATCGGCATTTTCTCCTTTTCCAAGAGTGTTTTCCAAAGACTTCTTCTTTAGGGGCATTAAAAGTCAGTCAGGATTGTATGGTAAAGACTAACCACCAAAGGAACTAACCTGCAATACAACAATGAAATCAAAACGAATAGTTTGAGAGAAGAAATTTTTCAAAGATTTTACTTTATACCATAAAAGGAAAATGAGTCTCCCATAAAAGCCATGTTTTTTGACGGATCTTTTTTTTTTTTTTTTTTTAGGAATTCTGTAGACCTCTATCTAAGGAACATTCCTGCAAAAAAGTAATGCTATCCAATTAGCGGTTTGGGAGGAGAAGATTTTTAAAGGTTTTTACTTTGGTTGCCATGGAAACCAGAATTATTCATGGAACACAATTATTTGAAGGAGTTTGAAAGAGGACCACCTAAGGAACATTCCTGTGAAATTTGGTAAAAATCCAGTCAATAGTTTCTGAGGAGAAGTTTTTTAAAGAAAAAGTTTACGGACGCATGCACGGATGAATGAACGGATGGACGGGCGAACGACGGACACAATGCCATGACAATAGCTCGCTGGCCTTCGGCCAGTGGAGCTAAAAATTTTTGCAAGAGGACAAAATGCTGGTAAAGAGGATTTTCTCCTCTTCTGCTCATGTTTTTGAAGGAATTTTTCCACAGAGATTTTAGGGTAAAGGCATCACTGTAAAATTCCCTGAAAAGGTCTGCTTTAAAACAAAATCAGGTATGTGCAGCAGGTAGGAACAATGTCAGTTATAGTATAGTATGTGTACCTTCTTCCTCTAAATGCCTGATTTCCATTAACTTTGGTTGAATGGCCATCTGGAACATGTGTGTATTTCTAGACAATGTCAATAAATATTTTGATTTAACATCACAGTCTGTGTAGTAAGTAAACTTTCTTCCGGCTGGTGTACCCACTGAACGTATTTCAAATTTCTTTTTCTGAAACAGAATCATAGGAATAACAGTTGGCTAATGTACTAAAATAATTAATTAGTTATGCCTAAGTATTAGAGTAAAATACCACAATTATAGATAATAGCAAGCAAAATAAGAGCTGTCACCTCATGTGACTTTTTTGTCACTGCACAGTACAGAGGACAGTTGAAATAAGTAGAGCTATCACTAAACGTGATCATACCCCTAAACAGCTCCTTGTCACAAAACAGATTAATGTCACAGGAATGCAAAATAAGTGACTGGAGAGTTAATTATATCAGAGCTATCACTGAAGGTGATGAATATCCTGCAATGGCTTCTTGAAGCTGTGTTAAAAGTATTCTATCAAAAGTATAATTTATTTTCATCAATTCAGAAAGGGCACCGTCATAAAGAGAACGACAAAAAAGGGCTAAGCTCTTGGAAATTTTATTTAATTAACTAAGAACAATTTATGATATGCATATCTTTGCTGAGTGCAAAGTCTATCCATGAAGTTTGAAAGAAATTTGTCCAGAATCATCAAAGGGCCATAACTCCATGAAACCTACATAAACCATAACCAAAATAGGATATGCACATCTCTGCTTGATACTGAGTCTATTTGTGTAGTTTGAACCAAATCTGTCCAACAGTTGATGAGAAAAAGAGCGGACAAGATATTTCATGAAAGGGCCATAACTCAGTGAAAAATCAATGAACTATAACCAACATTTCATATGCACATCTCTGCTTGATACTGAGTCTACCTGTTAAGTTTGAATAAAATTCGTCTAATAGTTTACGAGAAATAGAGCGGACAAAAAACTACAGACAGACAGACGGACGGACAGCTGTATTAAAAGTATTCTATCAAAAGTATAATTTATTTTCATCAATTCAGCAAGGGCACCGTCATAAAGAGAACAACAAAAAAGAGCTTAGCTCTTGGAAATTTTATTCAATTAACTAAGAACAATTTATGATATACACATCTTTGCTGAGTGCAAAGTCTATCCATGAAGTTTGAAAGAAATTTGTCTAGAATCATCAAAGGGCCATAACTCCATGAAACCTAAATAATCAATAACCAAAATAGGATATGCACATCTCTGCTTGATACTGAGTCTATTCGTGTAGTTTGAACCAAATCTGTCCAATAGTTGATGAGAAAAAGAGCTGACAAGATATTTCATGAAAGGGCCATAACTCAGTGAAAAATCAATGAACCATAACCAACATTTCATATGCACATCTCTGCTTGATACTGAGTCTACCTGTGAAGTTTGAATAAAATTCGTCCAATAGTTTATGAGAAATAGAGCGGACAAAAAGCTACAGACCGACGGACGGACGGACAGACGGACCGACAAGCTGACTCCTATATACCCCCCAAACAGAGTTTTGGGGGGTATAATTATGCAATCATTCAGCATAAGAATACAAGCTGTGCTTTGTGAAAGAGGGTTTCATACACCTGAAAAAAGTAATGACCAGTAATATAATACATGCCGAAAATTTTCCATCATGACTTGGCAAGTTTGAAGATAAAATAGACCTATATTGTGTGAAAACTGGTACAATGCATGCAAAGATACAGTTACTTTTCCCTCAGCACCACTAAGTTTTATTTGCATGGGAAGGATAATTTTTCAAGACATCCACACTACAGCATAGATGTCTGGAAAGTTAGTAATTTCTTAGTAAAAGCTGTACAGATTTCAATATAATGACAGTAAAAGTAAGACCTTAATATATCACCCCCCCCCTCCACTCCTGGTCAAAAAAGAAAAGAAAAAAAAAAGAAAGTAAACAAGAGGGCCAAGATGGCCCTGGATCGCTCACCTGAATTTTTGAGAGGACCATAGCCTTTTTTTTTTTTGAAGGTATTGAAACACTGGAAACAAAATCATTATTTTGCCAAGCAATTTTTAAAAGGTCACCTGTAAAAGTCCTTTCAAAATCTGACCAGCAGTTTCAGGAAAGAAGAATTTTTAGGAGTTTCTTAATTTCCGTACAGTGCAAGTACCCCCCATTCACCAGAGCCATGTTTCTTGACCTATCAAAATTTCGTGAACACATTTTGAAAAAGGTCTTTCAAGGAATATTTCTGTGAAATAATTTTCAAATCTGACCAGCCATTTCAGAGAAGAAGAATTTTCAAGAAATTCTTCATTTCCATATAGTGCAAGTAGCCCCCATTCACCAGAGCAATGTTTCTTGACAAATCGAAATTTAACGAACAACTTTTGAAAAGGGTCATCCAAGGAATATCTCTGTGAAATTATTTCAAAATCTGACCAGCCGTTTCAGAGAAGAAGAATTTTTAAGAATTTCCTCATTGCCCTATAGTGCAAGTAGTCCCCATTCACCAGAGCCATGTTTCTTGACGAATCGAAATTTCACGAACAATTTTTGAAAAGGGTCATCAAAAGAACATCTCTGTGAAATTATTTCACGATGTGACCAGCGGTTTCAGAGAAGAAGAATTTTTAAGAATTCCTTCATTTCTGTATAGTGCAAGAAGCCCCTATTCACCAGAGCCATGTTTCTTGACGGATCAAAATTTCACGAACAATTTTTGAAAAGGGTCATCCAAAGAACATCTCTGTGAAATTATTTCACAATGTGACTGGCGGTTTCAGAGCAGAAGAATTTTTAAGAATTCCTTAAATTTCTGTATAGTGCAAGAAGCCCCCATTCACCAGAGCCATGTTTCTTGATGGATCAAAATTTCGTGGACAAAAAAGTCACCCAAGGTACATCTCTGTGAAATTATTTTAAAATCTGACCAGCGGTTTCAGAGAAGAAGATTTTTTAAGAATTCCTTAATTTCTGTATGGTGCAAGAAGCCCCCATTCACCAGAGCCACATTTTTTGACAGATCAAAATTTTGCAAACAATTTTTGAAAAGGGTCACCCAAGGAACATCTGTGTGAAATTATTTTAAAATCTGGCCAGCGGTTTCAGAGAAGAAGATTTTAAAAGAATTTCCTAAAAAATTCCATTTCGTTGCCATGGCAACCAGAGTTTTTGACAAATCAAATTCTGTGAACAATTTTTAAAGAGGGCCTCCCAAGGAACATTCCAGCCAAGTTTGGTCCAAATTGGCCCAGCGGTTTAGGAGGAGTTGATGTTTAAAGAATTGTTGACGACGCACACCGGGTGATCCTAAAAGCTCCCCTTGACGATGTTGTGCTCAGGTGAGCTAAAAAGGGGAACAAAAAAGAATATACTGAAATGTCTTTTCCTTCAATTTATGAAATACTTACATCAAAAGTTAACTTTCCAATGTCTGGCCACAAAAAAGTTGATATCAAATCTTTAAAGCCGTCCTCCATGTCCTGCAATCCATATAGATCTGATTTCTCATTTAAGATTAACACACTGAGTAAGTACAGACAAGTTCACCACATATCTTTGATATAAAAAGATTTAGTGAAAAATTGTGTTAAAATTTATCTAGTGGAATCAACAGAGAGGAAGAACATGACCTACCAATCTATACTTTAATCGGAATAAGTGAAATGTAGCCAGGGTAAAACCTGACACCTTTAACAGGGGTCCATATTCACCAACCATTCTTAAGAGCATTTTTTGTCTAGTTCTTGAAAATTTTCCAACTGTGAAAGTAACAGAACTTCTGAATGGCTAAACTGTTTGGTTTAGCCAAAAATGGTTTAGCCAATCAGAAGTTCTGTTACTTTCACATTGCCAAAATTCTGAAGAATACAACTAAGAATGTTCTTAAGAATGGTTGGTGAATATGGACCATGAACCCTTAACTATGTGACAGAGAAAGAAAGGCGTGTGTGAGTGAGATGTTTTCACCTCTAGTATGGCACGACAAACACAGTTCACACATTTATTTCTCATCACTTTTATGTCAGACCTCCAACAAGGAGAGTTCTATATCTCTGTTATTTTGTAAAGTTCTTGATCCTGGTAGGTAATCTTAGCAACTGAATATTTTAAGCTTTTGATTAGACCTGTTTCTTATATCTAAATAAGATCTGTGTCTCCTTAAACATTCATTTCCATTTCATGTTTGTCATTGTAAATATCAATGTTCGATCCTCCAGTAAATTTAGAAAGAAATAGTTGTTCGTCTGTTTAATCCTTGTTACAAAAACTTAAGGCAATTACCAGAAAGCAAACATACAATAGCAGACCACAGACTTGCAAGCTGACCTTGGTCTACTTTCTTAACCCTTAAAGCCATTATCAGGCAACAAAATTGTGGGGAATGAAGAAAATGCTTGTTGTCTCCACAAAGTTTTCCAAAGCTATCTTTCTATAAGTCGTTTAAAGTTGGGATTGTGTGGTAATGGGTTAATGATGACATCCATATTCAGTATTGGCTTTCGATAATCAACTATATTCCAAATGATGTCTTTGATAGGGTTGAAAAATGTAAGAGAAGAGATCATGCTGACTACCAGCATTTCTTTTTAATTAGGTTTTTAAAAAAGCCTTCTTCCTTGAGGTTGTAAAAACTCAATATTGGCCTAAACATCAACATACAAAGTAAATGGATCAATTAACTCTTTATCAAATGACAAAATTTCAGGCTGGTTCAAATTCAAAGCATTTGCAGACAACAAATTAAACATTGCTTACAAAATCGAATTTGAATTGGGAAGGGTAGAAAACATTGCAGGAATAGGAGAAAATGCTGATTATCAGCATTTTCTCCTTTTCCCACAATGTTTTTTAAAGCTATTTTCTTCAAGGGCATCAGAACTCGAAATGTGTGATATAGAATTAACAGTTTTTATGAACTTACCAAACAATCCCAAGTTTAACTAGAGCTATCACTGACCGTAATTATACCCCCCACCAGCTCTTTGTGACAGAATGCAGAATGGTTTAGTACAAAACTAAGAGTAAGAGTTGAAAAAAATTCAAAGGGAGATAATTCCATAACAAATCGAAGCAGGGTCATGAAAATTGCACATGCACTTCATATATAGGAACACTGATTAAATTCAAGTTCAGTGCGTGAAATACTGTTGGAGTATTGCTGCGAACAAATTTGTGTCTATGGACAGACAGATTGACAGCCATGGCGATTCTAGTATAACCCCCTTCACTTTGTTGTGAGGGGTATAATGAACCTGAGGAACAGTGCTTTTGAAAACATGGCTGAGAATGGGCAACAGTTCCTTGCATTGGAGCTACATTTAATTTGATTATCATGAATGTTTTCAAATATGGCATATCCAATATAGATCTCTCTTTATCCGAATCAATATATCTTTGTAAAGAGTTAAGGAAAGAAAGTAAGCACTTTCTCAGTCTTACCTCATAAATTTCAATTCCTTTGGCACATATACCTAACCATGCATTCCATGTTTTATCCGTTTTCTTTTTTCTCAGCCTATAAAAATGGAGATTATGAGCAGCAGGTGACACTGATGCCTCTTTGATAAACCTCCATTCAGCCTCACTGCGAGGAATATTGTGTAGATCTCTATGCACCACAGGTGTATTCTCTTTCAGATAGGCTGGGCCATGCTTCTCCAACATCTAAATATAAATAGTCTTCAGCTATCAAGTGTAAAAAACAAGAGGGCCATGATGGCTCTATATTGCTCTATCTGCTCGTAAGTATAAACAATACATACCACACATTTCATTTCTAGGCAAAATGGGTTTCCATCAAGGATACTTAAAAAGTTTTCACTACAAAAGCCAATTTGAAAATTGGGACCCTAAGGCAAAGCCATTTCTGACCACAGAGCTATAGTTTGAGCCAGTAAAAAAGCCCATGTTAACCTTGTGACTACCATGTCTGGGCCAAATTTGACCACTAGGATGTAATTTTGGCTTTCTTGGTAGAAGCCTTCTTAAAGATAAATGAAAAAATAATACAAACAGAAGGTTTTTACAGTTTTCAATATAAAAGCAAATTTATGTCAAAATTATTATTTTGGAGCTATGCCAAGTTTGACCCAAGGGCTGCATTTTCACAAATTTTAGAAGAGATCAATTAGATAAAAGTTATATGCCAAATTTGGAAGCCCCATGCCTTATGCATAAGAAACAAATTTTTTTTTTTAGTTTTAATATAAAAGCCAAGGTAAAAACTTTATGTCCTCCAGGTGAGACAAATTTTGACCTCAGGGCTTTACTTTGAAGAAACTTGGTAGAGGTCCAAGTTTCCTGAAGCCAAATGCCAAACTTGGTAGGTGTAGGCCTAGTGGTTTCAGACAAGAATATTTTCAGTAGTTTCTAGTTTTGTTGCCATGGCAACCAGAGTTTAGTGACCAAAAAAAAACAAAACAAGAGATGTTTGTAAAACATGTATGCCCCCCTAATGGCATCCAATGTGATTATAAACTGTTACGTTCAAAGTGTAAAAAAGAACAAAGGGTAATCACTCAAAAATTATTAATGATGAATAAACAATTCTTGGGCACTGCACTTCCCATTTATGTGAACTATCAACTTTTAAAGTTTCATGATTTTACCACAAATACTTTTTGAGTTAGGCTCCGGAAAAAAATAAGTACGAAAATCAACAAAGTGCAGTAATTGCAAAAATATAATGGGCAGAGTTATGGTTTTTGTGCAATCCACTTCTCCTGAATAAGATCTATCCACATATAAAGTTTCAAGATGATACCTGAAAAACCTTTTGAGTTATGCTCTTGACAAAAATTAAGTACGAAAATCAACAAAGGGTAATAACTCCAAGAATATGATGGGCACAGTTATGGTTCTTGTGCAGTGCACTTCTCCATAATAAGATTAATCCACCTATGAGGTTTCAAGGTGATACCTGAAATACTTTTTGAGTTATGCTCCAGACAAAAATTAACTATGAAAATCAACAAAGGGCAATAACTCCAAAAATAGGATTGGCAGAGTTATGGTACTTGTGCACTGCACTTCTCCTTAATGAGATCTATCCACTTATGAGGTTTTAAGATGATACCTGAAATACTTTTAGAGTTATGCTCCGGACAAAAATTAAGTATGAAAATCAACAAAGGGCAATAACTCCATAAATATGATGGGCAGAGTTCTGGTTCTTGAGCACTGCACTTCTCCTTAATGAGATCTATCCACCTATATAGTTTCAAGATGATACTTGTAATACTTTTTGAGTTATGCTCCGGACAAAAATTAAGTATGAAAATCAACAAAGGGCAATAACTCCAGAGATGATACCTGAAATACTTTAAAAGTTATGCTCCGGACAAAAATTTAGTATGAAAATCAACAAAGGGTAATAACTCCTATAGTAATGGTACTTGTGCACTGCACTTCTCCTTAATGAGATCTGTTCACCTATGAAGTTTCAAGATGATACCTGAAATACTTTTTGAGTTATGCTCCAGACAAACATGTGGTCTACGGACTGACCGACGGACCGACCGACAAGTGCAAAGCAATATACCCCCACTTCTTCGAAGGGGGGCATAATTATTTGAAGAAATTTGGAAAAGGTCCATGGCAGATTCATTTCTGTGAGCCTGGTCAATTTTTTATGGGTTGTTTTGAGGACAATGTTTGAAATAAGTCAATGTTCATAAGACAGACACAGGACTATGACATTTTTTATAGGCTTTGGTCAGTAGATCTACAAATGGCAAATCCTGCATCATTGCCTATGGCATCTCCCCTTTTGACATGTAAAATTCATATTCTTTTAGGTTACACTATCTAGTAATTCTTAAAAAAAATAAAAAATAACCACTCTCTACTTGAAATGACTGTGTCTGTTAGGTCACCAAATCTGAATGTTTTAACACATATTCAACCAATCCTTTTTGGGGTATTTTTCTTTTTCAGTAAACTTTAAAATTTATTGTAAATGCTTTCAATTTGAAATTTTGTCATTAGTAAAATGCTCCTATAAATATACAATATTTGGCCTCTGAATGAAATTCAAGACTGATGTTACTCTTTATACATCAATATAGTAAACAGCAAAAAGGGGAATTTGAACAAGTCCCAGATTAGCCTATGCACTCTGCCCTGACTTATCTGAAACACAATTTTTCGTTAAAATGTATTTTTCTGTAGGACAAAATGTTGTCTAATGTTGTTGTAAAGTGCTGTCTTGGATTAGCTTGGATTTGATTGCGCAGGTTGATCTAAGACGCCACTTTACGCAGAGTCAAACTGGATGCAACCTTACAGTTATCAATCGTTAACATTTGACTGAGCATATTTTTCATACCCAAGCAGGAAAGTACTCTCGTGGATCGAAGTACTCAACATGGTCAGCAACAGACAAGTAGTTGCCATAGTCTGCTTGTAGAGCATATGCAGCAATGAGAAAACACTTCTCCTCTAGACAACCATGACTGTAGTTCAACACATTGTGTTTCAGCTGCAAGTAATACTGGTGTCTTGTCACTTTCTCTCTAAAATTCAAAAGTCAGGCATTACTTTTTTACACTGATACTAATTATTGTGACAAAGCTGCACATTTTAATAGCTTTAGATGTAAAACAAAACTGCTGTGCAAGTTTCTCTGAAGCTATTTTGTCTGTGATGTACAAATCTATCGATGACACAATAGGCTTTCTGAAGGTAGGCATATGTTTTAACTCTTAACCAAACAATACCGACTTTTAACGACCCTGAAGATGATGACTTGTGAAAACATTGTGGAAAACGAAGAGAATGCTTGTAACCAACATTTTGTCCTTTTCCCACAATGTTTTCTACCCTTCCTAAGACAAGTTTCAACTTCTAAGTCATATTCATTTGTCATTTGCAATTGGTTTCAATTTGTTTGTTTGGTAAAGAGTTAACACATCACAAACTATGAATCTTGAAAAACAGTTATGTGATAAAAAGAAACTGACATTCCTTTGCTTTTAAGGAAAATTTTATCAAACTTATCCACAAAAAAAAAGTCACTAAGCTCACCAAAGGTACCTTTAATATCATGTTTTTTAGACTTGCTTCATATAAAATCTTATCTCAAACACCAACTCATACAAGTTCCTATATTTCCACAATTAGTATATATTATCCCTGTGAAAAAAAGTAGCTTCATAAACTAATAGGTCAATCAAAATTAAAGCACAGGAAAATTGGAAAAATAAGAAAATGGATCAATTATTCTACTGTAATACTTGAAACATTTACTATAAAACCCTAATAATGCATTTCAATTTTTTCATTTTTGTCTACCTTCTTACTTGATAATATGAAAAATGTTTCAGACATCATCAACAGAAAAAAAAGTGAAAATATCTGTCATTGCATACCTTAGAAGTACAATTTGATCTACATAAAACTGAACACGAAAGTATAACACAAGTAGAGGTCTCCCATGGCCATCAAAACCCTGAAATATCAGAAATAATATTATTTTACTCTTTCCCTGAAAACAAAATTGTTAGACTTATCCAAATGAACTAGACCTATCACTAAATGTGATCATACCCCCCCAGCTCCTTGTCACAAAACAGCTTTATGTCGTAGAGTGCAGAATGGTACTGTTAACTTGTTAAGTACAAAAGCAAGAGTTCCCAAATCAGCTGCATGCCAAGAAATAACTTTTTGTTACAGGTTTGATATTAACGTGTCTCATACTTATGGAGTAGAGAGGAATAAGACAATCACATGGGCAAAAACACATTGGAAAATAATTCAACCATAAACAAATTACAACATGCACATTTTTGCTTTATTCTTAAACTTCCTATGCAGTTTGTCAGAAATCCAAAGTATAGTTATTAAAAAATAGAGCAGGAAAAAAAAAAAAATCCTGTCTCCTAATCTACACCTTTTGCATAGCTTTGATGCCACCAATGACAGATAAAGAGACAAGATGTTACTGAATATTGTGCCTTTAATTGATGACCAAAACATAAACATGCTTTAATCATGAATACATGTAATTCAAATATACTAAATTTCAATACATGTACATGCATATAGAATACCACAATAAAAGTATATTTGGGTGGACAGGAGATAAAATGAATACATTTCCTTTAATTAACAATTTTCCATTTTGGTATGATATTTAAAATAAAGTATTCTGAAAGACAATCAGAGCTAGCAGTTTGCATGTTGTGACTTAAACAAAACCTGACTTATGTACTTCAAAAAGTGATCTTGTATAGAAACAGATGTGCTTTGATTACATTGTTTTATATTCTCAGCTATCTGCAGTAAACCATACTCAATTCTTTCTCAAACGACAAAATTTCCAAAATGGATTGTAACTAGAGGCGCTTGAGCGTCTGTATCGCTCCACAGGCCTGATTTTTCTGTAACGGTGAAGAGAAGTTTTTAACAATTAGGTGGGGAAACATCTAAATATGGAAAACTAGGTCAACAGGATTAACACCCCTTCTGTCCACTTTGCACTTGTAGGTCACCAGTAGGTCAACAAACCTTTACCAGAACTAATCAAAGTGGAAGAGGTTCTCTTATTTTATATGGAAAGGTCTATGGATTATGTAAAGCAACCCTCTTTAACCCTTTACCAAACAACAAAATTTGGGATGTGACCAAATTGAAAGCATTTGCAAATGACAAATTAAACATTGATGAAATGATGATTTCTCTCTTTGATAGAGAAGAAAACACTGAGGGAAAAGGAGAAAATGCTGATTACAAGCATTTTCTCCTTTTCCAACAGTGTTTTCCAAAGACTTCTTGTCTTTGGTTGATTATGAGTAATTTCACCTTTTCCCACAGTGAATGCAACAATGAAATCCAATGAATAGTTTGAGAGAAGAATTTTTTCAAAGATTTTACTTTATACCATAAAAGGAAAATGAGTCTCCCATAAAAGCCATGTTTTTAGAGGGATCATTTTCTTTTTAAGGAATTCTGTAAACCTCTACTTAAGGAACATTCCTGCAAAATAATAATGCTATCCAATTAGCGGTTGGGGAGGAGAAGATTTTTTAAGATTTTTTGCTTTGGTTGCCATGGCAACCAGAATTCTGCATGGAACACCATTATTTGAAGGAATTTGTAAGAGGACCACCTAAGGAACATTCCTGTGAAATTTGGTAAAAATCCAGTCAGTAGTTTCTGAGAAGTTTTTTAAAGAAAAAGTTTACGGATGCACGCACGCACGCACTGACGAACGGGCGGACGCACGACGGACACAACGCCATGACAATAGCTCGCTGGCCTTCGGCCAGTGGAGCTAAAACTTGTAAGAAAGAAGGAAAACACTGGTCTACACTCTACACCATTTCCCTCTTTTTCAACATTATTTTTACACTCCTTCCTTTAAGATACTGTTAAATCACAGGAGAGTTTGGTTTAGGACTTCAAAGTAACCAAAGCATGTCATAAATAAACTTCTAAGACACAGAAAAAAAAAAAGATTGTAAAGAGTAAAAATAAGTATAAAGAGAACAAATTTCAATTCACGCAGACAACTTCTCAAAATGATCTCTATAGTTACATATATTCATAGGTTCAAAATAAAGAATATAGCTAAATCTAAAAGCTTACATCCCCTGGACCAGTTTTCCATTGCTTGGCTGCATGTTTGTAGATTTTCTCATCATTTGATATGAATTGATACTCGCCATCTGTGGGGGAACAAACAGGAATGCTGTAACATAGCTGCTAATTTTGCTTTTAAATTCTCCTCATTTATCATTACTTTAGTTTACGTGTGACTTTTTTTTTCTGGCTTGCAGCAAATGGTAATTATACACTGTCGAAATAGAAGAGTTTTCTCTCATCAACAATTTCTGTTTATGATATGATACTGTTGCAAGTGTTCATCATTAAACCTTAATGTCTTAGTTATAATGTAAGTCCCAGTAATTGACACAGATTTTATCACAGCTGCAAATGCAGCAGCTAATAGCTTGAACCTAAAATGTTATTCAAATCTAGAAACCCAAAATGCATTCAGTTGATTACAGAGGATTATGTAATTACATGAGGCATAACAAGTTTTTTCTACTAAATTTTTTTAAATGTTTGGATTCATTACGCTTTAAATTGTGACTTTTGGATTCATTTCATAGCTGCCATTATATCAATAATAGGTTTTTATCAATAAATTTCTTTGGTTGGTTGTATTGGTGTTTAACGCCACTTTAACAGCTACGGTCATATCATGGCGGTCGGTGACGCACATGTGTTTCCCGCCTTTCTCACATCGGTACTAACACAACTTTCTTTCCAAAGCCACCAACTACTTTTCTCACATGCTTCAGCAGCTAAGAGAGACGAAAATACGCCAGAAAGAAAGTCCGCCTCAACCAGGTATCGAACTCGCAACCACCAGGTCATGAGTCCAACACATTCACCACTGAGCCATCCAGGCGGGCATAAATTTCTTTACTTCTATACTTACACCATAAAAGTTCTTCAGGTCTCTGTCCAAATTTTTACTTTAAAATATTAACTGAACACCAAAATTTTGAACCAGACCAAACTGAAAGCATTTGTAGATGACAAATCAACTGTACCTCAAATTATGATTTCGGTCTTTGATTGGGTAAACATACAGTTAATTAGCATGGGACTTGACAGAAACATTTCATATTTCAATAACTGTTTATATGGATAAAATGATTAAACAAGAGCTTCGCAGAGCGGGGCATATACGCCCGAAGGGGCTTGTCAGTGAAATGAGTTGCATTGACGGATGGGCCGTTAACGAAGAGTAGTTATTCTCCATGATATGTGGAAAATATAAAAGGGCAATATCTAAAACAATAAGGGTGGCAAAGCTACACATTTTGTGAATTTCTCTTATCCACAAGGTGTTCTATAAGTCTTTGAAGTTCCCAGATCATATCTTTTATATTTTAGAAATTATGGCCCACACGCAAATTCATGAAAAGGGCAATAACTCAAAAGGAAGGATGGCAGAGTTCTGGTTCTTGTGCAATGCACTTCTTAATAATGTGTTCTATAAGTCTTTGAAGTTTCAAGATGATGGATTTTGAAGTTTGGAAGTTATGGTCTTAACAAAAATTCAAACTGAAAATTAACAAATGGCAATAACTAAAATAATAAAGGAGGCAAAGTTATGATCCATTTGCAGTGCACTTCTCCATAATGGGTTCTATCAGTGTATTAAGTTCCAAGTAAACACCTTTTATAGTTTGGAAGTTATGGCTTGGACAAAAATTCAAACTGAAAATTAACAAAGTGCAACAACTCAAAAAATAAGGGGGCAGAGTTACGGTTCATGTGCAATGCACTTCTCCATAATGGGTTATATCAGTGTATGAAGTTCCAAGTTAATAGCTTTTATAGTTTAGAAGTAATGGCCTGGACAAAAATTTAATCTGAAAATTAAAAAAGGGCAGTAACTCAAAAAATAAGTGGCAGAGTCATGGTTCATGTGCACTGCACTTCTCCATAATGTGTTCTATCAGTATATGTAGTTTCAAGGTTGATACCTTTTATAGTATGGAAGTTATAGCCCGAACAAAAATTCAAAGTGAAAAGTTGGTTATTTCAGAAATCAGGGGCAGATCATTTTAGAACGCAAACAGTGATCCAAATTTTAAGACCCAGGTGCACAACTAGACATCATGGAGATTCATTGTGGCAAGTTTCAAATAATTCCGATGGAAACTGTAGGAGGAGTTGCGCATCTCCATAATGGGTTCTATCAGTGTATGAAGTTCCAAGTTAATAGCTTTCATTCTTTAGAAGTTATGGCCTGGACAAAAATTCAAACTGAAAATTAACAAAGGGCAGTAACTCAGAAAATAACAGTGGCAGAGTTATGGTTCATGTGCACTGCACTTCTCCATAATGTGTTCTATCAGTATAATGTAGCTTCAAGTTGATACCTTTTATAGTTTGGAAGTTATAGCCTGAACAAAACTTCAAAGTGAAAAGTTGGTTATTTCAGAAATCAGGGGCTGATGATGTTAGAATGCAAACAGTGATCCAAATTCTAAGACCCAGGTGCACAACTAAACATCATGGAGATTCATTGTGGCAAGTTTCAAATAATTCTGATGGAAACTGTAGAGGGATTTGCGCACACAAGAAATTGCTAACGAACGGACAGACCACCGGGGGTATAACATAATATGACATTTCATATAACATAATATGACGACATTTCGTATAACATAATATGACCCTTCAGGCGTACAAAAAGTTTGTAATTTACATGGTTGCTGGCCAAGAACACCAGGATGTTGCTTATTTCCGGTCATTTACATAGGAAAATTTGTCGAGAGGAATTTCAGAAAGTCATTTACAACATAAGACTGTTTATTCAATGTTATTGGTAGCAAAGGTAGGTTCAAATGTATTTTATTTGTAATTCCAATTTGTTTAAGAAAAACAGGTTGTATGATTTCTGTTTAAAAGGATGTGTAGTAATGGTTCTAGGTTTAACCTTTTACAGAAAAATCCAGAGTTTAAACAGCCCTGAGGTAACCACATCTCTACTTTTTTCACAAATGTTTTCTACACTAATACTAATGGCCACATTCAACCTTGCACCTGCTTACCTTTCATCTGTGCCAATCCAAAATACTCGGTTTCTCTTAAAGCAAGATAATTTGCCACTTGATTGAAGACATCTTGAATTTTTGACTTGACCTGTTGAGTATATGAAATTAGATTTCAAAAGTCCAATTAATACTTCTTGAAGTTGACACAAAGAAAAAATATTGCAAAATAATGAATGATAATCTCAAAAGAAGCGAACCACTTTCTCTTTCACAGCTGTCTATGACAAGTCCATGTCAACATTTGGAATGCCTTCAAATATTTAAGGAAGTTGGTTACATGCATACAGCTGACTGGAGTTTTATAAATTAAAGACATTATGTAGCTGTAAACATTCAGAATGGTACAAGGCAGTGGTAAAATGGATCTAAAATTCAAAGAATTCCATATTTGACCACTTAAATAGCTTTTGAAATCGTTCAATGAGAATGTGCTGAAATCAAGGATTTTCTCCTTTCAACAAGGTTGGGCGGTCAAAACCAGGGGTGGTTTTAACCGGTTAAAACCGCCCTGGTCAATACTCCCAAAGTGGTCAATACTGGTCGATTGGATATTTATTGTGGTCATTTGGAAATTTTACTGGTCAGATGCATTTTAAGTGGATAGTGAATTAGTGATGCTATTTAGTGGATATTTATTTAGGATTTTTTTTTCCTATTTTGGTTCCAAGGTTGGTTGAATTTACCAATATGAGAGTTGACTTTAGTACAAAGAATGTTTTGTCCCTGCCAAGGCTACTTATGAGCTGGCTTTTGCCAGTTTTCCAAAACTCTATATAAGTTCCTAATAAGGTCTTTAGGTTTCATTTTTGACACCTAAGTAACTGTGTAATGATAAGATATTAACTTGATTGCATATAAGTCAGTATTTCACACCCTAGGAATAAGGCCTGGTGTCAAGTATTCTACCCCAAACAGGGATACATGATTGGACCTTTTTGTAATTTAAGCCACACCCATTGGGATAGAAAGGGGCAACCTTTACACCTTTTAATGTGTTTTGACAACAATGTAAAGGTGTAGGTAGACACTTGAATATGCTTCAGACATTAATGTATCACTAACTATTGTGTAGTTAATCAGTCACAGCCTCTTTATGGGTACTCAATATGCCTATAGATTAGTGACAGGTAAATTTCACAATGGTTTACACATGGGTGACACTTTTTTCTTCAATTTTACATGAAAGTTTCAAATTAGCTGTTTTTTTTATCCTATCTTTGAACTTTTAAATAATCTAAAACCTAAGTATATTTGTGGTGGTATATTTGTGGTGGTAGTGGGAAAGAGAAAAAGAGGAAAGATGCAGTACTATAAATAGATATCTAACCTATAAGGAATGATCATAAATAAAACTTCAAAAGTTCGGTTGAAAAGAACTGACCTGCATGTAAGTTCAAACAGGAACGTCAATCCAAACAATCTCTTCAGTTGACCAGTAGTAATGTCTTTTGAATTATGATCAAATAAAACCTTACCAATAAAAAGTATGATACTGATGATAATACATGTATGTAATATATCTTCAGTACAGGATTTATGACAGCTTTTAAGACTAGCTTAGAAACAGAACAGGTATCTAAGTCAGTGATTCAATCGACCCAATCAACCACTTCAAATGAACACCAATCGACCAGTATTGACCGGTTTTAACCGATTAAAACTGCCGGCCCGGTCAATACTCATATTGACCGGCTTTTTGCCAACCTTGCCTTTCAACCGTACATGAAACCATGACTTGAGCCATATTTGATACACTGTCTGCAAATGCTTTCTTTTTGCACATGTCCAACGTTTTATTCTTCAGTTAAAAATTTAAAACTGTCAACAACTATAACAGAAAATGACAATCTGCAGAAGTGTCAACCAATGCCAAAAGGCGGTGTTTAAGACAGCACAGGGGACGCAATAAATCAATGTTCCACGTTAAAAAGGCACAAAAAACTGACAGACAGCTTGTTAGGACAGACAATGCCAAAACATCACATTTCCTTATTGCTGAAATTCATAATTTATAAAAAGATGCTTTCTCCCCTGAATTTTCAAATACACTCTGTCATACACCCTTTATGTTAACTAGGTAGATCAAAAAGTAAATGTTACTTACATCTACATAACAAGTATATTCCTTATTATTCAGAAGACTGACACAAACTGCTTTTCTCTTCTTTCCCGATGCTTGTGAGCTTGACAGTGAGGTCATAATTTATCCATTGCAATACACATATCCATCCATTAAAACTGCACCTGAAAATAATCTTGTGATTTGACTAACCTTAAATTAATTTTATAAATTAAATAAACTTCTTTGTTTTTTTAAGATGTGACTTTTAGCTGGATTTGTGTCCTTTTCAAAGATACTAAGAGATCTACCTTGCCAGATAAGAGACACACACCAGACTGAATAAAAAAATGTATCAATCACAATAAGAAAAGAAAATAGCTGCAGCTAGAGCTGTCACTGAATGTGACTCAATATCCCCGCCAGCGCTTTGACAGAAGCAGAAAATTGCTAGTATTTTGTACAAAGATGGACACACAAGCTCAGTCCAGTATATCCCCAAATAACATTTGTTTTGAGGGGGTATAAAAAGTTAACTATGGGTTTTTTTGTGATTGGGTGTGAAAAACATCATACATTAATCATTAATGAAACATTTAACTGCTCTACAATATACCAGTAATCTGGGTATATATATAATCTCCTTTATAATTCACCTGTGACTTACTATAAAGCTACATTCCTTGATTGATTGATTGATGTTTTACACCACTATCATTATTAGTTCAGGCATAATAAAGCTACATTCAACAACTATGAGTTTTGGTAGGGTAACACCGTAACGGCAAAGACCATTTTTCCATCCAAAATATTGCTACATCTGTCCCCTCAGGTTCCCTAAAAAAAAACCTTTGTTCAAAGTGCCTACTATGCTAGGGTAACCTCCTCTAGAATACTAAGCCTATTTTTTTTTAGTGTTGTTTCTGTTGTTTCTATGACATGATCATCAGGGTAGCTAGATGCATAATCAATAGTTTTTTTTTTAAAGATAGAACCCAATCCGTTTACTTTAGACTGGCCTATCAAAAAATATTAGTGTTTCGGGTTTCCTGACCCTTCCTAGAAAATGCTGCCAACCATACACTTATAGCTTTCCAACATAACCATTGGTCAATGTCAGCGGTGAGTGAGGAATGAACCCCTGTTCTCCAGTCCTGTAAGCTTCCTGGGATTCAGTCTGTTAATTTGAAATCTAAATTTTGAGATGACATTTGATCTACACACACTATTGCAAACATTTAAAGAACTAGAAGCAATATTGAATGACAGCACTGCAGTACCCATTAGCACAAATTACCCATTTGCACAAATCTCTGCAAACAGTATCATCAGGCTATTATTTCAAGTGAACTATTCATCAGTGTTCTCTTTAGGATTTTGAATGTTGGATTCCAGGAATCCAAGTCAGGGTAAAATTTGATTCCAAACTGAAAAGTTGAATTCCAGCCTGACAAAGTTTGATTCCTAAAGTGTCAGAATAAATTTTCGTACAAAAGAAATAAACATTAAAAATCTGTTAGTAATAATAGTTATGTGTATCATGGAGACATAATGTCATGATTTACAGATGTTTCGGTAACAGACGAGTGTGGTAACATAGACTTATAGAGTAAATTGATAGTGCTAAATTTTCATAATACAGTACTAACAATGGAAACAACTCTGAACCCATTTTCCTAAACATTTGTAAAATCAATTCTAATTCCATATTAATTGGAAATTAGATTTGAATTTGAATTATTTGTCAGTATGGACTATGATAAGCAAAATTAAGATTGAAATAAATAAATCTCTTCGCATGACATTGGTGCATGGAGTTAACTTTGGTAGCCGAATGCAATTTCTTTCCAAAAACTTAACTTTTAGTTTATAAATTTAAACAGACACCAATCTCATTTCTGTCCAGGCGCTTTGGCAAATTTCAAGATGATAATAGAAACTACCCAGAAACATAACCATTTATTACTTCTGCATTTATACTTCAAGAATTTAGAAAACGTGCCCTGTTTTGACCCCGTGGGCCGTCTTCTTCACTGCACCTTAGACACCTGTGGAATTCGGGCTCACTGATGTCAAAGATCATCATAATCTCCACTTACCTTCACTGCTTTTGGTGACAAATAGCCTATATTATCTGTTCATCTCTTTAACCGTTTCATCTGTTCAGTATTGGCAGTGAAAAATAGAGAAATACCAAACATTCTTGCAGTCTTTTGTAGAAGTTGGCTTGCTGTATTGGTTCAGCCTCGGTTTCGAACTTACTATAATCTTTAAATTGCCTATGGATTTTTTCTTGAAAAAGTATTAAAAAAAAAAAACTTTTATATAACTGGAAGTAAACATAAATTGATATATTATTCGTAAATAAGGGGATGAAATATGCAGGTTGTATATTTAGAAAAAATCATTTTTATATTTTTGGAAATTCCTAGAGATTATATAAAAATGTCGCGAAACCGGTCACACGCGAAAACCAATGTCTTGAACTGAAATGACCAAATTTTGCAATCAAAATTTTATTTACCTAGGTTCATGCTCAGTTAAGCATTTTAGGTGCGTTCTAAAGAAAAGGACGGCGTAAGATGCCCAAATCTCGGTTCATACTTTAAGAGTTCGTTGATGCATTTTTTACAGACAATTCGTTCCAAACGACCGGATGTCAGACACTTAGACCCCTGACCATTTAGACCCCTTAAAATTTGGGTGACAATTAGACCCCTGAGACACATAGACCCCTATTTCAGTGGGACACTGGCATAATACCGTAAAACGCCCCTCTGCTATAAACTCAAAGCTTACATGTGACATTGTTTTTTGAGTTAAAAGAAGAAATTTAATGAAATTTTCAGCTTCATTCTGTTGAAAAATATTGTATTCGGTGTATACGAATGAATCCATAAACCAGATGCATTTTTTGGACACATAATTTTGATTTTCGTGGGTTTTCGCGATTTATGGCGGGGCGTTTTACGGTATTATGCCGAGACACTTAGACCCCTATTTTCAAAAAGAGAATTCACATATCAATTGACTTTGTATGAACCCTTTACCACTCTGTACAGACTTTTGAAAACCCTGAGAAAGAAGCCTTTTGAAAGCATTGTGGGAAAGGAGGAAATGCTGGTAACAATGTTTTCCCTCCTCTTCCATACAAATCTTGAATTTGCAATCACTTTTATTTTGACCTCTGCAAATGCTTTAAATATATTTGGACCAGTCTAAAATTTTGTAGTTTAATAAAGAGTTAATGAGCTTTAATAGTAAAGATTGAGGCGGAAAGTGGTCAAGAATGGATATAAACAAAATTTACAATACACAGTTTCATTGCAAGGGGGTATGAGAAATTTTATAAAGCTTCAAGTAATAATTGACAGACTCAAACTGTTCAACACGACCATTGACCACCATAAATCAATAAAATTCCTCCTTTCCCACTGTTTTCAGTCTTCAAAAGACAGAACCAACAAATATAAGCCATACTTTATTTATTGTGTGCTAATTCTTCTGATTTAACAAAGTCAAAAGTTTTAATGTCTGGTAAAGAGTTAAGGGATTTCTGAAAGGATGTTTCATGATCCAATTAACACCTTTGACTGGGGATAGATAAGATAAGGACAATAAATTAATACACAGGGATATCCCTTTTTTCATCATTTGAATTTATGCCCTTAGTATTTATCTATCCACCCTTCTTTCTTTCTATCTATATCTCTTTTCAATCCATCAGTCACATTAATAAATCCATCAATTTACATTAATCCTTTACAACACCATAAAATTTTGGAATTGTTCACATTGAAAGCATTTGCAGACAATAAATTAAATGTGGTTAAAATGATACAATATGCCTCCAAAAAGTGTTGAAAACATTGTGGGAAAAGGAGACAATGCTGGCTGCAAGCATTTTCTCCTTTTCTCAGGTTTTAAAAAGCCCCCGGCCTCAGGATCTTTTGAAGTCAGGATTATGTCATAAAAGGGTATAAGGAAAACATTTCAGTCATGAAACAAATAGAAAAGATTTTAATATTGTACAACAGCTTTCAAATTTTAGATTAATTTTGTAAGTTGAAATTTTGTGAAGGGTAGAAAACATTGTGGGAAAAGGAGAAAATGCTGGTTGCCAGCATTTTCTCCTTTTCCCACAATGTTTTGCAAAGGCTTCTTTCTCAGGGTCGTCAAAAGTAGGGATTGTGTGGTAAAGGGTTAAATCATAGTTAGTATAGGAGAAAATGCTGGTAAGCAGGATCTTCTTCTCTTCCCACAGTGCTGTCTAACTTTCCCAAATCCAATTTTTATATATTGTTATTTTTATATGATCTTTTTCATAAAGGTGTGAGTGGGAAAATACAAGTAAATAAAACAACAATAAAAAAAAAAAACCCAACAATATTTCATAAAGTTGTGAATTGGAAAATACAGGTAAATAAAACAACAATAAAAAAAAACAGGTAAATGAAAGAACTATAAAAAAAAAATATACCTAAATTTCATAAAGATGTCAATTGAAAAACAAATTCTTTTTTTTTAAATAGAGGTAAATTAAACAACAATAATTAAAAAAAGACCAAAAGCGATCTATGTCCCCAAAATAAAAATAGGGGTCTAAGTGTCTCCAATGTTCAGGGGTCAAAGTGTCTCAAAGGGGTCTAGTTGTCACCCAAAAATCAATATTTGAAGGGGTCTAAATGGTCAGGGATCTAAGTGTCTCACTCCCAAACGAATTCCTCGCTCTCTGCTGTGTTTTGAGATAAATGATTTATTTCATTGTGTAAACTTTCAGTTTAACCCTTATCCAAACGATCCGAAGTCTTATCTACATTGAGAATGAAACATTTTCATAACATCGTAAGAAAAGGACAAATGCATGTAATCTGCGTAGTAATCTTTTCGAATATTGTTTCTCGACAAAGTATTCTTTTCTGTTGGAAGCAAAGAAGGAAAAGAGCAATCACTGTTTTCCCCATTTAGAGGCACATTAGTTGACCATGTAGACATACTAAATGAGTAGATCGAACATTCAATAAAAAGGAGCTGCAAACAATAAGTTTATTATGGCTCTGCCCATATGGTGATTGCTGTCTCAGGAATTTTAAGAGATCGGGAGATCACATATTATCGGCTTTTCCCAATTCTCACAATGGTCAGTCCAGTTCTTCAGTGTGGTCTGATTATATTCCTTTTTAGCTCACCTGTGCACAATGTTCTCAAGGGGAGCTTTTAGGATCACCCGGTGTCTGGCGTGTGTTGTGCATTGTCTGTCGTGCGTCGTCAACAGTTCTTTAAACATCAACTCCTCCTAAACAACTGGGCCAATTTGGACCAAACTTGGCTGGAATGTTCCTTGGGAGGTCCTCTTTAAAATTCTTCACAGAATTTGATTCCGTTAAAACCTCTGGTTGCCATGGCAACCAAATGGAATTTTCTAAGAAGTTCTTTAAAAATCTTCTTCTCAGAAACCGATGGTCAGATTTTGAAATAATTTCTCAGGGATGTACTATGGATGACCCTTTTCAAAAAATTGTTCGCAAAATTATGATTTGTCAAAAACATGGCTCTGGTAAATGGGGGGTACTTGCACTGTACGGATATATAGAAATCCTTGAAAATTCTTCTTCTCTGAAACAGCTGATCAGATTCAATCAACTTGCCACAAATATGTTTTACATAGTCATGAGTGAATCTATGCAGCACCAAGTCAATTTAACTCTTTACCAAACAAAGAATTCTTGACAGGTTCAAATTGAAGGATGACAAAATAAACTTAATTGAAATTTGTTTCCAGCAGGACAGAAAACATTGTGGAAAGAGGAGAAATGCTGGTTACCAGCATTTTCTCTTTTTCCAACAATGTTTTCAAAAGACTTCTATTTCTGGGTCGAAAAAAAAACAGGGATTGTTTGGTAAAGGGTTAATAAAGATACTCATTCAGGGAATGCACTCTCTCTTTGTGCAGTCTGATCTGTCTGTTAACAATTTTAACTTGTTCTGAGTTTTGGCAATTCATTATTGAATTATTCCTCTTTTCAGCTAACTTTTAAGTGGTCACTGCAGCAAAATGGATATTGCTACAACTTTGTTTTACACAGATCCAGAAATTCTAAATGATGTTCAAAACATGAGGTAGGGCTAAATCTAAATTTTTGCTTCACAATAACTTCAAGTCCTTTACCAATGATAATGACAAATTTAGACAGATCTAAAATGCAAACATTTGCAGACAACAAATGTGCCTCAAAATGTAAAATTTGTCTCTAGCATGGTAGAAAACATTAATGGAAAAGGTGAAGAGGTGAAAATGATGGGTACCAGCAGTATTTCCTGTTTCCTGCAATGTTTTCAAAGGCTTCCTTCCAGAAGGTTATTCAAACATGGCATTGAGTGGTACACTTAACCCTTTCCCAAATGACAAAATTTCAGACTGGTTCAAATTGAAAGCATTTGCAGATGACAAAATAAACATAACTAAAAAATCGAAATTTGTTTCCAACAGGGTAGAAAACATTGTTGGAAAAAGGAGAAAATGCTGGTTACCAGCATTTTCTTCTTTTCCTACAATGGTTTTAAAAGACTCCTAACTGAGGGTTGTAAAAATCAGGGATTGTTTGGTAAAGGGTTAAAGGACAAAATTTAAGATTTGTCAATATTCAAAGTATTTGCAGATGATGAAATGTGGCTCAAATGGTGGAAATTATCTCTGAAATGGGAGGAGCACTGTGTGAAAAGGGAAAAAAAGCAGGTTCTTCTTTTCCCATGGTGTTTTCAAAATATCCTAAACAATGTACCTCTTTACTGAAAAGCAACATTGAAGACCTGTTAGAATGAGAAGGAATTGAAGGCCACAAATTATGTGTGGTCAAAATGATCATATTTTTTTTTTTTAAGAATTAAAACATCGTGGGAAAAGGAGAAAATGCTGGTTATCAGCCTTTTTTGATTTACTGCAAAGTTTTTTAAAGGCTTCATCCCCGCAGGGTCATTAAAACTATGGACTGTGTGGTAAAAGGAAACTAAGGCTTGTGTGATAAAACAGAACCACTTCTTTTCCTAGGACTTTTTATCACAATCTGAAAAAATATGTGAAACAGTACTGATCCATGATCAGACTGGACACTCTATGCAGACTGAACTTGATCTTCAGTGTACAAATGCAGCTGAAATTATGATTGGCACCCTAATGCCTTAAAGATCATTTCCTGCTTTTATCAGTCAGACTGATTCATCTTTGATTAAAAAAAATCCACTTGTCAGCTCATTCTTACTTGTAAAAATTTGGTGAGAGCAAGTGGATTATCCTTCTTTGTCTAACAGTAGGACAAGTGCAAAATTGCAGGAGGACAAGTAAGAATTCTGAATTTTTTTTTGGACCCCGATCCATGGTTTGCATTTTTTTTACTAACATGGGCCAGATCAGTGTATGGGTAGAGATCTGGCGTCATGCATAAGAGGCTCTTGGTTCTTAACCCATTACTTACCACATTTCTAGAATGTTTTCAAAGGCTAACGACCTCAGAGTCCTTAAAAACCATGATTGTGTAGTAAAGGGTTAACCCATTAAAACCCATTGCCACACAATCCCTACTTTGACGCCCCTGAGAAAGAAGCCTTTTGAAAATACTGGGAAAAGGAGAAAATGCTGGTAACCAGCATTTTCTCCTTTTCCCACAGTGTTTTCTACCCTCCCCAGAACAAATTTCAATTTTTCAGTCGCCTTTATTTTGTCATCTGCAAATGCTTTCAGTTTGGACTAGTCTAAAATTTTCTCATGTGGTAAAGAGTTAAGACACAATACTGAGTTTTAACAACCCTGTAAGAGAAGGCTTTTTAAGACATTGAGGGAAAAGGAGAAAATACTGAATCAGCATTTTCTCCTTTTCCCACCATTATCTTCTACTCAATCTAAAGGAAAATTTATCATTTCAGTTATGGTAAATTTGTTGTCTGCAAACTGCAAAGCCTTCCAATTCGGACCAATGTAAATATTTGTTATTTGATAAAAAGTTAAAAGAAGTAATTATGAAAGAGTTCTTATAGTAATGCTTTTCTTTTGGGAATTAAAAGGAATGAATTGTTACAGCAGTGTTTTTCATTACAGCCAAAATGAATCACATAAAATCTTGCGCCGCCTTGACATTCTCCATCGCCAACAGGATTTCAGCAGAATCACCAACCTGAAAGAAGATGATATAAAGTGCTTTCTCTCTACCCTGGTTGAGAGCTACCTGAAATGTTCGGAATCTATTAAAATTTCACGGGCAGTTGAAAAAGTAACTATGTATTTTCATTGTTTTTTTGTTTTCTTCAGTACTGTACACTGACATCTTGTGATATCTCTGATATCAGTGAAGATATATGCTTCCATAAATTTTGAAAAGGGAACACCTACAACAGAGGCAGATAACCATCAAAATATTATGACTCTGTTATGCCCCCTCTTTAACTCTTTACCAAACGACAAAATTTTAGACTGGTCCAAATTAAAAGCATTCACAGATGACACAATAAATTTGACTCAAAGATTGGAATTTTTACTGGGAAGGGTTGAAAACATTGTGAGAAAAGGAGAAAATGCTGGTTTCCAGCATTTTCTCCTTTTCTTATAAAGCTTTCAAATGCTTTTTTTCTTTGGGTCGTTAACTCTTTACTAAAACAACAAAATTTTAGGTTTCAGTTTTCTCCAAACTGAAAGCATTTGCAGACAATAAAATAAATGTATCTGAAAATTCGAAATTTGTTTTGTGAAGGCTAGAAAACATTGTGGGAAAAAGAGAAAATGGTGGTTACCAGCATTTTCTCCTTTTCCTACTATGTTTTCTAAAGGCTTCTTTCTCAGGGTTGTCAAAAGTAGGGACTGTGTGGTATTGGGTTAAAAGTCAGGATTGCGTGGTAAAGAAATAACTTAAAAAATCTTTGATAACTTAAGAATCTTGGAAATTTTGTAATATCTCTTATAATTAAGAAGTTTGATTTAACCCTTTCCCAAACAACAAATTTTCGACTCTTCCAAACTCAAAGAGTTTGCAGATGACAATTTCAAATTTGATAAAAATGGCAGAAAGTTCTCCAAATAGGTAGAAAACGCTGTGGGAAAAGGAGAAATTGCTCATTACGAGCAATTTCTCCTTTTCCCGCAGTGTTTTCTAAAGACTTGTACTGCAGACACATAAAAACAAGGGCTTGTTTGGGAAAGGGTTAAACATTGGTTAGCAGTTAACTTTCTAAATGGGAACCTATACCACAGTGGCAAAAAACTCAAAATATTTTTGACTTAGTTATGCCCCCTTCTTGACTTTAAATTTTCACTGAAAATCAATGGTTTGCAGCTAAATGTTGACACCTGGGTGCAGTGCTCTTCTTTGCTTTTTCCAGTTTTTTTCTAAACCTTCCTTCCTAACATGGGCTTGTTTGGTAAAGGGTCAGTTAGGGGAATTGGAGAACAGAATAATTTTTTTCCTTTGCCATGGAATTTAGCAATGATAGGTCATTCTTACATTATGAAAGAGTTATAAAATTGTATATGTTGTATGTTTTATAGCTGTGGCAACCATTCACACCAGATTATGGATCTTTCATAGAAACATCCTTTGAAGGTTACGTTATGAAGGTCATATCTGAAAAAGTGGAGAGTTTGCAACATGTGTCAAGATGTAAGTAAATTCACAACAGTATAACAGTTGTACATGTATCCTTCAATTAGTTACTATAGCTGATATAAATGAAGATTTTGATTTACCCATAAAGGTGGTTATTTAGCATTTTTACATCTCAACAAATTGAAAAATATATATATGACTGAAATTTATATGAAAATATTATACAAATCATCAATAATTAAGACTCATAAAATTACAAAAATAATTTTTTTTGGTGGTGTTCCCGTAAAAGGCTACGTAGCCTCTTAACCCATTACCTCACAATCCCTACTGGTAACCAGCATTTTCTCCTTTTCCTACAGTGTTTTCTACCCTTCCCAGAACAAATTTCAATTTTTCAGTCACCTTTATTTTGTCGTCTGCAAATGCTTTCAATTTGAACCAGTCTATAATTTTGTCGAGTGCTAAAGAGTTTTGGTATTTTTAGATTTCGCGCCAAAAATCAATAAAGCATTGTGGGAATGTCAAGTGACTGGTACGTGACTAATAATGCTTAACCCATTACCACACAATCCCTACTTTTGACGCCCCTCAGAAAGAAGCCTTTTGAAAACACTGTGGGAAAAGGAGAAAATGCTGGTAACCAGCATTTTCTCCTTTTCAAACAGTGTTTTCTACCCTTCCCAGAACAAATTTCAATTTTTCAGTCACCATTATTTTGTCGTCTGCCAATGCTTTCAATTTGGACGAGTCTAAAATTTTCTTGTGTGGTAAAGAGTTAACCCTTTTCCAAACGATAGACTTTGGACCCTTCCAAACCGAAAGAGTTTGCAGACAACAATTTTAGATTTGAAAAAAATGGTAGAAAGTTCTCAAAAAGGGTAGAAAACACCGTGGGAGAAGGAGAAGCTCGTTACGAGCAATTTCTCCTTTTCCCACAGTATTTTCAAAAGACTGTTACTGTAGACACATTAAAACCAGGGCTTGTTTGGGAAAGGGTTAAATTCCATTATGTAACAAACATGTAATAATTATTTTCCATAATGTCTTCTTCGGACGCTTTGTTTGAAACTTCGTCTGTGTATTCCTGTATGTAAATGGGCGAATTGATCATCTAAAAATAGAACGTGTCTCCCGTTGGTGTCAACCTGGACCGTAGTAAATCTCTAATTTCTCGTGTTGTCGGGTGGTTTTCAACTACTGGGGTTTTATGAACGCAAATTAAAAGGCTTTGGGAGTATAAGGATGATTTTTTTGCATTTTTGTAAAATTTTCGTCCCAAAATCTGAAGGGCCACCTTTAACAACACTATTACAATTTTTAATGACCTTGTGAAAGAAGACATTTGATGACATTGTTGGAAAAGGAGAAAATGCTGGTACCAGCATTTTCTCCATTTCCAACAATGTTTTCTATCCTATGAAAGACAACTTGCAATTTCTGTGTAATTTTATTTTGTTGTCTGCAGATGTTTTCAATTTTTTTCATTTTTCCTCATTTTGTGAAGTTTTAAGAATTTAAATGGGTACACAATTATCTTACTATATACGGGACAAGAAAATCTAAATATGACCATTTTGAAAGCATTTGGACATGTCTTTGATATGTTGGAAAACACTGAGGGAAAAAAAGGAGAAAATAATTGATCACCAGAATTTTCTCATTTTTTTTCCCTGAGTATTTTCAAAAGTTTGCTTTCTCAGGGTCTTTAAACCTTGGGATCAGGTGGTATAGAGGTAACCTTATCTGTGGAGCTGTGGTGTGAACTGGGGAAGAAGCCTTTTGAAACCATTGTAGGTTAACCCTTTACCCCATATGCCAATTTTAGGCTCCTTTAATTCAGCAGGAAAAAAACATATAATGTCAAAAACATGGACAAATGGGGAAACAATTATCTGATTAAATGAAAACATGGTGGGAAAAGGAGAAATTGCTCGTTACGAGCAATTTCTCCTTTTCCCACAATGTTTTCAAAAGCTGTCTGTTTTTGATGTGTCAAAATGAGTATCTATGGAGTAAAGGGTTAAGGAGAAAATGCTGGTAACCAGAATGTTCTCCTTTTCCCACACCATTTTTCTATTCTTCTCACAACATGTTTTAATATTTCAGCCACATTTATTTATTTATCTCCAAGTGCTTCAATTTGGTATAGCGTAAAATTTTATTGTTTGTTTTTTTTTTTAAATCGCCTTTCTGTCAAGAATGGCAATTCTGTCAAGAATGGCAGATTTATTTTGTAGAAGTTGAAGCACTAACACTAGTGAGAACTTATCTCATATTGCAATAGACTACATCACAAATATTGTGGCAAAAGAAGGTGCAAAGTTTTTTCTAATTTGTTACAGTGTTTTTCCATCTCCTCTTGATTTATGTTTTTTAGCTCTTCTGGCGAGCAGAGCTTATGTTTTTTTTTTTCATGCTCATGTTTTCACCTTTGCAAGTTTGTCTTTGAAACATAAGTCAGTTGAACCAAACAATATCTACATCACTTTTTCAATTAAGACCAAAGTCATGATCGTGGAGTGAAACTGTGGAAATAAGACAGTCTTCCTCTTAACGTCATGCCCTTACTTAAAATTCTGTATTCTGTAGAAGAATTCTGTGTTACACAGTCTTTTGTTTTATTTCAGGAGAAGAATGAAAATGTTTTTCCTCTTCCAACAATGTTTTCCAAAGGCTTCTTCCTCAGTGACGTATGAGCTGAAAATGTGTGGGAAAGTGTTAAGGATGCTGTGGATAGAGTCTTTTTAAAACATTGTTGGAAAAGGGTAAAATGCTAGTATCCAGTAGTTTTTGTTTTTCCACAATTTTTTTCTACCCTTTTGGATAGAAATCCTATCAGTTGGGCCATATTTGATGTATCTTTGCATATGTTTCCATTTTTGAAAAGGCCTTGATTTTGTCTCTGGTAAAGAGTTTGATAAAGGTAATTTTCTTTAGCTACATTTTTTCATTAGAAATGCTATTGCATTAGACAAGATTGTACCTCTAAATTCAAGGTTTTTTGTTCAGTTTCAGTTCTTCTTGAACAGAATAGGATGGTTCAACAAGTTGTGAGAAAAAATCTGTTGGATGTTGTGTGCTGGTTATCACAAAAGTTACCTCCCATGTTGTTAGAAGCACCACAGGCACTGTCTGTATCACAGTGTCAGTTTATCTATGCTCTTGTTAAGGTAAGGCAAATATGGTTAGTGGCTATTAACCCTTTACCCCATAAGGCATTTCTATGGTATCTCTAACTGACCCTAAATAACAGCAAGGATAAAGTAGTTTCTTATGTGTATATGACACCTTTTGATAGCATAGAAAACATTGTGACAAAAGGTGAAATTGCTCGTCACGAGCAATTTCACCTTTTGCCACAATGTTTTCCAAAGGCTCATACAAGCATTGCGCAGAAATGAGTATCTATGGAGTAAAGGTTTAAAAGGTCATGAAACTGAATTCCTGTTGACTTAAATACTGGTTACTGCTTTTCCAGTAATTTTTCTTTAAAAGGTTTCTATTGCAATGGTGTAAAAAATCTTATTTGTATGCTTAGATGTTTAACTCTGTATCGGACGACAAACCTTTAGACATTTCCAATTTGAAAGTATTTGCAGAAAACTCAACATGAATTAGATGATGGGATTTATTCTCTTAAAGAGGAGAAACCATGGTTACAAGTATTTTGTCCATTTTGCAACATATTTAAAAAAAAATTCTGTTTAGGTACATCATGGTAATTGTGTTATAAAGAGTTTAGGTTATGTAATTATTAACTTATTGTACAAATTTTGCCCATGCATCAATATATGCATGTATTTTCTTTCTATTGCAGATTATACTACAGCTTTTTCAACTATGTCCAGCTGAATTGGGAGAGTTTATTTGGGAAGATACCAGGCTGTCTTGTACAGTAACAGAAAGGTTTCCAAATGCTGTCAGAGTGATTTGCACTAATCTGCTATACATTTTATGTCGAGTGGTAACATTTTTTTTTTTTTGTAAATCCATGGTTGACATTTTACCAAGATATGTTTAACTCTTTCTTTATCAAAGAATCATGAGTTTTAATGATTTAAAGGAAGAAGGCTTTCAAAATATTCTTGAAGAAGGAAAAAATGCTGCTTATCAGCATTTTCCACTATGTTCTTATCCTATTAGCGATCTGATGATAATTTGTACCAGTTCTGAATATGTCATGTGCAAAATTTAATGCTCTCAATGTAGAAGAGTAAAAGCATTGTTGCAAGTTATCTTTTTACCACACAAGAAAATTTTAGAATTGTCCAAGTTGAAAGCATTTGCAGACGACAAAATAAAGGTGACTGAAAAATTGAAATTTGTTCTGGGAAGGGTAGAAAACACTGTGGGAAAAGGAGAAAATGCTGGTCACCAGCATTTTCTCCTTTTTCCCCAGTGTTTTCAAAAGGCTTCTTCTCAGGGGCGTCAAAGGTAGGGATTGTGTGGTAATGGGTTAAGGTTTGCTGTTCAGTGTGTGAGCTTTCCTTCCATTTCAGGGATATCAGACAGATTGTGTGTTACTGGCGGGAACAGCTGCTTCATTAATTTTGAATACATCAGGAAGAGCTTTATCAGCTGAAAAGGCTTTGTTCAGTATACTACAAGCAACACTTGATAAGGGTTAATATACATTTTACACTTCCTTCACCCATTAGGACAAAAATATTGAATGTTATGTTGTAGTAACTTTCTTTGTCTTGTATTTGTTTTGAGCTGTTTTAGTAAATTCTATTTCTGGCAGTCAATTATATCCTGAGGGCTCAAAATTTACTTGGTTATTTTATTTCAAAATAGTAAGACATTAAAAACAGTTTGGAAGGTGAATATTGTTACATATTTTGACAAATTAAGAAATGAAACAAGCTGAAAGTAGCTGGTACACAGATTACTTTATTATACTGTTTCCTGAACCATATGTGATACTGGGGTAGATACAAATTTTATTCTGTCCTGTCTGATGCATATATTTGAGGCAAAAAAAAATTAAGAATTTAGCAAAGAGTTTATTTGTTCCTATTCTCACATTGTTTTCTTTAACCCTTTACCAAACAATGCCTGGTTTTTATGACCCTGAGATAGAAGCCTTTAGAAAACATTGTGGGAAAAGGAGAAAATGGTGGTAACCAGCATTGTCTCCTTTTCACACACTCTTTTCTGTCCTGCAGGAAACAAATTTCAATTTCAGTTATGTTTATTTTGTCGTGTGCAAGTGCTTTCAATTTGAACCAGTCTTAACATTTTGTCGTTAAGGGTTAACATTCAGGAAATTATTTAGCTTGAGCTATTAGAACTGTTAATAGATTGTTTCTCTCAAGACATGATTTCTCCGCTAAGAACTGAGAATTAAAACTTTACCAAACTAACCTGTGCTTTACAATCCAGAAAAAGAATGATATAACCAGCATTTTTACTAGTTTAATATCCCGATTTTGAAGGCAGATCCCTTTGAACCACATAATTATGTAAAGATGCTTTGAGCCCTTTACCACACAATCCCGACTTTCACGACCCTGAGAAAGAAGCCTTTTTGAAAACATTGTGGGAAAAGGAGAAAATGCTGGTACCAGCATTTTCTCCTTTTCCCACAATGTTTTCTACCCTGTTGATAAACAGTTGCATCATTTGAGCCATATTGAAATTGTCGTCTGCAAATGCTTTCAATTTAGACAAACCTAAAATATTGTTGTTTGGTAATGAGTTAAAGTTGCCGATTTTATAGTTTTCCTGTCTTGTAGAGTTTACCACCTTGTTTTTTTCAATCTTAACATGTTAGAATGGTGTGAGATTTCACTGTATTTTCAGATTGTGAGTGTGATTGTGACAAGCTTCTAAATGGGAATGGAAATACATACAGGGCTATAGAGCCAGACAGATTTTCTGACCTAACAGAGGATGACATGGGAACTATAGCATTTATTCGAGGTTTTCTAGCCTGTGGCAGCAATGAAATCCTGTTTCACAACATAAGCATGTCAGTGTTTGATCAATGTGATCCACCATTGTGCATTACCCTGTTCAAATACATTACCTCTATATGTCAAGGGAACATAACTCTCCACTATCATTCTTTCCAAATTTTGTTGTTATGGTACACACGGATGTCAAAAACACCATTAGTGCCAGAAAATACCTGGTTGACTGATCATATATGTTCTATCATTCATCAGACTTATGAACTATTGATGCTAAACTGGGACAGTCCAGTGGAAGATGTAGCTGAAGTTGTGGTAGATATTTTTTATCTTGTTATGTCCGTGTGGTCGAGGGTCAAAGTTCAGATTCCAGATTTTCCTCAGATGGTCATGGAAAACCTACTATCAGCAGCTTGGTTTGTGAAAGGAAAATACAGAGTTTTTGCTGTTCTTCTGAAATATCTAGATCATGAAAAGGTATTCATGAAATATTTGTGCATGTTCAATTGTTCATACTTCTTTCTCTGAAAAAAGAGGAAAAAAAATTATAAAGTCCTTGTAATTTATAACCTGTTTTTCTTTTCTTTTTCTTGAAGAGCTGTCAGCTGTGGCATAAAAAAACTTAAAAAAGCCATCCTTTTCAGATAATGAATTAATAGGATAGGATCCATTCTGCATTAAGGCTTTTTTTCTGAATATATATGAAATATTTCTTTATGTTGGAATTCCAGAATTTGAAGAAAAGAAAATAGTAATTGCATCCTTGTAACTTATTACACATTTTTTTTCATGATATTTTTTGAACAGCTGTCAACTGCGTCCATAAAAAAGCTATCTTAGATTATGAAACAAAAGGATAGGACTTGTTCACATCAAAGCTTTTCTATGATACTTACCTACTTTATTTCTGAGTTATAAGACAACTGTGGTTCACAAATTGCATACAAAGTAATAGATTGCCCCCTTTTGTAAATAAGCTGTGTTGTTAAGCCTCCTAGGAAGACAGATATGGAACCATGATGGGAAAAGAGAAAATGCTGGTGTTGGGCTGTTCCGTTTTTTCACCACAATCTTTTTAGCTTTCTTAAAGACCCCCCAAAAAAAATCATTTGACACATAGTAAATCATCTGCTTTTAATTTCGACAAGTTAAGGATTTTGTCATTTGGTTAAAGAGTAAACGGATCAAGTAAACAATAAAGCGTCAAAACCAGAGAAATTGCATCATTTTTGCACTGCATGAAAGTCCTACCTACTGTGCAGTTTGTTCTAAAATGTTTCAGATACTGGAGAAGGTTCTCCCTGACATTCAATCACAGTTATTGAAGTGTTTGACAACCAACCACCTTGCATCTGCGTCTTCCTCTCTCTACAAAGGGTTTCTTACACAGTTGCAGTAAGTAATGTTAGTGTGACAGTGTGACGGAGATTATGTATTTCTCATGTTAGGTAACAGAGTATCTACTGAAGATGCTATTCAGTAGACTCCTTTTGAAAACATAATGGCAAAATTAGACATTGGTCCGAATGGGCACTATCTGTCTTTGTCACAGTGCTTTCACATGTATTAACCCATTATCACACAGTTCCTACTTTTGACGACCCCTAGAAAGAAGCCTTTAGAAAACATTGTGGGAAAAGGAGAAAATGCTGGTAACTAGCATTTTCTCCTTTTCCCGCAATGTTTTCTACTGTTCACAAAACAAATTTCAAATTTTCAGTCACTTTAATTTTGTCGTCTGCAAATGCTTTTGATTGTAACAAACCTTAAATTTTGTCGTTTGGTAATGAGTCAAGTAAATGAAGCCCAACTCTTTACCAAAGACAAAGTTTTACCCCAGTTCTAATTATACCAGAAAAAGGAGAAAATACTGGTACCAGGTACTTGGTAATTCTTCCTTCTTACTCTTTCCCAAATTTTCAATCCTATCAAAGACTAACCAATTGATTTATGCTACATTCAGTACGTCATTTGCAAATACTTTACGTGTCGATCAGTCTAGTATTTTATCATCAGGTAAAGGTTTAACTCTTTACTACACAATCCCGACTTTTAACAACTCTAAGAAAGAAGCCTTTTGAAATCATTGTGGTAAAAGGAGAAAATGCTGGTTTCCCTGAAACTTTATACAAGTGTCCCTCGTGATCAAAAGAGGTGCCCTAATATTTATGGGTTAAAACATTAGCTAGAACTTGGACCTCAGATTCACAAAAGTGTTTCTTCTGCAGGTATAGCCCAGCCATGTAGCTCTGTCTGTATTGTACAGAGATCTTTCAAATTTTTTTATATTTCAAATAGGAAATTTCCAAAGAAAAATCAGAGTGAAAAGTGGCAATGCTTTTGGATGGATACAGTACTAGAGGGTCTCACCAGTGAAAACAGGTAGGCATGAGAAAACTTTATTATACACGTAGTTTGCTTTTCAGCAAGCTTATGGACAATCTTAAGTGCTTTTACTAGTGTAGATAAAGATTACATTCTTTGCTGTCTGACCATTTTAATTGAGTACATCAATTGTAAGTTTTAAACTAGTCCTAGTTTAAAGCTGTTGCAGAAAACAATTTAACTCTTGCTCAGTTGTTGACATTTGTCTCTTAAGGGACTAAAAACATTGTGGGAAAAGGAGAAGATGCTGGTCACCATTATTTTCTGTTTTTCCTACAATGTTTTCATAAGGCCTTTTTCTCGGGGTTATTAAAACACTGTATCATTTGGTAAAGGATTAAACTAACATACACCTGAAATCTTGTAACTTATCCTTCCAAAATGGGAATAATTGACATGGATTAAGGTTTATAATAATGAAAATGTATAACATGAATTTCTTCCTTGGGCACAATGTATACAGTAGCGGTATGCTTCGATAGTTTAAACACATATATCTAGAAATAGGTATATCTAGATCTTATGCTGTAAACCAAAATTTCATAGAAATTACAGATAGATAAGACTTATTTATATTCCTCTTTGCAACCCTTGAGAGACCCTATGGCTGTGTAAACAACGAGGTGGTACTTTGTCTATTTCTGTTACATCAGATTTGACATCAGCGTGTTGCTTTGAATGCAAATTCTGTAATAGACGAATGTCATTGGACATTTCAACATCTTTGAGAAACTCTCTCACAAAATGCAACCTAGCAATCTTCTCAAGGAAATACCATCGAAAAATATTTTTTCTTTACTCAGTTTTTCATCTGTACTGTAGAGCTGGGTATCGCCAAGAAAAATGTATCGCGATACTATCGCGATACCAGACAGGCGATACGATACAATATCACGATACTTAATTGGTCCAGATTAACTTAATGACAAGTCTTTTAAAAGAGAGACTGTTTTCATGTGATATGCGCAAACAAGATTTTATAAATAGATCTACATGTTCACAGTTATAAGCTCTTCAAAGACTTTAGGAACCTTTTCTCAAACTGTGCAACCATTTTTGGCAAAATCAATCCAAATGTTTGCTAAAACAAGTAGGTATGTGAGATACCATCGAACTGGTCCAATTCCTGTACAAAATCTATCAGATCGGTAGTGCTGGGCAATCAGGTTGAAATCACAAATGATTATTGTTTTGTAATCTGAAGAGCATACCAACTAGTTATCTGTTGTACAATCGGTGTCACCATTTAACTGAGAATGCCTTTTGGCTTTAAATACCATGACAGTTTGTCTACATGATATTAAGTTTATAAGGATGCTTTGTTTTGTACTTCAAAAATTAATAGTTTTGCAGTACCATTTAGAGTTTTTGCTTTATTCAATATCATTCATTTTGGTCCTCTGTTTTTAATTTTCAAAAGTTTAAAAAAAAATTAGACATATTTCAAGCATTTGCAGACTCCCCCCACCACGTAGATCTGTATTTTCATTTCCTAAAACAAAAATTTCTTCACTCATGAATAGCATGTTAGCCTCAACTTACTGTTTTATTCACAGATTTGTGTAAATCCACCGTTTAACTTCACTATTAAAAATGAGAAGATAGTTTTAAGTCCCTCTGATCGGACGATGCCATGCGGATCATTGTAATGTCATGGGTTTTCACGGTTTTTTGGCGATCTATTTTTTCGTGACAAATAATTTTTGGAGAAGTATTACTACATGATTTGACATCAGTGTGTCATTTTGAATAGCATGAAACTTTAAAATCGGTCCTTTTACACTAGATAAGAGGATTAACACCTTTATTACGTTGTCATAAATAACTCGCCAGCTTCATGATCATGCGCGTGTCTTTTGCATTTATACTTATCGTGTTTAGCCCATATTTCTGCCGGATGCATTAAAACTAGGTTATATGAAGCTCTAGACCATAACTTAATGCGTCAGGTCAGATTGACAATTAGGCCGATATTTTTCAGCCTCAAAGACATCAATTCAATTTCCCAGCGTCAAAACCCGCACTTAGTCAACTTCGGAAGACAGGTGCCGATCCGCATCACATTCATTTGTTATTTAAAAAGAACAAAGACAATTCAAACTGTGCTATCTTTCGCTAGCAAATAATCAAATTGCAGCTTATATTCGTCCGCTAAATCAAATGAACTTGTTAAAGTAACAATAGCGTCCAAATGTAAACAGTGGGAGCCGTTCAAAAGCAGTAAATTCATATTACACCATATAAAAGTATGTAAATTAATATGAGGTTGACACTCTTTAAATGTGCGATTGGTCAAAGTTCCATTCGCTGACAGAAGAATTGAATTTAAATCTAGTACAAGTCCAACCAAGCCGACTAAATTTTTGTTTACATCGATGACCATGACGTAATGATCACGTGACAGCCTGAAACTAAGGTAAACGAAAATACAAAATGGAGGACCGTGAAGGTTCAAATTCGACAGGGGAGCAAGTTTATTAACCGAATTCGCTGAAGTCTTGCAAAGGGCAATACAGCAGAACAAACGGGCGTCTATTTTAGAAATTACTTTCGACTAAAAACCCCATGCAAATAAAAAGAATGAGCGAAAAGCCGGAAAACAGATGCGGATTTCAGTTCGCACGGAAACCTGTTCACGATCGGTAAGTCACCTCCATTTACTATTGTTATAGAACATGAAGAACTTTTCGATCCATGAATATGGGATGGTTTGATAAAAATGATCATTTTTATGCATAATTCAGCACTCGATTGACCCATTTACTGTGCAGGTATTGCAAAGATTAAATGTGCATAATTATGTCTGATCCTCGGATATTCCAGCCTCGTTGACCCAGTTTCGATTGATTCTAATGCATAGATAGTAACGTAATGCTTAAACCTGAGTTCAGAGGGTGCGGTTATACTCAAAACATGTTTATTGAGGGTTGAACTCTTTACCAGACGACAAAATTTGAGCTCTGTCCAAATTGAAAGCATTTGCAGACAACAATTTCAGTGTGGCTCAATTGATTAGGTAGAAAACATTGTGGGAGAATGAGAAAATGCTGATTACCAGCATTTTCACTTTTTCTGCAATGTTTTTAAAAGGCTTCTTTTCCAGGGGCGTCAAAAGTAGTGATTGAGTGGTAATGGGTTAATTATAGATCTAAATCTAGTCTAATGCCTAGTTCTAACGCCACTGAGAAATGGCTTTGGAAAATTTTGAGCAGGATTATATTCTTATGTACATTGCATACATTACTTCTTGCAAGCTATGGGATACATACCAATGCAAATTTTATAGATGAAAATTGAGGGAAAAGATTGATTGATTGTATGCTATTTAACACTTTTTCCAACATTATTTCAGTTATATTGTGACAGCCAGTGCACTTGTCCATGCTTTCCAGGAGTCTCTTTTACAAGTTGTCTGCACAATTTTCTTTCCAGGCCACTGGCTGTTATCCCATATAGCCATTGTCAAGACTATGGTCAGAGGTGGGAGAAGAATGAATCCTGTCACAAGGGACTATCATCAATCCACCGAAAGAAATTTTCTGAGCTTGGGATTGAACCCACGACCCGCTCTTTCTCAAGTGCTGCATGCTACTGACTAAGCTACTGTGGGTCGGTTTGATGGAACAGAAACACTTCCAAGCTTTTAGCACTGTATATTACTAAGTCACTAGGCATACCCATGATAATGACAAGGGGAAAGATTAGAATCAGGTTGCTGGTTTGTCCATAATTACTCTCAGATTTGTTAAGGGCTCTTCTTGGACAATTTTCAACTATTGTCCTTGCAGAACTAATGTATGTATGTAATTTTCATAACGATTTGTACACATAACGTTAGGTGGGACTACTGAAGGACTCCTTAATACATGTGGTACATGTAGTATGGCCCTTATGATTTTATTTTTCATCTGAACCAGAGATACAGCCACTGTTTGATTGTGTTGGAGGTTGTAGACCTACATGTATCTAATTTTAATGAAATGTAAAGTCTATACTTCCTCTAATGTTGGTTGGTTGTATTGGAGTTTAACACCACTTTAACAGCTAAGGTCATATCATGGCGGTCGGTGATGCACATGTGTTTCCTGGCTTTCTCATACCACTACTAACACTACTTTCTTTCCAAAGCCACCGACTACTTTTCTCACATGCTTCAGCAGAGGTGAGAGGCGAAAGTACGTCAGAAAGAAAGTTTGCCTCAACCGGGTATCGAACTCACAACCACCAGGTCACACCACCGAGCCACCAGGGCGGGCCTCTTCTAATGTGGAAGAACTCTTAAGAAACACCTCTAAAAACTGATGTGTAGGTCACTTTCATTTCCCCAGTCATTTTCATGTAACCAAAGAGTTTAACCTTCATAAAATGTTTAACCCTTTACCATACAAACCCTACTTTTAACGACCCCGAGAAAGAAAAATTTTGAAAACATTGCTGGAAAAGGAGAAAATGCTGGTAACCAGCATTTTCTCCTTTTCCTGCAATGTTTTCTAACCTGATGGAAGCAAATTTCAATTCTTGAGAAGCGTTTACTTTGTCGTCTGCAAGTGCTTTCAGTTTGAACCAGTCTAAAATTTTTGTCATTTGGTAAAGGGTTAAACAATATTTGGAGCTCTCACTTGTTTTGTAATTGATATTTCAGAGTACAGAGGGAACTATTTTGCAATTCTCTGGCCAATGCGAATGGATCCTCCGACAGAATCATACTATGAAGATGCAGATTAGCCTTGGTTTCTGACTCTTTCATCATTCCATTCCAGTAGACACAGAATTTGGCCATCTGCTTTCAGGTAACTTAATTAGGTAAAACATAATGAATGAATGAATGAATGAATGAATGTTGTTTTATGGCGCATCGACAGCTTTGATTAGGTAAAACAGATTTTATTTCAAAAGCCATATTTTTATTTACATGACTGGTTAGTGAAAATTGAATGTATGTATTACCGTTTCAGTGGTTCACCTCTACCCAAACTCACAAGCCATCTACCCAGAGAACCATTGTAGATACAAGATTACTGGTATACTGTAAAAAGATCTTGCTGTCTCATCTTGATCTTGAATGAACCCATCATTATAGACTGGGTTAAAAATGGAGTGGAATTCTTAAAAATGTTCTGTAGGACAAAGTAGACAATTGAGATAAGTACTGCTGTTCTTGTGTGACTGAATTTGGTATTGTCACCTAGGGCTATACAGTCCTTCTATACCATGTGACATTAGTAATGTCCTGATTTTTATTCAGCTGAACAGCTATAAAGGGCTTCAGGATTACTTCATGACTCAGTGGTTAATTTAATGCATAATACAAGTAATCCATGACTACAAATCAGTTCTCTCTGGGTTTTGTTGGGATGTCCATGTGCATGTTACTTCAGATATTGGTAAAAGTAAAAACTCCAGAAATTAAGAATATTATAGTTTATCAAATTGGTATGACTGATATCATGTTGAAAGTTACACAAATGCATCACTCATTCAGTCAAGCCTGGCTTCATTTACAAAAGTGTCGTCGATTTTAGTGAAAGATGATGCATTACATTGTTATTTAAAGGTAGCTCAGACTATGAAAATTGTCCTTGATAGGGTAGAAAACATGGTGGGAAAAGGAGAAAATGCTGGTTACCAGCATTTTCTCCTTTTCCCACAATGTTTTCTAAAGGCATCTGTCTAGATGCACCAACAATCCAACAGTCCAACAAGAGATGTTTGTAAAACATGTATGCCCCCCTAATGGCATCCAATGTGATTATAAACTCTTACGTTCAAAATGTAAAAACGAACAAAGGGTAATTACTCAAAAATTATTAATGATAAATTAACAATTCTTGGGCACTGTACTTCCCATTTAAGTGAACTTTTAAAGTTTCATGATTTTACCTCACATACTTTTTGAGTTATGCTCCGGAAAAAAAATAAGTATGAAAATCAACAAAGGGCAGTAATTGCAAAAATATAATGGGCAGAGTTATGGTTCTTGTGCAATGCACTTCTCCTGAATAAGATCTATCCACATATATGGTTTCAAGATGATACCTGAAAAACCTTTTGAGTTATGCTCTGGACAAAAATTAAGTATGAAAATCAACAAAGGGCAAAAGCTCCAAAAATATAATGGGCAGAGTTATGGTTCTTGTGCACTGCACTTCTCCTTAATAAGGTTAATCCACCTATAAGGTTTCAAGGTGATACCTGAAATACTTTTTGAGTTATGCTCCAGACAAAAATTAACTATGAAAATCAACAAAGGGAAATAACTCCAAAAATATGATGGGCAGAGTTATGGTACTTGTGCACTGCACTTCTCCTTAGTATAATCTATCCACCTATGAGGTTTTAGGATAATACCTGAAACACTTTTAGAGTTATGCTCCGGACAAAAATTAAGTATGAAAATCAACAAAGGGCAATAACTCCATAAATATGATGGGCAGAGTTGTTGTTCTTGTGCACTGCACTTCTCCTTAATGAGATCTATCCACCTATGTAGTTTCAAGGTGATACCTGAAATACTTTTTGAGTTATGCTCTGGACAAAAATTAACTATGAAAATCAACAGAGAGCAATAACTCCAAAAATATGATAGGCAGAGTTATGGTTCTTGTGCACTGCACTTCTCCTTAATAAGATCTTTTCACATATAAGGTTTCAAGGTGATACCTGAAATACTTTTAGAGTTATGCTACGGACAAAAATTAAATATGAAAATCAACAAAGGGCAATAACTCCAAAAATATGATGGGCAGAGTTATGGTACTTGTACACTGCACTTCTCCTTAATGAGATCTATCCACCTTTGAAGTTTCAAGGTGATACCTAAAATACTTTTTGAGTTATGCTCTGGACAAAAATTAAGTATGAAAATCAACAAAGGGCAATAACTCCAAAAATATGATGGGCAGAGTTATGGTTCTTGTACACTGCACTTCTCCTTAATGAGATCTATCCACCTATGTAATTTCAAGATGATACCTGAAATACTTTTTGAGTTATGCTCCGGACAAAAATTAAGTATGAAAATCAACAAAGGGCAATAACTCCAAAAATATGATGAGCAGAGTTGTTGTTATTGTGCACTGCACTTCTCCTTAATGAGATCTATCCACCTATGTAGTTTCAAGATGATTACTTAAATAGTTTTTGAGTTATGCTCCGGACAAAAATTAAGTATGAAATCAACAAAGGGCAATAACTCCAAAAATATGATGGGTAGAGTTATGGTTCTTGTGCACTGCACTTCTCCTTAATGAGATCTATCCACCTATGAAGTTTCAAGATGATACCTTAAATAGTTTTTGAGTTATGCTCCGGACAAACTTGGTCTACGGACCGACAGACGGACCGACGTACCGACCGACAAGTGCAAAGCAATATACCCCCTTTTCTTCGAAAAGGGGGCATAATTATAATTATGCTGGATATTATGCTGGAGGTTATTCTGTCCTCAAATGGAATGAAGTGGAGTATAAAAACACCCATTTCAATAATTCCATTTTTTTTCTTCCCCAGATTTTCAGATTGAGATGAATTGAAAAAGAGATTATGATTTTTTTTTTTATTTTTAGGGTATACAGCAGAACAATCAAATTTCCAAAGACCTATTCTGTGGTGTTGCTGAAGAATATGTAGCATAGGAATATTTGGCCTTCCATATGCTTGTTACAATATATAACTGGCCACTTTAGATGACAGTTCATACAAGGACAGATATGTTTCATGCAATAAGCAAGGCAATAAGGTGTAAATATTAGTTTATAATTTTAAATACATTATATAATCACAATAAGAATTCGTAGACAAAAAATAAAATACATTCATACATACAGCGATGTTAAAGGGTGTTGCCTGTTGTCAGCTCTTAACCCAAACATCAAAGTTTTCCATGTTAAGAATTATTTAGTAATTCTAATATTGAAAATGATTTCAAGGCATTTTTGCAAATGGAAGAATTGCTGGTAACCAATATTTCTTTTCCCTTTTTCAAAACATTAACATCTCTTTCAGAAAAAAAATCATATCATTTCAGCTATGTCTAATTTTTCATCTGCAAATGTTATCAATTCCGAACTTTTACAGCTTTTTGATAACATTGTGGAAAAAGGAGAAAATGCTGGTAACCAGCATTTTTACCTTTTCCCACATTTTCTACTCTACTAATGACAAATTTCATCATTTGAACCATTTTTCAATTGTCGTCTGCAAATGCTTTCAATTTGGACAAGTCTATTATTTTGCTTATGTGGTAAAGAGTTTGCAGTCTAATAAATTTGTTTTGCGGTCAGGTGGTAGGGAACTTGGAAACATGCTCTGACCGTAGAACTAATAATGTTTCAAGTGGTACAAAATGCTCCGACAAACAAAAATCAAATATTTACTGGAGAACAACAATTAACTCTTTCCCAAACGACAGAGTCTGGACTCTTCCAAACCAAAAGAGTTTGCAGACGACAATTTTAGATTTGGAGAAAATGGCAGAAAATTCTCAAAAAGGGTAGAAAACTCTGGGAAAAGGAGAAATTGCTTGTTACGGGTAATTTCTCCTTTCCGGAATTCCCAGTGTTTTCATAAGACTTTTAATGCAGACATGTAGAAATAAGGGCTTGTTTGGGAAAGGGTCAAGTCTTTTCTAAATTTAAATTTTTTGCTGATGAAAAAGTAACTGAGATAATAAAGGTCTCTTTAAAAGGGTAGAAAGGAATAAGACGAAAATGCTGGCTACCAACATTTTCTCCTTTTCCCACAGGCTGCATTTGACCAACATTTTGTCAATGTTTGCATAGAGGGTCTTTCTCCAGGTTGTTAAAACTTATATTGTTTTCAAAAGGGTTAAAATGATGTTTCTTTTACATCTGTTTCGTTTACTAGTATCCTTTGCAAAGTCTTTAAAATTTTCAGGTTTTTCCACCCTGCCCCATGAACAAAATCCAAATTATGTTCAAGAGTTACAGAGGGTCGATTCCTTTTCCAATGACACTTAATATACATTGGCAGTAAATTGAAAAAAACCGAGGATGTGACGGTGCATGTACATCAGCCATAGCCTTTTGGTTAATTTGATGTTTTAAATACTGTTCTAAATATAAACTGTAGCTGGAGCTAAAGAGGTACATGTAGTTTCAATGAATATGTAACCTCCTCTAACTCTTTTGCCAAAAATATCTGTAACTGACCAAGTAAACATGAGTAAGTGTTCTGCTCCTCCTATACAGTTGAAATACTGTTGAAAATAGAGTTATTGCATTGCACCACAAATCAATTGAATATATTTACTTGTTTCTCTTTCTCTTTCTACCTTAGGTGCTTAATGATGGAAAGTCCAAAGTCCATAGACAACAAGGCTGAACAATGATATAAGACATGATCATTGTGTTGTATATTTGCATGACTATGTGTGATACAAATGTGACAATTATTCATGTATATCTAACTCTACACCCAGTTTAAAGTTCTAGAATTTAGCAACAAAAACATATCTTACAAAAAGTTCAAGACCAATAAAAAGCATGTTTGAGCAAACTGCAGTTGTTTTAATAAACATTTTCAAGCTTTTTATAGCCCTGTAGATAACAATCCTGTATTTCAACGACCCTGAAGAAGAAAGCTCTAGAAGCTTTGTGGGAGGAGTAGAAAATGTTGATAACTAGCATTTTTTTCTCTTCCCTGTATGCTTTCTGTCATTTCATACACAAATCCAAAACCTGTCATCTGTTATTCAACCTATTTCTGTATTATGATTTATAAACTCTTTACATACAACAAAATTTTAGACTTGAGAGTATTTACAGATGAAAAATAGTACATGTTTAGTATGAAAATTTGTTTTGGAAAGTTGAAATTTTGTAGCCTGTAAAGAGTTCAATGTTGATATATGGTACAAACTACTTAATGATTGGATTGTATGGTATTGTAACACCATTTTTTCAGTTATTTTGTTTTTCGTGAGTGTCATTTGGCACGACACAGTCACACTTCAGAGCCTAGTACTGGTAAAATCCAGAAAGATATGAATATGTGGGCTTTTGCTGTGATATGACTGTTGAAAATGGTGAAAGCAGCTTAAAACACCAACCATAAAATCAATTAATCATCACTGTGGCCAATGCACCTATCCATGCTTTCCTGGAGTTCCTTTTACCAGTACTTTTACCAATATTCTTTCCAAGCCACCGGCTGCTCATTGTTGAAAAATTGTCAGCAGTGAGAGAGAAATGAATCCTGTCACAATGACTATCATCAATCCTTGGATAAAAATTAGTCTAGCTTGGGATAAACGAGTGATCTCCTGTATACTTTAGACCTTAATGCTTTTTCAAACTGATTCAAGCTATTGAATACCATAAAGGATGCCAATAAACCATACAAATTCTCTCTGCAGATTGATGATAGCCACTGAAACAAAATTCATTTTTCTCCCTTCCCAAACATGGTCTGAACTTATTTGGCTTAGCAATAATGTGTATGGTGTGTATGGAACACGGATCAAACAAGCTCTGACAGTTGGGATAGTTGCAATGGGCAGTGTGATATACTAGTAACTCAAATAGTATTATTAAACCCCCCCCAAAAAAAACTGATAAAGAATACATGTCTTAGAACAGATTAATTTACCTTCAAAAACAAATTTCATCCTTTGATTCTTGTTTAACCCATTACCAAACGACAAAAATTTAGACTTGTCCAAATTGAGAGCATTTGCAGACGACAAAATAAAAGTGACTGAAAATTTGAAATTTGTTTTGTGAAGGGTAGAAAACATTGTGGGAAAAGGAGAAAATGCTGGTTACCAGCATTTTCTCCTTTTCACACAATGTTTTCTAAAGGCTTCTTTCTCAGGGGCGTCAAAAGTAGGGATTGTCTGGTAATGGGTTAACTCTTTACCAAACGACTAAATTTTGGACTTGCCCAAATTGAAAGCAGACGACAAAATAAATGTGAATCGAAAATTGTAAATTGATTTGGAAAGGGTAGGAAACATTGTGGGAAAGAAGAAAATGCTGGGTACCAGCATTTTCTCCTATTCCCACAATGTTTTCAAAGGCTGTCTTTCTTAGGGTCGTCAAAAGGAGGGATTATGTGGTAAAATAAATGTGAATCGAAAATTGTTAATTGATTTGGAAAGGGTAGAAAACATTGTGGGAAAAGAAAAAAAATGCTGGGTACCAGCATTTTCTCCTTTTCTCACAATGTTTTCAAAGGCTTTCTTTCTGAGGGTCATCAAAAGTAGGGATTGTATGGTAAGCATTTTCTCCTTTTCCCACAGTGTTTTCAAAGGCTTTCTTTCTTAGGGTCGTCAAAAGTAGGGATTGTGTGGTAAAGAATTAACTCTTTACCAAAGGAAAACATTTTAGACTGGACCCAATTAAAAACATTTGAAGATAACAAAATAAAAGTGACTGAAAATTTAAAATTTGTCTTGGGAAGGGTAGAAAACATTGTGGGAAAGGAAAAAATGCTGATTACCAGCATTTTCTCCTTTTCCCACAATATTTTCAAAAGGGTCCTTTCTCGGGGTCATGAATACTCCAGATTGTGTGGTAAAGGGTTAAAAATCAACTGCAAATGCTTTAAATTCTAACAAGTCTGCATTTTTGTCTTATGATAAAGAGTGAATAATAAGATTTTCTTTTCAGTATACTATATTGATACTGTTTGCCTTTAAAATGGTTATCTGACATTTAAAGCTACATGTACCTACATTGTTCACCGTAACTAAATTACAATTCTTTCAAAAAGTCTCTTTTTTTCATTTTCTCTTTTTAATTCTAATTTTGTTATCACACTACCATTTCCCAACTTTGTGCCAATCACGACCTCCAATGTTGATGGCCCATCAAACGCAGTTCATTCATGTCCTTGTAACCTGGCTTTACTGGGCTGGCTTTGTGCAAAATGAGACACTGAAATGACAAGATTATAAGTTTCTTGCTAAATACTGTACTGTAATATAGGAGCCATGCTCTGTCAAAAGTGTGTGTAGGCTGACATGGGATGACTCTTTTTGCACTTTACAAATTTTCTGCATGTCAAAGTACCATTCTACCATCAGTTCAAGTCCACTGTTATAAAAATTGGGTTTTATGGATCCATAATGTTACGAGAGACCACACCTTCCTGCATGGCATTCTCCCGATTTAAATACAATACCTGGCTTCTGCGTCAGGGAGATATCTCTTTGGCTCAGTGGTTAAGGTATTGGCCTTGCGTCCGGGAGTTCCGGGGTTCGAATCCCGCTTGGTCCCTTACATCTGCCATGCATTTATTCATTTGTTTCTTTGTTCGTAAGATGGGGGCTCGTCCGGGATTGGCCATTAATCCCATTTGTTGTCCAAAATCGGACTTCCTGCCTAATAAGGCTTTGAGTCATAAATAAAGAAAGGAATATTTGCTTGTTACATACAATTGCTTCTTTCCAAAACTTGATTCTTTCCAAAAATTAATTAGTGCACATGCAGTCTATGGTATGGATGTACAAAGCTGAACCTTTGTCTGGTCAAGTATTTAAGCTCCGAATACAAAAGACACAAGTTCTGACATTAATGTATTTTAGATCCAGACATAAATATCATTGAAATACCTGTTGACATGTTGTTGAAATCTGTAAAAAAAGGAATCCTTTCAGATGGGATATAACACCAGACTGGGGTATCTAATCATCAGTTTAAAAACATCTTGGTCTCTCTGCCTACCTAAAAAGATACATTGTTGTTAGATTAGAAAGGAAAGTGATCAGTAAAAAAGACATGAAAAACATGATTCTCAATCACAATGCTTTAGATCTATTTGAGTAAAGTGTACTATTGCTGATGGTCTTCAACTGTCTTGCATCTGTAGGGTTCATCTGTATGCAATGACTTAATTGATGAAATAACACCAATTTTTTCTTAAAAACTGACTGAAAAGATATCTGTAAACTGCAAGTTAACCCATTACCGCACAATCCCTACTTTTGACGCCCCTGAGCAAGAAGCCTTTAGAAAACATTGTGAGAAAAGGAGAAAATGTGGTAACCAGCATTTTCTCAATTTCCCACAATGTTTTCTACCCTTCACAAAACAAATTTCAAATTTTTAGTCACTTCGATTTTGTCGTTTGCAAACGCTTTTGATTTGGACTTGTAAGCTTTAAATATTGTCATTTGGTAATGAGTTAAACCAAACTCTTCAAAGTTGAGACTTAAAATATGCTGGTTTGACATTGTAACGTTAGTCAAGACCAGAATATACCTGGTAAGAATTCTGACATTTAATATAAAACGTCTACCACCTGATGTTAAACTCGGATCAAAATTCATCAATTATTTTTTCACAAAACAAACTTCTAAACTCATTCACTACCTACGACCAAGATCCGAACGCACCTAATATAAAGTCCGATCTTCACTACAAAACAACCACAATGTGTTTAACTAGGTTTCCCTGGTCCATATTACAACCCTGTGTACCCTACACATTCGACTTTGTATGTATAAACGCCGAATGTCTTATTGGACGAAATAGTAATGGACCGAAAGTTTTATGGGCCGAGACGCGAAGTTTCTACCAGTACAGCTCTGACAAGAGAAAAAACGGTGTTTATTCATGTCCTGATCAGAATGATGAAAGCGCAACTCCGATTTACCAATCAACATACAAGTAACGCAGTCCTAATCTCAAGAAAATTAAAATCTTACCGAGGTTTCGCAGTAGGTTTCATGTAGAGGAAGCACATAGCGTCTGTGGATATACGTCATCATTATCAATCACGTGATGCCCAAATATAGGACATCAGAATCATTCCGAATAGATGTAGCAACGTCTTTTTGGAGTTGGGAGAGTTGATAATGAAAAAATGCAAATGGTTCTGTAGCAGGAGCCGATGTTGCAATGAACGCTTCTATCCTCTTGTTGACAAAATTAGAGTATAATTAGCAGATTCGTGTCTTTATTCCGACTATTTTCACGCACAAAAATACCTCTATATGAGCGCTATTGGGGCTTTAATTAATGCTTTATTTTATTTTACAGTCCTTGTGACAAAACTGGTAAGGAGGCAAACCGATCAAAACGCAGCCGCAACTTTTTGGACACGAAGAAAATATGATAACCTTAGAACGTTCCGAATTAGCATCTATATTTAAAACCTGGAAAACCCTAAGCATGAGCGAGTGACTGTAAACATTTCGCTTCAAATTATTCCCCATATTACAAAGTTTTATAAATTTCATTGTTTCTAGGGCGAGTTTTTTAACGTTCTTGTATGTGCAGCAGAGACAAACTGTGCGTAATTTTTTTCCTATTTTATACATGAATCATTTACATTGATACGTGATCTCACACACTCTGCACACGACACGACGTAAATGTATCGCCAAGTATCGATACAACGAGTTAGTATCGCGATATACTATCGCCAGCAAAAATATCACGATGCACCGATGCATCGATGATATCGCCCCAGCTCTACTGTACTGGTGTTTTGCCAGGAACTGTCATACTTAATTCAGTGATAGAATGATTTTTGATGGTTGGTGAGATGATGAAAAATTGAATATCTCCCATAAAAGCCATCTGCCAAATAAAATGAGTTAAGATTTAACCCTTTATCGCAATCCCGAATATGACACCCCTGTGAAAGGAGCCTGTAGAAAACATTGTGGGAAAAGGAGAAAATGCATTTTCTCCTTTTCTTTTAATGTTTTCTTCCCTTCCTAAAACAAATTTAAATTCTTAAGTCACATTCATTTTGTTGTCTGCAAATGCTTTCAATTTGGACCAGTTGATAATTTGTCATTTGGTAAAGAGTTAATAAATCTCAAATGACAACCGCTAGGTACTTTAGCAGACAGTGTAGGCAATATAGATCATTATCAGACCATACTGACTACACCCTTATTTTTGCATTTCACAAGTGATTATTACAAAAATTGAATATTGTTTTGTTTAACCCATTACCAAATGACAACGTATTAGATTGGTCCAAATTGAAAGCATTTGCAGATGACAAAATGAAAGTGACTGAAAATATGAAATTGGATTTGTGAAGGGTAGAAAACAATGTGGGAAAAGGAGAAAATACCAGCATTTTCTCCTTTTCCCACAATGTTTTCTAAAGGCTTCTTTCTCAGGGGCGTCAAAAGTAGGGATTGTGTGGTAATGGGTTAAAGGGTATGAAATATTATGCCTTTTTCATAAGTATGAATGAAAATTGCTGTTAAAAAAATATTATGATCACTATTTTTCTGTATTTCAGTCTACTCAGATATAATACCTGTTTACACTGGGTACCAGTTACTCTGAAGATTGTTCCTGACTCTGGGGACATGCTGCATGAAAAGCTTTCTACCATGATGGGAGAAAAAGATTTAAGAATTTGTCACACCAGACTTCTTCATGCATGGATAGTGGTCAGTAAAACTGTGAGAGCAGTCACCGGATCTGTTGATTTGGTATGTAGAATCGTTACATTTTGTCACCTTGAAGTTTTGACAGTAGAACTGTTTTGAAGTATAGATTGAAGATATCTATATTTTTCTCCCTAGAACTACAGTCGAATCTGAGTTAGCGGTCATACGTGCGTAGCGGCCAATCTGTGATTAACAGTCAGTTCAGGCCCGCCCGTGCAAATTAACTCTTTAAAGTCCTTTAATTAACGGTAAACTGTGATATGTGGTCAGCGGTCACATTTGAAGATCTTAATTGCACTTAAAGCATAACCCATAAAGTGGTCACACAACCCGACTAATTGCTAGCAGGTGGTGTGAAAAATTAATTAACATGTCTGGCTCCGGTTGCATACACTACGACGCTATCAACATGTGTGATAAACAGTTGAACTTCATGATAGTGTAGGTGTACACTTTTCATAAACGGTGTTATAGCGGGCTATTCTTTGCTATTCGATCGGCAGATAGACCCTGCTTCCCCGCAGTGCTTTACATTACTATTGAAAACGAGGTTACCAATTTCCAAAATGGCGTCGAGTACCATAATTTGCGTAAATTTTGGGACAGTAAAAAATAATTATTCTTTTTCGTGTCCCAATACTGTGGTCTACAAGAAAAAATATGATCAAACAAGACAATCTGTCATACTGAAAGTCACTGGCTAACCCGTCGAATATTGCCGACGTTGAACGTCAGTGATGTCAGGTTTGCAGGATGTCTATTTTTAGATTGATTGGAATTCCACCGATCAGTTTGAGCACAAGCGTTTAAAACTTCGCTTTTTCTCATCGTTTCCGTTGATTATTAACTTTTCGCTCATTATTGTCTGCCTTTTGGGATCGCGATGAATATGTTATTTTACGTTTGTAGATAAAATTCACAACATAATTTACCTGCTTACATCTACGTGAGGTGAACAATGTTAATTCCACTCTGACAGGTAGCCTACCTGCTCGGACCGTTTTCAAATCGATCGATTGACCTTGGGTAAAACTGTGTACCTTTATAAACAATGAACTCGATTGACTTAAAATACACGCATGTCAACTCTGTCAACCTCGGATGTACACACATTATGGGTCTTGGATAACGAAGGAAATCTACTGATTACAATGAAAATGTATAGCAGAGAAAGACTGGAAGAAGTGAAAGTGCTCATGAGGAATGATTTCTATTTTCATTCCACAATGTTTTCAACAGTTATTATCGGCAGTGGAATTGAAAAAAAATTGGACTTGCCCAAATTGAAAGCTTTTGCAGACAACAATGTAAATCATAAATGTGATTGAAAATTTTAATTTTGTTGTGAAAGAATGGAAAATATTTTTGCTAATAAATCTGATCTGTGTTAAGCAGCCAACTGTCGTATGCAGCCACTTTTGGCTTGTCCTTTGGTTGGCTGCTTAAGACAGTTTCGACTGTACTAGGCTTATTTAATCTTATAACATACAAGAAAGTTTTGGACTTGCACTAATCATGTTGCCTAAATTATAGGATTATAGATACAACTCCAAAAGGGAGAGATAACACCTTGGGAATAGGAGAAAATACTGGTTTCCAGCATTTACTCCTTGCCCAAAAATAACTAAAGACACATTTATAAAGATCATTAAAATGTGGATTTTTGATAAAGGGACACTTTTAAACACTAGTATTTTGAGAAAATAAAAAATAAGGAAAAAAAAGAGGAAATGCTGGGTTGAGGAAAAGCTATGTTACAAATTTCAGAGCAATATTTTTGTGAGGGAAGCGCTTCACTGCCTAGATGAGGATGTGAGATCTGAAGCTATTTCCATGATATGTACAACTCTAAAAAGAGCAGGTATGATTACCACTACAATGGCAAACAAATGAAATGGGTTCTTTCTTATCATTAATTCCCTATCACACAATCCTGACTTTTAATGACCCTGAGAAAGAAGCCTTTTGAAAACATAGTAGGAAAAGAAGAAAATGCTGGTAAGCAGCATTTTCTCCTTTTCCCACAATGTTTCCTACCCTTCCCAAAATAAATTTCAATTTTTTAGCCATTTTTGGATTGTATATTGAAGGGTTAAAGAGATTTAATTTTGATAACATAAATGTGTTCTGCTTATTCTGCTAAGAAAATATTTTGTTTGGGTTTTGGGAATTGAGGAATATTGTTGTGAAAATTTAAACAATTGAAATAGTGATTGAGTAACCTCACATTTTTTTTTCTTTTTTTAAAAAAAAAATCTTACCTGAAAATGATTGTTTGGCCTTTAGCCATTGCAGAGTATAATACTGTGTTCAGCAACAGTCTAGGTCATGTTGATTTGACAAACATGTAAATATTATTGTTTCAGAGCCAATATCTGTCACTGAAATCAGTTTAATGAAGGAGGCACTAACCCATAACATCAAAATTGATTCTGCCCCATTCCGTCAACATCTTGGATCGGATCTACGAAAACTTCTTACTCGCCTTAGAGACAGCTGTATCACACTGCTAAAATCTCCAGAAAAGAATTTAGAGATACTAGGTAGGTGTGTCATACTACCATTTCCTGCAAATGCCTTTTTTGTCTCACGGAAGATCTTTTTAACCCTTTACTCCATAGATACTCATTTCTATGCATTGCTTGTAGGAGCCCTTGGAAAACATTGTGGCAAAAGGTGAAATTGCTTGTGATGAGCAATCTCACCTTTTATCACAATGTTTTCTATGCTATCAAAAGGTGTCATATACACATAAGAAATGGCTTCATCCTTGCTGTTATTTAGAGTCAGTTAGAGATACCATAGAAATGCCTAATGGGGTAAAGGGTTAAAACATTGTGGTATACAGCTCTCATGAGTAATCTTTGCTTCTGTTGCAGTATTTCAATATGTATTCACTCTGTTGCATTTCGATTATATTTATTTTACGCAGATCAAACTGCCCTACCGTAAAATCAAAGAGTGAGTGATGTTAAATGAATTGAAGAGCAGTATATTGTGTTGTTTTAAGAATAGTCAGAAACATACCTTTTTAACTTGCTTAAATTTCTCATCTGCAAATACAGGCACTTTCAAAATTGATAAGATTTACTTAGATTAATTTTGCAGCAAGGCAAAGAGTTAAGTACCAAATACATGTACTGTCTTGCTATAGTATTTTCTCTGTTTCAGAAACTTCTTTAGACTTTGTGGACTGGTTACATAGACTATGCATGGATTATGTACTACCAGGGTCATGTTACCAGCGTCGTAAAGGCAGTCTAGATCTCCTGCATGTGATTTATGAATGTCTAATCTATAGGCCTGATGACAAACAGAGAAAAGGTTTTACCCCAGGTGTGTCCTTACTAGATAAAGAAATACTGTAGTAAATTTCTTTTAATCAACCCATTACCAAACAACCGGAGGGTTTAATGACCTTGGAAAATACAGCCTTCTGAAACATTGAGGGAAAGGAAGTAAATGGTAGTCATTATGATGTAACTACCACAATGTTTTTCACCCATTTAGGAACAAACTTTATCATTTTAGCCTTTTTTACTTCAGCTGTTTGCAAGAGTTTTCATTTTGGAAAAGTCTTAAATTTTTTTGTCTGTTAAAGGGTATAGATACCATTTTTCTTGAAGCTTGTTCAAAAGACTTAACCCTTTACCAAACAATCCCTGGTTTTCATGACCTTTAGGAAGAAGCCTTTAGAAAACAGTGTGGAAAAAGGAGAACATGCTGGAAACCAGCATTTTCTCCTTTTCCTGCAATGTTTTCTATTCTTCCCAAAACAAGTCTAAATTCTTCAGTCATATTTACCTTCATATTTACCATCTACAAATGCTTCCAATTTGGACTAGTCTAAACTTTTGTTGTTTGGTAAAGAGTTAAATCCTTTATAGCAAACATCTGTTTGTGACACTAAATATATCTTTTCTTTTCACTTGCTTTTTTATTACAGATACAGCCAAAGACTTAGTAAACTTTGCTCTACAGGATGGGAAATGGGACTTTTTCAACACAGAAAACCTACATGTTTTGATATTGTGTATCCTGGATGGTGCAAATGAGGTCATTTTTTGTCTTCCTTACTGTTTGTAAAATTGCTTTACACATTGTCAGATAATAAAATTTTTGACACATTTCCTGCTAAATGGTTACCCTTTACCCACACAATCCCAACTTTTGACGACCCGGAGAAAGAAGTCTTTTTAAAAATATTGTGGAAAAAGGAGAAAATGCTGGCAACCAGCATTTTCTCCTTTTCCCACAATGTTTTCTTTCCTCTTAGATACAAACTTCAAATTTTCAGTCAGTTTTATTTTGATGCCTGCAAATGCTTCTAATTTGGACCAGTCTAAAATTTCGTTGCTTGGTAAGAGATAACGAAACTTTCAGGCTCATAGTAAAACTCTAGAACAATGCTACTTCAAACTTACTTTTTGGAGAAAAACAGCTTCTTATAGGACAGTGTAGATCCAAAATCAGACTTTATGTTCTGTGCCGTCTGATCTTGATCAACACTATTGGCAGAAGGTCAGTGAGTTACACTAGCAGCCTACGGATTAATACTGTTACAAATTGATGGCATTACATAAACAGCAAGGTAATTTTGTACTGAAATAGTATGATTTTTTTCTTAAAACAGGCAGAAAACATCGTTCAAAAAGGAGGAAATGCTTTACCATACACTGATTGAGTACCAGGAAGCAAATGGAAATAACGATTAAGTTAACTTACTGAATCTGGTTCACAGCTGATTGAAAAAAGATTTAGGTTTGGAACTCTTTTCTTAAAGAAAAAACGTTAGACTTTTCCAACTTGAAACATATTGCAGACAACAAAATAAATATGACTCAAATGATGAAATTTGTTTGTGATAGGGCAGAAAACATTGTAAGAAAACAAGAAAATGCTGGTAACCAGCATTTTCTTCTTTTTCCAACAGTTTGTTCAAAGGCTTTCTTATCCAGGGTTGTTAAAAGTCTGAATTATGTTGTAAAGGGTTAAGACTAACCCTTCAAAAAAAACAATTCAAGGTTATGATGACCCTGAGAAAGGTTTTTGAAAACACGGTGGTAACCAGCATTGGGTCCAATTACCACAATGTTTGCTACTTTTTCAAAGAAAAAATTTTATCATTTGAGCCACACGTGAATTTTTGTCCCCAATTGATCTCAAATAGAACATGTGTAAAGTTTTGTCATGTGCTAAATAGTTATTTTAGCAGTGAATGTGTTATTTCAGATCCAGTCTTCTGCCTTTAGTATTTTGATGAAGTACTATACATTTCCGGATGATGTTGCTATGGAAACATCGAATAGTTTGTGCTGCCATCTGATAAGAGAGTTCCTAAAACTTTGTAACAGTCCTAAAGGCCATGAGAGTGATAGTGGATCTGTGTTGTGTAAACTAGTTTTTCAAAAGTAAGACCATTTCAGCCGTATACTAAGTGATGTTTTAACCCTTTACCAAACAATTCCTGGTTTTTAGGACCCTGAGATAGAAGCCTTTTGAAAACATTGTGGGAAAAGGAGAAGTGCTCATGGTGAGCTTTTGTGATCACCAAATGTCTGTCGTCTGTTGTCCGTCTCATAAATTTCTTTAAACATTTTCTCCTCCCAAACCACTGGGCCAATCTTAATGAAACTTGGCAGGGATGTTCCTGAGGTGAAGCTCTACCAAAGTTGATCAAGAGATTGAATTCCAGCCATAACTCTGGTTGCCATGGCAACCAAAAGGGAAAAAAAAATAGCAAAATCTGTCAAAATCTTCTTCTCTGAAACAAGAAGGCATAGAGCTTTGATATTTGGTATGTAGCATCTCCTAGTGGACCTCTACCAAGATTTTTTGTATGATGCCCCTGGGGTCAAAACTGGCCCTGCCCCGGGGGTCAAAAGTTTGAAACATAGGAACAAAGAAGGAAAACTTTAAAAATCTTCTTCTCTGAAACTAGAAGGTGCATAGCTTTGACATTTGGTATGTAGTATCTCCTAGTGGACCTCTACTAAGATTGTTCATATGATGGCCCTGGGGTCAAAACTGGCTCCGCTCCGGGGGACACAAGTTTGAAACCTAGGAACAAAGAAGGAAAACTTTAAAAATGTTCTTCTCTGAAACTAGAAGGAGTAGAGCTTTGATATTTGGTATGAAGCATCTGCTAGTTAACTTCTACAAAGTTTGTTCACATGATGTCCCTGGGGTCCAAACTGGCTCAGCCGCGGGGGGGGGGGGGGGGGGGCGTCACAAGTTCGAAACAAAGGAACAAAGAAGGAAAACTTTAAAAATCTTCTTCTCTGAAACTAGAGGGTGCAGAGCTTTGATATTTGGTGTGTAGCATCTCCTAATGGACCTCTACCAAGATTGTTTGTATGATGCCCCTAGGGTCAAAAATGGCCCCGCCCCGGGGGTCACAAGTTTGAAACATAGGAACAAAGAAGGAAAACTTTAAAATTCTTCTTCTAAGTAACTACATGTGGCAGAGCTTTGATATTTATTATGTAGTATCTCCTAGTGGACCCCTACCAAGATTGTTCATATGATGCCCCTGGGTTCAAAACTGGCCCCACCCGGGGGGTCACAAGTTTGTTCAAAACAAAGGAACAAAGGAGGAAAACTTTAAAAATTTCTTCTCTGAAACAAGAAGGAGTAGAGCTTTCATATTTGGTATTAAATATCTGCTAGTTTACCTCTACCAAGTTTGTTCACATGATGTCCCTGGGATCCAAACTGGCCCAGCCTCGGGGTGGGGGGGTCACAAGTTTGAAACATAGGAACAAAGAAGGAAAACTTTAAAAATATTTTTCTCTGAAACTGGAAATAGTAGGTTTGATATTTCATTATGTAGCATCTCAGCTTTTTATTTACAGATATGTTATTTCCCAATCTGTATCATGTTCATTCAACTATAATGAAGACAGCAACAATTACAACGTGGTTTGTCACAGAAATGAACAGCGTAACAAACTAGACTTTGTACAATTTATGATCGATGAGATGAGAAGGCAGATTGAGTTAGCAAATGAAAACTTAGTGAAGGCATCAAAGCAGTACCCAATTCATGGTTTGCATTCAAAATTAATTTTTTGAAGAGAGATATTTCAAAATAAGTTACAGTGAAATTCTTTTAACCCTTTACCACACAATCCCAACTTTTCATGACCCTGAGGAAGAAGCCTTTTGAAAACATTGTAGAAAAAGGAGAAAATGCTGGTAACCAGCATTTTCTCCTTTTCCCACAATGTTTTCTACCCTTCCCAAAACAAATTTCACTTTTTGATTCATGTTGATTTTGATGTCTGCATGTGCTCTGAATTTGGTCAAGTCCAATATTTTGTTGTGTGGTAAAGAGTTAAGCAAGCACATAAGAGATCAGGCAAATGTGTGCACTTTACTCTTCACAAAATGAGAAAATTTTAGACTATTCCAAATCCATAGTATTTGCAGATGACAAATTAGGTTTGACTCAAATGACAGGCTTTACTGTACATGTATCTTTCACCTGTAGTTGAATATTGCTTGTTTAAGTCCTACATTTGATAGCTCTGAGAAAAAAAAAATAGAGTAATTCCTTGTTTGTTGCTGTATTTCAGACAGAAAAAATGGTTGGATGAAATTTTATGATATACATAAGGTAAAGGTAAATGAATGTACTCCCAAAATGTTTCTTGGTTTTCTAGATGCCATTTCATTTCTATACTTTAAGACTTTACCACCAAGCAAGAATTCTTTTATTTCTGTCTGAAAAGCAGTTTGCTTTCCGTTAAGAACAATTTATTATACTAAGTTATCAAATTATGTTTTTGGACTAGTTCATGATACATGTTGATTGTTGATATTTTACTGTTTCTTTGTCTTCTGCTGCAATTTTCTTCTTCGGAATAAAAAGCTAATTGCATTTAATTTCTGATTTAACAGGGCTTACTTTGGCAGTCACAAGATGTCTGACAGAGACACCAGACCTGCTTGACTCTGTTGATCCTGCTAAATCAGTCTCTACTATAACAGAACTGATAGAAGTTTGTGAGGATATTATACAGAAGATGCTCAATATAATGGCAAGAGTAGCTGGACAAGGTTAGTTTTCATGGACAAAATCAGTGATTCTTGTATGAGTTTGACTGTATTTGTAAAGTTAGATTTCATAAACAAGTTCGATGATTTTTACCATGTTTGTACTGTCTCAGTATAATAGCACGAGTAGCTAGTTAAGTTTAGGTCAGATCATTAGCTTATCCTGTGAAAGTTTTCAGCTATTACTTTTTTTGTTGAGCCTTATCTAATTTGCAGTGGCATAATATGATAACAAGAGTTGTATAACTTCATCAGCTTGGAATGCCCTTATTATGCCCCCCTTTCGAAGAAATGGGGGTATATTGCTTTGCACTTGTCGGTCGGTCTGTCGGTCCGTCGGTCGGTCCGTAGACCAAGTTTGTCCGGAGCATAATTCAAAAACTATTTCAGGTATCATCTTGAAACTTCATAGGTGGATAGATCTCATTAAGGAGAAGTGCAGTGCACTAGAACCATAACTCTGCCCATCATATTTTTGGAGTTATTGCCCTTTGTTGATTTTCATACTTAATTTTTGTCCGGAGCATAACTCAAAAACTATTTCAGGTATCATCTTGAAACTACATAGGTGGATAGATCTCATTAAGGAGAAGTGCAGTGCACAAGAACAACAACTCTGCCCATCATATTTTTGGAGTTATTGCCCTTTGTTGATTTTCATACTTAATTTTTGTCCGGAGCATAACTCAAAAACTATTTCAGGTATCATCTTGAAACTACATAGGTGGATAGATCTCATTAAGGAGAAGTGCAGTGTACAAGAACCATAACTCTGCCATCATATTTTTGGAGTTATTGCCCTTTGTTGATTTTCATACTTAATTTTTGTCCAGAGCATAACTCAAAAAGTATTTTAGGTATTACCTTGAAACTTCATAGGTGGATAGATCTCATTAAGGAGAAGTGCAGTGCACAAGTACCATAACTCTGCCCATCATATTTTTGGAGTTTTTGCCCTTTGTTGATTTTCATATTTAATTTTTGTCCGTAGCATAACTCTAAAAGTATTTCAAGTATCAACTTGAAACCTTATAGGTGAAAAGACTTTATTAAGGAGAAGTCAAGAACCATAACTCTGCCTATCATATTCTTGGAGTTATTGCTCTTTGTTGATTTTCAGACTTAATTTTTGTCCAAAGCATAACTCAAAAAGTATTTCAGGTATCATCTTGAAACTACATAGGTGGATAGATCTCATTAAGGAGAAGCGCAGTGTACAAGAACCATAACTCTGCCCATCATATTTATGGAGTTATTGCCCTTTGTTAATTTTCATACTCAATTTTTGTCCGGGGCGTAACTCTAAAAGTATTTCAGGTAATATCTTAAAACCTTATAGGTGGATAGATCTTACTAAGGAGAAGTGCAGTGCACAAGTACCATAACTCTGCTTATCATATTTTTGGAGTTATTGCCCTTTGTTGATTTTCATAGTTAATTTTTGTCTGGAGCATAACTCAAAAAGTATTTCAGGCATCACCTTGAAACCTCATAGGTGGATTAACCTTATTAAGGAGAAGTGCAGTGCACAAGAACCATAACTCTGCCCATTATATTTTTGGAGCTTTTACCCTTTGGTGATTTTCATACTTAAATTTTGTCCAGAGCATAACTCAAAAGGTTTTTCAGGTATCATCGTGAAACTTTATATGTGGATGGATCTTATTCAGGAGAAGTGCATTGCACAAGAACCATAACTCTGCCCATTATATTTTTGCAATTACTGCCCTTTGTTGATTTTCATACTAATTTTTTTTCCGGAGCATAACTCAAAAAGTATGTGAGGTAAAATCATGAAACTTTAATAGTTGATAGTTCACATAAATGGGAATTACAGTGCCCAAGAATTGATAATTTATCATTAATAATTTTTTAGTAATTACCCTTTGTTCGTTTTTACACTTTGAACGCAAGAGTTTATAATCACATTGGATGCCATTAGTGGGGCATACATGTTTTACAAACATCTCTTGTTTAAATCTGACATTAGTCGTGCCATTTTGTATAAATTCATAAAATGCTGATTATAACCAGTAGGATCTTTAGCAGATGGTCTAAATCAAGATCAAAATTAACATGTAAAACAGTCAGGTTTTTATTGTGTAATAAATGTTTGTTGTATATCTTCAGAAGCCTGTCCATCTTTTGCTGAGATAGGGGTTGCCTTGGAAACACTTTTACAAGAGAGCCAATCTGATTATACTGAATCTACATCTCAGTCTCCAGAGTTCCAGTATATGTTATCATGGTGCTGGAATAATATCAATGTGTGTGATATCTTTGACATGATTTATAATGGGAGGATGAATGCTTTGCAAGACAACAACAAAGTTTTAGACGCTTCAAGATTAAAGGCATTTGCAGACAAGAAATTGAATTTAGCTCAGATGACTCGAACTGACTTTGAAAGGAAAGTAAACAATTATGGAAAAGAAAAAAAATGTTGTTATCCAGTAGTTGCTCCTTTTCAAACAATATTTCATAGCTTTCATCTGTAAGGTCATTTGACTCATTACCAAATGACAAAATTTTAGGTTTGTCCAAATTGAAAGCATTTGCCGACGACAAAATAAAAGTGACTGAAAATTTGAAATTTGTTTTGTGAAGGGAAGACAACATTGTGAAAAAAGGAGAAAATGCTGGTCTCCGGCATTTTCTCCTTTTCCCACAGTGTTTTTAAAAGGCTTCTTTCACAGGGTCGTCAAAAGTAGGGATTGTGTGGCAATAGGTTAAACATAGGACTATTTGATAAAGAGTTAAGTTACAGTTGCATCTGATAGGATGAACCATTTAAGTTTCCATATTTGAAAGGTCAGTTTGGCGGATTCAGGACCCCCAAGGTTAATTTTGGTATTCACTTAACTCTTTAGCACACAATCCCTACTTTTAATGACCTTGAGAAAGAAAGCTTTTAAAAACATTGTGGGAAAGAAGAAAATGCTGGTAACCAGCATTTTCTACTTTTCCCACAATGCTTTCTACCCTTCCCAAAACAAATTTCAATTTTTCAGTCACATTTAATTTATCTTCTGCAAATGCTTTCAGTTTGGACCAGTCTAAAATTTTGTTGTTTGGTTACAAGTTAATGAAATAATATCTCCATCTTAAAACAATACGAGTCTTTGCATGAATGATTCTGCATCATCATCTTCACATAATTCTTAGCAGCATTTATTAATTTTTGGATTGGCTGTTCTCTTATAAGACGTTGAAGTATTGGCTTAGGCCTAGCATCGTCATCAGCCTTGTTGTCATGCTAAAACTTTCACATTTTGTAGTATCTCTGTTTTAGAGAGAATATATATGTCAATCTTGGACAAGCTGTTAACTCTCAAAAAAAGGAATTTATCTAACCAGGGGAGGCAACTTTCAATTCATTTTTACAGTTATGCCCCTTTTTCCACTTAAAAATTTCACTGAAAATCAAGCTCTTGCAGCCAAGCATTGGCATTTGTATGCAGTGCTGTCATTTATTTTAACTCATTACCAAATGACAATATTTTAGGCTTGTCCAGATCGGAAGCATTTGCAGAAGAAAACCTAAATGTGATTGAGAATTTGAAATTTGTTTTGTGAAGGGTAGACAACATTGTGGGAAATGGAGAAAATGCTGGTTAGCAGCATTTTCTCCTTTTCCCACAATGTTTTCTAAAGGCTTTTTATTCGGGGCTGTCAAAAGTTGGGATTGTGTGGTAATGGCTTAACTTGGCTGTTTTTGAATGTAAAGGTATTGTCATAGCTGCATTGTCTGCATTATTGTCTCAAATGACAGAATGGACATCATGCAAAAACTTTCAACATTTTATAATATCTATGTTAAAGATGAACCCATACAATATAGACAGGTAATATTAAAACAAACATTGGCACAGTAATGCCCCTTTTCACTGAAAAATCAATCTTTTTAAAGAAGCAACTGCAGCTGAGCACTGGCACTTGCAGGCTGTACTCTTGTCCCTAAATAAGATTACCAATGAAAACTGATTTCATTTTAGTACTGATGTAAGACAAACATGTAATGTAATTTTTGTATCCTTTCTTTCATAATGCTGTGTTACTTCTTTATTTGTAGGAGAGCTGTTCCTGCCTTGGAGATATAACAGAGGCTATTATTAAGAATGGGTTGCCTGTAACTTACACTGTAATAGAACACATCAGCTCTACATTTATTACTGTGCTTACAAAGTGTAGACATAAGGTATATAACATTGCCAACATAATTCTATGTATTTAAAGTCTTAGCTTAAAAGTTTTGACTTCAGTTGCTTCTTTTAAAATATTGTAGATCGAAATTAGACTGCACTGTCAAAATATTTTTAGAAAAAACAGTAGGGCTTATATTTGATACTTGCTATTACTACAAAACTTAAACAAATGTTAGTGTTTCTAAATTAAATCACACTGTGCAAGAATTCAGTCACAGAACATTTAAGACTGTCATGTTCACTTTCCCATATGAAAAATTTTAGACTCCTTTGGAATCAAAGAAACTTTTTGCACTTTAACCCTTTACCCCATGAGGCATTTCTGTGGTATCCCTAATTGACCCTGAATAACAGCAAGGATGAAGCCAGTTCTTATGTTTATTTGACACCTTTTGATAGCATAGAAAACATTGTGGCAAAAGGTGAAATTGCTCGTGATGAGCAATTTCACCTTTTGCCACAAAGTTTTCCAAAGGCTCCTAGAAGCAATGCGTAGAAATGAGTATCTATGGAGTAATGGGTTAAAAAGGTACATATAATGAGATTTGTCTTTAAAACAATGGAAAGCACTGTTGAAAAAAAAAATAAGAGAAATGTTTATTAGGATATCATGTATTTTTTCCCATTCTCGAAGATGTTTTCAAAAACCTTTTTCCTCAGGATAGTAAAGGATTGGCAAGTTAACTGTTTGTAAGATGTTATTTATATATTTATTTTCTTATTTTTTCTTTTATTTCAGGGTGTGATAGAAGGATGTAGGACTGCATTTGTAAAATTTTCTTCAGCTTTGTTTTCCAGTGATAAGGAAGAACTGTATAAGCTACCTGCCAAGATTTTGTCACAGGTATTTGTTGAGTGGTACTTATTTGTTAACTATATCGGAAATCTTTACTCATTAGTAAACAGAAATATTTTAGGCTTATCCACATTGAAAGCAATTGCAGATGACAAAACAAAAGTGACTGAAAATCTTAAAATTGTTTTGTAAAGGGTAGAAAACATTGTGGGAAAGGTAGAAAATGCTGGTAACCAGCATGTTCTCCTTTTCCCACAATGTTTTTTAAAGGCTTCTTTCTTATGGTCGTCAAAAGTAGGGATTGTGTGGTAATGGGTTAAGTCATTTCCAGGGTTCCTCCTTGGCTTGTAGTTAGGATTTTTGACTCAAATATTTAACTCTTTACATAACAACATAATTTTAGACTGGTCCAAATTGAAAGCACTCACAGATGACAAAACAAAATAAATGTTACTCAAAAATTAAAATTTGTTTCCAGCAGGGAAGAAAACGTTAAGGGAAAAGGAGAAAACTGGTTACCAGCATTTTCTCCTTTTCGCACAATGTTTTCAACAGGCATCTATCTCAGGGTCTTAAAAACCAGGGATTGTTTGATAAAGGGTTAAAAAACCCAGAGATGGATTCCCACTAGAGGCATTACTCTAATGGGAATGCCCTTGGGCCAGACATTGCAGAACTAAAACCATGTGATGATGCAACTAAGGAAAGGGAGCTGTTGGCATTATATGGCTGAAATGTTGTTGAAAGTGGTGTAAAACTATACTGACAAACAAATTTTCTCATTACCATGCAGCCCTACATGTCAGGCTACCCTTAGACTCACAGACATGTAACTAGGACTCATGACGCACATGGGAAATACTTAACTCTTTACCAAACAACAAGATTTTAAACTGGTCTAAATCAAAAGCATGAGTAAAAATTTGAAATTTGTTTATGGAAGGGAAGAAATCATTGTGAACAAAGGAGAAAATGCTGGTTACCAGCATTTTCTCCTTTTCCCACAAAGTTTTCAAAGGGCTTCTTTCTCAGGGTTGTTAAAAGTCAGGATTGTGTGGTAATGGGTTTAAAGAAATGAAATACCATCATGTCCAGTAATCTTGCATGTCTGGTAATCTTCAGTAGATTCCTGGTAGATTGATGAATTCTACCTGTTTCTGCAATGTTTCTTAGACCATATAAATATGGAATAACAGAGAAACCTTCAGAAAGTAACTTAACTCTTTACCACACAAGCCCAACTTTTAACAACCCTGAGAGAGAAGCCTTTTGAAAACATTGTAGGAAAAGGAGAAAATGCTGGTAACCAGCATTTTCTCCTTTTCCTACAATGTTTTCCACCCTTCCCAAAAGGAATTTATTTTTTACAGTCACATTCATTTTGTCGCCTGCAAATTCTTTTAATTTGGACCAGTCTATAATTTTATTGTTTGGTAAAAAGTTAAGCAAAATTTGTACCTGAGAGAGTCTAAAGTTTGTCCTTGACATCCTTATGACTAATTAATTATAAACATGTCCTATGACCCAAATTCCAATGAGGCTGGCTGTAACACTTTTTATCCGTCAATTAACTATTAACAGAATGACAAAATTTCATGCTGGTCCAAATTGAAAGCACTTGCAGACAACAGAATAAACTTAACTCAAAAATTGAAATTTGTTTACAGCAGGGTAAAAAATATTGTGGGAAAAGGAGAAAATGCTGGTAACACAATGTTTTCAAAAGGCTTCTATCTCAGGGTCGTAAAAACCAGTGGTTGTTTGGTAATCATATCTCATCACAGAGACAAATCAATTAAACACATTTTTTACAATTTTATTTAAGGATATGAGGAAAAAGTTTTTAACTAATTTTCTTTATTTATATGCAACTTTGTTGCCATTGTGTCAAAGTTCTGAATCAAAGGCTTGACCTATTTCTTTTCTATATTTATTCTTTGTATGGACCACAAATACTTTGGAAATCCTTTGTCATGATGTTGTTTAATGTAAGTGTGCAAGATCACAGGACAATAATATCCTGGATGAAACATCACAGTTAATGTTTACATTTTGAATACCGGTATTAGTGTTGTTTGGAGAATTTGTTTATAACTACCTTAAGTGATAAACCAGGTGCAACATTTCTCTCGGTACATAAACAGCTGTGAAGATCTAGTGATTCCTTTTGTTGTCTCTGGTCAGAAAAAACTGTTGCTTAGGTGTGCAGGATAATCGGAGAGCATCATGTCTTTTTCGAGTAACATTAATCCTTTACCAAACAATCAGTGGTTTTTACGACCCAAAGGAACAAACTCTCTGAAAACATTTTTGGAAAAGAAGAAAATGATGGTATACAGCATTTTCTCCTTTTCCCAAAAGTTTTCTACTCTTCTGATGCCAAGTTTTAATTTTTTGAGTCATATTTATTTGTCGTCTGCAAGTACTTTGATTTTGGACAAGTCTTAAATTTTGTTGTTTGGAAATAGATGAATACATGTACCTTGCAGGAGGCATTTTAAATATGTACAGGATAAGTGATTTTATGTTATTCAACAGGTACTGACTAGTTTAAAAAACAATCTGATGTCAAGCTCTGTTACCAGAAGGTCAGCGGGACTTCCCATCATAGTGCAAGCAGTTCTTGTCAGTGAGAAAAAGTTTAAAAAAGTAAGAAATTTGTTGAAAAGAACCCCTCACATCAGTTTTCTGATTATGCCTTGTCTTTCATAAAGCACAACCCAGTCATTCGTGTGGCTGTTTTCAAAGAAAACTCAGTGTTCATATTCCTGTTGTCTTCTGATTCATTGTCTGTGTTTTGCAAATCCTTCAATATTGACTCATATCTCTTGTCATTACTGAAGATATTTATAAAAAGCTGAGGCTAGTTGTTATTCTTTAAAAGGAAAACCCATTCAAGAAAAGCAGTATTAAGTATTGTTGACTCAAGTATTTCACTCAAAAAAGTAACTAGAGCCAGGTGTTGCCACCTGCATGGTAGACTCCTGCTTTTTTATTGATTTTGGTAAGTGTAATGATATAATTCAGGTTTGCATTGTTCAGTTGATTTTCTCAGCAGGTTTTCACTCTATTTTTTCAGTATCTGGCATGTAGTGCCTGTGTTCATGTACTTAATATGTATTTCTATTTTCCAGACTGTTTTGCTGAGGGGTTCTATTGTAACATTGCTTGATATAGCTCAGCTACCGCTTGAAGCAGACTCCGGCCAAACAGATCTTCCTCAGGTCCATAGTCTGAATATTCTTAATACCATCTTCAGTGATGCCAGTCTTTCAGGAAGCCTAACAGGGCATATCAGTCAGGCAGTCATGTTAGTAATAACAGAGTTTGGCTCGCCTTCCTGGGCAGTGAGAAATGCAGCTACAAGATTTTTTAGTGAGTCTGTTTTCATTTTAGTTGTTGCATTGAAACACAATTGTGTGTGTGTATTCAGTAAAAAATTATAATTTGAAGACTGATGCTGTGGGGGAAGTAACACTCAAAATTAATTTAACCCATTACCACACAATCCCTACTTTTGACGACCCTGAGAAAAAAGCCTTTAGAAAACATTGTGGGAAAAGGAGAAAATGCTGGTAACCAGCATTTTCTCCTTTTCCCACAATGTTTTCTATCCTTTACAAAACAAACTTTAAATTTTCAGTTACTCTTATTTTGTCGTCTGCAAATGCTTTCGATTTAGACAAGCCTAAAATATTGTTGTTTGGTAATGAGTTAAAACAATTATGAGCGTGTATGACTTTTCACTGAAAAAGCAACTACAGCCAAGCATTGTTTACATGCCTGTGGTACTGTTGCTTGCTTGAATATCCTATTCTTGGTTGGTAACTTTCACTTTTCACTAGACAGATTTGTCCTTATTGAGAGCATTTTGAAGTTTACAAATTAAAGCCTATCCAAATGACAGTTTTTTTTAAATCAAAGCATTTCTGGCAACAAATAATATGCTGCTCACATGATGATTTCAGTCTGATTGGGTAAAAATAGTGTTGGAAACTGAAAAAATGCTGTTTACCAGAATTTTCTCTTGTTCCCCACAACGTTTTTAAAACCCTTCTTTCAGGGTCAGAGTTGGAATTGTGTGGTAAATGGTTAATTGTGGCTAAGATGATTGGATATGTCTTGGGCGGGCAGGTTGTCAAAGGTGAAATGCTCTTGATAGCTTACTTTTCGTGTTTATTACACCACTATGTGGAGGTCTTTTTATACATGTATTTACTGTTAGTTGAGGTAAGGTTCAAGACATTTATGAATTTAAGGTACCCTGGTGACAAGAATATTTGGACAGAGAAAATCATCAGATACCTCATTCTGCAACACAGTCACTTTCCAGGAGTTCTCGTCTTATTATCCTGAGTTACCTCCATTCCTGTTAGCATTATTAAGTGAGGCATCTGAGAGGAAGATTTCTGATATATGCCAAATCCATCCAAGTCTGTTCCCAGTGCTGACCCTCCTTTCATGTCTAAGTCCGTCAGATACAATGATAGAAACTCTGAGAAGGTAGCAATTCATTTTTTTTCCAGGATTTGTAAATAGATAATGCCTTAGCCCTTTACCAAAGAATCTCTGATTTTTACGGGTCAGGAATAGAAGCCTTTTGAAAACATTGTGGGAAAAGGAGAAAATGCTGGTAACCAGCATTTTCTCTTTTTCCCACAATGTTTTCTACCTTACCATATAGAAAAATCATCTTTTTAGCAACTGTAAATTTGTCATTTGCAAACTGCTTTCAGTTTGGTCTAGTCCAAAATTTGCTGTTTGGGAAAGGGTTAAAGGAAACACAGAGATATAAAGGGTGTTTGCTTTTTACAGTGAAAGATCTAAATTTATTCCATCGTTTGAACATCATCAGTGATATTTTCTTGAGTGGCACAGTCAAGAGTGAAAATATTACTGATGATGTTCAGAGGATGCAATGAATTTTGATCTTTCACCATAAAATACCCAAATATTCTATTTATTTCATGCTTTTAACCCTTTATTAGAAGAACTTACATCAAAATCAAGCACAGTTCTTTTCATTTATTGCCTGTCCTCATTGCAATGCATTACAAAATTACCTAAAGCAGTGAAGCGAGAAATATAGGGTATAATGATGTCATATTTCCATCTGGTTGAGAGGGATGCGCATTTTATGTTGGTACCTATTACACAAGAACAGCTGTTTCTAAATTTAAAGAGCTAACTCTCACTTTTGCTGAAACTGAACATGGCAGCAAATTATTTGACCTATTTTTGAGTTGGAAAAGAAAGCAGAAATATACATTTATTTAGAACTATTTTTGAGTAGGAAAAGAAAGCATACTTTTAAAGGGTTAATGATCTTGAATACCAGGCTTTTAAGGCCATGCATTCTTAAATACTGATTCCATTTGTAGAGATCTTGAAAAGTTTAGACAGAAAACACTACCATTCCTTGCAAGTCCAGTCTACCAGTTACGCCACCTGGTGGCCTCAGCTCTTGTTTCCATGGTGAACATGTCTGACATGATGGTGTACGCAGAACAAGTACTAGAGCAGTGCTCTGCTGTAGAGATAAGCAACCATTTACATGGAAATCTACTGTTCATTTTACAACTGACAAACAGTATTTCAAGGTTTGCAATTAATGGCTTTCTCCTGTTCTTCATTTTTATTTTTGTTACCTCTTTACCACATGACAGAAATTTTAGACTGCTCCAAATTGAAAGCATTTGCAGACAACAAAATAAGGGTGACTGAAAAATTGAAATTTGTTCTCGGAAGGGTAGAAAACACTGTGGGAAAAGGAGAAAATGCTGGTTACCAGCATTTTCACCTTTTCCCATAGTGTTTTCAAAAGGCTTCTTTCTCAGGGGCGTCAAAAGTAGGGATTGTGTGGTAATGGGTTAAAACTCTAGTATAAAGGCTACTAAGCCCCACTCACAGACCTTTTGTCAATGGTGTAGTCAGACTGCACAGAACATGCAGTCCAATAAGAAGACATATTTGAAATAGCAACATGCAAGTATTTACTATTTGCTTGAAAATTTCTTTTCACTTATTCATAGATTAAGGCTTAAATCATTCACAAAAGAATAAGGATTTATTTCATAATACCAGCTTTAATTTCTTTACAATGAATAACCTCTGTCAATGACTACTTTGGACTTGCGATAAGCTTTTTTGGCATGGGGAGAAACTGCTTGTAGTCGGTAGTTCCTCATTTTACTACAATGTCCACACAAATATTCATTTGTTAAACAATAATTGGGTGTCATGAGTTTAATCCCTGGCTTGGCCAATTTCTGTCCGAGGATTGATGATAGTCATTGCGACAGGATTCATTCCTCTGTCACGGCTGATTGTTGTTTCGACGATGGTTATGTGTCTAAGTGGGAGAGCAGCCATTGGCTTGGAAAGAATATCGTGTGGGAGAGTACTGGTAATAGAAACTTCAGGAAAGCATGGATAGGTGCACTGGTTGCCGTGATATAACTTAAATAATGTTGAAAATGCTGTTAAACATTGTGAATCAATCAATCAATAAACCATAATTATTCTTGTTGAGTAGCCGTAGTTTACAATGATTTGTCATCAGCTACAAGTTTGTATCTGAACAGGGACATGTACAGATTCATGACTCTCTTCTGTTAATGTTTATCTTTTGATTGTATCAACACTACCTACCTCATGGCTGATTTGAGGGAGCTCTGTTATTTTTGAAAGCATCCAAATGGCTGGGAGTGACGGCATGCTGTTGTTTAAAACTAAACTGGGTATGCATAGTTCTATGGAGCAGCTTTTGTGAAATAGCTGAAAAACTAATGAAATTTACATAAAACACCATAAAAAAATCATATTTTTAGCATATTTTCATAGTGCCTGTATGCAATTTGTACTTTAGTCCACTTGGCTAGGTTTCCTCTTTTTTTTGTAACAGGTCAAAAGATGTTGAAAGACTATGGTGTCGCTTGATGAAGGTACAGGGTATTCTTGACTGTGTTCCAATGGTTTCTTCAGTATATATTCAACTGTTAACCTGTCTTATTCAGAAACATAGCCACTTGTCATTGCCAGTGGAAATACTCTTAAAAGTAGAAAAATGTTGTTGTGCTGATGCGGAGTTACGATTAGTAAGTATAACAAGTTTGAATTAAGAATTTTTTTTTTTCACTCAAATGGTATAAAATAATCAGTAACTTCAAAACATGTGTGTATATACTACTCCTCAATGTGTCCATGTTGTGCTGATGCAGAGTTAAGATTAGTAAGTATAACAAGTTTGAATTAAGATTTTTTTTTTCACACAAATGGTATAAAATAATCTGTAACTCCAATACATGTGTGTATATACTACTCCTCAATGTGTCCATGTTGTGCTGATGTGGAGTTAAGATTAGTAAGTATAACACGTTTGAATTAAGAAATTTTTTTTGTTCACTCAAATGGTATAAAATAATCGGTAACTCCAATACATGTGTGTACATACTACTCCTCAATGTGTCCATGTATTTTCTCTTTCACACAACCTGGGTCTGTATTCACCAACCTTTCTTAAGGACATTCTTAGTTTTTTTCTCCAGAATTTTGTCATTATGAAAGTAACAGAACTTCTGATTGGCTAAACCAAAATGGATTAGCCAATCAGAAGTTCTGTTATTTTCACAGTCAGGAAATCTTGAAGAATAAGACCAAGAACATTCTTAAGAATGGTTGGTGAATACGGACCCTGATGTTTAATCCGTCTGCAGTACAAGTCTTTTGAAAACACTGTGGGAAAAGGAGTAATTGCTCGTAAAGAATACAGACATGAAGAAATTCTTAAAAATTCTTCTTCTCTGAAATGGCTGATTAGATTTTGAAAAAAAAATTGGCTATGGTCCTCTTAAAAATTCAGATGAGCGATCAGGGCCATCTTGGCCCTCTTCTTAAAAGCTTGCTTTCTCTGGTCATATTAATAAGAGGTTGTTTGACAAAGGATTTGTTATACTATTTTTCTTTATGCAAGCACCTTCTGGTTCCTGATCAGTTCTTGTACATGTCTTTTGAAAACTGTCAGAGAGGAGTAGATATCAAATTCTGTTTCAGCCTGTTAGATGGCTAGTCTAGAATGTAAAATTTGAATATAGAATGGTTTACACATATAGCCTCTGTAGTCTTTTTAAGCCTATCTCACACAATTTGTACATGTAACAACCCAGTTAGAGAAGCCTTTTGTAAACATTGTTAAAATAGGAGAAAATGTTGGTGACAAGTATTTTCTCCTTTTCCCGCAATGTTTTCTTCCCTTCTTAAAACAAATTTTGCATTTCTTCCTTCCTAAAACAGTTTATGAGCCAAAATACTTTTATTGTCAGCAAATGCTCTTAATTTGGACCAGTCTAAAATTTTGTCGTTTGGTAGAGTTAAACATTTCTTTTTTTCAGGACATTGGAAAAGGTATTTTTGTGGAAAAGTCTGTGAATCTACTGTGCCTATGTAACCAGTCTGCGACCAATGATGTAAAGTGTAGACTGGTCCAGATGTTACTATCCTCAGCAAGTGAAGATACGAGGAAGGCTTGCCTGGAGTATTTCATTCTTAAAGGTTCGGGGGAATCAAGATCATGGAAATTTCATGTTTTGGTTGGTATTTGAATTATTCTACATTATGACTTTTGTACATGGGACTGCGTATCTCCATACATGATAGTTTCGAAAGGAAAGTTTATTTTCCGTATTGTGGAAATAAATAATTAATTGAAAAACACAACCAGAAGTTCATGCTCCAAAGTTATATCTTATTACACTATTGTGCAGTTCTATATCCTATCAATCATTTATGAGAGGTTTATGCCTTTGTTGCAGAAAGTTTTGATGGAGAAAGTTTAAGTAAATGCTGACTTATTCCCATGATGCGCCTATCCATTACTGTCAACTTATTTTGGTATGTCATTTACCTAATAAACAATTTTGCAGGACTATTTGAAGTGTTGTCATTGATTACAGATAATCAAAATAAAGAAAGGTTTGAAACAGGAAAAAATGGAAAACCACTGTGGCCCTAACTGTAATGTACACTAATTGACTGTTGTGTATCTCAAACCAGTTGATCATTGTTTCAACAGTGATTATGTGGTAAAGCAGCCAGTGGCTTGGATAGAATACTGTGAAAAGTAGTGGTGAGGAAGAAAACAAAGTATTGTGGGTAAGGAGAGAATGCTGGTAATTATACCCCCCACAATGAAGTGGAGAGGGTATACTGGAATCATCATGTCTGCCTGCTAGCCTGCACAAATTTGTCTGACAAAATACTCTGGCAATTTTTCAGTTACTGAACTCAAATTTACACACAGTGTTCCCATATACCTGTATATGAAGTTGTCCATGTGCAATTTTCATGACCCTGCTGTGATTTGTTACATAATTATCTCCCCTTGAACTTTACAACCCTTGATTTTGTAGTAGACCATTCTGCATTCTGTGACAAACACCTGTTTTGTGACAAGGAGGTGGTGGTGGGGGTGGTATGATCATGTTTAATTATAGATCTAGTTGGTATTCTGGATGTCTCCACCAGTTTACCCTCTTTGGAAAGGCAGATCCCATTATTTTCACCTTATTTTACTTGTCACTCCCTAATTATACCCCCGCAAAACGAATGTTTTCGGGGGTATACTGGAATCAGTTTGTCTGTCAGTATGTTGGTCCATGTGTCTATGTGCGCACTTGAGGAAAATATTAGTAGTTTTGAGTCACAGACTTCTTAGACAGTTTTCCTTCAATTGTATTTAAACTTTGCACATATCTTTATCATATATTGAAGATTTGCAAGACACAACTTTCAAGTGTCAACTCCTCAAATTATCTCCCCTTGAACTTGACACTTTTTTCGGTCAAGGGGCTGGCGGGGGTATTTAGTTACATTCAGTGACAGCTCTAGTTATTTCAGTAAGGACAGAAGTCTAAATTTGTTCTCTGCTTAACCCCTTACCAGTAAACACACAATCACAACATTTAACGACTCTGAAGGAGTACCCTTTTGAAAACATTGTGGGGAAAGGAGAAAATGAGGGTAACCAGCATTTTCTCCTTTCCTCACAATGTTTTCTACATCCTGCAATAAACAAATATCAAATTTTGAGAGACATTTATTTTGTCATCTGCAAATACTTTCAATTTAGACAAGTCTAAGATTTTCTTATTTGGTAAAGAGCCATGGGTTTAACCCTTTACCAAATAACAAAATTTTAGACTGGTGCAGATTGAAAGCACTTGTAGACAACAAAATAAACATAACTCAAAAATTGAAATTTGTTTCCAGTAGGGTAGAAAACATTGTGGGAAAAGGAGAAAATGCTGTTTACCAGCATTTTCTCCTTTTCCCCACAATGTTTTCAAAAGGCTTCTATCTCAGGGTTGTAAAAACCAGGGATTGTTTGGGAAAGGGTTAAATAGTTATCTTCTCTTTGTGTTATTTCAGAAGATACTGTGTTGCTGTTTGAACAAAGAGACTCGTATACCAAACCTTTGCAGTATATTTCAACTTATAACTAGTCACTACTTAAATGGAACATTAGTAGACTCTGATAGTATCTGTGAAATACAACACTGGTTCAACAGTAATTCTAAACAGATCAGTCAATATGTGTCACTGAATGCAGCTATGTTACCAGTTTTGGGGATTGTTGTAAAACACAGTATTGGTAATAAAGACTTGTTGTAAGTAAAATTGTGTTTAGTGTTCTTTTTCTTTTCTCTAAGCAGAAGATAATCATTTCCATACTTTTTATTAAGCAACCTTTCATGATCTGTTTAAGAACTTAATGTATGGGTTAGGAAAGGAAGAGTGCTCCAAAACTTTGAGGATTTTTTGTTGTCCATCCCCTCCTGTAATTAGACAGAGTGACAATGTACTTTAAATGAGATGAACATGCCATAAACAAAACTGCCAGATTTCGATCCTGTTACAGATGCGGTGCAGTCAGGCATCAATTGGCAGTGTGTTTACATTTTACCGACTGGAATTACACATTCTATCCTAACAACAGCCTGTTTTACAATTTTGTTGACCAGAATAAGGCTGAAAACATGTGTGGTGAGATGCTACCCCAACTGCAACCAGTTTTCCAGTTTTGTCAGGAACAGCTCAGATGTTCTAAGAACTATTTTGCTGTGTTAAAGTTTTAACAACAGAGAAAGGCTTTTGAAAACATTATTGGAAAGAGAAAAAATACTGGTAACTAGCGTTTTTTTTCCTTTTCCACAACATATTTTCTAACCTTTAATTCTGATTGTTTAGGTAAGTGTTATTTCTAGCTATATTTCAGTTCATCTTATGCATATAAATGGATATCCTGCATATTTTTTTTTCCAGAGAGGATGTGGATGTTGTTAAAAGTTGGTGTCAGTATTTATTGGAGAACACAATTGTGACCAATGAAACACAGAGGTTTTCTGTGACACAGGCATTACTAACAGCAGGTCAGGCTGTTCTGGATTGGACCTTATCTACAAGGTGTGATGACTTGTCATCTGCCACTGTTAGGTAATAGAACAATTTGTTACAATGCTTATTTGCTCTGAAAATGAATATTTTTGGGTGCTTCCTGTTAGGCTGTGTGTGGGAATGCAATATGGTGTATTTATGCTGCAAATCCCTCCCTAAATTGTAATGCTATCATTTTTCAAACTTGGTACAGGTATTAACCAGAAACTGAAAATGCTCAAGACACAATCCTCTCATTTCTGCTAAATTTTAGGAGTTATTTCCCTTTGAAGATTGCCGTAAATAATTCGAGTTAATTTTGAATTTTTGTCTTCTCGATCGAATCACTGTATTCACTATTGAGGTATTCAGTCATTCTTGTGAGAGTTCTAGCTTTGCATGTACATAGTTTTTGCTTATTAACTCTTTACTACATAACAAAATTTTAGACAAATTAAAAGTGCCTCAAATGACAAGATTTCGTTTGAAAGGGTAATAAACACTGGAAAAAGCAGATGCTAGGTTATCAGCATGTTTTCCATTATCTGAGATGGACAACTTGTGGGAAAAGTAGAAAATGCACAAATTTTGTTCTTTTCCCAGAATGTTTTCAAAAGAATTTTAACTACTGGTCATTAAAACTTGGGATTGTATGCAAAAGGGTTTAACCCATTACCACTCAATCCCTACTTTTGACGCCCCCGAGAAAGAAGCCTTTTGAAAACACTGTGGGAAAAGGAGAAAATGCTGGTAACCAGCATTTTCTCCTTTTCCCACAGTGTTTTCTACCCTTTCCAGAACAAATTTCAATTTTTCAGTCACCTTTATTTTGTCGTCTGCAAATGCTTTCAATTTGGACCAGTCTAAAATTTTCTTGTGTGGTAAAGAGTTAAGACTTGTTTTCAAATTGTCTGGTACAAGTTTGAATCATGAGGCAGGAAACCTTTGGAAGGCCGTACATAAACTGACCGTGTAGATCCCACATCAAATTTTTATTCTTTGCAGTCAAATTGTCATCTACAGCCTCTCCAAAAGTACCTGTAGATGTGCGATGGTGAAGTGTTTCTTTTCACAGATAACACAGTATTTTAGTGAATTTGTACTGCAGATCGTCTGGATACTGTTATTGGTCTGACCAGAACAAAGACTGTCATACAAGCTTGTGCTCTTCTTATTTGTCTTTCACTTTTAGCCAGCACACTCCTACCTTGCCTCTGTCACTACTGTATATACAGCCCTGCACATGTATACAGCCATCTGATACCAGCAGAAAATTGCATCTAAATGATGGATCAAATTACAACTCCTTAATTCATTACCAAATAACAAAATTTTAGACTGGTCCAAATTGAAAGCACTTGCAGACCACAAAATAAAAGTGACAGAAAAATTGAAATTTGTTTTGTGAAGGGTAGAAAACATGGTGAGAAAAGGAGAAAATGCTGGTTACCAGCATTTTCTCCTTTTCCCACAATGTTTTCTAAAGGCTTTGTTCTCAGGGGCGTCAAAAGTAGACATTGTGTGGTAATGGGTTAATTACTACTCCTTCATAAGTAATAGAATAACAATTACTGTGTGGCCCTCTTGGCAGAACAACATCAATTTTCTTTTTCCTCGAATGTCCACTTATAGATTACATATATATGTATTTACTAATATGTGATGGAAATTCTATTCTTATGACACCATAATAGTTTTATAGGGTACTTACACATCCTTTGACTTTTATTTGCAGCCTGCTACATTGCTGTTTGATTTTGGTACAAGATGAAGACACAGAGATAAGACAGGAAGCTTGTAAATTTGTATCTTGCCTTAAATTTGAAACAGATATTACCATGTTTAAGGTACAGGATCTATACTTGCATGTGTTGGAACTATACATAATTAGTTCAGTATTTCGGCTCACAAAATAGTTTCCTGTTTAAATAATTTAAAAAAAAAAAAATAATAATATGTGAATATGAAATTTGGATGTAAAATAAACATTCCAGCATATTAAGAAAATTTCTTATGATGTACACCTTTTAGACATTCTTTCTTTCCCAGATAAACAGACACAAGTCATGTACCTTAACTTATGTTTTTACTCATTTTTAAATTCCTCATTTTTGAAGTCAATTAACATCTAAGAAATCTTTAAAAATCTTTTTGTCAAAGACCTAGGACTACCAAACTTGGTATTAAGTTTCACTTAACCCTTTCCTAGACATTCCCTGGTTTTTTACGACCCTGAGGTAGAAGCCTTTTGAAAACTGGGGGAAAGGAGAAAATGCTGGTAACCAGTATTTTCTCCTTTTCCCACAATGTTTTCTGCCCTGCTGGAAACAAATTTCCTTTTTTGAATTGTGTTCATTTGTCGTCTGCAGGTGCTTTCAATTTAAACCAGTCCAAAATTGTGTCATTTGGTAAAGAGTTAATGGACCTGTACCAGAAATCATCAGATTATAGCCCTGGAATAAAATACTCACATCCTGTACCATTTGATCCAAGTGTGCACTGTGTAAGAAAAAGAAAAAAAATGGTCTTTTGGTGCATCAGGTTCTAACTGCATGTATTTGTTCTTCTTTCTAATAGTATGATAGTCTTCACAGCAACATATGCTATGAGGTAAATATATTACTTGTTTTTTCATGCATAAATGTAGAGTATTCAACAATATCAGTCATTTGTAAACAAAAACTTGTTACATCTATTTGTCTGTGCATCTATCCGTCCGAAGCAATTTCTCCACAGCCCCTGGACCAAATTTTATGAAACTTCATATCTGAATTCCTTGGAACAATGCACAAATACCTCTTTCCAGGTTTCTCAATTTGAAGCCGCGTCAAGGAAAAAAGGGGCTTCATGTAAAAAATTGTTTTTCACTAATATCTCCTACATCAGTGCTCAAAAGTTTGTGAAATTTCAAATCTGAACTGGTTTGAACGTTGATACCAGATACCTCTTTCCCAGTTTCTCAATTACAGGCTGCTTTGCAAAAAAAAGGGGCTTCATATTTAGAATTGTTTTTCTCTAATATATCCTACATTAGTGCTCAAAAGTTCATGAAATTTCAAATCTGAACCTGTTGGAACACTGCCCAGATACCTTCTCCGCAGTTTCTCAATTTCAGGCTGCATCACAGAAAAAGGGGGCTTCATGTAAAAAACATTTTATGATACCTCTTTCTTAGTTTTTCAATAAAAAGTCGTTTTATGATACTTCTTTTCCGTTTTCTCAATTACAGGCTGCGTTATGGAAAAAGGAGGCTTCATGTAAAGAATTGTTTTTGTCTAATATTGGGAATATCTCTAAGATAGTAAATGCCAATTCACTTCCATTTTTTGGGGCATGAACAGGTCCTTTTAGGATAAAGGAAGTGAATTTGTATTAATTTCGTACATTTTATGACAAGCACTTGTTCGGAAGCATAACCCATCTGTGACAGCTCTTGTTTAAAACAGTTACAAATGGCATTGCATTTGATGCAAACTCTGTGAAAGGGGGGCTTAATGCATCTGCAAAAAGGTATCAACCCAGGTCAACCTGCAGAGTCCACGCAGGCTGACCTGGGCTGAAACTTTATGCTATTGGGTCAATTTTCTGAAACTCAAAGGAGCATCATAATTCATATTTCAATCAAAAAGGATTTTGGGATCTATCATACTGTGATGAAATACATGGTATCATACGTGATGAAGTCTGCTTTTTCCAGAGCATGGCTGATTTACTTGGTCTTAAAATGGTTCATTGTTTCCTTCTCTTTTTTTTAACAGCTTTTACTAGAGTATACTGTTAGGCAGTTCCATTTTTCTTCTGATTGCATGACTCTGTTGATTGCCCAACTGTATTCACAAGGTCAGATAGTCAAGGTCATGGATGAGAAGAAAACAGCCAGGTAGTATAAACATTTTTTGTTAAGTTGATGTCATTTAATGGTAAAAGTATTACATGTACTATGTGCTGTTTTGACTGGCAATCATTTTGTGTAGGGATAGATTTGATTTTTAACCCATTACCACACAAACTCTACTTTTGACAACCATGAAAGAGAAGCCTTTAGAAAACATTGTAGGAAAAGGAGAAAATGGTGGTAACCAGCATTTTGTCCTTTTTCCACAAAGTTTTCTACCCTTACCAAAACAAAATTTCATTTTTCAGTCACATTTATTTTGTAGTCCAAACTTTTGTCATTTGGTAAAGAGATAATCAGATGAGGAAATTTTAAGACTTGGCAATATTTCAAGAATTTGAAGGCAATAATTTAAAAGTATGAATTTTGTTTCTGAAAAAGTAGATAACATTCTTGTAAAAAAATAAAAACAAAGAACTAGTTGCTATCATTTTATCTGTTTCCCTGTATTTCTTAAAAATACTTTTCTTCAGGATTTTCAAATCATTAAATTTTTTGCTCTTTCATTTTCTTAAAAATCCCTGACTTGAAAAATCCTCTTCAACTCTTTACCACACAAGGTAATTTTAGACTGGTCCAAATTGAAAGCATTTGCAGATGGCAAGAAAAAGGTGACTGAAAAATTAAGTTTGATTTGGGAAGGGTAGAAAACACTGTGGGAAAAGGAGAAAATGCTTTTTACCAGCATTTTCTCCTTTTCACACATTGTTTTCCAAAGGTTTCTTTCTCAGGGTCATACAAAAGTAGGGATTGTGTGGTAATGGGTTAATCCTCTTATATACATGTATAAGTAACTGAATTTATCACATGATCAGGCTAGCCTTATTCACATTTGTCACATGCTTCTACAGGTTGCCTTTTGTGTAATTTGTTGGTCCAAACTAGCCTATACAATAACGGATCAAAATGATTGTAAATTTTATCTAGGTTCCAACAGCTGTTTGACCAAGAAGATAACAGTTTCTTTGCAGAGAAGATATATAATGGATTCTCTATATATAGATCTTTAAAGGTAAAGTGGTTGGAATATCGGATTTCTCGGTTATTTTCTCTTTCTTACCTCTGTTGCTTTTGAAGAAAATCTGACATACAGGTATGATCCTGTCTTCTGCTGCATCTGCCTCGTCAGGTGAAATATTTGCACCATACTATGGCAAAAGGGGTTACCATAGATACTCATTTCTATGCATTGTTTGTAGGAGCCTTTGGAAAACACTGTGGCAAAAGGTGAAATTGCTTGTGACAAGCATTTTCACCTTTTGCCACTATGTTTTCTTTACTATCAAAAGGTGTCATATACACATAAAAAATGGCTTCATCCTTGCTGTTATTTAGGGTTAATTAGAGATACCATAGAAATGCCTTATGGGGTAAAGGGTTAATGCATCTCTATTGCATTGTACCAAGTAAGTTGTCAAATAACTATCTATTCGTAAAATCTAGTTTGTCCACCAACCAATATCATGGGATTCAATCATTGGTTGTTTGACACACAGAAAATTGACCAATAGCAAAGTTTCATCCCAGTCAGCCTGTGCAGGCTTACCTGGGTCAATACTTTTAGCTGATGCATTTACTCCCTTTTCACAGAGTATGGATCATTTACTTGTTATAATCTCTTTCATTACTGAAGCTTACTTTAAACTTGGCCAAGTAACTATTGAAGGATAACCCACCATACTGTTATAATTATGGAAAACTTTTTGTATCTTTTTAGTTTTGAATTTTCCCTGAAAGTCGTCAAGTTGCCAACATGAATTGTTCTTGTTTTTGAAATTGCCTTTATGCAACACCTTACCTTTAACAGATCTGTTTTGTAGATCTTAACCCATTACCACACAATCCCTACTTTTGACGCCCCTGAAAAAGAGGCCTTTAGAAAACATTGTGGGAAAAGGACAAAATGCTGGTAACCAGCATTTTCTCCTTTGCCCACAATGTTTTCTACCCTTCACAAAACAGATTTCAAATTTTCAGCCACTTTGATTTTGTCGTCTGCAAATGCTTTCAATTTGGACCAGTCTATAATATTGTCGTTTGGTAATGGGTTAACTAGAAAATACCTATGATAAAATTGAAAGTTTTTTCATAAGACAAATAAACTGAAGATCAAATGAAGGGATTTTTCTGTAACAGGACAAAGAACACACCTAGATACCAGCATTTTGTTTTTCCTCTACAATGTTTACAGAAGCGTTTTCAGTAATAAACCCTTTACCAAACAATCTCAGGTTTTTACGACCCTCAGATAGAATCCTTTTGAAAACATTGTGGGAAAAGGAGAAAATGTAACCAACATTTTCTCCTTTTCCCACAATGTTTTCTACCCTGCTGGAAATAAATTTCAGATTTTATGTTTATTCTTTAATCTGCAAGTACTTTCAGTTTGGACAAGTGTAAAATTGTGTTGTATAGTAAAGAGTTAACTGAGATGACTTTTTGTTTCATCAGAAAACTTTCATATACATTGGAACAATAACAGAAATAGTAATTTTTCCTACTGCCAGGTGTTTTTGTGCTTTCAACTAAATCCTTTCCCTCTTATGATTTATTTTTTACAAGGATATTTTAACTCTTTACTAAACAATTATGATTGCAATGACCCTGAAGAAGGCTTTAGAAACCAGTGTGGGAAAAGGAGTAAATGCTGGTAACCAGCATTTGTTCACAATGTTTTCTAATCTTTCAATGATACATCTCATTATTTGAGCCATATTTGTTATCTGTAGACACTGTAAAAGTTGACTTGTTTAACTCTTTACTAAACGACAAAATTTTGGACAAGTCGAAAGTGAAGCATTGGCATACGACACCTTAGATGTGAATCAAAAATTGTAATTTGATTTGGAAAGGGTAGAAAACATTGTGGGAAAAGGAGAAAATGCTGGTTACCAGCATTTTCTCCTTTACCCACAATGTTTTCAAAGGCTTTCTTTCTCGGGGTCGTTAAAAGTCGGGATTGTGTGGTATGGGGTTAAAATTATTTTGTTTGGTAAGGAGTTAGAAAGCATCAACTGCAAATTATTTTTTCGGGACAATAAATGACATGTAGTTAAGAGAAAGACATTTATAAGAATTTAGTGCTTACCTTTAAATATTTTTCTCCAATACATGCTTATTTAGTAAGAAAAGTTAGTAGCTTGAACTTAATTCCAGGAGAAATGATTCAGGTTATGTCTTTGCCACTTATTCAGATTCAACCCAATTTTTGTTTTTTCCATCATTGTTATGTGTATTAGGTTATGTATGCACAATGTTTCTTTATGTTAGTACATTTCATTGGTGACAAGTTATCGTATATTGTCTTTTTCCTTTTTCCAAAGTACCAGTAACATCTACATGTACTTTTAGAATGGTATGGAGCAGTTTCCTGACTCAGTGATCAGGCCTTGTATAGAGAAATACAGTCAATTTGTCACTTCTGATATGGACATGGTCATTAACATCCTTCACACATGCGATAAAGGTAGATGCCATACTTATAATTATTAGTTCTATAATATACAAAAGCATTTCAGACTTTTCCAAGTTGAAAGCATTTGCAGATGACTAATTGAAAGGGATCAAGCTTGATTCAGCCAGTTGTTTTTGCCTAACTGAAGGAATATATCAGTTTGGCCTGGTTAGTGCAAGTTCTTTTGGCAAAGGCCTTTCTGGCCTAAATATGGTCTAAACCACATCCTAACTTGGCCAAATTGACCCTATTCTGAAAGAACTTAGTCGAAATTACTCTGGGCTGATACAGCCAGGATGCCAAATGATTTACGGCCAAGACAACCATAGATCATTGAAGGTTGCTGCACTGATGAGATATGCCTTTAAAGGGAATAAGATATTTTGGGAAAAGAAAAGTCTGGTTATCAAGTTGTTGCAGTTGTCTGGGTCGTCTTAGCCTGTTTGCAGTGGTTGATTTAATCCTTTACCACACAATACCAACTTTTAACGACCTTGAGAAAGAAGCCTTTTGAAAACGTTGTAGGAAAAGGAGAAAATGCTGGTTACCAGCATTTTCTCCTTTTCCTACAATGCTTTCTACCCTGTGAAATACAAATCCCACCATTCGAGCAGCATCTCAGTTTTTGTCAGCAAACGCTTTGAATTTAGACAGGTCTAGATTTTTGTGGTGTGGCTAAGAGTTAATGGGCTTTTTAGCTCACCTGAGCACAACGTGCTCAAGGGGAGCTTTTAGGATCACCCGGTGTCCGTCGTCCGTCGTGCGTCGTCAACAATTCTTTAAACATAAACTCCTCCTAAACCGCTGGGCCAATTTGGACCAAACTTGGCAGGAATGTTCCTTGGGAGGTCCTCTTTAAAAATTGTTCACAGAATTTGATTCCATCAAAAACTCTGGTTGCCATGGCAACCAAATGGAATTTTTTTAGCAAATTCTTTAAAAATCTTCTCCTCTGAAACTGCTGGTCGGATTTTGAAATAATTTCACAGATATGTTTCTTGGGTGACCCTTTTCAAAAATTGTTCGTGAAATTTTGATTCGTCAAAAATTGTGGCTCTGGTGAATGGGGGCTTCTTGCACTATATAGAAATGACTGAATTCTTTAAAAATCTTCTCCTCTGAAACCGCTGGTCGGATTTTGAAATGATTTCACAGATATGTTCCTTGGGTGACCCTTTTCAAAAATTGTTCGTGAAATTTTGATCCGTCAAAAAATGTGGCTCTGGTGAATGGGGGCTTCTTGCACTATACAGAAATGAAGGAATTCTTAAAAAATCTTCTTCTCTGAAACCACTGGTCAGATTTTGAAATAATTTCACAGAGTTGTTCCATAGGTGACCCTTTTAAAAAACTGTTCGCGAAATTTTGACTGGTCAAGAAACATGGCTCTGGTGAATGGGGGTGTCTTGCACTATACAGAAATGAAGAAATTCTTAAAAATTCTTCTTCTCTGAAACAGCTGGTTAGATTTTGAAATAATTTCACAGACTTGTTCCTTGGGTGACCCTTTTCAAAAATTGTTCGTGAAATTTTGATCCGTCAAAAAATGTGGCTCTGGTGAATGGGGGCTTCTTGCACTATACAGAAATGAAGGAATTCTTAAAAAATCTTCTTCTCTGAAACCGCTGGTCAGATTTTGAAATAATTTCACAGAGTTGTTCCATGGGTGACCCTTTTAAAAAATTGTTCGCGAAATTTTGATTGGTCAAGAAACATGGCTCTGGTAAATGGGGGCTTCTTGCACTATACAGAAATGAAGAAATTCTTAAAAATTCTTCTTCTCTGAAACAGCTGGTTAGATTTTGAAATAATTTCACAGACTTGTTCCTTGGGTGACCCTTTTCAAAAATTGTTCGTGAAATTTTGATCCGTCAAAAAATGTGGCTCTGGTGAATGGGGGCTTCTTGCACTATACAGAAATGAAGGAATTCTTAAAAAATCTTCTTCTCTGAAACCGCTGGTCAGATTTTGAAATAATTTCACAGAGTTGTTCCATGGGTGACCCTTTTAAAAAATTGTTCGCGAAATTTTGATTGGTCAAGAAACATGGCTCTGGTAAATGGGGGCTTCTTGCACTATACAGAAATGAAGAAATTCTTAAAAATTCTTCTTCTCTGAAACAGGTGGTTAGATTTTGAAATAATTTCACAGACTTGTTCCTTGGGTTACCCTTTTCAAAAATTGTTCGCGAAATTTTGATTGGTCAAGAAACATGGCTCTGGTGAATGGGGGCTACTTGCACTATACAGAAATGAAGAAATTCTTGAAAATTCTTCTTCTCTGAAATGGCTGGACAGATTTTGAAAAAATTTTACAGAGATGTTCCTTTGGTGACCCTTTTCTAAAATTGTTCGCGAAATTTTGATTGGCCAAGAAACATAGCTCTAGTGAATGGGGGCTACTTGCACTATATGTAAATGAAGAAATTCTTGAAAATTCTTCTTCTCTGAAACCCGTGGTCAGATTTTAAAATAATCTGACAGAGATGTTCTTTGGGTGACCCTTTCCAAAAGCTGTACATATAATTTTGATCCGTCAAGAAACATGGCTCTTGTGAATGGGGGCTACTTGCACTATACGGACATGATGAAATTCTTTAAAATTCTCTCTTCTCTGAAACACGTGGTCAGATTTTGAAATAATTTCTCAGAATGAGATGTTTCTTGGGTGACCCTTTTCAAAACTTGTTTGTAAATTTTGATCCATCAAGAAACATGGCTCTCGTGGATGGGGGCTACTTGCTCTTATACAGAAATGAAGAATTCTTAAAAATTCTTCTTTTTGAAACTGATGGTCAGATTTCGAAATGACTTTTACAGTTGACCTTTTGAAAATTGCTTGGCAAAATTATAAATTTGGTTCCAATGTTTCAGTACCTCAAAAAAAAAAAAATAGACTATGGTCATCTCAAAAATTCAGGTGAGCGATCCAGGGCCATCTTGGCCCTCTTGTATCAGTTTATGCTGAACTTACTTTTAAATACTTTAATATCAAGGCAAGTAAAAACAAAAAAAGCAAGGAACAGTTGAAAGACTCAAATGAACACTTTGCCTATATACATGTAGTTGTTTACGGATAAAAGAAGACACAGTGAGAAACGATAGAATCTTTCATGTTGCTTTTTCCAGATTCTTTGATCAATATATGTTGTGATAGCACAGTTTTGGCAAGCATGTGTTCTGTGCTGTTAATGTGTGATCTCATTGGTTCTATGGTTTTGAGAGAAAAAGTATCAGCTGTGCTACAGGTAAGGTGAAATTTGGTCAGTCATCTCCCTTGATTTTTACCCAATATTGAACTAGCACTTATGATAAAACTTCTTGATGTTCATCTGTTTGATCATCAGTAATTATTTTCACGTGATTTATTAAGCTTGTCAACCTATTTCATTTAAGCATCCTAAGAGTTATGAATCTAGTGATCTTGAGAATGATATGCCATACAAATACATCATTTTGCCTTAGAGCACTGAAATTAATCCAAGACGCCATTAGAAACTAGAAATAAGATCCAAGTAAATACCATATCAAAGTTAACTTTCGTCTTGAAAATCTGAGCAAAGCAGTATTGATAGATCAAAGATCAGACTGGATGTTTCATGTTAACCCATTACCAAACGACGATATTTTAGACTGCATTTGCATGCGACAAAATAAAAGAAACTGAAAATTTGAAATTTGTTATGTGAAGGGTAGAAAACATTGTGGGAAAAGGGGGAAATGTTGGTTACCAGCATTTTCTCCTTTTTCCACGATGTTTTCTAAAGGCTTCTTTTTCAGGGGTGTCAAAAGTAGGGATTGTGCAGTAATGGGTTAACTGACCTTCATCTGATTTGTGAAGCAACCACATAAAACTTTGTGAAATTCATGTTACAGTTAAACTCTGCAAGACATGAAAATTTTCGACTTTGGATGGACTTCAGTGTTTTAATGATGTTTACTCTGTTACACTGTATTGAGACAAAAACCATAGTGTACTGTAATATGTATTTCTTTTTCATTGCAGATGGACAGATTGCCAAAGAATTTACAAAGGAAGTTTTCAAACTTAGTGGAACAGAAATTTATTGATCTAAATATATAACAAGCAATAAACAAATCTGAGCAGAACTGTTTTGCATTTTTTTTCTTTAGAACCAATACTATTTCATGTTGTTGCATCAGTCATTGTGTACTTCAGACTACTGCACTTCAAGTTTTGCTTTCAAAATTTACTTTATTAACCCATTACCACACAATCCCGACTTTTGAAGACCTGAAGAAAGAAGCCTATAGAAAACATCAAGGGAAAAGGAGAAAATGCTGATAATCAGCATTTTCTCCTTTTTCCACAATGTTTTCTGCCCTTCACAAAACAAATTTCCAGTCTCTCTTATTTTGTTGTCTGCAAATACTTTTAATTTGGACCTAAAATTTTGTCATTTGGTAGTGCATCAAAGTACAAAAAAGTAGATTTTTGCATACAATTTAGATGCGACTTAACTGATGGGACTGATCTTTTACAGAGTAAAACAATGTGCTGAAAAAAAAAAAAAGAAAAGAAAATGATGGTTACTGGTATTTATCCATTTCCTGCAGTATTTTATCCCATTACCACACAATCCCTACTTTTGACGCCCCAGAAAAAGAAGCCTTTAAAAATAGAAAACATCGTTGGAAAAGAAGAAAATGCTGGTAACCAGCATTTTCTCCTTTTTCCCCAATGTTTTCTACCCTACACAAAACAAATTTCAAATTTTCAGTCTCTTTTATTTCGTTGTCTGCAAATTTTTTCAATTTGGACAAGCCTAAAATTTTATCGTTTGGTAAGGAATTAAAGGCTTCTCCAGCACAGTCAGGAGAACTTGGGACTTATCGAAATATTGTGTATTCTTAATTTTTAAAAAAATATAGAACAAGAAGAAAACCACATAATGGAAACTTGAAAATAATCTTAAGATTACAGATAAAAAATCCAGTGTTAATTTTTTGTCACCCCTTTTGGAATCGGCTGGCATGTATCATAGTGAAACACCTTTGGGTTGCAAAATGACCTCATCCATATCTTTCAGCTGTGCCCCTGTAGCTCAGTGGTGTGCAGCACTTGAGAACGGGACACTGTGAGTTTGATCCCTAGCTCTGATGATTTCTTTCCTAGGACTGATTTCAGTCATTTGTTCCTCTCCAAACCTCTCTCCTTTGTTTCTATGATGATTATGTGGGATGGCAGTCAGTGGCTTGGAAAGAAAATTGTGTGGAGTACTGGTAATAGAGACTCCATGAAAGCATGGAAAAGAGCACTCAAATAATATGGAAAATGGCATTAAAACCATACATCCAATCAATCAACCATATTGTTCATGGAGGCTCAGCTCAACCACCACCTATCTCATAATGACTGGGTATGGCTGGACCACTGACCTGTTCCAAAGGCAGTTGTTACTAAACCTCCAACAAACAAGCTAGTTTGAATGACCCCAAGGAAGAAAGCATCGGAGAAAAGGAGATATTAATAGTTACCTGCATTTCTCCCTTCACTGCAATGTAATCCCCCTTTTTAACTTGTTACCAAATGGCAAAATTTTAGGTTTGTCCAAATTGAAAGCATTTGCAGACAACAAAGTAAAAGTGACTGAAAATTTGAAATTTGTTTTTTGAAGGATAGAAAACATTGTAGGAAAAGGAGAAATGCTGGTTAACAGCATTTTCTCCTTTTCCCACATTGTTTTTGTATAGGCTTCTTTCTCAGGGTCGTCAAAAGTAGGGGTTGTGTTGTAATGGGTGAAAGGGAGGAATCATCTTTCAAGCTACTCTTTATTAAAATCTTGTAGTCTAGAAGAGTTAACCTCTTGTGCACTGCCATAGTGACCTGTCTGAAGAAACCTTATAACATTTCAAGCTTGTATAAAATGCTGATAAACCAAAAATATCTCAGGGGGAAATAGGAGCCATTAACTTTTTCACTATTGACATATTCAAAATGGCCATAAATACAATTCCACTACAGGATCAGGAGTATAGAGCAGTGGACAGTGTAGATCAAAGATCAAGTTGCATGTTCTGTGAAGTCTGATCTTGATCTGCACTATCCCCAAAAGCATCTGCCATTGTCTATGGTAAGAAGGCATTTTTCTAGCACAAGAGGGTATATTGTACGAGCTGAAGTCTAGGTACTAATCTGAAAAGAGGCAGAGCATCCTTTGTCTAAGTTTTATAGTCTACCTGTGCTCTTACCTTGTGTCCTCGGTTTTCATTGTGTTTCTATACGATTTTTTATGCTCCCCGAAGGGTGAGCATATAGTCGCCGCTTCGTCCGTCCATCCATCCATCCGTCCGTCCGTCCTTCCAAAGCCATTTCTCCACAACCCCTGGACCAAATTGGATAAAACTTCATATATGAACTCCTTAGGGTTAGGTGCCGACGTATCTTTCCCGGTTTTTCCATTTGACCCCGTGTCATGGAAAAAAGGGGCTTAATGCAAAATTGCATTTTTAGCTCCACTGGCCCAAGGCCAGCGGGCTTATGTCATGGCCAGGTGTCCGTCGTGCGTCCGTGCATCTGTGCGTTAACTTTTATTTCAAACATCATCTTCTCTGAAACTACTCATCCAATTTTGATGAAACTTCACAGAAATGATCCTGCCATGGTCCTCTTCAGAATTCCTTGAAAGAATTTTATTCCTTCAATAAACTCTGGTTGCCATGGCAACAAAACTGAAAAATATTGAAAATTTTTAAAAATCTTCTCTGAAACCGTAAGGCCTAGGGCTACCAAATTCGGCATGTAACGTTATCTAGTGGACCTCTACCAAGTTCCTTCAAATAATAGCCCTGGGGCCAGAATTGGCCCGGCCTCGAGGGTCACAAGTTTTATATGGGCTTATATAGGGAAAACTTTAAAATCCTTCTGGCACCTAGCCATAGGGCCTAGGGCTACCAAATTTGGCATGTAGCTTTAATAGACCTCTACCCAGAGTGCCCAAATGATAGCCCAGAGGTCAAATTTGGCCCGGCCCTGGGGGTCACAGGTTCATATGGGCTTATATAGTGAAAACTATAAAAATCTGTTCGTACCAAGTCATAAGGCCTAGGGCTACTCAATTTTGCATCTAGCTTTATCAAGTGGTTGTCGACCAAATCTGCTCAAATTGTAGCCCTGGGGTGAAATTTGGTCCTGTCCTAGGGGTCACAAGTGTTACATGGGCTCATATTGGGAATTTTTAAAAAATCTACTTGTACCTAGCCATAAGGTCTAGGGCTACCAAATTTTGCATGTAGATTTATCTAGTGGAGGGCCCAAATTATAGCCTTAGGGTCAAGTTTGTCCCCACACCAGGGGGTCACAAGTTTTACATGGGCTTTTGTGGTGAAAACTTTCTAAGTCATCTTGTTACTAACCATAATAAAGACTAGGACCACTAAATTTAGCCCTGTCTCATGGGTTTTATGTTTTACAGGGCTTTTTATTGAGAAAACTTTGAAAATCTTCTTGTTTATAACCACACATTCTAAACCGGTATTATTTGGTATGGGGCTTTATCTTGAAGACTTCCACCAAGATTCAAGTAATTATAGCTTTGTGGTCAAAATTGGATTTGCCCAGGGATTTGCGTCAAAGGGGGCTTCATGTAAAAAATCGTTTTATGTAATATTTACTACTTGACTGCTGAAAAATTTGATGAAATTTCGAATTTTGAATTATTTTTAAATAAGAGCGGCAAATTGTCGCAAGATACGCCCGTCTTACCCAAAGTTGTAAAGCTGGGGCATGCACTGGACAAAATTCAAGTATAAAAAACGACAAAGGGCACTAACTCAAAAATTAAGCGAGCAAGAGTTATGATTCCTGTGCACTGCACTCCCCCTTGATGAGATTTATCCACCCATGAAATTTCATAACCCTAGCTAGTATAGTTTTGGAGATATGCTCCGAACAAAATTCAAATATGTAAAATGACAAGGGGCTATAATTAAAAAAATAAGCGTGCAAGAGTTATGATTCCTGTGCACTGCACTCCCCCTTGATGAGATCTATCCACCCATGAAATTTCATAACCCTAGCTAGAACAGTTTTGGAGGTATGCTCCAGACAAAATTCAAGTATGAAAAACAACAAAGGGCAATAACTCAAAAATTAAGCCAGCAAGAGTTATGATTCCTGTGCACTGCACTCCCCCTCCCTGAGATCTATCCACCCATGAAATTTCATAACCCTAGCTAGTATAGTTTTGGAGATAAGCTCCGGACAAAACTCAAGTATGAAAAACAACAAAGGGCAGTAACTCTAAAATTAAGCAAGGAAAAGTTATGATTCCTGTGCACTGCACTCCTCCTTGATGAGATCTATCCACCCATCAAATTTCATAACCCTAGCAAGTATAGTTTTGGAGATATGCTCCAGACAAAATTCAAGTATGAAAAACAACAAAGGGCAATAACTCAAAAATTAAGCAAGCAAGAGTTATGATTCCTGTGCACTGCAACACCCCCCCCCCTTGATGAGATCTATCCACCCATCAAATTTCATAACCCTAGCTAGTATAGTTTTGGAGATATGGTCCGGACAAAGAACAGGACGCCGCCCGCCCGCCACGGGTGATCCCATACTACCTCCCGTCTTCGACGGGCGTATAAAAATGCCACAAATCACACATCAGTTGTATTTATTTCAATGATGCAATATTGCCTTATGGGAAAAGAGGGCTTAACTCTTTACCAAACAACAAAATTTAGACTTGTCAAAATTGAAAGGAGTTGTAGACGACAAAATAAATGTAATTGAAAAATTGAAATTTGATTTGGGGAGGGAAGAAAACATTGTGGGAAAATGAGAAAATGCAGTGTTTTCACAAGGCGTCTTTCTTGGGGTCGTTAAAAGTAGGGATTGTGTGGTAAACGGTTAAAGGGCGCTTAGTGGGCTTATTGTCCGCTACAAGTTTGTGTTGGCTATCCCTAAGATAGTAATTGCCTTTTCACTTCAATTTTTGGGGAGCATGAAGAGGTCCTTTTAGGATAAAAGAAGTGAATTTATATCAATTTCATATATTTTATGACAAGCACTTGTTCGGGGAGCATAACCCGTCTCTGACGGCTCTTGTTTGGCTGTTTGCTAACTATTAAATCCTTACCACACAAACACACAAGTTTTAACAGCCCTGACAAAAAAGCCATTGAAACTATTCTGGAACAAGAGCGGCAAATTGTCGCAAGATACTGAACTGAACTCTCCCCCTTGATGAGATCTATCCACCCATAAAATTTCATAACCCTAGCTACTATAGTTTTGGAGATATGCTCTGGACAAAATTCAAGTATGAAAAACAACAAAGGGCAATAACTCAAAAATTAAGCAAGCAAGAGTTATGATTCTGTGCACTGCACTCCCCCTCAGTGAGATCTATCCACCCATGAAATTTCATAACCCTAGGTAGTATAGTTTTGGAGATATGCTCCGGACAAAATTCAAGTATGAAAAACAACAAAGGGCAATAACTCAAAAGTTAAGCAAGCAAGAGTTATGATTCCTGTGCACTGCACTCCCCCTAGATGAGATCTATCCACCCATGAAATTTCATAACCCTAGGTAGTATAGTTTTGGAGATAAGCTCCGGACAAAATTCAAGTATGAAAAACAACAAAGGGCAATAACTCAAAAGTTAAGCGAGCAAGAGTTATGATTCCTGTGCACTGCACTCCCCCTTGATGAGATCTATCCACCCATGAAATTTCATAACCCTAGCAAGTATAGTTTTGGAGATATGCTCCGGACAAAGAACTGGACGCCGCCCGGACGCCCGCCCGCCCGGCACGGGTGATCCCATAATACGTCCCGTCTTCGACGGGCGTATAAAAAGGAGAGAATGCTGGTAAACAGCATTTTCTTTTCCCACAACGTTTTCTGCCCTATCAAAGACAGAATGAATCATTTTGCAGCACTGAATTTGTCCTCTGCAAATAGTTTTAATTTGGTCGTCCAAATTTGTGTCACTCAAGTCTTTACCAGAAGACAAAAAAGACTTGACCACAGTATTTGCAAAAGACAAAATATAAATGTGGCTTAACTCATTACCAAAGGACAAAATGTTAAATTTGTCCAAATCCAAAGCATTTGCAGATGACAAAAGTTAAACAAGAGGACCATGATGGTCCTATATCGCTCACCTGAGTACTAAGCAGTAAAGTCTACAATGAAAATTCTTCTTTTCCGAAAAAGACTATCGTATCATATTTGGTAGAGGTCCACTAGAAGATGCTACATAATGAAATATCAATGCTCTACTATGTCCAGTTTCAGAGAAAAATATTTTTAAAGTTTTCCTTCTTTGTTCCTATGTTTCTAACTTGTGACCCCCGAGGCTGGGCCAATTTGGACCCCAGGGACATCATGTGAACAAACTTGGTAGAGGTTAACTAGCAGATGCTTCATACCAAATATCAAAGCTCTACTCCTTCTTGTTTCAGAGAAGAAGATTTTTAAAGTTTTCCTTCTTTGTTCCTATGTTTCAAACTTGTGACCCCCCAGGGCGGGGCCAGTTTTGACCCCAGGGGCATCATATGGACAATCTTGGTAGAGGTCCACTAGGGGATGCTACATAATAAATATCAAAGCTCTGCCCCCTCTAGTTTCATAGAAATAGAATTTTAAAGTTTTCCTTCTTTATTCCTATATTTCAAACTTGTGACCCCCGGGGCGGGCCAGTTTTGACCCCAGGGGCATCATATGAACAATCTTGGTAGAGGTCCACTAGGAGATGCTACATACTCAATATCAAAGCTCTGACCCTTCTAGTTTCAGAGAAGATTTTTAAAGTTTTCCTTCTTTGTTCCTTTTAAAAGTAACTGTCACAGCAAGGTGACAACTTGCTTTTTCATGTGGTCTGGGTTTCACAAGTAATAGACAGTGACATGTTTTGTCCAAGGACCCTTCCCCAGTAATGCCAGCACCGATGATTCCAAAACCTACCAGTGTTTATTGCTAAACCTTTACCATGCTAGACCCCTCCATACTATAAACAAGAGCTTCGCAAACCGGCGCATATACATTTTAAGGGACTTGTCAGTAAAATGGATTAAAAGCAAGAACACCTGCGCACAAAAGGAATTGCAAACGGACGAACAAAAGATAACATGATTCTATGGGAATGTAACAAGAGGGCCATGATGGCCCTGAAATCGCTCACCTGTCTATTGACCAAACATGAACCATCTTAGTTTCCCAGTGATTTGGTTTTTAATCAGACAATACCCATCATCAAACACTTTTGAGATATCCATAAGACAATTATTCTGACCCAGTTTCATGAGTATTGGACAGAAAATGTGGCCTCCACAGCGTACAAAAGATTATTCTAAGATTTGACCAAGTGACCTAGTTTTGGACCCGACAATTACCCATTATCAAACTCTTTTGAGACATCATCAAAACAAACATTCTGACCAAGTATGAAGAGTATCAGGCAGAAAATGTGGCCTTTCGAGCATACACAAGATTTTTCTCATTTTTGACCCATTGAGCTAGTTTTTGACTCCACATGACCCATTTTAAAACTCATTCAAGGTATCACCAGGACAAATATTATGAATAAGTTTTAGGAGTATTAGACTGAAAATGTGTCCTTCAGAGCATACACAAGGTTTTTAAAACATTTGACCTATTGACCCAGTTTTTGGCCCAACATAACCCATTTTCAAACTCCTCTGAAATATCATCAAGGCGAACATTCTGACCTACTAACAAGAGTTTTGGACTAAAAATGTGGCCTCTAGAGCATATAAAAGGTTTTTTCTAACATTTGACCTGATGACCTTGTTTCTGACTCCACATCACCGATTTTCTAACTCTTCTGAAATATCATCAAGGCGAACATTCTGACCTACTGACAAGAGTTTTAAACTAAAAATGTGGCCTCTAGAGCATATAAAAGGTTTTTCTAACATTTGACCTGGTGACCTTGTTGCTGACTCCACATCACCGATTTTCTAACTCTTCTGAAATATCATCAAGGCGAACATTCTGACCTACTAACAAGAGTTTTGGACAAAAAATGTGGCCTCTAGAGCATATAAAAGGCATCATCAAGACAAACATTCTGACCAACTTTCAAGAGTTTTGGACTGAAAAGGTGGCCTCTAGAGCTTAGACAAGGTTTTTCTAAGATTTGACCTAGTGACCTAGTTTTTTACCCGACATGAACCATTTTCAAAATTGTCCGAGAAATCATCCAGGCAAACATTCTGACTAATTTTCAAGAGTTTTGGACTGAAACTGTGGCCTCTAGAGCTTACACAAGGTTTTTCTAAGATTTGACCTAGTGACCTAGTTTTTGACCCGACATGACCCATTTTCAAAATTATCTGAGAAATCATCCAGGCAAACATTCTGACTAATTTTCAAGAGTTTTGGACTGAAACTGTGGCCTCTAGAGCTTACACAAGGTTTTTCTAAGATTTGACCTAGTGACCTAGTTTTTGACCTGACATGACCCATTTTCAAACTCGTACGATATGTTATCTAGGCTTACATTCTGACCAACTTTCATGAGTATCAGACAGAAAATGTGGCCACTTGAGCATACACAAGGTTCTAAGATTTGACCTACCAACATGACCCATTTTGAAACTCGTCGGAGATTTTATTGAGGCAAACATCCTGACCAACTTTCATGAGTATCTGACTGAAAATGTGGCCTCTAGAGCGTATACAAGATAAAAATGTCCAACGGACGACGCACACCGGACACAGCACTGTCTTGTCTGTATAGTGTAAATAGCCCAGAGCCATCAGAGCCATGTTTCTTGATGGATCAAAAGTTCTATAGCAGTTTTTCAAAAGAGTAAGCCAAGAAACATTTGTGTGAATTTCTTTCAAAATCTGATCAGCTGTTTAACAGAAAAAGAATTTCAAAGAATTTCTTCATGGCCATATAGTGCAAGTAGCCCCCATTCACCAGAGCCATGTTTCTGGACGTATCAAAATTTTGCATAAAAGTTTTGAAAAGGGTCATCAATGGATTATTTCTGAGAAATTATTTCAGAATCTGACCAGTGGTTTCAGAGAAGAAGAATTTTTTAGAATTTCATCATTTCCGTATAGTACAAGCAGCCCTCATTCACCAGAGCCATGTTTCTTGTCGGTCAAAATTTCTTTGGTCACCCAAAGAACATCTCTGTGAAATTATTTCAAAATTTGACCGGCTGTTTCAGAGAAGAAGAATTTTTAAGAATTCCTTCATTTCAGTTTAGTGCAAGTAGCCCCCATTCACCAGAGACATGTTTCTTGACAATCAAAATTTTGCAAACAACTTTTGAAAAGGGTCACCCAAGGAAAATCTCTCTGAAATTAATTAAAAATCTGATCAGCGGTTTCAGAGAAGATTTTTGAAGAATTTCCTAGAAAATTCAATTTGGTTGCCATGGCAACAAGTTTTTGATGGAATCAAATTTTGTGAACAGTTTTTAAAGAGGACCTCCCAAGGAACATTGCAGCCAAGTTTGGTCCACATGGTTTAGGAGTTGATGTTTAAAGAATTGTTAACGATGCACAACAGACACTGGGTGATCATAAAAGCTCCCCTTGTGCATATTGTGCTCAAGTGAGCAAAACGGGAGAAAATGCTGGTTGCCAGCACTCAGGTGAGCAAAACGGGAGAAAATGCTGGTTGCCAGCACTTTTTCGTTTTTTCTAACACGGCATTTTGTGGGAACCTGTATAAAGACCTTAGGAATGAGCTTAACCTTCTTTCAGTATTTGAAATGCCACATGTGCCAGCAGTGGCTTACAGAAACTGTTTTCAGCTAGTATAGCGCATGTACAGATCACTATGATCCTCCCTACGTATCCTTGATCCTTTTTATTCGCATGTATAGAAGGCCAAGATGGCCCTGGATCGCTCACCTGAATTTCTGAGAGAACCATAGCCATTGTTTTCAAAATCTAATCAGCCATTTAAGACATGAAGAATTTTCAAGAATTTCTTCATGTCTGTAGAGTGTAAAAAGCCCACAGCCATCAGAGCCATGTTTCTTCATGGATCAAAATTTTTCAAGCGATTTTTGTTCAGAGAAAAAGAATTCTAAAGACAAAATACTGTGCAAGTAGCCCCCATTAACTAGCTCCATGTTTCTAGACAAATCAGCATTTTGCAAACAATTTTTGAAAAGGGTTACCAAAGGAATATTACTGTGATATTATTTCAAAATCTGATCAGCTGTTTCAGAGAAGAATTTTCAAGAATTTCTTCATGGCCATATAGCGCAAGTAGCCCCCATTCACCAGAGCCATGTTTCTTGGTGGATCAAAATTTTGCAAAAAAAGTTTTGAAAAGGGTCATCCAAGGAACATTTCTGTGAAGTTATTTCGAAATCTGACATGCGGTTTCTGAGAAGCAGATTTTTTAACAATTTCTTCATTTCCCTATAGTGCAAGTAGCCCCAATTGACCAGAGCTGTGTTTCTTGACGGATCAAAATTTCGTGAACAATTGGAAAGGGTCATCAAAAGAACATTTCTGTGAAATTATTTCAAATTCTGACCAACAGTTTCAGAGAAGAAGAATTTTTAAGAATTTCTTTATTTCCTTATAGTGCAAGTAGCCCCCATTCACCAGAGCCGTGTATTTTGACAGATCAAAATTTCGCGAACAGTTTTTGAAAAGGGTCACCCAAAGAACATCTCTGTGAAATTATTTCAAAATCTGACCCGCGGTTTCAGGAGAATTTTTAAGAATTCCTTCATTTCCATATAGTGCAAATAGCCCCCAAGGAACATATCTGTAAAAAATCAGACCAGCAATTTGAGAGAATTTTCAAGAATTCCTTCATTTCTGTACAGTGCAAGTAGCCCCTATTCACAGAGCAACATTTTTTGACGGATCAAAATTTCACGAACAATTTTTGAAAAGGGTCATCCAAGGAACATCTCTGTGAAATTATTTCAAAATCCGACCAGCAGTTTCAGAGGAATCAAATTCTGTGAACAATATTTAAAGAGGACCTCCAAAGGAACAATCCAGCCAAGTTTCATCCAAATTGGCCCAGTGGTTTAGGAGGAGTTGATGTTTAAAGAATTGATGATGACGGACACCCAGTGATCCTAAAAGCTCCCCTTGAGCATGTTGTGTTCAGGTGAGCTAAAAAGTGGATACAACAGTCAACGCATCGGTATCTCTGCAAAATGCTTGGCCTATCTATCGCCACAAGTTTTTAATTTTCAAACCTGCAATAAACACCCCTTCTAAACATTACGGAAAAAAGTTTCTCCTTTTTCCAGAATGTTTTGGAAATGGACTAAGCAAACAGATTTAACAGGTATAACTGGCAGAGGGGCTTAGTGGAAACACGCCATGTTCGCAGTACATCATGATCGATGCAAAAGCAGACGGCGGTGATGAAAAAGTTAATACTAAGATCGGTTTAAACGCATGAGCAGTGAACGCATTTCTATTTCAACGGTTTTAATTCGCCAAACTTTTAGTGATTGAAGTTAAACTGAATGACAAATACGAGACAAGACGCAAACTACGCAGATTACAAATATTAACTACAACATCCAATTCCAAAGTCTATTTACAATTTTTTAATTTTTGTTTTTCATTGTTTTGTAAAAGGATGAACATGATTTTGAACTAAAATGGTAATGCTTATGTATGACAAAGCAAGTAAATCTCTACATAGAAAGAAACATTATTTTTCTAAAATTCTAGTTTAGGTAAAAAGTCCCAAATTCATCAAGGCTCACCCTGCCATAATTAGCCATTTGCTGGGGGGAAAAAATGGGTACAAAGCTTGCTTTTATAAAACTTAACTCTTTACCAAATGACAAAATTGTAGACCAGTCCAAATTGAAAGCATTTGCGGATGACAATGTAAGTAGGTCTTGTAAGTAGAAATTTATCTTGGAAAGGGTTGAAAACATTGTGGAAAAAGGAGAAAATGCTGGTTGCCAGCATTTTCTCCTTTTCCTACAATATTTCAAAAAGGCTTCTTTCTCAGGGTGGTTAAAAGTAGGGATTGTGTATTAAAGAGTTAAAACACTGAAATTTTAGCTACACTGTGGTTTTTACTTCCCCATCTTTGTTTATATTCATGATATTTGGCAGAATATACTCTCAATATTCTCTTAGCAACTACAAAATCATCTTGGGTGAGCCTTCATTTACATTTCGTTACTTCTTAACAGTTGGTGGGTCTCATAAATGGGCATTTTTAGACAGTGCAAGAGCCCGAGTTGTTGCAGTTTCTAGGTTGTATTTGACAGGACAATAGCTAAACAGCCCAGATCTAAAATGAGACTGCATACTTGCATTTCTTCAAGTATGATCCTGATCAACACTGTTTGCAAAAAAATCACAAAAGGCCTTTGTGCTTAGCACTGAAAGATCTATTATGCATTAAAACTTCAAACTCGGTCTCTAACCCTTTTCCCAATCAATTGTGAGTTTTAATGACCTTCAGAAGAAAGCTTTTGAAAACATTTGAAAGAGAGAAAATGCCAGTAACTACCATTTTCTTCTTTGTCAAGTGTTTTCTTTTCCAACAAAGACAATTCTCTCACTTAAGCAAAATTCAAGGTATTATCTGCCAACTCTTTGAATTGGTACAATTCTAAAATTTTGTTGGTTGCTAAGGGCAGAGCTACAGATACGAGGCAGTGATGGTATCCTGAAGTCATTACATGTGTATCTCTTCAAAACCCTCTGTTATGGGTACTCATTAGAATCGTCTCAATAATATGATTCCAATGAGTACCCACAACATAGGTTTTAGAGGAAATAATTAATATTTTCAATTTTGAAGTCAAAGTCACCTCCTCAATCTACAGCTATGTAGAGGGTTAAAGTATACAATGATAACTTATATTTTTTCAGAACTATTTCATACACACATCTTTTTTAAATTCTGTACATTTCTTTTGACTGCACACAAAAAAATCAAAATCAGCCTACTTTAAGGTCAGACAGTATCAAAATCTTTCTTCAAAACAACGGTTTCAGTGTCCTCCTACTGACAGGCTTACTAATTGAACTTGGTGAACTGTTCTTGTGCAAGCTCTTGATTGTTCTTTATAGCTAATACATGTAAACACTCTTTCTAAATTAAGTTGTTGGATTGCTCATGCTTATCATTTAATAGCACATGAGAAATTTCCTCATTTAACCATTTACATGTACATGTATTTTTTTTTCTTTTCTGAGAGAACAAACTTGACAAACCAAACTGTCCAGCAAGGGTATCATTTTTTTTCTGCCTTCTTATACACATACCCAACTAAAAGATTAAGAAGCACCCATGCTTATAAATTCACTGAAAGGGGTGTTCACCTTGTTTCAACTGTGCTCCAGTCACATAATGGCAATATTCTTATTCCTGGGTTCAAATACAATTAACAAAGGCTTTGTATTACCTTGTACATGAGCACTCACTCAAATTACCAGCTCAGCCATAGAGGATTGAACCAAGGACCTCCTGGTTCAAAATTCCAACATGTAACCAACAAGCTATGCAACCCAAGTTTACAAATTGAAACCTGCAACTATTCCGATGCAAAACATCATTAAATGACATTCTAACCACTTGGAACACCATAAAACCAAATCTTTTCGGATAAAAAGGTTCAAATACAGCAACTGTTTTGCTAGAACAACCAAAATCTTGGACTAGCTAGATCCAAGATGCTAAAACATCTCACAAAATTTTTGAAAGAGCAGATACAGGATCAGACTTCACATTCTTAGCAGGCAGACTTTGATTAAAGCCGTCCTCATGAACAGACACTGCTTGGAACCCCAAGGGTCAATAACCTCTTACACATTATGGTCACTTAACCCTTTACCACACAATCTTGACTTTTAACGACCCCGAGAAAGAAGCCTTCTATGCTGGTAACCAGCAATTTCTCCTTTTCCCACAATGTTTTCTACCCTTCCAAAAACAAATTTCAATTTGTGAGCCACATCTTTTTGTCATCTGCAAATGCTTTCACTTTGGACATGCCTAAAATTTTGTCATTTGGTAACAAGTTAAAATAACTTTCCAATATGATTACTCTTCATCATTACACAAAATTTCATATTGGTATATTTGAAATCTGCTGACAACAATTAATTGTGGCAGAACGGATGGGCTTTACATATGATCAGGTAGATAACCATCGTTTCTCCTATTCTCAAAATGATTTCAAAAGCTTTCTTTTTCAGAGTCAAAACATACAGAAATGCTAAGTAAAGGGTAAACCAATGAAAATTTGATCAATTCTTTCCGCAAATGCAGACTACAATAAACACATACACACTATAAGAGTACTCACAACATGACCCTATAGTTATACATTCATTACAAATGACAAAAAAGGGCGCTCATGAACTTTCAAATTCAATTTCATTGCAAAATCCAGGTATTCTTTCACCTATCACTCTAAATTAGTCAAATTTAAGTCTTAAACTAACTTCCTTCTTGGCTGAATTTTTTTGCTTAGGTAAACATAATTCAAGTTGTGGGGAAATGAAAAAAGCACTGTATTTAGCCTGGGTGGTGACTTGTTTACTATCTGAGAAGAAGACTTTTACCAGACAACTAATATGTGGACTTGTCCAAATTGGAAGCATTTGCATAAAATAAACTGGTATTCTCAAATGAAGGGATTTATATGTGAAAGGGAGAAATCTAAAAAAACATTGCGGGAAAGGGAGAAAATGCTGGTTACAAGCATTTTTCTCCTTTCTCACAAAAGCCTTGTTTGCAAAAGCCTTGTTTGTCAATGCCATTAAAAGTTGGGATTGTTTGATACAGTGTAAAATATGTTTGCAGAATCAGGGATCCTGCATCATAAATACTATTATAGGACACACGCATGCAAAACTTGACAAGACCACAATGACAGGGTAAATGAAAGAAATTTCAAGGACGTTGCTAGAATATTATAAAATTAAAGTGTTGGTCCATGATCGTGCCATTATTTTCCACAAATCAAATTTAACACTTATGTCGAAAGATGTTCATTCAAACTCATACAATGACATTAATGATTATACAGATTCAAACCATTTCAGTTTTGAACTACCATGGTGCTTTTTTGCCAACTATCAACAATGGTAAATGGACACACAAAAATGTCACATCAAGGGAGAAAATTAAATATAATCCTATATCAAACTATCCCGTATTTTTAATGACCTTGACAGAGAAGGCTTTTAACATTAACTTAGTGTTATATTTTACACTGGGCTTTCATAATACACTCAACCCAGTACAGGACAACTTTAACTGAAACTTTGTACCAAAACATAGGAGGGAAATGTTATGTGGGACTGTCAATAACTCTTTACCACACAAGAAAATTTAAGACTGGTCTATATTGAAAGCATTTGCAGATTACAAAATAAAGGCGACTCAAAAATTCAAATTTAGTTTGGGCAAGGTAGAAAATACTGTGGGAAAAGGAGTAAATGCTGGTTACCAGCATTTTCTCCTTCTTCCACAGTGCTTTCAAAAGGCTTCTTTTTCAGGGTCGTTAAACGTCAGGATAGTGTGGTAAAGAATTGAACACTGATGTAAAGGTGCATTTAAATGTAAAATGTAACTGCTCCTTTACAATCAATGTTTACAACAAGCTATCTACATTTGAAACTTAAATAGCATTACTTATGGAACATTTGCTTAAATGCAGTGAAATGAATATCCCTTGCTACAGATAAATTGTATACAATGATCCATGTATGTTCAGCAATGGTTATATATACAGAAATATTATTGTGGTTGAAAAAATGTGGGGGAAACCACTGAACTTTGACCTGATTGAAAGTAAACATGTACACACTTCTAACTCCCTCCCCATGGCATTTAAAAACAGATTTACTAACTAAAACTCTTCTATGCATTGATTTTCCAATTCCTTGACCAATGATGTCCATGAGAAGACATTTCATTTAACATGTTATTAGCCAGAATAATAGCATATGTGACCACTTGTTTTCCAACAGCAAGTCTCACGATTTTTCCACAGATTTAACAAAAAAATTGATTTGTGACATGCACATATCACTTACAGGTAAAACAGACTCGCATGAAGTACAGGTAATTTCTGAACAGTATGAAAGAGAAAGGCTGAAAATATATGTAATGGCTAATAACAAACAATTGCTCCTTTTGACCTGTCTTTTAAAACATCTACCGCTTAATAGTTAAAAGTTCTATTTGTTCGTAAATAGTGAATTTATGTCAAATCTGCACTTGTCAATAACACGTTGTCTCTTGATATTTCTAATATATGTATGCTAGGTCACAAGGAACAATAATCCCCAGTCTTGCTAAAGCCTTTCATTTGGTAACACTTACAAAGTACTCTCATTGCAAGGGTTCAAGAAAGTAAAAGACCCTTGATATGCTTTTTTCTCAGTAATTTCCACAAAATATAAAAGATCATCTCGCAAACACAACAGACTTGAAAAGCCCTTGAGCTGGTACAACCACCCCATTGTATTACAAAAGATGATGTCCTAATTTTGTACACAATGAGATTTAAACCTAGTGATTAAAAATATATTGGACCAGTTTGTAATTTAGCCTGCTGATCAGCCTGTTGATTTCCAGGCCCTGATGGATTCGGGGCCCCTTGACGTGTCCCTTGGGCCATTCTGCCAGGTGCTGGTGCCATCCCTTGTCTTGCTGCGGCAGGCATGGCGGGAGCTCTGTCACCATTTGCTGGTGGTTTACTGTAGAACCTGTCATAGTAACTTGAGTATGAACTACTGTAGCTATCCCCTCCACCTGGTCTGGGTTCAGGCCTGCGCTCATCAAACCCATTAGCTGCATCACGACCTCGACCAGCAGGTCCTGGTGGGGCTGCAGCATCATCATGCAGGGGTGGGCGCCTGCAAGACAAAAACACTATGATTAGAGTGTAGAATTAGTGAAATCTGTCGTAAAATAATTCAACATTTCTACAATCCTGAGAAAGACTGCTTCTGTAACAATGTGGACGAGAGTAGTAGTTTTCATTTTTCTGATGTTTTCGATGAACAAATGGGTACTTTACAAAACGTTTCCAATCTAAACAAATCTACATTTGTATATGTTTTTATTTATAAGAGTCAAAATAGAACCGCTTGAAAGAGTCCTTCCTTGAGAAAAATTACATAAGTAATTGCCCATAACATTTGTTCATTTTTCCCATGAATAAAGACAACTGTCCTCAGAAGGTGCATGTCAAGTTAGTTGAGATCTCAAAAAAGATCAAGAAGAATTTTTTTCAAGCCATCATGTGAAATGTGGCATTCTTCAGACTATCAACAACATCCCCAGACTAGTACAAGTATCAGATTTCACATCTGCATGGCTAATTAACTCTTTACCACACAATCCCGACTTTTAACGACCCTGAGAAAGAAGCCTTTTCAAAACATCTTAGGAAAAGGAGAAAATGCTGGTAACTACCACTGTCTCCTTTTCCCACTGTGTTTTTCTACCTTTTCCAAAATAATTTTCAATTTTGTGCCATCTCTATTTTGTTGTCTGCAAATGCTTTCAATTTGGACTGATCTACAATTTTGTAGTTTGGTAAAGAGTTAATTCTCCACTACATGACAATCATTGAATGATGTAAAATCTTAAAGCATCTGTAAAAGTGTAGGAAAGGGTAGAACATGTTTAGGAAAACAACAAAATACCTATTAGCAGCTTTTTATCCTTTTTCAACAATATTTTCAAAAGTCATCTCCTTCAGGGACAAGTTGAGGTTGTAAATTTATATTATGGTAGTGAGCTAACTAATATTACCAGACAACAAAACTTTATATCTGTACAAGTTGTCAGCATTTTGCAGACAACAAATTGCAAGTGGCTAAAATGTTAGGATCGTCTCTGAAAGAGTAAAAAACATTGTGAGAAAAGGAGAAAAATGTTGGTAACTAGCATTTACTTCTTTTTTCACAGTGTTTTCAGAAGTCTTTCTTTTCTCAGGATTCTTAAAGCTTTAGACTGTTGGGAAGAGTTAAACCCCAAACACAACAGAGTTTAAAGTAATTTTTACTGTGAAAAGAAAAAAGAGACAAAAAAAAAACTCCCAGTCAAACTGCTATACTAAATTATAGCAAAGGAATTAATATAAGGAATGAAGAGAATTGTTTTGTTTTCATGGAGGTATGAAAAAAAAAAAACTAATCACACTATATAAAAGGTGTTATTAGGTTTTTCTTTTCATACCTCAATGAAAACAAAAGAAAAATCTCTTCATTCCTTATAATTCAATATAACAGACAACAAATATGCACTTGAAAAATACTACCTGCTTTTTTCATTGAAAATCTAACATTGCGTACTTATTTAATGTCCATTTCATTCATAATTCCTAGCGCTGTACAACTGCTGGTTCATGATGTAACAATGATGTAAATTTATGATGTCATTATAATACTGAACATTTGCAGGTTCAGTAGATTTATTATTAGAAGTTCAATACACTAGAACTAAGTTGAAAATAAGATTGTTAGAACCCAGCAAAGTGACAATGAGTTTTCAGCTCTCTCGCTGAATTTACTCTTGGAAGACCGTTATGAAATCTCGTATACATGTTTGTTTACATAAGTCAAAAGTAGTTCCAGCACCGCTGAAAATTTTTTTTCATGGAGCTATGAATTTTTTTTTCAGCCAATCAGAACTCGCCAATGTTCATGAAAACAACTAATATTGAATTATTATATACATGATAAAGAAAATTCACAAAAATACATAATTAAAAAAAAAAAAAAAAAATACACCTATACAACATTGTTGTCAACTCTTTACAGAATGACTAGTACATGTATCTTTAACTTGTCCAAATGAAAGAATCTTCAGACAACTAATACTATTTATTGTAGTTGAAACTTGTCACTGAAAAAGTAAGAAAAAAAACTTCAAGAATTAAAGAAAGGGCTAATTAAGATTAACAGACTTGTCTTCGTTTCACATAATTCTTCTGAAAGATTTTTTTCCTTGGGCTTGTTACAACAAATATTTTTTTTGGTAAAGATTGAAGCCCATTGAAGTTAAGCAAGGATGTATGTTTCATTACTTTGCACACATTTCTGTCCATTCAATGTCAATAGCACCAATGAATCTTTGGTAAGCTGTGCAAGTGCTGTTTCAATTAATCAATTCTGTCTATGTCGATGACATCAAATTTATAAATAATAGAACTAGAAATCCTTTAATGCCACTTAAAATTTATTTTAAAAATGAGCATCAACAAAATATAGATAAAAAACACACACACAAAACACTTGATAGGAAAACAAAAAAGGCTTCTCACCCCACTGGATCATCATACCCGTCATACGCTCTGAAACATATAGGGGACATCATATATCATTAAATTATATGACAATCCCCATATATATGTGTTCACTCACACAATTTCGCACCTCTCTTTGAAAGTTTCTTACTCTTTTCAACTTGACACTTTACCAGACAACAAAATTTTAGCCTTTCCCAAATCGAAAGCATTTTCAGATAATTTTAATGTTACTCAAATGGTGCAATTTTTCTAAGGTAAGGTAGGAAACATTGTTGGAAAAGGAGAAAATGCTGGTTACGAGTATTTTCTCCTTTTCCTGCAATGTTTTCAAAAGGATTAATTTCTGGAGCTGTAAAAAGTTGGCATTGTGTGTTAAAAAGTCGAGTCATGACAACACAAATGAAGGTTCTGCTAAACCACTCCCAGAGGGTAGGAAACATCAAGAGTATAGGACCAATGCCTGAGTGCCATTGCTCATCTACACGAGTTTTTTTTTTAACCTTTTACCCTATAAGGCATTTCTATGGCAGGGCTGTGGAATTCCTATGCCCGACTTGCCCGCCTCAGGACTTTTTGCCTGCGGACAAGTGAATTTTTCCAGAGCACTTGTCCGCGGGCAAGTGAATTTTTTAGCCAAACCAGATAAGGAAATGTCATATTTACATCAATGACGATCCTCAAGCGCTCTATTCATTTCAAGTTTTGCATAACCTGTGTTGAAATAAACACTTTCAAGATACATACTAAATGTATTGACCCCCCTGTGAGGCCTCTGGCTACATGCAACTGCTGTGGGAGGGAAAAGGACAAGTAAACTTTAAATGCGGACAAGTAGGAAATTCAGTCCAACTTGTCCGTGGGCAAATTCCAATATTGTACACCCCTGTATGGTATCTCTAATTGACCTTACAGTAAATAACAGCAAGGATGAAGCTGTTTCTTATGTGTATATGACACCTTTTGATAGCATCACAAGCAATTTCACCTTTTGCCACAATGTTTCCAAACACTGCTACAAGCAGTTAGGGCTCCGTACCGGTACTCGATATATATCGAAAACCGGTATTTTACGTTCGATAGATATATCGGATCGAACGTTTCTGTATCGAACAAAATATCGATCATCAAAAGAAAATAAAAGTAAAGCATATAAATACCCAGTTTAGTTGTTTTTAACGGCGAAATTCATTACGAGTTTACTTTAGGTAATCTCTAAAGTCAAGTAGTCGTAGAGGTAGGTGTGGCTACCTGGGAAACATACAACCAATCGAAATGCGTCATTCTTTATTCCTCGCCCTGTACCCGTTACACAATGGATGACAATTAGCTAATACCCCTATTCTCGTTCCCCCGTCATGTTGTTTGAAATCTGCAAATTATGCATCAATCAGCAGATTGCAGACAAATTTACGCTGATAATTGGTCAATATAGTTGATTAAAGAAAGGTAATGAACATCTCGTGATGTGATCGAGAGGTAGCGATGGAAATAATTGAAGCTGTGACCTTTCAACCTATCTAAGATTTTATTTGGTCGATCTTTTAATATTGCCGAAAAATGTGGCTCGAAAATCAAATCTTTTTTTCCATTAGATTATCTGAAATCAGTGTTCCGACTCGTGTAAATTATTGTGTAAATCATTTTATAGACTTGAAATTTGCATAACAAATATTAATCACACGCGAGACCTCACGTAAGAAAAACCATGGACAAAAAAGGCCATTATCAGTTTATCGTGAGTAAAATAACAGGTTTTGATGCTAGTTCTAATCCTTATTGAGAAATCTATGTCGAATCATGCGAACATACCTATCCAGAAATTAACACGCATGAAAAATTGTTCGGTGAAAAAAAAAAACACGGAAACGCATGACACAACAAAATGTCTCCTTGACATTGTCCGATCAGAGTCCTCTTAGACTGTCTTTTCAGCTTTTTAATGAGTAGTAAATGTAGATCTAGTTAGAATTCATATTAATTTAGGCCTACATAATTATGAAATTTCAATACAATCTAGAAGTGTTAAATTTGCGGTATTTTGTTTTTCAGGTATGCTGAAAAAAGAACAAACACAATTTTCGCATTCTTTTCTTTCTTTTCTTGAAAATTGAAATATCATATGATATATCGAATATCGATCATTTTGTACCGATACAAATATCGTATCGATCAAACTGACCGATACGGAGCCCTACAAGCAGTGCGTAGAAATGAGTATCTATAGAGTAAAGGGTTAAAGAAAATACTAGTACATGTACTCTACTGCATCATCAGAATCAATTATTAGAGCAGACCCAAATTTGTACAATGCAACAGTGGAAACATAAAATAACATTTTAAGTCCTTCCTGTTTTGCTCATAAATGGCAAAAAAGGAAATTCATGCATCTCTGTGATAATAAAAATTGATCCCTTAACCCATTACCACACAATCCCTACTTTTGACGCCCCCGAGAAAGAAGCCTTTTGAAAACACTGTGGGAAAAGGAGAAAATGCTGGTAACCAGCATTTTCTCCTTTTCCCACAGTGTTTTCTACCCTTCCCAGAACAAATTTCAGTTTTTCAGTCACCTTTATTTTGTCGTCTGCAAATGCTTTCAATTTGGACTAGTCTAAATTTTTCTCATGTGGTAATGGGTTAAATCCATTTTGTCAAATAACTGGCTGAATCCTGAGGTAGAGCTGCCCTTGGACATCAGAAATTTTACCAAAAGCTTGTTTCAACCCAGGTCAACCTGCGCGGACTGTGTAGGCTAAGATAACAGATACTTTTGGCAGACATACTAAACTCCCTTTTCACAGAGCATGGCTTTAATCAAGCATTTTCTCCTTTTCCCACAATGTTTTCTACAGGCTTCTATTTCAGGTTCATAAAAACCAGGGATTGTTTTATATAGGGTTAATCAATTGTTAACAATACCATTAACACTTCTGACAATGAAAAATATTTAAGGACTGTTGAATACCAAGACTCTATTGGCCCACACACACAGTTCTCCATTTAACCAATGTTGCATCTAAATATATTGCTTGTCTAAAGATTAAGAATGAGAGCAACTTTCAACCCTTTACCAAGCAGTCCTGCCCTTTCAATCAGAGGATGGCTTCACAAACACTGTGACAGGAGGATGGCCTGTCTTTCCTCCTTTTTTCAATTATTCCTATCCTTCCAAAGACAAATTCTTTCAAATGAGCCACATTTAACTCATTACCAAACAATCCCTACTTTTAACAACACTGAGAAAGAAGCCTACAGAAAAGATAGTTGGAAAAGGAGAAAATGCTGGTAACCAGTATTTTCTCCTTTTCCCACAGTGTTTTCTACCCTTCCCAGAACAGATACTACTTTTAGTCACCTTTATTTTGTCGTTTGCAAATGCTTTCAATTTAAACCAGTCTAAAATTTTCTCGTGTGGTGAAGAGTCAAATGTGGCTCAAATAATGAGATCTGTTTAAAAAATTTAGAAACTAAGTTTGGCTCATTGAAGCACAGGATTGCATGCTAATGGCTCAGTCTCTCTTCTCCAATTATTGGCTCTGAACATACATATAAGTGCTAGCATACAACCACAAGTAACTGTCATGAAGTTAATTTACATTATTTCAATGCTTAATTGGCAGGTAAAATTACTTCAGAACTTTGATTTCAAATCTAACTACAAAAACCTGTAACTGACAACAATAACAGAACACTTTCAAAACAAAATCTAATACATACTTGTGTTTTGGTTTCCTACGAAATCAAAATCCAGCTTTGTTCATTTTAATTTCAACCATAAAAATAGAAACATTTATTTTGAATTGTTAACTTCACTTAAACATGCACTTCATAAAATGAAACTCCCTGAGTAAATATTACTTACTATCAAACAACAAAATTTAAGAATCCTCCACATTGAAAGGAATTGTAAATGGTTAATGAAATCTGCTTCCAATGCTGGGATTTATCATTGTTCACAAAAGAATAGAAAACTTTTACTGAAAACGAGCTTTTCTATAAATGCTTTGACAAGAATTCATCTTCTGGTCTAAAAAACAAAGGACCACAAGGTGACAGCTTAATTGTTAAACCTTATCCTGCTGAATAACTAAAATAAAATGTTCCATTTGATATAGTTAACCCATTACCACACAATCCCTACTTTTGACGCCCCAGAGAAAGAAACTTCTAGAAAACATTGTGGGAAAAGGAGAAAATGCTGGTAACCAGCATTTTCTCCTTTTCCCCCAGTGTTTTCTACCCTTCACAAAACAAAATTCAAATTTTCAGTCACTTTTATTTTGTCGTCTGCAAATGCTTTCGATTTGGACAAACCTAAAATATTGTCGTTTGGTAATGAGTTAAGCCCCAAATACTGCTACTTCAAATTTATTTTTTCGGGAATATTATCTCTTTACCCGACAGTATAGATCAGACTGCATGTTCTGTGAAGTCTGATATTGATCTATAAAGTCCACAAAAGGTCAGTGAGTCGCACTTAACAGCCATGGGGTTAACAATATTCTTAGTGTAATTGTCAAAAGTTTTTTGAAGTTAGATAGGAACACAATTTCTGATTTACTACACTGGTAAATGGTTTTGCCAAACAGAAATTCCCCGTGAAATTCAGAAAATTCTGCGAAAATAGAGTAATATAAAATTTTTAAGAATGAAAGGAGCCCTGATTGCTATTAATATGCCAACCTTTCTTCTATCAATATACAAGTTTTAAAGAATACTAAATTACCAAATAAACACAAAACAAAGGCTTATCATTTGCAACAATAAAGAAAAGCTTTGTACTATTTTAAAACAATGAAGAGTTTACTTCATCCTCACATGTTTGACTTGTCAACATTTAACAGCATTTCCTGATAAACCACTTTCAGATAAACCTGTTTAAAAACTACACGTAGCATGAAGAAGGTTTTTGTAAACTTGGTCAGAAAACCAAGTTAATCTTCACATGAGAACCTGATTCTCCATTTAGTATTTACTATTATCCCAACAGCACCACATTCCCTACTTTTGTATCCTTGACCGACAATCTCAAGCTTGATGACCCTGAAGGACGAGTCTTTTGAAAATGTAAAAAAAAAAGAAAAAAAGGAGGATAAAATAATGGTAACCAGCAATATCTTTCTTATTTACAATGTTTTCTTTGACTAGCATCATTTAAGTGTAGTTAATCCCGACTTTTAATGACCCTGACAGAATAGCCTTTAGAAAACATTGTGGGAAACTCTTCTAAAGTTTCAATTTTTGATTCAGGTTTACTTTGTCGTCTGCAAATGCTTTTAATTCAGTTCAGTCCAAAAATTTGTCATTTGGAAAAGAGTTAAGGCACATTAAAATTAATGTCAACACTTTTGAGGTCTTAAATTTGGTAGTATGAAAAATAAATCCCAAGCTTTTTAAAGAGACTGGAGAAAAGGTAGCTTCAATGTTGCATGGAATTGCTTTAACTCATTATATTATATTTCATGTGTCTATTTTTAGAAATGTTATGGGTAAAGAAATGACGTCATTTAAGCTGGGTGGAATTATTTCCCCCATCACAGAGAATTTTTTCCCCCTACCGAAAATCTGGTCAATTGACTTGAGATCACCAGCAAAAAGTAGCATTTGTTGACAAAATTATCACAGGAAATATTAAATTTATTTCATCAGCTTGTGGTTAATATGGGACAATATTTGCCTCAAAAGGGAAAGGTCCGCTTAACGGCACTAGTTACTGAAAAAGTAAATGTGACTCAAAATTTGGAATTTGGTTTTGGTAGAGCAGAAAACATGGTTTGAAAAAGAGAAATTGCTGGTCACCAGTATTTTCTCTTTTTCCGAAAACATTTTCAAGTGGTAGAACTAGAGCTGTCACTGAATGTGACGTAATACCCCCATGAGCGCTTTAACAGAAACAGGCAATTGTTAGTATTTTGTACACAGACAGAGACACACACGGACACACACACAGACAAACAGACTGATTCCTGTATGCCCCCCCCAAAACATTCGTTTTGCAGGGGTATAAAATTAAAATGAAGCTAAAAATTGCCTTTATCAGTGGCTGCACCCGTTATCACAAAATTCATCCTTAACCTTTCAGAACTATGATGATTTAATACTTTAGTGGTTACTGAAGGTCAAGATCAGAATGCATATTTCTGACCTTCAGTTTCCACTGCCTGATTTGTTGAAATAACAAGCTGGCTGACAACAACATTGAAACAACAATTATTTGGGTGCTTTGAGGGACAGTTCCATGGAGTAATTATGTGACTGTATAAAAGATGGAAAATAAACTTGTGCAAATTCACAGCATTTACAGAAAACAATTGTGGATGAAATGGACTTTATTTTCAACAGCATAGAAAAAAATGGTGGAAAAGGAGAAAATGCTGGTTACTTGCATTTTGTTTCTTTTCCCACAAGTTTTCGATAGCCTTTTTTTCTGTGGGAAATTAAAATTCAGGACTGTCTGGTAAAGGCTTAAAAAAAAAACTAAGGACACCTTACTCTTTTAACTTCATACTGAATTTCAGATGTCCTTCCCTGTTCACCTTTCAAATTTACAGTGCCTATATAGGAAAAAGATCATCATATGACTATTAGTGCACGATAAAAAAAAGAAAAAAATGAAATTTCTGATAAACTGAGTTGCCTTTCAGTGGAATCCACTATGCTTGGTATTGATTATAAAGATTTTTGAAGGATATTTCCTTAGTCACATTTATAAATTTTTTTTTGTGTGTTTCGATGGGGGTGGGGTAATTACTGAACAAAATTCAGTAGAGAGCATATCAAAACTAAAAATTATAGCAAAACAATGAAGAAAGCTCCTGTTACCTGTACCTATAATAATCTGGTGGAGGTCTGTCATATGGATCAGCTGGTCTGGGAGGCAGTCTGTCATAAGGGTATCTGTCTGGAGGGGGATAGCGTGGGGGTGGGTATCTGTCATAGGGGTCTCTAGGAGGGGGCAATCTGTCTTCTCTGTCATATGGTCGAAGATCATCGTATGGAGGAGGTATCCTTGGCGGAACTCTGTCACGTGGATATTGTCTATCATAATAGTCATATGGATCTCTATCATACATTCTTCCTCTTGGTGGTGGATACGGGTCATAGTCCCTACCATATGGGGCCCCTCGTCCCCATCCACCTCCTCCTCTGCCACGTCCACCTCTACTGAAAAATATCATTGATCGTAAAATTTTTTACCAAAGTATTTTACATTAGTCGAAAGCACTTTCACACAACAAAAGAAAATTGGCTCAAATAATATTATTCACTTTAACCCTTTCTCAAATGACAAATTTTGGACTCTTCCAAACAAACAAAGAGTTTGCAGACGAAAATTTTTTGATTAGGAGAAAATGGCAGAAAGTTCTCAAAAGAGTAGAAAACACTGTGGGCAAAGGAGAAATTGCTCGTAACTTCTCCTTTTTCCACAGTGTTTTCCAAAGACTTTTACGGCAGACACGTAAAAACCAGGGCTTGTTTGGGATAGGGTTAAAGAGGGGAGAAAACATCTGGGAAAGGGAAAAATGCCCGTTATCAGCATTTTCTCCTTTACCTATGATATTTTCAAAAACCATTTCTTCATGAGGTCATAAAAACTCAGTAAAAGGTAAAAAGCTGATTTCATATTGTAAAGGACAAATACTAGCTACATAGGAGAGTTCAGGCGTAACCAGGATCTCACCCTTAACATACTCTTTTTCAGTCAACAACCCTAAATCACAGCCATATATAAGAGCTCCAGATAGAGGGAGTGATTCTGATTTCAAAACTTATCAATTATTCTGAACTTAACCCTATGTTATGGGTACTCGTTAGAATCACCTCATCAAGACGATTCTAATGAGTGCCAACAACATAAGGTTTGGAAACAAAATAAAGGATTTACAATACCATCACTCCCTCTTATCTGTAGCTCTACATATGCATACATCCATCAAATCAAACAAATTCAAATAGAAGTTGTAGAAATTGGTTTGGCACAAAATTTGAAAAACCATAAAAGCAACTATAACTTTCCATATGCTTTCCTTATAAGCTAAAAGTAAGCTAGAAATACAATGGATGGAATTTTCATTTCTATATGTATCAGGGCTTTTTTTTTTTTCAAAAAATGGGAAGGAGCCTTGGTCTTTCATTTTGGGAAATTCAAGCCGATTTCGGCTGAAATCAGATAAACTTTCAAGGCAAAACAAAATAATGGCAGCGTACATACAGTAAATAGAAAGCAATTTACAAAAGGAAATAAATTCAACACACCATTTAATTGTTTAACCCTTTACCAAACAACCCCTGGTTTTTATGACCCTGAGATAGAGGCCTTCTGAAAACATTGTGAGAAAAGGAGAAAATGCTAGTGACCAACATTTTCTCCTTTTATATTTTCTACCCTGCTGGAAACAAATTTCAATTTTTGAGTTACAATTATTTTGTTGTCCGTAAATGCTTTCAATTTGGACCATTCTAAAATGTTTTCATTAGGTAAGGAGTTAAACAAAGGCAAGGTACCTCACGGAAAATAGGCTTTAGCCCTTTTTAACACTACTGTGGAACATAGGTGCCAGAGTTAATACTTAAGAAAAACTGATTTCCAACCATCATATGATGCAAGGGAATCATTATCTGTGGAACTTTACAAGATAAGGCTTCCATATAACTTAAAATAGAGTTTGCATCATTTGCAGTCATTTGCAGTGATAATAATTGTCTAGTATTTGATTATATAACATGTCAAAGAATTTAATATTGAATGATAGGGAAATGAGAACCATGTTCTATGTGTGGTCTTAAAATGCACAAAAATAACTTGGTTCGGTTAAGAATGCCTCCATTAAACAAACCAAATGGCACCAGGAAAACGCAACATTCTTGCCGTACTGCAGCTCAGTCACCTCAGTCATTTCTATACAAATCAATAAATAGCCTGCTTTTGGTTTCAATCACTGCTGAATAACAAGTTTCGTGTCTGGTCATTTGAAATAGATTTTGAGAAAATAGAATTTTATCTTGTTGAGAATTTCAGCACCATATTATGAGAAATTCTTCCAGCAAAATTGGGGAATTCTTTCAGCAAAATTGGGAAATTCTTTCAGCAAAATTGGCAAATCCATTTACCATAGTTGGAAAAAAAGGGATTTTTTTTTTTGCAATTGAGGAGTCGCCAAATATTGGCTCCCCACTGACAGGAAAAAAACCTGCATATGGGTAAAGAGGAGAATACAAATTACCTTCCCATTTTTCCTCCTCCTCCTCCTCCTCCTCTTCCACCTTTGGAACTGCCTGTAGATTTCTGTTAGAAACAATATAAAGCCAAATATATTTTTGTTACTGGTATAACTGTCAAAAGCATTTTCAGTTTGTCAGTGTGGCCAGCTTATATATCTTTGTCTTTGGACTATTTTGACAAGCACTATATAAGAGACTTTGAAAGGCACTACCCGCAAAGTCTAAGGTGAGGATTATAGAGATAGGGACCCTACTTTGCAAACTTTTTTCCATGTGAAAGGATTTTTGTCAAGCAGATTTAAATGCACAAAGAGTTCATGTCTCAAGCTGGGTCAATTTTGTTGCATGGTGTTTAACACCGTTTTCATTTATTATCATTTATCACCTTTTTATTAATTATATCACTGTGGCTAGTGCACCTATCCATGTTTTTCAGGAGTTTCTTTCAACCAGTATTCCACACAATATTCCAAGCCACTGTCTGCTTCCTTTCACACATGATAACCACCATCAATCCTCAGAAAGAAATTGGCCGAGCCTGGGATCAAACCACCCATCCCCTGTTCTTCAGTCCTGCATGCTACCAACTGCACTGCCAGGCTCTGTGGTCAGTTTCAAACAATTTAAAGTTACTTTGTTCAAGCAAAGCTCTAAACTATGCCTGACTTTTGAAACTCACAAATACTTCTCTTGCAACTCAAGCTCAAAATGATATGTAAAAGTAATTTAAGTAACTTTGATTGTCTTTGAAATATGGCAACGTTATCTTTAAACCATCTTTGGGTTTTGCAATTCACAAATCTAATATACAAAGAACTAAGTTTTAATGAGTCTATAGTTTCTTTGTTTGACCTTATAGCAGTAAGCATAGCTTCAGGTGCTGAAGCAGTTAATGCTGATTTAGATCAGATTGCAAGGAACCTACTATGATAAGATATGTAAAGTAGTTTGTTATGCACTCATGCTATGTATGTTTTTAACTTTAACACACAAGAAAACTTTAGACTGGTCCAAATTGAAAGCATTTGCAGACGACAAAATAAAGGTGACTGAAAAATTGGAATTTGTTCTGGGAAGGGTAATAAACACTGTGGGAAAAGGAGAAAATGTTGGTTACCAGCATTTTCTCCTTTTCCCAGAGTGTTTTCAAAAGGCTTCTTTCTAAGGGGTGTCAAAAGTACGGATTGTGTGGTAAGGGGTTAAGTTGAACTACATGTAACCTGATACATGGTGAAAATCAATGAAGTGGAAAAAAACATTTCTCCTTTTCCCCCAGTGATTTCAACCCATTTCAAGATGAAATTCACCATGGGTCATATTTGAACTGTTGTCTGCAAATTATTGATATACTGGACAGGTTGTAAACTTCCTCTTCTGGTGAAGACCTAATTCCTGTACTTTGATTGAAATAAGCGTACAAATGTCTTGTATCAGCTGCAATAACCTGCATTTTTTACTTATTCATCTTTTCAATGACAGTTGAACTATCTTTATGCAAGAGTATAAATTTACCAAAAGCTGATCTGTCTTACCTCTACATTTATTCTTTGGCCCCTGACTACAGTCCCTGCTAATTCATTTATTGCTCTTTCTGCTTCATCTTCATTTTGCATGTGCTTGTAAAAGAAGAACTCATGAAAGTCAGTAAGAATTCATTTCAATCAAGACAAAATCTAATGTAACTCTTCCAAATGATTCAGTGATTTTGTAAGCCTGAGGTTATATCTCTTTTGAAAACAAAGAGGCGTAAGAGGAAATAACTAGTATCCAGTATTTTCCCCACTTCTCAAAATGTTCTTTCTACTCTAACATAATAGTGTAACCTTTCCAACACAAATCCTACTTTTTTATCCACGCACAAGGTAGGCCATATACAGTGACGCTTTTAAAGTTTATAACTACATTTGTTTACTGCCTTCATTTTAAATGTGGTATTAGAGGTACATAATAGTACACAGTACATCTATATTATTCTTTTTCCGAATGGTTGACAAGAAACAAATTTTATCAATAAGTAATCCATTTTTTAAATGTTGAATTCTAGTTAACTCTTTACAAAACAAATTGTCCATATCAAAGGCATTTGCACACGGCAAAATAAATGTAAATCAAAAAATTGAAATTTGATTTGCAACAGGCAGAAAACGTGGGAAAAGGAGAAAATGCTGGTTACCAGCATTTTCTCCTTTTCCCACAATGTTTTCAAAAGCTTTCTTTCTCAGGGTCATTAAAAGTCAGGATTGTGTGGTAAACAGTTAACTCCTGATTCTCAATCCCCGTATCAAGCAATAAAATTTTAGACTTGTCCAACTTGAAAGCATCGTTAGACGACAAATGTGAACTAAAAACAAGTTGGCTTTTTTACAATAGAAGCCTGGAGAGGTCAAAACCCATGTTTTTAAATAGTTTTTTAATCTTAATTTCGATATACTTTGGCACATGTAATCAAGAAAAAAAAAAAAAGGTATAGTCGTGTACAACAAATGTTTTCTGAATTCGTCATATAAAAGTAAACCATGTCTTTTTCCTGTTTCATTTTTTTTTTGAAATTTCATTTTATTACAAAACCATGACCATAAAGACTGTATCAAAACTATTATGCAAGAAAAATGGATTTAGACAGCAAATTTTGTGGCTGTCTGCCTTAAAAAAAAAACTCACCACTGCTGAAGAGGTCTGATGACCTCTCTAATTAAAATCTTTTTTAGGAAAATTAGAAAAGATTGTGTGAAAACAAGAAAATTTGTATGATAGCAAATTCTCCTTTTCCCGTTATTTCTTCCTTTAAGTTTAGGGTCATTAAAACTATGGCAAAACATTAAACACAATTGACTGGTATCTCTGATGTTTCTATAAATTTACTGCTTAACCCTTTACCACACAATCCCAACTTTTAACGACCCTGAGCAAGAAGCCTTCTGAAAACATTGTGGGAAAAGGAGAAAATTCTGGTAACCAGCATTTTCTCCTTTTCCACAATGTTTTCTACACTGCTGAGGACAAATTTCTTTTTTTGAGTTATGCGGAATTTGTCGTCTTCAAGTGTTTTCAATTTGGACCAGTCTAATATTTTGTTGTATGGTAAAGAGTTTAAGCTATTCAAACAAGAGGGCCAAGATGGCACTGGACCGCTCACCTGAATTTTTGAGAGGACCATAGCCATTTTTTTTTTTAGGTATTGAAAAACTGGAAACAAAATCATTATTTTGCCAAGCAATTTTCAAAAGGTCACCTGTAAAAGTCATTTCAAAATCTGACCATCAGTTTTAGAAAAGAAGAATTTTTAAGAGTTTCTTAATTTCCGTACAGTGCGAGTAGCCCCCATTCACCAGAGCCATGTTTCTTGACCTATCGAAATTTTGCGAACAATTTTGAAAAGGGTCGCTCAAAGAACATTTCTGTGAAAATATTTTAAAATCTGACCTGCCGTTTCAGACAGGAATTTTCAAGAATTTCTTCATGTCCCTATAGTGCAAGTAGCCCCCATTCACCAGAGCCATGTTTCCTGATGGATCAAAATTTTTGCAGACAATTTTTGAAAAGGGTCACCAAAGGTACATTGTTGTGAAATTTTTCTACAATCTGACCACAGGTTTCAGAGAAGAAGAATTTTCAAGTATTTCTTCATGCCCATATAGTGCCCCCATTCATCAGAGCCGTGTTTCTTGAAGAATCAAATTTTTATGAACGTTTTTTTAAATGGGTAACCCAAGGAACATCTCTGTGAAATTACTTCAAAACCTGACAAGCAGTTCGAGAGAAGAAGAATTTTTAAGAATTTCTTTATTTCCCTATGGTGCAAGTAGCCCCCTTTCACCAGAGCCATTTTTCTTGAAGGATCAAAATTTTGTGAACATTTTTTGAAAATGGCCACTCAAAGAGCATCCCTGTGAAATTATTTTAAAATCTGAGGAACCGTTTCAGAGAAGAAGAATTATTAAGAATTTCTTCATTTCTGTATAGTGCAAGTAGGCCTCATCACCAGAGCCATGTTTCTTGATGGATCAAAATTTTGCAAGCAAATTTTGAAAAGGATCACCCAAGAAACATCTCTGTGAAATTATTCTAAAATCTGGTTAGCGGTTTCAGTGAAGAAGGTTTTTAAAGAATTTCTTAGAAAATTCCATTTGGTTGCCATGGCAACCTGAGTTTTTGATGGAATCAGATCCTGTGAACAATTTTTAAAGAGGACCTCCAAAGGAACAATCCAGCCAAGTTTGGGCCATATTGGCCTAGCGGTTTAGGAGCAGTTGATGTTTAAAGAATTGTAGAAGACGCACAATGGACACCTGGTGATCCTACAAGCTCCCCTTGAGCATGCTGTGCTCAGGTGAGCTAAAAAATGAGGAGGCATTCTGAAGTGACTCTGATCAGACAATGTCAAAGTGACATTTTGTTGGGTCATGAGACTTTGGTTTTTTTGCTGTCAGGGGTACAGAAATCCTACGTCCGACGTAACTTTGACATTGGAAAAGTAGCTTTTAGCAATCTACTTGTCTGTGAGTAAGTTCAAAATGAAGAGGAAATTGAAAGTAAAGATCTGTATCATATAATCATATAACATTATCCTTGTGAAGAGGATTTTAAAGGAAATGTACAACAGAAGCTGCCTAAATTCAACTCTGTGGGACAAATTCTTACTCAGTTGCAGTAAACATATTTGAAAGAAATCCAAACACACTGTATCCAAGTAAAACAAGTCCAGAAGCGGGTAACATTACAAAAAGTTTGTTGAAGGGCTGTAGACGATAAAGGCCAGCACAGTCTTACTTTCGGCATAAAATGTTCAATACTCTTTGCTGATCGATCTACATGTAATCGACATACTGGTCATTGATTATGAAAGGTAGGCCACTAAAGCTCTGTATGCAGAATTTAAAAAAAAAAAACATGTACATGTAAGACACTTACAACAAATCCAAAGTTCCTGAGCACATCACATTCTGTTACTTCCCCATAGTTTTCAAACAATGGTCTTAAGTCTTGATTAGTTGTATCTGAGCTAAGGTTTCCAACAAAAATCTTCACAGGCATTTTAGCCTTCAGTAAATCTAGATGAAATAGAAAAAAAAAATAACAATCTTAACACACAATGAAATATAAATAAATATTCAAAACATATGCCTTATCAAACTTGAATGAGTACTGCAAAATGGTTTTCATCAGTACAAAAGGGAGGTAAAAAAACCATCCCAATTCTTGAAGAACACAAAAACACAGGTCCATAGGAAAACCTATTCATCTACTTTAGGATTTCACCAAAAGCAGACAGCATTTCTATTCTTCCGCAGTAGCAATAATTTTAACTTTGTTCTAAAACTATTTCTTTTTAAAGCATAATGTAATGTTACTTTTAGGGAAAAATACCTCTTTGAAATGATAAGTTATCAGGGGTTCTTGATTACAATCATATTTCACCTTATGTGACTAAGAATTACACAACTATGAAATTTACAAACCAACTTTCAAGAGTGAGTATGCAAGTTCAATTTTTTTCACTCTTTACTCTAAAAATTCAGACTTCACGAAATACTCCATTTTTCACAAGCCAAATTTTTACCAAACCAAACCAAATTTTACAAAACCAAAAATGATATGACAATATAATTTACAACGAAAAGTCAAAAGTTGAACTGGGCCAAAGGAACCACAAGAATTTTCCGAAATGGTTTTCGGCCCATTTCTCTGTACTAGGCATACAAAATACCTAGCAGGAATAAAATTTGATATGCACCCCAAATTTATGTCACCCAATCAAGTAATACAATTATTCCTGGAAGCAGGAAAATGAAAGAGGTCATTTGTATTGTTATGCGATGTGCATTATGTTTACATATTCGCTTTATCGCCTACATGTATGTATATCCAAAATGCTGCAACTGAAGTATGGAATTTTTCACTAAAATAAAAACTTTTGGATTTAAAACGGGAAATCTGTTTTTGTTTTCTTTTTACTGTATTTAGATCTAATTTCATGTTAAGCATAAGGCTGAATTTTGTCTGTCAGTCGGACCTGTATGCTGGTGCTTATTCATCAGACCACTACCAGTTTTACCCGACATGACCAACAGACAGATGGTATTTTGTGAAGTCTGAAAATATAGAAGCAGATTAGAATACATAATGATAAAATATTACTACTGTGACATAGTGTTGGGCCGATGATCAACTATAGTCGAAAGTCAGTTGGTTTTGGTTTCAGATTCCGATAACCGATTGAGAAATCCCGAAATCGATTGTAGTCGGTTGCTAAGCTGGCCACATAATACACACGTGAAATTTGGAGGGTATATTTCACAGTTTTGCAACTCTGACTGGTTCATGAAATATGGCAATAAATCAAATTACAACAACAATCTGAGGTGGGCCAGTGATCAGCTATAGTCGAAAGTCAGCTGGTTTTGGTTTCTGATTCCCATAACCGATTGAGAAATCCCGAAATTGATTGTAGTCGGTTGCTAAGCTGGCCACATAATACACACATGAAATTTGGAGGGTATATTTCATAGTTTTGCAACTCCGACTGGTCCATAAAATATGGCAATAAATCAAATTACAACAACAAACACATATTCAGAAAATACAGCCGATAAAAAAAATATCAGAATTAAAGGTTTCAGTCCGAGGTACTATAGGACGGGTAGGCATTTTTTTCCCAAAATGTTTTTACATGATTCATGCAGTGAAATCACACTACTCTTTTCGATCATGGCGAAAGTTTAGGGTTGGCAGCATTTTCTAGGTCAGGTAGGAAAAGCCTAAACAGACATTTTTACTTTAGGCATACACATAAAACTGTCCTATTTGGCAATACATATCAACTTTTAGTCAAGTTTTACTACAGCATTAGAGATTTTGTCTGTTTCAGGTGAAATTCGGTCATCAGTAAAATTCGGTATTTCCATGGATCGCGAAAACACATGATTGTATCAAACGGAGATCATAAATGCGACCCTGTTGTTCCAGCTGTTACCACCTAATGATTAACGTTTGAATTCACACATGTTGTCTAATATTTAGGATATGATCGCTACAGCCGAACGTTAATTATGAATACAATACAAGATTCTCAAAACATTCACAATGAAAGAGAAATCATCATCCTTATCCGCTGATTATGCTACTTGTTCGCTGGTGTATAAGAAGGAAATAAGAAATGTTATATCTGCTCCTGCATGAATCAGATATTTGCACAAGTTCTGATCTATTACTTACCTATTTCAAGTACAAAAATATGACTGAAACATAAATGTTTCGGTGTTCGGCGTGCTTCAAAATGGCGGCAGAAAAAATCGGAAGTAGATACCGACTAGTACAATAAAAGAGGAAATGTGATTGGATGTACCTTCTGTATTCATCCAATCACATTATACATAACAAGTTCCACTCTAAAGTTCGGTTCAAATGAATTTACTCGAGTACACGAACTGCTATTTTTCAAGGAGGAGCATCCTATATGTTCGCAAGCCAAGGATACTTAGGCAGTGGGTTCGTATCCCAGGCTGGCCAACTAAAATTACTAATGGTCTCTCGGATAAAACATTAAACCGAGATGCCGTGTGATGGTGCTAAACGCCGAGCACGTTAAAGAACCAGGCGGAGCTCTTGAGATCAATAGCATCGACCTGTATCCTTGCACTATCCCCCGTAACAAATAAACGTCTTCTGGGGGCGTGGTTCAGATGGACAACCGATAGCGACGATAAATAAACAGAAATAACCAACCAACTAAGGCACAGTAGTACGTAACGAACAAAGTGGATTTAGAATCATTGGCTTGCGAAGATGCCTGACGTAATTAATCCATTATCCTATAAAATCGCTGCATTGTTTAGTGAGTGATGACAAGTGATAGTAAAGTGATTATCTGATTTATTCTTTACCAGATGATTTCAATATTTTAGACTCCATCCAAACAAAGTACTTCAATTGCAGAAACAGAGATAACTTTAAAAGGATAAGTCTACATTTTGGTTTTGATTCTGTAATATATAAAAAAAAAAACGTATAAAATACCGTTCTAAAAATACATATAAACCTTTCAGTGTAGTCATATAAACTGTGTGGCTATATTCAGCGAAAAGATGGGGTTTTTTTTGTATATATGATTAACTGGACGGTCGTTTTGCAAATAATAATTCCACGGTTTTTTTTTGTTTGTTTTTTTTTTTGTTTTGTTTTGTTTTTTATTTTATCAGATATGACGTCATTAAACTAGAATTACAAGTTTTATTGATCATGTAACATTTACACAAGTCTTTGTAAAACTCTTTCGCAAAATGAAATACCGTAAGAGGCTACGTATTCTATTCATTGATTTTCGTAAGGCTTTCCCTTGTCTGTTTTTGTTATTATATTCGAATGAATTGCTTTCGGGAACGTTATGGGAATGTGATTTTGAAGTTTGATGTCAGTTTTTGGAAATCTGGAATGGCTCTTTTTAATGCATCTCATAACAGGATTTTACTTTAAAAAAGAAACATTGGGAAAAGAATAAAACAGGGGTTAATAAAATTTTATCCCCCTCCCCCCCCAAATGGCTGGCTGATCACAGCTGAATGAATCTCACCGGGTAGCGTTTTATTGAGTAAACGTTTATTTTATTTTAGTTTTAACCTTATTAATTAAGCTGATACATACATGTACATGTAAAATAATGTAAAAACATGTAAAATAGTGAAAATGGTATTACAAGTTTTAAGGGTTAAGAGGTAGGGTTAGAAAATAAGCTATGGAATTCAAACTAACGGTTGTTTTGAAAAGTAGTTCGGTTCTGTACCCGGAATGCCCAAATTAAGATAAATGTGTATTTGTAGAATGCCATCTAGCGGGAGATAATGAATCTAATATTAGCGGTTAAAAGTTTTCCTTGTTCACATAATGCTTAAAAAAGCGGGTAGTGTAGATCAAAGATCAGTCTCAGTGCTTTTTGCCGTTGGTTCGCAAAGGCAACAACAGCAGTGAAAAAGACACTCTAAGGGCTTTATGAAAGGTTCGGAAGACTGTCAATTTGTTTTCGTTAAAAAAATGTTTACACTGGCAGTCTTGACAGAATTTATTTCTTTGTGTCCCCTTTTTTTAACAAAACATAAAAGCGAAAAACCTTCAGGACTGGGTAAACTGTAACACTGTTATCTGTCAGACTGAAAGGAGGTACAACAGGTAAATGTTTAAAAGTTTATTACACCACAAGTTTTGGTGAAATCCAAAAATAAGATATGGTCATCAAAATTTACCAAATGAAGTTATGTAAGTATGAAATGAGCAACATAAACGTATATCGGAAAGAACGTGGAAATTATAAATATAAAAAGAAACGTTTGAAGAAAACACTGCCATGTATTGAGAGACAATATAGACTAAGTAACTTTTGTAGACAGAACTACCATATATGTGTAGAGGACGAGTATCGTGTATTTTTTCAATGTTTTCAATATAATGCGCAGCGAGAAGATTATCTTTATAATATGGTAACAGGGAAATAGGGTTGATGTTGTCTAGGTTCCCAGCTTTAAACATGTGTTCCCCAAAAGAACAACTATATAAGTTACAAATAACAGGTTTATCAAGTGAGAGCTAGATACGCAAACATTTATATATAATAACCTCCGTCATGCTACCGAAAGATTTACGGATGTTTCGGTAACAGACGAGTTCGGTAACATAGACTTTTAGAGTAAATCGATTGGATGTTTCGGTAACAAAGCAATATACTTGTATATATTGTTTAAGTATCGTGATGTTCTTTACACCAAACGCATGGCTTTATTTCGTTATTTAAAACTTTAATTTGTAATTTCCACTATGTTTCATAAATATTTTTTGGTTATGAACCTCACCTCATGCTTTATGTAAGTCGACGATGTGGATTGCCTATCTTTCAAGCGAAAGAGGGTGGAAAGTGAAAAAAAAAAAAAGAAAAAAGGTTTGAACCTATCTATCAGGGGATAACTGAGTGAAAAGTGCAAAAATAAAAGATTTGAACATAAAAAAGCCATACATTAGGTGTCACAGGACATAAACACAATATAATTGCTTTGTTACCGAAACATCCAATCGATTTACACTATAAGTCTATGTTACCGAACTCGTCTGTTACCGAAACATCTGTCACCCTACCGGACTCCCCATCAAATCGGAGGTAGTGTAGACAGTAAGAGATATGTCTTTGTCTAAATATCCTTATTGAGTTCCCATCACCTGAGATATGCCGAATGGGCTCCCATCACCCGAGGTATGCCGAATGGACCCGATCGATTCCGTTTAACATCACCCGAGGTTTGCCGAAGGCCGAGTGGGACTGGCTTTGCTGATACTGCAGTACACAGTCGAAGTTACCCAAAGTAACACGGTGTTTGGCACGAAACATGGGGCAAAAACGTGGTATACACAATTTCAAAAGAAAACGGACAATTGATTTGAACTGTTTAAGTAAAAAGCAAAGAAAATTATACAGAGAAGGAGACAGGTCCAGGCTCACTTATTACCAGTCATTATTTTTTAGTTATGTCCATGTTAAAATCCAGTCTACACTGAAGTGGTTTTTCAGTCAAAAATTTAAGCTTCGCTACTACAGAAACTAGACTTGGCTTTAACGCTTTACCAAACAATAACGACCTTTTACAACCCTGGGTAGAAGGCTTTTGAAAACATTGTGAGAAAATACCAGCATTTTCTCCTTTTTCCACAATATTTTCTATATAGGTTCAAATTGAAGGCACATGCAGACGACAAAATCACCAAAAGTCGAAAATTGAAATTTGTTTCCAGCAGGGTAGAAAACATTGTGGGAAAAAGAGAAAATATTTGTTACCAGCATTTACTACTTTTCCCACAATGTTTTCTAAACGCGTCTTTCTCAGGGTAATCAAAAATAGGGATTGTGTTGTAATGGGTTAAAAGCACTGTGTACTGTAGAAGCATGCCATCAATTAATTGGGCTCATGTCTTTACCTGCTTGTTATAGCATGTGTAGCTCAAATTATTATTTCTAAATTATGATTTCAAACTGAGGAGGGGAAAAGATACATTGTGTTGGAAGAAAGCTAGGTCTTTTGATATTGACAAATAAACAAAACTAGGCCTAAATTTCTTGTGATCATGATGAAAATTTACTTTTGATGTCGATCTAGCCTAGTTATTATCATTTTTTAGGCTTTGATAAATTGAAGAGGTTTAATATTTTTGTTAATAAAAATTATATGATCAAACAGATTACATGTATCTGAGTAGACTTATGATGATGTTAATCAGTTTCATTGGCTTGGTTGAGGGGGAGGCTGCCTTTCATAACCAGTTTTTCATCCAAAGTTTTGTGGTTTTGTTAAATTTGATGATATATTTTGGTTAAAGAATAAATGCCTTCATAGATAAATTACTCAAGTTCAAACTGTTGCATTAAGTTTTATTGGAGTAAGTGAAAGGTGGGTTATTAACAACATATATACACAGTAACTTGGTTTATTGTAGTAACACCACCGCAGACTATGTTAGGAATGAACTACAGGTAACTAGAATGCTGTGTTTTGAAAAGCGGAATAAAATGGCTGTCTGCAGGTTTCCTCTGGTCTCTTTCCAGCCAATATTTTCTACTGTGTTTTGAAAAGTGACCTTAAATACTTTACACAGTTATGTTTGACATGATTGACCCTTTACCAAATAACAAAATTTTAAACTTACCGAAGATGAAAGCATTTGCAGATAACATAATGAAGATGACTCAAAAAATGAAAATTGTTTGATGGAGGGCAGAAAATCTTGTTGGAAAAGAAGAAAATGCTGGTGACTAGCATTTTTCCTTTTCTCTTTGTTTTGGTAAGGCTTCTTTACCTGGAAATTTTCTTTTGTCATATTTCTGATATTCAGGCTTACAAAGAAAGATGAGCTTGAAAAAGAAGAGGAAGTAGAAGAAATTGCTGAGGAGGTAATTAATGTGTATATAGATACAGGAAATAACACGGTACTGACTTAAATCTTTACCAGTCGACAAAGTATAAGACCTGTCCAAATTGAAAACGTATGAAGACGACTATTTGAAGTTGGCCCAAACTACAAAATTGTCCTTGAAAGGGTTCAAAACATTGTGGAAAAAGGGAAAAATGCTGGTTACCAGCTTATTTTCCTTTTCCCAGAATATTTTTCAAAAGGTCACTTTGTCAGGGTTGTTGAAAGTCATCATTTTGTACTAAAGGGTTAATCTGGGAAACATGAACAGAATAAAAAATCAACCCTTTACCACACAATCCCTACTTTTGACGACCCTGAGAAAGAAGCCTTTAGAAAACATTGTGGGAAAAGGAGAAAATGCTGGTAACCAGCATTTTCTCCTTTTCCCACAATGTTTTCTTCCCTATCAAAGAAAACTAATTTCATATGAGCCACATTGAAACTGTCATCAGTAAATGCTTCCAATTCGGACAGGTCTAAAATTTTGTTGTGTGGTAAAGGGTTAACCCTTTCCCAAATGATGCGGGGTTTTTGTGCCAAGCCTCTGTAGCTCACAGTCAATAGTGTACAGGACTTGAGAACAGGGGGTTGCTGGTTCAATTCTTAGCTCTGCCACTTTCTTTCCAAAGATCAATGATAGTCATTAAACCCACCACAAGGAACTGGAGTGGGGTATGCTGGAATGGCCATGGCTGTCTAACTGTTCATCCGTCCATCCCTCCATCTGTCTGTAGACACAAATTTGTCGGGTGAAATTCTCTGACACTTTTTCAGTTACCGAAATCCAATTTACACATTGTTCCTATATATACATGTATATTATGTAGTTGTGCATGTGTAATTTTCATGATCCTGCAGTGATTTATTGTGGAATTATCTCCCCTTGAACAATTTTCAACTCTTTCCATTGTTCTAAACCATTCTGAATTCTGTGACAAACACCAGTTTTTGTAACAAGGAGCTGGTGGAGGGTATGATCACGTTTAGTGATAGCTCTAGTTGCAACAGAGTTCATTCCCCTCACTCTGACGGTTGTTTCAACCATGGTTATTAGGGAAAGCACCCAGTGGCTTGAAAAGAATATATTGTGCAGGGTACTCGTAAAAGAAATCTCTTAAGAAAGCTAGAGTATCGTGTGCACTGGCTGCTGCGACATGACTGAAATAATGTTGAGAACTGTGTAAACACTACACAAAATCTGAAGGTTTATTACATGTACTTTATACAGGAAGAAGGAGAATTGTCAGATGAAGATGATGGTAGCAATCCATATCAACAACTTGTTGCCACATTCTCTACTAAACCAAGTGTTGCCTCAGGTAAATTAGTTTTACTCTATCATATTTTATCTTGGATAGTCAGCAGAGGAATGGACAATGGTGCTCTTGAACAATAGCCCACTAGGAAAATATCCCACTGGACAAAGCCTGCTGCTAAATTTGGCTGGGAGAACAGTAGCCCGCTGATTACAAAAAAGGGTTACAAAATCAATTTTTGATTTCTTTTAAGAAAGTAACCTCTGGGAATATAAAATCCATCCAGTATCTTTATATTTTCACCTCTCCAGTACGTGGTATTTATCAGTAGTTAGAATATGGTTAAATTTGGTCCTGTTATGAAGAAAATGAAAATTTCTGCTAATCTGAATTGGAAAAGTAGACTATTGCCCTAGTTCACGAGTTTTGGCCATTGTCTGGTGCACCATTGTCATAGTGGGCTTTTGTCCTACACTCTAGTCAGCCACCTCTCTGTACCTCTCTGCCAAACTGCAAAATTTTAAACTTGTCCAACTTGAAGGCATTTGTAAACTACGAAATAAATGTGACTCAAAATTTGAAATTTATATTTTGAAGGATAGAAATCTTTGTGGGAAAAGAAAAAATGCCAGTTACCTTTGTTTTCTTCCTTTCCCAAAACAAATTAATCGGGTCTGTTCCTCAAGATCGCAGAAATAGTGTCTTGAGTTTGTTGATCTATACAAGTTTTCAGGGAAAGATGTCATAACTTCCTTGAACAGAGGAAATACCTTAAATGCATAATTAAAATCAGATTTTGGAATCTGCTAGATTAATAACATCTGCAGATGACAAATTCAGAATCGATACAATTGATACAATAGTGAAGTGGACAGTGTATGCCAAATTTCATGATGCACACTTGCAGCAAAGTCCACTAAAGGAGTAAAGGTGCTTTCCTTAATACCAAAATCTCATACTACCCCTTTTTTCTTTATCAGATGACAAATTTTTGGACTAGACCAAATTGAAAGCATCTGCAGACAACAAATTAAATCATGGTAGTATGATGATTTCCGGCTTTGATAGGGTGGAAAATATTGTGGGAAAAAGAGAAAATGCTGGGTACCAGCATCTTTTCCCTTTTCCCACAGTATTTTCTATAGGCTTCTTTCCCAGGGCTGTTAAAAGTTGGGATTGTGGTAAAGAGTTAAAACACAAATTCCATCATTTGAGCCCCATTAAATTTGTTTTCCACAACTTGGACTGTTATATATAAAATTATATTTTTTTATCTGATAAAGACTTGGTTTGTCATTTACATTTTCTTCAGATTTGACTAATATAAACTTTCATCATCTGATAATGCTAATTCTCTTTCAGATACAGATGATGAAGAAAGTGAAGATTCTGATGACAATTTGAATGAAATAGAAGATGAAAATCAGGTATGTGTAACCTTTCTTGACCATTTACATGTACCTCACAATCTAGAGTTGGAGAAAGTTTCAAAACCCAGCATTTTCTCCTTTTTCCACAATGTTTTCTACCATTTTAAAGACAAATCTCTCCCTTAAACCCACATTGATTTTGTCATGTGACAAAACCAATGTGGGTTACCAGCATTTTCTCCTTTTCCCACAATGTTTTCTACCTTTCCCAAATCAAATTTTAAATTTTTGAGTCACTTTAAATTTGACGTCTGCAAATGCTTTCAATCTGGAACAGTGTAAAATTTTGTCGTCTGGTAAAGAGTTAATTTGGCCAAGGCTCCAGTTCTGTTGTTTGTAAAGATGTAATATTTCATCAGACAATAAATTTTAGAGTTCTCCATTTTGAAAGCATTTGTAAAAATTTATAGAAAAAAAAAAAAAAAAATGGGATAAAAAATGACATGCTGTCTTTCAAGGGGTAGGAATCATAGTTGAAAAATCAAAAAATGCACATTATCAGCATTTTCTCCCCCATGAGCAATGTTTTGATACGGAGTTAACTAAAAAAATAAAGTACATGTAAGTAGAACTTTCAAGTTTGAAAAATGAGCTATGTATTGTAATATTGGACAGATTATCAATTCATTAGGGGACAGTGTAGATGCAAGAATAGCTTGGATAAGTTGTTGCAGAGAGAACTTGATCTTCAATAGCCCCAAAAGCAGTTAAAGGTGTGACAGACACTCTGCATTTTGAATTTCCGACAATGTTTTTGAGCCTTTCAAAGACAAATTTGACCATGTTAAAATTTTTTGGCTCATCTACATACCCTTCAAAGACATATTTAACCACAACAAAGCCTTAAACACACAGCAAAATTTTAAACATATCCAAATTAAAAGCATTTGCAGAGAATGATGTCATGATGGCTCAAGTCACGCAATTTTTCTTTGATAGAGTAGAAAATCTTGTGAGAAAAGTATCAAATCGTGGTTAGCAGCATTTTGTTCTTGTCACACAGATTTCAGAACACAAACCTTGTCTTTGCTGCAGTCAGTTGCCTTTTTTAAGTTTAAAACCTTTTTAGTTTTTTATGGATTGAGAATTAAGTCCTCACAGCTTATGATAATCTTTCTTGATTCTCCTTGCTGAGAACTCAAACACAGGACTTTATCATTACAAGGCCAACACTCTACCTCACAAGCACAGATACCATGCCATTTTCATTTTTTAATGAAATTTAGATGCTTATAACCTTCCATTATTACAGATCAATGAGAAGATTAAACAATTGCAGAAGAAATTAGGGAAAGACCTTCAAGAAAGTGACCTTGATGACCAAGAGGGTAACACTGACAGCACACATGAAGATGATAGTGAAAGTGATACCAGTGATGATAATGAGGGTTATGAGAATGAAGAAAATATAAATGATGATGATGATGATGATAATGATGATGATAATGATGATAGTGTAAAGGAGAAGAAGGATACATACAGAAAACAAGAAAGGAAAGATAAGGTGAAAGACATTCAAAATGATTCTAGTGAAGATGAACTAGAAGTTGTAAATGAGGAAGAAGAAGAACAAAATGATTACTCCCTCACTCATACAGGTAAGATATCTGTACTTATCCCTATCAGGTAGCAATATGTAAACTTTTCCAAATTGAAAGCATTTGCAGTCGAAACACTAACTGCAGCATAAATCAAGGTATTTGTCTTTGATGAGATGGGAAACACCACGGGAAAAGCCAAAAATACTGTTTAACTCAACAACAAAATATTAGACCGGTCCAAATTGAAAGCATTTGCAGATGATAAAAGAAATGTCGTTGAAAAATTGAAATTTGTTGTTGGAAGGGTAAAAAACATTGTGGAAAAAGAAGAAAATGCTGGTCAGCAGCATTTTCTCCTTTTCCCACTATGTTTTAAAAAGACTTCTTGCATAGGGTTGTTGAAAGTCGGGATAGTGTGGTAAAGGGTTAGAAGCATTTTTTGCTCTCCCTATAATGGTTTTAAAAAGCTCTTTCCTAGGGTTATTAAAACATGATTGTTTAATAAGGAGTGATAATGTAAACTTAATGTTGAATTTATGTGTGAACCTTGAGTGTCTGTGAGTTTGTTCATTTGCTTACCTTTGTGATCTCCATAACCCTAAGCAAACAACAGAATTTTAACCTCGTCTAAGATGAAAGCATTTGCAGATGGCAATTTCATTATGTCTAAAATGGTGGTGTTTTTCTTGAGAAAATGCTGGTTACCAGCCTCTGTTTACCATCTAAAACCTTCTCTTTTGTTTTAAGAAGTGTCATGTTTTTTTTTTTAAAAGACAAATTTTATAGAAAAGATATAGAAAAAATAATTGGTCCTTAGTTTTCTACTGGTGCAGACTACCACATTAATACATAGTTTTCATATCTTGCTGAGAGAGTTCAGTTTTTTTCATGTTATTTTATTACTTACAGATCCTTTCATTGCCCACTTTGAGAGAGACTTGGATGAGAAGGATATCGATGAAATGAACACACATCCAGCAGGCAAAAAGGAAGATGTTAAGGTAAAAAGGTAGTGATCCTTACAGGATTCTTGTACTAGACCTTGATTTAGTTTCTTTGTTACCTCACACATCGATGGATGAGTGCAACACTATTCTTAGTGCCTGTACAATGTACAGGCACTTAGAATAGTGTTGCACTCACCTATCGACATGTTTTAAAGAGATAAAATATTTAACAACTTACGACGAATAAACAAACATGTTTTTACTACCTTAAAGAGAAAGCTATTGAAAAAAATTGCTGGAAAAAAAGAAAATGCTTGTAATAAGCATTTCTTCTTTTCCCCCATGTTTCATACCCTCTCAAAGAGAAATCCCAACATCTTTAGACTCAATTAATTATTCATTTACTAATCCTTCTAAAATGGAGTAGTCTTAAATTTTGTTGTCTGGTACAGACTTAAACTATTAAGAAAATACCAGATGCTGTAATTAGTAAATTGCAAAGGCATAAGAGAAATTATGAGAAGACTGTGTCAAAAGGAGGAACTTCTTTTGCAGAAATGTCTTGAAAAGTGCTATAACCCTCAAAGCTTTCTGATACAGATTGGTTGAGATCAGTCTAAAGAAGGAATTAAAAATACAAGAACACTGATTTATTGATGTACATATTTTCTTTGGTGTTTCTTTGATCTCAAGTGCTTATCTTTTGTTTTATCACTAATGATTAAGGACAGATTTGGATGTAATTTTTTCTATTCTTTTTTCAAGCAGCTGCTACTGTGCATTTAGTACTAGATCTATTTATAATAATAAAGTGAAGCAACATTTTCGGTAAGATAGATTTTGTGATGAAAGAAAGAGATATATTTGTGTTTAATGTGTAAATCCATTGCTCATTCATTGCTGTTTTTCCTGACCTGTACTGCGGTATTCAGTGATGGGAGCCATAGAGGAAAATGTGTACATGTAATTGTATTGTAAAATACAGCATTAGGTGAACTGTAAGATTCCAGGTATCAGTGACACAAGGTCTTTGTTGTCATGTGACAGGCTTATTAAACCTCTACCGAACAATTCCTTGCTATAACAACCCTCATGAAGAAGGCTTTTGAAAACATTGAGGGAAAATTAGAAAATGCTGGTAACCAGCATTTTCTAATTTACCCACAATGTTTTCTGTCCTTTCAAAGAAAAGTTTCATTATTGAGACACAACTTAACTGTTGTCTGAATATGCTTTTAATTTGGACAAGTCCAAAATCTGTACATGTCGGAAAGGGTTAAACATTTCTATGGTAGTTAATGACATGAGCCGTAAATTACTTTTAAGATTCCAGGTGTTGGTGATGCAAGATATAATTGGTCAAGTGATAGACTCAAGTCTAAAGTAACTCACAGAAAGGACAAAGATTTAGTGAAATTGCATGTAAGTACATGTAAGAAATTGCATATAAGAAAATGCTAGTTACCAGCCTCTGTTTACCATCTGGAAACCTTTATTCTGTTTAGGAAGTGTCCGTCATGGTTTTTTTTTTAAGACAAATTTTATAGAAAAGATATGGAAAAATAATTGGTCATTAGTTTCCTACTGGTGAGACTACCTCTTACATGGTTTTCAAATCTTGCTGAGTGAGTTAAAATTTTTCATGTTATTTCATTACCTAACTGTTTCCATCCCACATTCTGGAGAGGTTGGGATGAAAGTCATGGAAAACTTAGTCATTTGAAAATAATCATTTCAGTGTTTAAGACACTGAGGACATTTGAGGACATTTCTCTGGGTCTGTTTGTTCATTTGTCAGTTTGTCTGTTTTTCATACTTTCTGTAACTTGGTTTGAACAATTCTTATATTTCTTGTCAGATTTTATTTTAAATTCTGTGTATGAAGGAAATCCAGACTGAGTTTGATTACAGTCAGAGTCAGTGCTGTTTGGAAGAATTATGGAACTCAGAAATCATAAAAATTGAAAATTGTCTGGTTTTCATCAAATAATATATATACATATGTTTCATCAGAATTATTTCAATTTTTGTATGTATATGTATCAATGTGTTTCAAGTTAAATTTGATTATAATCAAAATTTGATGTTGTTTGGAGGAGTTGTATGACTTTAAAATCGTAAAAATTTGAGATTTTAAGTTTAGATATATTTCAGAGAAACAGATATACATACATTTGCTTATGTTGCCTGAAAATGTGGTACAGATCTCCTCAATTATTTACTCATTAATGGTTAAGACAATAATTTTGTTTCTAACTTCAGGTGAAGGAATCTCTATGTAAAACGCTTGCTGTGGTGACCAAAGAGCAACATAGTGAGGAAGATCAAGGTAGGAATATTGGCAGATCAGTAGAGGTCTTTATACTCTCCATTTAACCCCTTACCAAACAACACAGTTGAAGATTTGGCCACAATCAAAGCATTTGCAAATAACAAATATGGTTCAAATGATTGGATTTGTTTCTCTGACAAGGTAGAAAACATCGTGGGAAAAAAGGGAAAGTGCTGGTTACCAGCATTTTCTTCTGTTCTCACTGTTTTTTCAAAGGAGTTCTTCTACAGGGTCATAAAAACAAGACATTGTTTGTGAAAGATTCAAATTCAATGGTAAACTTGGAACCCTGTCGGGTAGCTCAGTGGTTAGGGTATCTGACTTGTGACCTGGCTGATGTGAGTTTGATACCCGTTTGAAGCAAACTATCTTACAGGTGATTTTTGGCTGCTCATCTCTACTGCATGTGAGAAAAGTAGTCAGTGGCTTAGAAGGGAAGTTGTGTCAGTACTGGTGTGTGAAATTCAGGAAGTACTTTGTTTTGCTACTCTGTTGAAGTTTCACTTTTTTCAGTTATTTTATGTACATACTAATACAAAGTCTGGTCTTTGCAAGACTCTCTGCAGTGTTATTGCAGTGTTTTACTTTCACTCCTGACCTAAAGACAAAATTTTAGATTGGTCCAAATTGAAAGCATTTACAGACGATTAAAAAATGTAACTCAAAAAATGAAATTTGTTTCCAGCAAGGTAGAAAACATTGCGGAAAAAGGAGAAAATGCTGGTTACCAGCATTTTCACATTTTTCCACAATGTTTTCAAAAGGCTTCTATCTCGGGGGTGTAAAAACCAGGGATTGTTTGGAAAAGGGTTGAGTAGTTTCAGTCTGTGTTGTTGGTAACTGTACAAAGATATTGTAGTTCCAATGCTATGTTGCTAGGTTCAAAATAAAGGACAATGAATGTTTCCAGATCATGTTGTATCTGCTGTGCAGTTTAAAGTTTAATCAATATCTGCACTATCTGATAGTAATATAACTGTAACAGTCCAAAAATGAGTCTATATGTAATGCAATGAAATCATCGGAGGAAGAAATCCTTGTTTAAATAGGACTATGGTTAAGATATGCTGTGGATATGACCGAATACTTGTTTTGCTTTTGATAGCCCAGAGGAAGATTCCTCATTTGTTCCAATGTTTTTTCTTTTGTTTACCTTGAATATGTGTTGACTATCCAAATATTTGTGATGATGATCTGACAGAAAATTTATTTTCTGCATGGAAAACAGTACAAGTCAAAGGTAGATATCAAAAAAGATATGGCACCTTGTCTAAGATACCCACTTTGGCCTTTATTTTAACTCTTTACCAAATGACAAAATGTTTGACTAGTCCAAATTGAAAGCATTTGCAAACAACAAAATAGATGTGATTCAGAAATTGAAATTTGATTTTGAAAGTGTAAAAACAAACATTGTGGGAAAATGAGAAAATGACAGTCACCAGCATTTTCTTCGTTTCCTACAATGTTTTTGAAATTTTCTTTCTCATTATTGTTAAAAGTTGGATCTGTGAATGTGTGGTGAAGAAATAAATGATCTGATATAAATCCAAAAATGCTAATGGACGGTGAGGTTTTTACTAATTTTCATTTTCCTTCTCTAGATGGCTTTACCTCCTTCCAGTTTGGGCTGTTCTCCATCATGAATAACTATCAGGTATGGATATAATCATGATTTTAAAGTGGAGGTCATATTTATAAGCCAAGTTTTGTAGGCTTTTTCTGCTGAGATCAGCTTCACAATTCTGTCAAAGAATTCAGCTACCAAGAATTATGACTGCCATGATTTTTAAACAACTAAGAATGGAAAAGTACACATATTAAAATATTGTTTTCTCAAAACTGTAGGTTAGATTACCTTGCATTGTCATAAACGTTTCCAATTTCCACACAGACCTTTGAAAACAGAAAGACATTTGCATTACAGTTTATTTTGAATTTTCCCACAATTGACTGGACCATGTCAAATATAATCAAATTCAAGCTGATATTTAGTGTCTAGAATGATCAGTAAGGACTGATGACCATCTTTAACTTTTTGTTGCCTATCCATTGGATGACTGATTAACAAGTCAGTAGTGTTAAATTAAAATTGAACAAAGACCATTATTTATAAGTATTTGTGTGAAACACTCCTGATTTTGTTTGACACCAAATTATTTACTGAGTACATAGTAAATAAATGAACTTTCTGTTGTGGTGAATCAACGGTTCATTTTACAATAATATGTTGACCTGTTTGTCAAATTTCCTGTCATCTTAATTGATCGTTAAAATTTAAATGTATAATTGATTTGATTAGGAAAGGCTAGGGAAAAAAAAGGGATTATAGATCCAATACAGCAAACTCAAAAGCTCATAAAATGAACTTGATGCATTCTCCCAGATTACTTTCATTCCCTGTCATTTCAATTATTATGGGAGGCATTTCCCCCTCACTCTGCCAATTTCTAGATGCATCTCTGCATACAGCAGGGACAGGTATCAAGTTCAAAGTATTTTTGACAGTTATTTTCCTTTTTTGACTATAATTTTGACTAATTTTTCATTGAAAAAGCAAATACAGCCAAGCTTTGGCATCTGTTGGTCATCTTGTTTATAAGTCACTGGGGCAGCACGGCCCTCCTATATGTGTACCTATGGTAACTTTCTGAAATATTTCAGGATATCCTGTTCACAGAGAGAACAGCAGCTAATGGAGAAGAGATAAGAATGGTCTACTGTTTACATGCTCTGAACCATGCCCTGAAGTAAGTAGCTGCAAATACAACCCTTACCAGTGTTACAAGTGTTACAATGTTTTTACAACCCTAGAGAAAAAGCATTTTGAAAGCATTGTGGGAAAAGGAGAAAATGCTGATAATCCGCTTGCAATGTTATTTACTATTGAACTCTTTACCAAACAACAAAATTTTAGACTGGTCCAAATTGAAAGCATCTGCAGATAATATAATTGAGGTGACTAAAAATTTGAAATTTGTTTTGGGATAGGTAGAAAACATTGTGGGAAAAGGAGAAAATGCTGTTTACCAGCATTTTCTCCTTTTCCCACGATGCTTTCAAAAGGCTTCTTCGTCAGGGTCGCTAAAAGTCGGGATTGTGTGCTTAAGAGTTAAATTTTTGGTTAGATAGTTACCTTCAAATGGGATTGATTGGTTATTTCCTTTTATTTATCGTCGCTACCAGAAGATAAAGGTCAAAACTACTGAGAGCCTCTCCTGGTTCTTTAACGTGTTCGGCGTATAGCACCATCACATAGGACCTCGGTTTAATGTCTCATCTGAAAGACTATTAGTAATTTTAGTTGGCCAGCCGGGGATTCGAACCCACAACTTGCAGTGACCCGAACCATTGTGTTCACAAGTCCTACGCTCTATCCACTGAGCTTTATCGGCTGGTTTCAAAGGGAAACCAATACCAAATGGCTAGGTAACCCTTGAAATATTTTTGACCCAGGTAAATGCATATCCATACTTCAGTTTAAGTTGTACAGTTGCTTGGAATTAACCCTTTACCACACTATCTTGAGTTTAAGTGATTTGAAGAAAAAAAAAGTCTGAAAACATTGTGGGAAAAGGAGAAAATGCTGGTTCCTGGCATTTCCTCCTTTTCCCACAAAGTTTTTGATCCATTCCAAGACTTTTTCCATCTTTTGAAGCATTTGAATTGTCATCTGCAAATGTGTTGAATTGGAAGCATTTAAGATTTGTTGTGTGGTAAAGAGTTAAGCATGCCCATGATGTCCTGTATATTTCTTGAAGCAACTGCAGCAGAATGTTTGCCACCCTGATGCAGTGTTTGACTCGTCTGTAGATTAGATTTATATATATATGTAACCAAGTGAGAAAATTTATGCAGCCAGACTGGGGCTCGAACCCGGGATCCCTTGCTTACTGGGCGAGTGCTCTATCAACCGAGCCACCGGGTCGCCTACACAAATCTCTCCCCGATATGGGTTCTTAAACCGTCACATTATAGGCCGTTACTCCCCTGTTACTTCCCTGCCAATTTGGAATTTGTCCCCGAATTCTCAGGACAAAGAACATATTGCTATGTTCATGACAAACCCAAGGGCAGTTAACCCTTTCCCAAACAGCAGATTTTGGACCAGACCAAATTGAAAGCATTTTGCAGATGACAAATTAACAGTTGCTGAAAAGATGATTTTTCTATATGATAGGGTAGAAAACATTGTGGGAAAAGGAGAAAATGCTGGTTACCAGCATTTTCTCCTTTTCCCACTATGTTTTCAAAAGGCTTCTATTCCTGACCCGTAAAGACCAGGGATTGTTTGGGAAAGGGTTAAACATGGGAGAACTAATGACCAAGCAATCATCGCAACGGTCCAACGTTAGGCACCAAATGTAACCAGGTGAGAAAATTTATGCAGCCAGACAGGGGGGTCGAACTGGGAACCCTCGCATACAGGGCAAGTGCTGTACTGACTGAGCTACCGCGCAGCCTACACAAATCAGTCAACGATATTAGCTCTTAAACCATTATAAGGCTGTTCAACACATACAGGCTTACTACATGATCCTGCCTGGTTCACATGTGTAACTTATGTGACACAAGCAAGCATCTTTGAAATGCATGCTCTGTATATTTGCTATGTTCCATACGATAACAAAGCATTCAACACCTACTCAAGTTGTCAATAACTATAAACTTGGTTAACAGAGGTTACTGGATTGTTTCATGCCAGGTATACTGTGGGTTATGGATGTATCACAAATCATAAAGCAGTGTATCCCATATTGTTGATCACCAACCATTTTGAAACTGCTATCTTTGTCTAATACAAATAAATTAACTCAATTTCTGATTTGCTTAACCCATTATCAAACAATCCCAGACTTTAAGACCCAGAGGAAGATGCCTTCTGAAAACATGTTGGGAAAAGGATAAAATGCTGGTAACCAGCATTTTCTCCTTTTCCCTCAATGTTTTCGTCTGTTCTAAAGTCAAATTTCAATTTTTGTTTCACATTTATTTTGTCGGCTGCAAGTCCTTTCAAATTAGACCAGTCTCAAAATTTTGATGTTTGGTAAAGAGCTAAGTAAACCTAATCAGCTGAACCAAGAAGGTTTTTGAGAATTTTGACTAAGAATGTTATTGAGAAAGGTTGGTAAATATGAGCTCCAGTGACATTGTTCTTTGAAGTTTTGATGAAAGAAAAAGGACCAGTCACAGAGTCTCCTCCTTCTTGATAAGTCATCCTGGTTCCTTTAACTGTTTACCAAACAACAAACTTTAGACTGGCCCAAATTGAAATAATTTGTAGACGACAAACCAAATGTAGCCCAAATGATGAATTTTGTCTTTCATGTAGTAGAAAACATAGTGAGAAAAAGAGAAAATGCTGATTACCAGCATTTTCTCCTTTTCCCACAATGTTTTCAAAAGCCCTCTTTGTCAATATCAGCAAAAGGACTTTGTAGTAGTGGGTGAAACACAATTTGTACATGTTTTCTATAGGACTCGAAGAAGAGTGATATTGAACAACACAAAAATAAAGAAGACAGAAAACAGCAATGAAGATATGTAAGTGAAGTTGAAATTATTAGATGGAAATCAGTTGTTAAAATTTTATCACTAGGGTAATGGAGTTGATTTGTGTGTCTTAACCTTTACCACATGATCAAATTTCTTTCAATAAGCAATATTTGGATATTTGGATTTTTATTATTTGCTGAATAGTTTCATGTAATTGATAAGTAGGTTTAGACCAGTTCAGCTTATTTTTCTTTGGGTTGCACTGCTAGTGCATGGGATTTTGTGGTAAACCATAATCCTCTATCGAATGATTCTAAGTTTTTACAATCTTGAAGACAGATTTTGAAAGTATTATTGGGGAAAAAGAGTAAGTTTTGGTACCCAGTGTTTTATGCTTTTCCTACTTTGTTTTGAGGTCTTTTTAGTAAAGCTGCTGAAACTACAGATATACTAGTTTGTTGAAGGATGAAGTGATATTGCATTATAGAAATATTATTGAAGTTTAGAAAAATATACCATTGTGCTTGTTTGATCTTTTCAACATAAAAAATCAACTGATTTTAATATTTAACTTTAAGAGATTACAGAGACCAGGGTTTAACCCGTCCCAAAGTACTTATGGTACTTCCTTTTAGGGAGTCGGTCAAGAGAGTTGTGGAGATGTTGATCAAGCTACTAGGACACTCAGAGAAGGTAAATAAATTACCATAATGGGTCACCATTAAGCTCCTTTCTCAACTATAGTAGTAGTTGTGGTCTGTGTAGATCAAGATCAGATTGCACAACAAAACATGCAGTCTGGTATTTGATTGACAGTGTCTGCTATACTTTAATATAGGCAAAAAAATTTTGAAATTACTGTCTTTTGGGTATTATTTGTAGTTTTAAAATGTCAGATGTGTTTATTTGGCATTCTAAAGGTTAATATTGTTGTTTGACTTGAGCACAGTCAGGACTAGGTTTTACTGTCTTTCTACAGCATAACAAGATGCTCTTGCCTCTTGCAATAAATGGAAAAGATGCCTTTTATGTGAAACTATGTGAAACTGAAAATCAAAATAATGTGCTTCACAATTTGACAAGATTTCAGACTTACCTGCTTCAAACTTATCTGTTGACAAATGTGATTCAATTAGCTCATTACCAAACAACAATATTTTAGGCTTATCCAAATCGAAAGCATATGCAGATGACAAACAAAAGTGACTGAAAATTTTTAATTTGTTTTGTGAAGGGTCACCAGCATTTTCTCCTTTTCCCACAATGTTTTCTAAATTCTTCTTTCTCATGGTCGTCAAAAGTAGGGGTTGTGTGGTAATGGGTTAATGGGATTTGTCCATGAAAGGGTAGAAAACATTGTCATAAAGAAAAATATGCTGGTCACTGCCATTTTTTCCTATTCCCACATTTTCTTTTTTATTCAAAAGCCTTCTTTCTCAGGAATGTTTAAAATCAGGATTGCTTGGAAAAGGGTTTATACAGGTGTAAAGGAGTTAAGATTTTGTAAACTGGAGGTGAAATGTAGATACCACATATAATCAAATGAATCATTAGTTTGAAATTCTCATTTCAGAGCCTTGTTGACAACAAGAAAAGATTTTTTGATGAGTATGGGCTGGATCCAGAAGAAAAACCAAAACATAGTAAAAAACCAGGTATGTGTTTTCCATGTTTCTGGTAAATCAACACAGTCTAATAAGGGGCATATTGTCCACCAAAACATACCCTTAAAATAGCAGAATTTGTGCTTGTACTGTACCCCTAAATTTCATTCCATTTACACATTATGACATATTTAACTAGATAAGGGTTTAAACAATTTGTGTGCTTGATCAGTAGCTCTATATTCTGGAAATGAATAGAGGAAGTCCATTACCAATTGAAATTAACACTACTGTTTTCAATGGCTGAATATCACAGTCCATTGAAACTCAGAATTATGTTGTATAGGTTTGACTGAGGATTGTACAGATCCAAGATCAGATTTAGGAACACAGCAACAGGTTGAGGAGGTGGGGGGATATTCATCAGCCTTTAACAGCTCTAGTTTTGAGATTTAGTCATATCTGTGATACCTCTTTGAAATATATAGTTTCTTTCTTTTATTCTTTTTGATAGAGGACTTTCAAGAGATGTTTGCGGGAAACTGTGATGACTATTTCAGAATTGGGATTGGCATCTCCAAGAAGACATTAAAACTTTATACTCAGTTTTATAAGGCTGATCTCATTATTGCCTCACCTTTGGGACTGAGAACATTAATCAAAACAGAGGGGTAAGTCAATTACCAGGTTCTTTGTAAATGAAGCACTTATAATTGCTTTTGCAGAAAGTGTAATTTAAAGATCTGACTGCACAAGAAATGCAGCCTGATGAGGGATCTACACTGTTACATAGAGAAATTATGGTCAAAAGGGTCCTTGAAATTGCAGTACATGTATTTGCAATATTTTTCTTGATCTATATTGATACACAGAGACATTCTGGCCAAAAGAGTCCTTGAAATTGCAATAAATGTTTTGGAAAAAATTTTATCATTGCAGCTAATCTTTAAGATAAAGAAAACGATGTCAGATAACTTTCAAGTGAAACATTTGGAGGAAAGAAATATACTTTTCAGTTGCAAACGAAGGAGTTAAGTATTTTCCAGTGTGCATTAGTCTTTCTGTCATTGAGTGTTTTAAAAAGATCTTTGAAAAGTTTCTCTATGTTAAGTAACACAATTTAAGTAACACAATTTCACTTGGAGTGGAAAGTAGAAAGATATGAAGGAATGAAATACACGAACCTAACTAAATTGTAAAAGCAGAAAAAGCATTTGTCACACACTGACCTTTCCTAAATGAATCCTGCATTTTAATGACCCTAAGGAATAAAAATTTGGTAGAAGGTTGAGGCAAAAGGAAAAAAATGCTGACATCAGGATATCCTCTATTTTCAAAATGTATTCTACCCATTGATAGACAAAATTAATATCTGAGTCACATAACTTTTCTGGTTTGCAAATGCTTTTGATATGGACAAGTCAAGACATCAGGTAATAGGCACAGAATCTCATTTATGCTCTTACTGGCTGAAATTGCCGGTTGTGATATTTTTTTCTGCACACTACATTTTTCTATATGAAACTTGTTATAAAAGACAGAATTATGCAAGTTTCATCAGTCAGAAAGTGCATGTAATTAAAAATTGTTCTGTTGCAATGGAACAAACAAATAGAAATATTTCATGTAATGTTTTATGTTTTTATAACTTTTTTAATGCAATTATTATGGAAATACTTAATACTCTGTCCTCAATTTAGTTTTTAAATTTAGCTTTTGAATCTAAAACCTTGAAGCACCTTTCACACCTTGGTTGCCTTCGCAGCCATTTTAGCTGAAGATCAGACTGCTTTATTAGCTGTAATCTATTGTCATTTTTATGTGGTTTTAGCTCTGCTATTAGAATTCTTACCAGTTTTGGTAAAATTTTGTGTTCATGAATAGGGAAAAGGACCGTGACTATGATTTCCTGAATTCTATAGAGCTTCTTATCTTTGACCAAACAGATGTTTTGATGATGCAAAACTGGGAACATGTTTTGGTAGGTACGACATAATAAAAGAGAGTTATACATTCTTAAAATATAAGGATAAAAGTTCTTACTGTATGAATGCATTCCCCATGTTTAAGGAATTTTTTCAGATCTTCATGATTAAAACTTAAAAATGAAATTAGGAGGCAACAGCTTGCAAACCTTTGATTAATAAGGAAGAGTAGTTTAAGAAAAATGAAGTTCCAGTATCAAAGAGGTTTGCAGGCTCTTAAGGTATCTTTTGTTTATTGATGTTGATTGAAAATGGTTTTTTTTTGTTGTGAATTTCATATGGTTTGTGTTGCTTATGTGTAATCATATTTAAAATGAAAAAATGTTATTCAAATGCCAAAATAGGACATTTTAACCGATTGTAACATTTCTATATCTTTATTTTTGTTGAGAAAATAAGTTAAGAATATTGAAAAGGGTTTACAAAATGTTTTTGATTCACAGCAAGAAAATTCTAGATGCTCCAATTTCACTAATTAGTTGAAGAAGATGACTTTGAAAACATAGTGATATATGATAATCTACATAAACAAAATTTTAAATCAATACAAGATAAAAAAAACCCTGAAATTTTAGTAAATACCTGTTTTTGTGCATAGTTGCACAGTGGTTAAAGTGTTGAATCTGTAGTCTGCATGTCTTGGTTTAATCCAAACTCTCAGTGACACTTGCAATGGAATGTCTTTGGGCAACATACTGCAGAGCCTTAGCTTAGAACTAATAGAACTAAGTAAACACACAAATATGTGAGCTTTTGCCATGCTATAAATGAAATACCGGTACTGTTGAAAACAGCTCAACACCAGTCACAAACAAATTTACGTTCTGAAATTTGAAAATTTCTAGGTTGTTTTTTCTTTCATGAATACCCTTTTCTTATCTCAGCATCTGATGAATCACTTACATCTACAGCCGAAAGATTCTCATGGGGTTGATTTTTCTAGAGTTCGAATGTGGACTTTAAATGGATGGTATAGTATAATTTTATATTTTGATGATTTTTTCCTCTTAACTCTTTATCAGACGGCAAAATTTTTAGACTGGTCCAAATTGAAAATTTGCAGACAACTAAATGAAAGTGACTGAAAATTTGAAATTCGTCTTGTGGTGGGTAGAAAACATTGTGGAAAAAGTAGAAAATACTGGTTACCAGCATTTTCCCATTTTCCCACAATGTTTTCAAAAGGCTTTTTTCTCAGGGTTGTTAAAAGTTGGGATTGTGTGGTAAAGAGTTGAGTTACAATAGAAAGGACTATGCCCAGGTAGCACAGTCAGTAGTGAACAGCATAAAGCAGGTCTCTGGTCTGAATGCCATGGTCAGCCAGTTTCTTTCAATTGATGATGGTCATCGTGAGAGGATACATATTCTATCACAGCTGATAATTCAAGTAAGATAAGGTTAAAAAACAGTCTATGGAGGAATGTTGCGCAAAGTGCTAGTAAAAAGAAAGCATGAATATGTGCACTGATTGCCAATGTATAAGAAGAGTTTAAAGCCTGGTTTAGAAATTGCATTCTGTCTTTTTACATTAGCTTGTAGGTACAACCTGTATTTAATCCAACACTCATCCTTTTTTTTCCCACTTAAAATTCATTATCTTCACATCATGTTTCTTTCATCATGAACAATATTAAAAGATTGTCTAAAATACCTCCCCCGTCCCAACCTCCCTTCCTTTTCTCCATATAATACTATAAACTGTTTTTTAATTGTCGGAAGAATACAGAGCCTGTCCATTTCTATAAAATCGATACATAGTCTCAATCGTGTACGAGGTACTACAACAGGTGCTGACTATAAAAATGCAGTGATAGTTTAAATTTTATCAACTCACGTCCAGTTCTACACAAAAGTTTAGTGCATTAAATTCATTTTTAGACAATAATTATGTATTATATCAATTTCATGTAAAGGGGTAAAGGATGAATTCAGCGCCTCTTTGTTGTTGCTGTTGCACTATCAACTAATCCTGTGTCTCACTTAATCTTTTACCTATGTCTTGCTGCTGTACTGTATACAAATTATGATGTTCTACATTATAAAATTCTTCTGCTTTTGGTGATGAGTTGACATATTTTTAACTCTGTATCAAAACTTCAAGAGGTTTTACAACCCTGATTGAATGGTTTCAAAAACATTGTTGGAAAAGGAGACAATGCTGGTAACCAGCATTTTCTCCATTTCACACTATGATTTCTACCCTTCCACAGAAAGATTTTTCAGTCACTGTGCTTTTTTTTTAATGCAAAAGCATCAGCCTGGACAAGTCTAATTGTTGTTAGTAAAGAGTTACATGATAGAGTTGTTATTCAGGTGCTCAGTTGTTCTCTTTTTTTCTGTATTGTTTCAGGTCTAAATATTACAGACAAACTCTTGTGTTTAGTTCATACTCCATCCCCGAGATCAATGCTGTATTTAACAAACACTGTTATAGTATCCTGAGCTCTTTCTAATATCTGACAGAGAAATGTTAAAATCATTTTGAAAAAAGGAAAAAATGCTGTTTATCAGTATTTTCTCCTCTTACCGTACTTTCTCCCACTTCAAAGACAAATCCAATCATTGTAGCCACACTTTTTATCTGTAAATGGTTCAAATTTCATCCACAGATAAATTGGAAAGTATTTGCCTAAAAAACTTGATATTGGGCATAAATATGGGTCCAATAATTATGTGTAACCATTTTTGGCCCTTAAAGAACAAAAAGCGGGCAATTGTGATTCATGGTAACCAGCATTTTCTCCTTTTCCCACAAAGTTTTCTACCCCATAAAAGAAAAATTGCATCATTTGAGCCACTATGAAATTGTCGTCTACTAATGCTTTCAATTCGAATAGGTCTAAAATTTTGCCTTGTGGTAAAGGGATAATGCAGAAAGAGAACTGCTGATTCTGTAATAAAATGAATTGAGACTGTGTCTGATTATTCCTTAGCTTTTGACTAGATTATGAAGGTAAATATCTATGCAGTAGAAAAGCTTGCACAGGCACAATTTGTCAAGTTGCTGTTCAGGTTCCTCAGGTAAGTTATCTTCAACACAATTTAACCCTATACTAAACAATCCTGCTGTTACTCAGCTCAGAGGAGAAATGGTTTAGCGAATCAGAAGTTGTGTTACTTTCAGATTTGGAAATGCCTGGAGAATAAGACTTGGGATGTTTTTAAGAATGGTTGGTGAAAACATACCCAGGATATGAGAAGCCCGTACATTACCTTTGTAGAGCGTGGCTCATTTTTATGAGAAAATCTTGATTCAATACCTACTGAAAATCCTTGGGTTGTCTTTGAGCAGGGTACTACAAAATCTGTGCCTGACCCAGGATAGATCTTGGAAAGTCACTAATAATTGAATTGTTAAAGTTATATAACTATTGTATGTCTGCTTTAATTTTGAACCCTTGCAAAAACCTTAAATTTCTGCATTTATACTTGTAGACTCGCAATCTTATTAGCCGCAGCAGAGCATCTAAAACAATCAATCGTCTGGGCTTGGAGTTTAGGAAAAGAACAATATTAGTTTATATTGTAGACTAGGAATCCTTGGTCTGTATAAACCGACCATGTTTTATAACATAATTGGTCTAACTCACAAGAATTTTCTAAATTCAAAGCTAAACCAAATGGTTCAACCAATAGGACATTGTATTGCTATGGCATACTAGAATAAGACAAAGAATGCAGTTTAGAATGGATGATGAATAAGGGCACAGGTATTCTAATTGCAAGTAAATGTCAAATCTGTACTTCTAAGAAAGGCAGAAAAAGACTTACTGTTTTTGTTGCATTTTTCTCTAAGGTATTTCACAGATTGGATTGCACTTCTTACAGCGCTGTGGCAGATGAAAGATTTAATTTCTTTGTGAAGAAGGTAAAGGAATATCTTATTTAGTTGAAATTCTGTTTAACTCTTTACCAAACACAAATTTCAGAAGTGTCTAGCTTGAAAGCAGTTACAAATGACTGAATAAATGTGGCTAAGATGTGTTGATTTGTCTTTGAAAGATTGATGAACATTGTTGGTAAAGGGAAAATGAAGGGTCTGGTACGTGTCGGTGGTAAATTGTTGGACTCACAACCTTGAGGCCCTGTGTTTTAGCCTCACTGGAAGCACTGGGTTTTCTCTGGAGTGTCCTTTGGCAAGATACTTCAGAGCCCTAATCCTAGAACTGATTAAATCGAGTGAAGTTCATACATAAATATATATAAGTTGCCACCTTTAAATTACTGAAAGAAGATTTGAGTTGATTGGATGGTGTTTTGCATATTTTTTGTGTGTGTATTTCCTTAGTTCTACTAGTACATGTAATAGGCTTAGGCTTTGAAGTGTCTTGCCAAGAAAACTCCTGAAAAATCCAGTGGATCCAGTGGGACTCAAACTAGGGGTTTTCAGTTTATAAGTGCCACACTTTACCACAGAGCCATGCAGGAGCCCTGAAAGAAGATTGAAAATGTGTTGGCGTCACTTAATTTGTTTGTTCGATGAGTTTTTAACTTTAATATAAATGTAGCTTTGTGAGTATTTTGACTATTGGGCATAAACATTTTGTATCAGCAGCATAGATAACCAGCTTAATTTTGCCATTCAAAGTACTTCAACCCTTTACGACAAGATTTTGGTCTGGTCCAAATTGAGTGCACTTGCAGTGGACAAAATAAATGTTACACTAAAACTGAAATTTTGTTCAAGAAGATAGAGAACATTATGGGAAAAGAAGAAAATGCTGGTGTGCTTCGTTCAATTGAAGATTTACATAATTATGTTACATTGTGTAATTTATATTACTTTGTAGCATTCATTGTTTTAACTCTTTACCAAACAACAAAATTTTAGACTTGTCCAAATTGAAAGCATTAGCAAATGACAAATGAAATGTAACTCAAAAATTGAAACTTGATTTTAGAAGAGTAGAAAATATTGTGGTAAAAGGAAAAAATGCAAGTAACCAGCATTTTCTCCTTTTCCTACAATGTTTTCAGAAGGCCTCTTCCACTGGGTCATAAAAATCAGGGATTGTGTGGTAAAGGGTTAATTATCATTTTTCCCTATCAGGTATTGCCCCAACACTTTGACCCTCTAATGGCCCAGACCCTGATTTACATACCTTCATATTTTGACTTTGTACGACTACGCAATCATTTTACAAGAGAGGAGATTAAATATTCATCTATCAACGAGTAAGTGTCTGGATCTAGATAAGCTCCTGTACTTCTATTTATAACAGTATGTATTGACTGCAGTAACTTACATGATTTTAATGGGAGATAGACAATAATTATACTAAACATTCTTTGCTGTCTGAAGTAGCTCAATACTATCCAAATGTTGTAAAAAATATGTGAATGTTCATATTCGTGCAAGTTTTGAGCCTTTCTTTACTAACAAATTCTAACATGGTTTTAATTATTGCTTGTTTTACATATGTGACATACTTTTATAACCAAAGGTAGAAGTACAGGCCTTTTGTTTCTGTAATACTTCTTGTATTATGGTGTATATTCTTCAAAGTTGCAAAAATTGTTTTATTGCGATTTTCATACTTTTGACATTCAAAATTATGAGGGTTTCCTAGTTCTAATATAAATGCTTTTTTCTATGTTATATTATAGATCATGCATGAAAAAGTGGGGCATACTTGCATATAAGCACTAGATAAAGAGAATTTAATCCATTACCACAAATCCCTACTTTTGACGACCCTGAGAAAGAAGCTTGTAGAAAACATTTTGGGAAAAGGAGAAAATGCTTTTAACCAGCATTTTCTCCTTTTCCCACTACCTTTTCTACCCTTCACCCAACAAATTTCAAATTTTCAGTCACTTTTATTATGTCATCTGCAAATGTTTTCGATTTGGACAAACCTGAAATTTTGTCGTTTGGTAAAGAGTTAATCCTCAATTTAATTTTTTGAGGATTCTTCATGAAGATATGCCACATAGCCTTATAAAGCCTTGTTTGCATGGAAATTAACAAACAAATTTTATGGACATACAGTTGATATTTTAAGTACACATATTATGAATATATTGTATTTATTTCATCAGTTTGTGGTCAATATGGGGAAACATTTGCCAAAAAAGGAAAAGGTATGCGAAAATAACAAGTGCCTTACGGCACGAGTTATTTTGGCGGACCTCTCTCTTTTGAGGCAAATATTTCCCCCTATCAATCACAAGCTGATGTAATAAATTATATATTTCCTCTGATTATTTTGTCAAGGAATGTCTCTTTTAAAACGAGTGATCTAAAGTTAATGAACCAGATTTTCGGCAGGAGGAAAATATTCACTGTGACGGGAAATAGTTTCCCCCCAGCTTAAATGACGTCATTTCTTTACCCGTAACATTTCTAAAAATAGACACATGAAATATAATATTAACTTATATCAGCATTGAATGACTATATAGGATGTAGCTGCCATATTCAGTGCAAAGCAAGCACTTCATTTTTCGATGTCTAAAAATCAGAAAGATAGATTTAGCTTCTTTTTTTAACTATTATGCTTCCTGAAGTAAGTTGGTCCTATTCATGGAAATTCCCATGCACAAATGAGATGTTTCATGTATGGAGTAATAGTTCTTCAGATAGAATCTAATATTTATGTATTGTGATTGCTGGAATCTGACATTTGTTAAATTTTGAGATAAACTTTCGGGAAACTTGCATATGCTAGATCTGTTTAATTAGGCTCAACATAGGCCCATGAAAGAAAATATCTAATTGTTTATAAACTTACTACCCTTTCCCAAACAATCCCTGGTTCTAATGACCCTGAGATAGAAGCCTTTTGGAAACATTGTGGGAAAAGGAATCAGCATTTTCTCCTTTTCCAACGATGTTTTCTGCCCTGCTGGAAACAAATTTCAATTTTTGAGGTACAGTCGAACGTCCTTAGCTCGAACGTCCCTTAGTCGAACTTATCCCTACGTCGAAGTTTTTTTCAGGTCCCGATCTCATTGCTCTTTATTTCAATATAATTCAACCTCCATACGTCGTTATCCGTATCTCGAAATTTATCCATACGTCGAATGAATTTCAAGGTCCAATCACCATTGTTTGAACGTATTCACACATCTTTACCACGAAGTAAATTTGTAAAGGACGATGTTTGCTGTCAATCAGGTTTTTCACACCTTTCGACTTGTCAACTCCGGTAATTAACAAGTGTATTACAGTATTGATTATCGATTGTTTGTTTGATTTTGGATTGACTGTTGACTGTGAGATTAAAACTTCAAAGTTTGAGTGATTTGAGTGAAAGGGTCGGAAAAGTAGTTTTAGTGTGACATTTGTAATTTACACTGACGAGTGGAGAACCCAACGCTACTTCCATACAGAACTTGTTTGGAGAAGGACCCAGTCAATGTGCAATTTTTATGTTTATTGTTCATAGTAGTTGTAGAATTTGTATAAAAACAATGTTTCTTAATGAATAAATAAATAATAATAATAAAACTTCTTTTATCTTATTTTTGTATTCGATTTTATCTTATTTTATATTCGATTAGTCGAATGAAGACAAATCAAATGATGCCTCTATTTACTTTCGGTATTTCGCCATCTATCTAATTCGTACCCAGTTTCGAGAACTCCGATGATCTACACGTCGAACTTTCTATAACTCGAAGTTTTTACGAGTGTCCCCCGAACTTCGAGGTATAGAGATTCGACTGTATGTTTATTATGTCATCTGCAAGTGCTTTCAATTTGGACCAGTCCAAAATTTTGTTGTTTGGTAAAGGGTTAAATAAAATTAATCTCTAAAGCCTACAATGACTTATATTCAATTCAGTATTCAATGTATTAATGTTTCACTCCTTAAAACATAGTGTGAGTATAATATGCTTGTTTAAAAGAGTCTAACCCACACTATTTTCCAGATATACCCGAGATAAAGAAGTGAATACTTCCAGAAACTTATTTTTCCAAAAGTTGGTGCCCTTTATGTTGTTTACAGAGAGATTCCACTTCTTTAAAAGGTAAAGCTCTGATAAAGTTTTAGACTTAAAGTATTTTATAAACATGTTTAGCATAACTTATTTGTTCATTAACAGAAGATGCAAGGATGGGTAACACTACTGACTGTTAAGATACCTGAAATGCATTGCAGAGAAAGTGGTAAAAGATACTAAGTCAAGGCAAGATCGATGTACACGTAACATAAGGAAGGAGAACTCTAGCAAATAAAATGTGTGCTCATTTGTTCTTTTCTCTGGTCACAGTATTTTAAAAGCACTTTTTGAGTAAAGCCAGAAGCTGGTTTTCACCAACAGGAGTAATCCTTTCATGTAATAATTGTGTACTTAAATTTGATTTTATATCAGTGATTTCATGTATTCATCTCAAGGACCGCAAGCAAACAAGTTATTGTTGTTTAAACTGTTACCCATTCAACGACCCTAAGGAAGGGGTTCTTTTGAAAACATGGTGGGAAAAGAAGAAAATGCTGGTATCCAGCTTTTTCTTCTTTTCCTGCAATGTTTTCTTCTTGCCAAGAACAATTTTGAACCTTACAGTCACACTTAATTTGTCATCTGCAAAGACTTCAGATTTGGATGTTTCTACAGTTTTTTCATTTGGTCAAGAGTTAAATTTATCCATTTCCAGGGCCAACTTAATGGGAATACATCATGTGATATTTTATGGACTTCCCCTGTACCCCCATTTCTACAGCGAGATCTGCAATATGATTGACACCAGTCATGGAAAGTCAAAGGGAGATAACCACACATGTACTGTTATATACACAAAATTTGAAGCCCAGCGATTGGCTGAAATTGTTGGTTCTGATAGGGCAGGAAAGATGTTGCACTCTGAGAAATCTGTTCACATGTTTGTTACGGGAGAAAATGATTGAGAATTGTTGATTTCATGAAAATCATTAAAATGTTATGTAGCAGTTACCATTTCTTTTGTCATTTTGAAAAACGTGGTCAGAGTAAAAGTTAAATGATCTTCCTGTTAGACATGAATGATTTTCAAGTCCTATTGTTCAATAAATAGTGCTAATTCTTCATTTCCTATTAAAAGCCCAAGTAATTGACTTCTTGAACTTCTTAGATATTTCCCTGGGATAATTTTGGTTGTTGATTAAAGGAAAAATAATCATTAGTATGATGTGGCAAGTAGAAGTTTCCAAGTTTGAGCACTTTCTTCTTTTTGCCTCAGTGGTTTCAAAGATTGTTATTCAAAATGCAGAAAGTTGCCCTTGGTGGTAATGAAGTAATGAATCAAAATGATGGAATTATTCTTATCTAAATTCTTGTGCTGGGAATGGCAAAAAGCTATGCTGAGGGCATATATCAAGATCAGTTAGCACAGGAATTGTTGTGCGATCTTAGGTAAGGTACCCCATTCCCAACTCAATAACTAAATTGTGATCAGTATATTTTTCAAATGCAGAGAAACTTGGATAAAAAGTTGAACTTTATAAATTTTTTAGTTGGAAGCGAATGAGTCAAACTAACCAGTTTGTTCGGAATCCGCCAATTTGTAACCTTTTAACCCTTTCCCAAGCAGGTCAGGAATAGAAGCCTTTTGAAAACATTAAGGAAAAAGGAGAAAATGCTGGTAACCAGCATTTTCTCCTTTTCACACAATATTTTCTACCCTATCATTTTGAGAAATCTTCTTTTTAGCAACTGTTAATTTGTCATCTGTAGTTTGGTCTGGTCCAAAATTTGCTGTTTTGGAAAGGGTTAACCCTTTATCACATAATGACAAGTTTTGACGACCCTGAGGTAGAAGCCGTAGAAAACATTTTCACAGAGCTTGGCTCAAATTTAATCTCATCTTGTTGTTGAGTCCTAACTTCACAATGTTTCTAATGGACTAGGATTTTTTGTGAGAATACCAATAAAATTCTGTTACTCATTGTGTTTCCCCTAAATATGAGCCACGCTTCGTAATACGGGGTCTTAATGCATCAAATACATCAACTCGTGATAACCTGTGCAGTGTGCACAGGCTGACACGAGTCGACACGTTATTTCCAAAATTTTCGGCATGTTAAAGGACCAGTCTACTGTATGATACAGCCAGTTTAAGGGCAAAATTGTTTTATGGTTGCATTATTGTATGATGAGTTACATGGTATAAAGCATCAAGGAGATGCATTAAGCTCCCTTTTTACAGAGCATGGTTCGTTTATAATATGTATCAGTTTTAACATAAAGCCATCTTTGCACGTGAAAGTGAAATAGCAGTCTTAACCCTTTACTCCATTGATATCCATTTTGACACATCAACAGCAGACAGCTTTTGAAAATATTGTGGGAAAAGGAGAAATTGCTCGTAACGAGCAATTTCTCCTTTTCCCACAATGTTTTCCACTCAATCAGATAGTTGTATCCTCATTTGTGCATATTTTTGACATCATATCTGTATTTGCTGCTGAAATGGAAGAGCCTCAAATTGGCATATCAGGTAAAGGGTTAAGTAACTTATGATTTTCGTAAAAAGGTTGCAAAACAGTCTGAAAAAAAGAAACCCAGCTGATTTATTGTTCCTTGGAAAGTGTTGATGTTACCAGAACTTTCTTCTTACCCACGATGTTGTCAAGACTTCTTTCTCGTGGTTGTTAAAACACGAAATTGTTCAGTAAATGGTTAACATTTTACCTTCTTCAACGATGTTTTCAAAAATCACCTTCCTCAATTTCATAAAATACGTAATTACTTTACCATACAATGACGCCCTTTGACGACCCCGAGAAAGAAACCTCTAGAAAACATAGTGGGAAAAGGAGAAAATGCTGTTAACCAGTATTTTCTCCTTTTCCCACAATGTTTTCTATCCTTCGCTGAACAAATTTCAAATTTTCAGTCAGTTTTATCTTGTCGTCTGCAAATGCTTTCAATTTGGACAAGCCTTAAATATTGTCATTTGGTAATGAGTTAAGGCAAAAAAAGAAGGGGCTGAGAAAATGACGACGTTAATTGAAAAGCCAAGGGTATTATTTTTGTCATGATAGAGGTAACCAAGTCAGGAAACAACTGCAACGTTGCATGCCGAAAATAGGTCTGCGTACAGAGACCGTAATGGGGGTAACGTAGCAGTTGTGGGCGGAATGAATTGTCCTTGATGTCGTAAAATGAGAGAATTGATTGGCCAAATTACGGCAATCACATTGAAAATGACAGTATAATAATGCCTCTCGTGTCTGCCATTTGGTATATGTCCTATTATATTAAGGTGTTCTTTTTTACCCTTTTACGTCTTATTTCATGGGGTTGCGCGTTTACAAAATAGGGAGAGGTGATTGGAAGTTATTCAGTGCTGACAAGATACCTGTTGTAGCATTCACTTTTCTGAGTGGGAGATGATCGATAATTACTTATCATGAAGACATAATTATGATAGATAAAAAAAGAGCAAAAACACAAATTATCCTAACTGTTTTTAATTTTTATTTAGAGTCTGACAAGGAGTTTATATAAGAAGTATGATCTTACTGTTCAGCATTCAGAAGCGCATACAATACATGAAATTTTAATATTCGTGGAAAAGTTAACAGATATGGCCTGGAAAAATTGACTCGTTTCGAAAACCGACCTTTATATTGCAGTTGAGAAAGATATTGCACTCCGTCCATGTGTTCAAGAAAGCTTGGTATTCACGTTCTCTTAACCCTTTACCCCATAAGGCATTTCTATGGTATCTCTAATAGACCCTAAATAGCAGTAAGGATACAGCCATTTCTTACGTGTATATGACACCTTTTTATAGCATAGAAAACATTGTGACAAAGGGTGAAATTGCTCGTCACGAGCAATTTCACCTTTTGACACAATGTTTTTCAAAGACTCCTACAAACAATACGTAGAGAGGAGTATCTATGGAGTAAAGGGTTAAAGAAGAAATGGTTGTCTGAAATACTCATTCTTTAAAATATCTCTTGAGAGGATAGAAAACATTGTGGGAAAAAGGAGAAAATGCATTTTCTCCTTTACCCACAATATTTTCAAAAGCTTTTTTTCCTCCGGGTCGTTACTTTGGAAAATAGATCAGTTTGCAGAATTTTGTGCTATGAGATTGGTAGCCTAGACACTCGCGTGTCATTGGTGTATCTACATTTTTAATGGCTGAATTTTATTTCAACGCGAAAAATTTCGGCTGTTTCTCAATCGAAAATTACCATTGTTGAAGATAATGCACATCGCAATAGCAAAATTACATTGCTAGATATAAATTTTTTTTTTCCTAAGAGATAAGTTGTGCACTTGAATGTTTATTGACCCTGTAATACAGTGTTTCCGAATACAGATTGTCAGACATAACTGGTCCAAAAATCGGTCGAAGGCAGGCAAGATCGATGTACACGTATTCACCCCCACCCTTAACTCTACCAAATAACAAAATTTTGGACAAGTCCAAATTGAAAGCATTTGCAGACGACAAAATGTGTATTAAATTTTGAAATATCATTAGGATAGGGTAGAAAACATTGTTGGAAAAGGAGAAAATGCTGGTAACCAGCATTTTCTCCTTTTCCAACTATGTTTTCAAAGGCTTTCTTTCTCGGGGTCGTTAAAAGTCGGGATCGTGTGGTAAAGAGTAAATATCTTTTTTTACTTTTATTCTGGGTTTAGTACGTAACGGAAGTTTTAATTGGCCAAAACTATTTGAGTCATACTCTGTGAAAAGGGTGTTTAATGCAGAGAGAGAGAGAGAGAGAGAGAGAGAGAGGTAGTGTCAACACAGGTCAGCCTGCTTAGGCGAACCTGGGTCGAAACTTCGTTCTGGTAAATTTTTTACCTGTCCAAGACCCATACTAGCTCAAGATCCAGCCGCTTGTAATACAAAATGGATTTTAGTCTTTATTCTGCTAAATAAATGAAATGAAACTTGCGAGCCGAGAATAAAAACCCATAATTTTGTATATATCTGAGGTACTTTAATAGACAAAGATATCTTCTTATTGGACAGAGTAGATCCAAGATCAGACTGCAAGTTTTGTGCAGTCTGATCTAGATCTACACTTTCCGCAAAAAGTCACCTGTATTGGGCTTAACAGCTTAGGGGGGATTTAGAGTGTTTGGTGAATATAGGCCCTGTTTATCACACGACGCGTTTTACACTTGTACAGAAAGAAAACATTTGCAGACGACAAATTTATGTGGCAAAAAGGTTCAGACTTGTCCTTTATTGAATGGCAGAAGTCAAAGTGGTTAAAGGAGGAAATCCTGGTTACTACAAATGCCTTTCCTCTCAATATATATGTCTTTCGTATCAAGTGGTGAATTCCGTAGTAAAGCCAAACATGATATGTCTTCTGCAACTGCTTTCAATCTGGAAGCGTTTAATTAACCCATTACCACACAATCCCTACTTTTGACGCCCCCGAGAAAGAACCTTCTGGAAAACAGTGTGGGAAAAGGAGAAAATGCTGGTAACCAGCATTTTCTCCTTTTCCCATGGTGTTTTCTACCCTTCCCAGAACGAATTTCAATTTTTCAGTCACCTTTGTTTTGTCGTCTGCAAATGCTTTCAATTTGGACCAGTCTAAAATTTTCTCGTGTGGTAATGAGTTAAAATTTTGTCGTCTGGGGTAAAGAGTTAAATATGACATGCTAACACCATCAAATATGTCTGCTTCAAATATGTTTTCGGGAACATTTAGGCCTACGTTAATTACCTATTAACCCTTTCCCAAACGACAAACTTTTTGACTAGACCAAATTGAAAGCATTTGCAGACGACAATTCAACTCTTTGCTGAAAAGATGATTTCTGTCTCCGATAGGGTAGAAAACATTGTGGGAAAAGGAGAAAATGCTGGTTACCAGCATTTTCTCCTTTTCCCACAATTTTTTCAAAAGGCTACTATTCCAGACCCGTAAAAACCAGGGATTGTTTGGGAAAGGGTTAAAGGAGGGAAAATTATATGACATTAAAACCATTATTGAACAGTTTCTCCTGTAGTTTAAAACTTTCACCCTGAAAAAAAAAAAATATGGACAAAAATGGATTGGAATATCATTTTCATTTGTGAATGAGGTTTCAGGAAGGTCACGTGATATTATCATCTTCTGTACACTTGATTTCCACAGGACTCGCAGCAGTATTTTCCAAGTCTTGGCCGGTCACAAAGATACGGAGAGGCGTTGATAATGGCTCTACAATGGGTAGGGTTACCGTCACCAACGGGACAATTATCTGAAAGACAGATTTCACTTTGTTGTAGGAATATCAACACTTTATCAAACAGTAGAATTTGGGACGTGCACAAATTAAAAATACTTGGAGAAGGCGAATATAACCCATTAAGTCTTTACCACATGAGAAAAATTTAGACTGGTCCAAATTGAAAGCATTTGCAGACATCAAAACAGAGGTGACTGAAAAATTGAAATTTGTTCTGGGAAGGGTAGAAAACACTGTGGGAAAAGGAGAAAATGCTAGTTACCAGCATTTTCTCCTTTTCCCACAGTGTTTTCAAAAGGCTTCTTTCTCTGGGGCGTCAAAAGTAGGGATTGTGTGGTAATGGGTTAACACACATACTCTGGTGAGCGATTTATGGCCAATGACCCTCTTGTTTTCGACTCTGTATTCCGTTGCTTTTTTTGTTTTTTCCATGTATTCCGTTGCTTTTTTTGTTTTTTCCACGTAATTTATTTTCTTCGCCGGGAAAGACAGTCGTTTTAAATAATAAACACCAGGGTACATTCTACAGAACAAGAATTCTCTAAATTAAAATACCTACCATTTCTGATGCGAATTCGCGAATAAAACAACTGTTGCAAGTGGGAAGCATATCGGTATGACGCCACACACTCTCCCAGATGGCATTGCTGAAAGTGTACAAGGTTCATACATGTAGTTTTCCTATTCAACACTAAACAAAAAAAAGGTAATATCGTATTATAAATATCATTAGGAGTAAAGTTATATTCAAGTTGGCCCAGCATAAAAACAAAACAAAAACAAGCTACGTGTCGCCATGAAATTTGCAGTCAAACTATATTTTTTAATTCGATAGTAAAAACCCTAAATATTGCCAAAATTATGTTTTGGAGAAACACATCCCCTTCTATGACAATGCAGTCGAGCTCGGACAAGTTCTATAATTGGAGTGCAACACGCGAAAAGGGTCATTCGGACGTTTGCGTAAAGTGTCGTCTCTGATCAGCGTGTGCAGTCCGCACAGGCTAATCCTAAACGACAATTTCCGATTTTATGTAATTCACTGTTTTACGGAAGTCTACTGTAGCACAAAATCTAATGTAGTCGTAAAGTGCCGTCCCGGATCAGCCTGCGCGGACTGCGCAGGCTAATCCGGGACGACACTTTACGCAAATGTGCGAATGCACCTTTTCGCGTGTTGCACTCCATATAGTCTGATATTTATCTGCACTGTCAATAAAAGGTCAATGAATCGCCCTTAGATGGCTAAGGGTCAAGAGTGGTCGGTGAATACAGATACTGGTTCGACGGTTGTGAGGTTTTGGAGTCTCCATGTGCAAGTGCTTCCTCGGAGAGTAGCGGTCTCTGCCGTATTTTAACATTTCTGATTTACATGTTTCTATAGTATGACGTGATAAGCTTAAACCAAAGGACTTACCCTGCCATATCCACATGAAGTGCCTGGTAACGCTATCAAACGATTATGACTTCGACACGTCATTGCGTCCTCTAGTGGACTTGTACACCAAAGGCGCCTGCAGACAGTTGATAAAGGGGCACCTCGCTTAAACGAGAAAGTAGTTAAATTGTGAAAATTCGTGTATTCTAGTAACAAACGCCTTCACCACTGAAATAAACGCCATTTAGGAACCATCAATTGTATATATTACATACTGACCGAAGATGAAAGGAGTTGGATTTACAGTCCAAAAACCCCGATTTGATTCTGGCAGGCAGTGCTGGTAACGAGGGAGTGAGATTTATGAAAAACATACAAGAAATGACTACTTCAATAAATACGCCACATTGAAACATAGTCAGTACAAGAACGTGAAACTCTATTCAAACAACCAACCTTGCACAGAATAGACATACTTTCGGTATTTTGAATGAAGAACATTTATTTATACAAATATTTAGATTTCTCAATAATGTGCTGTCTTTAAAATCGTTTTCTTTTCAAACAATTCTTTGAACGATTGGTAAGTTACATACTTCACAAAATGTTGATTCTGGACCAAACGACAATTGGCATTGTTCGTCTGCATCGATCTTCTGTCCAGGTGGATCATGCTTCAAGCTGTATGACCATTGTGTTGTACCGGGGTTATCGTATAGACATCTAGATTGACTGGACCTTCATAAAAAGATAAACACCGAATTTGCTTTGAGTTTCCAGGACTGTATGTTAAGTCTTTACCAAACAACAAAATTTTGGACTTGACCAAATTGAAGACATTTGCAGAAAACAAAATAAATGTGGCTGCAATGATAACATTTGTCTTTGATAGGGTAGAAAACACTTTTCCACAATGTTTTCAAAAGCTTTCTCCTTCAGGGTCGTTACAAGTCGGGATTGTTTAGTAAAGATTTAAACGCTATAGTAATGGGGTGAGTAGGTTAAAACCAATGATTTACGGTAAGAAAGCATCTACCTCATTTTCAACTTTAACTTTTTTAGTTTAGTTAAAACATATTTATTTTAATTCGATTGAGAAACAAATTTTAAAAACAAGTTATACTATTCCCTCTCTTTACTGCTTCCTGGAACTTTACCAGTACTCGCGCCGAATAAGTGGGTCAATGAAAGAGTTCAAAGTTGACAGTCGCTCCCTTCTGATAACGAGGCCGACGCTCTACCTCACAACCACATACACCAAACTCTTTTAGTGTCAAATGAATTTGATTGCTCTCGGACCGATTTTTATTGTATCGAGGGTTTACTAAACAAGTGAACGGCATAGATCTGATATCAGGCTACTCGCTCTGTGCAGTCGGATCCTGATCTATGTCGTCCGCATACTCGTTTGTCTCCCTGCTTTGGCATATGATACTGAAAGGATTCAGTTTGGATTCCATTACTGATGTTTACAAAACAGTATAAAAAAAAAACCCTCAAAACATTGCAAATCCAGGTTATCAGCAAGTTTTACACGTTTCATTGAAAACTCATATATCCGTGAATTACTCATGTAATATACTTATCCAATAGTTCATGTTGAATGTTCCAAGGGATAAGGAATTAAAATTGCTCTCAATATTCCAGGAAAGCGTCAAAAACAAACATCGATTGAGGAGTGTGCTCAATACTTTTAAGATTGCTCATGGTTAGACTTATGTTTAAATTACTAGTATATGAAAAAATATATTTGTTCACCGTGTTTTTTTGTTCAAGGAATTTGTGTTATCTCTGTCAATTTAGCGTTTCACTACCATTTCGCCCTCTTGATGGTTTTTGTGTTGTTTTACTGGTGTAAAGTATCCGTTGCAATAAATTCCAAAATGGATACTTCTTCTGTTTAAATGAATTAATTTCAGTCAGAAACACTTACTTGAGAAAATCTTTTATTTGCTTGACAGAACATTTGGAAAAATGGTACACGTTAGAGGCCACATCTCCGTCACGTGACACTTGTGGAGCCATGACGTAATTCCTGGAACTCGGACAATCTCGGTTTTCCTTATCGCCGTCATGTGTAGCGCCTAAACTATACAGAAAAATGATAATATAGGTTATTTACGTTACTATTTTGCACACAAAATGTGACCAAACAATCCATTAAGGTGAAATTACTACATTCTAGCCTTGCTAAAAATACAAAACAAACAACAATATCAAAAAAAATATTGGCTTTCAGTGTCATCAAAAATCTGAATTTGCCACTGATATCACTATCATAGTATTTCGAAATAATTTGCAGAAAAAGTCTTTTAACACCAGTTGTCCACTGGTGTTAAAAGACACTTTCTGCAAATGATGTTTTCAGAATACTACGATATAATAATATCAGCGGCAAAGTTCTTACAATTTTTATCTAATTATACCGTGGGCGTGAAAAGAAATGATGTAGGAAAACAGAAGCTATAATTTAGTCCATAAAACTGAAGTGACAATATTTACTATCTTCCAATGACGTCAACATCACTTCATGCAGAGTCAAATCAAAGGTTGTCAATCAATTTTCTGTTGTTGACTTTGAGCCGATGGTTTTGATTGGATAATATCAGTTATGGAGTTGGTGATTTACGGGTCCAGTCAGGTAATATGATGCGAATCGCGACATTTAATAATGTCATCTTCGTGTGAACATCCGGGGAATTAACGATGATTTGAACTTTTGAAACCTTCACCCATGAAGAAGAAAGTAGGTTTTCTTAGCTCCTAACAGCCCAGCGGCGGCCACATGTAAACAATTCTGAATTCTAGTTTAACTATTTACTGTTCTACCAGGTACTGGAACTTGGTCTAGTCTCCCTTTAAGAGGCCCTCCGATTTACAATACTGGTAATCACTATACTTTTATATGGTATGAATGAAATTTACATATATTCCATTCACAGACCTATATACATTTTTGCCGCTATTGGGCATCGAAAAAGTAAAGAAATTAGGCGTTTACATTCGACAAAATACGGTAGTTTTGGACGATTTACGGGGCTTATTTTGATAAAGCTACATAACTCATTTTCCTAATAGAACAAAGGGGACTTTTGCAACAGACATGAATGAGTGAGCTTTCACAATGATGTGAATAAAATACCGTTTAGTGCAGCTGTAAACACCATTCAGTAAAACAGAAGAAAATAATATTAAAAGCAAGGCAAAGAGTCTCTTCAGAAATCATAATATACTACTCAATGCTTGCCAAGCACAGAACATTATTAACTCTTTATCAAACGACAAAATTCTACACTTTTCCAAATTAAATGCGTTTGCAGGCGACAAAGTAAACTTGACTCAAAAAATGAATCTTGATTTTAGAATAGTAGAAAACATTGTTGGAAAAGGAGAAAATGCTGGTCACCAGCATTTTCTCCTTTTCCAACAATGTTTTCAAAAGACTTCTTTCATAGAGGTGAGAAAACAAGGGATTGTTTGGTAAAGAATTAAAGATATATTTATGAATAGTTTATGGACATGCTTCATTGGTTTACTGATGAGATCCGAAGCGTACAAATAAGGTTTCATGAATGGCAAATTTTTCCTGTAAGTCACGGTGCTTTGGTGCAGTGCATACCAGTACCCAACATAACTCGGGTATACAATCTTCTCTTGAACCAGAGAGTCACAAGATTAAGTGTACGGAATAAATTTTTGCTCATGCAAATTTAATTTTTTGTAAGTAGGTACGTAGCCTCCAGTTTGGATTACGGAGTGTATGGCTGCCAGTCGTGATGTAGGCAAGGCCATTGGTATGCAACATACTTTTATGAGTAGGGCCCAGGCAAGGTCTCAAAAGTATGGGATACCCGTTAGGTTGCGTTGTGCTGACAGAAAAGACACTCTTTGAAGCTGAAAACTGGTAATGATTATCCACGTTGGCAAAAACAACTTTGCGACAGTAACCAAGCTTTGCAACTTGACCATCAGAATGTATCTTGGTTCAGTGTGTTAAAGCAAATTGTCTGCGCGAGGTTGAACGAAAGTGACATTTGGTCGGAAGGATCATGTATACGCATCTCGCTTTCTTTGAACCACTTTCTACTACGGTATGACTGGCCTGTGGACCGGAGTGGATTTTTTGCACAAGGAGTATGAGGAAACAGTCTGAAGCTGTCACTGAAGCATCAGATCACATACTCGATATCAATCCTATACGAGATTGCATCGCTGCTAACTTTTTTGCTAGCGAATTGTAAAACCTGCGCATTTCCATAATTCTATTATTTATTAATGGTCATCCGAATCATATTCTCAAAGTTTTGTGAAATGAAAAAATTGAACGCTTTTGTCAACGTCGTTAAAGAAATAACTAATTGAAACGTGAAAAAATCGTGAAAGTATATCAAATGCAACATGAATGATAGGTACGAGTATTTTTTTTATTCTTGGTGCCTAGCAAACTTTGAGTAGTACATTATATTGAGGTTAGGCGGGTATTGCGCCAATGATTGTCGATATATGATATTGGAATGATATCGGAACCCAAGTACTAAATATGGAAACAATTAACTGGTTCAATCAATATAATTAAGATATTGCTGGACGACATTATGAAGATCGGCGGGAAAGCTGTACACGAACAGCTCACTTATCTTACACTGCTATCCACATTAAGTAATTCAACAAAAATACGTCTGAGATTTTGATAAATTGGGATAATTTCATGCCTCCCGACATCATAAGATAAAGCCTTGATGTATGTGCATATTCGAACTGTGTCAGAGGTGGTCGGGCCGTATGACTTTAAAATAAACTGTTTCAAAAACGTCGACATTCAATTCAGAATAGGTAAGAAATAGCTTGATCAGAATGAAAAGAGAGTCACCGAGTTTTGCTCGGATCTCCTCTTTTTATTTCGCATGACAGATACCAATCGGTTACCATAGTTCTTGTCTTTTATTCTGAATAGAACTGTTGGGTTGTTGGGGACCCCCCCCCCCCATTCCACCAATATTGAAATAAAATTTCTTATTGGATGTTCACAATTCTTATTAGATGTTCCTAGTACAACAACTAATTGGCCTTCTAACCAAATGTAAAATATTGTCATACAGAGATGAATTCAGAATAATTGGTGAAAGTGGATTGAAAACCAAAAAGCTTACAACACGCGAAAAGGGGCATTCGAAAATTTACATAAAGTGTCATCTCGGATCAGCCTGTGCATTCACCACAGGCAAATTCGAGACGGCATTTTACGACTACATTAAATTTTGTGTTACAGTAGACTGGTGCAAAACAGAAAATTACATAGATACGGAAAGTGTCGTGTCAGATTAGCCTGTGCGGACTGCGCAGGCTGATCCGAGACGATACTTTACGCAAATGTTCGAATGCCCCTTTTCGTGTGTTTAAAGCCATAAGAGAAAGCTAAAGCCATGAATTAAGCAGACAGAAAAAGGTACCTCGAGTCCTCCATTTAAGCTGTTGGCTATTTCAGATGTGTAATATTGCTTGTCATACTTTTACATACCGACTTCAGATGTGTAATATTGCTTGTCATACCCATACATACCTATGACCCAATTCATGAGCAACTACAGCAGCTGACTGAAAATCCCCCTGATCTTGTACAATAGAGGTGGACTCCCCATTTAGCACTTTGCACATACTGCCAATATAGCCTAGTCCTGAAAGGAGAGAAATAAAATGAGCGGTCCTCTCTGAAACGAAGGTTTAGTTCATTTTAGTAATGCAAAAAATCAATTATATTGTCACAAAATACGGATTCATTGCGTCTAAAACTGGCTGAATCATCAATTAACGGTACTTTGATATACAGAAAATCAATTACAAAAAAGTTTTGACTCTGGTCAGCCGTCGCGGTCTTCCGGTTTCGAAAGTATCGTCTAAAAATACAACAGAAAAAGGACTAAGCTTGTAATTCTTTGCACTTCTGTGTTTTTATTTATCTTATCAACATATTCAGAGCCGACTACATATTCAGACCCGGTTCACATAATCGGAGCCTTTGCTTATTTATGTCAATGTTTTTGTAATTCTTATCAATGCTTTGCCAGGAGGGAACAGGTAAGTTCAACACAATAATTTACGCTTTTAGGAAAGCAAAACTCTCTCTCATTTGCTAATTTAATGGCAAAATTATGTCCATGACGTATCACTTAGGCTTAGGTCGACCTAAGGCATAAATGACTTTGATAACACAGTACAGTTTCTACAACTTTCTATATTCTAGAAAACCAGCTGAAAGACCAGAGCATTGCATGACATTCTCTATTTTTCGAAATTCAAAGACATAAAACCACATTGGTACAAAGAATGACAAGATTAGTCGTTATCCTGCTGTGTTTTAGCCGATATTTTTAGAACCGGAAGACCAGCACAACATTTTCACGTATGTAAGTTTCCTACCCGTGTACAAACGAAGCATATGAAATGCCACCAAAGTAAAGTGTTATGCTGAGAGAGACCTAATTTTGTGTCTGAACATTTGTACATGGTATTGTATAACTATCAAAACACCGAACCCTTTTCCTGCTATATATGGCTTGCAACACGCGAAAAGGGGCAGTCAGACATTTGCGTAAAGTGTAGTATCGGATCAGCCTGCGCAGTCCGCGCAGGCTGATCCGAGACGGCACTTTACGACTACATTAGATTTTGTGCTACAACAGACTTGTGCAAAACAGAAAATTACATAAAAACGGAAAGTGTCGTTTCAGATGAACCTTCGTGGACTACGCAGGCTGATCCGAAGACGACGCTTTACGCAAATGTCCGAATGCTCCTTTTGGCGTGTTGAAGGCATGCATATATAAAATGAAACTTTTAAACCAATGAAAAATCACTTATATTTTGCTGGGTATTTTCTGGGGTAAGACATCTCCTTATCAAACAGTGTAGATTCTAGATTCGACTGCACGTTTTTTGCAGGACCCACTAGCTAGTCAATGATAAGCAGCATTTTCTCCTTTTGTCCACAACGTTTTCTACTCTCCCAAAATTAGCTTTTAATTTTTGAGTCACGTATTTTATCGTCTGCAAATACTTTTAATTTGAACAAGTCTAAGATTTTGTCGTTTGGTAAAGAGTTAAGCGTCCTTATATGAGCGTAGTGAAACTTACCATCGACCTGTTTTCGTCTCTTATTTAATATGTAACTGCAAAATAATGAAAGAGATATCAAAGGATGTATACCTTTTCCTATTGAAATGTCATTTTATGCCTCTGGCTGAATCAAAACATATACCTTGGAAATAAAATGTCAATCGAAATCCGCAGTCTACCTTCTCTCTTGCTTTAAACATATAGAATCAAATTCTTTTTCTGAATTCTAAGACAAATCGTCCGATTAGCTGGAAAATTATGTCATTACCCATCTGATGGCTTGCCTTGGAATTAATAACAAGAACGGTAATACGATTTCTTGGTGAATGCTAGCACTTTCGTCTTAGTGTATAGTCTAGCTAGATGTTTTCAAAGAGTGTAAAAGACTGTCTATTTTCAGACACGTTTGACACGCCGACGTTGACAAACGTGGAGGATAAATATATTATGATAATGTTAGGAAGCTTCACATAACAATTTTGAGGTACATATTGCACACACGTTTTCTCGGGTACCACCTTAACCAGATACAGTGCGCAAATCTATAACACCATTGCTTAAAACCTTAACGAGCCATACTCTGTAAAAGCGGGGTCTGCAAACAGTATAAACCCATATCAGCCTGCGCAGTTCGCATAGGAAGACATTGGTTGACAATTTTTGGTAATTCTAATGTTCTGCTTGTCAAAGGATCAGTCTACCTAATGGTGTATTCGGCTGATCCACAACATAGATTTAGAGGATCTATAATTATGTGATGACTTTCTTGATCCGTGATGTATCGGTTTCTCTTTTCACAGAGCATGGCTCTTTTTATATGACTCTCTGAACAAACACGTTGCACTGTCTTTTTTCTCTAGAGAATCCCCGTTTAGATATATTATGCACAACTGTACACAATACCTGTACTTAAACAAGTTGCAAATCCTTTCTGTATAGAGCCAACGTTTTTAAATAAAGTGCTCCGTTCAATAACAATGCATTCGGATACCGACTTTAGGAAACTTGGTGCACACAATTTGTCTGGGGTAACGACGTTAACGAACATGGTGCTCAAATGTACAGTTACAATGTTGAAGGCTTTATCACTAAAATATAACCTTCACATCTGTGGTACCAACTTTGACAAACATGGTGCTCACGTGTAGCTATAATGTTGTAAGGCTTTCTATTTAAAAATTAAACTTCGCATAACGACATAAGAAAAGAAACTTGTAGCACATGATATGTCTGGATTACCATTACAAACATGGCGCTCAAATATACAGTGACAATATTGTAAGGTTTTACCCACTACTTTTGAGAAACATGTTTCACAGATTTTCCGTCTGGTACCATCACTGACAAACATACATGTATAAAGTTCACAATTCTGTAATAGACATTTATACATGTAACGTTTATATTCTATCTTTGCACGGCACGCTGTGAAGGAAGTTATTTTTTATTCACCCGACAATCATGACATTTCTTTGTTAACAGTCCTTTTGAAAATTAACAAACATTTGAAACATGTTGATAGCTACATTTATTACAAGTCAGAGTTACAAAAAAAAAATTGATAAGTCAAACACTACCTGGTAAAAACAACTGCGTGATCATATACTGGCAGTGACTTGGCTCTTCGTAGCCACTTTTGGAAGCGTCTGAGGGCCCGGCTTGCACTGACCACTCCATTAGAGAGAAGCCTGGACCATTTGGCCATATATTCAATCCACCCTGAATCCCGTCTAGTCTTCCGTCAGTAAACAAACATAGAAGCATTGAATAATGCAAAACTACATTTTATTTTATTATCTTATCCTTTTGGGAAGGGTATACCGTTCTTTGGTTATGCACCGACCGCCCATACAATGATTTATATGCATTCAATAGGATTTGCACACCAATAGTAGTAAAAAGTGCTTAATTTTTACTTCGAAGACCGGCATGGCCTACATGTCTGTTGCGACCCGAATCTGGGCCTATCAGAAGACTAGCGTTGGATTATGTTGATCATTGTTTGGTGATGGTTTTGTGGGAAAGCATACAGTATCTTGGATAGGATATTGAGAGAATCATTGGCAAAAGAAACTCCAAGAGAACGTCGAGATGTGCACTAGTCGCCGCTATATAAATGAAATAATGTTGAAAACGGCGTATAACACCATACAAAGAAATAGACTTGGGTAATAGTATTATTTGTGAATATTGTTTGTCCGTAGCTTTCTTTTGTTGCCACCACGTAGAGCTCTATTTATAACCGTCATTTAGAGGAAAAAAGTTAAGAACTGTTGGAAAGCTAGCCATGTATTATGATTAAATCTGAATTCAAAATAAATTTGTGTAAGTTATCTGACCGAGAAAATTCTCCCTTTAATAGCCAAATGACTATATGGAAGTAACTCACTGAAACAACCGTATTCGCCATCATAAAGACCTGTTTAACTATTTTAATTGATAATTCAGTCGATATAAATTCCATGCAATTCACATGCCTGTAGGAAATGTTCCATTAAGACCATATTGTCGGTTTACTTCGAAAACCTCGTAACTAAAGCTTGAAACAAGCTGTGGTTTCGAGGTTTTTGAAGTGAATCGCCGGTATCTCTAAATATAGAACAGGGTAGATCCAAGATTAAATAATCAGTTCTGTCTCGTCTAACCTTGGATCTTGACTGTTCACTTTGACAAAAAGGGTTGGGCGGGGCAGGTTGATGCATCTCTGTGACGCATTGCTCTAAGTAACTTATAGCAATGTATGGACCCATTAGATCTTTTTAGTTTAACAAATATCTGAATCACGAGGTAAACTAAGATGAAATCTTAACAAGTGGCAAAGAGTATCGACTCGTGTCAGCCTGCGCGGACTGCGCAGGCTGACACGGGTCGATGCTCTTTGCAGATGTAACAAACTTTTCTATCTTTTAGATCTGCATACTCACCTCAGCAATTATAATATCACAGATATGAACTTTTATTGAAAACGATCGATCGGAAATGGTCTCGAACCTCTGACTGACCTGTAACCAAGACAGAATATCACAAAATCAAACGCAATGCAATAGTCGTTGTTTCCCAATTTAAATACTCACCCTCATAACTTATACTTGTTTCCAGTAAGAAAAACTTTTTGAAAATAAGTCATGGAAACACGCTTATGAAAAAAATAATGAGAAGACAGTATTTTTTTTTATAATTTCTATAATATACATGTTTGTTAAATTTTGTTGCCTTCTTAGGAACTTTGTCAATAAATACCTTGGCTTTCAACGATGACGAAAACATATGACCCGACCCTGACCTTGAACTTTGATCTTTTGACCTCAAAACAATAGGACTTATCTACACTTAGCCTTTAATATCGGTACCAAATGTAAAGAACCTAGGCCAAACCAATATCTACTTATTGTCCAGATCGTTAAGGTTTTTGTATCTTGAAAGTTAATGTGGCCTTGACATTTGACCTTATGACCCTAAAACTCAAAAGGTCATCCAAAGTCTATAATTATTACTACTACTAGTCTATAATATGAATAAAACCTCGAGTAAAGAGGATTGTACTTTCAAGTGTCAAAGGAGGTCAAGAACGTGAAGTAACCCCTAGACTGCTAAGCGCGGTTCAAGGACCTTTTTGCGGACATTCTAGATCAAGATCAGACTGCACAGAACGTGCAGTATGATCATGGATCTACAATGTCCGTTAAGGGGATACTTTTCTCCCAAAAAAATAACTTTGAAATATCTATATCTGGGTTTTACTATCGGCTTGAGACGTGTCGTGATTGAAATCATTTGAAGATAAAACTATGGTATTTGACGTTTAAAGGAACGAAAACATTATGGGAAAAGAAGAACATACTGGTTACTAGCATTTTCTCTTTTTACTGCAATGTTTTCGAAAGATTTCTACCCCCGGGTTGTTGAAAACGAGAAATGTGTAGTTGTGGTTTAATTCGTTAAACTGACGGAGTTTGAGAAGAGAGTGAAACTATTTTTTTTTTTAAGAAAAATATATTTCAACATGGTGTGAACGGGAAGTGATTGATCGCTGTATATGATCGCTCTTTATTCCACATCTTTTTTTATCCTCCAGACAGCTGTGTAAAGAGTTGGAAAAAGTCTTACTGGAATGGTAAAGGGTCAAATAATGTGTCTATTTTAATCACAAGACAAATTAATTCGAGGTATCGGTTGGAGACACTTGTATAGAAGAGAGCTAGGATATCAAACAAGGAGCAATTGTGAACATACTTGTAATAGGATTAGACAGAACAGCTATATCTGATCAAATAAAACACTTGAGAGAACGATCGACGACAGAAACACAAATCGTTTGGCAGACAAAGTCACGAGACATCATTGTTATTGTGATTCTATTTCACGATGTTTAACCCTCATCCTACTACGTAACTAAATTTAGTTTTTTAATTCGGTATCAATAACCCAAATATTGCTGTTTCAAACTTAGGTTTTGGGGAATGATATCTCCTTATCGGACATTGTAGATCAAAGGTCAGACTTCACAGAACGTGCAGTCTGATCTTTAATCTACACTGTCCGAAAAAGGTCAGCTACTCGCGCTTAGCAGGGAAGGAGTTAATATGTCAAATTAGCCGTTACTGAAATCAAAGTACTAAAAGAGCAAGTTCTTGGTGTAGTTTCTACTGCAGACGGCCGGGCGGACAGCTCACATTTAAATCACTATTGAAAAATATCTGAAATTCAACGAGTGACGTTTTAGAGTTTGCATTTAGGTGCAGCAATTCATGTTTTACGGTAATTTGCCATCGTTAGTAGTTTATGTTTCTGGTAACAAGCTTGCGGGTACAAACGAGAGCGCGCGCACATGTGTGTGTTTGAGAAGAAAAAGAAGAGGGGGCTTTAAGATGGTGAATGATTGGTTATATGGCTGACTTGAAATTGCAAATTGTTCAATCCCTCGGATGGCCTTTAAAGAAGTATTTTTCACCGTTATGATATATTTTAAGAGAATTCGCCCTATTTTCTGAAGAATTAGCAGACCAGAACCTAAGTAAAAAGCGGGAGCAATTTGGTGAGAGGCAGAGAGAAAACGATCTGCCTGTTGGTGACAGTAATTGAGAATAAATCATTATGAACGCCCTCGAATGTCATAAAAATCTGTATTATGGATGAAACAGATATTCCTTTGGAATAAAAGAGATTTTTTGACATTCTAAATGAAAAACACAACGTAAATGACGTACATGTATTGAGAATGTATCATAGGCATAAGACAGCTTTGGGCACAAAGTTTTAGACTGGTCCAAATTGAAAACAGTTGCAGACGATAAGTTAAAGTTGGTTCAAATGGCAGAATTTGTCCTTGATACAGTAGAAAACCTTGTGGGAAAAGGAGAAAATGCTGGTTACCAGCATTTTCTCCTTTTCCCACAATGTTTTCAAAAGACATCTCCCCAAGGGTCGTAAAACCAGGGATTGTATGGTAAAGAGTTAAGCTGATTTCTTTTTATTTAACCCTTTACTCCATAGATACTCATTTCTACGCATTGCTTGTAGGAGCTTTTGGAAAACATTGTGGCAAAAGGTGAAATTGCTCGTGGCGAACAATTTCACCTTTTGTCACAATGTTTTCTATGCTATCAAAAGGTGTCATATACACATAAGAAACGGCATCATCCTTGCTGTTATTTAGAGTCAATTAGAGATACAATAGAAATGCTTTACGGGGTAATGGGTTAAGTTATAGCCAGGTTCATGACTCTAAGGCTTAAATTCAACATTGTATTTATAATGTTTTGGAGATTTTGGTTCAGCTAAGAGATGGATGCACTTAGAAGGCCTAGAGTCTTTGTTCAAAGTGTCACCTCAAAACCAGACTGTATTCCAACGCACTTTATTCTTGAGTCAAACTGTCCATATAGCAACCTACGTATTAATTATCACACAGTAAATATCACGGTAAATATCATAGTAAATATCAAGCCTCAAGACAGTTCATTACTTTTAAGGATTTCCAGAGAGAGTTGGGAGGTTAAGTGTGTGGAACAGGTCTATCCTTTTTTCAACTATGACAAATGCCAAGTTCTTTAACCTTTTACCCCATAAGGCATTTCTAAGACTATGGTATCTCTAATTGACCCTAAAGGACAGCCAGGATGAAGCCGTTTCTTACGTGTAAATGACACCTGTTGTAAGCATAGAAAACATTGTGATAAAAGGAGAAATTGCTCGTCACGAGCAATTTCACCGTTTGCCACAATGTTTTCCAAAGGCTCCTACAAGCAATGTGTAGAAATGAGTATCTATGGAGTAAAGGGTTAACTCTTTACCAAACGACAAAATTGTATACCGATCCAAATTGAAAGCATTTACAGACAACAAAATGAACGCAACTCAAAAATTGAAATTTGTTACCAGCAGGGTAGAAAATACTGTGGGAAAGGGGGAAAATGCTGGTTACCAGCATTTTCTCCTTTTTGCACTATGTTTTCAAAAAGCTTCTTTTCAGGGTCGTGAAAACCAGGAATTGTTTGGGAAAGGGTTAAACGCTCAGGATTTCTAACAATATACTCAAGAAGATCTACATAACAACTATAGATAATGTTGTTTATATCTGATACCAAATCTTAAAATGCAAAAGGACATCTTTACGACGATATCTATGTAGGTGCAGACTTTCTTTGATAGTGAGAAAACTCTTTTATTCGAAATGCCAAGGAAAGGATAGAGCGACCGAGCATTCGCATGAACATTCCTCACCTTTTATCCCGAGACACTTTTTAAAGAAGAAACGTAGAGTGCAAATCATAACTGTGCCATGCTCTGTCAAAAGGGGACTTAATGCATCTGCGAAAAGTATTGACACAGGTCAGCCTTTGCATTCCACGTAGGCTGATCTGGGCTGAAACTTTTCGCTATGGTCAACTTTCTGTGTGTCGAAGGCCCAGTCTGCCTCATGATTAAGTCAGTTTTTAAAAATAATAGCTATTACGGATCCATGAGTATGTGATGGCTTGCTTGGTACCATGCATTACAGAGATACATTAAGCCCCATTTTGCTAGAGGAAGGCTGAGTTATCTTTTCTTACACGCCGTGTACATTGCTGGCCACCGATGGAAATTTTTCAAATAATTTTTATGTTAAGAAAGCGAGGTGTTTAGTTATGGGCTCTCATCCATTGTGTCAATTAAACCGAGTCATCCTCTGTGAAAAAGGAGCTTAATGCGTCTACTTAAAGCATCGATTCGGGTCAGCCTGCGGAGTTTGTGCAGGCTAACCCAAGTCGAAACCTTTAACTATGGGTCACTTTTTTCTGCATGTCGAAGGACCAGTGTACCACGTGATTCAGTCGGTTGTGCATTTTATTGATCCATTACGATGTGATGACATTTTTGGTATCACAGAGATGCAAATAAACACCCTTTTGCACGTGCATGGCTCATAGTTTGTTTGGCGGAGAACATGGACCAGGATCAGCCTGCACATATTTGCATTCTACTCTAGCTGCCTCTCTATTTCTGGTCCCGTTAATAAAAGCCCTTTTAATGCCATTATTAAACTAAATCCAATCTTCAACTGTGACGGTGTAGACAATATAAACACGACATGAAATGCGAAACTTAAAATAAATCAAGATCGTAACGGACGAATTCTTTATTTTAACCTTTACGTTGACGGGATTTTGCAGATGGCATGGACAAGATTTGACTGTGCTGAAGGCACATTCCTATCTTGAATCTATACCATTCGCCTTTTTTGCCCGTTCTGAAAGATGAGAACCTTGTTGTGATTCATTGGATCATAAATTGTCAGCCTTCGATAGAGGTCTAGTATATTAGCCGTGCTCTGTCAAAAGGGGGCGTAATACATCTGCGAAAAGTATCGGCCAAGGTCAGCCGGCGCAATCCGCGCAGGCTGACCTAGGCCGAAACTTTTGGCTATCGGTCAATTTTCTGTTTGTCAAAAGACCGGTCTAGCTCATAATTAATTAAGTTGATTATTTACAAAAGTGGCTCTGATGGATCCACAACCAAGTGATGACTTTGGTTTGATATCTGTAAAAGAACAGCGGTATCTTCTATGCTTTCACTGTTTGTATGTGTGTCGCTGACCTATACTGTATTAGATTTATTAATATATTTCTTGTTGATGACGAAAAACTTGTGTAGTTTAAGTCAATAAAATATTCTGTTCAGTTATGATTTCACGAATCAGGGAGATGCATTAAGACTCTTTTTTTCAGAGTGTGGCTCATATTTCATTGTATATTTGACAGTAAAAGAGTTGAATTGAAAACCCACAGAAAATGGACTTAGAATGGTAGCTGACTCCTATAATAGCGGTTCGTCTGGGATAAACTGCACGTAGACCACTTTTGATATATAATCATAGGCCGCTCCACCAATCTCTGTTTTCAGTAACATTCAAATGGAAAAAAAAAACAAGAATATTGAACAAAGTACAGACTTTATGACCACTTACACGTTGTACAGTCTTGGCTATTGATGGAAATCTTGAAATTAAATGCATACAAAGAGAATGCAAATTGTCCTGAAATTAAAGATGTTGGCGTTTGGGCAGGGCTCATTTCAGATTTTAATTAAATACGGTAATAATTTGATTAAAAGTCCACTGTAACGACCCTGCTTCTTGGAACACGACTACTACTATTTTTACTAGCGCTTCATCAAACAAAACTTCTTGACGGCCGCTTTCAAGCCGGAATTTCCATAGGCCTCTTCAGAAAAGAGACAAAATCTGAGTAACGTGTGCTTCTCTTTTTAACCTGGTTTGTCCGATGGACACTACGCATGCGTAAAGCATTTGTTTTCCCGTTTTGAAAAAAAAACAAACTGCCTTCAATCTACAAGAACGAACATCTTGTTTATTACAATACCATGTCTAACGTCCAGACATATGGTATATGTAGAGAAAAAAATGAAAAGATCTCTTCAGGCAATAAATAAAAAAAAAAAAAATTTTGAAGGCGAAGTTGTAATTTTTTTGGGGGGGAGAGCAGGAAGGTGGATAATGTATGGACTCACCATTGCCAGTAATATGCTGTAATAGTCAGTTATCTTCTTCCTAGCTACATCTACCCTGTAATTAGCATCTTTAAGGTACTTCCGAAAAATGGAATTATCAACTACTAATAAAACTTCTATGTTAAAGTCTGTATGTTTAAGATACTGTCTTTTCTCAATAGCAGGCCTCCAATTACCTGAAAGTATATGATTACAATAAGTACATACATGTAGGCGTCCGGTGCAACGACTTTGTGATTAGTGCTGGAGTTCTTTCTGTTTAACCCTTTATCACTTAATGGAGACTTTTAACCCTTTCCCAAAGGATAAATTTTGGACCCTTCCAAACCGAAAGAGTTTGCAGACGACAATTTCAGATTTGGAGAAAATGGCAGGAAGTTCTCGAAAAGGGAAGAAAACGTTGTGGGAAAAGGAGAAATTAGTCGTTACGAGCAATTTCTCCTTTTCCCGAAGTGTTTTCAAAAGACTTACTGCAGACACGTAAAAACCAGGGCTTGTTTGGGAAAGAGTTAAAGATCCTGAAAGACCAGGCTTTTGAAAACATTGTGGGAAAAGAAGAAAATGCTGGTAACCAGCATTTTCTCCTTTTCCCACAATGTTTTCTACCCTATCAAACAAGCCTTATTTCATATGAGCCACACTGAAATTATCATCAGTAAATGCTTTCGATTCGGACAGATCTAAAATCTTGCCGTGTGGTACAGGGTTAAGATTTTCACTGCCAATGGCGACTTAGAGCTAACTCTTTACCCCAAGGTAATGATTATAGACTGCTCCAATTTAAATGTGTTTGCAAGCTATAAATTGAATTTGGCTCAACTAATGGATTTTCATCCTAAAAGAGCAGAAAACATTGTGGAAGAAGAGAAAATGCTGTTTAACAGCATTTTCTCCTTTTCCAAAAAATATTTTCAAAAGTCTTCCCTTTCAGGATCGTTGAAATTCGGCTATATGTTTAAGGGTTAAAAAGCTGGTGAATCACTTAACTTAAAGATTTCCAGCCAATGGTGAAACCCATGCAGTTACCGATCTGAAAGTTTCTCTCTTCGGAAAGATCAGGCTGCATATTCTGTGCAGTCCGATCGTGACCTACACTGTGCACAAAACCCAACAAAGACATGCTTAGTAGCTTGTGCGTTAAGGATGACGTTGGTGAAGATCAGACTGTTCAGATTGTAATTTCTTATCCATGTGATAGCAAGCCTTGAAATACAGGGTCCGTGTGAATTTACCAGCCGTTCTGAAATATTAGCTATTGACTTATTCTCAAAAATTGTCTTTAGTCCAAAGTCAAGCATTTTTTAAATCTTCTACACCAAATGATTTATCCAATCAGCGGTTGCTTTTCTTTTCAATCTGCAAAAATATTACCACGGGCCAAGAGTTGCACCTTCAATAAGAGGGGGTAAACGCTGGCACCAATAAGTCGACACCAACAGCGTTTGAGCTAATAACAAGTTAAGATTTGTGACTATTATTCAGATTTAAAAAAGAAAAGCTGCAGAAGGATTTTAGCTTTCATTTTCAGATGATATCAAGCAAATTCCCATCGTTGGTCTTTTCAGTCAAACGACATCTTGCAAGGTCTTTTCTTTTTGCATGTGGTTGACAGAGAACCTTGCACAAAAAAAAAGTGTAAAGAAAATCGCAGCCTTTCGCAAGTGACTTGTTAATCACTTTTTAAAATAGTGTCTGTTCGATGTCTCTCAATGGGAAAAAGACACATCTTAAAAAGTCATAAATTTCCTTAAAGGAAGCCAAGAAAATGATAGCTTAGACGTAGCCATCCGTAGAAAATGGTATAGCTTTGTAGATATCTGGCAAAGTTTCCCAACTTTTTCGTTCAAGCTCTGGCGACGTAGTTATCGACCATTCTTTACAATAGTCTTTGTCTTATTCTCTAAAGTAATTTCTAACATTTTTCTCTAACCTTGAAAATAATGTATTTCCGGATTGGCTGGTTTAAACCAATCAGAAATTGCGTTACTCCAGAATTATAGTAATAATGGAATTTATAAGAGTTGGACCCTAAACCCTGGTCACTTTTTCCTTTGGGAAGCAATTTTTATCTAATCGACTGCGTTATCTCGGACATTCTGTTTTAACTTAACGTTCTAGATACCAGACGACAAAATTTTAACCTTTTTTAAATTCAAAGTATTTGCAGAGGACGGACTGAATATGGCCGATATGTTGAAAATTGTATTTGAAATGAATGAAAAAATGTGGGAAAAGGGGAAAATGCTGGTAACCCTTTGTTAGACCATGAATTATCAGTTAGAAAGCATCCCAAGACGACAGATTAAAGCATGGCCAAAACGATCAGGGCAGAAAACATTATCATACTGCAAAGGTATTTCTAGCGATCTGATTGGACAATATGCCCCGAACAGATATATCATCTACACTGGCAAAGCCAACGTAAAAGTCTGTCTGTCTTTCTGTTTGTCTGTCTGTCTCTCTCTTGCGAATTATGATTAGTTGTGTGAACATTCTATATTTACACTGTAGGGGGAGGGTCGATCTCTAAGTTGTTATAACTTGTGACCCAACCCCATTTCCATGTAATATGTTTATATGTCATTGTTTGTGCTTCTAGAGCATCCTCGGATACCCCGGGGTCTCCCTATTTGCTACGCTACATCGACGATGTAGCGTAGCAAATAGGGAGACCCGGGGTATCCGAGGATGCTTCTAGAGTATATTTATTGTATCTTTAAGACAAGAAACTGCAAAGTTTACGTCTAATAATAAATATATACATAATAAAGTATCTGTATCTGTAAACTTGAGAGAAAATAAATTATGTTTAAACTAAACGTATAAGCCGTTTCCCTTTCGAGAGCCCCGTATACATAACAACACTATCAACAAAGCATCCAAAACAGTGGCTTCGATCAAGATTACCATCAAGATTATGCGCCATGCTGCACGTTTTAGCACGTATTACCAAGGCTTCAGTGACGTCAATTCCCAATGACGAGAGTTTTCATTGAATTGGGGCACTCAGAAGGGAAATTCTACTTCGTTAGCATCCTCAAATTTTCAAACCAAAAAGTACGTAAAATCCTGAAATGGTAAAACTTTGCAGTATAATAAATTCGTTGTATGGTCAGGTGGCAGGAGACTTGGCAGCTTGTTCACGGCTGTGGTGAATCATGGCGAATTGCCAAGTCCCCTTCCACCTGACTAATATTATGGGGAAAGAAAAAGAAAACGCTTTTAAACAAATGTTTTCCTCAATGTTATCCACAGCTTTTTCCTTAGGGTCGCTACAAAACGGGAATAGGCCTATTGTATACAGGGTTAAAATTACGAAGTCTGATCCACGTTCTTCAAGAAGATTTCTTTTCTTTAACCCTTTGCCTCACAACAACCTTTTAGTCCTTTAGAAACCTAGATCATTTTCAGAGAATAAAATGGCTCAAATGATAGAAGATGCATATGGTAGGAAAGAAAACGTGGGAAATGGAGAAAATGCTGATGACAAGCATTTTCTCCTTTTTCCACATTTTTTTCCCAAAAACCTCTTCTTCAGGGTCGTTAAAATTAGATAGAAGATGCATATGATAGGAAAGAAAACATTGTGGGAAATGGAAAAAAATGCAGATGACAAGCATTTTCTCCTTTTTCCACATTTTTTTTCAAAGAGCCTCTTCTTCAGGGTCGTTAAAATTAGGGATTGTGTGATAAAGGGTTAATTTATTTAGAAGTAGGCGGATGTATACTGGGCAGTGAGAGATAGATGAGAATTAATTCGAAATGTTACCATATAATTGCAGAAAATGTGAATGTAAAGGCGACAGTGAGGATATCACAGATACTGTATTTGGTGAAGTCTTGAAAACATCTCTGTCCGCTGCAGTAGTCTGAAATAAACAACAAATGATTGTTTCAGTTAGAAAGAAGTCCAATGGCAACCAGAGTAAGCAATGCGGGTATTCAAATGCATTTGAATTAAACCATACCATTTAAAAATATGGAAACTATTACGAAGATGACAATCAGTTAATGTTAAATCGGCCCAAATGTAAATCGCTGGCAGTTAAATAAATTTTAAAACAAGGTATAGAAAGTAAACAAAAGATAGAGCGATGTTGCACATTTTTACCCAATACTGAAATCCATTTTGTGCCAGCAACTAATATTTGGACCAACTGTACTTTCAGATTGTCACCTTAAAACAATATCAACATTTCTAAATTTAGATGCATAGTATTACCCCCATTGTTTGCTTTCGGTCACTACTGAGCCTTTAAGTCATTGGCCAAACAATCGCATGTTTTCAACAGTTCTGAGGGAGGAGGCCTTCGAAAAATCTGTAGGAAATGGAGAATATGACAGTCACAGCTTTTCTCCTTTTCCCAAAATGGTTTCTACAAGCCTTTAGTAATGAATCTCATTATAAATAGTAACTCTGTGTGTGCCTGGGACAACAGTGTGGATCGACTGCTGTAGAAGACATAGTAGAAAAAAGGAGAAAACACTGATTACCAGCATTCAGTACATTTGTGCCATTGTAAATTTTGTCATCTGAATCTACTTTTAACATAACAAGTCTTAAATTTGCGGAAAAAGCTTATTCATACATGTAAACATATTATGGCATAGGACAATCGGTCTCGGGCGATATCAAATTATCTTACGCTGATTGAACTTAAAAATATAGAGTTTCTAGGTTCAATCAGAACTCTGCATATGCCTGCAATTTTAAAATGCTTTAAATATTAAGTTTCTTAGTCCACATCACTTTTACCGTGACATTACACAGGCTCAATTCTTGTCCTAAATTTATAGCCAATACTTTCATGATATCAATTTACCTGTATTTTAAACTTCTTCGCCGAGATCTTACTGAAGCTACAGCGATTTACAGACTGAACGTTTTGCAACAGACTGGGACTTTGAAATTATTCTGTGGAGACTCACAGTACTTAATACCTCACAACAATATTACTGTATTTTTCTTCAATAGAGGAACAGAGGACTGCCAGTTTAGACATAGATTATATAATACAGAAAGGAGGGTCACAATTGTATTACACGACAATACTACCAAAATACGTCTTCAATAGAGGAACAGGTGACACAGCTGCCAGTTTCGACATAGATTATGATACAGAAAGGAGAGTCACAATTATATTACACGACAATATTACCAAAATAGTCTTTAATAGAGGAACAGGTGAAACAGCTGCCAGTTTCGACATAGATTACGATACAGAAAGGAGGGTCACAATTATATTACACGACAATACTACAAAAAATCCGTCTTCAATAGAAGAACAGGTGACACAGCTGCCAGTTTCGACATAGATCATAATACAGAAAGGAGGGTCACAATTATATTACACGACAATACTACCAAAATACGCCTTCAATAGAGGAACAGGTGACACAGCTGCCAGTTTCGACATACATTATGATACAGAAAGGAGAGTCACAATTATATTACACGACAATATTACCAAAATATTCTTTAATAGAGGAACAGGTGACACAGCAGCCAGTTTCGACATAGATCATAATACAGAAAGGAGGGTCACAATTATATTACACGACAATACTACCAAAATACGCCTTCAATAGAGGAACAGGTGACACAGCTGCCAGTTTCGACATAGATTATGATACAGAAAGGAGAGTCACAATTATATTACACGACAATATTACCAAAATAGTCTTTAATAGAGGAACAGGTGACACAGCTGCCAGTTTCGACATAGATTATGATACAAAAAGGAGGGTCACAATTATACTACACGACAATACTACCAAAATACGTCTTCAATAGAGGAACAGGTGACACAGCTGCCAGTTTCGACATACATCATAATACAGAAAGGAGGGTCACAATTATATTACACGACAATACTACCAAAATACGTCTTCAATGGAGGAACAGGTTACACAGCTGCCAGTTTCGACATAGATCATAATACAGAAGGGAGGGTCACAATTCTATTACACGACAATATTACAAAAATACGTCTTCAATAGAGGAACAGGTGACACAGCTGCCAGTTTCGACATACATCATAATACAAAAGGGAGGGTCACAATTATATTACACGACAATATTACCAAAATACGTCTGTGACACAGCTGCCAGTTTCGACATAGATTATGATACAGAAAGGAGGGTCACAATTATATTACACGACAATACTACCAAAATACGTCTTCAACAGAGGAACAGGTGACACAGCTGCCAGTTTCGACATAGATTATGATACAGAAAGGAGGGTCACAATTATATTACACGACAATACTACCAAAATACGTCTTCAATAGAGGAACAGGTGACACAGCTGCCAGTTTCGACATAGATCATAATACAGAAAGGAGGGTCACAATTATATTACAAGACAATACTATCAAAATACGTCTTCAATAGAGGAACAGGTGACACAGCTGCCAGTTTCGATTATATTACAGAAAGGAGGGTCACAATTATATTACACGACAATATTACCAAAATACGTCTTCAAGTATTGTTGGACTAAACTTTCATGTTAAGCAGTCAGATGCAACACCACGTGCCATTAGTGCACATAGTCAAATTCATGCCTCATGCCATTAAAGAAAAAATATCTAAGGTTTATACATTGACTTAGGCTTATTGTTGTCTAATGAAGAAGTCGAGGAAAAACCGCTAGGTGTGGATTTAAAGGGAAACATTGTAATTAAGGGTCAAATCTCAAAACAAATTACTAGCATTGCAATGTGGACGGATGCCTTTCTTATTTACTCTAATGTATATTTAGAGGCTCATTCAGAGCAAACACAAAATATGCTGAAGTACATACATGTAAGTAATATTAGACTGGGAGCCAAGCAATATGATGGTTATGGGTGGAGGTCTTATGACCAGCAATTTAGAATGCGTTTCGCTTCAGATCCAGTTAATTGGTCTTTCGGCAAGATTGACTATGAACTATGGCCATTGTTTATGGCGACCCCGGAAAAAAGTGTTCAAGTTGAAGCCGCAAGCAAGTTTGTTGTTAAAAAATGTTACGACTTCAATTTTAGACAATGTTTTAAAGCAGCATGTTCCTATAGTCATGCTTGTTTAAGTTGCAATCGCTATCATCCTTCCAGATGTTGTTAATCTGGCAGGAGGACATTCATAGGGCCGTCAGGAAAAAGATGCTTCACATCCAATAGGTCGACTGGATTCCAACCAAGGTTAAATTTCCGACCAAACACAACAAAATAAATTTGGCCTTGGGCAATCACCCATAAATGTGAATGAGTTTACAATTTTATTTAGATCATTATCCCACAAAAAATGAGGCACATATTTTGCGTAATGGGTTTGAGTATGGTTTTAAGTTAGGGTTTCATGGTCCTAGACAAGGTATGGAATGTAAAAATTTAAAATCTGCATATGTGCATCCATAGGAAACACAAGAAAAAATTGACAGTGAGGTTAGCTTGGGAAGAATTGTTGGTCCCTTTGAGAAAACTTTAATTAGTTATCTAAAGATATCGCCTATTGGCATAATTCCGAAAACAGATCAAAGCTGGCGCTTAATCACACACCTTTCTTACCCAGATGGAAAAGGTGTGAACGGTGGCATCCAAGACGAATTCGGCTCAGTTAAATATACATCGTTTGATAAAGTTACCGACATGATATTTCAATTTGGGAAGAATACTCTCCTAGCTAAGAGAGATATAAAATCAGCCTTTAGGTTACTGCCTGTGCATCCTGAAGATTATTAACTATTAGGAATCAAAGTTAACGGAAAGATATATATGGGTAAATTTTTACCAATGGGGGCTAAATCCTCATGTGCTTTATTTGAAAAATTGTACACCTTTGGTTTCCAAAAAGACACTTTAAATCACTAGCTAGATGACTTTATTCTAGCAGTGCAACATGATACAGATTATTGCCAAAAATTAGTTGAAACTTTTAATTTGGTTTGTAATGAGCTAGGAGTCCCTATTGCAGAAGACAAGTCAGTAGGCCCAACAACAGTCATAACTTTTCTAGGATTAAAATTGATACAGCTAATATGGTAATAAGAATTCCTTAAATGAAGATACAAGAACTTTTGGATCTCCTGATGGTTCTAAAGGTTAAAAATAAAGTTACTTTGAAAGAATTACAAAGTTTGACAGGAAAATTAAATTTCTTTTCTGGCGCAGTAACATCTAGTAGGCCATTTTTAAGGCGGTTTTTGATGCAATGACACCTCTCAAAAAACCTCATCACAGGTTAAGGTTAACTAAGGAAATGAAAGATGACACAGATATGTGGATTTTGTTTTTGGAAGACTTTAATGGCATATGTTATATTCCAGATTCAGTTTGGTCCAATAGTGACACCCTAAAATTATATACTGACAGTGCAGGTTCAGCAGATTTGGGCTGTGGAGCGTATTTCAATAGGAAATGGGCCTATTTTCCCTGGCCTAGAGACTGGCATTCAAAAATTCTGTTAGACATTACCTTCTTAGAGATGATTCCAGTCTTATTATCAACTTGTTTGTTGGTTTAAGATTTAAGACGAAACAACATCGGGCTTATGATTGATAATGAAGCTTTAGTATCTATGATAAATAAAACAGACCTCTCGCTCAATACCAGTCGTGTTGCTTCTGAGAAGATTTGTTTTGTTGGCTATGCAATACGAAATTGTTTTCAAAGCTTTTCATGTCTCATCAAAATCAAACTCATTAGCTGACGCCATTTCTCGTAAACAGTGGACCAGTTTCTTTTTGCAAGACCCAGAGGCGGATTTAAACCCCCAGGATATCCCTGCATCCTTCCTATCAGTTATCTCAAGAGTGAAGCCAAAAACACTTTAAAATCTTAGTGTAGGAATTAACAATTTCATTGAATTCAGATGCAGATATAACTTCAATCAGTGTTGGCCTCCCTCTTTTGAGCAATTAATTCTGCTTATTGCTTCATTATCAGCACAAGGTTGCTCATATGATATCGCCCAGCTATGTACAAGGGCCATAGGTTTTAGATGCAAATCTGAACTGAAAAATGACGTAACTAAAAAGTACATGGTTTCTAAGGTGTTAGAGGGACTCAGAAGAGAGAGTAAAAGTAAATTAATCAGATTGCCAATTACTCTTTCTCTGTTGCAGAAGATTGTCACAAAATTACATTTCGTTTGCAGTAGCCAGTATGAAACAAGGCTGTTTAAAGCAGCATATATATTGGCATTTTTTGGACTTTTTAGAGTAGGTGAAATAACATCCCCAAACTAAGTTGACCCTCGAGTTTTCTCAAGAGAGGATTTGTCTTTTGATGAAAAAGATAATGCTTTGTTGCTGCATCTCCTTTTTTCTAAAACTGATCAAACTGGAAAGGGGGTAGTTATCAAAGTTTTTGGAACTGGTACCCAATTATGTCCGTTAAAGCACATGTCTATTTGAGAATTTGACCCAATAAGAATGGTCCTCTGTTTTGTCATTTTGATGGCCGTCCTCTTTCAAGGTATCAATTCACAGGGGTACTCAAGAAAACATTGCATCACCTTGACATAGACTACAGCAAGTTCAAATCACACTCTTTTAGAATAAGTGCAGCAACTACAGCGGCAGCTATGGGTTGCCCAGTTGAAGACATTAAGACTGCAGGTAGATGGCGCTCAAATGCTTATTGTGGTTATATCAAGGGTGAAAAATCTATGCACATTGTTCCTAAACTTCTTTAAGTCTGTCAAAATGTATAATCATGATGTAAGATATATACAAGATATACATATGGTCATGTTGGTTGCAAGTTTCTGTTACTTTAGCCCTTGGGAAGGGATAAGTATGATTAGTAATATGCCATCATATGTAGAGGTGAGATTCCGCTATGTTGACACTCTTCAAAGATCTTTTTAGGTATGCCGATTGTCTGGTGTGTCGGCCCATCACTTATCAAGAGAGACTTTGAAATTGCTCGTAGTCAAGACAAAGGAATTCCTTTAACCCTCAGACTTTCTCATCGTACAACACTAAGTCAACATAAATATAGTTTATATATATATTTATTTTAAATGGTAATTTGGTACGTTAGCACTAGTGAAAGCAAGCGTACATACATGTCTTCAGATACATCACATACATCAACTAAATATAAACAAACATATGTAGTAATACACCAGCTCTTATTTAGCTTGACCGAATTTGATCTGTACTTCTTCTCCTAGATGCTTTGTCTAAAACAACAACCACCAAGAAATCTTTTGTTAAGCAAAACGGAAAAGCTGGTATGAGCAGCGACACAAATATATGAATACATGTGACACCTTGACATTTTTCAAATTATTCTTAATACCGGTATGTACAATACCTAACTATGTGTAATGCAATAGCATTAGTAACGAAATAATGATTGTTGTTTCTTTCAACACTATTTTTGACAATATAAGTATCGTTCATTGCAGTTATCGATTATTCTATGGCCGACTCGCCCAGGAAAAACCAGAGATAAAAATTACATGTAGAAAGAACTCTGGAAACCTGTGCCCATTTGTCAACGTCTAGTGCCATGGAATGTTGGGCCTCATTCAACGATTCTGATCTTAAGCTACCGAATAACAAATAAATACTGTATGACAATAACAACGCCCATGGAAATCAAGTGATTTCTTTGTAAATGTTACTCATGTATCGATGGTATTCTTGCAATAAATGACCGACAGTGCTTCAGAGCTATGTGCCGTTCCATAGGTACCCATGCTTACTTTCACAAAGAAAAAAACGTCTGTACGCGTTGCCCTCACAAAGCTGATTGAACCTTGTACCAACTACATGTACAACATGTTTCTCATAAATCCCGTGCTTCATACCTTACAGGTTCTTATCGAAGCGTTATCGAAAAAGGGAAAATAATTTCCCTCTTATTCGTTCCTCAAACGCAGGAAATTATGTGTAACATAGGATTACGTAGCATAACCTTATGGTGGCAAGGGTATGGTGGTTTTTCACTGTTTAGTCTCAGAGAAAAATTAAGGACCCTTTTAATTGTTGGAGATACACCAACAGCAATCCTCATTCACTGTGGTGGAAATGACTTAGGATTAACTCCCTTAAAGTCAATACGAAACTTGGTCAAACTGATATTTGTTTTGTTAAAGGAACAGTATCCTTCTGCAAATGTCGTTTGGTCGCAGATCCTGCCGCACTCAGTCTGGAGTTATTCTTATAATCTGCAGGCTATTGAACGTTACACACGAAAAGGTTAAATAGTTTTGAAGGCATGTTTGCTATTGAAAAAGGAGCAGCTTATATCTCGCACCCTTTGTTAAGTAAAGGCGATAGCAAGTATTTTTTGCGTGATGGAATTCACTTGTCAGAAGAAAGTAATTACATATTTGTGCATCAACTGGCAAAGGGCATATATTGCTACATAAAAGAGGGAAAGACTTTCACTAACTTTGGCGTGACTAAAAAAAATGGTGGTTCGCTTCGCGGGTTTTTCAATTTGTCGAACCCCTTTGTGGCATGGGCCTTCTTTTCCAGATTTGTATGGAACCTTCAAAAGATGTCTTTTGTAGCGGCCAGCGAACCACATTTATTTGAATTCATCTGCACAGTTGTTGTAATTTTGCTAGCCTTTGTCTTTCTAGTTGCTATTGCTATATAATCAAATCACCGTTAATCCCGGGGTTTGTGTGTAGTAGAATGCAATTTTGTATGTGATTTAATGAATATGGCTAGCACTATTAATTTCAAATTGTTTGAATTTGGGCTTAAGTTATGTTAACAAAATAAGTCGGTGATAGGATTATTGGGGCTTGTCCTAACAGCCAATCTGGTCGACAGCCTACTCTTAAGCCCTGTTGAATTTATTGTCAATTATTTTACTCAAGGAGTCACGCCCAGTTACTGCCAAACCTTACATAAAATTGAAAAGGACATTTGTTATCGTTAATTTTGAATGAAATTCAAATAGAATTATGAGGTGTTTTGGGTTTTTCTAAAATTGACCGTTTGGTCTCCGATTGTATCGGAAGATTCATTCCCTAATAATGTCATGGTATCAATTTACCTGTTTTTTCATTCTTCATAATATTATAGTAGATGTGAACAACTTGATGTACAGAACTTTACGCCTAGCCCCATTTATACCTTTCATTTAGCCCCACCCTACACTTTCAGATTAAAAAAAAACAGCCCCATTGTTGAGAAACCAACTAAATACAACAACAAAAAAGCATCTACAATGTAATATTCCGTAAATATACAGGCACTGATATGCCTAAGCGCGCTGCAACAGAAACCCAATTAGTGCCTGGTTATCTTCATTTTGTCTTATACTATTAGTCACTTTTACTATATGAACTGGAGAAAACATGCGAAAAAGAAACCATTCCAGTATATCTTTACTTTTCTCATGACGAAATAGAGCGCCAATGTATCTTGCACTCCCTGCTTTAATTTCCGTAAACTGATTTAACCCATTACCACACAACCCCCACTTTTGACGAGCCTGGGAAAGAAGCCTTTATAAAACATTGTGGTAAAAGGAGATAATGCTGGTAACCAGCATTTTCTCCTTATCCCACAATGTTTTCTACCCTTCACAAAACAAATTTAGAATTTTTAGTCACTTTTATTTTGTTGTCTGCAAATGCTTTCGATTGAACAAGCCTGAAATATTGTCGTTTGGTAATGAGTTAAAACGAGGTTCCATAATCGAGTTTCCTTGCATTATATTACTTGCTTCAGCAGATTATCAGCTGAAACACATAATCTTATAATAAAGGCAACCGGAATGGCGTGCACTGATTGATTGTTTGAATGTATGGTGTTTTACGCCGCGTTTTCAACACCATTTTAGTTATATCTCCACAGACAGTGTATCTGTCCATGCCCCGCCCCCTCGAGCTTCTTTTACTGATTCTTCACACAATATTCTTCATAAGACACTAGCTGCTCTGCAACTTTACCATTGTGGATATTATGATCAGCACTGAAAGAGAAATGAATCGCAATGACTACGTGCGCGTATCGTCAATTCTTGGAGAGAAATGGCAGAGCTAGAGCTTCGAACAAGCGATCATCTGTAAAAAGTCTTGTACCCTACCGACTGTGCTACCAGGACTCGAAAGATTTGTGCTGATAAGTAACTGTATAGGAAGCCATGTTAACAACAATGAGTGTCAAGAAAATATAACGGAGTCGTTGTCAATAAAATGGTCATATGATACGCCCACAAAAAGTATCGACCTATGGACAATTTTCTACCTGTTTTGTTTTCCATCGTGTACTGTTTAAATGCTGTAGCATCTCTTTCCAAAGTTTAGTTTTACTGTACAAATAGTTAGAGCTGTCTTCTTCTACTGAGTTTCTTGATTGCAAGTATTCTTCTAGGTGTCTTTGGAGTAAAAGGTAATCTGAAATAAAAAGACAAAATTGAATACTCGGGTTAATTTAACAGAAGTTCAATGTGGTTGCATACTGTAAGCAATATCAATTCCTTGAAATGTCTACATTTGTCAAAAGTGAATGGGTCAAAATAGTATCTTGGCAGAAGGAAAAAGATAGTCATCTGTGCTTGCAAATGCAGGTAGAAACAATACATTGCTAAAAGAGAAAAGCTTTTGTACTGTCATCATGGCCAGCTTTCAACCAACCACCATAGACTGCATTCTTAGACCATTCATAAATTTAGAAAGAAACGTGATTGACCATTTGGTTTGAGCCAATCGTAAACTCTTTAATTTGAAATTAAGAAGATTCTTGAAAATTAGACCAAGAATGCTATTCGGTGTGATTAATGAATACGGACACAGGAAATGTGCTAGATTATTTGACACTTTGAAAATAGAGTCTCAAAACTACGAATGAAGTATGGAAACCTTTCCTGTTGTATTTTCATTTTTAATCGCACCAAAGAAGGCATGCATTTAACATTAAAGACACAATTATCAGAATGTATTTATGTAGATCGGAAAATTATGACACAAACATATGGCTTTGAAGTCAGCAGGTGATAAATGGATTTCCCGCGAAAACGACTTCTATTTTAGGAAAAAAGTTAACAATCATTTCCGGTGCCAGCGCCAATTGATCTCTCTTTAATAATTTTCATAACATCTCTGATTCAGCGTGGGGCGACAAACACACAACACATGGACCGACGAGACTTTTTGTCGTCGTGCATGAGACATCTTTTGATAGAATTGTTTCAACAGGAGAAAACGAGCATCATCTGTCTTTGCTAAGTGAAGATAAATATATACTAGGTTTAACTCTTTACCGAAGAAGCTGTGGTTTTCACGACCATGGGAAGAAAAGTCTTTGACAACCTTGTGGAAAAAGGAGATAAGGCTGGTAACCAGCATGTCATCCATTTCCCACAAGGTTTTCTCTCCTTTCAGAAACAAATTGCATAGATTGGGACACACGCTAATGTTTCACATGTCTGACCTTAAATCAGTTTAACTGGCATCTTCGCAAGCCAAGGCTGACGATTCACTACGATACTCTACCCTTGGCGGATCAAGCTTGAATTTTACATTCCCCCGATACGCTTTTTCATTGGATGCAACCAGCTTTAACTGCAACGAATGAAATCTATCGTAGCATTTCATCTGTGATAAAAATAGAACAAGGTCGCTACCTTTCGAATGAAGGTAAACATGGAAACCCACGTGGATGTCTGCTTATCGCTTTATGTGTATTCGTAAGCGGTTTGTAAAACGCCATTTCATTGGCCTTTAGAAATATTATGTAAAGGCGGGTAATAACCAGCATCCAATAGAGGACGCGTAATAGCACCAATAGCACCCTGCGACTTTGACTGTTTAACGTTTAGCTTAACGAATAGTACCCTGCAGCCTAAACTGAATTAAGTTAAGCTGCACAAACAGTAATCTGCGTTCTAGACTGAATTCATCTTCGCAAGCCAGGGTTGACTATTCACTACGCTACTCTACCCTTGGTGGATCGAGCTTGATTTTTTACATTCCCCCGATACAATTTTTCATTGGATGCAGCCAGCTCTAACTGCAACGAATGAAATCTCTCGTAGCATTTCATCTTTGATAAATTTAGAATAAGGTTGCGACCTTTCGAATAGAAGGTAAACATGGAAACCCACGTAGGATGTCTTCTTATCGCTTCATGTTGAATAATTGTATTCGTAAGCGGTTTGTAAAACGATATTTCATTGGCTTTCAGAAATATGATTTAAAGGGTGGTAATAACGAGCATCCAATAGAGGGCGCATCGCAGGAATCTCGAAATCGGGCTCAATCAGCCAAGGTAAGATCCCCGTAGTGATCGCAACCTTGGCTCGCGAAGATGAAATTGCAAAGGACTATCTTTGTAGCTTAAAGTTACGTAGTCTGTGTCGCAGTTTTACTATTATGTAGCTCTACTTACTTAAACCATTACCACACAATCCCTACTTTTGACGCCCCTGAGAAAGAAGTCTTTAGAAAACATTGTGGGAAAAGGGGAAAATGTTGGTAACCAGCATTTTCTCCTTTTCCCACAATGTTTTCTACCCTTCACAAAACAAATTTCAATGTTTCAGTCACTTTTATTTTGTCGTCTGCAAATGCTTTCAATTTGAACCAGTCTAAAATTTTGTCGTGTGGTAAAGAGTTAAGTCTAGGTCGCAGAGTGCAGTTTTAAAGATAAACCTTAATCAGTCCTAGATGCAAGGTACTGTCTATGTAGTTTGATTTAAAGGTGGGTATTTAGAATTTTTTCATCACACCAAATTAAAAATATATATATATCATTGAAATTTATATGAAAAAAAATCATCAAGAATTAAGAATCATAAAATTACAGAAAAAAAATGATGGTATTCCCTTAAAAGGCTACTTAGCCTCTTAAGCTATTTTTAGATTTTGGGCCAAAAATAAAAAAGCATTGTGGGAATAATAGCACGTGACTGATGACGCTTAAATTCCATAACATAACAGACATGTAATTATTTTTCATAATATCTTCTTCGGACGCTATGTTTGAAGTTTCGTCGATATATTTCCGGTATGTAAATGAGTGAGTTGCTCATGTAAAAATAGAACGTGTTTCCCGTCGGCTTCGACCTGGGCCGTAGTAAATCTCTAATTTCTCTTGTTGTCGGATGGTTTTCGACTACTAGGGTTTTATGAATGAAAATTGTAAGACTTTGGGAGTATAAGGATATCTTTTTTGTACTTTTGTAAAATTTTAGTCTCAAAATCTGAAGGTCCACCGTTAATAAAGTCTAGGTTGACGGGAATGTTTGCGAAGCCTAATTATCAAGTTTAACCGGAGGGTACTGTTTGTGTAGCTTAACCTATATGGGTATAAGTCGCAGGGAACTGTTTGTGTAGCCTAACCTTTATTAGTAAGTCGCAGGATACCGTTTGTGTAGGTTAACCTATATGAGTATAAGTCGCAGGGTACTGTTTGTGTAGCTTACCTATATCAGTATAAGTCGCCGGGTACTGTTGTGTAGCTAACCTATATAAGTCGCAGGGTACTGTTTGTGTAGCCTAACCTATATTAGTAAGTCGCAGGGTACTGTTTGTGTAGCTTAACCTATATCAGTATAAGTCGCAGGGTACTGTTTGTGGAGCTGAACTTTAAAAGAAGGGTGCTGCATGTGAACCTAAAACTCAATCAAATTAAATCGCAACCTAATCCAGTCTATGTCGCAAAGGAATGTTTGTGAAGCCAAATTTTAATCAGTCAAGGTCACAGGGTAATGTTTGTGTAGCTTTACTTAAATAAGACTAAATAGCAGGATACTTTTTGACTATCTTTACCTAAATATGTATAAGTCGTCCAGTTCTTTATGCAATGCTAAACTTTAATCATTCTAAGTCACAGGACTGTACTGTTTGTCTAGGTGAACCTCATTAGTCTCAGTGACAGGGTATTAATTGTTTAGCTTAATTTACGTGAGTTTAAGTTCAAAGTACTGTTTGTGTAGATAACTCTTAACCAGTCTTAGTCTCAGGATACTGTTAGGGTAGCTCCTGATTCAGTCTTACTCGAAGGGTACTAGTCGTTTAGCTGAACCTTAAACAGTCTAAGTCACGGGGTACTGTTTTTCACCTAAACCTTAATCAGTCGAAGTCGCACATACATGTACTTTCTTTGTGGTTAAACTTAAATCAGTCTAAGTTCTGAGGTACTATATAATTATGTCGTTAAACTCAAATCAGTTTTAGTCGCAGGGTATTGTTTGTGTCGCTTAACCTTTTCCCAAACAATCCCTGGTTTTTACGGGTCTGGAATAGTAGCCTTTTGAAAACATTGTGGGAAAAGGAGAAAATGCTGGTAACAAGCATTTTCTCCTTTTTCATCATTGTTTTCTATCCTATCATAGACAGAAATAAACTTTTCAGCAAGAGTTGAATTGTCGTCTGCAAATGCTTTAATTTTGGTCTAGTCCAAAAATTTGTCGTTTGGGAAAGTGTTAACTTCAATCAGCTTTTTGCCCAAAAATCGATATTGTGAATAGATAGATACCAGACCAAACTTGAATTAAAGATTTTATGAAAAATTTTAATTTGTGCTTTGCAAGACCTGTTTTAGAATACTCATTGTTATCAATCTTTATTCTATGCACTAATTATTCCAGCAAGCGTTTTTCGCCCAACTCAGTTTTAACGTAAATCGCCTAAATCAAAACTGTCGACGACTGAAGAATTAGCGGTCACCGGGATGTTGTTTTATTCGTCACATCGAACTGAAGACGTATTATGTTCCAAAAGGGAAATGTATAAATATTTTTCTTCCAGCTTTATGAGCGGTTTCGTAGAGAGTTGATGCAATTATGTCATTCACAGATTATTATGAATTAATCCTTTTGGCGCTAATTTTTGTTTTTCGGCCGGTATAGATTTTTAACGAATCGCACTTGTAGATCAGTCAGAAGATAGAACCTGCTGTTTGATCTTGTATCTAAACTGATCGATAATCTAACAAAAAAGTCCTTTTTAGTATCGTTTTGCTCCAATTTGTTATCCCTGATGCGCCACCAACTCCCGAAAAGACGGTTATCGTTTATTACCGAAAAAGGAAAATACCTTGCGGAAGGACAAATTAAAGATACTCCTTCAGCAGTTGGCAGTTTTGCAAAACATTGCAGGGAGACGGCTTTTGAAAACATTTTGGCAAAATGTTTTTTCTCCTTTCAAAGAAGAAATTCATTGTTAAGACCGCATGTAATTCTTTCGTATCAAAAAAGTCTAAAATTGTATGCTACGGTAAAGAGTCCTAATGTCTAAAGATAATGGGGGTTGAGCCCGGAAACGAGGATTACTTGTCGCTGGGTCAGAAGGGACCATTAATCCGAATTATACGTTGGCAAGTTGATTTTACGATATCCGGATTGTATTGATTTGTATATAGTAAGATGACAGTTTGGAATAAATGTCGAGAGTTTATCAGCCAAAAATGGTGATAACACCATACCATGATATCATCTAAAAAATGGGAAAAAGGAAATGAATGATAACAGAAAATCATAAAGATATACGTACAAGATACAAAGAAAGTAAATAACAGCGATAATAATATAATGATATCCTGAAAATAATAATAATATGGTGATTTTCTGCTGCAACCCAAAATAATAAGAGGGCCAAGATAATACTCCATAATTCCACCTCCGGATAGTTACCTTGCTTGTTTAATGTGTAATACACGTAATTGGCATCGAATTAGAATTTCAAAGAAGAAATAAGACTGACACACACATACAGAAAAAACCCACACGTTTTTCCTATCCAACAACCTTGCTTGTTTAATGTGTAATACACGTAATTGGCATCGAATTAGAATTTCAAAGAAGAAATAAGACTGACACACACATACAGAAAAAACCCACACGTTTTTCCTATCCAAGATGGTGTTGATAAACACAACCGTATCTAACCAAGTACAGTTCAAAATGTATAAGAAAGCTCCTAAGCGAAACTAAATGTGCTTGTTTAAGAAGGGTGTTTAAGAAGGGAACCTCCAAGACAGGTTTTGCTGTACATGATTTATATATACCAAATTTCAATGACCAGAAACAAACAGTTACAGTAACAGAAAAAATAACAATTGTCATTAAGGCAATATGCCAGAGATTTTTCCTTTGATCTAATTTTATTATTATCATACCCCCGCAAAACGAATGTCCGTGTGTCCGTCTGTGTACAAAATACTAGTAATTTTGTGTCGCGAATACGTACAGTTTTCCTTAAATTGTATTGAAACTTTGCACATGTACTGATCATATAATTAAGATTTGCAAGACGCAATTTTCAAATGTCAACTCTTCCTGGTTGAGGAATTATCTTCCCTTGAACTTGAAGGCTTTTTTCTTTCAAATTGCTGGCGGGGGTATTAAGTCATATTCAATGACATATCTAGTTTTTTTTTTCAGATGATAATATAATGTATGCGCAAATTATATGTAATGGGACAAACTATGAAGTGACATGTCTTCAAAGCAGATTAATGTTGTCACAATTACAGAAAATAAGCTTTAATTTCAAATCTAACAAGAATTATCTTTTAAAAAGATAGACGGCATAAGAGGGACTGGGATATGAATATTGAAATTGATTTATAGTATGATATGAAGAGAAATTATGAAAACAGTCCTAAGAGTAGCCTCCTTGAAATTGTTTTGCATATTGTTGATAATTTTCAACAAGATTTTAGAATGACCGGTATTGGGCAATACATTAAATCTCATATTCTGCAATGTTTCGTAATGTATGCTTATCGTTTTCTGCAATGTTTCGTAATGTATGCTTATCGTTTTTTTTTTCTCACTAATGAATCATATAATAATAATAATAATAATAATAGTAATAATAATTATAATAATAAAGGTCTTTTTGGACCATATGGTGAAATATTTGATAAGAAAACAAAGTAGATTTGCATGTTTTTGCACAAAATAGAAGCACTTCTCAAACATATAGACGATTTCTCGACATCAGAGGGCGGGGTTTTATCACCCCTCCTTAAGCTTGACCACACCCGCCTACTCTTACTAAGAGTAATTCAATAGAAACAAGTTTCTTAGCTACCAACGGAATAAAATCGATTGTTCCACCAGGTAGGCATAGTTATTCACGTTGCGAATTAAATCATCAAATTCTAGACAGAGCAACATTTTTTATTGTGACAAGAAACGAAATTAGATGTTTTACAACCTGTTTTCGTGTAGGACAACATAGAGCGGTAGACTGCCGTCGCACTTCATATTCGGTTTTACGCAAGGGAAAATAAGTACCAAATTCCTTACACTAAACGAAACGGAAAACTCGCCAAATACTCATTGCTATACGTTTGTCTATATAATATATATTATGGCTGTTTAGCAAGAGTTCAACATCTGCTTGGCTATAAAGTACAACCTTGCAAAGGTAAATAAGATCATTACGTAAATTTTTAGTCATGAACGCTATTATCCAATGTCGAAAAATTTCTACTGTGTCCTTTATTTTTTTGCGAAGTTTACATATATTTGTCCAATCAGAAAATAAGTTACGATTCATTTCCTCCTTTTACTAAAAAAAGGTCAACAGTGAGATCATTCCGCTACGCCGAAAAATCATTCTTAAAAAGTGATAGATACTGCCTAAATAAATAATTAGTCTAAGAAATGTGATGTTTGCCATTGTAAAAATTGAAATCGAAAGAATTAAAGCACTCGACAAATCACTGTAGCATATAGAAATGGTAAAATATGTCACTAAAGATTTATTTTATGGCCATTTTTCTTTAAAAAGAAACAAGGAGACAAATTTCTTTAAGGCTTTGTACAGAAATGGTACTTTCTCATATCTTGTAAAGGAAATGAATAAAATATAAATAAATAATCATAACAGATAAATAAATAAATAAATAAATAAATAAATAAATAGATGAATAAATAAGAAAAAGTTTTTAAGCCGGTAATTTTATAAGATACTGTGCATTTTTACAACGCATTTTTAAGAGTTATTGACAAGATTAAGTAATTTTTTTTTTTTATAATAAACGTCTATTTTGGCGTGGTAAATGACATTCCGATCATTTATGAATCTCCCATTTACTTCTGCGTCAGCGATTTTCACTTTTTTTAAAGGCTACCGACTTTTTTATAGATAAAATACGCTATATTTCACATTCATTGTAACCCAATGGAATATAATATTATTACAAAACAGGAAATAGCTCCAAGTAGGAAGCAGATGAAATTGTGGCATAATTATGTCCTTGGTGGTAGAGTTACGGGCATGAAAATGAAATGACACAGACCATTCTTCATCTAGCTATTCGACACACTAGAGCCTATCGATTGACATCAAAATAAATCACTATTATTGAAAACTGAATATTTGCTGTAAAAACCAGTTAAATACACAGTGCCAGCTATGTTAAAATATTAAGTATGACAATTACAGGGGATAAATGGTAGCATGAAAAAGAGATTAAAAAAACTACATCGTAACATTACCAATTGCTTATTTTCACCAATAAATAAGCATAACCAATAGCAGTCATGTTCTTTGCCGAATCAAAATTATATCAAGGAATCTGAAAGATGTCTACCAGATTTTGGCTAAGTTGTGGAGAACTCCAAACAGTGGTTTTGGAGAATAAGAATTTTAAGTAATGTCAACATTTATCATTTTTGTTGCAATGGCAACCAGGGTTTTTAATTGGAACCCATTCTTTGGAATGATTCTTACGAGGTCAATGGCATGATTATTTCCGTAAGATTTCGTCAAAGTTAATGGCTAGTTTCCGAGAAAAAGTTGTTTGAAATTTAAATAGTGTAAGCATGGTCAGACGTACAGATACAAGCACAAATGGGCGAGCGATAGACACAGTGCCATGAATAAGCTCGCTAGCCATAGGTAGAGCTAAATCTTGTCAAAAAAATAAAAAAATATAGACTTGTATAAATTCAAATTTGGCATAATTTTACAAGTTTTCTTCGAAAGGGTTACAAAAAATAAAAGCACGTCCTTTTCGATCCTTTTCTGACAATGTCATCAAAAGTACTGGGATAGAGTTGATTACGTTACCATTTTTCTATAAAATAGCCGGAAAAAAAGACATATCATAATAACAGTTAAATGCGATTCAGCGTGAGTGTGGGCGTTCAGTTTTTCTGGTAGAGAGCATTTGGCGGTCTGATTCATCGAACTATTGTATAATTTACGGTAATTACTCTTAATTGTATAACCTTATTTTGTATTTTCTTGTTAGGGGGATTTTTTTTATTAAATATAATGATGCCATCGGGGCTGCTAGAGTAAGATATCTATTCATTGATGTTTCGATATTTCAAACAGTTGTTTATTTGTTTTACTTACCATCCTACACCCTCTCCTCTAAAAAATAGAAATAAAAGAAGTAAATATAGAATAATAAATAAATAAATATCTTTTAAGACAGCGATTTAATGTCACATTTTTTGTCATCTCAGAAATCTGGGCAACATAATTATCGTTACAAAAAAAAAAAACCCATACAAAACTGAAATTAACACGATACGAAATGTACATAAGATTGCCAAAATTGATACTAATAAGATCAATCACAACCATGAGATTATCGACTGGAAAGTTTTACTCCTACGAGACAAAAATGGAACCAATAGGTATTAGTGTACACGTATCCTTATCTTTTAGTATGTACATATACATGTATAAACATTGGGCAATACAGCCGATGTGAAGAAATAAAAACTATAGTTGCCAAAGAAACGATAGCAAATGCAAAATATGATCATGGAGGAGATTAAAAGAAAATCAACATGTTGACAAAAAATAAAAAAAAGCTACAAAACAAAGATTTAGGAAAACCTTACACAACTACATAGGTTTTTGCACTGATTCTGGATAACATAGATACCGAGGCCAATTCATAGGTGGAAAAAATGCTGGAATAACAAACTTCAATCATATTACCCTTTTCATTAATGTTTCGACCGACAGCCTATTTCTCGACAATCTGTCGTAATTTTGTCGAAAAACGACGTTCTTTTTTGTGTTACACGTACAAGTATATTCCCTGTAGACTATTTTTGAGCTTACAATTGAAATACTTTTAACCCCCGCTTGTGCATTCATGTCGTTACATATGAAGAGTGTTCCGGGTTGTAATTGTGAAAAGTGGGATAATATGTAAATGAACAACTAGCAGTTTTGCGGCAAATTTCAGGAAGTGTTTAACATTGGTACATCTTATTCAGGCCAGTCTACTATACACTTGATATCATTGTACTTGAGTTATCTGATGTGGAGAAAAAAAGGGGAAAATGTCAATTATATGAAGGTAGTCAAAAGCGAAACACCGATAGACCTACTAGGCTCGTTATCCTCCTTATCAAGGGTCAAAATAATCATGAATGAACTTATGGGAAAGTCTCGTTTTGAACGTCGTGCGTGCTACATCGCAATTACATGTAATATGTCTGGGACCAAGTCGTTCGTTCAACAAATTCTATTTTATCCTCCCAAGTTGTCTATGAATGAAATGAGACCGAACAGACTCTTGGCTAAATAGATTGGGTTTAGATTAAATTGTATCAATTTCTATCTGTGCACTTTTTGTTTCCGGTCAATTGGAGACATTTGGTAAAGTTCCACCGTCATCTAATACAGAAATGGATTGCTTTTGCCTGCATTTTTAATGCAGTTTTTACGAATGACGGTTACACGTTGACTAAACTATTGTAGGAAAACATCCCGATCTTTCTATATCTCAGTTTGTTCGTCCTCTCTCTCTCTCTCTCTGTCTCTCTCTCTGTGTCTCTCTCTCTTCAACGCACGCACACAGAAATCATTATCTTAAAACATATTTTTTTCTGTAGAGTTAAATCTTTTGCTTTATCAAGTTTAGATTACTGAGCAACTTTCCTACCATTAAACCTTTAACTTTGCACCAAGCCACAAACTTTTAGACATCACAATTTTCAAAGCATCTGCAAATGACAAATCAAATTTTGCTAAGATAATGTGACACGTCTTGGAAAGCGTAGAAAAAGAAAACAGTGGGAAATGGAAAAAAAATGTTAGGAAGACGCATTTTCTCCCTTTTCAATCATGTTTATTAAAGCTTTCTAGCTGCTGGGTCTTTTAAAAATGCGCGAATGATTGGTTGGTAAAGGGTTAGGCACAAAATAAGAGCTCCATCTCTAGAACATAAGATGTTAAACCATTACCACACAATCCCTACTTTTAACGACCCTGAGAAAGAAGCCTTTAGAAAACATTGTGGGAAAAGGAGGAAATGCTGGTAACCCAGCATTTTCTCCTTTTCCCACAATGTTTTCTACTCTTAACAAAACAAATTTCAAATTTCAAGTTACTTTTATTTTGTCGTCTGCAAATGCTTTCGATTTGGACAAGCCTAAAATATTGTCGTTTGGTAGTGAGTTAAGGTTATTGCACTTCAGGGTCTGTCGTTTTATGTATAACCCTTGTCATGGTTAATGTATTAAATCAATCTTTCAACCCAAATATTGTTATTTGAAAGATATTTTTTAGCATAAATATCTTCTTATTGGACAGTGTAGATCAAAGATCAGACTGCACGTTCTGTGCACTCTGATCTTTGATCTACAATGTTCGCATGAGCTTAAATCAAATATTGTACAAATGATGGCTTATCAGTTTCCACGAAAGGACGGAAACAGTGCAGGAATAGGAGAAAATATTCGTTGCCAGCATTTTCTCTTTTTACCACAATGCTTTCAAAAGTCCCTCACACAAGGTAGTGTAATCACGAGGCCGTTTTTGTAAAAGGTAAAGCGCTAGATTTTATCCAGGAAACCCCGGTTTGATCCTGACATGATGGTGCTGAGCACGACGGATTGGCCAGAGACAAGACATTGCAAAGTTCTTGGTTTTGTACTGACGCTGTTTTGGAAAGAAACAGTGAAAGGTGAGCTTTTTCCACAAAATACTTGAATTACTGCCTACATTAGCTCAAAACTCCATTCTAACAAATGGAGAAACGAACCCAGCACTGCACTGTTTAAACCTCTCTAGTTTTCAGACAAATATAAGTCAGCAATAAAGCAAGGAAATAGGAATTTGGTTCAAAAATTGAGACAAATATTATTTTTTTCGCTTTACATGCCCCTTGGCAAAGTATTCTTCAAAAGTTACTTGATTCTTGTGGTAATAGCGAACGAATGAAGTTTCTTTTGATCACTTGCTATACAAGTGATGTTCATCTAGTATCAAGTACATAGAGTCACCGAACTTTCCGAGACAAATTTCAGCGGTGGGAAACCGGAACGCTTTAACTCTTAACCAAACGACAAAATTTTAGGTTTGCAGACGACAAAATAAAAGTGACAGAAAATTTGATTTTTGTTTTGTGAAGGGTAGAAAACATTGTGAGAAAAGGAGAAAATGCTCGTTACCAGCATTTTCTCCTTTTCCCACAATGTTTTCTAAAGCCTCAGTCTCAGGGTCGTCAAAATTAGGGATTGTGTCGTAATCGGTTAAATTTTGACAGACTGTAGTTAAACTGATTACCAAAGAATTTCGTATTATAGCAACCATAGGAAAATTTTTATGGAACATTGTAGGAAAAGAAGAAAATGCCTGTAACCAGCATTTTTTTCCTCTTTCTACTATATTTCTATAATTTCAATGACAAATCTGATTACTTAAACAACCATCTATTTGTCGTCTGCAAAGCTTTCAAGTTCAAAAAGTCTAAAATTGACGTCAGATAAGTATTAGCTATTATTAGAGTGCATAGGTTAAAAGTGTTGACAAAGCACTTGTTGATCACGTGTTTTTGTCTCGTACCAAAGTTCATCATCTGGAATAACCGGCATAGTGGCGCATGCACTGGTAAGGTTTCCGACCGGTGCACTATAATTTCAATCAACCTAGAGAAATAGAAACAAGAGGACCATGATGGTCCTATATCGCTCACCTAAGTATATTTGTAACTTACATGGTTTATCAATGACAGGCTGTGAATTGAAGAAAAAAAAAAAGCCTTTTTTCCAAAATCTGGTAAAGACTAACTTTTAATGCTTCATTGCAAATGGTAAAGCTTTAGGCCTCATGGTTGGTCGTAACAAGATCTTCACATATTTCCGTGTTTATTTGTTTATTCTTCTCTCTTTTTTTCCTTTCCGTAAAATGGTTCCCGCCTGATTGACTTATGATTTATGACGAGAAGGTTTTTAAGAAAATTGTGAACAGACAGCTTTGGTATAGGCTCAAGACAATGATGCTATATACCACATACAAATATATCAAATATATTAAAGCCAGAAGCCATTCTTTTATGATTAAGTATACCCGGGAGAGGGGAAGAAAGCCATAATGTGACCCAAATAAGAATTACTCTAATAACTTTTGGCAGAGGGTCACCAGAACTTTGCTACAAACAAAACATGAAAGTTTTAGTCTCTCACTTTGTCACATGTAATTTTCTTCCTTTTCAATGTTAAATAGGGTGCGCCCGGGCAGAGCCCAAACTCCACCCAAAGGGACATTTTTCAAAGTTTTGGTAAAGGGTCTTAAGATGATGTTACATACAAATTAAGAATGCTCTAGCCCTTTTGATTTGTCAGAAGGAGAGTTTTAAAAGATTTCCTTCTTTGTTTCTATGTAAAATTGGGTGCACCCGAGCAGAGCCCAAATATGACCCCAAGGAGATAATTTTAACAATTTTTATAAAGGGTCACCAGATGATGCTACATGCAAAATATGAATACTTTAAATAGCCTTTATGGTTTGTCACAAGAAGATTTTAAAAGATTTCCTCCTTTAATTCGATGTAAAATAGTGTGCGCCCGGGTAGCCCCAAATATGATCCACAGGGGATAATTCTAACAATTGTTATAAAGGGTCACTAGATGATGCTACATGCAAAATATTAATGCTCTAGCCCTTATGGTTTGTCACTAGAAGATTTTAAAATTTTCCTTTATTGTTTCTTTGTAAAATAGGGTGCGCCCTGGCAGAGCCCAAATATGACCACAGAGGTATAATTTTAAAAATTTTGGTAGAGGATCATCAGATAATGCTACACACCAAATATGAATGCTCTAGCCATTATAGTTTTGTCAGAAGAAATGTTTTTAAAAAATTTCTTCTTTGTTATTATGTAAAATAGGGTGCACCCAGGTAAAGCCCAAATATGACCCTAGGGGAATAATCTGAACAATTTTGGTAAAGGGTCACCCAATGATGCTGCATACAAAATATGAATGCTCTCAGCCTTATGGTTTGTCACAAGAAGATTTTTCAAGATTTTTTCCATTTTCTGCCATTTTGTTGCCATGGCAACCAGAGTTTTGGATTGAAGTGATTCCTTTTAACAAGTTCTGTAGAGCTTCATCCAAGGAACATTCCTGCCAAGTTTTATCAAGATTGTCCATCTTGTTTTGGAGGAGAAGATTTTCATAGAAATTGTTAACCGACGGACGGACGGACAGATGGACGGACAGACGGATGGATAACGGACGCTGACCACCTAAAAAGTTGTTGAACTTGTTTCATATAATCTATGTACTATAAATAGGTTTAATGATAGTGCCATAAACTGACTTCGTGAATTTTAATCAAAGACACAATTAGGGCTAGATATGAATAATATGGAATGTAAAGTACAGATGAATTCCACTCATACCAAAGTATGTTGTTTAAGTCTGACGATCTGATGAAATGGGCTTCAGCAAATTTATACCTACTGCCGGTGTAATGCAGAGAAATTACCCTCCCCACAAAATGACCCATGGGTCATTTCACTACGTAGAGGAATGACCCATTGGTATTTGTTCTATTTAGAGAAATGATCCCAGAGGGTTATTTCTTTACGTAAAATAATGACCCGGGTCATTTCTCTACGTAGTGAAATGACCTATGGGTCATTACGTGGTGAAATGACCCATGGGTCAATTTGTAGGGGAGGGTCATTTCTCTGCATTACACCAGAACATTGAATATTGCAGCTCGAGTTAATCTAGTACAATTGATTCTGGTTTAACTTTTTTGGGGGGGGGGGGCGGTGGACGGGTGTTGGGGAGGGCAGCGAGTAGAAGTTTGATGCCTTTAAACTGTATAAACAAAGTTTGCCTGCATATTGACCCCCAAATCGTTTTAGGTCTTGGCCGCCGGTTTTTAAATTTTAAATATGTTGCAGTTATTTTTTAAGAAAAGCGTGACCAGTATGTTGTTTGTTTCCTGAAATACTCTTAACATCTCTAAAGATCTACCGCTGTTTATCTTGGTTGCGGTTTGCTGTTAGGCTGAAGAGGTATTCAACCAGGGCCCGTAATCACCAACCTTTCTTAAGAACGTTATTGGCCTTATTCTTCAATATTTCCTGACTGTGAAAGTAACAGAACTTTTGATAGGCGAAACCATTTGGTTTAGCCAATCAAAAGTTCTGTTACTTTCACACTGTCAAAATTCTGAGGAATAAGGCTAGGAATGCTCTTAAGAATGATTGGTGAATACGGGCCCTGGCAGGTCTTTACGCTGACTGGCGCACGGGAAAAACGGAATTTAAGCTGGTCATTCCTATTGAATGGGTTAAGAAAAGTGCAATGTAAAAGATTTCCTTTGAAAACAGAATTGCCTTTGAAGAAAAACTAGTTGTCAAAGAGACCCATAAAGATATTATGTTGATCTGTACTGCATACATAGAAAGAATCCATTACTGTGAAGGATAGGAACATGACTAAATGTCTCAAAATGACCGGAAATAGAGAGTACACAAATAGAAATTGTTTCATTTAACTCTTTTCCAGCAAAAGAAAAGAAAATCTTTTACTTTGGAAGCATTTGTAGTTATTATAGTAGATATACCTAATATGAAGGATTTGATTTTGAAAGAGTAGAACATCATTGAAAAAGGTGAAAACGCTGGTGACCAGCATGCTCTAATTTTTCCCAAAAACTTTACGGGAAACTTTTCGAGCGGTAAAAGAAATAATCTGGATCGTTTTGCAAAGGATTAATCTTAACCAAATCTATTTAGCCTAGAGTCTGTTCGTTATCGTCTCATTTATATAAAATTGGGAAAAAGAAAATAAGATTCGCGACAGAACGACTCGTTTCAGACATATTAATTGTAAAACAGCACGCACGATGTTTAATACCAGGTCCCCCTCTGTGAATGAGCTAGAAATTTCCATTCATGATTATTTCTTCTTTGCCTCAATCTAAAAAATAACGCACTTACAAGTTTAAGCTTGTTTTTTATGATGTTTAACGCGGTTTTCAATGATATATCAATCACATCGCGACTTGCGGTATGCCTATCCAGTGATTCTTTGACCGGTACTGGTACAACATTGACTGCGGTTCTACAAAATTGTTATTGTAACAATGATGAGTAGTCAGAGAGAAATGAATCTTGTTGCAATGCCTATCATTCTATCCTTCATGAGGAGGAAATAGGTCGGACTGAGGACCCCATTTTGCAAAGTACTTTACAAACTGAGCATTGTGGACTCCGTTTTACAAGCTTAACCGTTTACCAAACGACAAAATTTTGGACCTGTCCAAATTGAAAGCATTTGCAGGCGACAAAATAAATGTGACTGAAAAATTGTAATTTGGTTTGGGAAGGGTAGAAAACATTGTTGGAAAAGGAGAAAATGCTGGTTACCAGCATTTTCTCCTTTTCCTACAATGTTTTCAAATGGCGGGATTATGTGGTAAAGAGTTCAAAGACTGCTTCATAAATATGAAAACTGATAACTTTTATAAACTTGCGCGTGAACATGTAAACAAGCCGCACAATCCTTGCATCCAAAATTGCCTTCGTGTGAAGTTCGACTATATTTGTGCCTATTTACAGCTCGAGCATGTCTCGAAATTATTTTATGTCAATGTTGATCTATGTCAAAATTTATTTCCGAGTTCTCCACCAATTTGCTTGCACATCTTCGCAACGAAACGTCCATTATGGTGCAAGGGATATACAAAGGGATATACAACAATGCTAATAGATGGTTTCTCTTTCGTAGGAGCAAGCTTCCCAGTAGGCAGTCGTTATAGTTTTGATTTATGGAAACATTATATCAATTATGCTACTTTCATGCAAATCGCATATCGTGTTACTTTTTGGCAAAAATGTTGTCCGAATTTCTGAGATAACAAATATTACAAACATCAGATCTCCATTAGGTAGGTTTATCCTATTTATTGACGAAATGGTTTGCCCTCCTATACGGGAATTAAGGTTTCGCTCTTTCTGTACGATCCTATATATGTATATATATATATATGTAGCATTTCCTCTTCTTCTACGATGATTTCACGCTACATCAAGCTGTGGGCCAAACATTGATTGATTAATTATATGGTGTTTGACACCGTTTTAACATGATTTTAGTGATATCACGACGGCGAATGTAGCGTTCAATATTTCAAGGATTTTTTTACTAGCTTTCCGCACAACACCCTTTCCAAGCCAGTGGCAGCTTTCCCATATGACTATTGTCGAAACAATGGTCAGCGGTAAGAGAGGAAAAAATTCTGTCGCAATGACTATCATCAGTTCTGGCGATAGCGGTAGGAAAACTAGTCGTTTTATAACATCTGCTAACTTCAAAAACTATTTATCATTGAAATGAGGAATATGATATCTAGCAAATCAAAATAAGAAGAAAGACGAATAAACGGTCTTTTTTTCCCCAATGGTATTTCCTTAATCGGCAACGTAGCCTCTCAAGGTGTCCATGAAAGAATTCGCTAATGCTTAGAACACTGCCAAGTCAATTATAAATTTCGGAATGGAGTAATGCACAAAAAAAATAATCGCAAAAGAATGCACCATTAAAAATTTTCATTTTATGATAACATATCCCCCTGACAAACCAAAACATGATAAGATTATACAATTAAGAACAATTACCGTAAATGATACAATAGTTCGGTGAATCAGAACGCTAAACGCTGTCTACCAGAAAACTGAACGCCCACGCTCATTCTGAAACCGTCTATTACTGTTATTGCGATTCATCTTTTTCCCGCTATTTTAACATAGAAGACAGAAACATGGTACCTTAATGAACTCATTGCTTCCTGCAGACGACTTTGTTTTTCGTTTGTTTTGCAGCAAAAGACCTTTAAAAACATCGGACAAAGGGTTAGATGACTAAAAAAAACCAGTGCGTCTTTCTGGCACTTTCTCCTCATGTCCTTAAGATGATTTTTTGTGTGTGTGCATACATTTATAATTATTTTTTGCCAGATTAAGATTACATAAAAAGCAAATAATCCGAAAAAAATGACGTTCTATCCCATGCCCAGATGAGTTCTTTTCAAGCAAAAAGATAATTGATATCGCAATCTTTTGGTTTCAACTGTTCGCTTTAATACGTTTCTTTAAATTGAGAAACAGTTCATTGATTGAACACCGTGACTGTTTTCAACGACAGACATTTTTCTGTTTTCCAACGAGGAAATGTTTAAAATCAAATTCCTATATTTATCAAAAATATTTGGGCTAACGACAAATGGTATTGAAGCAATTTTACAGGATATTCCCTCACAAGACTTTACATGTAAAATAAAAATCATTTAAACCGAAACATTATCATTTTCGATGGCAGGGGAATTTTGTTTTATCCAAATTAAAAGCGTCTGCTATTTTTGAAAAGGAGAAAATGAGTGTATTGGTACTGGGTTGTGTAATAAGGAGTTAAAACATATAAAAGAAATGGTTTTGTCCAAACCGAAAGCGTTTGCAGCCGAGTCAACTGTAGCACATTTAGGTTGATCTGTTCTTCAAGAGTAAGAGACATTAATTTAAAAGTAGAAAGTGCTCTCGGCGCGCAGTTTTCTATTTCTTGCAATATTCACATGCTAACAACTAATTGCATTGAAAATGACTACTCTAAAACAGAGGCCACCGCCGCCCTGATTTAAAAAGTTTTTAAGTTACCCATAGGGGTCCGTAATTTGAATCCTGGCACCTCCAGACTATATTAGTATAATCTCACCTATCCTCCGGCCGGGTGGCCCATAAGGCTGCAGTGAATTATATAATTATATATATTATTAGTATAATAAAGGGATTTATTTAACTTTATTCAGCCCTTTACTCTCCCCCGATTTAAAAAAAAGCAATGTATCTTTTCTTTACTAACAGTTATTCTCCTTATTCTTTCGACAACTGAGAGCTAAAACATTTTTCTACCAGATAAACACAACTGATATAAAATACACTTTAGATCCAACAAGTTGGCTTCTTTAAAAAAGAAGCCAGGAGAGGTCAGTGTCAATGTGTTCAAATAGTTTATTGGCTTGCAATTTCCATATATTTTGGTTCATGTAAATAAACAAGTAAAAAAGCCGCCGCGTAGAAACCTCATAGAAATCTCATATGCTTTACATGACGGTAAATGGACCTTCTTGTCGCGTTTTCAAGTTGCATGTTCTTGTCCAGCGGTCTTCTTTATCCATTTTTTAACGAGATTCTTCTTATTTTTTCTTCTGCTTGGAATATTTGCTTAATAAAAAAACTACAATGATTGGAGAGGTTATTTGCAGCAATGGCAACTTACTAAATTAATTTTTCTCTGAAATTCTTCATTTATAAGCATACACCACGTCTATTTCCTGTTTCGTTTTTTTTTTTATTTCGCTTTATTTACAAAACCATGACGAAACAGACTATATCAAAACAATTAGACAGCAAATTCTGTGGCAGTCCGCATTTTAAATTCACCACTGTTGGAGAGGTCTGATGAAACACTATAGTAGCGGCAACACCCATTAAACATGCTTCAAAATATCGCTGACCCGTAGTCTTTGTGCTCAACAAAGTCAAATCGCCTCAGAATTCGTGGATTTTTTTTTTTTATCAAGATGCAAATTTCAAACAGCTGCCAACATCTTGTGTCATACGACATTGTTTGGAACTAGAAATTTTATGGGTTGGTATGTACTGAAATCTAAGGATTTACTACATATCTAAATTGCCATCTGCTAATAGGTTGGATCTTGAAATTCTATCATCCGGTAAAGGGTTAAATATTTACCAGACGGCGCAATTCTGCTTTTGTCCTAATTGAAATTATTTTCAAAAGACAAATTATTGCAATAAATGAAGCAACATGTCTTTGTTTGAGAAGAAAACAATGGCAGCGTTAGGTTTCAATACTTTTTTTCAGTGTAGTATAGCAAATGCAGATTTACACAGCTGTCTTTCCGCCTGTCCGTCCGCCTCTGTCTCTGTCTCTGTCTCTCTCTCTCTCAGCTTCTCAGCAAACAAAATCTAAATTTTGTTTGCGGTTGCTACGGTGGAAAACTACAAATTTGATTCATTTGTAAAGAAAATATTTGTCAAAAACAAAACTCCTGGGGTAGTTCATTAGTGACTACCAGGTCACAAAAACTGACGCTTACCGGCTTACGAACACCTGGGTATCTCATTAAAAAAATGACGTAAAGTTCATGCTGCTGACATTTCATGAAAGCCTAGTAATTGGTTGAACTCGTAGAGTACTTTTTTACATTGAATATTTGGGTGTGTTGTTTAACCCTTTACCACACAATGACAACTTTTGACGACCCTTGGAAACAAGCCTTTTGAAAATATTGTGAGAAAAGAAGAAAATGCTGGAAACCAGCATTTTCTCCTTTTCCCACAATGTTTTCTATCTTGTCAGTAAACAGTTGCACCATTTTTAGCCATATTGAAATTGTCGTCTGCAAATGTTTTCAATTTGAAAAAGGGCTAAAATTTTGTCGTCTGGTAAAGGGTTAACTAAGATGATAATGAAACTATGAATACTGATGATGGCGACGAAATTTCGATGATGATGAGATTCTTAACTGTAATCCTGGCGGTGATGATGACGATCACATTAACTTTGTACCAAACGACAAAATTCTAGACTTGTCCGAATTGAAAGCATTTGCAGACGATAAGATAAAAGTGACTCAAAAATTGAAACTTGACTTAAAACGAGTAGAAAACATTGCTGAAAAATGGTTGAAAAAGGAGAAAATGCTGGTAACCAACATTTTCTCCCTTTTCCACATTTTTTTTCAGAAGGCTTCTTCCTTCGGGTCGTAAAAACTAGAGATTGTTTGGTAAATAATTAAGTACCTTTTGGGACGTAAATAATACCAAAATATTTACAGGAAAAATGTTCAGACAGTGACCATTTGAAGGGTCGATCAGTTTATTCCTATCCTGTAAATGTTTTATTCCTGTTTACCACTCGGTATGTCACTCTTTACCACGTGACAAAAAAGGTAGAGTCGTCTAAATTGAAATCAGATGAAGACGACAGGTGAAAGGAGAGACGGAATTAGTCTATGATTCGCTTGAAAATAACCACTGAATCGTATGATAAACTGGTGCTTGGACACGCACAAAAATAAAAAATAGCAAAACGTTTTATCCCTTTACCCCATTAGGCATTTCTATGGTATCTTTAATTGACCCTAAATAACAGCAAGGATGATGCCGTTTCTTATGTGTATATGATACCTTTTGATAGCAAACAAAACCTTGTGACAAAAGGTGAAATTGCTCGTCACGAGCAATTTCACCTTTTGCCACAATGTTTTCCATAGGCTCCTACAAACAATACGTAGAAATGAGTATCTATGGAGTAAAGAGTTAACACCGGTCAGCCCGTCCAGACTCCGAAGGCTGATCTGGATCGATACTTTTCGCCGATGCATTAAGTAAGTCAGAGATCAGAGATTTAGAAATTACAGTTCCAAAGTTTTTTTGTCTGTTTCTTTAAATCGCTTTCATTTACAAAATATCAAATATTGTAGATCGAAGATCAAAATGCGCGTTCTGTGTCTGCTGATCTTGTTCTGCTTGTTTACTGTCTTCAAAAACATCTAAATCTGTGATTGGGATGAACCTGCTTGCGTATTTCTATTTCACATTTTCTTTTTTCCTTGTAGAAAATTGTATACCAAAAGACTTGATATTTGTATCAAGTCTCCGTCCTCATCAAAATAATGCAAAATATTATATTTTTAAAGTCAGGTAAACTGTACTTTGATCTAGTCAGGATCCCTATTCACCAACCCTTCTTTGAAATATTCTATATCTTATTCTCCAACATTTTCTACATTGGAAAGTAACCTAACTTGTGATTGGCTAAACCATTTGGTTTAGCCAATCACATGTTGGGTTACTTTCAACTGTAGAAAACCTAGAAGAGCTCGACAAAGAATATTCCTATGAATAGTTGGTGAATACGGACGCAGTATAGAAAGTCTTTAAAAAAAAGATAAAAAAAAAAAAACCTCTTGTCATAACGATGTCTTGAGGTAAATGAATAGTTTTTTTTTTTTAAACTTTGTCGAAATAAAACGGATTTTTTTCTTCATATAACCAAAAGGCCATTGAACTTTCAAAACCAATTTTATTTTGAAGTATATTAATCGAATGAGTCAAAATTCTCCATCTTAATTAATAAAATTGATAAACTGACTCAAATAACAAAATAAATCAATAAACTGTCTATTGCACGTTATGATAAAAATCATTAAAAGTGTACCATTGTTAAAACAAGAACACATGACTGTTTAATTTTTTCACATTTAATATTGGATTAAGTGAGAAATAAAACTATACAGGAGGAAAAGTCTACGAATATAAAAAAAAACAACAACCCTAGTAGCTATACAAGTTATATTTCGATTTATTCTAAGTAAATGTCTGGAATACATGACAAATTACTATTTTTTTGCGTGCCGTAATGCGACAAATGCTGGGTAAGTAGATAAAAAATTGGTGCAGAAAAGGGATAGAATGCATCGTCGAATTCACTAAAAGCACAATGTCACATGGCATTAATGCACCCTGTCCTAATCCGAAATCATAAGTTGGAGTGGTCCTCAAATATAGAGAAAATTTTTATTGCAAAAAAAGTTTCGGTAAAGATCAGCCTGTGCGGAGGGCGGAGGCTTACATGGTACTTTTTGCAGATACACAAAAATCCCTTTTCAGAAAGCAAGATCCGATTGCGTGATATTGAATTGTGAAATCCCGACTTATAAGACACTCAGGCGTTTTTTCTTTAATATTCCATTTATCCCAACTAAAAGATTGGTAGCGTTAGACTGTTTTTTTTTTTTAAACAAGAAAGAGAGCTTTACCCGGAAATTGCCACATGAGAAAAATTTACACTTGTCCAAATTGAAAGCATTTTCAGACATCAATTCAAATTTGGCTCCAATGATGGAATTTGTATTTGATAGTATAGAAAACATTGTTGGGAAATGCGAAAATGCTGGTAACCAGCATTTTCTCCTTTTCCCACAATGCTTTTGAAAGGATTATTTTCTCAGGGTCGTCAAAAGTAGGGATTGTGTGGTAATGGGCTAATACTAATTACTCCCTTAGTTATAATGTTATCCATATTAAATGAACCATTAGTCGGGTACCACAAGGCTGCCTCCAACTTCCCTTGCAATGTATTTTAGCCATGCTCTGGTAAAGGGGGCCTTGATGCTCCGTTGTGATCCATGGTAACAAGCAAGCGATCACGCAATTACAAAATTGGCCACATTTTTAACAACCAACTTAATCGCGAGGTACGCTGGATATGGAAAAAAATGACCAACAGCGAAAAGTTTCGGCACTGGTCAGCGTGCGCAGACTGCGCAGGCTGACCTGAGTCGATGCTTTACGCAGATGCATATATAAAGCACAGGCTTTTGAATTTCTATTGATTCATCCCAGAATGATAAAATGTTCCTCGGTCGATCTTTGGACACTTATGAAAGCATGTTGGTGTATAGAATAAAGAGGGAATCACCAATGTGCAATTTATAGTAACGGTATCCGATAAAAAAAAAGCTTCTTTAACGCCTTGATAGACCAATGAAAGATTCTTTATCCCGTAATAGACCAATAGAATTTCAGAGGCTTGAGGCATAAAGTCCCTTTTCATAGAGCATGGCTCATTTGTGTAAGGGGTTCCCGAGACACGCTGAAAGTCTGTTTAGACTGTCATCTCTGAAAGCGCCAAATGGAATAAGTTTGATTAAAGAGGGACTTTCCGTCAGACTTCCGTGATATGTTATGTTTTAGTCTACAGAAAGACCGTCCATTGTCTTGGCGATGTGTGTTTTCTTAAATGAATGGAGATGCAAACTTTTGAATTTTTCATTTTATATCCAACCCAAAATAGTAGTTAAAAAAATATGACTTTGCCATAAGGAATTTCATATTTTTCCTGAAATGTTTTCGAACATTCTTTTCCTCGGGTCATTGAAAAAAGGACTTGTTTGCTAAGAAAATAAAATAAACTGTGTATCAAGCGAGTGAAACGTTTTTCTATTTAGTAGAAATTAAAAAAGAAAAACTTTATCTCGATGGAGGAAAATAAATCGGATAGATCAAACCCTGATCCGCATCTTTTTCCCTTATTCTTTTTAGAATAGGAATTGAAATCTTTTTGCCTATGGTAACTTTTAAATCTGTCAAGAAAAAAAAAAATCTTCATAAAGGACAATATATATGTAAGATAATCTGCACTAAACTCTAGATCACAATTGAAAGTCACAAGTTTAAATTTCGTGCCCGCTTTATATCTTCTTTACCCCTGGGAAGATTTTCATAAGAATTTGATAAAGATGTTCACCTTAGTGAGAAAGTGTGCAGAACCCGTAACTCATCTATGCAGACTTAAGGTCAAGGTAAAGGTCACATTTGAGCATCATGGGATCGAACCATGAATACGTATCTGCTCAATACGTCTTTGAACCCAGTAAGGTTTTCATTTAAATTTGGTTAAATCTATGCCTAAGAGAGATGATGTGCAGAGCCCATAATGTAACCATGCGTTCTCAAGAGCAAAATTGAAGGTCACCATTTTGAGCCACGTTTGGTTTAGTGAGAGAAGGTGCAGAATTCACGACAACATACTTATTCAAGGTCTGGGTCACAATTTTAGGTCACGAGTTTCGTTGATTTCCTGTCTGCTCCATTTCTCCTTTATGACTTGAAGGATTTTCATTTTTTCATTAAACTTTAGTCAAATGTTTATCTCAGTGAGACTAAGTTGTAATCATGGCAACTCAAGGTTAAGGTCACAGATGAAGGTCAATAATTGAACCTTTGACTTCCTTTTGCACAACATCTTTACTTCAAGAGGATACTGTGTTTTTTTCCCCATAACTTGGGAGACATGTTTTCTCTCAAGATGCACATAACTCTCGTCTCAGTTATGCTGGCCAAAGGTCATGTCATCATCTGAACCTTGGACTTCATGTCAAGCCAGGAACGATACTCATTTAACTCTTGTAACAAATTGACTTGGGTAAAATAAAATGTAAAATACATATACATGGCTGTTCACGTTATACTTTTCTTAATTGAAATATTATATATTGTTCACTTCATTTTCTTTCATTTGTCTGCCGCAAAGCATGAAATGTCTTAAACAAGAAAAAGGTTGCACTAACTATTCTTCTCATCAACCTCTCATCAACCAAAGAAATGGATAGATAGATAGCTTGGTGTTTTACGTCCCATAGCAGTATTTCAGTCATGATACAAAGATGAAAGGCTGAATATAAAAGGTTCAATGCAATAAAATGCTGTTTAGGTACAGCGGGAAATAAGTCCAGGACTCCTGATCCAACATTGGTAGCACTAACTGCTTGGCCACCCGTTGGCTTCTACAATCAAAGATCCCACCAATCTGAGTGTCATTCTACGGCAGGGCAACTGACTGTCAATCAGACAGCCTTCTTGTTCATTTTTGTGTTTTTTTTCTAGTGCACTTTAGAAATGTTAGTCTTTTTTTTTTCCTTGCTCATTAATTCATAATGCATGGATTTTATCTCGGCGCACCTAACTTCGACGGTAAGGTAAAGGAACTCGTGTTATTGCAGATTTTGATTTTTTTCCTATCTTGAGAATAGTTGGCAAACCAACTGACAGCAATTGTCATCCTTATTTAATCTGATCCTGTCATAGAAGAATTTTCGAACAGAGCAAACTAAATGATAATAATAATCTCATGCGTGTTTATCCTAAGTTTGATTCGAGATCAACAGAATTCGAGAAGGGTCAATGACAAGCTTACATTACGACTTCCTAGCTCAGTGGTGAAATGTGGAAAAAATGATACAACTGAGTAATAATGCAATTCTTCCTTAGTTGAAGTTAGGCATCGAACACGAAGTTGGTATTATCTTTATTTACATGTAAAGTTCCGTTGCATTTCAAAATACGAGATTCTTAGTACTGTCTTTATGTCCGTCTGTCCTTTCGTCCGTCAGCTACTGGATTATTATGCTCCTGGAGCAAACGTAGAAATGTAAGAAGAAAACAAAAAAAAAAAAAAAAAAAAAGAACTATTTGTCTTCTAGAACATACATGTCATATACAGGGTAGGCCAATAAAATAGTAGATCTTTTATCCTACAAAAGTTCTTGAAATAGAAACTTATTCGAAAATTTAATTTACAGAATTGTCACAGAATCATTCAATTAAAAACTGATACCAAATGTTTCCTATTTTAAAATCCACGATGCTCCTCTTTGGATTACAGCTGCCACACGGCGCATGGACAACCCATGGCATGCTCACTCTCCTAATCATCCACGCAGACTACTACCCTTGGAGGCACTTGAAGGAGGGAGTGTTCTACAACAAACCAGAGATCATTGAGACCCTAAAGACCAAAATCCTCCATGAAATTCGGAAAATACTTCATGATATTATATGTAACAATGTCATCACGAACTTCAATGTGAGTATTGTACCTGTAATCCAGAGGAAAAGGGCGTAGACTTAGTATGTCATCAATTATTGGACTGTGTGCGCTATTATCATGAAAATGAATTACTAATACTATACAAGTGTACTGGTCTCAAAATATGTACTGGAAGGTTGGGTGACCCTAACAAATACACCTTTGCAAATAGAAATGGCTCATATGTTACTTTGTTACTGTATAGCGACTGATATGTTACTTTGTAAATAATATGATTTTAATGTGATACAGGATCTTAAAGCAAGGGGATTGATGTCTTCAGCGATTATGTATGTTTATATTTTTTAAACATCTGTAATGTAAAGGCTGAAAATTCAAAGGTTTTCCGAGGCATGAAGAGTAATTGGAACGATAATCTTAAAAATGAGCTCAGAACTAAAGCCATACGTAGGTTGTCAGTGCGTATCGATACCAGCAGTAGAGATTCAATTAATATAGCTCTGGATAAATTTTCAAATATTATGAGAAGAATAGCAGATCCATTATTTTCAAAGCCTAACTCCTATTTATCTTAAAACGATTTTACGGAAGAACATATGTTTGAAAACAAGGAATGGTTTGATTGGAATGTGAAAGCGCAATATCTAAATATTTTAAGTCTGAGAAAAAAAAATCATTAATATGCACTCTGAAGAAAGTATAAAAAAGAGCAAAGGTACAAATAATATAGGTTTAGAAGACTTTTCTAGCTTATTTGGAGACCTTGGTAATATTAATTTTCAAAATAAAAATCTGGATGTAGAAGATTTTTGTATGAATAATTTTAATGTAGTTTGGGAAGACCAAGAACATATTAATGGCGATATAACTTTGGAGAAACTCGAAAAAGCTGTCAAAATTCTCAAGAGATTTAATAGACACAACTTCAAAATAACATATAGATACAAACACAGTTTGGACTGATCTATTGATATGATGATATGTGAACTGAAATCATCCTCACAAGACTGAATGTAACTTATTTGACAATGATCAATGCATAGGTGCTTTATATAGAGGACAAGCAACTGGTTATTTTTGATATGAAAATATCTCACGAAAATGCCTTGTGAGGCGTTGAAAAAACAATTGCACAGCACGAATTTTTTAACGCCTTACGACGCATCCGAGTGAGATATTTTTCATATCAAAAATAACCAGTTGATTATTCTATTTATTATATACCTTATTAACATTATTATTTTTAATTTTTCGGTTGAAAGTAGAAATCAATACTTTGGATAGAGAGAAGAAATCTGGAACGAGACTATTGGTTGAAAATACAGAACTTACAATTAACACTATCTATAAGTGTTACATGAAAAAAAGTAGTTCATAAATAACGGCAGGAAGTGAAAGTGAAAGCAGATATCGTCACTAGTGATGATATCAAAATCTATTACACTGGGAAATTCCAGGATTTCACTGCTAGGTATATAATAAATGTAATTTATTATTGGTCAATCAACAGTTTTTTTGAAAACATTACATTCTGTTACATGGACTCTCTCTGTCTCTCTGTCTCTCTCTCTCTCCCTCTCTCTTATTCATGATACATTTATATAGTTAGTGAAAGCAATTTGTTAATGATGACGATGTACATTGTAAAATTCTGTGACATTCTTTTCTGTCTTATGTAGGGTGCAGGAAGGGAACTGTAATAACAATAATCAATTTATCAACTGTTTGAATACATGGAAAGGCATAAAGGTTAAAGAGGAAAATGACTTATTTTTCGCAGCTCTTCGAATGTAGTCCGCTGCAAAACGCCAAAAGTCATAATTAATAACGAGTTCAGCAACAACAGAAAAAAAAAATACTGTTAGAAACGTAGATATGATCATGATAAGTTCGCTACAATGATATATGTTGACATCTGGTATGAAATACTCATTTGCTCGACTTTATATAATAATATTTTCTCGTTTGTGCTGAAAGTAAAAAAAAAAAAAACAGGAAATCAGACAATTCCAAGTCGGGGTAAAATAATCACAATCTGCAGTTCAAATTAAGACATGATAATAATATGAAATAAATATGATGAAACTGTAACTGATTTTGTATTTTACAAATTTTAATCAATTTCACCTTTAAATAGCTAATGAATAGCTAAAATAGTGAATTTGTCTGTAACTAAATTAGCAGATGGCAGAACAGAACGGAGCATTGTATTGTCGAACATTTACAAAATATATCATTATAAAATATATATATTAACAAAAATATTATATACAATAACAGGAGTTTAATAAATATATAAGTCCGTTCAATTAATCTACAAATATAGATATTTTAAACAAAACAAAAAAAAGTGAAAAGCCAATAAATCGGTTTTTTTTTAGTTTTTAATAACTATATATATAACAGAGCTATTAGAAGTTACCTTCATATTGCCTTTACCTATCAATATATTGTGCATGGCACGCCTCTGTTCCAAAAAAGAACACCCCTTTTTTCCAAGTAATATTGAATTTATAAACACCAGCCATCTCGAAGATCTCCTACGCTTCTAAGAATATTTTCAGAATCGCAAGCTATTCCAAGCTAAGTATAAACATATAGACAATTAAAGAAATCATTGGAAAGTAATTTCTATATTTTTCCTTTTTTCTTATCACTTAACCCTTAACCACACAACTCCGTGTTTTTTGGAACCTTAAGAAAAAAGGGCTTGTGAAAACATCGTGGAAAAAGAAGAAAATGACGACGTGTTCAATGCAAAAGTTTAAATATAAAGTTTACCAAGAAGAAAAATGCCATGTGATTAAAGAAAGGCGTCTTCGTGAATTGGGAAAAAATGTGAAGTATCTATTTAATTAATCTTTTACAACAAACCACAAAGAGGTCTCTTAGATAAAGTTTGCTGCAAAAGTAGATAGATGACCTTGATGTATTTCTTTTTTTTGTATTTTACATTCTTTCAAAAAGACTGATCTCGATCTACATTTTCCAATACTTAACACCCGTATGGTTCGATTTAATAGCACGCGTTGTATCACATCTAATTATGAGAGAAAAAACCCAAGCACAAAATATGTCCCCGACGATTCGTAATAAAAAACAAGAAATGTCTTTAAAAAAAGATAGATGGCGTACGAGAAAATGAAATTAATGAATAATTAAATTCGTTTGTATAGTCTAATATATAGAGAAATTATGAAAACTGTTAGCCTCTTTTGAATTGTTTTACATATGGTTGAAAGCAGAATTATCAGTAACATTTATAAGTAATAATATTTATATTTTTTATACAAAAATGAAGCAGCTTTCAAACATCGATGATTTGTCGTTATCAGAAGGTCGTATTTTATCAAACCCCTAAATGCTTGACCACCTACTCTTAACTAGGAGTAACTTGGTAGGAACTCAGTTTCTTCGTTAACAACGCAATAAAACCGATTATTTCCTTAGGTAGGCATAGTTATTCACGATCCGAATTGAACCCCCCCCCCATTCAAGACATAACACCTTTTTTCATTGTAACATGAAACGAAGTAAGTTTTTTTACAACCCGTTTTCGTCTATGACAACAGAGGTAGCCTGTCGTCGCAAACCGTGTTTCGAAAAACGGGTACTAAATCACTTACACTAAACAAAATAGAACTCACCAAAACTTATTGCTGTAAGTTTGTTAATATGGATTCGATTATGGATATTTGCCAAAGTTGGATACCTACATGGCCATAAAGTACAGCTTTACACAGGAAAATGTGATCATTACGTGATTTTTTAGTCATGTACACTTTTATCTAATATTGGTAAACTTCTCCAATGACCTTCATTTTTTTTATTAGTTAACATATATTTGGCCAATCACAAAACGAGTATCAATTCATTTCTTCCTAATACGTAAAGTAGGTCAAAAGTTAGATTATACAGTTACGCGGAAAAATCGTTGGGCCTAGATGGTGCTATCTATTTCACGCGTTCTGATAGATTGGCGTGAAATATTTGGCTTTAGCGTAACGAGTTGTAAAGAGTGATCATATAAGACGCGTAGATGTTCCTCTATAGTGTTTATTGGTCAGGGTTTGCACTGGTTATTCAGGGTATATGTATGGAAAGCCATATCTGCCCTTTATCGATCTTTTATAGTTCATTGCACCAAACTGTGTACATATTAAATGAAAAAATGTTTATATGGAACCAAATTGTGTTTAGATTAATGCATTTGTCCATATGTTTAACCAAAGAAGCATGGTATTGTTTGGGTTAATCAATATATTGAACCAAACTGTCCTTATATTAATGCTTTTGTCCACATATTGAACCAAAGATGCGTTGTATTGCTTGTGTTCATCAATATATTGAACCAGACTGTCTTTATATTGACGCACTCGTCCATATATTGAACCAAAGCAGCGTGGTATTGCTTGGGTTCATCAATATATTAAACTAAACTGTGTTTATATTAAAGCATTTGTTCTTATATTGAACAAAAGAAACGGGATATCGTTTGGTTTAATCAACTTGTTGAATCAATCTGTGTTTATATTAATCCACATGTCCATATATTGAACAAAGAAGCATGGTATTTGGACAAGTCTAAAATTACATCATTTGGTACAGGGATGAGGGTCAGAAAGATTCTACATTTTTTGAAAGTGATGTAGCAGAAATTGGCCAGCCGATGTGTCGGCCAGAGCGATTTGGCCAAGGACAATTAAGTCAGCCAAAAACTTTCTTTGGAGTCTGATCTTGAATCTTCACTATCCGAGACTTTATTGCACGTTTTGCAATAGCAATATTAAAATGAAAATATTCTGGGTGTTTTTTTTTTCTAAACGAAAAGGGGCAGTTCATTTATTTAGTAATCTAAGGTTTAGGGGAAAAAGGCTTATTCATCATTTTCGATCAAACGCGTCTTTTTTTTCGGTGTTGGTATTAAAAACGCCCGTGCTACTGACGATACAAAGAAGAAACGAAGCAATATAAATACAGATTGGTTCAACTCAGTTTGGTCTAATACATTGATGAACCCAAGCAATACCATACTTCTTTGGTTCAATATATGGACGGATGCATTAATATATACACAGTTTGGTTCAATATATTGATGAATCCAAACAATACCATGCTTCTTTGGTTCAATATAAGGGAAAATGCATCAATGTAAACTCAGTTTGGTTCAATATATTGGTGAATCCAAACAATACCATGCTTCTTTGGTTCAATATAAGGGCAAATGCATTAATATAAACTCAGTTTGGTTCAATATATTGGTGCACCTAACCAATACCATGCTTCTTTGCTTCAATATATGGACGAGTGCATTAATATAAACTCAGTTTGGTTCAATTTATTGATGAACCCAAGCAATACCATGCTCCTTTGGTTCAGTATATGGACAAATGGATTAATATAAAGGCATTTTGGTTCAATATATTGATGAACGCAGGCAATGCCATGCTTCTTTGGTTCAATATATGGACAAATGCTTTAATATGAAAACAGTTTGGTTCCATATGAACATGTTTTCATTTAACATATAGACTTGTTATAATGAAACCATATATTACAACAATTCTGTAATGAACTGTAAAAGAACAATATAAGACATGCTGATTCTGTTTGATGTGGTCATGTGGTACTTTTGTCTTATCAGTCTGGTTCATATCGTCTACCACATTACCACACAGTCCCTACTTTTGACGACTCTGAGAAAGAAGCCTTCAGAAAACATTGTGGGAAAAGGAGATGTTGGTAACCAGCATTTTCCCCCTTTTCCAACAATGTTTTCTATCCTTCCCAAACCAAATTTCAACTTTTGAGTCACATTAATTTTGTCGTCTGCAAATGCTTCTAATTTGGACTAGTCTAAAATTATGTCGTTTGGTAAAGAGTTAAAGCGACCGTCAGGTGTGTGTGTTTTTGTTTTTGATTTGAAGTCTAAAAAAGACCCCTTTTTACCTCACTAACCTCTTACTGCACTAAGTACTTTCAGCTCACCTATGAACACAGTACTCATGGGGAGGTAAAACTAGCATGGGCTAAAATGATGATGGAAATAAAAAATAGCAAGAATAATAATAAATGGAGTGCAACACACGAAAAGGTGCATTCGGACATTTGCGTAAAGTGTCGTCTCGGATTAGCCTGCGCTGTCCGCGCAGGCTAATCCGAAACGACACTTTCCGATTTTATGTGATTTTCTGTGTTACGCAAGTCTACTGAAGCACAAAATCTAATGTAGTCGTAAAGTGCCGTCTCGGATTAGCCTGCGCGGACTGCGCAGGCTGATCCGGGACGACACTTTACGCAAATGTCCGAATGACCCTTTTCGCGTGTTGCACTCCAAATAGTAGTAGCAGGAGTAGTAGTGGTAGCAGTAGTAGTGGTGGTAGTATCGTTGGTCGTAGTCGTATCTCGATTTAACAAAATCTTGCCATTCATTATATTCTTTTGAAATTTGTAAAAACTGAAATTTATATTACCTTTTTTCAACCAATCTCAAACTAAGGCGACCATCCGGGAGAGGGCTTTTGAAAACATTGAGACAAAAGAAGAGAAAATGCTAGTAACCGGCATTTTATCGCTTTCCCACAATGTTTTTTTACTATTTCGCAAACAGCTACTATAATTTGAGTCACATCTAAAAGGCTGTCAGCAAATCCTTTGAATTTGGACAGTTGCACAATTTTGTCGTATGAGATTTGTAACGCGCTTACTGACCTTAGCCGTCGATACACTCGTAAACATCCATCAATCAACAAATGAATTTGACATTTCCAGGGAGAGGAAAATAGTCAATTATAGTATTTCTGTCTTGAGTATCTAACAAAATATTGTATATAGTAGACTAATATCTAAATTTTGCGTTTAAACAAAGTTATCAACTTGCACTTAAAGAAGTTATCCTGCACCAACCCACAAAATACCGGACCCTTCTGATTTTTTCCTAAAAATTTTAGGAAATGCATTATTATGGCTGGTATTATACAATTTGTTTGTGACAGGATAGAAAACATTGCAGGAAAAGGAGAAAATGTGGCATTTTTTCGCTGTTTTAAGACGGTTTTGACAAGACTATCTTAAAATATTGGAAAGTTGTTAGATCAGACTGTATGTTAGAATGTAGTCCTTCTTTTATCTGCATTGACCGCAATCATATAAAGCTGTGCCCATTATCTGATCGGTTGCTAGAATAATGCGTAAATCTATTAATCAGAAATCCAACGCGACAAGTAATATTTCATCGAATACATCCTCAAACGATTTTCAGATGAGACCCTCATTCATATTCCTCGTTTGAATAAATAAGCCGCTAGACAAACAGCGCCAAATATGTCGTGTTTATTTTCCGGCACTCGGCGCTCCCACCCGATGATAAATGACAAAAGAATACGGTGTTGATATTATTGTGAGTATTCTTTACGTTTGAACCATTTGTCTGTCAATAACAGTCACAGACTTTCTGCTTTACTGGCGACAAATACTTTTGCAGAAATTGGCATCATAATCATATGGCTTGCAAAACGCGAAAAGGGGCATTCAGACCTTTGCGTAAAGTGTCAACAAGGATCAGCCTGCGCAGTTTGCGCAACCTAATTCAAGACGCCACTTTACGACTGCAATAGATTCTGTTCTACAGTAGAGTTGCGTAAAACGCGGAATCACAAAAAAAAAAAAATCGCACTAGGCCTTCGCGTACTGCACAGGCTGACTCGAGACGACACTTTACGCAAAAAATGCGAATGCCCCTTTTTACGTGTTGCGGGGCATCATCATAAACAGCGCTCCTGCAAAAAGGGAGTTTGTACTACCTTCGTAATGCAAAATAAGCTTTCGCATAAGGATGCATCCATTTAATATCGAGTGAATCAAAGGGTAAAATGGTCGTTTGATATGTACAAAATGCAGAAAATTCGCCAACATTAAAAAAAAGAATCCACATTTTTTTGCAGATGCAAGGAACTTCTTTTTCACATAGTATTATTCATATTTATATTACCATCAGCTAGCTTTGCAAAAAATTCTGCTTATTAGACATGGTAACCCTTTACTTTAATACTATACCTGATATGCCAATTTGAGGCTCTTTTATTTCAGCAGCAAATAAAGATATGATGTCAAACATATGGACAAATGAGGATACAAATATCTGATTGAGTGGAGAACATTGTGGGAAAAGAGAAATTGCTCCTTACGAGCAATTTCTCCTTTTCGCACAATGTTTTCAAAAGCTGTCTGTTGTAGATACGTCAAAATGTGTATCTATGGAGTAAAGGGTTAAAGCTCGCCTGTCCGATTAAGACGTAATTGATTGAAAACCTTGTAGGAAATGGAGAAAAGACACAACATGCACAATATTTCATTGTTTTAACAGTTAATGTTCCGTTTGAATGTCTTTCTGATTTTTTTGAAGAGTCTGTAAGTTGCGTAAAATATACTATATATATTCAGATCTGTCTGTCTGTCTGTCTGTCTGTCTGTCTGTCTCTGTCTCTCTCTCTCTCTCTCTCTCTCTCTAAGCATTTTGATAATTCCGGAGGTATTTTATCAACATGAAAAAACATTAAAATTACTCAGCACACCTCCGGTGATCTGTCTATATTCTGATAGGTGATAATTATATACTAGTACCTACTAAAAACCGAAGTATTTTTGGGTGCATTTCCATTGACAAACATTTTGTTAATTCATCTGTTTAACATTGTTATCTATTCCGTTGGCAGTTTTCACCTACAGTTTTGTACTCGTAAATACACTGTTACCTCTCTTTAGTGGCTGATAGTATTTTACAACGGTGACCTTTATAACATCTTCGCAAGCCAAGGGTGATGATCCACTACGCTACTCTACCCATGGCGGATCGAGCTTGATTTTTACATTCCCCGATACACATTTACATTGGTTACAGCTAAGTCTAACTGCACGAATCAAATCGCTCGTAGCATTTCATTTCTGATAAAAATAGAACAAGGTCGCTACCTTTCGAAAAAAAAAATAAGGTAAACATGCATACGTCCTTGAATATGTGCAGGATCTGTAATTATTTATAACCGAAAAAAACGTAGACGAACAATATTTACAGAAAGTTTCAGTGTGACCAATCAATTATCGGAGGTTTTAGGCTATATTCCAGCACGTGAAGACGGAATGTCGAAGTACGTTTGTGATTATTGCTTCATGTTGAATTATTCTATTCATAAGCAGTTTGTAAAAAGATCTTTCATTGGCTATCATAAATATGAGGTAAAGGGGGATAATATGCAACATCAAATAGGGGACGTATCACGGGAATATAGAAATCGGGCTCGATAAGCCAAGGTAAGATCCACGTAGTGATCGTAACCTTGGCTCGCGAAGATGCCTTTATAAGGACGATAGACGGAGTTATTGAATCGGCCGACTTACGTTGATTGGAAAAATTAGATACAGTTATGTAAAACCAATCACTTATTCTTATAGTGTTGTGATCATTTTTGCAATTAGTAAAATATTGACGTCATTTGACAGCCGAAAGGGATATCACTGATTCTCTGAGGTTAAAAAAAATCGTGCTCTGAGAAAATGGAATTAATTGCATCAGAAAAAGTATCTACTCAGACCTGCTGGTGTAATGCAGAGAAATGACCCTGCCAAAATGACCCGGGTCATTATTCTACGTAGAGAAATGACCCCAGAATTCATTTCTCTATGGGGTCATTTCTCTACGTAGAATAATGACCCGGGTCATTCCTACGTAGAGAAATGACCCACGGGTCATTTTGCGGGAGAGGGTCACTTCTCTGCATTACACCGGCTCAGCCTGTTCATATCAAGAATAATTTTGATGATTCTCACTTTTCTGCACTAATAGCTAAGAAATGAAAGTATGTGCATCAGTTTCAGTTGTAAGCGATGTCCATACGTCGAAAAGTTACTGTCGGTATGAGGATTCCTATCTTTGCAAGCCAAGGTTACGACTACCACGTGGATCCTACCTTGGGGGATCGAGCCTGATTTCGATATTTCCGGAATACGCCCCCTATTGGATGCTTGTTACTATCCCTCTTTACATCTCATTTCTGATAGCCAATAAAATATCGTTTCACAGACCGCTTACGAATACAATAATTCAAGATGAAGCAATAACCACAAAGTTACTTCGATATTCCATCTAGGATATAACCTAAATGATTGGTCATACTGAAACTTTCTGTAAATATTGTTCGTCTATGTTTTTCCGGTAATGAATCATGACATATTGTGCACATTGGACCGAGGTACACATGTTTACCTTCTATTTTTATTCGAAAGGTCGCGACCTTGTTCTATTTTTATCAAAGATGAAATGTTACGAGCGATTTGATTCGTGCAGTTAGAGATGGCTGCAACCAATGAAAATGCGTACCGCGAGAATGTAAAAATCAAGTTCGATCTGCCAAGGGTAGATTAGCTTAGTGGATCGTCACCCTCGGCTTGCGAAGATGGAGGATTTCGTACACTTGAATTTAGGATTTAAAAACAGTAACCGTAGTTTTAACTCTTAAATATCTCCAAAGGCCTCACGAACCATTATAAGGAATTGTTGATATTATAATAAATCTAATAATATCATATCTCTAGGGTGATCCTTTGTACGTATTATAGTATCGTAAATTTGTTGTCTTAATCATTTGAGTTAAATAGAATCAATTTTGCCCTTTAAAGTCATTACTTATACAGCGATTCTTGACGTGGCGCAATGATGTATTGCGTATATTATACGGCAACGGGCGCTCCCTTCAATGACAAATTATTCCCTAAATGAACCAAACCAGTTTTCCTTCACAAAGATTATGGTAATTCTGACATCATTTGGTCTCTTCGGCTATTATTATGTTTGTTTGGAAATGGCTCCGATGTTCTGGCACTTACCCGACCCATAATTTGTGATGTGAAATTTTAGGCGATGTAGATCAAGAACAGACTATTAAATCAAATGTGTATATAGTCCAATTTGGATCTACACTGCCAAATATTTTGTCAGAATATCTGAAAAAAAGAACGAAATCTTGAAATTGTAAAAACCCACGGCTCGTATTTATCAACCACCTTAATTCATTACCAAACGACAAAATTTTAGACGTGTCCAAATCGAAAGCATTTGCAGACGACAAAATAAAAGTGACTGAAAATTTGAAATTTGTTTTGGAAAGTGTAGAAAACATTGTGGGAAAAGGAGAAAATGCTGGTTACCAGCATTTTCTCCTTTTCATACAGTGTTTTTAGTTTAGTTTAAACATATTTATTTTACATCGATTGAGAAATAAGTTCTTACAACTTATACTAATCTCTCTCGATTCTACAGTGTTTTCAAAAGGCTTCTTTCTCTGGGGCGTCAAAAGTGGGGATTGTGTGGTAATGGGTTAAAGTACATTCTGAATAGGCTTATTTTAAATTCAAAAGTAACGCAAATTCTTATTAAGTACACCATTTGGTTCCGCCAATTAGAAATTGTGTTACTTTGAAATGTAGGAAATTCTAGCGTAAGACTGATGATAAGAATGATTACTGAATGCGAGCTTGTAATAATGACCGATTGAAACTATTTACTCTAAATAGATCTCAGAAAAAAAAAAGATAATAAACTACAAGAGCATCAACCAAGCTGGCTTCTGAAAATCTGTAATTATCCATAAAAAAAGAACGGTTTTCGGAAGTCATTCCTTTTCGCGTATTTTTTTTTTTTCAATAAATTTGTAATTTTTCTATGTTACAAGAAGCTGTCGTTAGGATGGTGGTGTTTTTTTTGGACCGTGTTAATCAAATTCAGGCTGTGTTGGATCATATTTGTAACAAATCATATATGTAACACATTTGTTACGTACATGATCACATTCGTAACAGATAAAGTGTGTTACAAATGTGTTTGTCCGAAATGGGGGTTGACATGAGAAGCATATATGTAACAGGTTTAGTTGTCTATGTGTTACATATATGATCACAAATGTAACATGTGTTACATATATGATCACATATGTAACACATATATGATCACATATGTAACACATGTGTGTAATCACACACACACACACACACACACACACAAACGCATGAACCTCAACGTGACAAAATGTACCTTCGGACATTCTGTCATCACTAGTAGAAAGCTGCAAAAAGAGGAAAAATCATGTAATATAAATGTTTTAAAAATATCACTGTAATTGTAATCTTTCAACTGAATGAGTTTTAAAACATATTTATTTCAATACTTGGAGTTATCTGCCCTTGTCTCAGCCCATTTTATATATTTTCCTATATCTATCGTTAAAAGGTAACCATAGCAACCACATCGCAATAAAATACACAAAATAATTTCAACATATTGCCGTAACAATACGGGGTTTGATCAGTGCTTAAACAGTTTTAAGCAAATGCATCGAGTTTTGTAGGTTCTACTAACACGCAGAAATGCATTACGCAACTTTGACTTCATTTTTCAGGTAAATGACGTTTGTAGGGTTCATATAGTAAATTGGTCATAACTCACAAAATAACCTGAATAATCTGTTCAAATAAAGACTAACATACTCCAGAAATATTATACATTCAAAATAACGTTGTTTATCAAATACTCGCCAATTGTCCGAAGGTACATTTTCTCACGTTGTGGCCCATATATATATGTTTATATATATAAACAGAGAGCAGCCACGATACCGGACATTATATTCATGAATATCCTTTAAAGAGTTGAGGAAATATGGAACGGACGCGAAAGAGTGACGTCGACGTCACCGCCGATGACGACGATGGACAAAGTGACACAACAAATCAGTATCAAGATATTGGCCCATCTGGTGAATAAAAACCTGCTACAAATGTGTTTCAGATGTAAATATGCATTCTTTTGTACTGTTTTTAAATCAAAATTGACCTGTGACATATGTGATTTCATGTCACATCAAAAACCGGCATCGATCATATTCGTCACAAAATATGTTACATTTATGCTTGATTTCCGAGTCATATATGTAACACATGTTACATATGTGATCATATATGTAACAGGTGTTACATATATGATTTGTTACAAATATGATCCAACAAGGCTGTACAGAATGAACATTCCAACACTGATCAGCTTTACCGTGGAGTCAAAAAAAAACAAATCGAAACAATGCTTTATCTTTATTTAGTTATGGCCTGGTAAATGGTTGCGGCTACATTTCAGTTTTGGGTTTCTAAACTTTGTGCATAGCACCCCCTATCCGCCAAAATTAGTAAACACATAAAGCCCATTCTACACTGTCAGATGTAAAAGGGAGTAATAACCAGCATCCTATAGAGGGCGCATCACAGGAATATCGAAATCGGGCTCGATCAGCCAAGGTAAGATCCACGTATACATTGATCGTAACCTTGGCTCGCGAAGATGGGTATAACACATAATAAAAAGAAGATATGCCTCCTTTTCCAGATTGTCGCATTTAAGGTGTTTTCCTTGAACTAAACCTTCCAACTTAACAAGTCCAAAAAAGGGGACAGAGATGGGGTTGCGAGCAGTAAGTATCAAGATCAGACTGTAGAGAATGTGAACAGATCAATAAAGCCTACTGAAAATCTAATACAATATCGTTAGGCTCCTTTGTCAAGTGTTTTTAGTGAACTACGTGTACCTACGGTCAACCACATTCATCTGCGAGCAAAGTTACTAGGGTTACCCTTTTACCAACCGACAAAATTTAAGACTTGTCCTAATTGAAAGCACTTGCAGACGACAAAATTAACGTTACTCAAACACTGATATTTGTTTCCAGCAGGGTAGAAAACATTATGGGAAAAGGAGAAAATGCTGGTAACCAGCATTTTCTCCTTTTTCCACGATGTTTTCAAAAGGCTTCTATCTCATGGTCGTAAAAACCAGGGATTGTTTGGTAAAGGTTAAGTAGGGTATCACTACGTCTAACTACATTTCTCTACGTATGAACTACGTCCAAAGTATGTGCAACTACGGTTAGTTAGTATCAACTGCGTTAAGCTGCGGTACAACATTAGGAATGGGTCTGCTCAGTATGGCCTTGCTACTGTCATTATGCTGTTTGAAGTTGACGAGCCAGAAATTGCTGGTCGCCTTTTTTACCACGTCTTGAGAGAAAAAGATGTTTTTCTAAAACTACGGTCAACTACAATGCACACTTAACCGTAACTAATTTCTGAACACGTTAAAAATTATGTACCTACCTACGGGCAGATCGTAAGCTCAAACTACGTTAATTAATACTTTAAACAGCGGCTGTATACTCGTACATGTAACTACGTCCAACTAAGTTTCATACGTTCAGTTACGGCCAGCTATGGTAATTCCCCACTTCGGTCAAATACGTATGGTGTTACCACGGCTTTATCATCCGCCCATGATGGATCAACTATTTCACCACCCGTCAATGATGGATTGACAGAGGATAATGTGTTTGACCAAACATTTCGCCTGGTAAGGTAAATTAAGCGGCCTCGAATCTCGATTCGTGTGAAAGGGAAATTTGTATGTACAAATTAATCGGAATCTATCGGTTACAAGATCTAATTATGGAGATAAAATCTTATTTCCCTTTACCACATAATTCCCTATTTAACTATCCCTGGGAAATGGGGTTTAGAAAAACACTGTGAGAATAGGGGAAAATACGTCATCCTGAAAAAAGAATTTCTCATCCGTTTGAAAATGTGCCTCCATCACATTTACCTAAAAGTTTTTAACTCTTTACTATAAGACAAAAATTTAATTTAGTCAAATTAAAAGTTAGCAAGCGACAAATTAAATGTGACATAAAATTTGAAAGTTTTTATAGAAGGGGCAGAAAAAAAATGTGAGAAAAGGTCTGTCTGTCTGTCCGTCCTTCCGTCCGTCTGTCTTGTCCCTCTCTCTCAGTCTCTCTCTTCCCCAAAAAGGTCAACGTTTGTTTCAAAGAAATTTGATTTTGAATCATATAACAACAGTATAAACTAGATTCTCAGACGATTGCTCATAACTATTGCACTTTATCACATAAAACCTCCTCCGGCAGTTTATCAAAGGCCCTATAGCGACTAAACGTAAACAAAGGGGATATTAAAATGAATTCAAATTTGAATCATATCATTTAAAAGTATACGTGCGAACAAAAAATATGATTTTTACATTTAATATCACAAAGAAATACAGTATAAGTTATTTGAAATAAAAAAGTAATGTAAATTTTTCGGTTTACTCCCTATATGTTCTTTCTACGTTCGAGTTAAATGTCACAGAACTATCTTCAAGTGGGCAAACCTCGGGTGACTTGTTGGGTGTATCACAAAGCTTGATATCTACGCTTGATATCTAGGCTGTTTTACCGTTCTTAAAATTGTGAAGATCTTCTCAAAAAAAGAAAACGTGTGTCACCATTTTCTATCGAAGTCTCTCCAAATACACTTCCGCTGACAATCAGTTCCTTCATACATTTTTTAATTTGGTTAACCCATTACCACACAATCCCTACTTTTGACGCCCCTGAGAAAGAAGCCTTTAGAAAACAATGTGGAAAATTGAGAAAATGCTGGTAACCAGCATTTTCTCCTTTTTCCACAATCTTTTCTACCCTTCACAAAACAAATTTCAAATTTTTCAGTCACTTTTATTTTGCCGTCTGCAAATGCTTTCAATTTGGACCAGTTTTACAATATTGTCGTTTGGTAAAGAGTTAATCAAATCAGTATCTTCACCAACAGTTTGATAGATTCATGTGAATAAGTTCACCATGGTTAGCAAGGACGAGGTGAGATGTTGTAAGGAAATCGGCCGAACAATGACGAGTGCTTGCTTCTTATTCATGCTCATATATTTCAACCCGGACTACTTGTATGAACACGAATCGTATTTCTGTCATTCATATTATGTGATACATAGAATATCATCATTCATGTTTATGTATGTATTATCATTTTTATCATATTCATTGACCAAATTGTATTTGACGCTCGCCAAAGTTTGCATCACATCAGTTTTAAGTCAACTCGTTTGATAAAAATGGTGATACATAAACACTCATGTAAGGTCCTCTATTTCGTGCATAGTCACACTCTTTCAAGCATCGTACTTTACGTAGATACAATATAATGGAATTTTACTCTTTGGCTATTAAGCGCGAATTACTGACCTTGGTCGATCGGTGTAGACTAAGATCAGGCTGTACAGAATGTGCAGTTTGATCTTGTGCCTACACTGTCCGATCGGAAGTTATTTTTCTTCAAAACATAAATTTGAAATGGCATAATTCGGGCTTTTACAATCGGAGTGAAAAGTTCATTCAATATATTTAGTAGGATTGGTTAATGGGAATATTGTATATATAGAGTTTATATCATCAGCTTGTGGTTAATATGGGGAAATATTTGCCGAAAAAGGGAAAGGTATGCGAAAATAACGAGTGTTGTAAGTAACGAGTTATTTTCGCGGACCTTTCCCTTTTGAGGCAAATATTTCCCTATATTAACCACAAGCTGATGAAATAAACTATATATTATATTTCCTCTGATTATCTTGTTAAGGCATGCCACTTTTAAAATTAGTGATCTCAAGTTTTAGCGAAGTAGAACAAAAAAGTAGTTCCAGATTTTCGGCAGGAGGAAAATATTCACTGTGACGGGGAAATAATTCCCCCAGCTTAAATTACGACAACTCTACCCGTAATATTTCTAAAAATAAACACATGAAATATAATATACTAGATCTACCAGTAGTTTCTTCAACACTGGCCCATAATGATGACTTCTTGTGGATTGGTAAACATTTCCCGTGAACCTTTCTCACTTCTTAAATTCTATAAGCACTGTTCTAATGAGGGGTCTGGTGTGGCTGAATGGTAAAGTTTAGGACTTCTGACCTGGAGGGCCTGGGCTTGAGTCTCACTGGATCCACTAGGTTTGTCGTGGGAGTGTCTTCAAGCAAGACACGCCAGAGCTACAGACTAGTGCTAGTGACACCCAGAAAATATATGAGTTTATGAGCTGTCGCTGTTATATGATTGAAATAACTTGAAAGTGGCATAGAGCACTATTCAGTCAATCAGTGTTCTAAAATTCAACTAACAGCCAACGAGAGCCGGAGTTCAAAAAGAAAATACAGTGCTCTAGTGCTCTATAAAATATTTGGGGACGATTTGTTTGACGTAAAGAGATCGGTCGGTAAAAGATAACCTCTAGCAGCGCCTAAGAAGGAAACAGTTTTTTTTGCTGTTGGCATTGATTGAGTCCAGATTGCACAAAACGTGCCATTCTGATCATAAACCGTTACAGTCTGCTTCTGGTATAAAATAAAACTGTTTCTAAATTTCGGCGGATTGTATCTTCAGCCGTCGAAAGAGGTAAAATTTATATACTAGCTGAACTCCAGATAGAGGGAATGATTCTGGTTTCAAAATTGAAATTGTTAATTATTCTCCACTAAACCCTATGTTATGGGTACTCATTAGAATCGTCTCATCGAGACGATTCTAATGAGTACCCACAACATAGGGTTTGGAAGCAAAATAATAAATTTACAAATTCATCACTCCCCCTTACCAGGAGCTCAGTACCAGTATTTGACGATGAAAGTGTTAAGACCTATTTTTAACTTCATTGCCTATCATCTATGTACGTAATAAAACTATGTTTGTCAGTAACGATAGTCTTTTTGAAGAAAATGCAAATGATTTTCTCCCCTATTTCATATAAGTATTTTCTCGCTTGATATTACCATTACGGCTTTTTGCACAGCTGCAACAGTTGTAATTTTTGAAAAGGAGCAACTGCTTAATACACGCAGCCATGGAAAACATGGAATATCATACTAGTGGCTCTTTCCTTCAAATATCTCTTGCCAACTGTAACTAATAAGTGTTATTTTTGTCTGAATTTTGCCTGTGTTATGATGGGCTAATTCCCATCTCAAACAGAAAAAACAAAGACTCCCTGTCTGAATTTTGCCTGTGTTATGATGGGCTAATTCCCATCTCAAACAGAAAAAACAAAGACTCCCTGACTGTCGTACACCGTTTATAAGATTGCGTGACCAAGGGAGCAGTTCTTATGATCCTGTCAGCCTTGTTTCGTTTTGTTTGTTGTGTGTAACATATATCTGAGGTGGGCGTCAAAGAGCCTTAACCCTTTACCAAAACAATCCATTGGTTTAAAGATCATGACGTAGAAAGCTTTTAAAAACATTGTGGAAAAAGGAGAAAATGCTGGTACCAGCATTCTCTCTTTTTCCGACAATTTCCCGCCCTTATTGAAACCATTTCCATCATTGGAGACCCATCCAATTTGTTGTCTGCGAGTAGTATCAGTGAGGACGAACCTAAAATTTTGTCGTTTGGGTAAAGATACAAGGAGAAATCAGCAGATCTCGAAGCTAAATAAGGTTGCCAATCAAAAGTCACGCGATTTTGGTTTGTAAAACACGCGTTCCCGTGCTTAAAAACTACGTCATACTGAGAAATACGATAACTCCGATCCATGCAATTTTCTTGTATTTACAACATTTGAAGGGTTTATTTCCTCTGTACATTTCAATAAAGCATTTCAATTATCTTTTTTTTTTGGTTTCTTTTTTTAGCAACACGCTATTGGTTATGATTTTTCTTAATCAGCAAATACGTGGTAACCCTTTCCCAAACAAGCCCTGGTTTTTACGTGTCTTCAGGATAAGTCTTTTGAAAACACTGTGGGAAAAGGAGAAAGTGCTCGTAACGAGTAATTTCTCCTTTCCCCACAGTGTTTTCTACCCTTTTTGAGAACTTTCTGCCATTTTCTCCAAATCTAAAATTATCGCCTGCAAATTCTTGATTTGGAAGAGTCTAAAATTTGTCGTTTGGGAAAGGGTTAAATTTATAAAAGCTAAGGTTAAAGTTAAGAGAAGTAAGGGTTACCACACTCACAAATTTGATTACAACTGCAAGAAGCATTCAGCCTTTGGATAAACGAGTACCAAGGTTAATGACGCCGAATAATTAAAGAGTCTAAATGTTTTGTTTTTTTTTCATACAGCAAAATTAGCATATGTACCAACAGGCTATCTTTGTTTTTTCAGTCTGTTCAATCGTAGATATGTATTGCTATCTCTGGTTTCACTTATCTTCCACATAAACACAAAAGAAAGCAATTTTGCTGCCTATTCACCTTCTACGAAAGAATTGTGTTGTAGGGCCCAGAAAAAGAAGGCTGATAACCACCTTTTTGTCCCTTTTTCAGTCCCTTATGTTTTCAGTCCTTGATAGACAAATAGCATCATGAGCCTCGTTAATTTTGCACAATTACAGAGTTAAAACGAGTCATTGCCTTTTAGCGCTATCTGAGCCGGTGCTCTGTAATGCTTTAACTGTCCGGTTTATCTTGTGCTATTTTCGTTTTTTTTTTTTTCATGCTCGAGCTTTGTTTATTTGTTTGTTCTGTCTGCCTTTGTTGAATTTGTTGTATATAGCCAAAGACATGTTTTGTCGTTTGCTGAATAAAATGTATGTATGTATGCTATTTATTAAGAGTTTTTCACACGACAAATCATATCATTACATACATTCATGTACAAATTTTCTGGTTCAAATATAATTGCACACGGGTAAAGTTATACACGACGGGAAATGTATGTCAATATAAGGTGTCAAATATGGTCCCTATTTAAAATGATGACGTAGGCTGCGTGCGGGCTACTTTAGGCTTGGTTTGCGATTGGATTGGCCGAAATGTAAAATTATCTTTATGAATCACAACCATTCATAAACATAATTAGACTGTATTTATCTATCTGTATTCACTTTTAATCTTATCGTTTTCTAATAGCAATGCCACATGACTGCAATATTTTGTTGTTGAAATATGTAGTTAAGTCATAAAGGAATCGTAAGCTGTAATATAAGTGTCTTTTTGCCTACAACTACGTATCGCTGCTCAGGGAAAAAAATGACATTTCGGTCTTGCGAGATATCAAATTTTTAATTGCATTTTTTAGCAATACAAAAGAAGGCAATTTTACTGCCTATTCACCTTCTACGAAAGAATTGTGTTGTAGGGCCCAGAGAAAGAAGGCTGATAACCACAAGCACCAGAAAAGTTACAACAACATAATATACTTATTAGTGGTCTCAAAAGTTGTTAAAGTTTCAAAGTAACATAATTTGTGATTGGCTTAACCAAAATGTTAAGCATGTTACTTTATAGATGTAGGATTGGGCAATGAATACAATTTAGTATAATTGCTGAATATTAGCTCACATTTTGGAACTTTTTATGCGTTTCTTCGGTCAAAAAAAGCCAACATGGTACTATCTATATTGCACATAAATAGAAAGGAACTGTACTTTCGCCTGTTGCAACGAAAGAACAAAATAAAAATTGTATCTGAATTTTTGTTCGCGTCTTCTTAAAATCTAAAAGTAAATCAACCGATGTTAGCGTAACACCGATTCTACTTTACCGGTAATCTCCTGTAAGACCCCTGTTTATGGCAGTCGTAGTCTCAACGGTTTGTTGTAATTGTACCGTGAGGTCATGTCTTTTACCAATCTCCGAGCAGAGTTGTCGTTCGTTACCTCACATACATCTCTGCGATGGGCTAAATGACAAGAATCTTGTCAAACCGAGGAAAAGATGTTTTGTTACTGTTTAACTGTTTCATATGTAAAATTGTAAGTTAGACAAAGGAAATATGATTCTGGGTACATTATAGGTGCGTTCAAACTGATGAATTTGCCTGTATTAAATGGAACTATTTTTCTTTTAGCCTCTTCACTTTTAAGAATCTTACGCCGATTGTAACAAAAATAGATGCGCCCATCAATGATGACAACTGATTTGACACACCGCTGGATCTAAGTTTGTAGGATTAAAAATCAAGTTAACGTCCTATAAAGATATTTAGGCTTTTCAGAAAGTCCCTCTTGTGTTCATTAACTATCGTTTAAGTCGGATTGGTCCCATGCTGTTTAAACAGCACACGAAACAATCGGTATTGGTCTTTCTTTCACCGGTGTTTGTGTAGCTATTTTGAGTTATGGTCATGTGACAAAAATATGACGTAATGACGGTCTACTTTCTGAGCCCACTACAGAGGTAAATGTAATGATCCGGAGTGCAAGAGAGTGGTCTTTTACATGCACGTATATCTATGACGATTTTCCTGTTACAATAAGTTGAAGATTCGAGTTTTGCTATAATTCACCTGCTCTTGTTAAACTTCAAGTGTCAGCACAATACGGTTTTGTATTGACACAATTAAACGCATGGTGTCTGGCAATATAGTTTTAAAACTAAAGAATAGGGCGGGTAAGTCCGCATTTACGACTTATTTCAACACATATCTTATCAAATTTCTACTATCTACAGTCACATGATTTATTATCTACGCATTCCACGGTGTAAAACGTGTGCATCACTTAAGCACTATTTATCAAAAATCAAAAACACGAAATAAAGCATCGCCTTTTTGTTAGAAAACAATGGTTGGGCCTCCCAAAATGACAAAACCAGAAAGGTGGTGTGTAATTAGTAGGGATAACGCCGGACTATCTTGGAAAGCAAGTGCAAGAGACACTTGTCATCATTCATCGACAGTCAATAAATCACTGAAAAGGCAACAATACGTCGATGAAGATCATCAGCGTACGAAAGGGGGTGAAGGGCACTAGCTGAACTTAATAGGGAGAACGCAGCTTTTCTCAGAGTTACTGCAGACCGTGCATTCTTGAATAAGAATACCTTCCGAAGGTAAGATGGTAGTCGTGCCGCTGTAATGCAGAAAAATGACCCCCATTACAATAATTATGACCCCTGGGTCATTTCTCGACGTAAAGGAATCACGCATGGGTCATTTTTCGACGTAGAAAAATGACCCGGGTCATTATGCTACGTCGAGAAATGACCGTGGGTCATTTTGTAATGGGGGTCATTTCTCTGCATTACACCGGCAAATGTTCAACACAGCATTCAAGCATTGGCTAAAATGAGCTGGGTCCTACTCTTGGCGACTTATCAGACCTTATCTCTACACAAAACGGTGTCATATTTATCATGGTGTCATACAATGAAGAACTGGAACGTGGCGTCAAAGCGTAAGATCTATTAGTCGGACTGAGGTCAATAAATGATAGCAGAGCTCGAGTAAGAATTATTAAATTAGACATTGTATACGATCACAGAGGTGTTTCTTATGTACGCCCTCCAAAAGAAACATATTAGAGACATTTCCAATTGGTTTATTGATGATCTATGGTAATATTTTAAACTCGGCGAAGTTTCTTTGTATCGAAATCTGGCTTAACAATGGTGTGTCACAAAACAGACAAGGTTATTATACAATATTCCAGTAACTATACATTGAAAGCAAGCCAAGTATACATATATGGCCATTTATAGGCCCACAATACTCTTGGCGTTTCAAAGGGTCAGCGTCAAAAGACTAGCAATACTTTAATGTCCTGCAAGGGGTCATCATGGCATGCATTCACCAACAATTCCACATAGCATTCTTCTTCTAATGGTCATGACTCTCAAGACCTTTCCAAATTTCAAAGAGAGTTCTTTCAAAGATCTACAATAAGACGAAGAATGCTATTTCGTGGATTGACTGTGAAACTTTTCCATCGGCGTTGTGAAAATTTTTACAGGAGAGAGGAAAAAAAAAAACTTCTCATTTCTCTGAAAAACATTGCTAGATGATCTTGTTTTGACTTGTTATGTTGAGCTTATTCGTACAATTCAACACAGTACACCTAACCAAAATAATTTAACAATGCTTTTCGCAGATAATCAAAGGTTGGTTTTTTTTTTCCCTTTCCTGTAAATTTTACCAAGAAGCAGATGGTATAGTTTGGCATTAAACCCTTGATTAAGAAAGATTTGTGAATGCCGGCCCAGGGCTGATCCCGACCATTACATTTTTTACCGACTACACTAGACGGATCAACCGGTATAAAATAATCTTTCAGAATTTTTTTTAAATAAAACGTTCACTCCTCCAGGATTGTGGCATAATGACCCAACATGATACAACACAGTCAGTAAGAGACTGGCCGATAAACCAAAGTCTATATTTACCAGCCAATCTTGCAACTATCGCTATCTACTTTTCAGGAATTTTCCAAGAAGAACGATTAGGTTAAAGGTGGGTACTTAGAATTTTTACACAACACCAATTAAAACAATATATATATCACTGAAATTTATATGACAAAATAATACAAATCATCAATAATTAAGAATCATAAAATTACCCCATTTTTTTTTTTTTTTTTTTTTTTTTTTTGATATTCCCTTAAAAGGTTACGTAGCCTCTTAAGCTATTTTTAGATTTCGCGCCAAAAATAGAAAAATGCATTGTGGGAATGTTAAGTGACTGGCACGTGACTAATGACGCTTAGATTCCATTACATAACAAACATGTAATTATATTTCATAATATCTTCTTCGGATGCTATGTTTGAAGCTTCGTCTGTGTATTCCCAATATGTAAATGAGCAAGTTGTTCATGTAAAAATAGAACGTGTTTCCCGTCGATGTCAACCTTGGTCGTAGTAAATCTCTAATTTCTCTTGTTGTCGGATGTTTTTCGACTACTGGGGTAATATGAATGACGATTATATAAGGCTTTGGGAGTATAAGGATGATATTTTTATATTTTTGTAAACTTTTCTCCCCAAATTCTGAAGGGCCACCTTTAAGCCTATCAAAATTTGTGTGTCTTTCTAAATCTATAATAAAATGGGCCATGCTCTGTGAAAAGGGGGTGTAATACATTTGAGCAAAGTATCGACCCAGGTTAGCCTGCGCAGTCCGCGCAGGCTGACCTGGGCCGAAACTTTCTATGTATTGGTCAATTTTATGTAAGTCAAAGGACCAGTCTACTTCATGATTAATTTAGTTGTTCCAAAAGTTACTATTACGGATCCATAATTATGTGATGATCCTGGGCTGGTATCATGGACATACATTAAGCCCCCTTTTTACAGAGCATGGCTCAAATAATGATACATGTCAAAATTGTTGGTGAGTATCTATAGACCGAGGTACTTACGTTGTGATCTGTTATTAATACTGGTGGCATTTATACACGGCTAGACGGTTGCATTATGACTCAAGTTTCAGGACTTGTCTCTACACTTCTCAGCTGATCAGAAGCTGATTTTGCGACCTTTTTCTCGTGTTTACATCTAAAATTAAGCCAGTGCGTCTCAGATTTCCAATTACTTTCGTGCCCTTTAGTAACGGTTGACATTTAATTCATTCATACACTGTATATAAGCTTGGTTATATTGCGCAAACTTCGCGTGGTCGATGTTTGCACTGAGCAACAACACAAGAAAATAAAGCGTTGCAATGATTCTTTTCTACGTGTTTATTTTCTTAAAACAGTGTAACGTTGAGCATTAAGTTTTACGTCCGATTCGTCAAACAACTAAAACTAGAAAGAGCGTAATCGAGTGATATTACTTCTGTTAAAACAGAGGGAAGTTCTATTTTTGACTAAATTTCAACAAATTATTGTACAGAAATATCATTCATTCCAGCAATATCGGTATCAAACTCATTCAAGAGTAAAATCTTTTGTGATAACGCAAATTCTTATGCATAAAGAACAACACACTTAGAATTTTTAGGCCTCGTAATCCTTCATATTACCTTGTGAAATCTCTTACCATGCAATATTTTGCCCGGTGGAATTTGGGTGTTACCTGGTATTGACACAAAGATCGATATTAGGCTGGTTACCTCTGAACATTTAACTCTTAACTAAACAACTAATTTTTAACAAACCGGAAGCGGAAGTCTCATGAAAACATAGTCGGGATACGGAAAATGCCAGAATTTCATCCCTTTCTCTCATTTCATCCTCCCCTTCCACATGCAGGTTCTAACATTCTAAGTCTGTCACTGATTGAAAAGTTTACCAAGCCTACTGTTCTCGTGTGGTAAAAATAATTCATTTTCTTCATTTTTCATATATTACAAAATATCTTGAATAAAACCACCCATCCGCAATGAATTTTGATAGCAACAAAGATGACTGATGTGGTACTTCAATGAACTGAGAACTTGGTACTCCTTTATCAATTGTTCTAAGGATATGGAGTTCACTCTGATCAAATCAGTTTGGTTTTGACGGACGATGTGAGTTTCTGACAGAAAAAAAAAAATGGATTCATATAAATACAGTAATTCAGTGAACTGCCAACTTAGTACAGTTTTAAAACCATACTAATATATAATAAACTTGGAGAAGAATTTAGAAAATGAACATCCACTCTATGCATGTGATTATGACAGACGACAGTGTTTCTGAAATCGCGTAGCAGACCACTACAGTATTTTTAACTTTATATAAGTATTATAACTTTTTTATAAAGTGACAAAATCTTAGTTTTTGTCTCTCAAAGGACGTTGTCTAAAAAGAAGAAAATGCTGATGACCAGCACTTTTACCTTTATCCAAAAATATGCAGATTGATCTGATTGGGTAATATGCCCCGAACATATATATCAGGTACACTGGCAAAAAAAACCAAAGTAAATGCAGTTTCCCTTTCGAGAGCCCCGCATACATGTCTACACTAGCAACACAACATCCAAAATGGCGGCGTCGATCAACATTAACATCAAGATTATGCACCGCCAAGCTGCACGTTTTAGCACGTATTACCAAGATTTCAGTGACGTCAGTTATCAGTGACGTCAGTTTTCATTGAATTAAGGCACGCAGAAGGGTAATTCTACTTCGTTAGCGTACTCATTTTTTTTTTAAACCAAAAAACAGCTAAAATTTGCTAAACAAACACTGGAATGGTAAAACTTTGCAGTATAATAAATTCGTTGTTCGGTCAGGTGGCAGGGGACTTCGAAACTTGTTCATGGCCGTGGTGAATCATGTCGCTCCGAGTCAATCATGTAGTCGTTAATTGCTGTCTCAGATTAGGTTGCCCGGACTGCGCAGGCTGATCCGAGACGACACTGTACGCAAATGCCCGAATTCCCTTTTTTTGCGTCTTGCAGGCCATATTATGTCAAAATTTTTATTACAGGAGACAGTATCGCAGTATTAGAGCGCGGGCCTCTCACACCATAGGTTCTAAGTTTGAATTCCATGATGACTGGGGTAAGCCGATGGAAGTACCTTAACCCTTTCCCAAACGAGAAATTTTGGACTCTTCCGAACTGAAAGAGTTTGCAGACAACAATTTTAGATTTTGAGAAAATGGCAGAAAGTTCTCAAAAAAGGGTAGAAAACACTGTGGGAAATGGAGAAATTGCTCGTTACGAGCAATTTCTCCTTTTCCCACCGTGTTTTCAAAAGACTTTTACTGCAGACACGTAAAAACCAGGGCTTGTTTGGGAAAGGGTTAATCACGGCACTACCACTGGTTAAGTTTTCCAGGAAGCTATCATTCAGAGTGATTGATATAGTATCATATGTAAAATTAAAAAAGTTGTTTCTTACCACATAATTCCGAATTCTCTCGACCCTGAGGGAAAACCCAGTTTGGAAAACATTATGGGTAAGAGAAAAAAAAAAATAAAACAGCAACGGATCAGATTCAATTTTCATCATCTTTGGGACATTTTATTTTGTTGTCGGCAAATCTTTTTAATTTAGGCCAGTCTAAAGGAAACATTTCAGTAGCATTTAAATACATGTATGAGATTCTCCTTCAATTAAAGCTACTTAAGAAATAAAGTCCCGCATCCTCGCAAATACATTCGAATTCCTGTGCACAAGTGTATTTCCTTCAATAGAACGGCATTTAGTATTAAAGAATGATTTTATTGATACGACCTCCCCCCCCCCCCCCCAAAAAAAAAAAAAGAAAACAGCCTAATAATCTAGATCCACTTTGTCCGTTTATCTGTTGATGTTTTACAACAAATTAGTATAATTACAAAAATAATAAGAAGAATAACAATAACAATATATCTATCTATATGAAAACTTGGTATATAAAGAGGGCAAGACAGACAGTTGAATACATTGTTGGAAGAGGAGAAAACCATTGTTACCAGGTTTTTTCTTTTTCCCGCAACGTTTTAAGCGTTTCAAAGATAATCATAATATTAAAACCACACGGCTGATATATGAACAGAACAGAACAAATTCTATTTTGCAAGAAGTACACATTCCGAATGCCCCTTTTCGCGCGTTGCAAGCCATATGTATCTACAAATGCTTTCAGTTTGGACAAGTCTTGTCACCTGTTGGTAAACAGCTAAGCTTACCCCGTTGATCTGAACCCATATCCCGCTAAATAGATTAGATAAAACTTTTAAACCGATTGTAAAAGCATGATCATAATGCTACTTCAGCCTTATTTTTTGGGGGAAAAGTATCCTCTTACCAGACAGTGTGCAGTCTGATCTTGATCGACAGCGTCCGGGAAAGGTCAGAGAGTCGCGCTTAGCAGCTATAGACTTAAAAATCAACATAAATCGTCTAGTTTAGAACTCCTTTAACGAGACTAATAAAGTTCCATTAGCAGCCTAAAATAAACAATGCAGAAGTCGAAATGCTCGCAGATTAAATCCATACCCTTTGAAAGAGGAGATTTTATTCGAATTCCCACAATGTGTTACATGTGGCACACTTTGTTTAACCCATTACCACACAAGAAAGTTTTGTACTGGTCCGAATTGAAAGCATTTGCAGACGACAAAATAAAGGTGACTGAAAAATAGAAATTTGTTCTTGGAAGGGTAGAAAAGACTGTGGGTAAAGGAGAAAATGCTGGTTACCAGCATTTTCTCCTTTTCCCACAGTGTTTTCAAAAGGCTTCTTTCTCAGGGGCGTCAAAAAGAGGGATTGTGTGGTAATGGGTTAAGCTCCAGTGACTGGTGAAAACTAAAACAATTGTAAAACTGGGATGAAAGCTGTAAATTTTTTTGTTAGTTATAATAGTTGCTGTTCTACCTATAACTAGAACTTCAACTAACGAATGAACATAATATTTTAATGACAAAAACTTATATAGTTAATGGCCATAACAGGCATGAAAACTATATAACGCTGAATCATCGTGCTTTAAAATAGCCCATAAGTTGTTAAATAAGCTTAACCCTTTACCACATGGCACATCTTTAGACCTATCCGAATTGATAGCATTTGCAGATGACAATTTCATAGAGGCTCAAATGATGCAATTTTATTTTTTGATAGGGTAGAAAACTTTGTGGGAAAAGGAGAAAATGCTGGATACCAGCATTTTCTCCTTTTCCCACAATGTTTTCAAAAGGCTTGTTTTTGTCATGGTCGTTAAAAGTCGTCATTGTGTTGTAAAGGGTTAAGAGTAGAACGTAAGTTAATAGATTGAAAAGTGTCTGGTTCACTAACCCCCATAATTTGCAAACAAGCCTACAACTAAACAACTACAAATTAAAATAAAAGAACAAAAACCAAAAACAGAAGACTGTGAAATATATTTATGTTTGCATTTGACAGACTGTTGTACTATAACCGTCAGACCTGTACTTTCAAAACCATAATGTAGGAATTAAATCTGCTTGCAATTTGACTCCCTTATTGTTAACTTTTTTTCTTACTGACGGGCCTTTAACCCGCCTATAGTATAACTTACGCTTTTACATTGTAACATATTTACGACATAACAATTTAATTACAGAGAACCTCTGATCAGTAGGATAGCAATTGATTCTCATCTAACGTTAAAAATTCTGAGGTGACTAATCTGCATAGCTCAGGTGGTAGACAGTCGGGCTTGTAAACGTCAAGTCGTGGGTCACTTGAGCATGTGAGTTCGCCCCCACGGCCGGTGTAATGCAGAGAAATGACCCCTCCCTACAAAATGACCCATGGGTCATTTCTCTACATAGAAAAATGACCCTGTTCATTATTCTACGTAGAGAAATGACCCAAGAGGGTCATTTAGCCACGTAGAAAAAATAGAAAAATGACCCGGGTCGTTCTCCTACGTAGTGAAATTATTTCTGGGGTCATTTCTCTACGTAGAATAATGACCCGGGTCATTTTGTAGGGGAGGGTCATTTCTCTGCTTTACACCGGCCACCGAAAACTACTAATATTTTTTCGGGTGAGCGTTAAACCAAGATCCCATGTGGCGGTGATTAACACCGTGCACGTTAAAGAACCAGCCGTAACATAGGAAGAGTTTCATTCTGTATTCGGCACTATTCCTGGTAACAATGCTGTTTTAACAGCCTTACAGGGGTGTCGCTCATTTGGAGATAAATAAACGCAAATTCAACAAATAACTTCATTTTGAGGTATAGCTTCTGACAGTGTCTAACTTTATACGTGACGAAAAAAGTTCAGCCTTGTTCTTATTGGAAACATTTCAAGAGGACAAACTATCTCTAAATGTATTTCAAATAATAGGATTTGAAAGGGAATAAAACATGGTGGGAAAGGAAAACAATACCGGTTATCAGCATTTTTTATTTTTTGTTCTCTCGCAATATTTATATCTCAAGATTTATGTTGGAATTTGCGACCAAAACAGCTTCCAAAATGCACTGTTTACATTTTTTTCCGTGACTAACTAGTTTCTATTTGATTTATTTTTTAGCACAGCCAAGGGTATTTCTAGTTTTAAAGTAACTCCTTGAAGCGAAAAGGTTATGGAAACTTTATTCGGAGTTTTATGGTATTTCAAATATTAACATATCCGTCTTTTCGTGTTGCAAAAACTGTAAGTGTTTTTTTTTTTTTTTTTTTTTTAACGACAACAACAACAACACAAAACCAAAAATTAGAAGTAGAATTTATAATGTGGTAATATTCCAACAATACAGAAGTTTATTCGAATATAAGGGGCCATAGATAATAAATTTATTTCTTGCTTTCTCTGTGCCTTCCTTTTTTTTTTTCTTGCTTTTTTCCCCACTTCTCTTTCTTTTCATTTATAAAAAGATAAGGTGAATAATAATAAAGTTTTAAATTGTTACGACTACCTGTGAACCTCCCGCAATGTACGACCGGAATGAAGATACAGATAAACACAATAAAACTGTCATGAAGTTCCATAATTTCTTACACACACCCGAAAAAATAAACAAAGATATAATGTTCACATTCATGCTTCCGTTGATAAACTAGAACTAGTTTTGATTCCGACATGCTTAAATCAACTTACAAGAATCAGGAATCAATACAGCGCAGCGAGCGTCTCGGTGACACGGTCTAATTTTATTGGTTCCCGTTATTTTTGCGGGGGAGGAAAAAGACCGTTGTTGTGCTTGACATCGTCTTGTGGCGTCGTAGAAAAACAGCCTCGCATTCGACGTTCAGTTTGCCGCAGGGACTTATGGCTATTCATTTGCCTTTTTTCTCAGGAAGTTTTGATATAGAAAATTAATGATGGAGATAATTAATCACTCAGACGCCTAACTTTGGTCTGGTGCTTTCTTTCCAGTCGCTATTCCACTTCTCGATGTTCTATTGAACAAAAGTATCGTCACGTCACATTTCGCGGATTTCTTGAGATTTTGTCACCATTCTTAACACAAACAGCATTGTGTGAGCAAAATATTGATGCTGTATATATATCATACCGGTATTAAAACGATACAAAGCACATGTAACGTAGGCCCGTAGGAACCATTTTTAGATCTGGGAGTGGTGCTACAGAAATATATGTGGCTGCAATATCAATCTTGTATATATTTTATAAAACCGCTCACCTTTTTTTTTTCGGACAAGAGACCGGCTAAGAGCGATGTCTTGACAGGTTTAGCTTTTGCATCTTTGTCGTTTTGTACCCTGTGTAAAAAAGGTCGCTGTGTTGCAGTCGTTTTGTACCCTGTGTAAAAAAGGTCTCTGTGTTGCAGTCATTTTGTGCCTATTATTAAACCACACTTTTCAGATGTTTCCTAATTTTCAACAACACCCCCTGTTTTGCATTGTAGCAAGACTCGGCTGCTAAGATTTTAACCATTTGAAATATGACAATTTCCTAGCTTGCTGTTGTTTTTTTTTTCGTGTTGTTGTTGTTCTGGTCGTCCTTGTTATCTTCTTCTTGTTGTTTTTGTTGTTGTTCTTGTTGGTGTTGTTCTTGTTATTGTTATTGTTCTTCTTCTGCTTCTTCTTCTTCTTATTGTTGCTGTTGTATGATAGGTGAATATGAAACAAGTAAGTTACTTAAGGACGTTTTCGGTAGTAATTTCTGTACATCACTTTGGCGATTTCAAGGGAGACAATAACAGACAGTAACTTTTCTCAAAGAAGGTACATGTACTTGTATATCGTTCGGGCAATACCTTGATTTTCGGACACGGTGCGTTTCGAAGCAAAGAATGAGTCTACAATATCGACTTAACGGACATTTTGCAAAAAGATTTAAAGGGGAAAAGATCAGAAGAATACAGGAAAGTTTTCGGCGATTTCGACTTTCTCAGAGACCAGAGTGTACTAAACATGACAGTGCCGATCAGTCTGAACGCCAAAAGGGTTACTATGGAAACGGCCGATTTACAAAAAATCTAACACGGCAACGTATCTTTTTTTTTCTCTCATTTTTGTACTCACCATTAAATTTTACTGTATATACCAAAAAATTAGAAAATTCTATGAAAGGAATTTTTCAAAATTTTGAATTAATTGAAGACTACATGTTGATTTTGCTAATATTTTGGAGAGTCGAGAAATAGGAAAAATAGTTTTTTTCAAAAAGAAAATGAATTCAGATTATTATTTCATTCATACAAAATCAAGAAATAATATATTAAATATGGAAAATAATATTTGCATTGTATAATAAACTTTCTGTCACTCTATTACTGCCTGGCTTATGAAGATATAGTCATTTTAGGCGTTTTGATATAAACGGTTACCATAGAAACAGCCATTTTGCAGAAAATCTAACTCGGCAACATACTTTTTTCTTTTTATTTTTGAGTTTGCCATTGAATTTTACCCAACATATGAAAGAATTAGAAAATTTTATGAAAGGTTTAAATTTTTACAAAACTGTAGAAAACATCTTTAAAACAAACAAGACTTAGTATGTGCTGTCGTTTTGTTCAAAAAAATGAAAGTAAAAGCCTTCTCCATTTTTTCAAACATTAAATTACGGTGCTTTCGGTGCTTTGATCGATTTATTGTGTGTTTTTTTTTTCTTTATATCTTTAGAATGTAGGTCATTTCTTTAAGTGTCATAGTTTCCTTTCTAAGCAAATCATATTTCAATGTCAATGAATCTAAAAAAAGATTCCTTTCAAAGTAAATTGTTAGATTAAAGCAATATATGATATAACAACTCTTGTCGAATTTTACCCTCCGTTTCTTAACTCATTACCAAACGACAATATTTTAGGCTTGTCCAAATCGAAAGCATTTGCAGACGAAAAAATAAAAGTAACTGAAAATTGAAAATTTGTCTTGTGTAGAGTAGAAAACATTGTGGGGAAAAGGAGAAAATGCTGGTTACCAGCATTTTCTCCTTCTCCCACAATATTTTTTTTTAAAGGCTGCTTTCTCAGGGTCGTCAAAAGGAGGGATTGAGTCGTAATGGGTAAACCTTTTCCACACAATCAAGCATTTTTACGATCCTGCCTGAGAGACTTTATTGAAACATTGTAGCAGAGGAAGAAAATCCTGATTACCGTCAATTTCTTCTTCTCTCATTGTTTCTACCCATTTCGATAAATCTCGTGATCAGAGCAATATTTCATATGCCTCCTGCAAGTCCTGTCATTTTTGCCAAGTCTTAAATTCTTTCATTCGGTATACAGGCTTAATTACCCCTGTGCCTCTGGATACGGTATAAACGAATGTCCGTTATACATAAAACAGGACATTTCGCCCTTCCCTACATCCACTGGAGATATATAGGACCATTTTATCACGATCCATTTTCGTTTAACTCATTACCAAACGACAATATTTTAGGCTTATTCAAATCGAAAGCATTTGCAGACGACAAAAAAAATAGTGACTGAAAATTTTAGATTTGTTTTATAAAGGATAGAAAACTTTGTGAGAAAATGGAGAAAATGCTGGTTACCAGCATTTTCTCCTTTTCACACAATGTTTTCTAAAGGCTTCTTTTCAGGGTTGTCATAAGTAGGGATTGTGTGGTAATGGGTTAAGCACGAGAAATGGTAATGGCTATTTATCATAGCCTGATTAATAGAACCAGTGCGTTATTACGGTAATTACTTACACGGAACGCGAGCTGCGCCCGTATTCGCCAACCATTCTAAATTGTATTCTAAATCTGGCTTTGCATTCTAAAAATAACACAATTTCTGATAGGCTAAACCAGATTATTTAGCCACTTAAAACTGAAAACGTTACTTTAAACTTAAGAATCTTCTTGGGAATCCGAACTAAAGTTCAGTTTAGAATAATCGCTGACTACAACCCCCGTTCTTTTAAGGAAAAAAATGTACACATGTATTCTAGTCATCAGAATCCCATCATCATCTTCCTCTCCTTCTTCTTCTTCTTCTTCTTCTTCGTCTTCTTCTCCTTCTTCTCCGTCTTTTTCTTCTTTCTACTTTTCTTCCTCTTCCTCCTCCTCTTCCTCCTCCTCACCCTTTTCTTCTTCTTTTTCATCATCATCATCATCATCGTAATCACTGTCTTTTTTCTTTTTTATTCTTAATTAAGAGTCAGACTCAGATTTAAATCAGATAATACGAAAACTTAACCTTATTTTTGATCTACCATATAAATCGTTTCTTTGATTCTGTTTTTATCGACATACTACTTTAGATCTGCGTCGGCTTGTACTTTTTCTCCGCTACTCAAATATGCCAATTAATTGTTTTATTTATAGCACTAGTTTAGCACGTTGGTGTAAAATTCTGTCGTTTACATGACAAAACCTACAGTTTGTAACAACTTATTTGACAGAAAAGTTGCCATGTTGTGTGGGTGAAATTTGTTGAGTGGGAGATTTTCTTCGTTTCTCCTTAACAGACGACAGAATTAAGGACTTGCCTAAATTGAAAGCAGTTGAAAACGACAAATGAAATGCAACTGTTCAAATGATTGGATTTCTATTTTAAAGAAGAGAAAACGTTGTGGGAAAAGAAGAAAATGCTGGTTACAAGCATTTTGTTCTTTTCCCATAATGTTTTGATTTTTTTTTTCTTCAAGGTCGGGATTGTTTAGCAAAGGCTAATCAAATACACTTACTTGCAAACCTTAACTGACAAGCAATATCGTAACCTTATGATTCTTTAGCATTATACTCGTAATTCAATTTTGAACTACAAAGAGTTTCCTGTTAAACACCCGATGTTACTATAGGCCTACGTTTTTTGATGATTGAAAAATTCCGTCGATAATCAAATATTTCATACTCTAACATTTAACGCAATGTTACGCTCTGCAGCTTCAAAGCGTTCAGAAAAGGACCTTGTTTAATTTCATCCCCCACAGTCCATTACTGTTAGCAGAGCTCCCGTTTTGAAAGCATTATTGCTCCGCCTACTTTAATCTAAATTCCAAAATACTGTTGTCTATCAAAAAGTCTCGCGAGCAAATAAAAACCTACTTGAAAAAGAAAATAAAACTTTTTGGTTTATATTTACAACTCTATGACAGTTTCTGGTTTTTGTTGTCTTAATTTTTGAATTGAAAATGTTTTATTATCGAGTTGTTACCGAAAATACACCGGGATCTGCAGAATGATGATTTTCTGCAAAAGGAAGCTCAAAAGAATTTTTTGGAAATTGTCTTACTGTTTGCATTTTGATCAACTAAGTCCTTTATATAAATTATAATTTTCAACCATTCCTTCTGTTGAGATTAAAATAATTCACAAGAAAAAGAAGCAACATATAATTATGTCAGTCTATTTTTCCAGTTCAGTGTGAGATTACCTTTTTTCACACATTTAATGTGTCAAGGACTTAAGTTTGAGGTTACATTATGAGGACTTCTCATTGAAAGTTTCTAGAAAGCCCCCTTGGCACCCGGACTGGCTCCACAGGTCTTTTTGACAGTAAAAAATTAGAATTCTAGGAAGGAATATCAATTTAAAAACAAACTGCAAAACAAATTCACTAATCTAATGTTCCCGGTGTCCGATTTAACCCTGCATTTTAGACAAAAGGCAAATAACAAAGGCTGTGTACCTTGTTTGTTGGAATGATTCATAGTTTGGGCCTGAATGCCAGGCTAAGTACTGCTTTAGGCTTTATGGTACGTTAATGCTGTACAGAGCCATAATGATGCATTTTTTAAATTTTAAGTACGAGACGACAAACAGATTTTTTAGGTCTCATGGTTGTCAGAAACATATCTGTCGTTGCTGCCGGGAACATAGTGTAAACGTAGCTTTAGCAATAAAGAAACGTTTTATCCACTCTGAAAGACAAGTTGATATATTTGATTCATGCCTAGTCCGCGTTGTCTACAGGTTCTATACAGTGGGGGGACCCTAAAATTTTCCAGTAGATAGAGTTTATTTCATCAGCTCGTGGTTAATATGGGGAAATATTTGCCGAAAAAGGGAAAGGTATGCTAAAATAACGAGTGCCATAAGGCACAAGTAATTTTCTGGGAACTTTCCCTTTTGAGGCAAAAATTTTGCGGTAGATAGAGTTTATTTCATCAGCTTGTGGTTAATATGGGGAAATATTTGCCGAAAAAGGGGAAAGGTCCCAGAAAATAACGAGTGCCATAAGGCACAAGTTATTTTCTGGGACCTTTCCCTTTTGAGGCAAATATTTCCCCGTATCAACCACAAGCTGATGAAAAAAATCAGATACTATATTTCCTCTGATTATTTTGTCAACGAATGCCACTTTTTTAACTAGTCATTGCATCGAAATAAAAAAGTAGTTCCAGATTTTAGGCAGGAGGAAAATATTCACTGTGACGGGGAAATAATTCCCCTAGCTTAAATGACGACATTTCTTTACCCATAACATTTCTAAAAATAGACACATGAAATACAATATATGCCATTTCGTACCAGTAGACGTAGATATCATTTCTTTTTTCATGAAAATTAGGAATGGACACAATCATTGCTTATGATTATTTTATTGGTTCAACATTTTACCCCCAAAAGAAAACAAACACGTAAAAACATGACAAAGTATCTTCGCAAAATAGATAAACATCATAAATCGTCGGTTTACTTAAAAAGAAAAACCCTCCTAACTATACAGATTATAACAATTGAGCTACAGCTACGATATTTTCGAAGTAAACAGATGAAATGAGCCTTGCCTTGACAAAAGAAGATTTTATGCATCTGGAAAAAGTATTGGTCCATGTCAGCCTGCGCAGTGCGCGCAGGCTGACATAGGTCGGGCCTTTTTTTCCCAATTACCAATTTTCTGCATGTCGAAGGACCAATATACTTCATTATTAAGTCTGTTGTTATACAAAATTGATTTTATGGATAACGATTTGCTTAGTATACTGCATGACGGAGATGTGTAAGGCCCACTCTAACCACAGCTCTACTTTAAGTGAGAAAAATATATTTCAATATTAAAAATCGCGCATAATCGTTAATTCCGCAATTCGCTAGTGTGGTTTAAAAATTATAACTTGCTACAGGACGGAAAATTCGTCTGTAGGTAGAAACAGGTACAGACTGTCAGGTTTATCAAAACTGTCAGAATTGAAGCGATATTTGTTGTACGTGGTAAAAACCGAAGTTGTTCCTCAAAGCCAATTTCTCGATTTGACCAGTTTCATAAAAGTCTGCGAGGCAAAAGCGACTATGGGAAGAGTAATACATTCATAAATTGGTAATTGGAGAGGTCATCAGACCTCTCCAACAGTGGTGAGCTTAAAAGGCAGACTGCAACAGAATTTGCTGTCTGATTGTATTTTTTCTAGCGTAATTGTTCTGATACACAGTCTGTTTCTAAATGGTTTTGTAAATAAAGCGAAATGAAAAAAAACGAAACAGGAAATAGACGTGGTTTATTTTTATTAATAATTAATTTCAGAAAAGGTTCAATTTAGTAATTTGCCATGGCTGCAAATAACCTCTCTAATAATTGTAGTTTTTGTGGTATTTGTCGAAAACAATACCACTATGAGTTCAAGATTGAATTTTGATAACCATGTATCTTATTTTGTGCAAAGCCGAGAGAAATAAACCCAGTCAAACTATTAATTCCACACAATGGGTTTCCTTGACAAATACCACTTCAGCGTTCTCAACGCTTTGATTTTATTAAGCAAATATTCCAAGTAGAAGAAAACAGCGTTCTCAACGCTTTGATTTTATTAAGCAAATATTCCAAGTAGAAGAAAAAAGAAGAATAATTTCGTTAAAAAATAGAGATAAGAACATGCAACTTGAAAACGCGAAAAGAAGGTCTTTTTTACTCGTTTGTTTATATGTACCAAAATATATTGTAATTGAAAGCCAATAAACAGTTTGAAAACATTGATACTGACCTCTCCTTGTTTCTTTTTTAAAGGAGCCAACTTGTATGTACTGTGGTAATTCAAGTGCATCAAGGTAGCCTTCCAGTTGTGGATGAATCCCTGTTTCCCGCGTTCCGGGTTTCTCTGGGCCAACCTATTTGCTACTCCGATATTCATACTCAATCTCGGAACAATAGGTAGTCTCCCTTGTATTTTCTTCACTTCTTGTGTACAATTTACAAAGCGAAAATATCTTTAGTTATTGTAAAGTCTTAGAGTTTTCACAGGGTTTTGACATAAGCAGTCTGGTTGTACATAGCATTAGGACACAATTATATATCAAACAAAGTCTCTCTCTCTTTCTCTCTCTCTCTCTCTCTCTCTCTCTCTCTCTCTGAACGGCATGAAGATGGACACAAAAAAACCATGAAATCAATCATATTTCATTTGGTAATAAAAGTTCTATAGATGTGCTACCTCTGGGCTGTTGGAGTTGCAGTGATCCGAAGGTTGCGAGTTCGATATCCAGCTTGGCTGAACTTTAAACATTGAAGGGAAAGACTTTTCACCGCTAGGTAGGCATATTTAATTTAACGTTGGACTTTGTTTAAGAAAAAAAGTTACCAGTAGCTTACTGCTCAAAGTAAGTACATGAGCACTTTAATAGTTGCACTTTCCGTCGTGTTATACCTGAAATATGTTAGAAAAACGCCAACCAAATAAGATTTAATCAGCACTGGGGCTATACTCTTTCAATGACGTCCACGCCGTCAGATGGAACTCTTTACATCCTTTTGCCAAAAGACAAAAGTTTAGTTTTGTCCAAACTGTCAGTATTTGCAGACGACAAAATTTTAGGAAAAAAATGTCTTCTTCTTAAAGGTCGTTTAAACTCGGATTTGTTTGGAAAAAAAGGGTTGAAATGATTGCAGTTCACCCATGGATCATTTTACAGGCTGTGTCATCACTGATAAGTTAGCTCTATTTGGAATTTTATCAACAACAGTTTCGAGTTTTCCAGCTTTCAAGTCAACAAGTTGGTCTACCCAGTTTTGATATGCTTCCGCTTTTCTAAGGGAATCGGACGTTTGAACTCTCCAACGCATTTTGTTAGAAGACAGACCACTTTTATCCAAAGCTTTCGTTACTGGCATCAAATTACGTGAAAGATTTCCGAATTTTGTTCGGACAGGTTTTCGTATTGATTCCTCTGGTTTCGAGGTATCAGGCGCTGGGACCGCCCATTTTACACCAATCGTGTCTACTTTTCGTTTACTATGGCGCTTTTTTACAAAGAAACTTTCACTTTTCATGCTAAAACTTTTTGTTGTGGATGGCGTTTTCACACTTTCCTCTCTACTCTCTGTGCGACTTTCTGGCTGCGGTGTCTGTATGTCTGACTGTAATGGAGATTTTAGTGATCGTTTATCATCATGATCATCGTCGGCGCTATAATACTGACTTCTACGACTCCATGATACCCGTAAACCTTTTCTACTCATGCGCGACATCCGTGATTTTGGTAGTTCATTTGGACTTCCGGTTCTGTCCCCGGCAAAACTAGGTGACTTTCTAGCTTTTTCTCTTTCAGTTGGCCCTGGGGAAGGTGGTTGAACTTTTTGTGATATTTCCATGGGTTCTATTTTGTTAAAATATTTATTCTGTGGTTGGAATATACCTTTCAACTTAAACACTTTGACGTGAGATAAATCGTCTTTGTCTATAAACGCGAATTGAGGAAACTCTTCCTTGATGGATGTTTGCGACATGCTCGATTCGCTGCCAGTAAGGCGCGGTAACAATGACATTGAACTAAGATCTGACCGAGTTTGGAGCACCGGATCAAATATAACTGAACGTTCTCTTTCTACCTTTTGTCCGTGATTGTGTAATCCTTTCTGTATCGATCTTGGGCTTTGGCCATCTTGGTTGTAGGAATTACATCGTTTCCGCTTTACATCATGTAATCTGACTACATTTTCATGGTTTATTTTCAGACCGTGTAAATGAATGAGGTGTTTGAGAGATTGTCTTCTAGAGTCACTGTGAGGTTGTACCGTTTGGGTTTTGTCGTCTGATTGTCTTAGCCGTGCTGTCAGACTGTTTGAGAGAAGATTTTTCTGTCTCTGCCTCATTGTCACCTCCATTTTTGTATGTTCAACAGTAGCTTGAATACAAGATAATGTTTATATACTTCGTTCCGATAGAAACACCTGTAAAGAGAAAAGAGATTGATTCATTTGGCATAAAATTTGCCGTATTCTTCATTCAACTCGTTCTTTAACAGAGAACCAACTTTAAGAATTTTCAACATTGAAAGCATTTACAGACAACCAAACATATGTTTTCAAACAAGTGAATTGAAGGAGTAGAAAACATTGATGGAAAATGGATCAGTATTGTGTAACAACATGTTCTGTTTTTCTCACAATGTTTTCAAACACCTCCTTCATAAATAAAATGCTTTCTTCTTTTGCTAAAATGTTTTGCAAATTCATGATGCGGTAAACCGTAATTCATAACCATTATAAATATTCTAAGAAATCTCAACCGTGGAAATTCTGTTTCAATGGTAATTTGACGACCTTCAAAACAGGTCATTTTCAGATTTTCGTCCATTTCTCGCTATTTTGTTTTCATTCAATATCTACTCACTATGATGAAAAAGTCGTACCTTTATAGAAATGTTCAAATACCTGCGCTTTGGATTTAATTTCTAACCACCTATTAATAGAGAAAATAAATTGCAAAATTATGTTACGGATTCCTTTTGTAATCGACCGTTTTCACGACTGAGTTAAGTTTGTATAACCATCCTGAGCACAAAACAATAATACACAAGTGTTTCTCTATGTATTGATTGTCAAGTCGAACCGACTATTATATCAATTAGATCACGTCAATATCTTGTTTTAACGACTCTGAGGAAGAATGCTTTTGAAAATATTGTGGTAAAGGACAGGATACTGGTAACCCTCATATTCTCCTTTTCCTACAATTTTTCCCACCATTGCAAAGGCAATCTCCACCATTTGCTTTCAATTGTATTTTGTTTGAGTTTCGTCACATATTTCAGACGACCTTTTTTTCATTATGCAGCAGACCACTGTTTGCAATGCATAACTAAGATTGTTGTTGCGAAAAAAAATCAAGGCGCTGAAAGCACTGATGGCTAGGGAAAAGTGGAAAGTGCATATATGCGTAAAGCAATTTGCATTCAATCATGAAATACATTGTTAAATAGTAAAAGAAAAACAAAATAGCCCCAATGCTCGGCTTCTGTTGCTCTAATTGAAAATTGCAAGTCGAAAAGCTGGACATTACTGTATCAAAAATATTTAGATATTTACCTGCCCCTGATGATGGGTTCTCTTATGATAGTTTAGTTTAAACAGATTTATTTTACATCAATTGAGAAAGAAGTTCTTACAATTTATACTAATCTTGCTCGATTCTGCTTCCTGGATACTACACACGTGCTCGCGCCGAATGTGTGGGCCGATGAAAAATCCTAAAGCTAATGACAGTTAATGATATAGCTTATTATAGTTAACAACTAGCCAAGTTTGAAGTAAATATGAGGCTTGGCAACTACTTCAAATTTGAAGTGAACGTCTTCAGTAATGACACTAATTACAAAGATATTAAAAAATATCAGAGTATTTCAAGTTCAAAGTCAAAAGGGGACATTTATAAATGTTTAAGAAATACTTTGATGGTTGCCTGTCCCTTTTGTATTGGTTTCCCTTTTGATAGCTAACACCAGTCCCAGTTTGAAGTTAATTTCTTAAGTAGTGACAGAGATATTATAGTATTATCTCTTGTAAGTTCCTATTTTCCGTACTTGAGTATGTTCAGGTTTCCCTTATTCCATTCAATATATTGTACAATAAGTAAAGTGTTGCTACAAGAGTTCACATGGTATCTTGAAGTCCATTCCAGTCCGATCCAGTCGTGCCGGTCCATTCCGGTATTTCCATGAACCAGAAAATACCGACTGATAAACAGCTTTGCTATTTGTACATATATTAGTAAGGTGAAGGATTTTGTTTGTTTACACATCGTTTGTGGATACACACCATACAAGCGTTATCAATCAAAATGTCAGTCTCACTATGTTCCATCTGCATCCATAACAATGCATACAGCGACGGCCAAAGGTGGACACGAGTGTTGGTTGTGTCATGCTCTGAGTATTTGGTGAAGTTAACAGGAAAATTTCTTTCTGTTTTATGCGTTAAAAACTTTTGCTTTGAATATATTTCCTTAGGCATTTTCTCTCTAAATGTAGACACCGACCCCCCTCTTTCAATTCCCAATTTGCATCAATGATGAATAGCTCGTAAGGTGTGAGGCGATTTTGAGGTTTGTGTCGTTTCGAGCTAATCAGAAACGGCAGTTCCTGCAAATCAGAGACAGCGAATAGCGCGGATTTATACCTGATGTTAAGAGTGGTGGCAGCTTTCGTGCAAAAGTCTGAAACGTGGTTACTAACCCTAGGCGCCATCGACCCTAACCAAAAATTGCACATCATTCAAATCTTAATTACACGTGAGTTTTATGGCGAAGCCGATCGTTTTCGCCCATACGGAGTTTAATCCAAAAGAAATTGAAAATCGCTCCAAAATCATGTATTAGCATTTTAATCTCTTCACAAAAATTTGAACGGATAGAATTAATACATTAATGGTGACATAATAACACATGACAGTTAAGAACTTTGGGGTTGTTTGAGAAATCCGTCGTGAGCAATTCTTCCTATGTCACGTTGGTGACAAAGTCATAAACAGTAGATGGAAGATTATTCTATACGATATGGTTAATCAGCTCTGCAGAATGCCTATGTTGATCTGAGTCGATACTTTTTGCAGATGCATTAATTAATCGCCCTTTTGCTAGACGCATGGCTGTTGAATCCTTTCTAACCCGCTCTCAGATCCATAGGCCTATGTATACAAGGCTTGTTGCAGATGGTACTAACGTGCAATATGACCTCAGATCCATACTTTCGACTTGTTCAGTCAAACCTATGAGATAATCTTTCTGATAACTTAGTAGTTTTGTGAATTGTCAACCAGTTTTAAGGGAAAGATTTACGCTGCAAAAGGCTGTAACTTTTTAAGCCTATAAAATCTGGATTAAATCGTATCAAATCAAAATTTAATACGTAAAGTATTGTATTATAATCTGTATATTGTTCGCCCAATGACTGCTATTAATAGATCAAAGTATTATGTATCACTAGCTTTTAACATTATGGTAAACTTTAACTCTTCATAGATCTACTGAACATTAGGTATATGAGTAATGAGTATCCTACATGTTGTCTGACTGTAGATTATAGTTTATTTCTCTCTCCCCCACTGTCTGAGATACTGTGTTTTTCACGTATCTGATACGAGATGTATTGAAATTAAAAGTACACTGTATGATTTGAAAGGTGTTTGACGCTGTTTCCCTAACATTACTTCAGTGATATCATGGCGACATAATCGCCAATCCATGCTTTACTTTAGTTTCTTGCATGAGTATTTGGTTACTTCGCACACTATTCTTCCTAAACCACTGGCTGCTTTCCCACACCCCACGTTTATATCCACTGTCGAGACAATGCTCATGTGATGACTTGCTGGATATCATGCATCATGTCAAGAGTTACTAAGTCCCTATTTGTCAGAGCATGTCTCAAATTTGATAAAAATTTACAGTATCAAAAATGTCTATGTATACGTCTAGAAATTGAACCTACCCAGCATAAAAATCTCCTTGTAAAGTCACAATCAATGTCCTGTTGACTCTGAGAATTAAATTGTCCCCATGCTATTTAAACAGTACTGTAACGAAAGTACAGATCCATTTACGGTTGTCGTTTAAATGAACAGGTTTTTAACGCTTTCAGAAGCGGTATGAAAGATAATTCAAAATAGTCAACGTTTGAAGTTCCATTACCCTCTAGTGATTCTGCTTTAGAACAGGAAACACCATGAAAAAAGTAGCCTATCGTAAACATGACTCCAGTTTTTCACATTGATTTTATATAAAGAAATTCCATATTTTACCATAAAGGTTGTTATATTGAATGACTTATGGAGGTAAAGGTTGTCCATAAGGTGACCTAAACTTGTCTATATCTGGTAGCTCACTGTGATTGAGCGATAACATTTGTTTGTCAATTGCAACGTTTTACAATGAAACCTCTACAATACCAGAATAACAGATAAACATAATGTACACAATGTAGTCCTCGTTAAGTTAGTCTTTTGTAAAGGCCTGTGTATTTTTTTAACAGCTAGACTTAACATCTGGGCATGAGAGAGAGACAGAGACAGAGACAGAGAGACAGAGAGACAGAGGGACAGACAGAAACAGAGGTGAACAGACAGCTGAACGGACGGACGGATAGAAGAAGAAGAACGGCTAACAAGGTCTTATCAACCAAAATATTTCAATCCAAGTTCATTCATGTTTATGAATAAATTGAAACAATGTTGTATGCACTATCTCTAAATTGTATTAAGTTTGAAGACCAACTTTGATCTTAAACAAATATCCGGTTGATAGGAAAAAAACAATCATCCGTCGGGTCATCCAAAAACTGACGGTTATGGTGAAGAGTTAACTCTTAGATTGCAAAAATGCACTTTAGCTGACAAAGTATATACCCGGACTATACTGACGTCCTGTGCAGTCTAATCTATGGTCTACACAGCCCAAATGTCAAGTTTTCTCCAGCCAAAAGAATTCTTAAATCTTTACCACACAATCCAGACTTTTGAGAAAGAAAGCCTTTTTAAAACATTGTGGTAAAAGGAGAAAATGCTGGTAACCAACATTTCCTTATTTTCACACAATGTTTTCTACCCTGCTGGAAACAAATTTCAATTTTTTAATTACGTTTATTTTGTCGTCTGCAAGTGCTTTCAGTTTGAACAAGTCTAACATTTTTTCGTTTGGTAAAGAGCTACGTAAGTATTGCTCAAATGATGAGATTATCTTTGGAAATGTTACCAGGATTTTCTCCTCTTCCAATAGTGTTTCTGTCCATTCATGGTCAAATCCTATCGTATGAATTATGTTTAATTTATCGTCAGCAAATGCTTTCATGTGTGACTAGCCTAAAAATATTACCGTGCGGTAAAGAGTTAACCCTTTCCCACACAATCCCGAAGTTTTGACGACCATGAGAAAGAAAGCTTTAGAAAACATTATTGTAAAAGGCGTAAATGTTGGTAACCAGCATTTCCCGTTTTTACAACAACGATTTCTACGATTTCAAAGAAAAACGTCATCATTTGCTCCAAATTTAATTTGTCCTCTGCAGATCTTTTCATTTTGGACAAGTCTATAATTTTGTCGTTTGTTTAAGAGTTTATTATATTCTTGACATTTAAAACGTGATAAGAAATCAGTGATAACGATCGACGTATCGTTTATTGATCTATCTAGACCAGCAAAAAGCATCACAGACACGTAAGACAGACAGACAGTTGTGTTTCTATCATATGTGAACAATTCCATGTTTTGGCAATGGTATTATCTATAGCCGAATCGATCAGTTTTGGATTCATAAATACTTCTATTTGGTGTATAGAACTTAAGGATTACACCCCATGCTCGAGCCTCGCTGGCTTCGCTGGATTTTTCATAGGCAAGACACTTCAGTGCCCTAACCTAGTAGTAATGAAACCAAGGAAAACATGAATATATGAGCTGTCGCCGAGAAATAAACTGAAATAATGTTGAACACGGGGTAAAACACCATTCAAACAAACAATACAAATTGTCCTCTAATAGTCTAAGCTTGTAAAATTGTAAATAGATTTTGCGATTTTTTCCGGGGGAGGGGGTCGTCTCATTTATTTTGTAATCTAAATGTTAATAATCAAAAGGTGTCCGCCAAAAAGGCATTATGTGACTTGTATTTGGATGGGGACTTGTCCTCTTTTTGCCTCTAACCCTCACGATATTTCTTTTTTTGTGTCTGACTTTGACAAGTATTGCATTGAGTAAGTGATAAATGCTCGCGATAAATACCTGCCAATATAATGAATGGTGCTTTCAAATGCTAAATACAAAATACAAATGAGCCATGCTCTGAGAAAAGGGGACTTAATACATCTGCGAAAAAGTATCGACACAGGTCAGCCTGCGCAGTCCGCGCAGGCTGACCTGGGCCGAAACTTTTCGCTACTGGTCAATTTTCTGTATGTAAAAGGATCACTCTTCCTCCAGATTGAGTCGTTCATTAAACTATGTGGATTTCATGGACCCGTAATTATGTGATGATTTTCTTGATATAATGGATCGTGTCGATGCAGTAAGAGAAAGGCAAGGCCCATATTGAAAAGATAAAAAAAAAAACTGAGAGATAATTTGTTCCTTATGAAAAATGAGCGTCCTACCCTGCTCAGTAAATCATAGTTTTCCACATGATTTCTTTATTTTTGCAAATCCAAGTCTACATGTATTAATGTTCAGTCTGATAGCGTTCTTAACTGTTGCAGAAAAGTACGTGTCCTGTATTTTTGCCACTTTAGCAGAGAAATCCACCTTTTAACTACTCAAAGAAAAATGCGTTTCTACAGACATTGTGGAAAGGGGAGGAGAATACATGCTGGTTTTATTCATTTCAATACGAACCACATCATTTAAGTTACAACTGATATGTAGTCTGCAAAAATCTTTATATTTGGTCAAGCCTGAAATTTGTTTGGTAAAGAGTTAACATTTTCAACGCCAAATATGTTCACCCTAAGGCTGCTCATCGCAACTCGCTGACCTTTTGCGGACAGTGTGGATCAAGATCAGACTGCACAGAACGTGCAGTCTGATCGTTGATCTACACTGTCCGATAAGGCCGTATTTTCTCTTGAAGCAATACCGTTGAATAGCAAAATGTGGGGTTTTACTAGCGGCTTCTAAGTTCCATTTCAGTTATTTAGCAGGATAAAGGGTTAATTCGCCCTCTTCCAATAGCTGAAAATACAAAACTGTACATTTAACTTATTGACCTGACTATATAAGCGGACGGTGAAGATCCAACATCAGTGCAGTTTGATCTTGATCTAAACTGGCGATAGTTCAATTTCTCACGTGTGCCTTAGATTTTACCAGTTCCAGTCTAAGGCACTGTTCCAGTGTTTTACCCAAGGACACTTTTGCTGGTTACCCACATTTTGTCTTTTACCATACATTGTTCTCAAAAACCTTTTTTAAGGTTTCACTGTGACAGATTGTTTGGTTTAAGGACGTAAAATAGGCATTTGAGCCATTCTCTGTTAGAAGAAGGTCTTACTCATCTGCAGTATCGATTCAACTCAGCCTGCGCAGTCCTCGTTCCTGGGTCGAAACGTTTTGCTTTTGGTAAATACCTGCATTTTCGACATTATTTAAGATATGTCATAGCGGCATACTTTACTGGAGTTTCTGTTTACCAGTACTTTGCACGATATTTCTTCCCAACCCAAAGGCATGCTTTCCCACATAAAGATCCCCTGGACATGTATTATTGGTGAGAGAAGAATCGGACAGAAATATGCCAGGTTGGGTATTCGAATCCTGTTATCAAGTCCTGTATTTTACCGACTGAACTACCGGTCTTGGCCAATAACTCTTTTGACCAGTTTGAAACATATTGCTGGAGAGAGAGCAAGTGCCAGTAAAAAACAAGTGCTCTTTTCCTATCACCTTTCTCATGAGCTTTCAAGAGTAGGTAGAGGCTCTATGTGGCTCTGTGTTGAAGATGTTTGATTCAAAACTTTGAAATCCCCTGCCTGGCTTTGATCATCACTCGAAGTACTATATAGCTTTTAACGAGGGAATGTCATTGGTAAGGTACTTAGAGCCCTAACCTAGTACCAGTATAATGAATAAGTAAGGTGTCGTCATGATGACTGAAAATAATGTTGAAGGCCTCGTAAAACACCATTCATTCAATTAATCAATTAGCCCTCAGCGATTTAGCAGTAAAAGCTGAATAAGTCGAATCCTTCCACTCACCTCATGAAAATGGCCGCTAGCATATAGAAATTTCAAATTTCAGAAACTTTCAAATCCATTCCGATATAAACAATAAAATCCACAACAGCTTAATGTTTACATCACACTTTCAAATTCCATGATTATAATCTGCTTTTTAAAATAATTTTATCTTTTATTTGTTATCACAAAATCAATCTGCAGTCAAATTACTGTTTTCATTCACTAAGGACATTCGATACGTTTTTTTATACAAAATCATTTTCCCCATACTCCAGTCTGAAATCAGAAATTTTCTCATTCATGAAAAAAGGTATTCTTTACTTTGGAATCTTAACCCTTTCCCAAACAATCCCTTGTTATTTCGACCCTGAGATAAAAGCCTTTTGAAAACATTGTAGGAAAAGGAGAAAATGCTGGTAACCAGCATTTTCTCCTTTTTCCACAATATTTTCTACCCTGCTAGAAACAAATTTCAATTTTTGAGTAACATTTATTTTGTCGTCTGCAAGTGCTTTCAATTTGGACCAGTCTAAATGTTGTCGTTTGGTAAAGAGTTAAAAAAAAAACTACTCCTGTCTGCGTGAATGATCCATATCAGTAACCTTTTAATCGTAACTGGTTTTCCATTTATTATTTTAGAGTTTTATAAATCTAGAGAAAATCACTAAGGCACGAAACTAAACAATCTACAACCTATATTATAAAGTGTACTTAATCGGATAATTGTTTGAACTCTTTGTCAGGCGACAAAATTTTAGACTTGTCCAAATTGAGGGTATTGCAGAGAACCAATTCAGTATGTTTCAAATGACAGAATTGGGCTTTGACAGAAGATAAAGAATAGTGAGAAAGAGAAAAAATGCTGGTTACTGGAATTTTCTCTTTGTGTTTTGAAAAGCGCTCTTTCAGGCTCAGGGTCGATAAAACTGTGCATATTGGTATACGATTAACTCTGAATTAAAAATTTCAGTCTTGTCCAAACTGAAAGCATTTTCAGTCAACAGAATGAATGTGATTCGAAAATCGACATAAGCTTTTTTTGGAGGGTGGAAAAGGAAGAAAATGTTGGAAACCAGCATTTCACTTTTTGCAGTAAAGTTTCCAAATTTTTTTTTCCTTAATAGTCGTTAAAACTCGAGATTGAATGCAAAAGGATCGAAGTATATTTTACAGTGCGGCTTATCTCTAATCTTTTTTTTTTTCGCGACCTTTATCTACATCTCCGCAAATTGGTATTTAAAACAGATATGAGAGTTCCTTCTGAAGAATTTTAAGAAATATCGAAAGTCTCATGTCGTCATGGAGATCATCTAGCAAATGTCAGGCATGTAATTAAGCAACTGCATATTTTTCTTTTTTCTGTTGATTGCACTTCAAACAGTCCAATGCGTATGTTACAACTTGTTTCGAAAAAAGGATTACTCTATGATTTACATATTTATACAATATGTATACCGCCCCATTGATAGTCTAATAGAGTTAATTCATTTCCTCTTGAAATCAATTTGCGTCAAGACAACTTTCAGACCAGATACGAAGAGTCCATGTTCGTCAAAGTTTAACATGTGAGAACAGCTGAAAACATTTTGGCAAAAGGAGAAATTACTCCATAGGAGCAAGTAGGAAAATAACTAGTTAGCAGCATTTCTACTTCCTCAACATGTTCACAAATACCGCCTGTCTAATTGTCTTGAAACACAACAAATAATAAGCGGCTCACGTGATAGAAAACATTGTAAGAAAAAAGAAAATACTGGTTACCAGCATTTTCTCCTCCTTAACGATATTTCCAAATGCCGTCTGCCTAAATATAGTAAAACACAACATCGTTTGGTAAAACTTCAATAGACATTTTCAACCACAGACAGCCAGTTATTCCAGATTCTGATATTTCAGTGCTGTCTAAGCACACAATCTTACAAAAAGAAAATTGAAAAACAAGATTTTAGAAGTACGTGTATGCCGCGTCGTTCTGAACAGTCTAATTTATACCGTCTCTTTAATTCTTAACCAAACGACAAAATTTTCCACTTGATTAAATTAAAACCATGAATTTGCTGACGACAATGTTAATGTTGTTTTAATGTCTAGACTCCTCTCTAAAGAGGTAGAAAACATCTTTTCTCATTTTACCACTATGTTTTGGAAAAAGGGTCAAGCAACTGATTGACTGATTGGTTCTCTAGTATTTTACTCCGTTTTCAACATTTTTCAGTTTTATCGCGTAGTCCAGTGCACCTATTCTTGTTTTCCTGGATATTTTGTTACCAGTGCTCCGAACAATATTCTTTCCAAGCCACTGGTTGCTTTCCCAGATAACCATCGTCGAAATAATAATCAGCAGTGAAAGGGGATTGTATCCTATCGCATCGACTATCATCAATCCTCAGAGTAAATTGGCCGAGCCGAGGATCGAATATGCGACCTCCTAGTCTCAAGTGCTGTGCACTACCGTTTTTCACCGACGTTTAGCAACTGAAATTTTACTTGTGGTAGGCCTGGGGATCATATAACAGATAAGGTTCCTGGCTTAGTCTTTATTATTGTAGAAATATTATTATTGTCGACATTACTTCTGTCGACGTATCCACACTGATGATATAAAGTCAATTACTCACTACCTTACAAATGTCCCCCTTCGTCTGTAGCGCAAATTTTGAGAAAACACAGAATGACCAAGAAAATAAATCGATCCCTAGTGCTCCTTTCTCAACTATGTTTTTAAATTCTTTGTATCTGATAATATCCGATGATGATCGGTTCGGTAGTTGAACGGTGCAATATAGATGCTATTGCCCTTTGTGATCAGGTAGCATTTCAACCAGATATTCTGTCATGGAAAATAGGACTAAATACTGGCTAAACGGACATGTGACATACAAGACGAATCAGTTCGCGTCTGTGATGGACACAGCTAGGTGTTGACATATCACTGCGTGAAATGTGTTTGCCAGTAGGTATTTAATCCATGCCGCATGTTGAAACTACATATCAATGAATTTCAGAGAAAAATGGGCTGACACAAAGTATCCCGGGGGGGATACATGTATTACAACCTAAAATAATGTTTCGTTATTTTGACTGTGCCAGTGGTTATCATTTTGGGTACACTCTAAGAGGTGAAATTATGCTGTGACATCGAAAATGTCATATTTACTTTTGATGCTTTTCTTCACTAAGACAGGGATTATTTAAACTAAAAACATTGGAATTAAGAGAGAGAGAGAGTGACGAGACGGGAGCTAATTCCAGAACGAATTACTCTCGTGTTTTATACCTAACTGAAATGAAACCGGATGTTGATGAGTTGTCTACTTCCTTCCGGTATACATGATTTCGCATTTCTTCTAGAACCATCGGAAAATACTTTGGTTGATCCACTGACATCTTTGTATTTTCTCCAGCTGACCCATTAGAAATTAACAAAATGCCCCCAGCAAAGCAACAAGCTGCTCCTAAAAGTAAATCCGAATACAAAGATAAGGAAAAACCGACCCAGATCCGCATAAGCAACATTGAAGCTGCCAAAGGTATTTGTTTACACTAGTAACGCAATCTTCGGAGTTTATTTTGTATGACAGTTGATAAAACACAGTCCAAGTTGCTTAAAAAATACGGCTTCAGTAACTACATTGTAGCAGTTTAAGCAGTGTTAAGCTTGCCATCATGGAAAAACTGGAGTCAAGTTCAAACTGAGTCTAAGACTTGCAAGTTGCAGGCCAGCAGTACGTTTTCTAGAGTAATTGGCATAATTTGGATAGCTCCCCACCACCAAATGACGAAAACCCATAAAAATCAATATTATGAAAACTTTGAAGCATTTATACCATACATTTTCTTGTCGGATATAAATGAGGATAACAAAATAATGCTAAAAATTCCATCGATTTGTTTTCATTTCACTCATACCCTGCTGTAGAACTTGATTCATAGACCTATATACATAGTGGTGGGGATTTGTGGGTTTTATGCACTGTCATGGAGTTTGTGTTGCAAAGGGGAATGGCAAAAGACGGGCAGACTGAATGTTTTAATAGTGAATATGCAAGTCTAGTGTTATACCCTAATTCTAGTTGTCTTTAAAGATAATTCCAGAAATTAGTTATGCACATCTTTTTTGTGCATCAACAGGAGACATAGCCCTCCTTTAAATCAGAAGTGCTATGCTCTAATGGACCTGTCTCTACAGGTTTGATCTATCATTATTATAGATGTGTACTGAAAAGATGATAAGCAAACATATAATAAATAAGTTTGTTATTTCAAGGGTACAAATTCTGTAAAGAACTTACACCTTGGGTATGAACTCTCTGGATATTGGTATGTGTTCTTTGGTAAGAATTTACCAGCATCCCTTATGAATCATGGATAGCCAGTAGAAAGCTGCTGACAGAGAGGGATACCTGTGCAAGTTGCTAAATGTAACCTTATCCCACCCATTTCTTCCATAACAAAACCCAATACAAACTGCATAAAGAATGCTGGCTAAGTATTATTTCAAACCATATGATAAAATAACCATTGTGCATATATTCTGATAGGATACTGAACGGGGTTATTCTTCTTTTACAGCCGTAGCATCAGCCATTAGAACAAGTCTTGGACCCCGCGGTATGGACAAAATGGTAAGAACTACTTGTTAGAGGTATTTTTTGATATGTATGGTGTACAGCCTTTAAACCTTTACCACACTGCAGAATTTTAGACCTATCCAAATTGAAAGCATTTGCAGACTACAATTTCCTAGCGGCTCAAATAGTGCAATTTTTCTTTGATAGGGTTGAAAACTTTGTGAAAGGGAGAAAATGCTGATAACCAGCATTTTCTCCTTTTCCCACAATGTTTTCAAAAGGCTATTTCCTCAGGGTCGTTAAAAGTCGTCATTGTGTGGTAAAGGGTTAATTTTTATTCTTTCCACCTTTTTACCACTTAAATTTTTGTATTACTTTTACAGAGGTAAAGAAACTTAGTTATGTTTTGAAACATAGATGTAACTTTTTAGAAAAGATCATTTTCGCCACATGAACTTGAGGTTTTTATACTGTAAATTTATTTGATGTGCCACTTGCTTTAAGTCAGGTTGCAAAAAAGCAAATTTGAGAACTTGGGAGGATTTAACCTGTTGACCACACAATTATGAATTTTTACGACTTTGAAAAAGCAGCCTTTGGAAAACATGGTGGGAAAAGGAGAAAATGCTGGTAACAGCATTTTCTCCTCTTCCAACAGTGTTTCCTACCCTTCCAAATGCAAATTTCAGTTTTTGATTCCCACTCATTTATTGTCTGCAATGTTCTCAAGTTTGAGCATCTATATGGACCAGTGTAAAATTTTATCATTTGGTAAAGAGTTGAACTCTGCCTTTGATCATAGATCAGGTTAGGATACAAACTTATTACTTTACCATGTGACAAAATTTTAGACCTGACGAAATTGGAAGCATTTACAGACAATAATTTCAATGTTGCTAAATGATGCGATTTTTGTTTGATAGGGTAGAAAACATTGTGGGAAAAGGAGAAAATGCTGGTTACCAGCATTTTCTCCTTTTCCCCAATATTTTTGAAAAGCTTTTGGAGAAAAAAGAAAACCGGCATGTTTTCTTCTAATTAAAGGAGATACATTTGATATGCTGCCTGAAAGTGCTTTCAGTACAAACGTGCCTGAAGCTTTGCTCTGGTATAGAGTTAGTTGGTTTTGAAACCCAAAAATTATCTCTGTATCTCCTATTACACATGAATTTCTTCTGAGAACTACCTGTATGTTGTGTTCAAAATTTCTAGGAGATAAGGAGAGAAAAATGGCCTTTCATTTTTTTCCATAGATTCAAGCCTCCAATGGAGATGTTACAATTACAAATGATGGAGCCACCATTCTTAAACAAATGCAGGTTCTTCACCCAGCAGCCAAAATGGTAAGGATATACTCTTACTACGTAATAGAGATTAAAAACTAATTAAGTGGCGTTCAAAAGCAGTCTTGGGCTACCAACTTTTGGTTAATATTACATGTAATTGATGACTTATCAAGTAAATGTGGATCTGTTAGGCTGTTCATTTACTGCTTCAAGAGTTATGTTAACCTGAAACTTTAATTTATGTTTTATTTTGTTCCTTTCAATTTTATTTTCATAATTTACCTTATTTAGCTTATGGAGGGGGAAGAACAATAACCTTGTATAAGTAAGGTGAATAAACTAATGGCTTTTTGTATTATCTGCAGTTGGTAGAGCTTTCTAAAGCACAGGATGTAGAGGCAGGAGATGGAACCACATCTGTTTGTGTCATTGCTGGAAGTCTGTTGGATGCATGTGCTAAACTCCTAGCCAAAGGTAAGTCTCTTTAACTATATCCTAAACATCAAATTTCAGATTCTTCCTAATCAAAAGCAAATTCTGATAACAAATCTAAAAGTGGTATGAATGAAGTGTAGTTCTTTGACAGGGTAAAAACATTGTGGGAAGTGTAGAAAATGATGGTTCTTAAAATCAAAGCCCATAAGAAAGGGCAGCCACTCTTTATGGAAATGATCTAATGCAAAACTTTATTTACATCAATGTTTGAGTGTTAAGTTTTACAGGTGACTACACATACACACACTAACTGCCTTGTTGTTTTAGCTCACCTTAGCACAAAGTGCTAAAGGTGAGCTATTGTGATCGCCCAATATCCGACGTCCGTCATCGGTCAACAATTTCTTTAAACATCTCCTCCTAAACCACTGGGCCAATCTTCATGAAACTTGGCAGGAATGTTCCTTGGAGAAGTTCTACCAAAATTGTTCAAAGAATTTAACATCTCCTAGTGGACCTCTACCAAGTTTGTTCAAATTATGCCCTAGGGTCAAAACTGGCCCAGCCCCTGGGGATAACGAGTTTGAGCATAGGAACAAAGAAGGAAAACTTCAAAAATCTTCTCCTCTGAAACTTGAAGGCTAGAGCTGTGATATTTGGTATGTGGCATCTCCTAGTGGACCTCTACCAAGTTTGAGCATAGGAACAAAGAAGGAAAACTTTAAAAATCTTCTCCTCTGAAACTAGAAGGCGTAGAGCTTTGATATTTGGTATGTGGCATCTCTTAGAGGACCTCTACCAAATTTGTTCAAATTATGTCCCTGGGATCATAACTGGCCCCGCCCCGGGGGTCACAAATTTGAGCATAGGAACAAAGAAGGAAAACTTTAAAATTCTTTTCCTCAGTAACTAGAAAGCGAAGAGCTTTGATATTTGGTTATGTGGCATCTCCTAGTGGACCTCTACCAAGTTATTCAAATGATGTCCCTGGGAACAAAACTGGCCCCACTTCGAGGGTAACTAGTTTGAGCATAGGAACAAAGAAGGAAAACTTTAAAATTCTTCTCCTCTGAAACTAGATAGCGTAGAGCTTTGATATTTGGTATGTTGCATCTCCTAGTGGACCTCTACCAAGTTTGTTTAAATCATGCCCCAGGGTCAAAACTGGCCCCGCCCCGGGGGTCACAAGTTCGAACATAGGAACTAAGAAAGAAAATTTTAAAATTCTTCTCTTAAACTAGAAGGCATAGAGCTATGATATTTTGCATGTAGCAGTTCCTAGTGGACCTCCGCCGAGTTTGTTCATGTTATGCCCTTGGGGTCAAAATTGGCCCTGCCCCGGGGGTCACAGGTTGGAACATAGCAACAAAGAAGGAAAACTTTAGAAATCTTCTCTGAAACTTAAAGGTGCAGAGCTTTGATATTTGGTTTGCAGAATCTTCCAGAGGACCTCTACCAAGTTTGGTCATATGATGTCCCTGGTGTCAAATATGGCCATGCCCCGGAGGTCACAGGTTGGAACATAGGAACAAAGATGGAATATTTTAAATTTCTTTTTCTCTTAAATGGGACGGTGTAGAGCTTTGATATTTGGTATGTAGCATATTTGAATGGACCTCTACCAAGTTTGTTCAAAGTATGCAGCTTTGGTTAAAACGGTTAAGCCCTGGGGACCACAAATTCAAACATAGGACAAAGAAGGAAAATTTGAAATTCTTCTTTGAAACTGGAAGGTGAAGAACTTTTATGTTTGATTGCCTTATGTCCGGCGTCTGTCTTTCTATAAACATCTTCTTCTCCTAACCCACTGGGCCAATCTTGATGAAACTTGGCAGGGATGTTCCTTGGGTGAAGCTTTACCAAAGTTGCTCAAAGAATTGAATTTCACTCATAAGCTATTGTCTAAGGTGAGCGTTCCAGGGCCAATGGCCCTCTTGTTTGTGCAACTGTTATGCTCTGGTTTTGAAAATGTGCATGAATCATGAAAAACTCAAGTGATGCTGGCAGTCACATGCTCTGGATCAAACACTGTCTTCAACCAGCATTCTTGTGGCACAAAAATGACAAGTGGATACTGTTTAATATCACTGTTGATATATTGCCTATTTCAGGTATCCACCCGTCTAGTATATCTGATGCCTTCCAAAAAGCCTCAGCAAAGTCTATGGAGATTCTGGAAGGAATGACAACCCCATTGGATCTGAATGACAGAGATTCTTTATTGAAAAGTGCTTCAACATCACTTAATTCAAAGGTACAGAAAATGAGAAACAACATGGTTTTATTATTTTCCTTGTAAAGCTTGTTCTCTTCCAGGCAAAACCATGTTTACCTCTTCAGAAAGTTTCAATAACCATTGTAGATGATTACAGTGATTGTATAGGCAGATCTGAGCAGAGGTCTTCTCTATCTTCTCTTTTAGCGGCATTCTGGCCAGTGGGGGCTTAATTCCTCTTTGTGATGTGTTAAGCAAAGCAAATTATTATTACGTAGTTTAGGATTCATGAAGGCAATTTTGTCTAGCCAATTGACAAAATCATGAGAATGCTCCCTGGACATGGAGATAGCAAAATGTTTCCTCTTGTGTCGCCTCCATGGATTGCAACAGCTGACATGAGTCTATATTATAGCCCCCACCTTCAAAGTGGAGGGGCTTATACTGGTTTCACCTTGTCTACCCTTTCATCTATCTGTCTGTCAGCCTGTCTGTTGTTAGAGTTTTTTGTTTCTTTGCTCTGATGGAAAGGCTGTTTGATCTAGGACCCTGAAATTTTATACAAGTATTGTCCATGACCAAAGAAGGTGCCCTAGTGATTTTGTGTCACAACGGTCTCAGGTGGTCTTTGTTTTGAAAACCATTTCTGTTTTCTAATTTTGCTGCTTCAGTGACAAGGTTTTTGTGGATGGTATTTGCCCTACATGGCAACGGTTTTATTTTTTCCAAATGCACTAAATTCCCTTTTTATTGAGCATGGCCCCTTTATTCTTGTCAAAACAATGCGGTATTTTACTTTGAAAATGCAGTATCTATTGATTTTTTACAAAGCAATCCCATAAACCCATAATTGATTAAAAGACAAAAAATTTAGACTTGTCTAAATTGAAAACATTTGCAGAGGACAAATCTAAGGTGAATGATTGAAATGACAAAATTTGTTCTTGATAAGGTAGAAAACAGTGTTTGAAAAGAAGAAAATGCTGGTTACCAGCATTTTCTTCTTTTCAAACAATGTTTTCAAAAGGTTGTCCCAGGGTTGTTAAAACTATGGCTTATTTGGTAAAACTTGTCATTGTGTGATAAAGGGTTAAGGAAGATATACTTTTTTTCTTTTTTTATTGTAGGTCGTTTCACAATACTCCAGTATCCTTTCACCAATGGCTGTGGATGCTGTATTGAAAGTCATTGATCCTGCTGTGTCCGATAATGTGGATCTAAATGATATCAAAATTGTCAAAAAACTGGGGTAAGTATAAGAACAAAATGAAAAAGTTTGACTGTATAAAACTAGTATTCATCTTGGGAACTGTGAGTTATTTGTGTGACTGGTGAAGAAAGGTTTTGACTTGTTCAAATTTTGTAAGCACTGGTACACAACAAATTAAATTGGACTTAAATGTAAAAGTACTCTGTGGAAAAAGGAGAAAATGCTACCAGCATTTTCTTGGTAGCATTTTTCTCCTTTTCCTAAAGATTTTGCAAAGGCCATTTCCTAAAGATTGTAGGGATTCTTTTGCTAAAGAGTTAAATATCATATGCAAGCACCTGTCCAGGCACCAAATATAGACATCTATAAAACATGTTGACTTTGAAAAGATTGCTAAAAAGTATTTCTCCATTTGTTGCCATTTTCAGTTCATTTTGACCCACTTGTAATACAAAAATTGAAATTGTCTATGCATCCAAGTCTTTGCTGCGACCGGGGCCCGTATTCACCAACCATTCTTAAGAACGTTCTTGTTCTTATTCTTCAGAATTTTGTTCAAGTGAAAATAACAGAACTTCTGATTGGCTAAACCAAATGGTTTAGCCAATCAGAAGTTCTGTTACTTTCACAGTCAGAAAAATTTGAAGAATAAGACAAAGAATATTCTTAAGAATGGTTGGTGAATACGGGCCCTGGTCTTGAATTACAGTGTGCACACATGTTAATGGTTCTCAAGAATTTAAGGTGTAACCATTTGATTCTTTGCCCTTAGTAATGAGTATTAGGTTCATTGTCAACAAAGTGGTGTTGGATTTACAGCCTCAGAATACTGTAACTTTAGTTAACATCCAGTTTCTCATTTGACCACAATGTTTTCGAAGTTGTAAAATATAAAGACATGAAAAGTCTTTAGATTAATAGGTTTGACCATACTTCATATTCAATCATTTTTTCCACACAATAAAATGTTAGACTTGTCCAATTTGAAAGCATTTGCAGACATGAAAATGAAACAAATGATGATGGTGATTTTCTTTTGGAGGCTGGTTACCTGCATTTTCTCTTTTTCTATGATTTTTTTGAAAGCTTTCTTTCTCAGAGTCTGTAAAACTTAGGATATTGTGGAAAAGGGTTTATGATGTTTTTCCACTACAGATCTGCATACTTGTATGTTTTACAGGGGAACTGTAGAAGATAGTGAGCTAATCAACGGTTTGGTGTTTGACCAAAAGGGAGGTGGTGCTGGTGGGCCAAATAAAGTAGATAAAGCTAAAATTGGCCTCATTCAGTTCTGTATATCACCACCTAAAACTGATGTAAGTAGTCCTACAACCATTTATCTATCCATAATTTTATGGCTATAAATAAGTAAAGAAAAAAAAAAAAAAAAAAAGGATGAATACTTTACTATCTGCAATACCAAGCTGCCAACAGTTTTTGTAAAGAGTTTGAGTATAATACTGATAGTGAAAAATTATATTCACTATTTTAGGTTAATATCATAAGTAGAGAGAGAGAGAGAGAGAGAGACACACACACACACTCAGAGACAGAGAGATAATTAACAATTTAAAAGCTTAGTTGGGGCTATTGTAAAGCATTGCCTTACCAGGAATGGCAATTGAAATCAAATTTCATGATTCAAGTACTTTTTTCATTTTGAAGAATATATAAGTCTTTATATACTGAAAAAGCAAGAGTTCAATAAAAGATCAGTCAAATAAAAAAAGCATAACAAACAGTAAACAGTAATATGCTGTATTTTAAATTATTGTTTTAGATGGAAAACAGTGTTGTAGTGTCAGATTACACCCAGATGGATAGAGTATTGAGAGAAGAAAGACAATATATTCTCAATATTGTTAAACAGATCAAAAAGGCAGGCTGTACTGTCTTACTCATACAGAAATCCATTCTAAGGTAATAACTAGTTTCTGATTAAAATACATCAAAAGAATAAGGGATATTTTATGTAATTATTTCTGTCGACCATTTACCACACTATTCTAGGTTTTCCAAAGAAAGCTTTGAAAATATGTGGGGGGGGGGGTTATCCAGCAGTCCCCTTTATCTTACAATGTTTTCAATCCTTTTAAAGACATAACTTCATGTTATGATTAACATTTGAGCCTTGCTCTGTGAAAAGAGAGGAGGGGGGGGGTGTTTAATGCATCTGTAAAAAGAGTATCAACCTGTGCTGGCTGACTTGAGCAAAAACTATTAAGCTTATCCATATGTTGGAAGGTTAAAGTAAATATATGAGGTTTATTGGTTAGGGAGAGAAATGTCTGAAATGTCCTGATAGATGCTTCTTGTTACCTAAGTTTATTGAAAAATTTGAACTTTCTGTAACAGATTGCGTTTGTTAACTTTCTTGCAGTAGACTTTGAGAAGATTGGGAAAAAAGAGAAATTGACTCCGAGATGTAATGTCTCCATTTGGCTCATTTTTTTTCAAATATGTTAATGTTGATTGTTTGTATGTGTTAATGTTGATTGTATATAAGCCATGTTTTCTGAAAACATTGCTTAATGCAAAAGTATCAACACAGGTCAGTCTGCTCAGTCTGTACAGGCTGACTTTTCTCAAAATTAGTGCTTTCGTTCAGTTTTCAGCATCCAAAAACCATACTAACTTATGTTTCAGCGGATTGTTAGACAGCTAGCCTTACAGCACTCATTATTTTCTCATACCTGACCCTTTTTAGCTCACCTGAGCAAAACATGCTCAAAGGGAGCTTTTAGGATCACCAGGCCCCGTGCTTATAAAGAAATGTTGAGAACGATCTCATGCTCAGCACAAAATCGTACTCAACGCCTTGAGTTTTGCTCACGGGAGTTTTGAACTCAAACGCTGCTTATAAACGTCGCCTGAGAACGTTCTCAGCTGAGCACGTCATCTACTATATTATTCGTGAACGTAAGCGACCCGACAGCAATACCGGAAGATTCGGCCCGAAGAAGATTCGGCCTATTGCGAACCACGTTTTAGAGAATTGTCGGCCCGGGAGTTGAGACAATTTGGTACATATCCATTAGAAGGACCAAGAGAGCGTTCTTTTTTTGTATTAATCATCATTTGTAATAGTTTCATCTAATTTTTTTAGAAGCTTTTACTGTTAACATCGACATGATTAGTTCTCATGTTGCCCGTTATGATTGTGCATTACTTTCAAAGATTTAAGACAAGCTAAAAATTTGTCACGTATGACCTAAATTATCTTTATACGGAATAAATTGGAGGTTTCCATGGAACAGAAAGTTGTATAAATAAAAAAGTTCAGTAATCTTTGAAGAGTTCAAATTTTTAACGGTTTTCAAGATTCTCCCCCCCCCCACCCCCTTTTATAGTTTGAGTCGTTTTGAAATTGATAAGGTTGTCATTGACTGAGTTTTTCTTCGACGGATGTAGACATGTGTTGGTGATAAAAACCATTGTGAACTATCTCTATGTATCATCTATATTCATAAATCTTCTAACGAATTTACGCTTCAAACTTTTTATCGAACTTCGTTGTTATTTACCGAAACCCTAGCCTGAACACTTGTAAGCGGTAATAATCTTTTGTTCACCCCTTACAGTAGTCTCCTATGACGGTCTATAGGGATGTGAAGCAAAACGATTTATCGCTTCCAATAGTATTGCTTTTGACAAAGTAGAGTCCGAATGATAAACGGGGGGTGTTTGTAAAAAAACGCCAGTGGACTGGAACCCGGGCTTCCAAAACCCCTGTCACCCCTTGATATGAACCATAGCTGTTGCACATTCATAGGTCACTCAACTATTTTTAGGGCATTAAGTACACGTTAGGAAAAGACTTTAACTGTGTTTCAACGGGTCACTAGAAAGACCAAAAAAACTAAAATAACCGGAAAACACAGGAAAACGCCTAAGAACGCTGGACAACGCAAAATTTCATCTATGGTCTGAATTCGAGAATTTATATAAATATGTTCTAACAGTCAGTTTCATAAAGTTAGAGTTTACGTGACAAGAAAATTACATACTGAGACATCAATTTCATGACATTACACTTATATGAAATATGTCAAACAAAATCGATTTACATGTCCGGGCTGTGAAATCTGTTCAGAATTATAGAATGAGGCAAAAATATATTATAAGATAACAACTAATTAATACTACGGGATTGTTCACAGATACGAGATAAACAGTGTACTGCAATTTTTTGGTTGAGAATATACAAGTAATCCAACTTTTCACAACGATCCGTAAACTAATCATTGCCCTTTCCACTCTTTTCTGCAGTTCAGTAAGATTTACGAATGTTTCGGTAACAGGCGAGTTCGGTAAATTAGACAAATACTTAAAGTAAATAGAACAGATGTTTCGGTAGCAAGGCAACTATATACTGCTCACGCAGTTTAAAAAACAATGGTCTATGTCTTAGTAAGTGTCTCTCTCAGTTCCTGTTTTCATTTACCATAATATTTTAAATTCTGCTACCTGTGTTTCTAAACTCATCATAGTTATCTATCATTTTAAATAAATGTGTTTCATTCAGTCAGATCTTTATTCTTAAAAATTGGCCGTAAAGGCCAACGAAAGTAGTAAAAGGTGTGGTGATGATCGGGAGTGAGTATGTTGAGCCACCTATGTAGCTCAGTGGTAAGAGCACTCGCTCGAAAAGCAAGGGTCCCGGGTAATTTAATTCCTAACCATCAGTATTTTTTCCTCTGAGGATTTACTCTAAAGGAACCCCAAGGGTTAATTGCTGCTTTGGAAGCACATTTCTGTAAAAACTTGAGGACTGATGAATAGGAGACACAACGAGGATATGTTTAGGATAACGTATGATGAATTAATTCAGCTGTGGTTAAAATTCGAAAATAAGAACATGATAAAATAAGTACCACGTGGCAGGTACAACCTAACAAAACATTGGGATAGCCATGTAATGGGTATCAAAAAGGTAACGGTACATGAATACTATCATGATTTGCCTTGTTAACGAAACATCCAATCGATTTACTCCTTTAATACAATTTACTAAACTCGTCTGTTACCGAAATATCTGTCACCCTTCAGAAGAACAAGTCATGGTAATTTTTGAAATATATATCCCAACTATGAATGTACGCTGTTTGCGGTGAACGATTCTATATTTAGGCGTTTTTTGCAGAGATACGATCACTAGAACTAGATGTATAATCAATGCATAGAATTTTCTTGCGTGTAAAAGTTGTTTTTGGCGAAAAAAATACAAGAGCAGATGAGGTGTCATCGGCAATGTTTTCCGGCATATTCAGCTGGTTTCAGACGAGTAAAGGGTAACAGCTTAGCGCTATATATTCCCCATTAACCTGATAAGCCTAACCAAACACCCCTCCATTCAATTTGGTACTTTTTTTTTTATTTTGGTGCTAATTCCATTGTTTTCGGCCATAAAAAGGAAAAGCGTGGGGTAGGTAGCTTCAGTGGTATTTTTTTCTGGGAATTAAATCCATTCTAAGCCAATGTAGGTTAATATCTCCAATGGCTTTCCCAATGTTCAAAGTTAATGTATTACCCTTCCCTCTTGTTAGCCATGCACCCATTCGATATAAATGTCTTAAACAAGCACGAAAAGTCACATGTAGATCTATCTAAATGAGCAAAAGTTTGACAACATAAACCACACAACCAATCAAAACAATCATAAGTCTATATTGACCAGCAGTTTCAATCCTTTATTTCAAAGATCTTTTTAAAAGTAAGTCGGCAATTGTTACTCAACAAGGAGTGAAAACGACAATGTCAACACCATGAAGGTAAATTGGGTCCGATTTTTGTCCTATGTGGGGCTGAATCTTCTTCCACATTGACGAACACGCCTTGACCGCTGATGCTAGTGCCACTCCAGCTAGTACATGTATACATGTCGGATATTTAAAAATGGTAATACTAATCTTAATTCCAACTCTGAACAGCGCACAACAAAGTGATTACGGTGAAAAAAATATCAAAACTGAAGCAGTTTTAAAGGAAATATCACCTGTATACGCTTACCTTGGCTGTATTACCTAACAGTAGCCGCCCACCTTAAAATGTATTACAGAAGTAGCATCCAACCTTAAAGCGTATTTGTTTACATGACAACCAATCAACTTACGTTTAAAAATAGAAATATATCGATTAGTTTCAAGTTTATTTATGGAAAAATTCAAACTAAAATTGTGACCGGCACTATTGAAAAACCCATATTGTGTCCTTTTAGCTTCGATTTCTTTGGAGAAAACGATAAATCTGTATGCAACACGCTTAAAACCAACATCTCTGTTCTTCGGTTACGCTATCTTGTCGTCTTTCTGCTTAAATTCAAACTGTCATCGACAAAGAATCTGAATTGCATCGGCCGCTAAGCACCAGCGACATGGTTCAGTATGGGAGAGGCAAATATCTTTTTTCCGCAGGTGGGTCATAATTTTGGAAAACCCATACTGTCCACTTTCCAAACTGGCATCGTTCAACCGTGTCCATAACTTCCAAGTGGCAACTCTGCTCTTTAATTATTAAAACAACACGCATTTCGCCTTTTGTCACACCGAATCTGTCGAACGTGTGCGGCGGCTGCCATTATGGCGGAGTAGGAGAAAGTGCGCTGAGTCTGGTTCAGACCATGCTCAACAGAGTTTGAGTTTCATGCTCAGTTGAGCACAATCTCAAGCTCAAGATTTTTTATAATCACAAAACTCTGAGTCGGACTCAGAGTTGAGCATGAAACCGCTCCTTGAGCATGAAAATGTACTCAAGGAAGTTTTATAAGCACGGGCCCTGGTGTCCGTCGTCCGTCATGTGTCGTCAACAATTCTTTTAACATCAACTCCTCTTAAACTGCAGGGCTGATTTGGACCAAACTCGGCTGGAATGTTCCTTGGGAGGTCCTCTTTAAAATTTGTTCACAAAATTTGATTCTGTCAAAAACTCTGGTTGCCATGGCAACTAAATGGAATGTTCTAGGAAATTCTTTAAAAATCTTCTTCTCTGAAACCGCTGACCAGATTTTAAAATAATTTTACAGAGATGTTCCTTGAGTGACCCTTTTCAAAAAGTGTTCGCAAAATTTTGATATGTCAAGAAACATGGCTCTGGTGAATGGGGGCTACTTGCACTATACAGAAATGAAGAAATTCTTAAAAATTCTTCTTCTCTGAAACCTCTGGTCAGATTTTGAAGTAATTTCAGAGATGTTCCTTGGGTGACCCTTTTCAAAACTTGTTCGTGAAATTTTGATTCGTCAAGAAACACGGCTCTGGTGAATGGGGACTAATTGCACTATAGGGAAATGAAGAAGTTCTTGAACATTCTTTAATTGAACAGCTGGTCAGATTTTGAAATAATTCACAGAGATGTTCCTTGGGTGACCCTTTTCATAAATTGTTCATGAAATTTTGATTTGTCAAGAAACATGGCTCTGGTGAATGGGGGCTACTTGCACTATATGGAAATGAAGAAATTATTGAAAATCCTTCTTCTCTAAAACCCGTTGTCAGAGTTTAAAATAATTTCACAGCAATGTTCCTTGGGTGACCCTTTTCAAAATTTGTTCCTGAAATTTTGATCTGTAAAGAAACATGACTCTTGTGAATGGGGGATACTTGCACTATACGGACATGAAGAAATTATTAAAAATTCTTCTTCTCTGAAACGGCTGGTCAGATTTGAAAATAATTTCACAGAAATGTTCCTTGAATGACCCTTTCCAAAACTTGTTCACGAAATTTTAATATGTCAAGAAACATGGCTCTGGTGAATGGGGGACACTTGCACTGTATGGAAATTTAGAAACTCCTAAAAATTTCTTCTTTTCTGAAACTGCTGGTCAGATTTTGAAAGAACTTTTACAGGTGACCTTTTAAAAATTGCTTTGCAAAATAATGATTTTGTTTCCAGTGTTTCAATACCTAAAAAAATTGGCTATTGTCCTCTCAAAAATTCAGGTGAGCGATCCAGGGCCATCTTGGTCCTCTTGTTAGGTAAATATTTCCAGATATTAACCACAAGCTGATGAAATAAACTCTATTTATATATCCAGTACATTTATTTTGTAATGGCCTGCTTGGTACCTTGGATCATGGAGATGCATTAAGGCCCCTTTTGCCAGAGAATGGCTCATTTATTCTAGAGGTGATGTATTATAAAAGGCTATAACTATTATTCAGCTAAACCACAACATTTTTTCCAGAGATGCTGTCAGTGACCTAGCTTTACATTTCCTAGCAAAAATGAAAATCATGGTAGTTAAAGATGTTGAAAGAGAGGATATTGAATTTGTGTGTAAGGTAAGATCTCTTTTTACCTTTTTATTTATTTCAGAGGATGTCCCTCTTTGAGGCTAATGCTAACAATTCCAAAACTGCCCCAGCTTAGAAGTCTCTGCTCAGAAATGATATATTTTCTAAAAAAGTAAAGGGAGGGGTGAGGGTAGAGTTAAGGTACTTTCCTCCTGTCATGTTGAACACTTTACAACACAATCCAGACTTTTAACCATCCTGGAAAGGAGAGCTTCTGAAAACATTGTGGGAAAAGGAGAAAATGCTGGTAACCAGCATTTTCTCTTTATCTGGCAATGTTTTCTACCCTTTCCAAAACATTTTTTTTTGAGTCACATTGGCAAATGCTTTCCATTTGGACAAGTCTAAAATGTTTTTGTGAAGTACTGGTTAACCAGTCAGAATTGGAACCCTTACTTTACGAAACAATCCTGTTAACTCATTACCCTTAAGAAGGCAGCCTTTGAAAAGTCTTTGGCTTGAAATCGGTATTTTCAAATTTTACCGCAATGTTTTCGACTCTTTTGAAGACATGCCTTTTCTTGAACCATATTCCAGACACCATCTGCAAAATCTTTCAATTTAGACAAGTTTACCACACAATCCCTACTTTTGACGCCCCTGAGAGAGAAGCCTTTAGAAAACACTGTAGGAAAAGGAGAAAATGCTGGTAATCTTTCAATTTAGACAAGTTTACCACACAATCCCTACTTTTGACGCCCCTGAGAGAGAAGCCTTTAGAAAACACTGTAGGAAAAGGAGAAAATGCTGGTAACCAGCATTTTCTCCTTTTCCCACAGTGTTTTCTACCCATCTCAGATCAAATTTCAATTTTTCAGTCACCTTTATTTTGTCGTCTGCAAATGCTTTCAATTTGAACCAGTCTAAAATTTTGTCGTGTGGTAAAGAGTTAATACAAATTCAAGACTTCACAGCATCATTAGTCAGGATTGGTGTCTAAACCTTTGTCTGTAATCACACAAGTTCTTGTTTTACTGACCCTAAGGAAGAGGTCTTTTGAGAACAGTATGGGAAAAGAGGGAAATACTGGTAAGTAGCATTTCTCATTACAATGTTTACTACCATTTATTTCATGCTTTCTGGTGGGATATCGAGAAATAGCAGTGAAAATATTTTTCGATCTTACACTGGTACCACCAGTGAAAATACTGATTTTCACGTTCTTGTTGCCTCGGTAAATTGCGCGTGCCTAACAACCAGATGGGAAATATGACGTCATATACCTTACATTTCTCGCGCTTGACGTCACGTTGCTATGCGGGAGGGGTACGCCACGGGGAATGAGGGAAAAGAATTGTACTGAATTTTGATAAAGCTCCTCCCAGAAAGGGTTAAAAGCATAAAATAAATAGAATATTTGTTTTTTTCGGTGAAAGATCGAAATTTATTTCATCTCGTGAACACCATTGGTATTATTTTCACTCGTGGCTGTGCCACTCGTGAAAATATTACCGATGGTGTCCACTCGATGAAATAAATTTCGATCTTACACCGAAAAGAACAAATATCCTCTATATCTCAGACCTCTGTCTTCATTTTCGATACATTTGATTTCTTGTCTGTCAATGCTTTCAATTCTTACTAGTCAAATTTTTGTCATCTGGTAAAGAGGTAAATATACTGTATATTGAAGTAAGTGTATTGATATGCTATTTGTTTTTCCCTCCATTGATTGAAAGCAAAAATACTTAGCAAGATCAATTCAATAAACAATGACTGTTTAACTGCAAACTGTCGTCTTTTTCCAGCTTAGGTATGTAACTGTTTAACCATAAACTGTCGTCTTCTTCCAGCATAGGTGTGTAAGCTTTTATCACTTTTTGCATTGAGTGTTTTACTCCTGGTTGATACTTCTCATTTTCTGTCATATATTTTCAATTATATAGATGATCTAAACTCTTCAAAAATGTTCACAGCACCAGAGAGGCTCTGGCATAACCCCTGTTTTGTAAAGAACACTTTGCTTAGATGCTTTTCTTCTTTACTTTTTAGACATTAAATTGTAAACCAATAGCAAGTTTAGATCATTTTGTGGCAGAAAGTCTTGGATCAGCTGAACTTGTGGAAGAAGTCCAAACAGGAGCCAGTAAAGTTGTCAAAGTGAGTTGAAAAAGATACTCTGTGATGTAAGACTTTTCTTCGGCATAACATAAAGCTATGGTTTGGTTTAAACATTTATGTCAATTGAGAAACAACTTCTTACAACCATTACCACTTTCTCTTGATTTTGCTTTCTTTGAATTACACCAGTACTTGCACGGATTGTTTTGGCAAATGTACAATCCCAAAGTTGACACCTGCTCCTAGGTATCGAACTGGGACGTTAGGGTTACAAGGCTGACAGCCATATCTCAGAACCATGGACACCACTAACAAGTATGGTAGTGGTAACCTGCAGTGATAAATGTTTCAAAGCTTGTCTGTTCAACTTTAAGCCCATCGTCTGCCATTGTGACAGCTTATTCACAATATTTTTTTTTCCGCTGAAAAGCAACTAGTGTTTTGGAAAGTGTGATTTCTTCAGGTTTGGTACAGAAACTTTAGAAAAATATTGAAAGAGGCACAGGCCATTGTGGGGAAAAAGTGTTTAACATTACATAAAACATAGAAAATCTGTGAATAATGAAGTAGCTTTTTTTTTTAATGAAACAGCTTTTTTTCCCAGTTTTAACAGTCAAACATTCTGTAGTTTACAGGGGTCAAGTTTAACATTTTTTCTACTAGCAAAAATCAATTTTGTACTAGCAATATTTTAACCCATTGCCACTCAGTCCCCTGTTTTATTTACTTTGAAATGGGAAACTTACGAATGAGCAATTTCTCGTTTTCCTACAATGTTTTCTACAATATTAGAGAATTAAGTTTCCATTGTACCAATTTTGAAATTGTCGGCTGCAGACTATCAATTTGGGAGAGTCTAAATATTTTTGAGCGAGTCTCCGCTGTTTGCTTATGTAATAGCTGTATGCCACTGGTCAACTTTCGTAAAGCACGAAAATAAATAATAAGCTCCGCCTACCTGTAAGGTGCCTGTTTCATGCTTCACAAACAGTACTTCGATTTGAGAGCGTTGGTTTATGCTTACCAAAAGTTTACGAAATTGTGAAATTTTACACATCCTACAGTTTTATCATTTTTGGGGTCTCTGTATTCCAGCAATGTCAAGGAATACGGCCGTTTGCCGAAAAAACTAGATATTTTCCGCTCCATACTCGCAGCGAGGCAATGCAGACAGATGTAAAAATGACGTCAGAATCGTCTATGTGCTTAAAATATCGGATACATGTATCTATGAATGTCATATGGTTGGTGATACTTTCAAAGGAAAGCATGCGGCAATACAGTGTAAACAAAAAATGACCGCATTCATAGATTAATTCAGATTTTTAAGCGGTAGGTTTGCCCATTTTCTGGCGCACCTGCAAATTATATCGAATGTTAGAATTTGGTACTCGCATTTTTTCATTTCAGCCCGCATTTTGTGAGTTTGCGACCATTAAATTTGAACCCTGGTTTAGAAGTTTTTATTTTGTATGGAAATGAGTCAACCACAAGCAACTTTAATACGCAGGACATTATCTCAAATGATATCATAAGGTTTTTGTTTTTTTTTTTTGAAGAGTACTGTTTTGTAAAGGAAAAGAGGGTATGTGTGTGGCTTGGTTAATCATAGTTCAGCTCCAAAATTATGAGAAACTTTCTTAAATTATTTTGAAAATATTGAAGATAAAGGAGTAATTCTTGGTATAAGAAACTCTGTTTTTTTTTATTTATTTTTTTTTATTTAGTGGTATTAAAAGCTATCTATGGATAAGAAACTCTGCTTTTTTTTTATTTAGTGGTATTAAAAGCTATCTATGGATAACTTTACCAAAAGCAGTGGGCTAACTTTACCAAACCACAAAGTTTAAGCAATATGGAAATTCAAATCATTTGAAGAGAATAAACTAAATGTGACTTAGAAACTGGGGAGTTTCTCTGAAAATTATTGGAAAAGGAGAAAATGTTGTTTACAAATACTTTCTCCTTTCCAACTATGTTTTCAAAATCATTTTTCCTCGAAGTTGTTGAAACTCGGAATAATGTGGTGAAGGGGTAATAAAAACTATTGTAACTTTCACAATCTATGTCAGAACCTTGATTATTTACAGATTACTGGAATAGCAAATCAAGGCCGTACAGTCACAGTTTTATTGAGGGGTTCTAACAAACTTGTCCTTGAGGAAGCAGACAGAAGTTTGCATGATGCTCTTTGTGTTATCAGATGTCTTGTGAAGAAAAGGTAGATATTACTTGCAACATGCAAAAAGGAGCATTCAGATATTTGCGTTATGTGTCATCTTTGATCAGCCTGCACAGTCCGCGAAGGCTAATCCAAGAAGGCACATTATGACTACACACAGTTTGCTCCTCAGTATCTTGCAAAACAGAAAAGTGAATTAAAACAGAAAGTGTCATATCAGATCAAAATGTGTTGACAACACTTTACACATATGTCTTATTGCCCCTTTCTGCATGTTGCAGGATATTTGTAAATTATTTTTGTAGTCACAAATATTGTCAGAAGCAGTATGAGTCTCGTAAGGGGTTTAAGTTTTTAAGAATATTACGGAACCTGTTGAAAATTGAGAGAAAAACATTATGTTGGTAGGCAAGTAATTGGTCTTTATCCCATAATGTTTTCAGCAGTTGTTTGCTCTTTGTACAATAGAACATGCTTTTGTATGCAGTGAAAATGGGTTTAAAGATTGAACCAATAGCTACACATTCTCTGTGAAACTCGCACTTACTTCACATTGTGCTTACCGACTGGATTGAAGAAACATGTTTCATCTCCAGTTAAGGATCATCTAACTCAAAGCTTGCTCTGAGAAATGTGTAAAAAAAGAAAATGTAAAAGACACTATCTAAATATGGTTGAATAAAGGTTTTCCAAAGATTGGATTTGTTAAATTCTTTTATAGAATTGTGTAAGTCTTTGTTTGAATGGGGTTAAGGCTGCTTTCAGTCATTATCATGGCAACAGCTCACATACATGTGTATCTTCACTTTGACTAATTCTATGCTAAGGCTCTGAACTGTCTTACTTAGGGGCACTGCCATGAGTCCTTCACTGTTCTATGATGTGTTTTTTTTTTTTCTCTTTTTAGGGCATTAATTGCTGGTGGTGGTGCACCAGAAATAGAGCTGTCTCTCCAACTGATGGAATATGCAAATACATTAACTGGTATGGAACAATACTGCTTCAGGGCATTTGCTGAAGCCTTGGAAGTGATTCCATTCACTCTTGCTGAAAATGCTGGCCTAAATCCCATTGCTACTGTTACAGAATTGAGAAACAGACATGCACAAGGGGAGAAAACTGCCGGTATCAATGTTAGAAAGGTTTGTACATATTGTTTCTATACTGAAATTGTTTTAGTCCTGAAGATGCATGCTGTTTCGTTGACATAACTTTTAATAGAATAAGTACATATCATTGCTGTATTTGCCTTTGCAAAAAAAGTGATCTAGACTTTCTACTTTGCCGAGACATTTGGCAGAGACAAAAGCAACCCAGAAATTGCAATTTTTACAGTCATATTTTTAGACTGAAAGTGTCTGTTGGGTTGATGTGGTTTTGTAAGGGTTAACTCATAGCACACGTGAATGGCAACATTCTGACACAGACTGAACTTTGTGACTTACCTTGCTGGTACTGAATGTGTAACACAAAATTGTCTCCACTGGATTGAAAACCTTTGTGTTGAGACTGTAAGGATTGTAGGCAAAACCCAAAGACCACTCAGTCTCGTTTTCAAGTTTGTAAATACCAACAACTTTGTCCAGTAACTAAGTAACCTTAAAGAGTCAGTTTATGAAATTGTTCTGTTTATACCTACAGGGAGCCATAACAAATATTCTAGAAGAAAATGTTGTTCAACCACTGCTTGTTTCACAAAGTGCTATTCATCTGGCATCTGAAACTGTGCGAAGTATCATGAAGATAGATGATATTGTAAGTGCAGATATTCCTTAAAATATTTCACCTTTTTAACTAATCATTTTACAGATACAGCATTGTATGATTTTCCAATAGACGCTTGGAAGCTGTTGAAATATTTTTGCAATATAAGCAGTTGCTGGTCAGAGGTTATTGCTAATTTTCACACTGTTTTGAATCCATTGGAAAAAGACAATTATGTTTTCTCATAAGTTTTTGTCGTCTGCGAAATTTAAAATAGTATTGATAGGTCTGAAAAAAAAAAGAAGAACTGCACACAACATTACGTCAGTGCTGACAGCTCCGAGTCAGTCGCTACAATTGCTTTAATAAAGGAGCTGTTCCTTATCTCTAAACACTTTCAAATATTTTTTCAACTAAGGTGTGAAATTATGTATTTGTTTGTTAAATGAATGAATGAATGTTGTTTTTTTATGGCGCATCGACAACTTTGGTCATTTAGCGCGCATATCTATGTTAAAAGATAGATAAACGTGGAGTTGTTTAAACTGAATAAAGTTTGAATGACAATAAAAGAATTGAATTAAGAAAATTTAATGCATAAAGGGCATCATCGAGTTACAGGGCAATCCCTATATACTCAAATGTTTTAAATGATAAGAACTGAATTAAGAAGAATGCATAAAGGGCATTATCAAGTTACAGGGCAATCCCTATATACTCAGAAGTTTTAAATGATAAGATTTAAGAATGTGATAAAAAGGTTTAAACTCAATGCTGGTTTGATAAAAAGAAGTTTTTTAAATGAAAAAAATATGTGTCATTTATAATGTGCATAAAATATGATATTGAGTGGCTGGGTGTCCCTGCCTTGTTTGTTAAAAGATTAAAGATTTTTATATTGTAGCTCTTTGAGTAAAGGCTAATACTTGTTTAACTCATTACCAAACAACAATATTTTAGGCTTGTCCAAATTGAAAGCATTTGCAGACGACTTAATAAAAGTGACTGAAAATTTGAAATTTGTTTTGTGAAGGGTAGAAAACATTGTGGGAAAAGGAGAAAATGCTGGTAACCAGCATTTTCTCCTTTTCCCACAATGTTTTCTAAAGGCTTCTTTCTCAGGGGCATCAAAAGTAGGGATTGTGTGGTAATGGGTCAAAAATTCTGCTGTTATTTTAAAGAAAAGATCATTGAACATAATAGATATTGAATTTAGAAGGCCTACTGTTCTATCATACACCTTCATTCTGAGAACCTTTTATTTTGCTTTGATGTGTGAAACTTGCAGATTATACAGATGTTTAGTGTGTAGTTTTTAACTTTTTCTTGGTGAGTCTCAAAATAGCATGTTCATTAAAGAATTAATTACAAAATAAGTTCTACATCTGACATCGGTAGCCTTCAATAAATGTTACCCTGAAACCTAATCTTTGCCAAGTTAGGGGTTGTTTCATGGGCATAGCTTGGTAAAGAAGGTGAAGAAATCATAATTGTTACCCTAGGCACTAGTCTTTGGAGGGAATGTCCCTTGGTAAGACCAGTCTGAGCAGAAATCTTTGTTTTTGTCAAACAATGAACCCATGTAAATAAGCTTTCACATGTATTTGATGGAAATAATGGTTAAAACAGTTAAAATACCATTAGAGTGATGAACAATTCCATACGCAGACCCCTCTCATCATAGAATTGTGTTTCAAAACCTATCAGAGGAAGGACATGATAGTTAAACCTACATCCGATGTTCCAAGTAATAAGGAAATAAAGATGCACTATAGTTTTCTGTTAACTACTATTTCAGGTGAACTGTATGTAAAAGGTTGACCTACAAGACTATCCACAGCATAGAATGACAGGCAGACTAGTCCAGTTCAACTGAATTACGGATCGGATGATGAATGAAGATAACTATAGATGTTAATGTAATGCATGTGCAACCTCTAACTCTTTCCCACTCAGTCCCAACTTTAGAACACTTTGAGGAAAAAGCCTTGTGGAAAACATTGTAGAAAAAGGAGAAAATGCTGGTAACCAGCATTTTCTCCTTTTTCCACATTGTTTTCTTTCCTGTGATAGACAAATTCCATCATTTGAGCAACATTTAAATTGTTTTCTACATATGCATTCAAGTTGAACGTCTTAAGATTTTTGTTGTTGGTTAAATGCATTCATTTCTAAAAGTAAACAATATTCTTTTGAAATAGTGTGGTATAAGCTGAAGATAGTATTAAGTTTTACTTTGATTGTGCTTTTGTTTGAAAGAGCTTAATGTTAGGTATATGTACATCATGTGTTTGTTTATAATTCAAGATAATTATTTATGTGCAGTGCTCATCTAACTAAAATAAACTTTTTGTATTAGACTAATTGGTGTTCATTGCATTCTTTCAGTCCTTATACATATATACATTTCAGTTCTTAAGCATTGAGGATTTGCTTACATTTCAATTGCAACAAATACTGTTGTTAAAGGCGGAATCTTTGCAAGATGCAGGTAAGGTGCCTTTCTCAACTATAGCTGCCTATGCTGCCAGTGTGGATGAAGATCAGACACAAGCAAATGTATTTTCAGTCTTGTTTCCTACATGAAATTGTCTGAGAAGCTCAATTTGGTCGCTTATGTGAATTAATTCCCCCATGGGAAGCAGAGTGGAGATTATAAGAATGGTCTTCGTCAATACATCTGTCCATAGCACTTTTCTGCTCGCTGTATATCTCCTGAACCCTTTGAAAGGTTTTTTGCTCAGAGTGAGGTTTTGTGATAACCCACCGTCTGTCGGCGTCCATCATCCGTCCGTTGTCAGTTCACATTTCCTTGTTTACACTCTAGCATTGACAAATATTAACCAATCAGCACCAAACTTTGTCACGAGCAAGAACAATAACTCTACCTAGTGTGAATTTTGAGTAATTCCACTTTGATCTTCATTTTAGGGTATTTCTTGCATGTATGGGATGGAAGTTTCAAGTGAAATTGCAACAATTTGCTGCTCGTGTTTCATTATCATTTGGCCTTGAACCTTGTTTTTAGCTCACCTGAGCATAAAGTGCTCATGGTGAGCTATTGTGATCGTGCTGTGTCCTGTGTGCGGTGGGTGTCGTCATTCGTCAACTTTTTACCTTGTGTACGCTCTAGAGGCCAAATTTTCGAAAATGGGTCATGTGGGGTCAAAAACTAGGTCACTAGGTCAAATCTTAGAAAAACCTTGTGTATGCTCTAGAGGCCACATTTTCTGTCCAAAACTCTTGAAAGTTGGTCAGAATATTTGCCTATATGATATCTTGGACAAGTTTGAAAATGGGTCATGTGGAGTCAAAAACTAGGTCACCAGGTCAAATGTTAGTAAATTCTTTGGTAGGCTCTAGAGGCCACATTTTCAGTCCAAAGCTCTTGTAAGGTGGTCAGAATGTTTGCCTTGATGATATATTAGACAAGTTTGAAAAAAGGTCATTTAGGGTCAAAAACTAAGTCACCAGGTCAAATCTTGGAAAAACCTTGTATATGCTCTGGATGCCACATTTTCAGTCCAACACTCTTGAAAATTAGTCAGAATGTTTGCCTTTATAATATCTTGGATGAGTTTGAAAATGGGTCATGTTGGGTCAAAAACTGGGTCAATAGGTCAAATGTTATAAACACCTTTTGTATGCTCTGGAGGACACATTTTCAGTCTGATACTCCTAAAACTTGTACATAATATTTGTCTTGGTGATACCTTGAATGAGTTTGAAAATTGGTCATGTGGAGTAAAAAACTAGGTCAATGGGTCAAATATTAGAAAAACCTTGTGTACACTGTAGAGGCTACATTTTCTGCCTGATACTCTTCAGACTTGGTCAGAATGTTTGTTTTGGTGATGTCTCAAAAGAGATTGATAATGGGTAATTGCCAGGTCCAAAACTAGGTCACTTGGTGAAATCTTAGAAAAACCTTTTGTACGCTGTAGAGGCCACATTTTCAGTCCAATACTCATGAAACTTGGTCAGAATGTTTGCCTCATTGATATCTCAAAAGTGTTTCATGGTGGGTAATGTCTGATAAAAAAAGTAGGTCACTGGGAAAATAGATGGTTCATGTTTGGTCAATAGATTCAGGTGAGCGATTTCAGAGCCATCGTGGCCCTCTTATTTGGTATATATCTTTATTAGCTCACCTGAGCACAAAGTGCTCAAAGGTGAGCTATTGTGATCGATCAATGTCCGTCATCCGTCCGTCCGCCCGTTCACAATTACAAAAAAATCTTCTCCTAAACTAACAATCAGATTTCAATCAAACTTCACAGAAATGATCCCTAGGTGATGTACTTTCAAACACTTCAAAGATTTGAATTCCATGAAGAACTCTGGTTGCCATGGCAACAGAGTGAAAAAACTTTAAAAATCTTCTTGTCCAAAACTGTAAGGGCTAGAGCTTTCATGTAGCATCATCAAATGGCCCTCTACCAAAATACTTCAAATCATGGCTCTAGTCTTGAAATTGGCCCTATGTTGTGGGTTCTCAGATTTTACATAGAGATAAAGAAGGAAATCTTAGAAAATCTTCTTGTCTCAAACCGTAAGGGCTAGAGCTCTCATATTTGGCATGTAGCATCATCTAGTGGCCCTCTACTAAAATACTTCAAATTATCGCCCTAGTGCGGAAATTGGCCCTATGTTGTGGGGTCTCGGATTTCACAAAGAGATAAAGAAGGAAATCTTAGAAAATTTTCTTGTCCCAAACTGTAAGGGCTAGAGCTTTCATATTTGGCATGCAACATCATGTAGTGGCCCTCTACCAAAATACTTCAAATTATGACCCTGCTGTGAAAATTAAACCTATATTGTTGGTCTTGGTTTTCACATAGAGACAAGGAAGGAAATCTTTAAAAACCTTCTTGTCCAAATGGTAATGGCCAGAACTTTCATATTTGGCATATAGCATCATCTAGTGGCTCTGTACCAAAAGACTTCAAATTATGTCCCTGATGTAAAGAATTGGCCCCATGTTGTGGGTCTCGGATTTCACATGGTGATAAAGAAGGAAATTCTTTAAAAATTTCTTTGTCCCTTATGGTAATGGCCAGAGCTTTCATATTTGGCATGTAGCATCATCTAGTGGCCCTCTACCAATAAACCTCAAATTATGGCCCAGTGTTGAAAATGGCCCTATGTTGTGGGTTCTCGGATTTCACATAGCGATAAAGAAGGAAATCTTCGAAAATCTTCTTCTCCCAAACCAGAAGGGCTAGAGCTTTCATATTTGGTATGTAGCATCATCTAGTGCCCTTCTACCAAAATACTTCAAATTATGGTCCTGGTGTGAAAGTTAGCCCTATGTTGTTGGTCTCAGATTTCACATAGAGATAAAGAGGAAAATCTTTAAAAGTCTTTTTGTGAGCACTCTTGAGACCACATTTCTTGCTAAGCTGAATTGAAAATTGGTTAGAATGTCTGTCTCAATAAAATCTCACATGAGTCTGCATTGAATGCTTGTTCGGAATATAACTTTGTCATCTCAAGTAAGAATGACTTCAAAATTGGTATGCATGTTTGTTGTGATTTTACAGAGTACTGTATTCAAGAACAATAACTCTACCTAGCATGGAATTTGAGTAATTCCACTTTGATCTTTATTTTGATAGTATTGTTTGCTTGTCCAGAGTAGAATTTTGAAGTCTCAAGTCAAATTGTTTGTTGCATTGCCTGTCCTTTGCAACTATTATATCTCCTGTACAACTGGTGGTGGGATTGCATATCTTGCGACGATTTGCCCCTCTTGTTTCATCATCATTAGCCCTTGAACCTCAGTACTTGGTAATTATAGTCTTTGTTGTAGACCTTTGCTGCTTAGTACTAGGGTGAGTGATATAGGACCATCATGGTCCTCTTGTTTTAGACTTGTGCTGCTTGGTACTCAGGTGAGCAATATAGGACCATCATGGTCCTCTTGTATCAAACTTTGGTCAAATGTTTGTCTCACTGAGACATTGAACAGAACCCAAGAAATGACTGTGACTCGGTCTTCATATTCTTGTAGTAATTGCCCCCTAGTTATTATGCTCCCCGAAAGATTTCGGAGGGGAGCATGTAGTTGCCATGCTGTGTGTGTGTCCGTTCGTTCGTCCATCCCCCAAAGCCATTTCTCTGCAACCCCTGGACCAAATTTTATGAAACTTCATAGTTGAACTCCTTGGAACAATGTGGAAATACCTCCTTCTTGGTTTTTAGCTCACCTGAGCACGAAGTGCTCATGGTGAGCTATTGTGATCGTGCTGTGTCCGTCGTCCGTCGTCAACTTTTTACCTTGTGTACGCTCTACAGGCCACAGTTTTGGTCGGATACTCATGAAAGTTGGTCAGGATGTTTGTCTCGATGAAATCTCGGACGAGTTCGAAAATGGGTCATGTGGGGTCAAAAACTAGGTCACTAGGTCAAATCTTAGAAAAACCTTGTGTACGCTCTAGAGGCCGCATTTTGAGTCCGATACTCATGAAAGTTGGTCAGGATGTTTGTCTCGATGATATCTCGGACGAGTTCGAAAATGGGTCATGTGGGGTCAAAAACTAGGTCACTAGGTCAAATCTTAGAAAAACCTTGTGTACGCTCTAGAGGCCGCATTTTGAGTCCGATACTCATGAAAGTTGGTCAGGATGTTTGTCTCGATGATATCTCGGACGAGTTTGAAAGTGGGTCACGTGGGGTCAAAAACTAGGTCACCAGGTCAAATCTTAGAAAAACCTTGTGTACCCTCTAGAGGCCGCATTTTCAGTCGGATACTCATGAAAGTTGGTGAGGATGTTTATCTCGATGATTTCTCGGACGAGTTCGAAAGTGGGTCACGTGGGGTCAAAAACTAGGTCACCAGGTCAAATCTTAGAAAAACCTTTTGTACGCTCTAGAGGCCACATTTTCAGTCGGATACTCATGAAAGTTGGTCAGGATGTTTGTCTGGATGATATCTCGGACGAGTTTGAAAGTGGGTCACGTGGGGTCAAAAACTAGGTCACCAGGTCAAATCTTAGAAAAACCTTTTGTATGCTCTAGAGGCCACATTTTCAGTCGGATACTCATGAAAAATGGTCAGAATGTTTGTCTCGATGATATCTCGGACGAGTTTGAAAGTGGGTCACGTGGGGTCAAAAACTAGGTCACCAGGTCAAATCTTAGAAAAACCTTTTGTACGCTCTAGAGGCCACATTTTCAGTCCGATACTCATGAAAGTTGGTCAGGATGTTTGTCTCGATGATATCTCGGACGAGTTCGAAAATGGGTCACGTGGGGTCAAAAACTAGGTCACCAGGTCAAATCTTAGAAAAACCTTTTGTACGCTCTAGAGGCCACATTTTTAGTTGGATACTCATGAAAGTTGGTCAGGATGTTTGTCTGGATGATATCTCGGACGAGTTTGAAAATGGGTCACGTGGGGTCAAAAACTAGGTCACCAGGTCAAATCTTAGAAAAACCTTTTATACGCTCTAGAGGCCACATTTTCAGTCGGATACTCATGAAAGTTGGTCAGAATGTTTGTCTGGATGATATCTCGGACGAGTTTGAAAATGGGTCACGTGGGGTCAAAAACTAGGTCACTAGGTCAAATCTTAGAAAAACCTTTTGTACGCTCTAGAGGCCATATTTTCAGTTGGATACTCATGAAAGTTGGTCAGGATGTTTGCCTGGATGATATCTCGGACAAGAACGAAAATGGGTCATGTGGGGTCAAAAACTAGGTCACTAGGTCAAATGTTAGAAAAACCTGTTGTAGGCTCTAGAGGCCACATTTTCAGTCCGAAACTCTTGTAAGTTGGTCAGAATGTTTGTCTTGATGATATCTCAGACAGGTTTGAAAATGGGTCATTGGGGGTTAAAAACTAGGTCACCAGGTCAAATCTTAGAAAAACCTTGTATATGCTCTGGATGCCACATTTTCAGTCCAACACTCTTGAAAATTAGTCAGAATGTTTGCCTTTATAATATCTTGGATGAGTTTGAATATGGGTCATGTTGGGTCAAAAACTGGGTCAATAGGTCAAATGTTATAAACACCTTTTGTATGCTCTGGAGGACACATTTTCAGTCTGATACTCCTAAAACTTGTTCATAATATTTGTCCTGGTGATACCTTGAATGAGTTTGAAAATGGGTCATGTGGAGTCAAAAACTAGGTCAATGGGTCAAATATTAGAAAAACCTTGTGTACACTCCAGAGGCTACATTTTCTGCCTGATACTCTTCAGACTTGGTCAGAATGTTTGTTTTGGTGATGTCTCAAAAGAGTTTGATAATGGGTATTTGTCGGGTCCAAAACTAGGTCACTTGATGAAATCTTAGAAAAACCTTTTGTACACTGTAGAGGCCACATTTTCAGTCCAATACTCATGAAACTTGGCCAGAATGTTTGTCTTATTGATATCTCGAAAGTGTTTGATGATGGGTAATGTCTAATAAAAAACTAGGTCACTGGGAAACTAGATGGTGCATGTTTGGTCAATAAACTCAGGTGAGCGATTTCAGGGCCATCATGGCCCTCTTGTTCAATTTGAGGCTGTGTCATAGAAAAAGGGGGCTTCATGTAAAAAATTGTTTTTCTCTAAATCTCTTAGATCAGTGCTCAAAATTTTGTGAAATTTCAAATCTGAACTCGTTCGAATCTTGCCCAGGTACCTCTTTTCTGGATTCTCAATTACAGGCTGCATCGCAGAAAAAGGGGCTTCATGTAAAGTATTGTTTTACTTCTCCTACATAAGTGCTAAAAATTCATGAAATTTCAAATCTGAACTGGTTGGAATATTGCCCAGATACCTCTTCCCGTTTCTCAATTTCAGGCTGCATCACGGAAAAAGGGGGCTTCATGTAAATAACTGTTTTATGTAATATGATTAATATCTCCTACATTACTGCTCAAAATTTCATGAAATTTGGAATTTGAATTATTATAAATAGGCCAGGGGCCTAGATTCATTTATGACTGTATGGTCAGATTCTTAAGTCTTGCTGATCACATAAAGAAACATTGTGGCAAAAGAGGAAATGCCTTGTTAGGGTGGTTTGTTTTATTGCCACAATCATGTTTTCACACCTTCATACCATAGGGGTCCTTAGTTTGATTCCTGCCACCCATACACTATATATCCAGGATCTTACATGAATGTTCATGTATTATCGATTTTATCAAACGAGTTGACTAAAATTGTATGATACGAGCCCAGGCAAGCGTCAAATACATTTTAGTCAACAAGTTTGATAAAAATGATAATACATAAACACAAATGTGAGATTCTATTTATCACATAAAACGAATGAAAGACAGTACACAATCCCCCATCATCACCTTCAATCTCTATACCGTTCACGGTCCATGTTTACAGTTGTAGTTTGGTTTCAAATGTGTATGTACACAAGCAGAATGATAGTTCTTTGACATTTGCACCGAAAAAGAGTGAAATAGCTTATATAGATAGGTTAAGTTCAGCTATTTCTGCAACAAGATTGATTTTAAGAGACTTTTGCTGCATTTCTCGGTTTTTATAATACACGAAAATCAAAAACTTTCCAAGCGTATACGTCTTAGCAACAGTGACGTCATTTTTCCCCAGAAAGGGCGTAACGTTGTACAAATTCCCGCACAAACTGCATGTAGTTGGTTTCCCTGGCTTCACTGAAAACTGATCAGAACTGGGACACAAAAAACCATAATATACTAGTGCATTATCAAAAATAAGTCATGGGTTTAATACACTGCCGGAGGAGGTTTTATGTGATAAATTTTATTATTTTACTGCAAAGAAATTTCTTGAGAACTGATTGGTTAAGATGCTGGAAACATATATCATGTTCCCTGGCAAAAACCATGTAAAACTAGTTTCTCTTACACAACATACAAAATGGCGGTGTCGATTGATCACCAGAGTGCACATTTACGCACCAAACTGCACATTTTAGTGATGTCAGTTTCCAGAGACGTCAGTTTTCATTGAATTGGCGTACTCGTAAGGGAATTTCTATTTCATCAGCATACTCAATTCGTGAAATTATAAAACAGGAAAATTTCGCTTAACACGTTTTGAAAGGGTAAAACTTTGCAGTATGATAAATTTATTGTACGGTCAGGTGGCAGGGGACTTGGAAACTTGTTCACGGCTGTGGTTCATCATGTCGTCCCGAGCCAAAGGCTCGGGTCGACATGATGAACTACAGTCGTGAACAAGTTCAGCTGGGGTTGACATAATGAACCACAGCCATAACCAAGTTCGACTCGGGGTGACATGGTGAACCACAGCCGTGAACAAGTTCGACTGAGGGTGACATGATGAACCACAGTCATGAACAAGTTTCCAAGTCCCCTGCCACCTGACCGCACAACTAATAAAGTAAAGTTTTAAATAGTCTATGGTGACAGGAGACATGCTCTGGTAAAAAGTGGGCTTGAGGCATCTCCAGAATGCATGATACAAGGCAAATCATCACATGATCATAGATCCATAAAGTCAATTGTATGTAGAAAGTAACAAAACAATTGAATGACAATGCACACTGGCCCTTTCAGCTGCAGAAAACTGACAAATAGCAAATTTTAAAGGTTTCCACCCAGGTCAGCCTGTGCTGACTTTATTTCCTTGAACAAATAATCAAGCCCTAATGGCTCAGTCGGTGGCATACAGGACTTGAGAACAGGGGGTCATTGGCTCAATCCTGGGCTTGGCCAATTTCCTTCAGAGGATCAATAAAAGTCATTATACCCGCCACAATGAAGTGGACGAAGATATACTGGAATCTCCATGGCTTTCTGTCCGTCCGTCAATAGACATAAGTTTGTCCGGAGCAATACTCCAGCAGTTTTTCACATACTACGGAATTTACCGACATGATTCCTATATGAAATTGTGCATGTGCTATTTTCATGACATTGCTGTGATTTTGTTCTAAACCATTCTACATTATGTACAAAAGACCTTTTTTTTGTGACAAGGAGCTGCTGGGGGGGGGGGGTATAATCACCACTGATGTTTCAACAATTGTTATGTGGGAAAGCAAACGGTGGCTTGGAAACAAAATTGTCAGGATTGCTGGTAAAAGAAATATGACGAAAGCATGGGTAGATGCACTGGCCGCTGCAGTATAACTGAAATAATATTGAAAACAAGGTTAAACACCATACAATCGATCCATTGATCAACATGTATACATTACTTAGTTTTTAACTCTACAGTATATTACTATCTAGAATTATTTCAGTGTAATGATTACTTGATATTGAAATATTTAACCCTTTACAAAACAATCCCTGGTGATTTCTCTCTTCTCCGACGAGGTAAACTAGTTTCTGCGTTTTGCACCTCCCTTCCATATTTACACTACAAAAATGGAAAGAAAAGTTCATTAACCCTTGATTACCTCCATGAAAATGTATTTTGAAAATAATGTGGAAACGAGAAAATATTGGAAACTAGCATTTTCTCCTTTTCTGACTGTGACAAATGTTTTTTTTCTATCAACCACTAAACCCATTTTTGAACTACATTCCCAATATGTTTTCAACTCTGTCAAAGACAAATCTCACTGCTTGAACTACATTTCATTTGTTGTCTGCAATTCCTTTTTATTTCAGCAAGTCGAACTAGAGCTGTGACTTAATGTGACTTAATACCCCTGCCAGCCCTTTGACAGAAAAAAAAAAACTGTCAAATTCAAGGGGAGATAACTCTTCAACCAGGAAGAGTTGACACTTGAAAAGTACATCTTGCAATCTTCGATATATGATTGATATATGTGCAAAGTTTCAATACAGTTGAAGGAAAAACTGTAAGAGGAGTTTGGGACACAAAATTACTGGTATTTTGTACACAGACGGACAAACACACAGACTGACACACAGACAAACAGGATGATTCCAGTATACCCCGAAAACATTCATTTTAATGGGAGGGTGGGTGTTACAAGAATTTCCCATTCTTTGTAGTTTCTATAGAAGTAGTTTGTACTAACCAGCTTTTTCTCCTTTTCCAAAAATGTCTTCAAAAGGTTTCTTTTTCAGGGTTGTTAAATGTTTGGATTGTGTTGTAAAGGGTTTAAGAAGAACTCAATTATTAATCAAACTTTCTTTAACTTATCGTTTGGCATGTGGTCCAAATGGCTCACAAAGCCTGCATTGGCATTGCTCGTAAAAAAAATCTCACTGCCACAATGCTTTCAAAGGTTACATGACAAAAAATTCCGCTGTGCTGGACGTAAAAGGGTTTCTGTAAATTACAGATTCAGTAAAATGGACGTACTGTATGTAGATACATTTTTATCTTGAATGTGTGAAGGATATATGTTTTCTTAATTTCTTTAGGTGGTCTAATCTGGGCATTTGTTATATTTTGTAGGATTTTATTAATTATGATTCATTCTGATTGATAAAAACTTGAAGTTAAACACAGTTAAAGACAGGTGAAGGTGTGATAAATATTATACTGCATATTAATCTCTTCCTAAAAAGGCACAGTAGAATACAGAAAATTGTACAGATATACCCATACTCGGAATAATTCCCCTTGAATGAAGTTATTTAACCCTTTCCCAAACAATCCCTGGTTTTTACCGGTCTGGCATAGTAGCCTTTTGAAAACATTGTGGGAAAAGGAGAAAATGCTGGTTCTTCCGGTCTGGGATGGTAGCCTTTTGAAAACATTGCAGGAAAAGGAGAAAATTCTGGTAACCAGCATTTTCTCCTTTTCCCACAATGTTTTCTACCCTATCATAGACAGAAATCATATTTTCAGCAAGATTTGAATTGTCGTCTGCAAATGTTTTCAATTTGGTTTAGTCTAAAAGTTTTATTTGGGAAAGGGTTAAAAACCTGTTTTGATCACACACCCACAAAAAATTATAATGATATGACATCTTTAAAAGAAACTAAAGTAACTTGATAATAAAAAGTCGAGTTTAAAAAGTGCTCTAAAAAAATAAGAAGTCGATATGACCAAAGTTTGCAAACATTTTTCCACCGAAGATCGAAATGACCAAAATGTGTTGAAATGACTGGGTGTCGAAATTACCGGGTGTTCAAATGACTGCCATTCGATAGAAACAAGTTTTTACAACTGTATTTATACTTACCTCTCTCAACTATGCTATTTTCTTTATTTTCTTTTCAGCTAACGTGTTGTATTGAATAAATTTCAAATTTTTCTCACAATTCAAACTTTTATCCGAATATATCTACAATCCGGATACTGAACAGGTGAATCTCGTTCACGTTTACTGTTTTATTGCCTTTGAGTTTGATATGGTTCATATGCAAAGATATACACGTGTTTACTTTAAAAAAAAAACATGCGACTAACAACCATTGGCACCCGTAGAATCGTAAAGAAATCATGGAACTAGAGTCATATCTTCTCCACCAAGTTTATTTGCTATTTCCGGTTTGTTCCTTTCGCATCAATTTTTGTTTGTAACACCAATTTACATTGCTTTTTCTCCTCAATTTGTTTAATTTATTGCTACTATCGCTTATTTCCGTCCATTTTATCTGCGCTTTTGCTTTGCTTTTTATTCCGGGCTGATATTCATTCAAATATATGGGTCTTGTAAGAGAATGATGAACGACTAATGGTCAAAGGGAAACAACTCGTACAAAATTTTGTAATTAGTAATACTACAGTTGCCTCCCTTATTGGAGAGGAAAAGGCTTATTTCTGACTGCTTCGCGTCGTGAGTACGTGCATACCATTGAATGGTACGCCTACAAAACGAAGACTCCGCCCAAAACCTCGCTTTGGCTACTTCCGGAGGTGCTAAATTACTGCGGCTACAGTATGTGCAAAGTGTGTGCAGTAGGCGGGACATGAAACCTCCTCCTCCTGTCTCTGGTCCTTATATGCCTGTGCACCTTACAAAAAATGCCAGCCAAGAGCAAGCATAAAACCGAGGACGAATAAACACGGTAACGTCTGTAGAGACGATCCGTTGGACAAACGACAAATTTTCATCTAGGTGTAACGAATATCAACCAGTTCATGTGGTCAACTTGTTAATTTTAACCGTTCTAAAAACGACATGCCACCAGACAAAAAAAAAAATCGGTCAAACTTACTATTTTTCTTAACAGGCGGCAGGTAGTCTCCCGTTTATTTTATGTTAATTATAACCGCCGATATTTGAGTTTGGAATTCATTGTAAGATCGCGCTACAATAAAAATGCAATATTTTGTAACAGATATCATTGAGGTAATAGATGTTCAGTAAATGAAATTAATTCTGAGTAAATGATAACCACTATGATAACTTAACGCAAACTTACAATCAAAACTGTTTTCATTCAATGACGATATCGACATATATCGCTAAATATAGAAGGCCATTTTATTTCTCGGCTTCAAAACATAAATTGGCTTAATGTAGGAAGATGATGTCTAGTTAAAATAAATCCCAATGAATATCAAACCATTCCCGTTACAAACCCAAAGAGCGCCAAATAAACAAGAGATAACTTCAGTCTAAAAAAAAAATCCGAGCAATTAAGGTTTTAAAGTTGAACATTTAATTAAGAAGAGGTTATATCATGGTTTTAAAGTTGCATAAAATTGTACAGAAAGTCTAAGGAAAGTGGTCGGTCAAAGATCAGTCTGCACGTTCTGTGCAGTCGACGATTTGAACAGTCTATCGGAACTAGATCTATCTTGTAAAGATTTAACACTATCCAAATAAGCTTAACCCTTTCGGCGCCATAGGAGAAAGCAGAGACTTTTGCGGACGGCATAGATCAAGATCAGACTGCACAGAACGTGCAGTCTGATCCTTGATCTATGTCATCAGCTGGTGTAGTCAAGCCTATACAATCAAAATCTTTGTGTGTTTCAATAGATTGTATTTATAGCCATCCGCTGGAATTTGAGTTTTTTTTTTTTTATTTTGCACAGAAAGGTTTACGAAACAAGTAAACTATGTAGACTCGGAATCAGATCGTACATTCTGTGAAGCGTCATTTTAAACTATGCCGTCCGCAAACCTCAAACCTTTGCAAATGGCGATTTTCAAAGATTAAAACCTTTCTCGGTGATCCCATTCGAATTTCAAGTAGAAAAAGCAGGAAATAATCTTATTTAAAACTTAGATTTTAGTGTTTTGTATTAAAATCAATATCAATGACACTCTATTGTTAAAATTAATTGAAATCTTCATCAGAAACAGATTAAAAACGTTACATGCACGTCACCTTTTCCCCAGTGTTGTGTTTAGTACTTTGATCCGTCAAGCGTCTAGGAGAAATGATGAAGGGCGGGATCATTATAAGGGAGGCTACTCTTGCTTTACTCGTACTCTTAGACAGTACGAGTTTTCTCCCCTAGACCATAATTTTTTTTTTAAAGATTCCCAGCTGCGATAGTTTTCCAGTACGAGTCTATGGGCATCATTTATTGGGTTGATTGATAAAAGATATAATTCGATATTGTAATTAAACTGTATCTAATTGAGAAAAATGGCTATTTATCTATTTTTTTCGGCATATATGAATCAAGGAAAATCATATTTGCACATAATTATATAGACTACACCGTAGCTTATTTGAATCAATGAAAAAATTTGTCAAACAGTATGCTTGTATATGGCTCTTTCTTATACATATTAATCAAATAATTCTCGTGCAATTTAATCCTTTACAAGACAGTCCCGATACTTAGAGACACTGTTTAGGCTTTTGGAAAACATAATGAGAATCTTGAGGAAAACTGCTGGTTGCATGCTATTTTCCTTTTGCCACAAAATTTCCATATCCTTCGCAAAGTCCTTCTTTTGAGAAACTTTTGATCAAACACTATCTGTAAATGTTATTAATACTAAATAGTACAGAACTTTTATAGTTTGGCAGATTTGTTTGTTTAAAATTCAACCCTTAACCCTACTAAGTAACAGATGAAACCTTCAAACTAATAGTAAAAACCTAAATTTGGGTTTTTTAAAGGTATTTTTTTCAGGATCAGACATCCCCTTATAGGACAGTGTAGATCAAAGATCAGACTATATGTTCTGTGCAGTCTGATCGTGATCAACAATGTCTGCAAAAGGTCCTTGAGTTGCACTTAACAGCCTAAGAGTTGATACTATTCAAATATTTTTAATGATATCACAGCTGCAGCTACTTCACCTATCTATGCTTTCCCAGCATTTCTTTTCCAGCACTCCTCACTATGTTCTTCCCAATCCATTGGCTGCTTTCCCACATAACCATCTAGGACATCATACACAGGTTATTCAGAAGCAAGATAGGAATGTATCCTGTTGCAATGACTATCATAAATTCTCTGAGAGAAATTGGCAAGCTGGAATTTTGTACATGTACCAGCAATATGCTTGCTCAAATGTTGTTACCAGCTGAGCTACAGAGCATTTTCATCTTTTCCCACAATGTTTTCAAAAGCTGTCGATTTCTCAGAAGAATTCTCCTTTTCTGGTCACAAGCGTTTTCTCTTTTTCCAACAACGTTTTCAAAAGCCATCTCTTTATCTGAAAGAATTCTCTTCTGGTCACCAGCATTTTCTTCTTTTCCCACAATGTTTTCAAAAACCTCCAATATTTCAACTCTTTACCAGACAACAAAGTTTTGACCTTGCCCAACTTGAAAGTATTTGCAGACAACAATTTAAATGCGACTCAAATAATGAAATTTGATCCTGATAGGGTAGAAAACACTGTCGGAAAAAGAGAAAACGCTGGTTACCAGCATTTTCTCCTTTTCCCACAGTGCTTTCAAAAGGCTTCTTCCTCAAGGGTGTTAAAAGTCGTTATTGAGTGGTAAAGGGTTAAAAAGCCTTTTTTTCTTCAAAGGCATCCTGTCTGATTACCAACATTTTTTTCTTTTCCTACACTGTTTTAGAAAGCCTACAGTGTTTTCAAAAACCTTCTCTACTTGGGGTGTTAAAACTCAGGATTGTGTGGAATGGGGAAAAAGGAATGACAAAAGACAGAAATTCATAAAACAAACCTTATTTATTTAACAATACAGTTCTGTGCATATACATGTATATATACATGTGTTTTACAAAAATATTCAGTTCTCTTGGTGTAATTACTAAACTCTTTACCAACAACAAAATTTTAGACTGGTCCAAATTGAAAGCACTTGCAGACGACAATATAACTGTAACTGGAAATTTGAAATTTGTTTCCAGCAGGGTAGAAAACATTGTGGGAAAAGGAGAAAATGCTGGTTACCAGCATTTTCTTCTTTTCCCACAATGTTTTCAAAAGGCTTCTCCCTCAGGGTCATAAAAACCAGGGATTGTACAGTAAAGGGTTAAGAATTATCATTAAAACAAAGTGAAGTCAGTAAATTCATATTCCTGTTTAAACCTTTACCACAAAATCCCAACTTTTAACAACCCTGTGAAAGAAGCAGTTTTAAAACATTATGGGAAAAGGAGAAAATGCTGATAACCAGTATTTTCTCCTTTTCCCACAATGTTTGCTACCCTGCTGAAAACAAATTTCAATTTTTGAGTTACATTTATTTTGTTGTCTGCAAAAGCTTTCAACTTGGACAAGTATAAAATTATGTAGTTTGGTAAAGATTTAAAAATTTAAATTAAATTTAAAAATGTTTTCTATCCATTCCAAGACATATCTCAACATTTGGTTGACATTTAATTTGTTGTCTGCAAATGATTTCAATATGTACTGGTCTAAAAGGCAGTATTCTCTCATTTTCCCACAATGTTTTCTATCCTTTCAAAGAAAACTTTTCTACTCTGTGCACCATGTGATTCGTCTTCTGCAAATGCTTTCAGTTTAGACCATCCTTGATTTTTTTTTTCATTGTAATGAGCTAAAAGAAACTACTGGTATTAACCTCAGTGAATACCTACTGTAATATGTTTCCTGTTTTCCTTTCAGTCATTATTTGCCTTTTCCCTACTCAAATATTCCTTTAGCCACAAATTGTTAATTTGCAATATATATTAACTCTTTACCAGATTACAAAATTTTGGACTAGTCCAACTTGAAAGCATTTGTAGACGACATAATAAGCATGACTCAAAAACTGAAATTTCATTTGGAAAGGGTAGAAAACGTGGGAAAAGGAGAAAATGCCGGTAACCAGCGTTTTCTCCTTTTCCCACAAGGTTTTTAAAGGTTTTCTTTCTCAGGGTCGTCAAAAGTTGGGATCGTGTTGTAAAGAATTAATCCAAGTCAGTCATCCATAATTTAATTCTTCACCAAACAACAAAATTCTAGACTTGTCCAAACTGAAAGCATTTGCAGATAACAAAATAAACAAATCTCAAAAATTGAAATTTGTTTTCAGCAGGGTAGGAAACACTGTGGGAAAAAGAGAACATGCTGGTTACCAGCATTTTCTTCTTTTCCCACAACATTTTCAGAAGCCTTCTGTATCAGAATTGTTAAAAGTCGGGATGGCTTGGTATTCTGTTAAAGCAGTTGAAGAGGACAGTTTGAATTTAGCTTCATGTTTTGAGATTTGAAAATATTGAACGATGAAAAGGAGAAAAACCTTAGATACCAGCATTTCCTCCTTTTCCATCAGTGTTTTCTGCTTTTTTAATCATGAATCTCATAACTTTAGCTATATGTAATTTACAGAATTCAAAACCTTTTAACTCTTTACCACACAAAAAAATTTTAGCCTTTGTCCAAATTGAAAGCATTTGCAGACAACAATTTCAAAGTGGCTACAATTGTGCAAATTTTCTTTGATAGGGTAGAAAACATTGTGGGAAAAGGAGAAAATATGTGGTTACCAGCATTTTCTCCTTTTCCCATGTTTTCCAAAGGCTTCTTTTCCAGGAGGATCAAAAGTCGGCATTTTATGTTAAAGGGTTAACCTGGACAATTTTGTAGTCTCAGATATCATGAGTTAACCCTATTCCAAACGACAAAATTTTAGACTGGTCCAAATTGAAAGCACTTGCAGATGACAAAATAAAAACTTAATTGAAAAATTGAAATATGTTTCCAGCAGGGTAGAAAACATAGTGCGAAAAGGAGAAAATGCATGTAACCAGCCTTTTCTCCTTTTCCCATAATGTGTTCAAAAGGCTTCTATCTCAGGGTCGTACAAAGCAGGGATTGTTTGGTAAAGGGTTAGGCATTTTGTTCTTTTGTTACAGAATCAAAATACTGAGTTTCAACACATAGTAGTTATCTTCTTATGAGAGGGACATACCACTAGCTGGTTCTGTTTCTTTATAAATGACTTCATAACGGTTCTATAATATGGTAGACGTCTGAATTCTGTTTTTTCAGTGTTCCACATGTTTCTTATTGAATGTTCGTGAAGTTTAAGTGCTGCAAAAATTGCTGGACAACCATTAACTCCCCAAGCAATTCTGTACTGAAAATCTGAAATGAAAAAAGAAATTTTCAAACCTTTCACAGACTGTATCAGTAAAAAAAACACCCATGAGGTAAAGGGTTTTTTTGGAAGGCAGCTGAATGCACTGGCATTTGACCTACTTCTTTGTACATACTCAGATAGAACAAATCGATTTTAATTTGGGATTTGTAAAAAATATTCACACGCTTATTGGCAGGCCCTTGCCGCCATATTTTCTTGAACATTTATGAAAGCATTATTCACGAGCACTGAGCATCACCCAATAACCCAATAGATATAGATCTACTGCTTTTCAACAAAACAAAACGGTGATGATAAAAGGTAATTGCTTGGCAGGTTACTTTTCATTATCTTACTTCATTTTGAGCCATAAAAGAATTTCTATTTAACTTATTACTATACAACAATGTATTAGGCTTGTCCAAATTGAAAGCATTTGAAGACAACAAGATAAAAGTGACTTAAAATTTGAAATTTTAGTGAGGGGTAGAAAACATTGTGGGAAAAGGAGAAAATGCTGGTAATGATTATCAGCATTTTCTCCTTTTCCCACAATGTTTTCTTAAGGCTTCTTTCTCAGGGTGGTCAAAAGTAGGGATTGTGTGGTAATGGGTTAAGTATCTTGTACGCAACAAGCCATAGTTTTTGAAGACATTCATTGTTTTCAAACCACCATAATAAATGGCATTTTCTCCTTTTCCAACAAGGTTTTTCTACCCTTTTTATGGCAAATTTCATCATTCCAACCACATTGTATTTTACACATAAAGAAATCATCTACATGTATCCATGGGCTGACAATGCTTCAGAATCCTGTGGCCAAAACAAAACATACAAAATGTTTTCTTCAGTCTGACAGTATGGTTTGATATCATGTTATAGAACTGACTTTAGATTTGTTGGTCAATAAGAAAAGGATCTATGTACAAAGCCTACATTCGATCCAAAGGGGAGCTTCGATGCCATTTTTTTAAATGTTTCTCCTCTCCAAGACCCAATTACAAAATGACACCTGGGAAATTCTTCAGTCTACAGGTATATACAAAGCCTAGTGGTTGCATGCTTGCTCCAATGCTATTTTTGTTATTTGGTCTCCACAGCAGAGACTAAATAACAACAACAGCATCGGAGCAAGCCTTCAGAGTTGGACTGAAGGTACACAGTCCCCAGCTTCAAAATATATCCTTGAGAACTCTATGTTCTTTTGAAACCACTATAGAAATAGGATGAAATACTATTATCCAGCATTTTCTGGTTTTTCCTATCATTTCATTTTTCCTATCCTATCAAGGACAGAAGTCATCTTTTGGCCAACTTTTAGATTTGTCGTCTGCTAAATTGCTTCCAATTTGATGCAGGCCTAAAGTTTGTCATTTTCTAAATAGTTAAATATTTACCAAACTTTTCCTCCATTTTTTGTGTTACTTATTTTTCAAAACTTAAATGAAGTGTTTTAAGAACAGCACTTTTACGCTTCTTCTACAAAGCCAAACTTTTATCCGAATATATGTACAACCCGGACACTGTGAAAATAAAACACGTCAATGATTCCAGTATTTTGTGGATTGTTTTACGGTTTATATGTGAAGATACACGCGATTTTTTTGTGTTAGACTATGAAATAAACAACTAAACAACAAGAAGCACCCGTCAAATCACAAGAAATCAAAGAAAACTATCTCGTCTACTTGTGTTTGTTTATTTCCGGTTCCTTCATGTCGTTTCAACTGATATTTGTTAAAACATTATCATGTATTTTTTGTCCATTGTTTTATTTACTTTCTTGCTCCCTCCCTTCGCTTATTTATTCCATTTTACCTGCGCTTGTGCTTGGTATTTTGTTCTAAACTGATTTTCTTTCGCAATTTAAGGCCATTGCGATAGAATGATGAACTACCAATGGTCGATGGGAGACAACTCGTACAAAATTTTGTTATTAGTAATGTCAGAGTTGCTTCCCTTATTTGAAGAGGAAAGGGCTTATTTCTGACTGCTTCACGTCGTTCCCTTTGAAGATAGGCTTACAAGAGACAGGCTCCACCCAAAGCCTCACTTTGGCTTTTTCCGGTAGTGCTAAATGACTGCGGCTACAGTACCTGAATGCTAGAAGCAGTAGGCGGGACATGGAACCTCCTCTTCATGCCTGTGGTCCTTATATGCCTGTGCACCTTACAAAAAATGCCAACAAAGAGCAAGCGTAAAACCAAGGACGAATAAACACGGTAACGTCTGTAGAGACGATCGGTTTGACAAGCGATGATTTTCATGTAGCTGTAACGACTTTGAATCAGTTCGTATGGTAAAATTGTTAATTTTAATTATTCTAAAAACGACATGCCACCCGACAGAAAATAATTCAGTAAGACATATTATATGTCAAAACAGGCGGTAGACCTGTAGGCTCCCTTTTATTTCATGACAATTTATAACGCTAATATTTGAATCTGGAATTAAGGTAAGATTTCACTAGAATAACAATGCATCATTTGGCAACATATCTCTGAGGTAACAGATATTAATAAATGAAATTAGAGAGTATATGATATCACAATGATAACAAAACGCACACTTACCAACAAAAATATGTTTTCATTTACGGACAATGTTGACAGATACCGCTTAATATTGAAACGTTATCTTATAAACTAGTTCAAAACAAAACTTCTGGTTTGTAGAAATATGAGGTAGATTCAAAATTGAGCCCTAAAGCTGTCCCCTATACTGACAACTAGGGCGTCAAATAAACCCAACAGAAATGTTCAGTCTAGAATATTCTCCCAAACAGTTACATTATGAAGGTTAATTGCTTTTGTGAAGAATGTCTAAGCAAAGCGGACAGTATAGATCAAGACCAGACTGAAGGTTCTGTGCAACTATTATTGTATATGGCGCTTTGAAGTTTTTTCGCGCCTACATGTGGACCTCTTTCGACGGTTTAAATATATAGACTCTACAGTCCATTAAATGTATCTTGTAGAGATTTTAACACTACATAGGTTCAACAAAACAAGCGGACTATGTAAACAGAGAATCAGATCGTACATTCTATGGAATATGATACAGAATGCCGTCCGCAAATCTCATAACTTTGCAAATGGCGATTTTCCAGGATTCAAACCTTTCTCGATGATTCCATTCGAATTTCAAGAAATAAAGAAGGAAATGTTCTTTCTTAAAAAAAATTAATTGAAATCTTCATTAAAAACAGATTAAAACCGACACATGCATGTCACTTCTTCCCCAGTGTTGTGTTAAGTACTTTGATCCGTCAAGCGTCTAGGAGAAATGATGAAAAAGGGGGGGGGGGGCAGATCATTATAAGGGAGATTACTCTTGGTTTTTTCTTACTCTTAGGCAGTACGAGTTTTCTCCCCTAGACCACAATTTTTTTTAAAAAATCCCAACTGCGATAGTTTTGCATTACGGGCCTATAGGCTTCATTTATTGGGTCGATTGGTAAAGGATATGATTCGATATCGTAAATAAACTGTATCTAATTGAGAAAAATGATTATTTATCCATTTTTTTCGCCATATGTGAATCAAGGAAAATCATATTTACACATAATTATGTAGACTATGCCGTAGCTTTAAATCAATAGTAATTGTATGCTTGTATATGATTATATTTCTTATACATTTTTTATCGAATAATTCTCATGCAATTTAACCTTTCACGTGACATTCCGCTTATTTAGGAACACTACTTAGGCTTTTGGAAAACTTGTTGGGAATCTTGAGGAAAACTGCTGGTTACAAGCAATTTTCCTTCTGCCACAACGATTTCATATCCTTCGCAAAGTCCTTCTTTTGAGAAACTTTTGATCAAACAGTAGATCCCATCTGCAGATGCTATTTAAAACCAAAGACTACAAAACTTTTATAGTTTGGTAGATTTGTTGGTTAAGAATTTAACCCTTATCCTACTCTGTAACTGAGATAAAACCTTCAAACTCATAGTAAAACCCAAAATTTGGCTATTTCAAAGGTATTTTTTTCAGGATTAGACATCCCCTTATTGGACAGTGTAGATCAAAGATCAGACTATATGTTCTGTGCAATCTGATCTTGATCAACAATATCTGTAAAAGGTCCTTGAGTTGCACTTTACCCTTTAACCCTTACCCCATAAGGCATTTCTATGGTATCTCTAATTAAGCCTAAATAACAGAAAGGATGAAGCTGTTTCTTATTTGTATATGACACCTTTTGATAGCATAGAAAACATTGTGGCAAAAGGTGAAATTGCTCGTCATGAGCAATTTCACCTCTTGCCATAATGTTTTCCAAAGGCTCCTACAAGTAATGTGTAGAAATGAGCATCTTTGGAGTAAAGGGTTAATAGCGAGTTTGCTAGTGTTTACTTCGAACCCTGGATTTAACCAATTTGCAATAGAAATAGGGACGTTTTAACCAAAAGTGGGACATTTTGACTGTGGGACGTTTTATCCGGATACCGTCTGCGCATGTGCTGGACGCGCTTCAACTTTTAACTGAAGGGATTCCTCATATCCGTAAACATATTCTTTATAAAGGTTTACTGAATACTACAATAATTATGAGGCATGAATAAAGTATTATGACATATGTAGACAATATCAGGTATACAAAGAATCGGCAAATTCTATGTTTTTGTCAAACATCATCCGGGTAATGAAAATATTTCATAAATAACGCCGCAAAAATCGAAGGGAGATTTCTGTGCGGAGTTAATCCATGCACAGGGAGAAAAACCGTCAATATATGCACTGCGACTGATGTCGCCGTGCAATAAAAGTTTGCACTGGTCTAAACTGAAAGCATTTTGCAGGCAATACATTGAGTGTTGCTGAAAATATGAAATTTGTAGTTGACAAGGTAAAAAATTTGTGGGAAAAGGAGAATGTGCAGTTTACCAGCATTTTCTCCTTTTCTTATAAAGTTTACCAATGCAATTCTCCCAGGGGTTGCTGAAAACTCCTGACTGTTTGGCAAAGAGTGAAAGCAGGGATTCTGTATGTACACATATAGATTCTATATGTTTTATATGATTCCTGGTTAAAGGGAGGTGAAAAGTAGTATAACTCTTCACCGCCCAGTCCCGAGTTTAACCCATTACATCACAATCCTGAGTTTTAATGACATTGAAGGAGAAGGCTAATGAAAACATTGTGGAAAAAGAAGAAAATGCTGGTAACCAGCATTTTCTCCTTTTCCCACAATGTTTTCTTTCCTATCACAAAACAAAAATCATCCTTTCAGTTATATTTAATTTGTTGTCAGCAAATCCTTTGAATTTGGACCAGTCTAAATTTTTGTCATTCGGCAAAGAAGTAAGTGATCCTGAAGAAGAGCCTTCCTGCCTTTGCAATTTACAAGCAGGGATGGTACCGGTATATTTAGATGTGTACTAAGATCCGTGTTACAAGCTATTGCTAAATTTCTCATTTTTTCTATCTTTTTAATAAAAGTCAACATTTTCCATTCATTCAAATTTTTGCTTAAGTGCATCATAAAATTCAGAGGTTTGCTAAAAAAAATCATTGATATGGTGATGGGTTATTGGTTGTGGTATATACTAGTATCTTGCAAGCTATCATTCTGAAATCATGTCATATTATTATACATGATGATTTCACTATAGGGATTAATTAATAGACAGGGTTTTCTTTCAGTTGGAACAGACTCTTTGTATATTTATGTAAACATGTGCAATGTTATTCATTCGCGAAAAACACAAAAAGAATTTTTCAAATGAAAATTTGTGATATTGAAAAGGAATTGTAACTTTTACCAAACAATGAAATCTTACATTGGTCCAAAGCCTTGCAGACGACAAATTAAATATTGATTGAATGGCAAGATTTTTCTATGATAGGACAGAAAATTATCATTGGTAAGATAAAATGCTGATTACCAGCATTTTCTCTTTTTCCTACAATGTTTTCAAAAGGATCCTCATGGTCATATGTCTCGAAATAAAATTGCAGCAGACCACTTTGAAAACTCAACAGAAAAAGAGGATAATTATGAGATATTGAGGCATGATAAATGGACATCATGAGAAAAATGGATACAGGGTAAATTGTTAGTGAAGAGTAATTTTTCTTTTTGTTTTGAAAAGCAGCCTGCCACAGTACCAAAACTGTTTTGTGCAGAAGGTAATGTCAGTTTCCTACCTGTCTGCCTTAACTCTTTACCACACAATCCCTACTTTTGACGCCCCAGATAAAGAAGCCTTTTGAAAACACTATGGGAAAAGGAGAAAATGCTGGTAACCAGCATTTTCTCCTTTTCCCACAGTGTTTTCTACCCTTCCCAGAACAAATTTCTATTTTTCAGTCACCTTTATTTTGTCATCTGCAAATGCTTTCAATTTGGACCAGTCTAAAATTTTCTCGTGTGGTAAAGAGTTAAGGGTTTTACAATACACTTCTTTGTTCTGTGGTTACCCAATACCAGTCAGGTAGTGATGTATTACAACATTTTCTATTTACCATACAATCCAATATTTAACTCTCTAACTCTTTCTCAAACAATCTCGCATATCAACAATTCTGGAGAAGATGGCTTTTGAAAATACTGTTGGAAAAGAAGAAAATGCTGGTAACCAGCATTTTCTTCTTGTCCCGCAATGTTTTCTATCGTATGCAAGACAGAAAACTTCATTTGATCTAAATGAAATTGTCATCTGTAGTTATGGATTTTCAATTTAGTTGAGCCCAGAATTTGTCATTGGATAAGGAGTTAAGGAACGAACATAAAATTTAGACGTCTTCAAATCTAATGGCTTTCCAGATGCCAACTTAACCCTTTACCACACAATCCCTACTTTTGACGATCCTGAGTAAGAAGCCTTTAGAAAACATTGTGGCAAAAGGAGAAAATGCTGGTAACCAGCATTTTCTCCTTTTCCCACAATGTTTTCTATCCTGCTGCAAACAAATTTCAATTTTTGTGTTACATTCATTTTGTTGTCTGCAACTGCTTTCAATTTGGATCAGTCTAGAATTTTGTCGTTTGGTAAAGAGTTAAATATGACTCAAATGATTGAAAATCTATCAGAAAGGGTAGAAGACATTTTGTGAAACGGTTACCAGCTTTTTCTTCTTTTCCCGCAGGATTTTCATAAAGCTTCTCCCTGTTGTCATTGAAACTTGTGATAAGTTGGTGAAGGATAAAAAAATACCCTGTGGAAATTAGCCTTTGATAAATGTGCAAAAAGAAGAAAATGATCTTTTTCCCACAATGTTTTTTACCTTGACAGAGACAAATACAAAAGTTTTTGCTATATTTAATTTGGAGTCTGCAAAATGCGACTTTTAATTTCGACAAGTTTTAATTTTGGTAGTCTGATTAAGTATTAAATACTAGGTGCAAATATTACAGTAATCCTAATAATTATGTAATGTTTGTTACAATTACTACTGCAGATTATTTATCTAATCTGTTGAAGTTTTATGTAAGTCAATATTTAGAATGTTAAACCGAGAACAACAACTTCAACCAGCCATAACACAAAATAACGTAATAGTGGTCAGCTTTGAAAACAGTACTGGGGGAAAAGCAGTTGCTTATTAACTTTTTACCAAACCACAAAATTTTAAACTGGTCCAAATTGAAAGCGACAGTTACTGCACGACAACAAAATAAACATAACTCAAAAAATGAAATTTGTTTCCAGCAGGTTAGAAAGCATTGTGGGAAAAGGAGAAAATGCTGGTTACCAGCATTTTCTCCTTTTCCCACAATGCTTTCAAAAGGCTTCTATCTCAGGGTCGTAAAAACCAGAGATTGTTTGGGAAAGGTTAAATCATGTATACCGCTTATGTAGGGACTCTATGTCTGACAACAGACACCCTCCCTTTCCTCTCTATCACACTACAAAGCTTTAGACAAGTCCATACTGTTAGCATTATGTATGGCTCATAACTACATATTATAACCATTTCTATCTATAAAATAGAAAGATAAAATAGGAAATAGTAGACAGATTGTGGGAATAGATAGAAATGCTGATTACCAGAGTTTTCTTCTTTTCTCCAGTGTGTCTAAAGGCCTTCTTCTTTACGGCCTTACAATATTAAACTATTGCTTGGAAAAGGGCTGAATAATTTAGACAGCAAAAAGGGTGAAAAGACAACAAACCACACTAAATGTCTGATATTAATTCTTAAAAACAATGAAACAACATAAAAATCAAAGTAGAAGTGATAAAAACATGTAACATACATTTCAAGAATACATGAAATCTCTTTAGCTGTACGTTCTTTTAGAATTCTTAGTGGCAAGCACAACTTTAGGAAATGGTGCACATCAAGACCTGAAGACAAGATGTAGCCTAATTTGGATCTCAGACTGTAAGCTATTTTGCAAAACGTTCTTGAAAAAAAAAACAAAGCCTTGAAGCATCATCTGCTACACATATTTCACCAAATAAACTTTTTCTGTTAACCCTTTACCACACAATCCCGATTCTTAACCCTTTCCCAAACGACAAATTTTTGACTCTTCCAAACTCAAAGAGTTTGCAGATGACAATTTCAAATTTGATGAAAATGGCAGAAAGTTCTCTTTCTCTAAATGGGTAGAAAACACTGTGGGAAAAGGAGAAATTGCTCGTAACGAGCAAATTCTCCTTTTCCCACAGTGTTTTCAAAAGACTTGTACTGCAGACACATAAAAAGAAGGGCTTGTTTGGGAAAGGCTTTTAAAAATATTGCAGGAAAAGAAGAAAATGCTGGTAAGCCTGAATGAAACAAACATTTTTTTTTAAAACAAAGTTGCATACATTGCTCATAGATGTGTCTGTAAGGTAAAGCATCAGCCTCGTAACCATACAATCCTAACTTCATACCTGGGAGCAGATGTCAACTTTGGGATCTTTCATTGGCCGACACATTCAGAGCGAGTACTGGTGTAGTTCACATGAAGTAGAATGAAGATCAATTAATATAAGTTGTAGGAACTTGTTTCTCAATCAATGTAAAATAGATATTTTTCAGCTGAAACACTGCTCATGCTGCTCTTGCAAGAAACAAACTCTTCAACTGCATTGTATTGAAGGCAATGTAAAAGCCACCATTTTACAACCTTTGATATAATTTTTTCCTCAAAAAATCGATAGATTAGTTTTCAGTACACGGAAAAGGATAAAATGCTGGTTACCAACATTCTTCCTTATCTTACAATGTTTTCAAAAGGCTTTTCCTATATAGGATCTTGAAAACAAAGAATGATCTGGAAGAGGCCAAAACTTAACCCTTTACCCCATAAGGCATTTCTATTGTATCTCTAATTGACCCTAAATAACAGCAAGGATGAAGCCGTTTCTTACATGTATATGACACCTTTTGGTAGCATAGAAAACATTGTGACAAAAGATGAAATTGCTCGTCACGAGCAATTTCACCTTTTGCCACAATGTTTTCCAAAGGCTCCTATAAGCTAGCATAGAAATAGGTATCTATGGAGTAAAGGGTTAACAGAAAAGTCTGACGCTTTCCCACATAACCATTGTGGAAGCAATGGTTACCTGTGAGAGAGGAATGGATCCTGTGGCAATAGCCATTATCAATCCTTGGAAAGAAATTGACTGAGCCATGGACCATGAGCAATCCCCTGCTCTCAAGTCCTGCATGCTACCAACTGACCTACCAAATGAATGAAACCCGACATCAGTCATTAGAGCTGAAGAGCACCATATGTCGGTGTTGATGTTGGGTACTTTTTCAGTTGAAAAAAAGGTAACAACAAGCGTCATGAAGTGTTGAGAGTTACCTGCCTTCATGGTAAGGTTCACATCTGGACAGCAAACACCTAGCCGAAGTATGAACCGAATAACTCCAGTGATGTCTGGTATTTGTACTGCACAATAGCCACACAGACCATCACAAGGCTGTGGTCATACCTTGCAGATTTCTTCAAACATGATTGTACAGCTACAGTAAAAATGGAAAAAAAATAACTAGAAAAGGACAAAATGATTTCCGTAATACAGTTCTTTTCATAACCTTAATTGGCGGAGATACATACAAAATTCTTTACTATTGATAAGCAATGTCAATGTGATGTAACTAACAGTGATATACTGCTAACAATCCAACAACTAAACATCTCATACATGTTGTATAGCACCCAACCAAGCTTATTTACACACAGTAACTAACGGGTCTGTATGCCCTGTATCACTTCACTGACTAATACAGCCATTGATCGGCTATTTTCATGGAATAGTGGCATTTATTCAGCAAAACTTTGTAATCTAAAATATATTTCAAAGTTGATTGTAATCATGACAAAACTGGCCGCACGAAGAAAAAAACATACCATGATCCTTAAAAGGTCTTAACTCTTTAATCAAGGGTCTTACAACCCTGAGATAGAAAGAAGCCTTTTCAAAACATTGTGGAAAAAGGAGGGAATGCTGGTAACCAGCATTTCTCCTTTTCCAACAGTCTCTTCTACCCTGCTAAAAACAAATTTCAATTTTTGATTTTTTTTTTTTTCAATTTTATTTTTTCAATTTGGTCCAATCTTAAATTTTGTTGTTTGGTACAGAGTTAACTTGATGAAAAAAGTGAATACCCATACATATTGTTGGTTTTTTATGTAACCTTTTTTCCTTAGATCACTTGAAACACATAACAACATTGTGTTTTTATACAGGCAAAACAATTTATCAGAGTATCAACAACATTGTCTTTGGCATAGAACAAACCTGTTCAGAATACTCCCTAACTGCACGGGCTAAGATTTGAACTCCTTTGTTTAACCCCTTACCGGACGACAAACTTTTAACCTTTTCAAAAATGCAAGCATTTGCAGACGACAATTCCAATCTGACTCAAATGGTGCAATCTTTCTTGATAGGGTAGAAAATATTATGGGAAAAGTAGAAAATGCTGGTTACCAGCATTTTCTCCTTTTCCCACAATGCTTTCAAAAGGCTTCTTTACCACACAACTCTTTACCACACAACAATATTTTAGACAGGTCCAAGTCTTCTTTCTCAGAGTCATCAAAAGTAGGGATAGTGTGGTAAAGGGTTAAACATGGTCTGTAGTAAAGGGGTAAGGTAATCCGTCAATCATTGATTCATAAAAAATATCCTTCGGTGGTCTTTAAGATTTCAGTGCAGATGTACAAATTCAATGACTTCGGATGCATTCCCTGGATCATTGAAAGCTTGCATTTATACTGAAATCTTACAGCCCATAGAAGCATTTTAATTATGAGTTAATGATGGACTTATTACCTTACTCATTACCAAACAACAAAATTTTAGGCTGGTCCAAGCTGAAAGCACTTGCAGACAAAACTGGCCGCATGAAGAAAAAAAAATACCATGATCCTTAAAAGGTCTTAACTCTTTAATCAAGGGTCTTACAACCCTGAGATAGAAAGAAGCCTTTTCAAAACATTGTGGAAAAAGGAGGGAATGCTGGTAACCAGCATTTCTCCTTTTCCAACAGTCTCTTCTACCCTGCTAAAAACAAATTTCAATAAAAGTGACTGAATATTTGATATTTGTTTTGTGAAGGGTAGAAAACATTGTGGGAAAAGGAGAAAATGCTGGTTACCAGCTGTTTCTCCTTTTCCCTCAATGTTTTCTAAAGGCTTCTTTCTCAGGGTCGTCAAAAGTAGGGATTGTGTGGTAATGGGTTAAGGAAAACCGGGCTTAAGCTTGAAACATCACTGCACACTGAAATCAACAAAGTTTGGGACATTTCTATTTACAACTAATTACAAACACCTACTTCATATTATCAAGTGAACTATGAACTACTGTCTTTCACTCTCAATGACCCCTTTGGCTCCCTAAGTATAGGGCTACTCGAGATGATGACCTCACAGGCTCTAGAGAATTTCTGTGTAGGTACAGGACTGTAGATGTGCCACTTGATATCAGTAACTCAACACCAACATATTCTAATATTGTAAAGCTAGTGTGACTAAGGCATGTATAAACAGACTAGAAAAAAATCATAAAAAATACAAAAATGTCCAATTAAACTGATCCATTTACAGTAACAATTTTTACATTATCATGATATCTGTATTCAAACTCTGATCTGTATGAGAATAGCTTAGCCCTTTCCCAAACAATCCTGGGTTTTATATGTCTGGAATGGTAGCTTTTTGAAAACATTGTGTGAAAAGGAGAAAATGCTGGTAATCAGCATTTTCTCCTTTTCCCACAATGTTTTCTACCCTCTCATAGAAACCATCTTTTCAGCAAGAAATGAATTGTCGCCTGCAAATGCTTTCAATTTGGTCTAGCCCAAAAGTTCGTCGTTTGGGAAAGGATTAACTCTTCACCACATGCCTAGTTTTTTGACTTGTCCAAAATCAAAGTGTTCAAAAGAGCTGATTTGTCTTTGATATGATAGATACTATTGTGGGGAAGGAGAAAATGCTAGTAAGCTCTCAACTCTTTACCAAACGACTAAATTTCAGACTCATCCAAATTGAAAGCATTTGCAGACGACAAGGTAAAAGTGAATGAAAATTGGTAATTTGTTTTGGGAAGGGAAGAAAACATTGTGGGAAAAGGAGAAAATGTTGGTTACCAGCATTTTCTCCTTTTTCCTCAATGTTTTTAGAAGGCTTCTTTCTCAGGATCGTTAAAAGTCGGGATTGAGTGGTAAAGAGTTAACCAAACCATCCCCAGTTTTAACAACCATAAGGACATAGAATTAAAAACCAACGGCTAGCGAGAGAAAATTGTGGTAACAAGCATTTTCTCCTTTTTCTGCAATGTTTTCGTCACATCTTCAGCTGGTAACCAGCATTTTCTTTTTTTCCTTAACTAAATTGTTCCTTTGCTAAGACATATCCTGATAATTTAACATCTTACCAAACAACAATTCTTTACACTTGGCCAAATTGAAAGCACAATCATGGATATGAAAACTAGGATATAATTATAAGTGGAATTTGTATTTGGACGGGTAGAAAATGTTGTGTAAAAAGGACAAAACGCTGGTTACCAAAAGTCTAATTGAAAAGATTTCAGAGGTTATTCTTCTTTTGGGTTGTTGAACCTTGGAAATGTTTTGTGAAAGGTGAATCTGAAATCTGTAAAATGCTTTTAGTTTTGACAAGTTTAAAATGTTGCTATTTAGTAAACAGTTGTCATGAACATCTTTCAGGAAGAGAAATATACTGGCCATTTTTTGATAGGCATAGCTTCTGCATATGTGCAATCAAAATTTGTAGAAGACAACTGTAGAACTTAGACAGGTAAAGGATAATAAATGGTATAGAAAAAGCATTTAACTTTTTACCAAACGACAAAATTTTAGACTCATCCAAATTGAAAGCATTTGCAGACGACAAATTGAATGTGACTAAAGAATTGAAATTTGTTTTATAAAGGAGAGAGAACATTGTGGGAAAAGGATGATAAAATGCTGGTGTAACCAGCATCTTCTTTTCCTACAGTGATTTCAAAAGGCTTCTTTCACAGTGTGTTAAAAGTCAGGACTGTACTGTCAAGAGTTAACGATACCACAATGCTCTTTTGGTTAATTTTTACAACTAAGTGTATAGTAACTCCTTCTCAACTGAATTTTCATGAAAATAGAATTAGAGTACCTCAACAGGTTTCAAAGTTGTGCCATAGATGCATGGTAACATTTTAAAAGTATTTTGGTAACTAATCAAAACTCTAACTAGGAAGAATCTCCAAGACATTCAAAATGTCCTTGCTTCACTTTCTACCAAACAGCAGAATTATAGACTGGTCCAACTTCGAAGCATTTGTAGACGGCTAAATAAATGTGACTTAAAAACTGAAATTTGGTTTGGGAAGGGTAGAAAACATTGGGAAAAAGAGAAAGTACTGGTTACCAGCAGTGTACTCCTCTTTCCATAATGTTTTCAAAGGCTTCTTTTTCTGGGTCATTAAAAAGTCAGGATTGAGTGGTAAAGAGTAAAAAATCAGGTTCTCTCCCAACATAGGTAAGCTGCTTTAACTCTTTACCACACAATCCCGACTTTTAACGACCCTGAGAAAGAAGCCTTTTGAAAACACTGTAGGAAAAGGAGAAAATGCTGGTAACCAGCATTTTCTCCTTTTCCCACAATGTTTTCTACGCTTCCCAAGACAAATTTCAATTTTTGAGCCATACTTAGGTTGTCGTCTGCAAATGCTTTCAATTTGGACTGGTCTACAATTTCATTGTTTGGTAAAGGGTTTAATTTTTTATTTCAACACATTTTTCAAATTATATGTATATGTAATGGGGTGGGGATAATCCCCCATTGTGTAATTCTAACAGGGATGCTGCTACACAATCTTCAAAAGGATCATTTTTGCCCTAAGGATGGAGGAAGTTTTTGAGGATGTTTAATTTAAACCTTTTATCGTACAATACCAAGTTTTCTGGGTCTGAGAGAGGGCTTTTGAAATCATTGCGAAAAAAAGGAGAAACTGCTGGCAACCTCCATTTTCTCCTTTTTTGCACAATGCTTTCTTCCCTTCGTTGAAAAAAATTCTATTTTTGAGTCGAACTTATTTTTTCTGCAAATGCTTTTATTTCAATTTAAAAGTCTGATGTTTATTGTCCTGTAGAGAGTTACATAGACAAAACAGCTCATGGCTTGCCTGCAAATACTTTTTCAGAGAAAAGTCCTCCAAAGAAAAGGGGTATTACTGCATCAGAACATCTCAGGGTTTCCTGTCCATGATATATGGGCTCCCTTTTTGAGAGGTAACAATTAGCCCAGACTTGAAGTACATTCCTTCATTAATGCATTACCACACAATCCCTACTTTTGACGCCCCTGAGAAAGAAGCCTTTTGAAAACACTGTGGGAAAAGGAGAAAATGCTGGTAACCAGCATTTTCTCCTTTTCCCACAGTGTTTTCTACCCTTCCCAAAGCAAATTTCAATTTTTCAGTCACCTTTATTTTGTCGTCTGCAAATGCTTTCAATTTGGACCAGTCTAAAATTTTCCCGTGTGGTAAAGAGTTAATGAGAGATTTATGAGAAAATGTCAGTTTTCTCATGACAACACTGTCTCTGACAATTCATGTACATCATGGCATACAGCTAAATGTCTGTGCTGTTGGCAAGATTCAACTAGAAGCTTTTCACACTTATAAACTTGTTCATATTTAACTCTTTACCAAACGACAAAATTTTGGACTTGTCCAAACTAAAAGCATTTGCACACGACAAAATAAATGTGAATCAAAAATTGAAAATTGATTTCGAAAGGGTAGAAAACATTGTGGGAAAAGGAGAAAATGCTGGTTACCAGCATTTTCTCCTTTTCCCACAATGTTTTCAAAAGGCTTCTTTACCAGGGTCAGGATTGTGTGGTAAAGAGTTAAAAGCTTATTACTTTCTGCAACAAATTTGCAGCAGATAACTTAAAATAATTGGACTGTCTACATGTTCAAACATTTAATACACAAATTCCTGGAAATATTCTGGCTAGAGGCAAAATTGCCCTGTATAGAGAATTTCTCCTTCAGCCATGTATTCAAAAGAAGACTGCTGCATAACAAAAACTATGTCTGTCTGTCTGTCTGTATTAATGTTTTGACTCTAATAGGCAAATGAAATTCGGATTTGTCCAAATTAAAAGCATTTACAGATGACAACAAAGATGCAGCTCATTTCATAAGTTTGCACTTGAAAAAAAAAATGTGGGAAAAGGAGAAAATACTGCCTCTACCCGCTATTTTTTCAAAAGGGTTCCTCAGAATCTTTCGAATGTGGAATCCTTTAAGAACGATTTAAAGATGTGGTTATACTAACACCATCAGAGGCCAACTTCGGAATAATAGCCTTCTCTGTTTATTCCTAGGAAGGTATAAATGATAGGAGCTGTGAAGCCAGTATTGATCGCCAGTCCACCTATTGTAAGCCAGCGTGTAGGAACCTCAAGTCCCAACTCCCGCTGTTTGGCAATATCACTTGTCTCAACTCCAGCACAATAACAAACAAGTTTTGTAAAGATCTTCTTTGTTACGATCCTTGAACCGGCAAGTGCAGCTACACCTAGAACAGTTCTGATTATACTGTAAGCTAGCCACTCCTTTGTGATGGCAGGTAACGGCTGTAGATTTTGACTGTGTGGGCTTTCTGTCATCCAACCTAACTGGTAGTTCATCCAAGCTGCAACTCCAACACAGACCCCTATTGAAACAATGTTCGAAGTGTCTCCGCGGGTTATACTCCATACCTTTGGCTTTGGGTAGTAAATACATGCAAGAAGTGGGACGAGGAAGCTGATAAGAGGGGCATAGGAATATGTCACTTGAAAATAGTCAAATCTTTCTACATGCACCAGCATCCATGGCAGCATTACACTCGTCATTGAAATTCCCACAATGCAATCCTGCAACAGAAATGAAAGAATTAGTAAGAGATTCACAATAAATTTTTTATTAAACTAGAAGGCCCTGAAGGGCCTGAATATGCTCTACTGGCAGAGAGTTTGCTTTTAAATAAAGCATACATAGGAATTCATTACGCAAAAAGACATAAAAATTGACATTTTCAACTCAAAATGGCTACTTTCCCATTACTGCTTGTTGATTTTTTTCAAACTCAACAGGGTTAAAAAGCTATTGATGGGATAAACAAGCTGAAAAATTCATAAAATCTGATCACAAATAAATACTTTATCATGTAAACAGGCAATGAAATTGTTCAATTTGAAATGGCTAATTTTCCCATACTGTTTGTCAGATTTTTTTCAAAATCGATACGGTTTAAGCTATTGATGAGATAAACAAACTGTGTAAGTTTCACGAAAATCTGACCAAAAATGAAGACTTTATTGCGTAAACAAGAAATGAAAGTTTTCAACTTGAAATGGCTACTTTTCCCATACTGTTTGTAGGAATCTTTTCAAAATCAATAGGGTTGAAGCTATTAATAAGATAAACAAACTCTGCAAGTTTCATGGAAATCTGACCAAAAATACAGACTTTACCACGTAAACAAGAAATGGAAATTCTAAACTTGAAATGGCTTCTTTTCCCATACTGTTTGTCGGATTTTTTCCAAAATCAGTAGGGTTAAAGCTATCGATGAGATCAACGAATTTCGTAAGTTTCACGAAAATCTGACCAGAAATGAAGACTTTATCGCGTAAACAAGAAAAAGACTAACAAATGGACGGACGACGGAAACCACGCCATGAAATAAGCTCTGCTGGCTTTCAGCCAGTAGAGCTAAAAATCAACCCCTTAATGTTACAAAACAATCTCAAAGATTAAAGCCCTGGAGACAGAAGCCTTTTAAAAACTAGTAGGAAATGGAGAAAATGCTGGTTACTAGAATTTTTTCCTTTCCCACAATGTTTTCTATCCTGTCAATGTCAAGATTCAGCCGTTGAGCAACATTTCAGTTGTAGAGCCCAAATACTCTCAATTTGGAATTGTCAAAGATTTTGTCATTTGGTGAATTGTTAACTTATTACAGTTCATTGCTAGACTCATTAAAGACAGAAAATAAATGACACAAGAAGCTGAAAGGCTGAAGGATGGAAAAGTTTTGCAATGTTCTTGACTTGTTTAGGAAGCACTAAGGGGAAAAGAGCTTTGCTTTGTAGAGGTGGCTGCTTCTTTTCCAAAGATGTTTTCAAACAAATAGAGAAAGTTATTTTGAAGCAGTCAGAAAGTAATATGGAAAAAGGAGCACTGATTGTAAGAAACAGTTGCTTCTTTCTATCAATACTCTCAAACTTGCCTTTGCAGAAAGTCAAGAGATTGTACATTAATAATACATTAAAGCTTTCCTCCCTTGAAGCTTCTCAGATCAACATGGCATGATTTTTGTTGTTGTTAGATAATTGAGAATTTATATTGATTCAATCATTCTGAACACTTTTATCTGCCAAATATTCCATTGAATGTCTACCTAAATAGTTTCTCTTGATACATTTATCATATTTTTGTAAAGGGAGATAATAATAAGCTCCTTTGAGATGAGGATCTAGTGATTTTAGAACTGAAAATGGCAAAACATCCAAAAATGGCTTGGTTAAGATGCTACAAGAGTGATGATTTTTATGATACCATATTTTCCAGAGTAAAATTATAGTGGAAATAGATGTTCTGCTTCAGGGTAGGAATACCTTAATATTTGTCTGATTATGTTCCAATAACAGAGACCTTGAGATTGCTTCAATTGAATTTTTCAACCTCCATTTCCTACATCCATCATCCAAGAGCCACAATGGCTCAGTCAGTAGCGTACAGGACTTGACAACAGTTGGTTGCTGGTTCAATCCCCAGCCAGGACTATTTCCTTCAAAGGGTTAATGAAAATCATTGTGACAAGATTAACTCCTCTCTCACCACTAGACTTTGTTTCCATAATAGGTAAAATATGTGGGAATGCAGCCATTGCCTTAACCCTTTACCAAACAACAAAAATTTTAGAGCAGTCTAAATTGAAAGCACTTGCAGACAACAAAATAAATGTAACTCAAAAATTGGAATTTGTTTCCAGCGGAGAAGAAAATATTGTGGGAAAAGGAGAAAATGCTGGTGACCAGCATTTTCTACTTTTCCCGCAATGTTTTCAAAAGGCTAGCTTCTATCTCGGGGTTATAAAAACCAAGGATTGTTTGGTACAAGGTTAACCCTTTACCAACAACAAAATTTTAGACCAGTCTAAATTGGAAGTACTTGCAGACAACAAAATAAATGTAACTCAAAAACTTAAATTTGTTTCCAGCTATGTAGAAATTATTTTGGGAAAAGCAGTAAATGCTGGTCACCAGAAGACAGCATCAGACTGTTGTATGAGGCATCCTTAGGTTCTTTGCTGTTTGTACAAGATCTGGGTAGTTGATAAAACGATCACAAAGAGTGATACTTTAGATAGGGTAGATACAGGTAGTCAGCAGAGTCATCCGATTTTTAAAGGTTAACAATTATAATGTGTCTGTTTCACTTGGCTACCACTCAGCCCATTTGTCTGATGGGTATCATGTTAACAATATCGTATTGCTGCAACAAACCACAGTTTTTTACTCTTATCCTGCTAAATAAGTGCTAAATGAGTACAATTTCTGGTAAGCAGAATTTCAATGTTATTTTTGCAGAAGGCCTGCCATTAGCAGTCAGTGTAGTTCAAAGATCAGACTGCACTTTCAGAACATTCTGATTGTTTTATCTACATTGGCTTCAAAGCTACGTGTACATTCAGTTGTGATACATGCTATATTGGTTTAACCCTTTACCACAAGCCTGAGTTGTAATGACAATGGAAACATTTTGGGAAAAGAAGAAAATGCTTGTAACCAGCACTTTCTTCTTTTTCCACAATGTCATCTATCCATTGAAAGACAAATTTTATGTATTGTAAACACTGTTAGATATTTTGTCTGAAAATGCTTTAAATTTGGACCAAGCAATAATTTTGTTGAGTTAGTTCAGAGCTAAAATTGTCTATAAATAGACATAACTGCAATTTTCCATGCAGGTTACACTGAACTAAGGCCTTTTTGTTATTTTTGTATCGGCCCACTTGCTGCATGACACACTAACCTACAAAGTCGATATCACCTCATGTGATTGCCTTTATTAGCAATTCATCTTTTTTTGTGTGAAATTGAATGACATTTTTTTCTGGCCTCAATATTTTAATATCTTAGCCTCTATGCTAAAATTTCAAGGCATTTTGTAGATCAAGAGCAGACTGCACAGAGAACATTCATCTGATGCTGGATCCAAGTCTGCTGCTAATATGAAGAGATTTTTTTTTCAAGTTTAAAAACCTTTTGAAATCACAATATTTTGCTCACTTGTAGTTTTTTTTTTTCATTTTAACCACTTAGTTCAATGCTAATTAACTCATTACCATACAATCAATGCTAATTAACTCATTACCATACAATCCTGATGCCCCTGGAAAAGAAGCCTTTTGAAAACATTGTGGGAAAAGGAGAAAATGCTGGTAACCAGCATTTTCTCCTTTTCCCACAACGTTTTCTACCCTTCACGAAACTAATTTCAAATTTTCAGTCACCTTTATTTTGTTGTCTGCAAATGCTTTCAATCTGGACCAGTCTAAAATTTTCTTGTGTGGTAATGAGTTAAATAAAACAGGTTGCATACTTTTTCCAATGTAATCTTTGTCTTCATTGGCTAAGCTAAACTGGCACCATGAATAATAATATACTAAGAGTTTAGGTACCATTGTGCCTATTCGACGGTCAAGACTAGTCTTCTTTTCTCTTTACCAAATGACAAATTAGACTCATCTAAAATAAAAGCACTTGCAAATGACAAATTGAATGTGGCTCAAGCAATAAATTTGCCTTTCAATGGTTTGAAAACATTGGGAGAAAATGCTGGTCAACCATAAATTCTCTTTTCCTCGCGAAGTTTTTGGAAGCCTGTCATTTCTCAGGGCCCTTAAAACTATTACCTGGTGTTCTTAGTATTTTGTCATTCTCCCATATCTCAAATAAATCATCACATCTATATGAATATTTATCTCTTAACCCTTTACCCCATAAGGCATCTCTATGGTATCTCTAACTGACGCTAAATCACAGCAAGGATGAAGCCGTTTCTTATGTGAATATGACACCTTTTGGTAGTGTAGAAAACATTGTGGCAAAAGGTGAAATTGCTCATCACGAGCAATTTCACCTTTTGCCACAATGTTTTCCAAAGGCTCCTACAAGCAATGCGTAGAAATGAGTATCTATGGAGTAAAGGGATAACAAAGTAAATCTTCTATGGTACAAACTGAGTGCATAAATTTTGCTGATGATTGATAAATCAAATTGATAAATATAACATTGTTGGAAACAAAGAGAATGCTGGTTACAATCATGTTCTCTCTTTTCCCTACTTAAAGGTGGGTATTTAGATTTTTCTGATCACATCAAATTAATTGCTTGAATGGTGTTTTACGCTGCTTTCAACGTTATTTCAGTCATATCACGGCGACAGTTCACATATTCATGTTTCCTGGGTTTCACCACTACTAGGCTAGGCTCTGAAGTGTCTTGCCCAAGGACACTCCTGGGAAAAAAACCAGAGGAGCTAGTGAGCCTCAAACCCGGGACCTCCAGATCACAAGTGCTGCACTTCACCATTGAGCCACACAGGACCCCACATCAAATTAATAGATATATATTCACTAAAATGGAATGAAAGAACAATACAAGTCATCAATAATTAAGAATCATGGAATAAAAAAAAAATGTTTTTTGATGGTGATCCCTTAAAAGGTTATGTAGCCTCTTAAATTATTTCTACATTTCGTGCCAAAAATCAAAAAAACATTGTGGGAATGTCAAGTGACTGGCACATGACTAATGACACTTAAATTAAAAAATATAACAAACATGTAATTATTTTTCATAATGTCTTCTTGGGATGCTATGTTTGGAGCTTTGTCTGTGTATTTCTGGTATGTAAAATGAGCAAGTTGCTCACATGAAAATAGACTGTGTTTCCCATGGGTGTTGACCTGGGCCATATTAGATCTCTAATTTCCTTTGTTGTTGCATGGCTTTCGACTACTCGGGTTTTATGCATGAAAATTATAAGGCTTTGGGATTATAAGGATGATTTTTTATGTATTTACTTAAAATCTTCATCCCACCTTTAACATGTGTTTTCAAAGGCATCAGAAATAATGTTTATAATGCTTTTTAACATCAATCAAACAAACAGTCTTCTTCAGTCATTCAGACTTTGAATTGTTTAAAAATGTGTTAACACAACTTTTAACAATATTTCAGATAACTTTTCAGTCCTTTCCCAGGTTTTTAATCATTATTAGGCTTCAAGTCTACAGTGCTCTGCCCAAGGTCACTTCCACTGGCTCAAAGCAGTCAGTGCAGATCAAAAACAAAAAAAGAAATTCTTTCTTAAAAAACAGTAACACCAAGCAATTAAGGACCGATCACAAGAGACCAGACTGGGCTAAATATATTCTCAAATAAAGTGTCAGATCAACCTGTTACCATACTTTTGAGTTTTAGCATTGATACCATGAGGAGGCAATTTTTCGAAAACTTTGTTGGAAAAGGAGAAAATGCTGGTAAACAGCATTTTAACCTTTTCCAACAATGTTTTCTACCTCATCAAATACAAATTCCTCCCATTTAACAACATATAAATTGTCTGCAAATGCTTCCATTTTGGTAGAGTTAACCCATTACCACACAACAAATTTTAGACCTTTCCAAATTGAAAGCATTTGCAGACGACAATTTCAAAGTGGCTCAAATGGTGCAATTTTGCTTTGATAGGGTAGAAAACTTTGTGGGAAAAGGAGAAAATGCTAGTTACCAGCATTTTGTCCTTTTCCCACAATATTTTCAAAAGGCTTTTTCCTCGGGGGCATCAAAAGCTGTCATTGTGTGGTAAACGGTTAACTCTTTGCCAAATGACATATTAGACTAGATTAAATTGGAAGCATTGGCAGACAACTACATTAATGTGACTAAAAATTGAAATTTGTTCTGGACAGGGAAGAAAACATTGTGGGAAAAGGAGAAAATGCTAGTTACCAGCATTTTCTCCTTTTCCAGCAATGTTTTCAGAAAGCTTCTTTCATCAGGTCATGAAAACCAGTGATTGTTTTGGAAAGGGTCTAGTAAACTGAGTCTATAAGCAAGGAACAGGCGCCAGAACACGGGGTGGCTGGGCAAAATATGGTTATATTTGTTTTGATATACTAAGATAAACTTTTCAAAGTTCCATTTAAAATGACAAGGGTTCGGCAGCTAAGTTAAGAAAAGCCTACACTTTGTAAATCCTCCCCTTTGCATAATGCACATAGCAAGAGGACAAAACAACCATTTAGAAATATTTATCGGTAGCCACGCTATTAAGTGCAAGTACAATTGAAATCTATGTGATTACTCATCATCATCATAAACAAGGACATCATGAATGTGTACAGATTGTTGCATTTTGCTACGCAATTACATGTATTCTAGTGGATGATTTTCATACATTAACTCTTTACCACACAACAAAATTTTACAATGATCCAAATTTTTCTCCTTGCCCAACAATGTTACTAGGAAGCTTCTTTCTAAGGGTCATTAAAAGTCCGGATTGTGTAGTAAAGGGTTAAGGAATTAAAACTTTAACCTGTTACCAAAATAATCCCAACTTTAAATGAATTCCGATGAAAAAGCTTTTGGAAAACATTGTGTGAAAAGGAGAAAATGCTAGTTTCAACCATTTTCTCCTTTTCTCAGTAGGCTTTCTGCCTTGTTGGTACAACTCCAAGAATTTAAAATCAAAATTCCTGTCCGCAAATATTTTCAATATTCAAAGACTGTATGATATCTTTCAGCACTTGACACAGTCATGTTGATGCCTTATCAAGAGCTGACATATCCTATCATTCCTTGCAACAGTTTGACTAAAAACTTCCCTGTAATTTTATGGTTCCTTTTTTTAAATTTCTTCAGTGAAAGCCACTACCTTTTTTAGTCAAAAAGTGAGGTTTATGGCAAGGTACTGGAGAGCCCAAATCTGCTGTAACCTGTGGGTGAGACTCTGGAACAATATGATTAAGTCACAATACAGCCGTCACTGAGGCATGGCTGAAAACTATTTTGAGCTGAATAAAGTTTAATCCAAACAAAGATAATTAAAGATAATTGAAACTGAATAATCTTTCAAGAGTTTTAGGATGTTTTATAAAAAGTTGATTTGGTCTTCATCTTATCAGAGACCTTTAGCTTCAACAAACATTTTTTTCATCATAATCTAAACTGTTTGGGTATCCCGAAGGTGATCACAAAATAATTCTGGAAACAGTGTTGATCCAAGATCAGACAGCATGTTAGTCTGATATGGGATCTACTTTAGGCGGTATTTTGTAATTATCAAATGGTTAAAACTACAAGGAATGACTTAGTCTTTTCCAGATAGTGAAAGAGTCCATTTCATTCATAAAGCAAATAAATACAGGGTTAGATCATTCAAACAGCATGTGGTGAACAGATGATCCAGTTACACACTGAACTCATTCCCTTAGTAATACTGTACCAGACTTCAATATTTTTCACTCATCCAAATTTGCATACAATAACTAAGAAATGGCTCAAACAATATCATTTTTCTGGAAAGGGTAGAAAACATCGTGGGAAAAAGGAAAACCTGCTGGTAACAGTATTTTATACTTTTCCAAGCATGTCTGTAAAACTATGTTCTTTCAGGTTATTAAATGCAAGATTGTTTGATAAAGGATTAAAGATTAAATGTTGACCAACTTATTTCAGAACATCCTCATTTACCCTGTTTCATACTGTAATCCACCCTGGGTTATTTGGCTGGCATTTCCTTGTTCTCATGGATTATTCATGAAGCATTTTGATTGATAATCTCAGTTTTTCTTTGAGAAAATTTAAACTATTTTTATCACAAATATGCCATCATTCCTATTTTTAGTAACTGGCGAAATAAAATTGCCATCGCTACAAAAGAGAATGAATATGTAATCGATCTTTCGATTGGCTATCAGAGTACATTAAAACCATATGAATATTCATAAGAATCAATGATTTTCTAGTCAATTTTCCAAGGGCTAATGCATGGAGAGTAATGTAATGCTTAAACCTGGGTTCCGAGGATGATCTCAGAAATGCTAAAACAAATCTGCAGCAGTCAAATTTTATCATTTGCTTGTTAAAGACACGGGCCTTTGAAGCTCTATTGGTCTGTCACGGAACACTAAAATTGTCTTTGGTCGATCATTGAATACTTACAGCACATTGGCTGTGTATTACATATTATACTCAAAGTTTCATTAACACCGCACATTGGCGACTCACTCTAAAGCAAGACATTTAGGTGTACCACAAAAACGAAGAAAAAAATTTACCACTATCCCCCTTCATAAGAGAAAATGAAACAATAAACCTTATTCCTGATGCAGATGGCTTCACTAATGATTTTTCTTCTCTACTCTGACCCTGTAAAGTTCCAAACTGCTCTTGCTATCTAGCTCTCATTTCACTATACAGTATATAATACTTGGGGATCCCTAGCCAGTTATAAATTACAGTAACAGTGTCTGATAATGAAAAAATTCATTTTATTTCATGCTTTCCGGTAGGATATCGAGAAAAAGCAGTGAAAATATTTTTCAATCATATACTGGTACCACCAGTGAAAATACCAATATTCATGTTCTTGTTGCCTTGGTAAATTGCATGTGCCTAACAACCAGATGGGAAATATGACGTTATATACCTTACATTTCTCGCGCTTGACGTAACATTGCTATGCGGGAGGGGTACGCCAAGGGAGTAAGGGAAAAGAACTGTACTGAATTTTGATAAAGCTCCTCCAAGAAAGAGTAAAAAGCATGAAATAAATAGAATATTTGGGTTTTTTTTCAGTGAAAGATTGACATTTATTTTATCTCGTGAACACCATCGGCAATATTTTTACTCATGGCTGCGCCAGTCGTGAAAATATTACCAATGGTGTCCACTCGATGAAATAAATTTCGATCTTTCACCAAAAAAAACCAAATCATCCTCTGTATCTCTTGATAAATCAACGAAGTTTCACAGGCCTATGGTTGATTAATTTCTGTTCGGTTTGAAGTGTTTAGCACTGTTTTCAACATAATTCAGGGGTGTGGAAATCTTGAAATTTTCTACTTGTCCATGGACAAGTAAATCTAAAAAATCTACTTGTCCGTCACAGAAGCTTACTTGTCCAAAACAAAACAGTTCTAAATGGCACACAAAAGACTTAACTAAATGTAGTTTGTAGATAATGATGTTCTTTTGACCATTTAAATTTGCTTTGTTTAGGTTTTTAATAATAATAATGAAAATAAATCAAGCAAACCTTTATATTAAGGCTTTTTTCCCTAAAATTGGGAAGGGGCCTTAGCCTTTGGGATATTCAAGCACAATTTTGGCCAATTGGGAAAAAGCAAACTGATTTTCAAGGTACATCAATTTAACAAATCAATGGCACATACATAAATAGAAAGGTCCAAGAATTGAATAATTGGAAAAGATTCAACAATTATACTATAGCTGCTTCAAACATTGCCAGATATCTATGCCTGCAATTACATCCGGAGATAATACTTCAGCAGAGCTGCTTACAAACCATCGTATGATACAATGGAATCACTATCTATGGATGTTGAAAGGCTAGGCTTGGTTACTGTGTCTGGAGATGTTGCATTATGTGCAGTGATAATATAAATAGTTTTCAGACAACAGGAGATCCGATCTGCGATGTCCGATAGACCCGGCACTCAGATTGAGACTCAGTATTTGAAGATTTGATTACCTGCAGATCGATCTACATATAATTTAAACATTTTACACTGAAAACAAAATGTCTGCGCTCGCCTTCATCGTCTACAACCCCTTTAACCATAGGAATTTGACATTCTATAACCAAAATAAATGATAAAACATGAAAAAAAAATCTCCCCTATATAATATAAACACAAGGAACGCAACGTCTCGATTGCTGGCGCTAGCACCCGACAGTCTTTCCCAACCAAAATCACCCACGAAACAAACATTGATCATAATCTCATTTAGCCTAGCGATAGACAAGACAATAATGTACTTGCGTCATCTGGCGATACCTCAGTAGACACCTTTCAACCGGAGATATCCGTCAAGTTTTACAGCTCTATCAGGACATTTTGATTTATCCGGGACTCCATTCGCTGACGTCACAGAAAGTAGCAGGTAGCGTATTTTCGTATTACTTATTACTATTATCTTTTTCGATTTTAAGATACTTATGGACATCACATGATACTAAAGATTTTTCTAGAATCTTTAGTATCATTTGATGTCCATAAATATCTTAAAAACGAAAAAAAATAATAGTAATAAGTAATACGAAAATATGCTTCCTTGCACTTCTTGTGACGTCAGCGAATGGAGTCCCGGACGAATCAAAATGTCCTGATAGAGCTGTAAAACTTGACGGATATCTCCGGTTGAAAGGTGTCTACTGAGGTATCGCCGGATGACGCAGGTACATTATTGTCTTGTCTATCGCTAGGCTAAATGAGATTATGATCAATGTTTGTTTCGTGGGTGATTTTGGTCGGGAAAGGCTGTCGAGTGCTAGCGCCAGCAATCGAGACGTTGCGTTCCTTGTGTTTATATTATATAGGGGAGATTTTTTTTCATGTTTTATCATTTATTTTGGTTATAGAATGTCAAATTCCTGTGCTTTAACAAACTTTTTGTAATGTTTCCCGGTTCTTGACATGTTTTACTTGGATACAGCATGTTTGGTTTTCTTTCAAATACGTCTACTGCGACCGAGTAAGAATGTGTTCCACAGTGTTAAATTAAGACAACATTTTTTTTGTCAACTGTAAGTTCTTGCGAATGACAAAAAAAAAGAATTTAATACTGAATGATAGGGATTGAAATTTGACCACGTCAAGTCTACGTTTAAATGTGCAAAAAGTAACTCGATTCGGTTATTGTTGCCTCAATTAAACAAACCAAATGGCGCCAAGAAACCACATTATTTCGGCCGTATTGCAGCGCAGTAAAAGAAAACTTGCGTATGCGATAAAATCAGAGTCAGCCAAATGTTTGTCTTTCTTTCTATTCCGGGTATCAGGGAGATATCAGGGAATAGTTTATCATAATTCAATTTAATGTTCTTGTTTTCAAAGTGACACGGAGAGAACATTTCTATTTCACAAGGATAATGTTATTTATACAGATCTTTTTTTCCAATTTCCCCCGCCTTTTCTACTTGTCCGCGGACGAGTAAATAGCAAAAAGTCACTTGTCCGACGTCAAATTTACCCGAGTCGGACGTAGGATTTCCACACCCCTGTAACTTAAGTTATATTGTGGTTGCTAGTGTATCAATTCATGCTGTCCTAGAGTTTCAAATACAAATACTTTTACAAGTCCATGGTTTCCTTCCCTTATAACATAACCTGGAAACCAGCATTTTCTCCTTTTTCCACACTATGGCAAACATATTCCATCATATAAGCCAAATTTAACCCTTTACCACACAATCCTTTCTTTTGACGACCTGAGAAAGTCACTTATTTTGTCGTCTGCAAATGCTTTTGATTAGGGCAAACCTAAAATTTTGTAGTTTGGTAACGAGTTACACTGTTGTCTGTAAATGCTTTGAATTTGGTTAAGTCTACATTTTTGCATCTTCGCGAGCCAAGGTTACGATCACTACGTGGATCTTACCTTGGCGTATTGAGCCTAATTTCGAGAATCCAGCAATGTGCCCTCTATTGGATGCTGGTTATTACCCCCTTTACATCATATTTCTAAAAGCCAATGTAATATCGGTTTACAAACCGCTTACGAATACACATGAAGCGATAACCAGACATCCTCGTGGGTTTTCATGTTTACCTTCTATTCGAAAGGTGGCGACATTGTTCTATTTTTATCAAAAAATAAATGCTACTAGCGATTTCATTCGTTACAGATTAGAGCTGGCTGCATCCATAGAAAAAGCGTATCGGGTGAATGTAAAAATCAAGCTCGTTCCGCCAGGGGTAGAGTAACGGTAGTGAATCATCAGTCTTGGCTTGCGAAGATGCGTTTTTGTGGAGAGGTATAGAGATAAGCCTTCATCCACAGGGTCATCAAAATATGGGATCTAGACTATTGATAAAAGGTTACAGAAATGTAGACTTTTTCCACTGTCTATTTTATTGTGCTAAGCAGTCTAGACACATGAAATAGGATAAGCTCTTTAACTCTTTCCCAAACAAGCCCTGGTTTTTACTTATCTACAGTAAAAGTCTTTAGAAAACACTGAGGGAAAAGGAGAAATTGCTCGTAACGAGCAATTTCTTCTTTTCCCACAGTGTTTTCCAGCGTATCAGAAAACTCTCTGCCATTCTCATCAAATTCAAAATAGTCATCTGCAAACACTTTGAGTTTGGGACAGTCGAAAATTTGTCGTTTGGGAAAGGGTTAACTCTTTACCCCATAAGGCATTTCTATGATACATGTATCTCTAATTGACCCTAAATAACAGCAGGGATGAAGCCATTTTTTATGTGTATACCCTTTTGATAGCATAGAAAACATTGTGACAAAAGGTGAAATTGCTTATCACGAGCAATTTTACCTTTTGCCATGATGTTTTCCAAAGGCTCCTACAAGCAATGCGTAGAATTGAGTATCTATGGAGTAAAGGGTTAACCCTTTACCTAAGCACAAAATGTTAGCTAATCAAAGCATTTAAAGATAATAATTCCAATATGGCTTGAATGGTGATTTTTTTTCTGGGTAGAAAACATTCTGGAAAAAAGTGAAAATGCTGGTTACCACCATTTTCTCCTTTTCCCTCAATGTTTTCTAAAAGCTTCTTCCCAAGGGTAAATCAAATTCTGGATTATGTAGTAAAGGATTAATCTACTTTATCCCATTTATGTAACAAAGCCATTTTGTCTTTTATATCCCTTTTTGTCAATATTCAAGGCTCTTAACTCCTAACAAATAAAATGAAACAGTTGTCCAAAATTAAAAGCATTCATTTTATAGACAATAAAAACTAGTTATACTAGATGGGTTTTGACTTATAAAGGGTAGAGAAGATTGTGGGAAATGAGAATGGAAGCGTCTGGCTTGTCAGGGTTTTCTCCTGTTCTGGTAACATTTTCAGGCTAACCCCTTTTTAATTTCCTCAAAAACAGGATTGTTTGGTAAAGGATTAATCTGAAGTTATAAAAATACAAATATTTACCCTGTGCTAGCAAGTGCTTTTCCAAACATAAATAAATTTATTACTTTTTTTTCCTATTTTTTACAATGTTTTCCAAATCCATGAAACAAGAGAGACTTAATGACACTTATGCTTTTACTGAACAAATCCATGTGTTAATGACCCTGAGGAAGAAAGCTTTTGAAAACATTGCAGGAGCAGGAGAAAATGCTGGTAAAAGAAAGCCAGATAAGCTGCATATTTGCTTATTTTACGCAACTTGGAATGGAAATACGCAACCAAACTTATTTTGAAGCGTATCAAATACGCAAATGCTGTCTAAGATACATAATTTATCTGATTTTCAAGGCATATTTTTTGCCTACACCCGAACTCGGCATCTTGATCGGCTTTATGGTCAATGAAATGCATACATATCGCTTTCTGAACAAGTTAAAACCTTTTATGTAATTTGTTTATACTTGTACTTGTGTCGGAGTTCGGTGCGGTATGGAATTGTGGAATCCCTGACACCGTTTTATGAAAAAGGCAATGTGTGTGATCACATATAAATGTACATTATCATTCACATATGAAAAAGAAAAATCACGGACAACTTTTCTCTGCTATACGTACCCAAACGTACAAAAAATCCTAGAAACAATGAAATTCATAGAACTTTGTAATTTCAGGGATAATTTGCACCAAAATGTTTACAGACACTCACTCTAGCTTAGGGTTTCCCCGATTCTAAATATAGGTACTGAACCAGAACGTTCTAAGGTTATCATATGATGATATTGTTTATGTCCTAAAATGTTGCGGCTCTGCTATGATCAGTTTGCCAACTTTTAACGCTTTTGCCGCTAGGATTGTAAAATTAAGCATCAACAAAGCCGTTTGTTTTGCGGGTGAATTAGGCTGCAGTTTGATTATGTGCTAGCGAAAGATGAATCAGTTTAAATGAACTTTGTTCTTTTCAATAACAATAGAATGTCAGAGCAGCAGATCGGCAACTAGATCTATATTCCGAATTTGACAGTATGTGCTGCTCAAATGCCCATGCGACCGAAAAGGGGAAAAAAATTCATTCATACACTGTAATCTGATTTGAAGTGGTGGGCCAATGATTGACTATTGTCGAAAGTCAGTTGGTTTTGGCTTCCGATTGCGATAAGCTATTGAGAAATCCCACAATTGATTGTAGTCAGTACCAAAGTCCTTGGTTTTGTGACTAATATTTATCACACTCTAGGACTCAAAATAGTGATAACTAACACGAAAAATTGACCGGAAAAATGAGAAAGAAATTTTTGTCCATTGATGTCTTGGCAAAACTTGACAACTCAGAAAGTTTCTCATTTGATCCCTGAGCCCAGGTTTTGAAGCTTGGAAATTTTAAATGACACGTCGTTTCTACTGATTGTCAATCTAACTTAGATCTATGAAATTACAGGAGCTTCATAACCTAGCTTGCATGCATCCGGCAGAAATATGGGCTAAACATGATCAGTATAAAATGCGAAGGACACACGCATGATCCAATGAAGCTGGCAAGTCATTTATGAGAACCTAATAAGGTAGTGTAAAGTGACGATTTTAAAGTTACATCGTAACATGCTATTCAAAATGACTAACTGATGTCAAATCATGTGGTAATTATTAGAAACAAAAAATTGATGGCCAAGAAAAACATGAAAACCCATGACACTACAATGGTTAGCGTGGCATCGTCCGATCAGAGGGACTTCAAACTATCTTCTCATCTTTGAAATACAGACCTGTCTGATTTGGGCATTCTGGGTAAAGAACTCAAATATTTTTCAAACCAACAAACATTACTACAAATCTCAATATAAAAACATTTACTTAATGGTCGGCCAGCATCTAACCTATGCACCTGCTATTTATAGAAACAGCCTCTACAGGCTTGGGTAAATAATTCTGGCACATGTATGAGATCAGAGGCTTCTTGTCGATACATCTGTGAAAGAAACTCTGCTTGAATTCTGGTTTGGCAAAAGTACAGAGTATACACAATCATGTAATTAAAAACTATTCAAAGATGTGCAGTATAACAATATACTTTGTAAAAACCAATTTTCCCATCAGAAATAATTTCACTTCTAAGAAATTAGGAACGAAAAGCAGGCTAGATTTTTTTCACAGAAGTATTGTACAGCTTTTTTCTCCATTGCTACTTTATTAGCAGCGAGTCTCAGTTTACACAGTGTGTATTAATATTTATCCTGTACAGGCTTGTGATGCATCACAGCAGACAGGTTGAATCTTTGAAGAATATGACATGTGCAGACAACAAATACTTGTGGCAATTTCACATGATCAATATACTGGTCAATAATGACAGCTGCTGATATACAGTATTCAACATGATGATGTCATATCTGATGTCATGAAAATAGACTGAGTTAGTGATTGCAATTTATTTTTTAAACACCCAGTTTTGCCTTTTTCTTGAATGAATAGTTTATATAATTGAAACTAGAGCTGTCACTGAATGTGAGTTAATACCCCCACCAGCACTTTGACAGAAAAAGTGTCAAGATCAAGGGGAGATAATTCCTCAAGCAGGAAGAGTTGACACTTGAAAATTGCATGTTGCAAATCTTCAATATATGATCAGTATAACTACCGGTATGTGCAAAGTTTCAAGACAATTAAAAGAAAACTGTAGGAGGTGTTCGTGACACAAAATTACTGGTATTTTGTACACAGACACACGGATGTACAGACAGACGGTCTTATGAGACGGACCTTGTGAGGTCAAATTGCTCTTTGTTCAATACACCCAAACAACCCCACAAGACCACCTTTTTTTAACCCCACAAGCCTAAACCTAACCCCATACCTACCAGATGGACGGAAAGAACCCCATAGACACTAAATGTACAGTTACCCCTAACCCCACAATGTCGGGCTCGTAAGGACGGAAACACGGACAGACGAACACATGGACGCACAGACACAGGGACAGACAGGCTGATTCCAGTATATCCCCGAAAACATTCGTTTTGCGGGGGTATAAATTGTGTCTAATTGCACTTATCAGTATTTTACAAGAAAATTTTGTTTACTGCATAAAACTGAAATATTTAGCGCTTTTAAGATTTGTTTTACGGTTTGCTTTCCCATCCTCTAAGGTAAATGACCTTGTATACATCTAAGTGCACTTTGATCTAGATCTACATAAATTTGCTATCAAGTCAATGGATCATGTGCATCACATCAGCTCAGACATGTACATAGATGCAGTGTAAAGTCCATGAAAGTGAAGGCTGATGTATATAAAGTTCATCCTTTCATTGTAAAGTCTTAGTATATTGACCTCTAAAGTTCCCAACAAACCCAAAACACATTTTAAGTTGCGAGTAATTCCAAAATAAGTGCAATATCATGATCGCATGTGTCCAGAATGTCTTCGGAAGTAAAGCAGACAATGTATATCAAAAATAAGGCTATTTTGTGCATTTTGATTTTGATTGTCACTTCAACCCTTTCACCCTTTCCCAAACAAGCCCTGGTTTTTACGTGTCTGCAGTAAAAGCCTTTTGAAAACACTGTGGGAAAAGGAGAAATTGCCCGTTACGAGCAATTTCTCCTTTTCCCACAGTGTTTTCTACCCTTTTTGAGAACTTTCTGCCATTTTTTTCCAAATCTAAAATTGTCGTCTGCAAACTCTTTTGGTTTGGAAGAGTCCAAAATTTGTCGTTTGGGAAAGGGTTAACAAACAATCCCTAGTTTTACGACTCTGGGATAGAAGCCTTTTGAAAATATTGTGGGAAAAGGAGAAAATGCTGGTTACCACCATTTCCTTCTTTTCCCACAATGTTTTCTACCCTGCTGGAAACAAATTTCAATTTCTGAGTTACGTTTATTTTGTTGTCTGCAAATGATTTCAATTTGGACAAGTCTAAAACCATGTTGTTTGGTAAAGAGTTAACCCATTACAACACAATCCCTACTTTTGACGCCCCTGAGAAAGAAGCCTTTAGAAAACATCGTGGGAAAAGGAGAAAATGCTGGTAACCAGCATTTTCTCCTTTTCCCACAATGTTGCTACCCTTCACAAAACAAATTTTCAATCACTTTTATTTTGTCATCTGCAATCGCTTTCAATTTGGACCAGTCTAAAATATTGTCGTTTGGTAATGGGTTAACCAAACAAAAATAATACCAAATTGTAGTAAAGTGCACCATAAGAGATAAACAATATTTTGTTTGACAATGAAGATAAAAAATAAGACTTCACCCAACACTATTTCTCAGTTTTGTAAGACAAAACAGCCAGAAGTCTTTCCCACTGCATGTATTTGAAAATGTCCATTTTCTGTATTTTGTGCCAGAGGGTTCTGCTTTTTCTTTTCAAAGGGCCACTCAAAATGTGCCAAGTAAGAAAGGTACTTGCTCAGTAAATTTTAACTGTTAACCAAACAACAAAATTTCAGACTGGTCCAAACTGAAAGCACTTGCAGACAACAAAATTAACGCGACTCATAAATTAAAATTTGTTCTAAATAGGTAGAAAACATTATGGGAAAAGGAGAAAAATGCTGGTTACCAGCATTTTCTCCTTTTCTCACCATGTTTTCAAAGGGTTCTTTTTCAGGGCCTTGAAAAGCAAGGAATGGTTGGTAAAGGGTTAATACAATTCATCTCCTCTTGGAGCTCAATAAATGCTTGCCAAATCCAATGTAAAGATTACTTCCTCAACTCTTTACCACACAAGAAAAGTTTAGTCTAGTCCAAATTAAAAGCATATACAGACGACAAAATAAAGGTGACTGAAAAATTGAAATTTGATTCGGAAAGGGTAGGAAACACTGGAAAAGGAGAAAATGCTGATTACCAGCATTTTCTCCTTTTTCCACAACGTTTTCAAAAGGCTTTTTCTCAGGGTCATTAAAACTCGGGATTGTACGGTAAAGGGTTAACTCTTTTCCAAATAATGAAATTTTGAACTAGTCCAAATTCAAAGTAATTGCAGATGACAAAATAAATATCACTCAAAAATTGAAATCTGATTTTGGAAGGGCAGAAAACACTTTGGGAAAAGGAGCCGGTTATCAGCATATTCTCCTTTCTCTACAATGTTTTCAAAAGCTTCCTTTTTTAGGGTCTTCAAAAATCAGGACTGTGTGGTAAAGGGTTAATACAGGTCATCATTTTTAGTTTATTTTCCTACAGCCTATTTCACATTGAGTCGTTTTCCTGTATAAAAATTCATATTATAAAATACTTAACTTTCCTGTGACAACAATATTGAATTATTCAATCTCATCTATCACAAGAAAGTTGAAATTAAAGAGGTAACATAACTAATTATAAATCTTACTCATCATTATCATAGAGAAGAAACTTGATCTCACATTTGCTAGCTAACTGCTGATCTCACTTTAGCCCTTTACCACACAGATTGAAAGCGTAATTTTGCTAAAGTGATGGAATTATACTCTGAAAGCATACAAAAATTTTGGAAGAGGAGAAATTGCTAGTTATCTGCAATTTCTTTTTTTCCTACAACACTATGAAAAGCATTTTGCCCTGCATTGTCAAAACAAAGGTTTGTTTGAAAAAGATTTTATCTTTAGTCACTTTGAGTACTAAGCAGGAAGAGCATGATAATTGCTACAGAACATGCCAGTACTTCACTCTTTACTGTGTAATCATTTAACCCATTACCACTCAATACCTACTTTTGATGACCCTGAGAAAGAAGCCTTTTGAAAACACTGTGGGAAAAGGAGAAAATGCTGGTAACCAGCATTTTCTCCTTTTCCCACAGTGTTTTCTACCCTTCCCAGAACAAATTTCTATTTTTCAGTCACCTTTATTTTGTCGTCTGCAAATGCTTTCAATTGGGACCAGTCCAAAATGTTTTCATGTGGTAATGGGTTAACCCATTATCACACAATACCTACTTTTGATGACCCTGAGAAAGAAGCCTTTTGAAAACATAGTAGGAAAAGGAGACAGTGATGGTAACCAGCATTTTCTCCTTTTCCCACAATGTTTCTACTCTTCACATAACATTAACTTTTCAAATTTTCAGTCACTTTTATATTGTCATCTGCAAATGCTTTCGATTTGGACAAGCCTAAAATATTGTCGCTTGGTAATGAGTTAATAGAAAGACCACCAAATACTGCAAGTAACAGCAAGGCAATACATCTATGGAAATTATTGTGGGAACATGAGCAGTTGTTCATTACAATCACATGCTCCTACTCAGAGAATGCTTTCAAATGTTGTCTATATACAGAAGTGAACAAAATTGGGGAACAGATTTAAAACCCTTTACCCAATAAGGCATTTCTATCTTATCTCTAACTGACCCTAAATAACAGCAAGGATGAAGCCCTTTCTTATGTGAATATGACAACTTTTGATAGCATAGAAAACATTGTGGCAAAAGGTGAAATCGCTCGTCACGAGCAATTTCACCTTTTGCCACAATGTTTTCCAAAGGCTCCTACAAGCAATGCGTAGAAATGAGTATCTATGGAGTAAAGGGTTAAAGCTGACTTCATCCAATTTACATGTACGACTATGTTTAAGTGAAAATTTCCTGTTGACACAAAACTTTTTATAACACAACCAAGTATTTTATAACCCCAAGGTAGAAGCCTTTAGAAAACATTGTGGGTATAGGTGAAAAACTCACCGGGTAACAAGCATCTTCTCCTTTTCCCATAATGTTTTTTACATCCTTCCACAGGAAAATCCCATAATTTAATTCGCATATATCATTTTATCTGCATAATTATGTTTTCAATGTGGACAGACCTAACTCTTTACGAAATGACAAAATTTTGGACTAGTCCAAATTGAAAGCATTTGCAGATGACAAAATAAATGTGAATCAAAAATTGAAATATGATTTGGGAAAGGTAGAAAACATTGTGGGAAAAGGAGAAAATGCTGGTTACAAGCATTTTCTTCTTTTGCCACAATGTTTTCAAAAGGCTTTTTTCTTGGGGTCGTTAAAAGTTGGGATAGTGTGGCAAAGGGTTATCCGTGTCATCCGGAGAAGCATACAATGCTTTTTTCGAATCTAAACATTATTTTCCAAATAGATTTTTGTGTTGTAGGTTCACCAAAACCTTGCAATTTTCAAAGAGTAAGATTCGATTAACTCATTACCAAACGACAAAATTTTAGGTTTGTCCAAATCGAAAACACTTGCAGACGACAAAATAAAAGTGACTGAAAATTTGAAACTTGTTTTGTGAAGGGTTGGAAACATTGTGGAAAAAGGAGAAAAAAAACCAGCATTTTCTCCTTTTCCCACAATGTTTTCTAAAGGCTTCTTTCTCAGGGGCGTCAAAAGCAGGGATTGTATGGAGTTAACTGGTAATCCTATAAATAAAAAACTTTTTTCAACTGTTACAAATACTGTTTTGCTGCGGGATAATGAGAGAGTTCAGTCAAAAACAAGAACAATGTTGTGGACAGCAAGGGACAAAAATCAGACAGCAAATTCTGTGCAGTCGAATCTTGATTTACACCCTCCATATCAGCTTCTTTTGTTGTCAATGATAAGAAAAGAGCTAACCCTTTAATCTTATACTAAAACATCCCTGGTTTTTACGACCCTGACATAGAAGCCTTTTGAAAATATTGTGGGAAAAGGAAGAATGCTGGTTACCAGCATTTTCTCCTTTTCCCACATTTTCTACCCTGCTGGAAACAAATTTCAATTTTTGAGATTTGTTTATTTTGTTGCCTGCAAATGCTTTCAATTTGGACCAGTCTAAAATTCTGTAGTTTGGTAAAAGGTTATGATATTTTACTTGAAATTTCCTCAGTTTTTTTTTTTCATCCCACATATATTTATGGGAAGAGTTCAAAACAGTTTGCTTTTTGGAGCAGTGTCAGACAGAGGAAAAATTTACAAAATTATTACTTTAACAACAGGCATTCCTTATTAAAATAAGATCACTAAAGCCCCCTTTACAGCCCAAACCCTCAAAATGAATAAATTATGAGTTCAAACAGTGAAATCAATACAAACTGTCCCAGCAGCTTCAATACATACATAATGAATAGAGTCAATGTGACCTTTCATCCTTTACCAAACCACCCTATCTTTTCATGACATCGATGGAGAAAGCTTTAGAAAACAATTCAAAACATTAAATTTTATGGAAAACGGGAGAAAATTTTGGAAACATTTTCTTCTTTTAGCAAAATGTTTTTTACCATTTCACGGAAATGTCCAAAAATTTTAGACAAATTCTATTAACCCTTTACCGCATAAGGCTTTCTATTGTATCTCTAATTGACCCTAAATAACAGCAAGGATGAAGCAGTTTCTTATGTGTATATGACATCTTTTGATAGCATAGAAAACATTGTGACAAAAGGTGAAATTGCTCGTCACGAGCAATTTCACCTTTTGCCACAATGTTTTCTAAAGGCTCCTACAAGCAATGCGTAGAAATGAGTATCTGTGGAGTAATGGGTTAACTCATTACCAAACAACAAAATTTTAGGTTTGTCCAAATCGAAAGCATTTGCAGACGACAAAATAAAAGTGACTGAAAATTTGAAATTTGTTTTGTGAACGGTAGAAAACAAAGTTGGAAAAGGAGAAAATGCTTGAGAGGCAAGATACAATTGATTCAAACAGTACTGAAACATGAAGATCCTTTTACTCTTTACCAAACAAAAAAATTTTAGACTGGTCCAGACTGAAAGCCTTTGCAGACGACAAAATGGATGTGACTAAAAAATCGAAATTTGTTTTAGGAAGGTAGGAGACATTGTGGGAAAAGGAAAAAAAATGCTAGTTACCAGCAATTTCTTCTTTTCCTACAATGTTTGCAAAAGGCTTCTTCCTCAGAGTTGTTAAAACTTGTCATTGTGTGGTAAAGGGTTAAACATAAACTGTTTCAATATAGTTGAAAAAAAGATATTTTCCATTCTTTTGAATGTTAGTCCTTTACCACACAATGACAAGTTTTAAGACCCTCATAGTGTTTATTCTAGAGCGGAATAGCAGGGCGCACCGCCCTGCCCCTTTTTCACTCCGCCCTTCTGCCCTCGAATCTGTGAACACACGCCCTGTTGCCCTTATCAAATACATGCAAAACTTGTTTGTGTATTGTTCTGGTTTCAGAACAAACCACCAGGTTACATGGGCAAAAAACTCATCCTCAGTGTCTCGGCTCTGTCTCGTCAAGCTTGCACAGTCACAAAAAGTCGCCATAAATTTCTTCCGACCTGACTATATTCATGAAATACAGCCAATCTAAGACTAAAGGTGACACTAATTATCCTTTATCAACTTCATCAGTTAAGACAGGACAGCAGGGTGTTATAATCCCTTATAATCCCTATATATCCCTTTTTCCTTTGTAAAGTTACTGTCAATACATGAAGAGCAAAGCACAACTTTTGCTTTTTTTTAACTTTTTGTAGATCTAGATTGCAGATTATTGTGCAGACAAACACAGATGATGTGCTCCTGATAAAAGTGAGTGATGGTATTCTAAAATCCATTATTTCTCTTCCAAACCCTATATTGCAGGTACTCTGACATTAAAATCGTCCTTAGCTCACTCAGTGAGTACCCATAACATAGGGTTTTGGTTTTGCTTTTCCTGATTAAGAATGTGTATTTTATTTGTTTGGCAATTTGATGGCTACTTCCTTTTTCCTTTGTAAAGTTACTGTCAATACATGAAGAGCAAAGCACAACTTTTGCTTTTTTTTAACTTTTTGTAGATCTAGATTGCAGATTATTGTGCAGACAAACACAGATGATGTGCTCCTGATAAAAGTGAGTGATGGTTTAAAAGTTTAAAAGTACATGTACAGGTCTTCACAGGATCGTTAAAGCTCTTTACTGGATTACAATCCAAACAAAATTAAAGCAATTTTCAGGGTAGAGAAAGGAATGAATCCTGTCACAATGACTTGCATCAATTCTTTGAAAGTTTGGTCAGAAACAGAATTCAAATTTGCAATCCTTGTTATACCTGTACAGCATGTTAGCTTAACTGCTTGGCTGGAAAGTTACTGGTATTCAAGTGATTAAAATAGATTAGCAGATATCCAACTGAGCATCAACTGATGCATTTGCCACTTCCAAATTTACTTACCAAAGCTGTATGCATTCCAAGGTAGACACGACTACAGGCTACTAACAGAGTCCACACTAAAGCTATAAACAGGCCTATATAATATGGATACTGAAAAGAAAACAAGAATGAAGTTGGTAGGTATATACTGAACTCAAAGCTACAAGACAAGAAATAGCCAGTTTTATCTGAAAAGCATGACTGAACATGTGGACATTATAGGTCCAATTTTATGCAATCTGATCCTGATCTATGCCACCCATAAAAGCTGTTGTTTTTTGTTTTTTTCTTTTCACAAAGCACTGAAAGGGAATAATTGAGCTTCTCATAGTCAATACTGAAACAAATTTTAAAGCAAAATTCATCTGAGCAATAAAAGATGTAAGTCAATACCAATCCAGGATAAGGAAATAGGTACTTATGGGTGCCATTGGTAGAAAAAAAAATTAAGTATGGGGGCTACTCAAAAAATTTGTGGAATATTGTTGTTCAAACAATATTTCTTGATATATGCTAGGCCAAAAATTTCCCTTTAACCCATTACCACACAATCCCTACTTTTGATGCCCCTGAGAAAGAAGCCTTTAGAAAACATTGTGGGAAAAGGAGAAAATGCTGGTAACCAGCATTTTCTCCTTTTCCCACAATGTTTTCTACCCTTCACAAAACAAATATCAAATTTTCAGTCACTTTTATTTTGTCGTCTGCAAATGCATTCGATTTGGACAACCCTAAAATTTTGTCGTTTGGTAATGAGTTAAAGCATAAAAATATTAATAACTTGATTAAAAAAACATATATATTACTGCACTTGAACTTCTTACAAAACAATCCTAGTTTTAATAACCCGATGGAAGAAGCCTTCTGAAAGTATTGTAGAAAAAGGAGAGTATGCCGAGTCAGCATTTTCTCCTTTTCCGGCAATGTTTTTTTACTCTCTCAAAGTCAAGTTTCAATTTTTGAGTCACATTTATTTTTTCGTCGGCAAAGGCTTTCAGTTTGGACCAGTCTAAGATTTTGTTGTTTGGTACAGGGTTAAGCATCATTTATTGTTGAGATTCTGTGGTGAAGCATTTAGAGCAATATAACAGGAGACCACTCCTTCATGCATGGATTCGTCCCAATTTAAATACAATACCCGACAACTATGTTGGAGAGATCTATATCTCTTAAGCTCAGTGATTATGGTATTGGTCTTTCAAACATTGAAAAGCAGGGATATTTGTCTGCATCTGTTCGAATTCCACAAGATTCAGGTTGTAATTCAGCTGTGCATTTCTGCAACATGTTCACAACAGTAAAGTTTTTTCTTGTTGGTTTACTGGACATGAGTATATTTTTACCTCATAATATTTGGAAGTTAAGTACAGTAGGGAAAATGGAATACAAGTTCCGACTATAGTGTGAGTTGATGGCATCCCATATTCCATTTCAAATCTTTTCCCCTCCAATCTCACAGCTGGTGGCCCTGGCCTTGGCCAGCGTATACAGTCTTTTAGGAACTGTCCAATATACATCAATGGGTACCATATCAAACACAGCTGCCGAGTAAGTCGACTGTCCACATTCCAACAGAGAAAAGGAAAGAACACAATGTAAAACAGTTCACTTCCAAGACCTGCACTAAACTGCATCAAACAATAGATTAACTTATTGTTTATCTTGTATGCAAGTTTTGTCTCATTAACTTCTGGATTGTGAATTCCATTTTTGAATGATTCAACTTTATGCACTTTTCCATTCATGTGAACAGCTCCGTTCTTTACAACAACTTCTCTTTCTCGCAGACAGCTTTGTGTTGTACCGTTTTTCTCACTCATACCGGCTGATTTAAATTCAACGTTTTTATTTTCTTTGGTTTCACCATTACTTTGTAGTTTATCCATTTCTATAATGTCTACGCCCATTAATCGCTGAAATCGAGCTACGTGGTCATATCCCGATAAATATTTAAACATCTCCATCTTGCACTTCGATTGTTTTGCCTCAGAATATTTCAAGAACGGTCTTTCTTCATCTGTAGGACGAACAGGTGGAAATAAATTTATAATAGTCAATCTTGTGCACTTCCGACCTAACCGCAATAACTCGGACTAAATCGAGCGAGGTATTCGCAAAACTCTGTCTTTTATATACTGGTCTCCTGCCTTACCTCAAAATTAGAAACCTCGGAATTTTGTCATAGCTTTTCTTTTCGATCAAAAATTATGCCAAGACCTATATTTTTTTTTTCTTAATTTCTAACAAAATGATTTGTAACATAAATGTAAATATAGCGTATTCAGTGGTCAACGCAGATCGCAAACTCTGTGAGTGTTTAGCATTGGACAGGTAGCCAGTGTAAACTCTTTAAAGGGTGAGTTCGTTCTAGATATCGACAATTTACTATAGATCTGGTAAAATACTAGTTTCCGAGAGAAACCTGCAGATAATGTAGTTCTAAATGCTTCTAACGATTAGTTACCATCTTTTTTATGTATGCGTGATTCATTATCTAGTTGCCAGGCCTCTATAGATATATCGCCAAAGCACATCTAACTCATTTCTTATTGTCCTTTAGGTAACTAGATCAAGACATTTGACACCGAGGGTAATGATGTTAAATTGTCTTTAAAATTTCATAACATTTCATTTCATGTCTTCAAGAAACAAAAAAGAAAACATGTGAATCTAGAGACTATCGGAAAATACATGACACAAACAGATCTGCCTACACAGACTGTAAAGAATAAAAAAAATATGTTTTAGGGATCAGGAGCGAATGCAAATCATGTGAATGCATCAGAGTGGAATATTCATTTATAATTCTGAAGATTTATCATAGTATTCCTCAACAGTGAGTAATAGATATTCATGTATGCTTGGTGCCTTACAGGTCATACTTTTTAAAGAGGTGCTGTGAATACCGGATATGGAAACCAATTTCTACTGGATTATGGAAGGTTTCTTTCATTCTAGATTATATATATATATACTGGCATTCTTTTCTTCCTGGCACAAAATAAGAGTAGGTCCATAATGATTATCATGTCCAGACTACAGAACTATAAATCTTAGGTTCTTTTCAAACTATAGTTTCCGAAAAATAAATTTGCAAAGACATATTTTAACGGTCTTAAATATATCTATCAGAGCAACCAAATGATTGTGCATAGAAATAGCAGCTTGTCCATAATATAAGCGATGAGATATGATAGTTTGAATCGAAGCCTACCTTTACAGGCTCTGGTTACATCGCGTCTGCCTCTCAATTCAAACTGTATTAGATTTAAAGTTAGATCTATGAACGGTTTTCAAAATCTTATATGAATCTTTGAAGAAGACTAAGGCCAGTCAAATATTCTTTGTATAATATATGTTTTAGTTTATGGTAAACTGAGTGGAGGTTGACCGACGTGAGACGAACTCGATGCGCAAAGCGAAACTTAACTCTTGCTGCACACAATAATGTGCAAAATGTGGTTATCTCCCTTGATGATTTTTTTTTTGTACATGTCAATAGCCAACTCTTCTCCATGTTTTTTTTTGAGCAACGATTCTTCGTGGTTTTCGGAACTTTAGGTAAGAGAGTAAATGAAAAAAAAGGCCCAATTCATTATCATACAATTTATGCGAATTTTTATCCCGCTCTTTGTATTGCAAACGGTTTTCGAAAACATAGGGAAAAGGTTATTGGTCGCTTCATCAAAAAATTCACCCATCTTATCCATTTCACCTCAAAGTTATCATTTTCCTTTTCCTCTAATATTTTTACTTGCATCATTGGAAGTGTTACGTGGTATATTTTAACCCTTTCCCAAACAATCCCTGGTTTTTACGGGTCTGGAATAGTAGCCTTTTGAAAACATTGTGGAAAAAGGAGTTGAATTATCGTCTGCAAATGCTTTCAATTTGGTCTACTCCAAAAGTTTGCCGTTTGGGAAAGGGTTAAAGGTGGCCCTTCAGATTTTTGGGACGAAAATTTTACAAGAATAAAAAAAAATCATCCTTATACTCCCAAAGCCCTTTAATTTTCATCCATAAAACGCCAGTAATCAAAAACCATCCGACAACAAGAGAAATTAGAGGTCAAGACCGACGGGAAACCCGGTTTTACATAAGCAAACTCACTCATGGACATACCGGAAATAAACAGAAGGAGCACTTCAAACATAGCGCCCGAAGAAGACATTATGGAAAATAATTACATGTTTGTTATGTTATGGAATTTAAGCGTCATTAGTCAGTCACTTGACATTTCCACATTGGTTTTTTTTTTTTCTTTTTTTACTTTGGCGCGAAATCTAAAATATCTTTGGAGGGTACGTAGTCTTTTAGGGGAACACTATCAAAGAGTTTTTTTGTTTTTTTTCTTTGTACCTTTATGATTCTTAATTATTGATGATTTGTATTGTTTTTTCATATAAATTTCAGTGATATAATTATATATTTCTTAATTTGTTTAGATGTGAAAAATCTATATACCCACCATTAAAATTAACTGTATGATATTAAACAGAATGGATTCAATCAATCAGTGCTCAATGTGATCCAGCGTTAAAGATGATCTGGGTGATCTGCACTAATTGAATAGCACAAGGTTTAGATGATGATCTATTATACGCTTTGTTCATGAAGCAAGGCAAAATACGGCAGCTTCTACTTTCTGTCGAAGGCTCTAGCTCGCAAGTTCCCCGAGATTTATTGAGGAAACAAAATTCCACTGACTTTTTTTAGGCAGTTTCCCAGATTACCACCCGTGATCTACAGCTTACATTGGCAAAAAGTATCGATCCAGGTCTGCCTGCATAATCGAAACGTTTGTCTTTTGCTATTGGTAAATTTTCTGCATTTCAGAGGGCAAGTCTACGCCATGATTAAGTTTGACTGTTAACAAAATGGATGTTATGAATCCAAAATCATCAGATGACTTGCTTGGTAAATATTACATAACGGGCATGCTTTAGACCCCTTTTCAAAGGGTGTTGCTCATATATGGATATAAAGTTCGTCAAAAGACTATCGCTGTTAGGCTTGGGCATGCGACACTTCAATAGACATGTTTGAATTTGAATATTATTAATACCCTACCAAGTGCTAAACATCCCTTTATACTGATATATAGAACTTACTAGTTTGCGCTCGTAGAACCATGTACAGACTCAGTCGCGGCTTAAGGTAAAAGACGCCGGTATTGAAATGCATTTACATTAATATCATAGGTCCCCTTCCTTTTAAAGTGAATGAAAGATAGACTGACCTGGCAACTTTTAACCTAGCTTTATTAAAAAGGATTTTTTTTCTCCCAGCCACTTGGACCGACATTTCGATAACAGATTGTCATCTTCATAATAATTTCCCCACTTTAATCCTTTACCACATAATGCAGACTATTAATAACCATGGGAAGGAACCCTTCTAAAAATATTGTATAAACAGGAGAAAATGCTGGTAACCAGTATTTTCTCCTTTTCCCACAATATTTTCTACCCTGTCGAAAGTCAGAAATCATCATATTACCGAGATTAATTAGTTGTTTTCCGCCATATATAAAAAAATGCACCACTTGACCCGCATTGTAATTGTCATCTGAAATTAGTTTGATTTTCGACAGGTCTGAATCTTTTGTCGTCAGGTAGAGTTAAAATGGTGTAAGTTAAAAAAAAAATATGTATTTTAACTGATAAACTATTTACTTTTGGTAACCACTGGGCCTTTAACTAGCTGATCTCTATCTTTGCAGTCAACAAAAGATATTGAAGACCCCCATTTGAACTGAAAGGGATAATTAGGAATCTAATATAGAACTTAAATTTTATTGTTCAGTTATGCATTACAGTGTTATGGGAGACCACTCCTTCCTGCATGGCATATACTCCCGATTTAAATACAATACCTGATTACTGCGTCAGGGAGATATCTCTTTGGCTCAGTGGTTAGGGTATTGGTCTTGTGTCCGGGAGTTCGGAGTTCGAATCCCGCTCCGATCCATATTTCTGCCATGCATTTGTTCATTTGTTTCTTTGTTACGGACTTCGTTCGTAAGAACAGCTCGAATTACGGAGCACTGTTCCTTTAGCGGCTAATACATTAATGATACACTGAGTGCCCTACAAGAACTTACCTAACCTTTTTACCTGCTATATACATGTACGCGTATTGTATCCATCTTTTTTTTCAAACCCTGTACCTTACAATCCTGGCTTTTAACGACTTCATTGCGACATATTTTTTAAAACGTTGTAGGAAATGGAGAAATGCTTTAAAACCACTATTTTCTCAAATATTTTCTTCCCATTTGAAGACAAGTTTAACTATTTATCTACAGGTTAGGTATCATCAGCGAATGCTTCAACGATGGACCAATCGAAAATTTTGTCCTCGGTTACAGAGTTTAACTAGTTTCAAAGTTAAGCCATAAGCGAAAAATAAAAATACGGAGATAAAGATGGGGGGAATGGAGTCTTGATATCGGAAGAAGAGGAATGGAAGTTTAAAACCATGAGAAAATGTTCATTTTACGACACAGCTCCATTTATTTGTTATAGTGACGGTGTAATGCACAGAAATGATCCTCCCCTACAAAATGACCCGTGGGTCATTTCTCTACGTAGAGGAATGACCCATGCGTCATTTCACTACGCAGAGAAATGACCCGGGTCATTATTCTACGTAGAGAAATGACCACAGAAGTCATTTCTCTACGTAGAATAATGAACCGGATCATTCCTCTACATAGTGAAATGACTTCTGGGGTCATTTCTCCACGTAGAATAACGACCCTTGTCATTTTGTAGGGGAGGGTCATTTCTCTGCATTACACCGGTCTTCACAGATGTTAACGCAATGAATCGTTAAAATGTGTGTAGGATCTACAAATAACTCATAATGAGAGAGGAGCGTTTTGTTGGAAAAGGTGATTAACGTGAGAAATAAAGATGATTCAAATATTTGGCGCCACGATGTTAGTCAGAGAGAGAGAGAGAGAGAGAGAGAGAGAGAGAGAGAGAGAGAGAGAGAGAGAGGAGGGAGCAAAGATAGAGAAAAAAGATAAAGAGAGAAAGAAATACAAGGAGACAGACACACAGACAGAGACGGAGAGAGTGAGAGAGATGGTGACAGGTTTACGCTATGGCAACAATCTGTAAACGACCTCAGATAATCAATTACTTTTTGTGTGTGTGTGTGTCAAATTTCTTAATATTTGCGCAGAGATCACGTTAATTATTCATGAAATTGATATATCTTTTGATAAACGAGATGCTGTTATTTCAACAATCTGTAGGTCGAATATTTAAGGTTACTCAGAAACTAGCACTGAATTGAATTTACGGTTATTTATCGTTGACACCCGTTGCCCATATGGGAGACGTCCCTGGAAGACTTAATTTCGTAACGCGATACAGACCAAGAGACAGGACGAAACCAATCCTAAGTTACGCCTGGTTCTTTAACCCATTACCACACAATCCCTACTTTTGACGACCCTGAGAAAGAAGCCTTTAGATAACATTGTGGGAAATGGAGAAAATGCTGGTACCAGCATTTTCTCCTTTTCTCACAATGTTTTCTACCCTTCACAAAACAAATTTTAAATTTTCAGTCAGTTTCATCATGTCGTCTGCGAATGCTTTCAGTTTGGACCAGTGTAAAATTTTGTCATTTAGTAAAGAGTTAACGCGTTCGGTGTAAAGCACCGTCACACGGGATCTAACGCCTCATCCGAAAGACTATTTGTAATTTTAACCCATTACCAAACGACAATAATTTGGACTGGTCCAATTTGAAAGCACTTGCAGACAAAAAAATAAAAGTGACTGAAAAATTGAAATTTGTTCTGGGAAGGGTAGAAAACACTGTGGGAAAAGGAGAAAATGCTGGTTACCAGCATTTTCTCCTTTTCCCACAGTGTTTTCAAAAGGCTTCTTTCTCAGGGGCGTCAAAAGTAGGGATTGAGTGGTAATGGGTTAACTGGCCAGCAATAGGGATCATACTCACACCCTCAAGTGACACAGACTTGATAATTGCAAGACCTTTGCTCTACCACTGGTCAGAAACTTTAGAGCAAACAAGACTCAATTCTAACCACAACCAAGAACCTACGAAATAAGGATAAATTGCGTTCACGAAAAGATAATCACCTTAACCCTTTCCCAAACAATCCCTGGTTTTACGGGTCTGGATTAGTAGCCTTTTGAAAACATTGTGGGAAAAGGAGAAAATGCTGGTAACCAGCATTTTCTCCTTTTCCCACCATATTTTCTACCCTATCATAGACAGAAATAATCTTTTCAGCAAGAGTTGAATTGTTGTCTGCAAATGCTTTCAATTTGGTGTAGTCCAAAAATTTGTCGTTTGGGAAAGGGTTGAAAAAGGAGAAAGTGCATATGAGAATCTTACCCACTTGCAGCAATGTTTTTTTGATAATCGTCTCATGATCTGCCACACCGAATGTACGCCTAATGACCAGTAACATTATTATTATTATTATTATTTTCCAGATTAATTTACATTGTATAAGAAGGCTGAACTTAAGGAAGGGTACGCACAAATTCGAGCTGTGGGGATCATGCTTAGACGGATAGTCTGAAACTGAAACACAAATGAGATATTTTGGCCAAAACAGCGTTGCAATTATTTGCTTCTTCCTCATGAGAGAAAACGTACATTTCATTGATTAAGCCCTTCCGGGATTAGTCTTTATCACCCAGAGACCACACGTGTTCTTTATCTTGCACAAAACTACTATTAAAGACGTTTATGACAAATTCTTCCAACGAACACATTTTTTTAAAACTTTGCACATACAAAGTTCATCATGTCTCTTGTAGATTACACTGGGAAAAAATGGGGGTCCCCGTGCTCGTTTCTGAGAAATTCGCTTTTGAAAAAGGTATATACAGTTCCAAAATTCAGCATATACTGGATTTAACACACTTTCCTTTAATAGTCAATTAAACAGGAAAATTACCAGAAGAATATACAAATATACATCACTTTAAAGAAAAATAATTCAGTTTTGCACAAAAACAAGAAAAAGCCTGGTTCTGAGCATGGTAAATGTACCAATATGCATGTTATATATAGACCATTGAGTGAAAAAGGGAGATAATTTGAGCGGGTTAAGGGTTAATCTTCAATAAAAACATACTTTTTGACGGACAGATTTTTTTTTAAAATTTCCACAATCATAGTACTTATAAATCTTGACAATAAGAAAAAATAAAACTGGCACCTACCCGTGCTTCTTTCCCCAGGAAACAGGGATGAAGGTCACGTTGGAAGTTAATTTTTCCCAATGAACACTATATAATAAAAGCTCAGACATAGAGGGAAAGAAGAAATTTCTCATGATCATTAAAAGCGATTTTTCCTTTTCCCACATTAATTTTGGATCCTATTATCCTTCAAATAATGAAAATAGCCTATACAGTCCTCAAATTTATATCAAACCCTTCATTATCTACATGTAGTTCTTTTTTTTTTTTGTAAATTTGCATGCATGATTATGGCCATATGGCTCATAGAAATACAAAAAAGAAATGTCTGTGGAAAAAATGGGATAAAAGCTCGGCAGACATGATGGAAAAAGGAAAAACTATTCAGTAGAAGAAATTTCTCCTTTTCCCACAGTATTTTTCAAAGAGGAAATAGCTATACTTCAAGAAATAGGTATACTCCAACAGCTTCAATTTTCTGCCTGTTTCATTGTTTGCTGTGTAACTGGACTTTTTTTCCAGCTGGTTCTTTACCAGTCACATCACCCTTACACTGGCAGGCCAGTTTTGATGCTATCACCTTATTCCTGAAAGGATAGCATGACAACTGGCCTGCCATTGTCAGGAAAACATCGGAAGCTGTATCATTTTCCCCGTTGGATGGCTGACATTGCGTAGAAATGTCCTTTTTCCACGACAAATAAGCGTTCGTTTTGATGAAAACTTCCCCATTTTATTTCGAATTGAATACTATTGCTGGTGCAACCGTACTGGTACCATCCGTAGAATGTTCTACTTGTAAAAGTGCACCGTCGGTCCGCTGTTACTACTGCCATTTGTGTGAAAAAATACACAATAGCGCTGATAAATTTACTATCTGTGAGAAATACACATGCGCAGTATGGATGCGCGTGAACATTTATACCAAACGTCGTTAAAAGAAAATGAAATGGTGGAAAAAAAGTAACACGTAAGTTACTAGTTTTTGACTTCACCTCGTACCCGAGTAACTTTTAATGTGGTATAAACCTCAATCTATAATGATCATCCGTCTTTTTTGCAGGACATTTTCATATTTCCCTGCCGCAAATTCTTTTAAGGAAATAATGAATTAATCGACCCTTCACTAAACAATACCCAGTTTTATTATATACCTAGCAGTGAAACCCTGTAATAAATTTTGATATCATCACTAGTGACGTAATCAACTTTCACTTTCACTTCCTGACGTAATTTGGGAACTACTTTTTTTTTTCCGACTACTTTTTTTTCGACTTTCAAACGCAAAATTAGAAATAATTATGTTATTAAGGTATATAATAAATAGAATAATCAACTGGTTATTTTTGATATGAAAAATATCTCACTCGGACGCATCGTAAGGCGTTAAAAAAACTCGTGCTGCGCACTCGTTTTTTCAACGCCTAACAACGCATCCTCGTGAGATATTTTTCATATCAAAAACAACCAGTTGATTATCCTCTATTTATTTCATGCTATCCGGTAGAATTATCGAGAAATAGCAGTGAAAATATTATTCGATCTTACACTGGTACCACCAGTGAAAATACCGATTTTCATGTTCTTGTTGCCTAGGTTTAATTGCACATGCCTCTCAAATATATGGAAATATGACGTCTTTTACCTTACATATCTCGCGCTTGACGTAATATTGTAATGCGTTGCTATGCAGGAGGGGTACGCCACGGGGAATAACGGAAAAGAACTGTACTGGATTTTGACTAAGCTTCTTCCAGAAAGGGTTAGAAGCATGATACGTAGAATATTTGTTTTTTCCAGTGAAAGGTCGAAAATTATTTCATCTCGTGAACACCATCGCTAATATTTTCACTCTTGGCGCAGCCACTCGTCAAAATATTACCGATGGTGTCCACTCGATGAAATAAATTTCGATCTTTCACCGAAAAAAAAAAATCCTCTATTTAATAACTGCAAGGTAAAGGGATTTGAAAACATCCGCTGGGAAATTGAGTAAATGCTGGTAGCCAGCACTTTCTCCTTTTTTTCCCACAGAGTTTTTTTCCCGTCTCACAGAAACATCCCACAATTTTAAGCCACGTTTTGACTTGTCGTCTGCCATTGCTTTCAATTTAGAGCAGGTATGAATTTTTTTCGTCTGGTAATGGGTTAATGACGAGAAGCCCGAAAGATAATCATTTTATCAATTTTACATCCAGGTACTAATTGAAGTATCTGAGTGAGAGAGTCCATTTAATGTCGCGTTTATCCGTTACCATAGTAACAATTTTTTGTTATAAATCGGAAATTGATTTTTTTTTGCAGAGAAAACCAGTGCTTAAGTCGAAGTCCTAGTGGATTGAAGACAACATGATCGAGGCCAGCTGTATTTGTTTATGCGTACATTGAGGATCAAGATCAGTCTACAAAAGGCATTTAAATTTACCTCAACTCTTTACCAAACGACAAATTTTTAGACTTTCCCAAACTGAAAACATTTGCAGACGAGAAATTAGATGTGGCTGAAATCTTTAGATTTGCCGTTTACAGAATGGAAAACATTTTGGGAGAAGGAAAAATGCTACCAACACTTTCTTCATTTCCAAGAAAATTGCAAAAACTCTTCTTCCTCAGGGTCGTTAAAACATGGGATTGTTGATAAATTGCTTAACCCATTACCACACAATCCCTACTTTTGACGACCCTGGAAAAGCCTTAAGAAAACATTGAGGGAAAAGGAGAAAATGCTGGTAACCAGCATTTTCTCCTTTTCCCACAAAGTTTTCTACCCTTCACAAAACAAATTTCAAATTTTCTGACACTTTTATTTTGTCGTCTGCAAATGCTTTCAATCTGAACCAGTCCAAAATATTGTTGTTTGGTAATTAGTTAAGTTTCTTTCCCAAAAATAGTAGATCAAGATTGGACTGCATGTATACTCTGGACACAAGCAACCCTCAACTGTTGCAATTATTTGGGTCTTTTTTCTAGACTGAGGAAATCCCATCAGGTGTATCCCGCTGTCTCAGAATGAACCCTTAGGCTGCTAGGCAAGATTTACAGACCTTTCGCGGGCAGTGTATAATCAAGATCAGACTGTACAGAACCTGCAGTCTAATCTTGTATCAGCAATGTCCGATAAGTAAAATTCTTTCGACAAAAATATCTTTGAAAAAGCAAAATTTTGTGTTTTACTATCGGCTTGAAAGTTTCATTTCACTTAATTAGCAGGATAGGGATCAAAGGGTCCGTACAGACATCGTTACGTGTATGCTAAATTAGAAGTTCTGGGTCCGTATTCACCAACCATTCTCTAGAACGTTCTTAGTCTTATTCTTCAAGATTTTCTGACAGTGAAAGTAACAGAACATCTGATTGGCTAAACCATTCGGTTTAGCCAATCAGATGTTCTGTTACTTTCACAATGACGAACTTCTGAAGAATAAGACTAAGAATATTCTTGAGAATGGTTGGTGAATATGGACCCTATTCACTTGAACGAGGAAGAAAAATCTCGTATAGGCTTGAAGCGGACGGTCTAGTTCCGAGGTCAGTCTGCTGCTGCATGATTTTGATTTATGTTGTCCATCACCAAAGTCTCTGTTTTCGCCATTTACGCTGAAAGGGTTAACAAACAGTGTTCACTACAAATTTACAAATAAAAATAACCACAATAAAATGAAACAAGAGTTCTGTTATTCTTTATTACATTTATTATTTTAAAAAATCAATGAAAAGACAATAAATACATGTAAATGATGTGCCATCTTGGTAAATGAACAATAGATAAAGAGATTATGTGGATCATTACGTAACATTAATAAAATATCAAAGTATGAACATTTGTAAAAGATAAATAGATAACTAAATCTGCATGCAGCACATGATCTTTTGTAAAAAAAAAAACAACTTGAAATCACTCTGAATGAAGGTGAAGTTAAAGTAATATTTAACGTGAAAATGCTAAAACGCCACATAAATGCACCATTGTCCTGAAGTATGGGGATGGACTTTTGACTTGTACATAGGACTTTAAACTACAAAAAATTCGTCTTCTCTCCTAGCACTCTAGTTAATGTAATTCTTTTTTCAACATCATTTCAAACTTGTCCAGACAGAAAAAGTAAATAGAAAATATAGTATCAAATGGTGAAATATGCATATTGAACAGCACAAATGCATTTCTTTATAACTTTTCTTAAAATGAGAAAATCTTACACATTATTTAGGACAGTATAGATTCAAAATGGGATTGCATGTTCTGTGCGGCCTGGTCTTGGTTCAGTCTAATATAAAATAAGAGTTGTCTTTTGAGCTATATAAGGGTGACAGACGGAAGTGTCAGAGAGCTTTAAGACAACTGAAATCACAACGTTATTTGTATGTTCTCCTAACTGCCTATGAATTATAATTTAATTGATCTGGAGGCATGTTCATTACTCTTCCATTTGATTACAAACTTTTCTTTACTGATTTTTATTCGTCATGATTCTGCAAGAATAAGGATTTTTTTTAAATTTTGCTTATTTGATTTATAGAAATCGGAGTGAAAGAGTTCTTTAGGTCCCTAAGCTGTTGCATGAATGCTTTTAATCAGAATAAGAGGTTTTTTTTTTTTTTTGGTAATAGCATGCAATTCTGATCAAAGAATAGAAGAAAACATGTGCCCAATAGCAAACAGTTAAGAATTCCATTCATACAAAGAATTCAAAAGTTTAAAAAAAGATTCAGCTAAATGTAATTTAGTTAATTAAAGGACTGTGATGACCTTTTATTGCTTCACTAGCTAACAACATTCTTGTGAGCTGCAATTTACACAGTCACAAATATCCATCATAAGCCATGTCCATCAGTGCCGCTTTTTTTGACGAATCAAGATTCTATCAAGAAAAGAGTCTACAAAAGAATCATTGATGCCAATCATAAATAATTTCGAACAAGTTCGTGAGATGTTTAAGAATTGCCTTTTGACCTCTATGGAGATGGAAAGCCACATTAATGGTGGCAATGGTTTTTTTGCTTATATATTACATCTGGAACATCGGAAAAAGCACCATCCTGGATCACTCATGCTAAAATGAATAATTATACATTTACTACACTTTTATAGGTTTATGAGTTTTCAATATGAATCATTAGAGTTAAAAAAAAAGCCATTCTACCAAGAAATCTGGAAATAACACCATTGCGTTAATAGGCTTTTGCTCAACTTGTAAGCTTGCTGCTATTGGCTTATGATGCTAAAAGGAAAACAGTGCGTAAATACATGTCAACCTTTAATAAACGTTACACACCACATTCATGGTAGAGTTCACGATCTGCCGTATATTGTCATAAAATCGCGATAAACTGAAAATACAAGGCTGATCAGGGTCCAACCTTTTTGCTATTTGTCGATTTCATGTATGTTAAGGGCCACTCTATTTCATTACTCCGTTATTGTAAAAAAATGTATTGGTATTTTATGGATAAAAAATTATGTGATCGCTTGCTTGGCAGAATGCATCACGGAGGTACATAAAGCCCCCATCTGCTAGACTCTGGCACAGCTCAAATATTTTGACGCAGACTTATCCTTTTCGACATATAATTGAAGAATGAAACTTTTCCATGGCATAACTATAAACAAGTCGTCGGTTTACTTCAAAAACCTCGTAACTACAGCTTGAAACAAGCTGTATTACGAGGTTTTTTAAGGAAACCGGAGAATTGATTATCCTGACTAACAATGATACAGATTTTCTATGTTTTAACACCAAGTTTAGATGAGTATTTACTGGTAAGTGACTGTGCTGTCGACGTGAGTTGTCTGTAACGTGCGATACACTGTAACCAGTAATGTATGGTATTTCTACAGCTGTCGGTAAACCAGTTACTTGCAAACGCTGTAGCTAGCAACATGTGTACGTCATGTTCATACTCTGATCCACATCGAGCAAACTTCTCGTAACATCTACGAATGGCGCTGAATATCTTATCCCTGTCTATATTACTGGGTTTCTGTAGTAGAAATCTAGCAATCAAGAACGACAACTTGGCTATGCTTTGTGGAGCGTAACCGTATTCATAGTCCGGATCGTATTCACTATTGAGATCAATAAGCTCGTTCTTCTTATGTTGAAGTTCTTCTTTAGTTTTTCTAAATTCTCTCTCAAGCACGCGATTTTTTGACTCCGCGATCTGCAAATCTCGTTTTAGGGTTTTCACTTGAACTTCTAGAGCTGCTATTTTAGAAATGAATTCTGTGACGTCAATTGACGTGACAGTTTGTTTATAGCGAACAACCCCGAGTCGGTTTGATGTCGTTGTCTCACTCTCATCATCTTTCAGAGAGTTGGCTATTCCCTCACACCTAATCTGATGTGAAGCGAGTTCGAACTTACAAACTGTTTTATTGCACCCGGCACATTCAACAGGAACATAGCCACATGTCTGGAGATGGACCCTCATTCTTTCGAGTTTAATTATCACCTTACAACCTTTTTCTGCATTTTCGCATTCCACGTCAAAACCTTTAATCAAATTCCTGAGAGACAAAACTGGCTTAGATAACTCAAGTGTCACGTGACTTCTACATTCCGGGCACGTATCGGTGCTTGGTCGGGACAGCCATGTTTTGATACATTGAAAACAGAAACTATGGCCGCACGGAGTCAACATGGCGTCCTCCAGAACAGCACTACAGATCCCGCAAATCAAATTTGGGTCTACTGGGCCCACAAATCGATGCACGCCGTAGCCCATTGTATGTATAGTCCTTATTTACCCTCTAAATAACTAATCAGAAAACAAATATAATATCAAATACGAAAGTTAAACATCACCCACTCTTTAAATCATTCAAAACACATTTGTAACCTCCTACGTGGAGGGTTTTTCAATCCAGTAAGATATTGTTACGCGACTTCAGCACAATAAATCCTGAACGTTAAAGCTGTCGAAAGATGATAAACTTTGTCTCTTTAAATCTACTCGAAGACAATAAATACCCCCTAAACTTAAGAGTCTGGCTTAAGAGGGCAATAAAATCAGCGAGAGTATGTATTCTATAAGGTACACATGCTGGTGTGGAGATAACAGGTAACAGAATATTCACATTACAGAAAGGTAGATAGGTACCGTCTGTTCAAATATTCCCACGATAGGCCAGCTCTTTCAGTCCAAACAACACTTAGTGTACCTCGATTTCTAACTACACTACTGCCTTTTTGCTGATGAGTAAAAGGATTTTTGCTTCTTTTCTAAAGCGTTTACAGCTCAACGAAGACCATAATTACAATGAAATCGACAATACGACGGAAATACCAAAGGTAGGGAAAAACACCCGAGGACGGAAAATACTGAGGAAGATAGCGAGCAATATTGGACGGCAATAAGGCTATATTGTGCTGAGATTGTGATGTACATGTATGTCGGCAATACTGCGGCACGGTCACATTTGATACAAAGATATATAGAATTCCGACATTTCCGATTTGGAACTTTTAACGGATCACCAGGCTGTCATCGTCTGCTCATGCTCTGAAACTGTCCTGAAATAGAAAGTAAAAACAAAGGCTACGTACTCCCGTATCACGATTACAAGGAAAAACAAAAGCTAACGAAAACTTTACGAATGCTATTTCGCTAAAATTATCAGTTTTTGAAAAAAGAAATTAGACAGCTTTTGGAAACATTGCTGGAAAAAAATAAGCAATAATTTGCTTCCAGCAATAAATCTCTTTAACTCCTTCGGTAAAATTCAAAACGAATAATTTCCGTTCTTCAAAATGGCAATTCTTTTTTTTTTTTATTTAGGTTTGAAAAAAAAGGAAAAGTTGAGATAGATTTTGTTTTAGATTTATCGCAGATCGAAGAACCTTTTGGAGCAAAAATTATTTCGGGTATCTTTGGGTAGAATATGAATTCTACAGCCCTTTTGTCAAAGATATACCGAAAATTATTGCAAAGTGTACATCCAAAATCAGACTGAACAAAATGTATTGTCTTTGTCTGGGTCTACATCGTCTGCAAGAGTACCCAAACCTGTATTCCGAATATCTTAAGTATTTAAATTTTCACCAAACAACAGATTCTACATTGGTAAAAGCATTTGCATTTGACAAATAAATAAGGAAGAAGCATTTGCAGACGACAAATAAGGTGCAAATTTCCCAGGGATCGTATGGTAAAAAGGTTAATAGAGTTTACAATGAGAGATATTTCTGAGTGTTCCTGTCACTTAACCATACAATAATAACACAATCGTAATTTCCATGCAGGCAAGAATTTTTTTGTCTGGCATCTTCTCCTCTCGTCACAATATCTTCACTTAAATTATTCGTGTATTATCTCATTACCAGACGACGTTATTTTATACTTGTCCAAATCAAAAGCATTTGCAGGCGACAAAATAAAAGTGACTGAAATTTTAAGATTTGTTTTATGAAGGATAGAAAACATTGTGGGAAAAGGAGAAAATGCTGGTTACCAGCATTTTCTCCTTTTCCCACAATGTTTTCAAAAGTCTTCTTTTCCAGGAGCGTCAAAAGTAAGGATTGTGTGGTAATGGGTTAAATCGCAATTAACATATTGATTATCCGAAATAAAGTAAACGAAACTTTCAGGCCGAAGTCCAAATGTTGACGCTTGAAAGTTATTATGGGTAGAAATCTCCTTATCGGACAGTGTAGATCTAAGATCAAACAGCACGTTCTGTGAAGGCTGGTCTTGATCTACACTTCTTGCAAAACGTCCTTTAGTCGTGCTTATCAACGTAAGGGTTCAAGAGAATGTTAACTCATTACCACAAAATCCCTACTTTTGACGCCCCTGAGAAAGAAGCCTTTTAGAACACATAGTGAGAAAGGGAGAAAATGCTAGTAACCAGCATTTTCTCCTTTTCCCACAATGTTTTCTACCCTTCACTAAACGAATTTCAAATTTTCAGTCGCTTTTAATTTGTCCTCTGCAAATGCTTTCGATTTGGACAAGCCTGAAATATTGTCGTTTGATAATGAGTTAAAATGCCATTCACACAGATACGTTTTTGTGTCAAATTCTATGAATGAATGAACTTTTAATGTGCTATGGCCAATCGACAGCTGAGTTCTTTTAGCGAATAGGATTATAAATTGTCTGTTAAAGAAAGACATTTCTTTATACCTATCTCTGCAGATGGACAGTTATTTAAAGAGCTCTTCTCGCACGACATAGATCGGACTGCATAGAACGCGGAGTCTGATTTTGGATTTACACCGTCCGGCGCATATACCTAGTCCTAAACTGTGACCAGAATTAGCTTTATAAATTACTCTTCAGTTGCACTGAAACTGTATTTCTTGTCCACGACAAAAGAAAGTCGACTTTGTTACATTGGTAGAGGGTCGACAAGTAACGGATGCAAGATGATGGTGAAAAGTAATCGGTCATGCCCAGTGAAAGGGGTGTTTAGTGCATCTTGCAAAAGGTAACCAGCATTTTCCCCTTTTCCCACAATGTTTTTTACCCTGCTGGAAACATATTTCAATTTTTGAGTTTCGTTTAATTTGTCGTCTACAATTGTTCTAAATTTGGACTAGCCTAAAATTTTGTCGTTTGGTAAAGAGTTTTAAAAAATGCTTTTACGACAAATTTGCAGCCCTGTTAGATCAAGATACCACTGAACATAATAAGCAGTCTGATCTTGCATCTGCACTGTAAAGTATCCTGTAACATACTGTGGCTTAACTGTTTCATCTCCCAGTATATATGCGTATGTGTAGTAAAACTCTATCTCTTCCGACGGCTGAAAAAAATAGTCAACAAAAACTAAGCATTTTCCCATTTTAAAGGCGCTTGACATGCAGCGTCCTTTATGAGGGTATTGGCTCATTACTACACGTGACATATTAACGGCTCAAAAACTGGTACAAGTAAGAGAAAAGAGATACCTAAAATTTTAAAAAAGCAAAGAAAAGGAGCATATGCCCTTATCAAAATGCCATAAAGATTAATATTTATTCATTCGAGTGTATCAATCCCAAGAAGCAGGTTTATGACCAGCGTATTTTCAAACGCCGAAAAAAAAGTCGAATTAAGTTAACAGCGAAACAGTGATGATCTTGGATTGGCCATGGAGGAAAAACTCAAAACGAAGCGGAAAAAAGGTGTAAGGGAAACCAGTCAATTTGACAATGTCATCTTTGATCGTCCATATATCATTGATTTCAATTTGTACAGTAATTATGCACATTATTTTGGGATCAATCATTTTTTTTTAACAATAACGAATAAAGATGAATTATCTAAATGTACACACAGCTTTTATTTAAACATTGTACATTGAAAAAGTGTACTTGTAGTATCAAATGCTTTAAAAGTTATATCCTATTATTAACTGCTTTTAATTTGAAAAGAGAGAGAAAGAGAGAGAACCGACAACTCAGAAACGTCACTAACTTAGTATAAAAAAATCCCGAGTTTTATCGACGCTGGGGAAAGAGAAATTCAGAAACATCAATGGAAGAGGAAAAAATTCTAGCAAAAGGCAATTCCAATCCCACGCAAAAAAAGTGAACACTACTTTACATTTTTTTCCATTGTAAAAGATGTGTTTTGAAACACACAGTTTTAAACCGCGCTCTCCTGTCAAAAAGACAAAGAAAATCATTATGCACCTCTCTGAGCACTCTCTTGCACTCCGGACCATTCACATTAACCTCCGCTGTCTGCGCATGTCATATTCTTCGAAGATTCGACTGTCTAAAATGACACATCACCAGCCCCGAAAGCGGGCAGACTGTAATATTACTCTCTATAAAGTAGCGATGTAGAAAGTAGCTTTTATCAACATGTTTGAGGAAAATGAGACCTGCTTTAGCTCCAGATTTCTCTAAACGGCAGATCATAGCTGAGTGAATTGCACTAGGTAGTGTTTTATTGAGTAAAAACGTTTATTATAGTTTGAAATTCAAAGTAACGGTTGTCGCGTAGGAATGTGGTTCGGTTCTGTACCCAGGATGCCCAAATTAGATAGATCAGTATTTATAGAATGCCATCTAGCGGGAGATAATGCATTTACCTCTGTAGTGGGCTCAGAAAGTAGTCCGTCATTACGTGATACTTTCGTCACATGACCAGAACTTAAAATGGCAACACAAACGCCAATGATAGAAAGACCAAAATCGATTACTTTGTGTGCTGTTCAAAGAGCATACGGCCAATCAGACTAAGTGGTGGGAAATGTGAAAAGAGGGATTTTCTGAACAGCATAAATATGTCTTTTAAAGGGCCATAACTCGTTTTTTAATCTTATAAACTAAGATCCATCGGTGTGTCAAAACTGTTGTCATTATTCATGGGCGCAGCCATTTTTGTTAAAATTGGCGTAAGATTCTGATAAGTAAAGAAGTTCGAAAAAAATAGCTCCATTGTATACAAGTAAATTCATCAGTTTCAATGCACCTATAATGTATCCAGAACCATGTTTCTTTTGTCTACTTTATAATGTTACACTTGAAATAGTTAAACAGTAACAAAACATCTTTTCCTCGGTTTAACAAGATTCTTGTCATTTAGCCCATTGCAGAGATGTATGGTGAGAGTAACGAACGACAACTCTGCTCGGAGATTGCTCTCTGAGTTGTACAAATGTATTGCTTAACCTCTTGATAGACCTCCCCATCCCATGAAGAAAAACGTGAAGAATTTTTACGATTAGTCTGTCGTAAAAACAGTATTTTAAAACAGTTACTATGGTTGATATTCCTATTCGAAAGTGTTCATTAATGACAATCATAATGTTATCCTTGAAGCCCTGTAACCAACTTTGCTCTTGTATTCAATATAATTATGTAGAGATCATATTACACAGAACATGTAATCTGAGCTCAGAGGTCCACGGCGTCCACTACTCTTGAAATAGCGATGTTGTGCCTGTTATTTCTACTTGAAAAGGGCCCATTTCATTTATTCGCACCTTTAAAGTTGCTGAAGAGTTACCAAAACTTTTTTCATAACTATGGCAACATTGACCACCGTAGTCTTCGTAACATTATGCTTATTCATATAAAGTCTCGCCGACGATTCATTTGTCACATCATCCGACTCTTGACGAAAACCAACGATAAATTTCCGTGACGCATCGCCATTGTTTACAGCTTCGATCGTCAGCCAGTTTTCTTCTGGCTAATTTTCGGTTTCTAACACAATTCTCCGTGTTTCTTTTTGTCAGTTACACCATATATGTCAGTAATTTATCCTTGTGTACACAAAGGACAGATTTCTGTACCATTCTAAATTCTTTAAAATTTAAAAGCGTTTCTGCTCACCGGTTGTAGACGAGCATCTTTAAATGTTTATGTTTCTTTTGAAGTGTGCACAGTAGGCCTACATCATGCTTAGTGAGTTCGAGTCCAGGCGAAGAAAATCAAACGACAAAATTTTTAACTCTTTCATTTTACTAACTGGCAGACGACAAATTAGATATGGCTATCTAGAATGATGAGATTTAACCGTAAAAGGACAGAAAACGGTGTGTGAAAGGTAGAGGATGCTGCATGATTAGTAACTGTTTTCTTTTTTTTTTTCACAAAGTTTTCTACACTTTCCATAACTAATCCTATAATTTGAGCAATATTTGATTTTTCGTCTGCAAATGCTTTTAATACGGATGAGTGAATTTTTTTGTCATCTGGTAAAGAGTGGTAGTATGAAAGAAAAGTTCATTATTCATGCTGAGACGAGTTGGTGCAAATATATCATGTGATATGCTATTGGATGACTGTTTTTGTGCTGCTTGTGAATCCTTCAGGGTCACTCTTAATCCGCCTAAATATACTGTCCTGAGCGCAAAAAATAGTAACTGCAACTCATTCTGAAAATGGCAGTTCAGCAAACCCGCCTAATACTCCTTGAGACCATTCAAAATGGCAGTTCAGTAAAACCGTCTCAGATCGCCTGAGAACGTTCAAAATGGCAGTTCAGTAAACCCATCTCTGATCGCTTGAGACCGTTCAAAATGGCAGTTCAGTAAACCCGTCTCACAACGTTCGAGACGTTGGATCTTACGTAAATCTATGATCAGGGAATCCTGGTTTGGTTTTCCTTTGCGGCATTGATCCCCTAATACATGTATTATAGGGTCACAATAGTAAAAGACCTAAAAGTGGTTTCCTTTCCCCAGCTCCCTCTTTATTTGTCATCTCGAAAGCTGATGTGCCTGATGCGGTTTTTTACTATTATGTCTGATTATTTTCAAACGAGATATGTGTACTTTGACCAAAGCTGTGAATTACAATTTGTCTTATTTACTTCCCTTCTATTCCATGTATAAGTGTAGGACTTGTAAACAGTTTTCATCCAGTCATAAACTATAAAACTCCCAGTGGAAGTATCAGTGGGCTTTCAGATTTTTTTCCGATCGCATATGGAACCTAGTAAGGAACAAATAGCCTTTCAATATCAGTTTCCAGTAAATTTATCAAGAGATATTTTGGATATATTTCCTATACACGAAGAAAGTGTGTATAAAAAATGGGGAAGATGACAAATGGTAACATGTAGCCTATTCTGATGCCGTTTTACACCTATATTTGGGTGCGAAAATGTTGTGTTCAAGTCCGTTCTTCGATGAATATAGTAAACAAACTGAAATAGGTCTAGGTTATCAGAACCGTCTTCAAAACTAAATTGGTGAAGTCCTGGGGCTTTTTCTCAGATTATAATTTTCGTCAACAGGCCTACCCCCTGCCAAGTTCGTCAATATTTCATACTATGAAACATGCAGAAATGCTCACCTGTCAAACGTCAAGATAATCCTTGTAATCTAAATGCATTTACTGTCCCTCAATGTCATTCATAGAATCTAGCCAATAGTTCCAAAGACTTGACCAAGCTATCACTATATTACGTCAATCAAACGTATTCTGGTCGACATCTTTTCTCTGTCAGATAACGTCGTTTGCCGATGCGAGCCGTTCTATAAAAGCGCATTAACCTTTCTAGATGGATTCACCTTCGTTCTGTCAGCTTTAAACCCCTCATATATGTTATCCCTTTGTCAAATAGACAGGTGTATTGTTCTAGGGATGGAGACTTTTAAAACAACTTGGAAAAAGCACAAAATGCTAGTCATCAACATTTTCTTTTACTTTCCCAGAATGACGTCTAACCTTCCCCATCTTTAGAACCATATTCAATTTTTCGTCTGCAAATGCTTTGAATTTAGCTGAAACTAAAATTTTGTCGTCTGGTAAAGAGTTATCGAGGATAAATCCCTCCAATCAGGCTACATACAATCATTGTCAGTTTTTTTCCGATAATATCGATCCTTGCCAAAAGCCCTTCGTTTTCTTTAAACCATATCCTGCTAAATAAGTGAAATTGAAGCCGTCAGTACAAACCTAAATTTTGCTTTTTTTTTCAAAGGTTTTTTTTTTTTTAAGAAAAATATCTCTTTATCGGACAGTGTAGATGCGAGATAAGTCTGCACGTTCTGTGCAGTCTGATCTTGATCTACACTGTCTGCAAAAGGTCAAAGGGTCACGCTTATCAGCCTAAGGGTTAAGTTTTGTCGATATCTTATGCGTAGGAGATTTACCTGTGCCATCCTTGAAATTAGCATCATACCTCTGTTAATTAACGACAAAAAAAAATGTAAATTGTATAGGCCTATACACGTCCATATTTGAACCATTTAAAGACGACAATTTCGATGTGTCTCAGATGCTGGAATTCGTCTTTATTAGGTCAGGAAACGTGGGATTAGGAAAAAAATGATTATCAGCATTTTTTCCTATACCCTCAATGTCTTCAAAAGCTTGTACTCTTGCTGAGCCCATTAGATTCGGGATCGTGTGTTAACCCATTACCACACAATCCTTACTTTTGACGACCCTGAGAAAGAAGCCTGTAGAAAACATGGTGGGAAAAGGAGAAAATGATGGTAACCAGCATTTTCTCCTTTTCCCACACTGTTTTCTACCTTTCACAAATCAAATTTCAAATTTTCAGTCACTTTTATCTCGTCGTCTGCAAATGCTTTCGATTTGGCCAAGCCTAAAATATTGTCGTTTGGCAATGAGTTACTGAAGGGTTACCGATTTTCTCCACGGTTTTGAGCTGAGTAGCGTAGTGTGTAGGTTCGGACGCGGAACTTCTGGAGTGCATTCATAAGTGCCATAGATATAGTCACGTTACATATCTTCGGCTAAAACCGCATATTCGAGACTTTTTTCTGTCTATGCAGAGAGCAAATTTCGAAACCAATAAGGGAGATATATTGCTTCTTTTTCCCTCATATCTTCAATACAATAATTGAGAAGAGTATTTGCCTTTCATTAATAAATGAGCAGTCTGATCTTGATCAACACTGTCTGCAATCAGTCAGTAAGTCGCGCTAAGCAACCTAAAGGTTAAATATATATATTTTCAACCACTGAATCAGTTTTCACAGTTTTAATGTAAAGACAGAAAGGCTAATACTTATAGGTCTACCAAGAGGTTCTGGAATACCAAATGCATTTATGCTGTAGATCGCGAAAATAAACAGATGAATGTTGATTAAAGATTTGAGATCATAATGTTAAATTAACATTATCTATTAGACAAATTAGCTGATTTCACTTTAGATCACTTTAGATTTACGACTTATATTTGAGTGTGTAGGCGATATGCTGTATATCTTTATAAGGCATAACGCCCATGTGCCTTCTTATGTCAGATTCAACAATCGCATGTTTGAACTAAATTCGACTAATTGGTATAGAAAATATATTTCCCCTGCCATGACGCCTTGGCCACACGTATATTGAGTCACGTAGCTTAACGTACTTGGAGAAGGGGAACAAGAATTTTCAAATTTACGTACGTGAAAGCAGCTGAAGAAACTAGGAATCTAATCAGTCAAGCAATTTTTCGTTGTTCAATCGGTTGAGCTACGTTAGGGTAATTTTGAGTCTGTGAGTGTCGTTATTTGGGTATGAGGTAAAAAATCAGAGGTAACAAATGCCAGAGGTAAATATACCAGAGGTAAAAATGTCAGAGCCAAAGTTATAAATATGCCAGAGGTAATAATGTCATAGGTAAAAATGCCAGATGTGTTAACTATTTCAAATATGTAGGGAAAAAGCTAGCTCAGTTGCAGATTTGATACCATGTTTTAGCAAAAAGCTTTTGCCTCTGACTAGATAAATGTATGAACAGGTAACTTGGTATGAACAATATATACGGAAAAGGGACAATTGTTTATTACAGGCAAATGTTCTTGTTACCACGAATTTTCCACTGTGCTTACACATTGCAAGGATATAACCTCATGGTCAAACAGTAACGACTACAGGTGTATTTTTCAATGGTTCAAAAGGTCCAACGATTATGAATTAGAAACCTAAGACCATTACCCACCAACCATTTTAACTCTTTACCAAACGACAAAATCTTTGACTGGTTCAAATTAAAAGCACTTGCAGACGACAAAATAAACGTAACTCAAAAATTGAAATTTGTTTTCAGCAGGGTAGAAAACATTGTGGGAAAAGGAGAAAATGCTGGTTACCAGCATTTTCTCCTTTTCCCACAATGTTTTCAAAAGGCTTTTACCTCAGGGTCGTAAAAACCAGGGATTGTTTGGTAAAGGGTTAACTTTTTTACCTAAATTAGAAAGTAATATGCATTCTTGTTGGTTAGCCAGTACAAAATCGTGTTACTTTTGAAAACTGAAAGAATTTTTCGAATCAGCCCGAGAATGCTACTGAAAATGACTTGTGAATACGGATCTAGATCGTCTTTACAGGGAGAATTTATTTCGCTACTCAATTCTTTCATGTGATATATTGGTTGATTAAATGATAAAAAATGCTCATGGTAAATCGATAGTTGTCTCCGCGAGATACCTTTTATCGTAGTACTGTAATCATTAGCTATCAATTAATTCTCTATCATTTCTAGATTTTTTTTTTTTTCTAGAACATACCGATTTGGGGGGGGATGAATATATTACATGTTCTCGAGGATAATTCCTTCAAATTCTGCAAAATCTTTTTAAACTCTTGGACGCTTTGTTTATCAAAACATGTCATTGAAAACATTTATCAGCAGTGAAAACTGAATGATTTCTTCCTGTCCGCAGATGACTCAAGATGGTTTTTGCCTGGGCCACGATTCAAGCCCGTGAATGAAAGCCCTGTACCTTACCATGATCCATCTACCGGACCTATGTGCGTTTATTCAGTAAGGAGAAGTTACACAAAGCAGCAAGTTTTTGGTGTCACACCGGTAACTTTTTCGCTCATTGAAAATAGAGTAAAAACCACTGTCTTTGACTGGCTACTGCTGAATTCCTGACGCAGCGGGAGCTTTGCAGTTTTTTCCTTCAAATATATGTTCAATGCCCTCCACAAAAAACTGCAGAAAATGGCATCATGAGCGATGAACTTTTTTGCTATTCCTCTTCAAACACATAGACCCTCGGAAACTTGCTGTCGGTCTAGGCCCTGACTGGTGATAGACCATATGTCTCTTTGCCTGGTCACATACAAAAAAAAATAGTCCTAAAAGAAATACATAAAATGCATTCATTCTCTGAGGAATTAATCAAATTAACTTCAGAAACACATTTTAGACCTGTCCTCTCATACTTCATGATAAAACAGTGTGGCAGAGGGCTTGGTATCAAATTTTCAAGTGGGACTACTTTTGACCTACTACGACCCGGAAGCATTTCGTTCTGGTGTTACACCTTTTGTGTAGTAGAAATTATCTCTCTATTAGAGAACAGGAAAAAGACATTTTCACAAATCTTGTTAAGAAGCTGTAAATATGAGATCACTTTCTGTTCGTGTCACTTTGTTGAACATTAAGGGTATCACTATTAAGGGCTTTATTTATGCATTGATCTTTGTACGCAGTTTGGTCAGCCGACACGTGGAGTGATTGGGTTCGAGAGATGGTCTGAAGCCTTGCCTTAGGGTAACATGGGAGGCCAAGCGTTCTTTTGTCAGGAAGCTTTAATCCGTCTTGTCCACTATTGAAGATCAATTCTACAGGTTACAGTCTAATATTATTATATAGCGCATCAATGTAAATCAGTTTTTCATTAAGACTCTACCAGCACCTGATTCATTATTAAACAGCGCCATCTGCAAGTATTTCGCTATCGAATCAGCCAAAGGCAACGTGTCTTAATGAAAGCACGAAGATGCAATTAATACAATCCATTTTCCATACAATTTTCTTTTATATCACCTTTGATTATTTTGCATTACTCTAGAGGGGGGAAACAGTTTATGGTTAAATGGAAAGTAGCCTTGAATGGTGTCGCACAACATAGGCCAAGGACTCAAGTTCCGAAATATCTGAAATCAAGAAAAATCTCTCAACGAACAATTTCTGCGATTGCCATAATCTTTCAATATGTTTTTCGTCTTTTAATTACAATTCATGTAATTGTTCATGTACTAGACTAGTGTTGTTGCAAAGTCTCGCGCTGCAAATGTAACAATGGGCTTGCAACACGCGAGAAGGTGCATTCGGACATTTGCGTACAGTGTCGTCTCTGATCAGCCTGCGCAGTCCGCGCAGGCTAATCCCAGACGGCACTTTACAAGTACATTAGATTTTGTGTCACAGTAGACTTGCACAAAACAGAAAAATACATAAATACGGAAAGTTTCACCTTGGATTAGCCCGCGCGGACTGCGCAGGCTATTCCGAAACTATACTTTACGCAAATGTCCAAATGCCCCTTTTCCCATACTGTAGGCCATATAAGCCCTGTTCTGACAAAATGGGGCTTAATACACCTTCGTGATGCATGACACCAAACAAGTCATGGCAATATTATGAATTCATAAAATCCATTTTTTTTCTAACTATCCACCGGGTCTGGAGATAAAATAGTCCCATGATATGCAGAAAATTAACCACAACAAAAAGTTTTGGCCCAGGTCAGCCCGCATGGACAGCACAAGCTAACCTGAGTCGATACTTTTTGCAGATTAGTTTAAACATATTTTATTCATGGACTGAATGGGGTCGGTCCACAAGTTCTTACAACTTAGATTCGGCCCTTCCCCTACAATCAAATTAACAATAGTTGAAAGATAATGGAAACACAGCACATAAAGAAATAGTGTAAATAACTAAACTAAGAAGAAAACTTGAAAGAGAAAAGAAAATGTACACAAAAAGATGCATTAAACCCTATTTTTCATACAGCATGCCCATGCGTCATATATCGTTAAACCCTTCCCCAAACAATCCCTGGTTTTTACGATCCTGAGATGGAAGCATTTTAAAAACATTGTGGGAAAAGGAGAAAATGCTGGTAACCACCATTTTCTCCTTTCCCCACAATGTTTTCTATCCTGCTGGAAACCAATTTCAATTTTAGAGTTACGTTTATTGTGGTGTCTGCAAGTGCTTTCATTTTGGACCAGTCTAAAATTTTGTCGTTTGGCAAAGAGTTAAACCCTATCTTTCATACAGCATGGATCATATATCTTTAAAGTAACGAGTTGCTACAGGTTACAAACTCTGTCCAATCTTTCCCCCCTCAAAGCGTCTTCGTAGTTGATTTGTATCACAACCTTTGTCAAATCAGAAAATAAATCCGTACTGATCAGTCATTATCAGCATCCGATATTTCGTGGATGTTTAGACAAGCATCTTTTAAAATAAGATATTGTGTATATTAAAAATCAGACTCCAAGTTCTTTCCTGGCTGATCTTGATCTGTGCTTCCTGTATCAGCCATCGAGGTCGAAATAGGTTTTCTAATAGCCAAACGTATCGATAAGCAAGCAAGTTAAGACAAGGGGTTACTCTGGCATCATGTTCAGCAAATATCAAACGTTATCGGAAATCACGTAAATTGAACTATCTTGTGGAGACTAATTAACGTTTACAATACAATCTGTTCATATTGGGGAACTTTTATGACTTCACTGATGTATCCAAATGAGAGGCAAGTCATCAATAGAACCGTAAGGATATGCGTTTCTGATGGTATCGAAGACTCTGGCAAACGGAGTCAAACTTCTGAACGGAAGTAGGCCGACTTTCTAGTTTTCTAGGGAACAGAAGTCAAGAGTGACTAATAAAACTTACAAAATTTCTGAACTTTTTCAGCGCGAAATGAATAAACGCGGTCCCTTTCCACGACTGAAAATGTAATCTGCTGAAACACACAAATAACTTGATTTGATGGCTTGCAAAAAGTGAAAAAGGGCATTCGGACATTTGTGTAAAGTGTCGTCTTGTATCAGCCAGCGCAGTCTGCACAGGCTGATCCAAGACGGCACTTTACGACTACGTTTGATTTTGTGCAACATTAGACTTACGCAAAACAGAAAGTTACTTAAAAACGGAAAGTGTCGTTTTGGATTAGCCTGCGCCGACTGCGCAGGCTGATCCAAAACGACACTTTCCGAAAATGTCCGAGTGCCCCTTTTTGTATGTTGCAGGCCATATATAGGACTGACGAAACAAACGGAAGATAAAGCTCAACGATCAGACTGTACGTTCTGTGCCGATCGCAAAGGCCTTTGTTTTTGTCCTAAGGCATTGAGATGGGCAGATGAATTGTTGATCTTATAATGTGGGGCTAGAAAGACAGGATAAAACATGTGATCTTAATTAATTCATCGCATCCGTGAAATGCGACAAATCAGCAGCACATGACTTTCAGAATGTCCTTCAACGACAGAAACGCAATCCCAACTTGTAACGACCCTGAGAAAGAATGCCTTTAAAAACATTGTGGGAAAAGGAGAAAATGCTTCATGGTAACCAGCATTTTCTCCTTTTCGCACAATTTTTTTTACCCTTTCCAAATCAAATTTCAATTTTTGAGTTACATTATTTTGTTGTCTGCAGATGCTTTCAGTTTGGACTAGTCCAAAAGTTTGTTGTTTGGTAAAGAATTAAAGGTTTGTTTGAAACAGAAAGTTGCGTTTACCTTGGCAAAATTTAATTCAGAGTAGTTCTAGCCAAAACGAGAAGAACTAGAAAACTTTTTATTCAGTGGATCTTCTCGAAAAGTTACAAAGCGTGCTTTTCATTTTAATTTTTTTTTTTTTCTTTTAACGATCGTGAGAAAAATGGTTTCTTTCCCTAAAATGTTCATCTTTTATTTCCTTTGGAAAAATAAATGTCCCCTATTAGAGTCAAATTTGATTTTTCGTTTGCTAATATATGTTCTTCCAATATCGACAAGACTAGACATTTGTCGTCTGGTAAAGAGTTCAATAGCATGCAAAGGTTTCGTGGAGTCAGACCAGCCAGAATCATTAGAGCTATTAGAACACTGGAAGGATAGTGATACAGGTAATCACAGCATATGCCACAACAGATACTTGATACGATAAGCCAGACAGACAAGGAACCGTAATTCTTTTCTGTTGTTAAATTATTAATCCCAACATATGTCTCATTGTAATTTGATTGACCCTTCCATGTGGTACTGTTGTCATTGACCGGGCTTTGCCACGGTATACAGAAATGTACCCGCTACGTTTGAAAGGGTAACCCAACGTCTGCATAAAAGATGTAGGGTGCTTAAGTGTCTGGAAGTTTTTAAGAGACAGAGGTAAAATGGTTCCGTTGTAAATACACTCAGCAAAACTTCTAACCGGTCACCTTTGTTTCTCCTGTGAATTTGACCAAGTAACAGAGAAGTGAAAAAAAAAACAACTCATAACGCATGTCTAGAGGATAGACATGGTACTGTAATAAAAATATTTTCGATTTTGCCGGTAAAAGGTGTTGTTGTTTTTTTTCAGAAACAGGAAAACACATGGTTTGCGCATGCACCGTGCCTATCAGAAAATCGGGTTAAAATGAGAAGCATACATTTTTTTTTCAGCAATAAGAAAAAACATGAAAATTATTTTCTGCACAAAAATATATCCCGAGAGAAGGAGCGTGAAGTTTTCAAAAAAGTGATTTTTCAATTTTCAATGTTAACCCTTTACCTGATATGCCAATTTGAGGCTCTTCCATTTCAGCAGCAAATAAAGATATGATGTAAAAAATATAGACAAGTGAGGGTACAAATATCTGACTGAGTGGAAAACATTGTGGGAAAAGGAGAAATTGCTCGTTACGAGCAATTTCTCCTTTTCCCACAATGTTTTCAAAAACTGTCTGTTGTTGATGTGTCAAAATGAGTATCTGTGGAGTAAAGGGTTAAGTGAATGAATTTTTGATAAACACGTTTCAATAGAACCAGTCGAAAAAATTCTTTTCAAACTTGGGCTGGGATATACTTTTACGGTGGCCAATCATTCTCAAAAAAACATAAAACAGTATGACCTGCCTCTTTTCTGGACAGCGTTTGTCAAAAAAGGTCTACCGACAATTTCGGCTTAAAAGTGATCGTTTAGAGGTTTTGTTCAGTGTATGAACAGGAAATATCTTTAGAAAAAAATATGACGGCGTAAATTTGCCAGCATATAGGCAAGGTACCTCAGAAGTCCTTTTCCCTGAAAGTCATTGTGTGGTAAATGACATCGGTAACACCTGTTATAGGAGCGCGCGCTTCCCATTTTCCTTATCCTATATAAAAGTCTGATACGTCCCCAACTTGAATATGGTTCAAATGTGAGGTCAGCTACCTAAAAAAAACAGAAGAGGCTAAGTTAGAAAATACCACCAGAGGACATGCTTTCAAGATTTACAAAAAATATGCAGAACCAATAGTAACTTGCGAAAATTTAGTTTTACTCAGAGGATTGTCAACGCTTGGAATAAGCTGCCCAAGGGTATTGTAAATAGTGAGAATGTAAATAGTCTTAAAACTTCATTGAATAATTTTTGGAAAAATAACACAGTAAAGTTTTCACCCGAATGTTATCCATGTTATCGGCCGGAAGCGGGTACTATAAGACCTAACAAAGAAGAAAGAGGCACATGCCTATGAAGGTCTCTACACAGACAGAAGATAGAAGAAGATAGAAGTACAAAAGAGTAGATCTATATAATAGACTACAGTACCTTTCACGGCTTCTATGTCCCACAAAAGATCGATCATACAATCACGAATTTTAACACTCCTGGGAAAAGAGGCTTTATGGGAAAAGAAAAAACAACAACAACTTTTAGCCAGCATTTCACCAGACATAGAGTGCTCTTGACAGGAAGGGATTTTTTTTTTGGGGGGGGGGGAGGGGGGGAGCTACATTAAATTTTCGTCTGCAAACTTGTACTTTTTATAGTTTCATTACTTAACCCTTTACCCCATAAGGCATTTCTATGGTATCTCTAATTGACCGCAAATAACAGCAAGGATGAATTAAGCTGTTTCTTATGTGTAAATGACACCTTTTGATAGCATAGAAAACATTGTGACAACAGGTGAAATTGCTCGTCACGAGCAATTCCACCTTTTGCCACAATGTTTTCAAAAGGCTCTCACATGCAATGTGTTGAAATGAGTATCTATGGAGTAAAGGGTTAAATTGCGATTTCAAGTTAAGTTACCAAAGGTACTTTGATTCTCTTCTAGTTACAGTTTTCTCCCTTGAATCTCTTTCGACGCTGACAGTCACAGTGACAGAGCACAACATCCAAAGAAACTCTCATTACAGCGGACCAGCCAGTTTATCAAACCTACAATATGTCAGACACTCTAAGCACGCTTATGGAAATGGGCTTTCCCAAACACAGAGCGTATGTTGGTACTTTTTCTTCACATGTGCTACCTTTGAAAACCATTGAAAACTTTCACGAAGTGAAAACTGATGAACACGAAAATATTCTTACAGAAGCTGACAAACGTCACCTGGGTGAAGTGATTCGCTCATTGGCTAGAAAGGCTGAATACATCTTCGAGCCGAGGGATGAAAACCCATATAAATTCCAGTCACCACATCTGAAACCTTGGAATATTCGTACCCTGGATCTCTCGTACATGTACCATCACTGAAAGGGCCTCATGTGTCCGTATTCCGTGATGATAAGGAAACAGTTTGATATATAATAGAGAATTGAGACCAGAGTATGAGCTAGAAATTACTTGCAGTCATGGAAAAATCATTTCTGGTCATTTTCATGTGGAAAAAAGACAGGAATTTGACATTCTCTAACCAAAATAAATGATAAAATATGAAAAAAAAATCTCCCCTATATAATATAAACTAGGGATGAGAACGAGTACTCGATTAATCGAGTACTCGATCAAACGTCCGATTACCGATCAGCGATTTCAATAATCGAATACTCGGGAAAAAAGTAAAATCTTCGAAAAATTTTTGCATTCCTTGATATCTAGAACATTCTGAGATTGATAAAGTGACCGAGGGAAGGTGAAGGGTCACTTATCTTTGACCATCTGACAACAACTTATCAGCCATAAACATGTGATTTCCTCAATTTGCAATTTGGTGACATACCGTGATTGTGACCCCTGCACCGTGCAATAGTTTGTTTTCCAAAGCATGTTAATTGGACGTCCGTAAGATTTACACGCTTGTGGATTGATTAATCCGTCAACTAATATTGACAGACAATAAAAAATGCGAGATAATCCATCATTCTTTTCTGATCACTGAACAAGGCAACTTCAATATTCAGAGTAAAACACCTTGACATAATCAAAATTGATCGTTACAGCAGTGTCGGCTATTTTACTGAGTTTTCAAAATTCGTCTGCTTGTTAGGCAAGCAATATTGTCAGCACCGGGACTGTAATTGAATACAGCCTGTTTGTATTTAACAGAGCATGTAAATATTACGGACACCCATTGCCAAGTAACAAAGACGTATGCAGAGAATCAAAGTAAAAAATTATTAGTTATGAAATATAACAACTTTTTATTGGTTTTTTTTTTTTTTTTTTTTTAATAAATTCTAATATCTACTTGTAGATAACCTCTCTGCATGTTTGGCATCCAGATTGTCGAGATGCATGTAATAGCTTACTTTGAACAACGATGATTTTCATTTGAAAACATTTCGACCACAGTCGACAAGTTCTTTCGAGTACTCGAGTACGCGATCGAAAAGGTGACCAAGTAATCGATTACTATGAGTGGCAGATCCTATCCCTAATATAAACACAAGGAATGCAACGTCTCGATTGCAAGCGCCAGCAATAGACAGCCTTTCCCACCCAAAATCAACCACAAAACAAACATTGATCATAATTTCCTTTAGCCTAGCAAGAGACAACACAAAAATGTACCTGCGACATTGGGCGATTCCCCAGTAGACACCTTTTATCCGGAGATATCCGTCATGTTTTACAATTTTTTTGACAATTTGTATCCATTGAGGAGGCCATTCGCTGATATGACTGATACTTTGTTACCATTTCTTCTCATCCTCGACACTTTCATAGGCAATCTGTGCAACAATCGATGAATTAGAAATAAATAGAAATGCAGTCTGTCATCACCACAGTGTATTTCTGCTATCAAATATGCCCATTCCCCTTACTCTATAAATTCTCATATCTTTGTTAATCAATGTTTGCTAGTGATATTTTGTTACACACTGCTTATGTACCTGCTTAGCGCACCATGCTGTCAAACCTTTACAGACGTAAACATTCTAGAGAAGGTCTGTACATGAAAGAAATGTGTCAAAAGTAGAATTATTATCAGATGCCCAAATTGCGCCTCTGTCCTAACTCTCAAGTGTGTATAGGTTAGTTCTAGTTTGGTCATTAAACATGTTCTGAATTTCATAGAGTGCATTAAGAAAATTTCACATGCATATCAGTTCATGTATCAGTGTTTTGATGAATATTTCTCTACACCAAGTTTCACTTTTATCCATTTATCAAACTTAAATATTTGTGATTATCCATATCTCACAAGGATATTTAAGTAGTTTTAGTGAGTTGATTTTTAGATTTTATGGTGCATTTGTGTTTTATGTGTTTCAAGTCAATAGTTACTGTCTTTGTCTTGTTGAGTAATAATGATTAGGTATCATATTTATAACAAATTAACTTTCTACTAAATAAGAAAATCTTGGACTCTTCACTTTTTCAAAGCATTTGCAGACAACAAAGTAGATGTGGCTCAAGTGTAGGATTTGTCTGAGAAAAGGTAGAAAACTTGATGGGAAAATGAGAAAATGCCAGTTATAGGCATATATTCTCCTTTTCCAACATTGTTTTCAAAAGTTGTCTTCTTCCATATCATCAAAACTTGGGTTTGTATGGTAAACAGTGATTATACTTTTATCTAAATTTTATTGATGTAGGGAGAAGGCATTGGCAAAAACACAGTATAAAGGTGTTCAAGAAGCAATGGAATGGTATGTTATCCTGTTTTTATTTTAGTGATAAAATTAGTCATCTAGCGCAAGAGCCTGATGTTTTATGGTGGGTAAGTCAGCATTGAAATCCATTAACAGGCTTTAGAAAATATGGAATTTACAAAAGAATTATTCTTTCCTGTCTCACTGCTGACTGTTGTTTCAAGAATTATATTGTGGGAAAGCAGCTGGTGGCTTGGAAAAAATATTATGTGGAGTACAAGTGAAAGAAACTTCTGGAAAACATGAATAGGTGCACTGGCCCATGTGATAGGACTTGTGACCTGGGTTCAAGCCTCGCTGGCTCCATTGGGCTTTTTTCACAGGAGTATCCTTGGGCAAGACACTTCAGAGCCAAGCCTAGTACTGGTGAAAACCAGGAAACATGAATATGTGAACTGTCGCCGTGATATGACTGAAATACTGTTAAAAGCGGCGTAAAACACCATTCAAACAAAAAAAACTTACCTTTTTGGCAAAATGTTGTCACAGGACTTCAGTATGAATGTTTTAACATTAACTCTTTACCAAAGGACAAAATTATGGACTTGACTAAGTTGAAAGCATCAAAAGACGACAAGATAAATTTAACTTACCAGTAAATAATCAATTCTGACTCTGATAGAGTAGAAACATTTTCTCTTTTTCCCACAGTTTTTAAAGGCTTTATTTCAAGCAATTAATTCTCAGGATTGTGTGGTAAAGGATGAAATGGCATTGATTCTAATATTTTAACAAGTATTTATGTGTTAAACCTTAGTTACATTGATTATATATTTTACAAATATAACCATTTTTACAAGTCATCTTCTGCAGTTTTGTTTCAAGAATCAAGTAATTACCTGCGTATCCAAATAATGTTTACATGGTTATAAACACTGAAATAACTGTTTAGACTTGTCCAATTTGAAAGGATTTACAGAAAACAAGTTACCGGTAATATGGTTCAAAAATTGAAAATCATTTTTTGGAAGGCTGGAAAAGATTGTGGAAAAAGGAGAAAATGCTTGTCACCAGCAATTCTCGTTTTCTCATTATTGTTTTCAAAAGCTTCCTTTCTTGAGTCATTGATCCATGTGTTTGTTTGGTAAAGGGTTATCCAATGAATGGTCACATTTAGCATTGTGCAGGAAAACACTGCTTGTTGTCATTCTAGGCTGTTTGCTCATGAAGATGACCCTGACATTGATGATCCTATTCAAGCTCCAACAGGTCATATGCTTGGAAGCAGTTCAAAGCCAGGTATGAATTGGGTATTAATTAAGGCTAGCATATTAATACAGTTGGAGAAACTATTTGTATTTGGGTATTAGTAACTTATTACTCTATGATTACAAGTGGTCTACTATAAGACTTAAAAAATTGTCTGCAAACAGAAATGTATTGAACTTTTGCCACACAAAATTTTAGATTCGCCTAAATTTAAAGCATTTGTAACAGACAAATCAAAGGTGGCCCATATGATGGAGCTTGCCTTTTAAATACATGTATTTTTCATTTGTAAAGCCATTTACTGATGAGATTAGAGGGGAAAAAAATATTACTGCAAAAACAAAAAAACTTTGAAAACAGTTTCTCATCATGAACATTGAAAATTTTGTTACAGAACAGACAGTAACAGAAACACCAAATGCTGAACAAGATAATGATACAACCCAACCCGCAGCAGAGAACACAGCTGGAGGGGATCAGCAAGAAAATCCAGTCCCTCAAGATCAGCAACAAGCAAAGTCATTCAAATGTGAAGAGTATGATAAGTTTCTGAGCATTTATCCAGTATCACCTGACTATTTCTCAAATTTCAAAAGCCTCATGGTACAAAGGGAAATTACTCCTTACAAAAATATTTATAATGGTGCTCAATACAAAAATAAATTGATATGAACAGTGAGCTCAATATTTTTTTTTGAAACTTTTATTTAAGTTTTGCTCTAAAATAGAGAAGCAATATTTACTCAACTTCACAAGTTTTTGCTGAACTTGTGAAGTTTAGTCAACATTACATCTCATGTTTGAAACAAATGTTTGAATAAAAGTTTGAAAAAGACAAAGCATATTACGCTCACTGGCCAAAGCGATATAAGTATATCTTGATAAAGATATTTTATGAAATTAACAGAAATAATCTTTCCATTAGATTCAATTATTTTAAATGAGAGGCCATGCAGTTATGATTATGGGGCTATCGTGTTGCTTTCATTATGTTTTCACATGTATCCACCTGTTATACGTTGATTCATGTTATCTTGAGCCATTTAAAGGTTTCTTGTTAAAGTTGTTAGTGGAACATTTGTCTTGAATTTATTGTTCCCTTGATTTGAACTTCAGCATTTTAACTGACCACAGTATAAGATGATTAACACCTAGATGCAGAACCAAAATTTGGCTGTTTTTTTTTAACAGTCAAATTATATCATGATCAGACAGCAACATCAGAATACAAGGTCACAATTTTTTATTGAATCACTTTGTTTGCTTTTCTTTTCAATAAGATACTTGGGTAAAAAATTGTATTTTGCACCCCCTACAACAAAATTAGTGAATGTATAATCCAGTTGATGGTCGACCTGTCCATGGATGCAGTTTTGTGTCCATTTTCCGACTTGCAGTTTTCAGGTAATTTTGCTTTAATTGTAACAGAAGCCTTTCTACGATGAGAAATTATGCAGCCACAATTTTCATCATGACTGGTGAAATATTTCAAAAGTTATGCATTAAGAAGGAACTAGAGCTATGGAAGACTGGATTTTCAGTTGTCTGTTTAGGTATTAAAGGAATATTGTCCCTTGAATTTGGACATTTTTGTTAATGCAATTTAGGTTTGAGCATATGTCATCTCTACAATAACACTTCATCAGATTATTATTGCACATGTAATGACTAGATCTTTTTTTCTTTTTTTTTTTCAGCTGTGACAAGTTGTTAAAGAATGAAAATGAGCTGCAATTCCATGCAGCCAAAACTCAGCATGCAAACTTTTCAGAATCTACAGAAGAGGTTAAACCTTTAAGTGAAGAAGAAAAGAAAGCTCAGCTAGCTAGGTAGATTTGTTTAACTCTTTACCAAATGATAAGATGTTGGACTCATCCAAATTGAAAGCATTTGCAGGCGAAAAATTTAAGGTTGCTAAGATGACAGTTTCTGTCTCTGATAGGGTAGAAAAAACATTGTGAAAAATAGAGAAAATGCTGGTTACCGCCATTTCTTCTTTTCCTACAATTTTTTCTAAAGCCTTCTCTTTCATGGTCGTTAAAAGTCGGGATTGTGTGATAAAGAGTTAACTCTTTACCAAACATCAAATGCAAGACTCTTCTAAATTAAGAGCGTCTGCAGTTGATAAATTCAAGAACGGCATGAATAAATTTAGTAATGTTCTTTTATCAGCATTTCTCCTTTTTACACATCATTTCCAAATGCCCTCTCCTTCAGGATTGTTAAAGCTGGGGATTTTGTGGTGAAGGTTTAACTAGAGTGTGCATCAACCTTGTGTAAATAAGCAAAAGCAAAGGAAACAAAATGGTGCATAAAGTATTGGAATTTTCTCTTGGGAATGACATATAACACATGACTTCCTAAGTTATTTTTACATACTACCTGCAAGATGTATGTGTAAAATGATGATCAAAAGCAATTAAGTTTTAAAACATGAAAAAATCATGACACAAGGAGTTTCCTCTGTATGGGCATTTACTCCTATTTGGCTGGTTACTTTTAGAAGTTCTCAGCAGAGCATGATAAGGTAATCTTCAGGAGGTAATGTGTCAACCCTTTACCAGACAAAAACAATTCAGACTTGTCCAAATTGAAAGCATTTGCAGATGACAATTTCAATATGGTTCAAATGGTGCAATTTTTCCTTGATAGGGAAGAAAACATGTGGAAAAAGGAGAAAACGCTTGTTACCAACATTTTCTTTTTTTCCCGGCATGTTTTTATAAGGCTTCCTTCTCAGGGGTGTTAAAAGTCTTCATTGTGTGGTAAGGGGTTAATATTTGTGTGATAGTACTCATACATGTTCTTATGTTTGTGTCTGTCTATTCTCTTGACATGCCAGGGGCAAATGTGTGTCTACATTGTGCAGTGTAGATCAAGATCAGACTGTTTAGAATGTGTTTCATCTTTGATCTCCAATATTTTTTATTTTATGTATTCTGTTCAAAAATTGAAATTGCTAGAATTCGACCTGTTTAAATAGGCTCTTGCCTTTTTTTCTCATTTATACCTGCAATAATATGTGTCATTTACTCATAAATGAATTCGTAATATGTGAAAGAAATGACATGAGAAAAATTGTTTTTGAATTTTTTTTTCATCCCTCTAATTTTCAGACTTCAGGAAAAGTTAAAACAGAAAAGGTTTGAAAAGGAAGAAAATGAAAGGAAGGAACAAATTATGAAAGAAAAACAAAGAAGAAATTTTGGGAAAGATGTATCAGCCAACAAACAACAGTAAGTAATTTTTTTAACTCTTAACTGAGATGTGGCTTGCAACGTAAGATTTGGCCATGAACAATTAACCCTTTACCACATGGCAAAGTTTAAGATTGTACATATTAAATACAATACAATACAAAAATATTTACAGACATAAGTTCAAATGATTTTCAAATTATAGTAATTATATACCCCACATCGAAGGGGGTATACTGGAATCACCATGGCTCTCTGTCCGTCTGTCTGTCTGTAGATGCAAATTTGTCCAGAGCAATACTCCAACAGTTTTAAGGTACTGAATTTCCAAATTTACACACAGTGTTTATATATATATATATATGAAGTTGTGCATGTGCAAATTTCATGACCTTGCTGTGATTTGTTGCTAAATTATCTCCTCTTGAACTTTTTTCAACTCTTTCTTTTGTACTTAACCATTCTGCATTCTGTGACAAAGACCTGTTTTTGTGACAAGGAGCAGGTATGTGATATAATCACATTTAGTGATAGTTCTAGTTGTTCTTGAATAATGGAAAGTATTGTGGGAAAAGGAGAAAATGCTTGTTACCAGCATTTTCTCCTTTCCCAACAAATTTTTTCTAAAGTCAACTTTCTGTGGTTTGTTAAAACTTGGGATTGTGTGGTAAAGGGTAAAGAGAAAATGGGAATGGAGAAAACACTGGTAACAAAAACACTGGTTACCAATATTTCCTCTTTTCCTGCAATGTGTTCAAATACATTTTTCTATGGGTCCTTGAAATACAGGATGGTTTGGTAAAGGCTTTAAGAAATGGTTGATAAGTTTGAAGACTTTTATGAAGCTGGCTAGTCATGAGAAAAGAAGTAACTGATTCCTAATTGGAGCACACAGCGGTTTTTCAGCATTGTATAATCCTTTACCAAACAATATAAAGTTTAAATGACCCAATGGATGAAGCCTCATGAAGCCTTATGAAAATACTTTGGGAAAAGAAGAAAATGGTGGTAACCGGCATTTTCTCCTTTTCCTACAATGTCTCTTATCCTATCACAGAACTAAAAGGCCCATTAGAGGGCAAAATATAAAGGCAGGTGTCATTTTTAAATATAAATCATACAAATGGAAAATACAACGAAAATGACAGCAGCATTTTTCTTTCCTTACTTTTTTTTTCTTCAGTCTTTCCTGAGAGCTAAATTCTCTTTGTCACCAAATTTTTCAAAAGGCATCTATGTAAAAAGCTTTAATAAGAATGTATTATTTTCTTAATCAAAATATAGAACATTGTCCTGTGGTACTGGTCAGTTTTTGACAGCAATTTGAATTTTAGCTTGGCTGTTCTCAAAGAAAATGGCAATATATTGCAGTAGCCAAGCGCTAGTTGTCATGCAAAGACTTTGGCATTTTGCAATATCTCTGTTATAACTGGAAATAGTTACCTTAAACTTTGACAAGTCTTTAACTATAAAAAAAAAAAAACTCAAACAGTAAGGGCAGGTAACTATCAAAATATTTTTGACACAGTTATGCCCCTTTCTTTGACTAACAATTTTCACTGAAGATAGAGCATTTGGCCCCACATGGACTGCTCTTATTAGCTCCACTGGCTGAAGGCCAGCGAGCTCATGTCATGTCCCAGTGTCCGTCATGCATTCGTCAGTGTGTACGTCTGTCGGTGCGTGCATTAACTTTTATTTCAAATATCTTCTCTGAAACTGCTCGTCCAATTTTGATGAAACTTCACAGAAATGATCCTGCCATGGTCCTCTTCAGAATTCCTTGAAAGAATTTTATTCCTTCAAAAACTCTGGTTGCTATGGCAACCAAACTGTAAATATATTGAAAATTTTCAAAAATCTTCTTTTCTGAAACTGTAAGGCCTAGGGCTACCACATTTGGCATGTAGCTTTATCTAGTGGACCTCTACCAAGTTCCTTCAAATATTAGCCCTAGGATCAAAATTGGCCCTGCCCGGGGGGGTCATAAGTTTTATATAATAATGGGTTTATATAGGGAAATCCTTCTCGTTCTTAGCCATAGGGCCTAGGGCTACCAAATTTTGCATGTATCTTTATCAAGTGGTTGTCTACCAAGAGTGCCCAAATGATAACCCAGGGGTCAAATTTGGCCCTACCCTGAGAGTCACAAGTTTTATCTGGGCTTATATAGGGAAAACTTTGAAATCCTTCTGGTACCTAGCCAGACGGTCTAGGGCTACACAATTTTGCATCTAGCTTTATCAAGTGGTTGTCTACTAAAAGTCCCCAAATTAAAGCCCTGGGGTTAAATTTGGCCCCGTCCTGGGGGTCACAAGTTTTACGTGGGCTTGTATTGGAATTTTTTTGAAATGCCTAGGGTCCCCAAATTTTGCATGTAGCTTTATCTTGTGGGCCTCAAACAGGAGGGCCCAAATTATAGCCTTGGGGTCAAGTTTGTCCCCACACCAGGGATCACAAGTTTTACATGGGCTTTTGTGGTGAAAACTTTCTAAGTCATCATGTTACTAACCATGATAAAGACTAGGGCTACTAAATTTAGCCCCGTCTCATGGGTTTCATATTTTACAGGGCCTTTTGTTTAGAAAAATTTGAAAATCTTCTTATTTACAACCACACATCCCAGAACTGTATTATTTGGTATGGGGCTTTATCTTGTGGACCTCCACCAGGATTCAAATAATTATAGCTTTGCAGTCAAAATTGGCTTTGCCTGGGGGTCACAAGTAGATAGAAAAATTTTCTCAAGTTTGAAACTAATTGATCAAATATTGTAATGTTTGGCTTGTAGTGTTTTAACTTATTAGCCAGAGGAGCGATACAAGGCCATCATGGCCCCCTTGTTTTTACATGATATTAGTACTTTTCGAAACTTATAATTATATTGGGGCTTAATGAAAAACAGCAAAGTTAATGTAACTGACATTATTCTACAGGGAAAAATGCATCCCGTGTGTATATTTGGAAGTTAAAATTGGAATCAATACCATGTATTTTTTTTAAATACTGAAGGTTAAAGTTTGATCATTTCATTATAGTAAAGCATTACTGTGAAGTTGGCTTTTCAGCATTTTACCCTCTGTAAACTCTCTAATTGAGAATGATTAAAGACTTATACACATAATACTGTCTTTGAAAGAAGTTTAAGACTAGCTGATTCAGATTTGGAAATTTTTACTTTCTGATTGAAGACTGGCAGAAATTGAAATGAAGAAAATTGCAGAGCAGAGAAGAAGAGATAAGATGGAAGAAAAACTAGCAAGGTAATATAGAAAGTGTGGTTGTCGAATGTTGTATATAAATTATGTTGTTTAACTCATTACCAAACGACAATATTTTTGGCTTGTCCAAATCGAAAGCATTTGCAGACGACATTATAAAAATGACTGAAAATTTGAAATTTGTTTTGTGAAGGGTAGAAAACAAAAGGAGAAAATGCTGGTTACCAGCATTTTCTTCTTTTCCCACAATGTTTTCTAAAGGCTTGCTTCTCAGGGTCGTCAAAAGTAGGGATTGTGTGGTAATGGGTTGATGGGACACTTTGCCTCTAACATATATTTTCAAAAAGTGAGCGAGCAGTTGCTGACTTTTCCACAAAGTTTATCAGAAAGCTGTGTATTCCATTTGTAAAATGAGTAGGCCTAAAAATGAGCCTATATTCATTGTTTGTTGTACTTGTTTTTTTAGCTCATCTTAGCACGAAGTGCTAAAGGTGAGCTATTATGATTGCCCTATGTCCGCCATCTGTCGTCAATTTCTTTAAAAATCTTCTTCTCCTAAACCACTGGGCAAATCTTCATGAAACTTGGCAGGAATAGTCCTTTGGTGAAGCTCTACCAAAATTGTGCAAAGAATTGAATTCCACCTATAATTCTGGTTGCCATGGCAACAACAACAAAAAAAAGAAATCTTCGAAAATCTTCCCTGAAACTAGAAGGCATAGTGCTTTGATAGCATCTCCTAGTTGACCTCTACCAATTTTGTTCAAATTATGCCCCTGGGGTTAAAACTGGCCCCACCACGGGGGTCATAAGTTTGAGCATAGGAACAAAGAAGGAAAACATTAAAAATCTTCTCTGAAATTTGAAGGTGTAGAGCTTTGATATTTGATTGCCCTATGTCTGTCATCTTTCGTCCGTCAACAATTTCTTTAAACCCACTGGGCCAATCTTGATGAAACTTGGCAGGGATGTTCCTTGGGTGAAGCTTTACCAAAGTTGTTCAAAGAATTGAATTTCACTCATAAGCTATAGTCTAAAGTGAGTGTTCCAGGGCCTCTCTTGTTTTATTTTTTTTAAGGCAAAAAGTTCGAGAACAGATAGAAAAAGATAAAAAGGAGAGAGCAGCAAAGGTAAGTTTTACCTTATCACAATACCACCTTCACATTGCCAAGACTGTGAGAAGAGAAGAAGATGGCTATAATTATTTAATTGTCATTTTGTCGTAATATTTGGACTTGTATTCTTGCATAACACTTTAACTCATTTAACCCATTACCACACAATCCCTACTTTTGACGCCCCTGAGAAAGAAGCCTTTTGAAAACACTGTGTAAAAAGGAGAAAATGCTGGTTACAAAAAATGCTGGTAATCAGCATTTTCTCCTTTTCCCACAGTGTTTTCTACCGTCCCCAGAACAAATTTCAATTTTTCAGTCAACTTTATTTTGTCGTCTGCAAATGCTTTCAATTTGAACCAGTCTAAATTTTTGTCGTGTGGTAAAGAGTTAATATTTTTGATTAGATGGTTTAAAAATTGTTTCAGGATGTAATTATCAAATGAGTTGTTTTTAGCTCACCTGAGCACGAAGTGCACAAGGTGAGCTATTGTGATCGGTCAATGTCTGTCGTCCATCCGTCCATCCATCACAATTAGAAAAAAATCTTCTCCTCCTAAACTAACAATCAGATTTCAACCAAACTTCTCAGAAATGATCCCTAGGTGATGTACTTTCAGAAAACTTCAAGTATTTGAATTCCATGAAGAGAAAAAACTATAAAAATCTTCTTGTCCCAAATGGTAAAAGCAAGAGCTTTCATATTTGGCATGTAGCATCATCTAGTGGCCCTCTCCCAAAATACTTCAAATTATGGCTTTTGGATTTCACAAGGAGATAAAGGAGGAAATCTTTGAAAATTTTCTTGTCCCAAACCATATGGGCTAGAGCTTTCATATTTGGCATGCAGCATCATCTAGTGGTCCTCTATTAAAATACTTCAAATTATGGCCCTGGTGTGAAAATTAGCCATAATGTTGTTGATCTCGGATTTCACGTAGAGATAAGGAAGGAAATCTTTAAAAATCTCCTTGTCCCAAATGGTAATAGCCAGAGCTTTCATATTTGGCATGTAGCATCATCTAGTAGCACTGTACCAAAATACTTCAAATTATGGCCCTGATGTAAAAAATTGGCCTCATGTTGTGGGTCTCGGATTTCAAAAGAGATTAAGAAGGAAATCTTTAAAAATCCTTTTGTCGCAAACGGTAATGGCCAGAGCTTTCACATTTGGCATGTAGCATCATCTAGTGGCTCTCTACCAAAATACTTTAAATTATGGCCCAAGTGTTGAAAATGGCTCTATGTTATGTGTTCTCAGATTTCACATAGTGATAAAGAAAGAAATCTTTGAAAATCTTCTTGTCCCAAACCATAAGGGCTAGAGCTTTCATATTTGGCATGTAGCATCATCTAGTGGCCCTCTACCAAAATACTTCAAATTATGGCCCTGGTGTGAAAGTTAGCCCCATGTTGTTAGTCTCAGATTTCACATAGAAATAAAGAGGGAAATCTTTAAAAATCTTCTTGTGAGCACTCTAGAGACTACATTTCTTGCTAAGCTGAATTGAAAATTGGTTAGAATGTTCGTATTGATAAAATCTCACATGAGTTTGCATTTAGTGGTTGTCCATAATATAACTTTGTCATCTCAAGTCAGAACAACTCCAAAGTTGGTATGCATGTTTGTTGCAATATTACTGAGTTCTATGTGCAAGAACAATAACTCTACCAAGCATGGATTTGGAGTAATTTGATCTTCATTTTTACAGTATTTTTTGCTTGTCCAGAGTGGAATTTTGAAGTCTCAAGTCAAATTGACTTTAGACTTGGTAGACATGTTTGTTTCATTGCCTGCCCTTTGCAAATTTTATACCTCCTTGACAACTGGCGGTGGGATTGCATATCTTGTGACAGTTTGCCGCTCTTGTTTCATTATCATTTGCCCATGAACCTCAATATTTGGTAATTTTCTTCATTGTAGACCTTTCCAGCTTAGTACTAAGCTGAGCGATATAGGACCATCATGGTCCTCTTGTTTATGAATGTATTTGTTCTGAAGTACAGTTCTCTTGAGCACGAGCAAAATGAAGTAAAATAATAACATGGCTATTTATTAATTCACAAAAACACCTTAATAAAGTTGAGTTTGCACACCCAATTTAGAAACTGTCAAGACTCACTTACTTCAAAGGAATCCCGACAGTAACTGTTGTGTTAATATCCCTGTGCTGAAATCCTTCAAACTTTGGCTAATTGTATCTCACTTCTATTTTTTGTTATCTGTCTAAACCAACAGAATTTGGCCATTAGATTCATAATTAGTTGCAGATAGAAAATATGAGAAAGATAAAATTAAGTCACTGATAGCTCAGCCCTTATATTAGAAATATGCGAGAGGCATATTTTTTTGTGGTTATGGTTTGTTAGTGAGGTGAACCCTAGTTACTTAATAACAGTAGAAGAAATAGAATTTCCTATTATCTAAGTTTTTTGTTCAGGAAAAGTTTTGTTAGGTGTTCTGGAAAAGCAAGAAAGTCATTGTCTTGAGAGATATTTAAAATACTTTTATAAGATAACATGTCAAAGTGGTATCAAAAGGTATTTCTTTAAACGGAAATACTTCTGTTTGAAAAGTGGCAATTATGAGAGGATAAACTTTCTTTCAGTCAACAGCTTTGCAAACCTTGAGGGAAAGGGAATAATTCTTTTAAATTTCTTACTTCTTTTCTCTAAAATGTTTCCCTAACATTTCTCCTTAATTGCATTTCTACTCTTTTCTAATTACATGTACATGTAGTCTCAAAACAGCCTCTGTAGCAAAGGATAATACTGTCTGACTTTTTCAGTTTGCAAAATCTAGTTCCACATCAGAGTCTGTTTCTCAACCCAACCCATCTCCTGCAAGTGTCAGTCAAATACAACCTGCTCAATCTACAGAGAAAAAAGAATATACAGAAACTAGGTTACAGGTAAAATTTTATGTGCAAACAACAGTACTTGATGAATATAAAGTTAGCAAAATTACTACAAAGAAACAATTGAGCACTTTAGACAGAAGACAGAACTTGACAACATTTGGTGGACAAAAGATTGGTTGTAATATGCAAGTGCTTCTTTTTCCAGAAACGTTTTCCAAGTAATAAATAAGAATACTTTTCATTACAATTATCTTTGCACAAACTTGTGACATGTGTCTTGTGTGGCAATTGGTTAAAAGAAGGGCATTTATCTAATTGAAAAAAGCTTGTTCAGCAGAATAAGTCTGATAAAACATCTCCCATTTAAGAGAATCAGACATGCTATGCTAAAATGGCAAGCCACTAACAACACATGTAAAATTTTGTTTTCATTTTTTCATCCTTTTACCAGTTACTAATGGTCTATATATAAATGATAAATGTCATCCTAGCAACCATGTCCATTTTATTTAAGCATGATCTGAATAAACTTTTAGTCATTACATGCATAATTTACCACTAAAAGGGGAGTTGTTGAGAGACTTCCAAATTTCAATCTACGTCAACAATTAAGGGAGCTCCCTATGGCTTGGCATTTATACAGCCCTAGTACAGAGTAGTTTACTCTGGCAGTGTGGTCAAGTGAACTTGCACCTTAATATAACAGCAATATTGTTAACATTTGTGTGGACTTTAAAAGACAAAAAGATTACTCCTAATTGATAACATTTGAAGAAAACAAATATGTCCAAACTGGAGCTGTCATTGAAAGGGTAGAAACATTGTCGTAAAAGAAGAAATTGGTGGTCATCAGCATTTTCTTGTTTTGCCATGATGTTTCCACATGCCTGGATTGTTAGGGTTATAAAATTATGAGATTCTGTGGTAAAGCATTAACTACTATTTAATCATATATACTTTTAGATAAGATTAACCAATGGTCAAGCTCTGACCCAGAGTTTTGCTGCTAAAGAACCACTGGCTGCTGTAAGACTATATATAGAAATGAATAGGTCAGACCCTCCAGGCCCTTTTTCATTGATGACATCATTTCCTAGAAAAGTTTTTATGCCTGAAGATTATGAGAAACCTTTAAAGGAGCTAGGTAAGAAAAGAAGAAGTATTTAGATTTAGACTTAAAATAAACTAGAGTTGTCACTGAATGTGACTTAATACCCTCGCCAGCACTTTCACAGAAAAAGGCGTCAAGTTCAAGGGGAGATAATTCCTCAACCAGGAAGAGGTGACACTTGAAAATGGTGTCTTGCAAATCTTCAACGCATGATCAGTATATGTGCAAAGTTTCAATACAATTGAAGGAAAACTGTAGGAGTTTGCAACACAAAAATACTAGTATTTTGTACACAGACTGACAGACACACAGCTACATAAAAAAAGCTACATATGTTGTCGGACTTGCATGAAACTTGCACAGCTTGTTTTCATAATCAAAAGCATGAGCCATATTGATTATGAAAAAACACCTGACAATCAGTAAGGGAAAGTAGCCATTTCAGGATGAAAATTTGCATTTTTTGTTTACACGATGAAGTCTGTATATGTGATTGGATTATCATGAAACTTGTAGACTTTATTTATATCATCAATACCTTGAACCCTATTGATTTTGAAAAAGGACTGACATTGTGCAAGGGAAAAGTAGCCATTCCAAGATGAAAATTTGCAATTTTTTTTTTTTACATTTTTAAGTTGACATTTGTGATAAGATTTTCGTGAGACACGCACAGTTGCTATATATTATTTGCTATATACATGTATTAATTTGTGTTTAGCAGGACAGAAAACATTGTGGAATAAGGAGAAAATGCTGATCACCATTGTTTCCTTTTCCTTAAAAGTTTCAAAATGCGTCTTTTGTCAGGGTTGTCAAAACTAGGCATTATGTAGAAAGTCTAGAATTAAGTGATAAAGGGTGAAGATCAAGGATCAGACTTTAGTTTGACCTATGCCATCTTCAAAATTCTCCTGTGTTGCCCATGGTTGTGACAGGGTTTACTAGTAAATCCAGTTAATTCATTTTATGACTCATAGAGAAAAAGGTTATTTTTGTCTCTCTTCTTCTTTGCAGGTTTAGTGCCGTCTGCTGTTTTAATGGTGACCAAGTCACAGTGATAGCCAGACATTTAAACAAGTTAAATAAAATTATCTAGATCTAGTGATTTTAAAATTTCTTGTTGCATTCCGATCCATATCATCATAATTTTCCGTAGTTTACACATTTGAATTTGAGCCATGCTCTGTGATAATAGGGCTTAACCTTTTTACACACAATCCAAAGTTTTATCGCCCCTGAGAGATAAACATTTTGAAAACATTGTGGGAAAAGGAGAAAATGCTGGTAACCAGCATTTTTAGCTCACCTGAGCACAACGTGCTCAAGGGGAGCTTTTAGGGTCACTGGGTGTCCGTCGTCCGTCGTCCGTCGTGCGTCGTGCGTCGTCCGTCGTGCGTCGTGCGTCGTCAACAATTCTTTAAACATCAACTCCTCCTAAACCGCTGGGCCAATTTGGACCAAACTTGGCAGGAATGTTCCTTGGGAGGCCCTCTTTAAAAATTGTTCACAGAATTTGATTCCGTCAAAAACTCTGGTTGCCATGGCAACAAAATGGAATTTTTTAGCAAATTCTTTAAAAATCTTCTCCTCTGAAACCGCTGGTCGGATTTTGAAATAATTTCACAGATATGTTCCTTGGGTGACCCTTTTCAAAAATTGTTCGTGAAATTTTGATCCGTCAAAAATTGTGGCTCTGGTGAATGGGGGCTACTTGCACTATACAGAAATGAAGGAATTCTTAAAAAATCTTCTCCTCTGAAACCGCTGGTTGGATTTTGAAATAATTTCACAGATATGTTCCTTGGGTGACCCTTTTCAAAAATTGTTCGTGAAATTTTGATCCGTCAAAAAATGTGGCTCTGGTGAACGGGGGCTACTTGCACTATATAGAAATGAAGGAATTCTTAAAAAATCTTCTTCTCCGAAACCGCTGGTCAGATTTTGAAATAATTTCACAGAGGTGTTCCTTGGGTGATCCTTTTCAAAAATTGTTCGCGAAATTTTGATCAGTCAAGAAACATGGCTCTGGTGAATGGGGGCTTCTTGCACTATTGGGAAATGAGGAAATTCTTAAAATTTTTTCTTCTCTGAAACCACTGGTCAGATTTTGAAATAATTTCTCTGGGATATTCCTTGGGTGACCTTTTCAAAAAGTGTTCACAAAATTTTAATCCGTCAAGAAACATGGCTCTGGTGAATTGGGGCTACTTGCACTATAGGGAAATAAAGAAATTTTTAAAAATTCTTCTTCTCTGAAACGGCTGGACAGATTTTAAAATGATTTCACAGTGATGATCCTTGGGTGACCCTTTTCAAAAACTGTTCACAAAATTTTGATCCATGGAGAAACATGGCTCTAGTGAATGGGGGCTACTTGCACTATATGGAAATGAAGAAATTCTTGAAAATTCTTTCTCTCTGAAAGCCCCTAGTCAGATTTTAAAATAATTTGACAGAGATGTTCCTTAGGTGATCCTTGCTCTTGTGAATGGGAGCTACTTGCACTATATGGACATGATGATATTCTTGAAAATTCTCTTTCTCTGAAACCCCTGGTCAGATTTTAAAAGAAATTTTCCGAAATGTTCCTTGGGTGACCCTTTTCAAAACTTGTTCGTAAATTTTGATCCATCAAGAAACATGGCTTTCGTGGATGGGGGATACTTGCTCTTATACAGAAATGAAGAATTCTTAAAAATTCTTCTTTTTGAAACTGATGGTCAGATTTGGAAATGAATTTTACAGGTGACCTTTTGAAAATTGCTTAGCAAAATTATAAATTTGGTTCCAATGTTTGAATACCTCAAAAAAAAAATATAGGCTATTGTCATCTCAAAACTCAGGTGAGCGATCCAGGGCCATCTTGGCCCTCTTGTTTCTTTTTTCCACAATGTTTTTTACTACATTTAACCCTTTCCCAAACAGCAAATTCTGGACCAGAACAAATTGAAAGCATTTTGCAAATGACAAATTAGCAGTTGCTAAAAAGATGATTTTTCCATATGCCAGGGTAGAAAATATAGTTGGAAAAGGAGAAAATGGTGGTTACCAGCATTTTTTCCTTTTCCCACAATGTTTTCAAAAGGCTTCTTTTCCTGACCCTTAAAAACCAGGGATTGTTTGGGAAAGGGTTAAGGCAAGTTTCATCATTTGACTCGCCTTTGATTTGTCATGTGCAAATGCTTTGAATTTGGACCAGTCTAAAATGGTGTATGTTTAAGAGTTAACGCATTGCAAAAATGATTAACCCATAAAATCCTGCACAGTTCATGCAGGATGGAATGGGTCGAAAGCTTTGCACTAATTGTAAATTTTCTGCTTGTCAAAGGAGCATTCTATCTTGGGATTCAGATGGTTGTTAAACAAAGTTGATTTTATGGATGTAAACAAAATGGATTTTATGGATGTGATGACATGCATGATATAATGGATTAACCCTTTCCCAAATGACAAATTTTAGACTGTCCAAAACTGAAAGTGTTTGCAGATGACAATTTTGAATTTGATGAGAATGGCAGAAAGTTTTCTGATAGGCTAGAAAACACTGTGGTAAAAGGAGAAATTGCTCGTTACGAGCAATTTCTCCTTTTCCCACAGTGTTTTCTAAAGACCTGTACTGCAGACATGTAAAAATCAGGGCTTGTTTGGGAAAGAGTTAAAGAACTGTATTTAACCCTTTTGCCAGAGCTCATTTATATTTGAAGAGATAAGAAAAGATGTAACATCTATGTCATTCAAAAGTTAATTTTTAAAGATTAAAATAAGGAAAAGAATACCAATATCCACTTTTTATATGCCTGATGGGTTGTGTTATGTTATGGCGCCAGTCCACTGTCTGTCTGTCTGTTTGTAATTTCTTGTGCATGCAACTTCTACAGTTTTCATTGGAATAAGTCCAAGCTTGCCACAATGAATCTCTATGATGTGTAGTTGTGCATGTGACTTTTAGAAGTTGGATATCTGCAAGTGTTCTGGACTTTAACCCATTTCACTGACAAGCCATATGGGGATATATGCACTGCTTTGCAAAGCTTTTGTTGGAGCTTGGTTTTGTCATATCGTATGAAATATCAGAAGAGACCGAATATCAAACTTTATGTTTTGAACAGTTTAATCATGATGTGCACTGTCTGTAAAAAATTTCTTATCATCATGCAGTGACATACATTTGTCAGAGGAATAACCACCAAGCTATTACACATACATTTACGAAAGAAAGCTCTCTTTGAAGAAAATTACTATGTTAAATCAGTGTTGTAACTATTTATATTTTCATATTAAATGAGTCTATTCAAACAGAGCATGTTTCTTAAGTTTTGCAACAGGTTTCTTCAGTAACCCCATAAGTGTTTGCTTCTTGTTTCCTATTTTGTTATAAAATCCTTGAAAAACATCCAAAATTGAAATTTTGAAATATTGAAAATTTGAATATAGCAAACAAAGATATGTCATTTAATTTGGACTAATGAATAAACAGCTTGGGTAAGCAAGTGATGGGAGACTTGTTTTTGAACACAAAATAATGATACTTTCGGATAATTGCCCATTGAAAACCAGGGGAAACTTTATGAATTTTGTTTGACTGAAAGTATCCATAAAGATCATTTACATTACATTTACATTAATTTACATTAATACATGTATATGTGCTTTGTGAGATATTCTGGATGAAGAAACTTTGACAATGCAAATGTGCAGCCTTTTCTAATGACTCAAAACCTTTGCATGGCATTCATAGGTTATTGCAATTAGATACATGTTTAATTTGCCAGATTCTCTGTAGCTTTTTTTTTTTTCAAAACTTTTGAAAAAATATGTTATTCACCTGAATTTCTCAGTTTCTCATGTTAGAGTAGAAATGTTAATTCAATCAAAAGAATTTGGTACCACATAATAAATTTTCTTTTTTTCCAAAGAGTTTACTTCTGCACTTAACCCATTACCACACAATCCCAACTTTTGATGCTCCTGAGAAAAAGGCCTTTAGAAAACATTGTGGGAAAAGGAGAAAATGCTGGTAACCAGCATTTTCTCCTTTTCCCACAATGTTTTCTACCCTTCACAAAACAAATTTCAAATTTTCAGTCACTTTTATTTTGTCGTTTGCAAATGCTTTCATTTTGAACCAGTCTAAAATATTGTTGTTTGGTAATGAGTTAAAGTAAAGGTCTATATCATTTTTTTGAGCAATTTTTGTTTACTAGAAACAAATTCATGATGTATACCCTGTCTCAAGTATAGGGGTATACTGTCTCAAATACTGTCATACACATATTCTTCATAAAAAATAATCCAGAATTCGATATTGCTGACAATTTCTGTAACATACATTCAGTTGACTAATTCATATTCATTTTTCACTCTCCCATTATGCAGCCATTCAATTAAGGAGCTACAATTTGGTTACAGATCCAAAGGTATCCCTTGGTGAAGGCATTGCAGCAGAGCCCCAGATTAGTTCTAGTGAAACGGAGGAGAGACATGAACTGCTGAACTGTCAACATGATGTTGGTTGAACACAACAGTAAACACCACTTTAACAAACATGGTCAACAGCATTCAACTGTTTATCAGATGAAAAAAATCAGAATTTTCCAAATTAAAAACCTTTGCAAACAAATAAAATGAGACTCAAATGTTAAACTGTTGTCTTGGAAAAGGGTAGAAAAAATGTGGAAAAAAGAGATATGCTGGTTACCAGCATTTTCACACTTTTCCACAATGTTCTCAGAATCCCAATTGGTCAGGGCCAGTAAAACTTGGGGTTTGTGATAAAGGCTTAACATATAAAAACAAAAACGAAATGTTACCCTTGTGATGAATTGGTTCAAAGCCTTGAATTTTCTTGATAGGTTAGAAAACAAGCCTTATCTCTATTAGCATAAACTGTATTTGTGCCAGTGAAGCCCATGATGGTAAGAAATATATGTATAGAATCAAAAGGAAAAAAAGTTGATGATGTTGTACATGGTTACAAACCAATAATTGGTTTAACTCATTACCACACGACAAAATTTTGGACTAGTCAAAATTGAAAGCATTTGCAGACGACAAAATAAATGTGAATCAGAAAATAAACTTGATTTGGAAAGGGTAGAAAACATTGTGGGAAAAGGAGAAAATGCTGGTTACCAGCATTTTCTCCTTTTCCCACAATGTTTTCAAAGGCTTTCTTTTGCAGGGTCGTTAAAAGTCGGGATTGTGTGGTAAAGAGTTAGGTGTATAGAAGGAAAAAGTAGTAATAAATTTTATGATACAAACAAGAATTCTGAGACAAAAAACACGGTAATATTCATACAGAAATGTAAAGTACCAGTACATTGTGTAACTCCTGACTGGTACTTCACTAATCAACTTTACCACACAACAAAATTTGTGACTTGTCTGGGTTTAATACATTAAGACATATAGCTCAAACAATGATTGCTTTTGTTGAAATGGAAGAAACAATTGTGGGAAAAGGAGAAAAAAAAAATCTGGTTACTAGCATACTCACCTTTCTGACAATGTTTACAAAAGCCCTCTCTTTCACAGTCATTAAAACTCATGATTTTGTGGTGAGAGGATAAAGTAACAGGTGCCAAAAGTAAAGAATGAAAGTGTTAAAAATGCATTTGACTCATTACCTAACGACAAATTTATAGAACGGTCCAAATCCAAAGCGTTTACTAAGTAAGTGTGCCAAATATGACCTGAGTTGTCAACGGGCCTTAAAACACTATTCATTCATTCATTCCAAATCGAAAGCATTTGCAGACAAAATAAATATGATTGAAAAATCGAAATTTGATTTGGGAGGGGTAGAAAACATTTTCGGAAAAGGAGCAAATGCTAGTAACTAGCATTTCCTCCTTTTTCCACAATATTTTCAAAAGGCTTCTACCTTAGGGTCGTCAAAAGTCTTCATTGTTTGGTGTAGAGCTGGGTATCGCCAAGAAAAATGTATCGCGATACTATCGCGATACCAGGCAGGCGATACGATACAATATCACGATACTTAATTGATCCAGATATAGTTAATGACAGCCTGTTAAAAGAGAGACTGTTTTCATGCCATATGCGCAAACAAGATTTTATAGATAGATCTACATGTTCACACATGTATATCAAGCTCTTCAGAAACTTTAGGAACCTTTCCTTAAACTGTGCAAACATTTTTGGCAAAATCAATCCAAATGTTTGCTAAAACAAGCAGGTAAGACAATTTGTATACATGATATTAAGTTTATGAGGATGTTGTGTTTTGTACTTCAAAAATCAACGGCAATGCAATACCATTTAGAGTTTTTGCTTTATTTAATATCATTCATTTTGGTCCTCTAATTTTAATTTCCAAGTCAGTTTAGAAAAAAAATATACCTATTTCAAGCATTCGCAGACCCCCCCCCCCCGTAGATTTATGTTTTCATTTCCTAAAACAACAATTTTTTTCACTCATGAACAGAATTTTAGCCCCCAACTTATTGTTTTATTCATAGTTTTTTGTAAATTCACTGTTTAACTTCATTATTAAAAATGAGAACATAGTTTGAAGTCCCTCTGATCGGCCGATGCCACGCTGATCATTGTAGTGTCATGGGTTTTCATGGCTTTTTGGCGATCTATTTTTTCATGACAATTAATTTTTGGAGAAGTATTACGACATTATTTGACATCTGTTTGCCATTTCAAATAGCAGGTAACTTTAAAGTCTGTCACTTTACACTAGATAAGAGTATTAACACCTATATTACGTTGTCATAAATGACTCGCCAGCTTCCTAATCATGCGCGTGTCCTTTGCATTTTATACTGATCGTGTTTAGCCCATATTTCTGCCGGATGCATGAAAGCTAGGTTATATGAAGCTCTAGATCATAACTTAATACGTCAGATTGACAATTAGGTAGATACTTTCAGCGTCAAAGACGTCATTTCAAATTTCCCAGCGTCAAAACTCGCGCTATTGTCAACTTCGGAAGACGGTTGCAGATCCACAGCTCATTCATTTGTTATTTAGAAAGAACAAAGACATTTCAAACTGAGCTATCTTTCGCTAGCAAGTAATCAAATTGCAGCTTATATTCGTCCGGTAAATCAAATGACCTTGTTAGTTAATGCTTTATTTTATCTTACAGTCCTTGTGACAAAAATGTTAAAGTGGCAACCCGATCAAAGCAGCCGCAACTTTTTGGGCACGAACAAAATATGATAACCTTAAAGTGTTCCGAATTAGCATCTATATTTAAAACCGGGAAAACCCTAGGCAAGAGCGAGTGACTAAACATTTCGCTGCAAATTATTCCCCGAATTGCAAAGTTTTATGAATTTCATTGTTTCTAGGGCGAGTTGTTTGTACGTTCTTGTATGTATAGCAGAGACAAATTGTGCGTATTTTTTTCTATTTCATACACGAAACATGATCACACACTCTGCACACGACACGACGTAAATGTATCGCCAAGTATCGATACAATGAGTTAGTATCGCGATATACTATCGCCAGCAAAAATATCACGATGCACCGATGCATCGATGATATCGCCCCAGCTCTAGTTTGGTGAAGGGTTAAACTTTATTCACACTGTTTAACCCATTACCACACAATCCCTACTTTTGATGCCCCTGAGAAAGACGCCTTTTGAAAACACTGTGGGAAAAGGAGAAAATGCTGGTAACCAGCATTTTCTCCTTTTCCCACAGTGTTTTCTACCCTTCCCAGAGCAAATTTCTATTTTTCAGTCACTTTTATTTTGTCGTCTGCAAATGCTTTGAATTAGGACCAGTCTAAAATTTTGCTGTGTGGTAATGAGTTAAAAGTATGGAAATCATTGTGAAGATGACAATCTGTTATTGTACGATCATTCTCAGAGGTAGTTGCTGGCAGAGAAATTAATTTTAAAACTAGGTTAAAACCTGTTAGATCACCGTTATCTTTTGTTTCCATCTTGCCAGATTTTAAAATCTATTTTCCCTGCTAGTGTCTAAACTTGGACAAACCTCACAATCACAGATTTTCATCTTCACAGTATCTTTGATACCTTAAAATGGTATGAATTACCGGTAAATTCAAATGTAGCTTAACACTTGCACTAATTTTTCAGCCTCTATTAACTCTTTCAAAAGCTATCCAAGTTCAAAGACCCCTCCCTGCCCCCCACCCCCCAAATATCTGCAAATGCTCTCAATTTGGACTATTATAAGTTTCTCATCTGATATAGGGTTCAACAAAGTTAAAGCAGTTAAGGTTTGAAACCTCTATGTATCGAAGTTCAGTTCATGAACAATTGAAGTTAGTTCATCAATATTTGTGAAAACTTTTCTTAAAAAAATCTGCAACTGCATGATAGGAATAAGTTATAGTGATATCTATGCCACACTGTTTTCAAAAAATACTTTTTGTCTGTAAGGTAGTCATTTTCTCCTGCGCTCCTATCACTGTCAAACACCAAAAATTATATCTTTACAAGTATGACCATTTTTGCCTTAACTATAGACTACTATAGAAATGTTGGTCACCTGTATTTACTCCTTTTTCCACAATGTTTTCCACCCAGACACAGACATCCCATAATTTGAACTACATTTTATGCATTAGATATGGATGATATTAAGATTTGGTCAGGTTATAGAGTTAGAAAAGAAAACTATGAGAATTATTATGCATGCTTATTAATTACAAGAATCATATAAGTAAAATAAAAAGTAAAAGAAAATCACACAAAAGATGATATTCAACTCATATAAATAAATAAATACATAAATGCAAAAGGTAATAATTTTCCCTACAAAAATAAGGTTTGCCAAAATATATCGATTTTAATCAGTTTTTTTTTTCCATGAAAAGTGCCTATTTAGGTAAAAGGAAACACCACATCCTCATTTCTGTGGGTCAAGTAATTATAATGAGGATTGTGATAGAAAAATATTTTGACATATTTCATCTAATAACTAGTTTGTTGCAATGTAAGCTGTAGGTACTTTATATCCTGTTACCAGATAACAAAATTGTGCACTTGCGCAAAATGAACACATTTGCAGATGACAAATAAAATGTGGCACAAATAGTAGTATTTATCTTTGAAAGGGTAGAAAACATGGTAGGAAATGAACAAAATCCCAGGAAGCATCATTCTCTTCTTTTCCCACAGTGTTTTCTAAATCCTTTTTCCCCAGACTGTTAAAACTTTGAATTGTGTGGTAAAAGGATCTGTGAGCACCATAACCTAATGGTCCTAAGTTCGAAACTGAGAGTGATCGGGTGAGCGATCCAGGGCCATCTTGGCTCTCTTGTTGATAAAACAGGATGACAAGTGCCTGTCAATAAAATACACTTCTTCCTGTTGTTTGTTCCGTTCAGTAATTACAAATGTTTACGATTAATGGTTTTGAATTTGAAAGGCATTTGTTCAGTTGGATTTTAATAAAGATAGTTTAACAATTCACTTTGGCATAATCTCTTTGTGGAAGATTTTAAAAAAAAGTAGAAACAACTGCTTTTCTACTGTTTGGAAGAGTGGCTGATTTTTCAGAATCCCAGTTAAAGTTACATTTTCGTTGATCTAGGTTTTTAGAATGGATAAATGTAGTTTTCTTTTCAATGAAAATAATATAATCGTTACTCTGTCCAAACTTTTTGTTTACATGATACTCTACACTGCGTTTTGATTAGCTGATACCTGTCAGTCAAAATCGGTAGAAAGGTCATTTTGTGTTTTCAGTCAGCAAATTCATTTCTTGATCGTACAACAAAATAAAGTTCCTTTTATTTTGTAGCTGCAAAGCTTTTTGTAAAACATTTTGCTGACCTATGGGAAAATAGTCTTCAAACCAGAACTCAAGCTGGAAAACCCTAGAATTATTAGCACGCTCTTGAAATAGTCAAAATGTTAGTTGCCTCCATTTTCATATGTGATCTTTTTAGTTGTGTAATTGTATAATGAAAATTATAAGAAGAGATGCATGTTTTATTGAAAGGTAACAGCTTGCAAAATGATAACATACTTGCGTATCTCAGATGATATATATCACTGGGTCAGTCATACAGTTTTGGTTGCAAATTGATGAAAAAAAAAATTAAAATATATAAAGCAAATTATGAAATGGAGGAAGAAGAAAAGGAAATTAAATTGATAAGTGTCAAAGTTGCACTGAAAATATGCACCTTGTATCTTAGAATGAGGTTAGAAGTTCTTTTGTGGGCAGTGAAGAGTATGATTGTGGTAACCACCATTTTCTCCTTTTCCCACCATATCTCTACCATATCAGAGATGAATTTCATCATTTGAGCCACAACTTTATGTCATCTGCAAACCTGTCAGTTTTGACCAGTCTCAAATTTTATTGGCCCTTGTAAAAATTTTAGAGTCCTAGGGTTCACCCATCCTATTCAATCTTTACAAAATTGTGAACAAGTCCAAATTTATAGCATTTGTTGGCAAGAAACAAATGTTTCTGAAATGAAGAAGTTTGACTTTCAAAAGATAGAAAAAAAAACCAGAAAATAGTGACTTTCATTTTCTATTTTTCTAACAATCATTTTAAAAGTTTTTGTCTCACAAGACCATTTAACTCTTTACCACGCAATCCCGACTTTTGACAACTTTGAGAAAGAAGCCTATGGAAAATACTGTGGGAAAAGAAGAAAATGCTGGTAACCAGCATTTTCTCCATTTCCCTCAATATTTTCTACCCTATTAAAGTCAGAAAAACATCATATTAACAAGATTTAATTTGTTGTCTGCAGATTTTTTAATTTGGTCCAGTCCAAAAATTTGTTGTTTGATTAAAGAGTTAAATGTAGGATTGTTTGATGATGGATTAAATAAATGTCTATGAATAAAATCTGTATCTGTACTACTCTGCATCCACAACAAAGTTTGCAGAATTTATTTGCTTAGATACTACAATACAGTATAGTATATGAGCCAGCTAATTTTAATTGACAAGAGTTGAGCCCAAGATAAAGTGTTAATAAATAATGAAACTCTGATGTAAATTTAGCCATAAAAATACAGTATGGTATATCTTAGTGCAGCTATTACCTGCGGGGGATAGTCTGAGATCTGTTAGGTTTATAAAATAAAGAATAGTTAATTCAAATCTTGTCATTTAATCTAAAACCAAATTCAAAATTTTTACAACTTTTGTGAGCAATTAAACCTGATAGTCCATGAAGACTTGGAAGGGCAGGAGGAAAGTTTATTCAAAAGCAATTGTTCTGTTTTCCACAGTGTATACATATTCAATATCATCATGGCAAAAAAATCTTTCCAAAAGGTTTTTCAATGCATGTGTCTCTTTTAACTATTTCATGCATAGGATATTCATTCATGTTGATTCTTAATATTTTTTAAGGACATTTTCAAATTTGTCAGTTGCAACTGTAGAGAATTTGTTTCATTTTGAGCATTTAACATGTGTGCCAGTCTTTTACAAAAAATATGTCAACCGTCAAAGATTTGAAAAGCATCTGCATTAGCCAGAGACCATTCCTGAGATTATCTATATAATATTCTATTGTCCTTTAACACGCTTCCTGCGTAATTTCCACTGAATACCATCCCCACATTGTTCAAATCTGTACGGCACAAAGATAAGAATAGGTATATTAACGAACGATCCAAATACAGACTTGATATTTTCCATTACTGTTGTACCACGGAATACTTGAATATTTTTCCATGCCTCGTATGAGGTATAGCCATTGCTGATCAACAGACATTGCCAAAGGAATGCAAATAAAGATATTATGAAAAAAAGTATATTGATGTATAAATGGAGGATGATCAGCATCTGTAGGAATGTAATATATCCCATAATCCAGCGATGAAATGTTGCAGGAAATATGTAGGCAATAACGTCAGTGGTGTAGACAGGCAGCTGACTGTGGAGATACGAAAACTGAGTGTAGGAGGTAAAACATGTTGAGATCGTTGACCATAAACAAAACATGACATAGAATTTCTGGTTGTAGAAACCTATGCATGAACCAGTGAAGAAACAGTGATGGTCTCTCTTCAGCATGCATTTTCCACATAAGTTGCAATGATGAGATCTGGGTGGTGCCATAACCTGAAAGTTTGATAAAAAGATGATTCACTTAACCCATTACCTACATTATCCCTACTTTTGACGACCATGAGAAAGAAGCCTTTAAAAAACATTGTGGGAAAAGGAGAAAATGCTGATAACCAGCATTTTCTCCATTTCCCATAATGTTTTCTACCCTTCACAAAACAAATATCAAATTTTCAGTCACTTTTATTTAGTCGTCTGCAAATGCTTTGGATTTGGACAAGCCTAAAATATTGTCATTTGGTAATGACTTAACCTGTAACTCTACCAAGATAACAAAAAATTTGCACCTTTGCATATTGAAGGAATTTGTAGACAAGAAAGAGAAAGAGCTTCAAAAACTGAAAATTTTTGTAAAGAAAGAAAATATTGTAGGTAAAGGAGAAAAGCTGATTCTAAGTGTTTTCTTTCTTTCCATACTGGTTTCAAAAGCCTCATTTTCAAGAGTTGTTAAACTTGTTGTTATGTGATACTGGCTTTAACTGCTCAATACAGTAAAAGAAAAATTACTAGCCAATGACTGTGATGTTGGAGTTCATTCTGCAGAAAAAATCCTATTGTATCACAATGTGGGCTAAGATCAGACTAACAGAAAGTGCACTCTAATCTTGATCTACACTATATTAGTGCATTTGGTTTTACTTGGCAATCAATGGATAAAACGAAACAAGTTTCATAGATGACAAGATAACACAAACTTTTCCAAAATGCAGACTTGGAAGGACACTTGTTAACCTTTAAGCTCTGGGCCTGGATTTGATTGCATATAATATAGTGGTAACAGACATTTCCTTTGGTGACAATGTTTTCAAATTTGTACAAATATGAATCCCATAATTTAACCCTTCACCAGATGAAAAAAATTCAGCCTTGTCCAAATTCAGAGCATTTGCAGATAACAATTTCAATTTGGCTCAAATGGTGCAATTGTTCTTTGATAGGGTTAAAGACATCGATTACCAGCATTTTTCTCTGGTTCCCTCAATGTTTTCAAAGGGCTTCTTATCAAGTGTCGTCAAAAAATGGCATCATGCAGAAAAAGTCATATTCAGTTTTTCAGCCGTAAATGTTTTCAATTTTGGACAGTCTAGTGAATACCTTGATGTATGTGTGAAGAGCTAAACAAAAACCAGTTCAGTATCTGATGGGTCTAGATGAGTACATTTTGGAACTGACTGGTTAACTCTTTACAATCCAAGTTTTAATGACCCTGCTGGAGAGGCTTTTAGAAAACATTTTTGAAAAAGGAAAATATACTGGCAGCCAGCACTTCCTTCTTTTTTAATAATGTCTTCTACTCGACCAGAAACAAAAATCATCATTTGAGCACTGTTGTCTGAAAATTTCAATTTGATTAAGTCTCAATTATGTATAAGAGGTTCGCTTTTTAAAAAAAAAAAATACTTTTATCCTAGGAAGAAAGTATACCTGACACTTGAAGCAGTCCCTCCAATCTTGCGGCCTGTCTTCAGACTCTGGAAAGTATTTATCCTTGGTTTCCTTCCTAACATAGTTTGCAACATCAAAGTAAGATCTGTGCCAATTTAAGACTGTCTCACAGAACATCACAAAAGTGACCAGTGACATGACTAAACGATTGTCTTGGTACACGTTAGGCACCAAAAAAACTACACATTCTATCAACAAACTGACGGAATGAATAAAGAAAAATGACATCAGAAATTTGTCGGTGTGATCTTTTGGGGGTGTGAAGTCGCGTGTCGCCCACTTTTCCTTGAGCTTTTCTTGCAATGATTCTTTATTTCTTTCTCGGAGTTCCATATTTACAGCCAAACAGAAAAATTACAGTCTAATTGATTGAACGTGCAAGCACCTGTTATTTCGTTCTCAAACCGGAAACATGTGGGTCGTAGCAACTATGTCAACAATATAGCGGACGCTTCCACACCCGTCACAACACGGCTCATTCCGTATCTACATCTAACGTCACGTCACATTATTCGGCAAATACAGGATATGCAGGTACGGAATAAGCCGAATTATGTCGAATGTTGAATATCGAATCCGAAACTTCCTTTTCGTCCCTGGGCTTGTTCGTGAACGCTTGTTCGTGTTTGTCCCAAATCATTTCTCGTTTTTCCGGGCTCGCTCGTTCAAAATGACTGGGGCAGTCTTACCATCTCTACTTCACCTCTTAAATTAACCTGATTGCATTTTTTATCCACAGCACAGTTTTTAAAGTTGATTTACATTAGATGAGTTATATTTGTGAATGTATCAAACAATTTCTCCTTTTCCCACCATGATTTCTACCCATCCAAAAACAAATCCCATCACAATAGCCACACTTAATTTACTTCTTGCAAATGTGTCCAATTACAATGTGTCCAAACCTATTTGTGTGCTAAAGTGTTAACTGGTTTTTTTTTTTTTTTTAACAGGTCAGCGGCGTAGAAACTTCCTGAGAAGTAGATTTAGAAATCGTGATAAGCTCGATAAAAAAGAAATGGTGATTGTGGACCTTGCATTGTTCCAAATGTTTGTGTTCCCTTTTAAAAAGTTTGAAAATAGGAACATGATAAGGTGATTGAGATGTCATCAGGAGATGACCCAACGCAGGCTGTCCACATATCCACACAAGTATAGAGTAACTGGTGTTGATGTGTGTGCTTCTTGGACTATTGTCTACTTTATTTTGAGTTCAACGAAAGCGATCCTAGAGTGTAAGGACAGCTATAACTACCATTGCTTGTCAAACCCTTAGGAAGATAAGATTGAAAACGTCACGGGAAAAGGAGACTCTACAGTGCACGACAAGTTTTAATACTGGTCCAAATTGAAAGCAGTAAGTCTTGTAGGTAACAAAGTAAACGTAGCTCAAATGATAATTCTTCTCTCTGAAATTTTAGACAACTTAGTGGGAAAGGAAAAACTACAGATCACCTGTATTTTCTCACAATGTTTTCAAAAAACTTCTTGCTCAGGCTCGTATAAAGCTGGGATTGTGTGGTAAAGGGTTTAATAATATCCACGAGTATGGTGGGGGCCTGAGTGGCTCACTGGTAAAGTGTAGCACTCGTACCCTGGAGGCTCACTGACAGCATTGCATTTTCGTGGGAGTGTCCTTGGGCAAGACACTTAAGGGCCCTAGCTTATTTCTGTCGAAACCAGTTTGACATTGTAATACTCCGGTGCTTTATCCTTTACGCATTGATTCCTTCTTGGCTTGGTTGTAAAACAGACGCTGTTAAACTTGAAATCATAGGTTTGAGCCTGATTAGAAGCGCTGGGTTTTCGTAGGAGTGTCCTCGGGCAAAATACTTCAGAGCCCAAGCATAGTGGTGAAAGTCTAGACATACCTGTACATGAGTATGCCAGCTGTCGTCTTGAAATGGATGAACTAATAATGAAAGCTAAGTTGATAAACACGCCTGATGCGCCTTAGTTTTTTTTTCAACTGTGTAGCTCAGTTGGTAGCGTACAGGACTTGAGAACAGAAGTTTGCTGATTCCATTCCAGCTGGACTAATTTCTCTCCGATGACTGAGGATTGTAATTACAACCGGCTTCATTCTTCTCCAATTTGCAGACCATTGCTTTGACACTGGTTATATTGAAAAGCATCCAATGGTTTGGAAAGAATATTGTACGGAGTAATGGTAAAAGAAACTCCAGGAAAGCGTGGGTAGATGCACTGGCCGCCACGATATAACTACAATGGTGTGGAAACTGCGTTAAACACCATACTATCAATAAGTAAAACTTCCAAAAATGGAAAGGAACTCGACATACCTAACTGTAGCCGCACTGACCACGTTGTTCAGTAATAAATTCGTGTGGGAAACTCGTAATGGAGGCACATCAGAATTGATATTTTTCTCATCAAAACTGTCGAATGGACTTTATTTTATTTATGATAATCAAAAGAATAAAAAGTATGAATACTTCGTTTAATCGGAAGAATACATGACCAACAAAGTTCATTTATCACTTTGATGGGAAATTATTGTACATGTATATGAAAGATTCCGAAGCCAACAGTAGCCCATAATTTGGAGAAGCCATAAGAAAGATATTCAATTCGTCCTCTCTAAACTATCGAAAAGGTGCTTATATAAGATACATAATAGTTAAAACAATAGACTACTAGACTGAGTGAAAAAAATTAGAGACACTTACCGAGACACCCTTTTCCTTCCCACGGACTTTCCCGAGAGAGCACATGAAGTTTAAAAAAAGAAGGAAATAAAAAAAAAACTGGTCTTGTAGGAATATAAATATTGAAGAAGATAAGAGGGAGAATGGCCTAACGCACTTTAATAATATCATTTTTATTAGGGTGATGCAATTAAAATAGTGCGCTCTGTCAAAAATTAATCGAAAGAAACATGGCATATCTAAATATAAAAACTGTTCACGTGATACAGTCATTCTTTTCGGATGTAGAAATTTGTGATGGAAAAAGCACTTTTATTTTTCTCTACCAGTTGTATATATTTTATTTTGGATAGATAATTGACTTTGAGGTATTGACATCAGATTTTATCGGAATTATACATGATTTACAAGGTTAATTTTTCGTATAATCTAGAAGTTATTGCAGAAAAGCGATTCTCAAACCCTCCGGTAGCCCCTTCGTTAGAGGAAGAAGTCAGAGTGCTCCATTGTGCAGTCATTTATTCGCTTTACATATTCCTTTCTGAAGAATCAGAATGGTACAAAAATTAATACAAGTTTAACAATAAGCTTTCAAAGGTAAGAGATGTAATTTTAAGCGTATTTCTGTTTTTCGACCACTGTAATTTCTAACAGAAAATCTAAATACAAATTCACCGGAAGTTGCACATTGGCAAAGGCAATCTCTTCTTCTCAGGCTAACACTGATCATATGGTCCAATATCCCATCAGTGCTTTGCTTCCAGATCATCGAGACTGGATATCCAATCACCGCACAGCATTGCTATCACGTGATCCTAATACCCAATCAGTGCCCATGAAGATTTCTTTCGGCTGCAGTGGCTCAAGGATGGATCAAGCAGCCCTGTCTCCGTGAAAAAGTGATTTTTTTTTTTTACATAATAGGAAGAGAATAAGGCCAGTTATGAATTATTGAAAATACTTCAATATTACACAACTTACCAGTTTTCTTTTTGAGGTAAATTCTGTGTTAAATGAATCTAAGGGCAGTGGCCCTACGTCCGATTTTGAATTTGAAGCATTTGGATTGGGGGGGGGGGGGGGGGGGCGGGGGCGGGGGAGCGGAAAATATTGTGGGATAAGGAGAAAATACTTTTTCAAAAGCCTTCTTCTTCAGGGTCATTAGAACTCGGAATTATGAGGGAAAATGTTAGTCAAAGATTCAAGCTCAAACTTATCTTGTTTAGTCTTGTAAATCCAGTCAATTAGCCAGACTCACTAAAACACTGAAACAATAACATTAGTCATATTCATGATTGGATAATTCAACCCTTAGGCTGCTAAGCCCTCGCTTGCTCCTCTGTGTTTTTCACCAGAGCACCCTTGGGTAAGACACTTCAGAGCCCAGCCTTGTACTGATGAAACCAAGAACAACATGAAAATGTGAGCTTTCACAAAATAATGTTGAAAGCAGCATAAAACACCATTCAAATAAATGTATCATATAACTTATTCAGTAGGATGAGAGTTAATAAAATCCTTTCACTTGGACTTGTCTATCCAGTCTTTGTGGTATATCTATAATCAGACCTCCAGATAAGAGGGAGTCATGAAATTCTAATCCATTATTTCTCTTCAAAACCCTATGCTGTGGGTACCCATTAGAATCATGTTGATGAGACGATTCTAATGAGTACCCGTAACATAGGGTTTAGTGAGAGATAATTATTATTTTAGACTTTGAAATTAAAATCACTCCCTCTAGCTTCAGCTCTGTATAGTGTTGTTATTTTTTCTTTTTTGTGTTCTCTAGCTGAAGGAAGTGCAATCAAATGCAGTTGTCAGCTGCATGCATGACATTTTAAGTTGGGTTTAATTTTTTTCATACCATACAATGCCATAATTTCATGTGATCACCTGCAAGAACTTTGGGGATTAATGAGTCATCACCTGTATGATAGGTTGGGGGTGTTAATGAGTTGTTTTTCCAAATGACTTAAACTTGTTTATATTGAAAGCATTACTAGATGACATATCAAAAGGGTCTCTGATTATGACACAATTCTTAGGAAGGGTAGAAACATTATGGGAAGTGGAGAAAATACTCATTGTCAGCAGTTTTTCCTTTACCCACGATGTTTTCCACAACTTTCGTTTTCAAGGTAGTTGCAACATGTGATTATTTGGTAATGGTTTAAAAGGAGGCATAATGCATCTCCGTGATGCATGATACCAAATAAACTATCACATAATTATGGATCCAAAAATCATTTGAGTTACTTTTTTAAGAACCAGCTTTATTTAGAGATCGACTGGTCCTTGGGCATAAAAAATGACCAATAGTGAAAAGCGGACTACGCTGACCTTGGTCTGTAGTTTCGCAGGTGCATTAAGCCCTCTTTTCACATAGCACGACTCATTTACAGATTTCAAGATGAATGTGACTACATGTTTTATCATCGAAAGCAGCATTGTCTCCTTTTCCCTCCATTTTTAAAATGGCGTTTTCATCAAGGTAGTTAAAACATGGCTTTGTATGGTAGAGGGTACCAAGGAGCAAAACTTTAGACTTACGTGTATCCTATTAGAATGCATTTGTGGGAAACGAATCAGGTGTGGTTTAAATTGTAGGTTTCGTCTTCGAAAGGCCGGGTCTTGAAACATTGGGAGAAAAGGAAAAAAAATCTGTGTTTAGTGGGTTTCTTCCTTTTGAAATCAATATTGTCAAAGTCTTCTTCAAGGTCGTAGGCCTAAATATACGAGATTGTTTGGTAGACGGTTAATCACACGACAGAAAATATAGACTTGTTGAAATTCAGAGCAATCGCAGGCTATAATTTAAATATGACTAAAATGATGGAATATGTCTTTGGTTGAATAGAGACATAGTTGGGAAAAGGAGAAAATGCTGCTTACCGGCATTTCCTCCTTTTCCCGCAATGTAGGTCTACTTTACCAAGCGACAAAATTTTAGATTTGTCCAAGCCGAAAGCATTTGCAGACAACAAAATGAAAGTGACTGAAAATTTGAAATTTTTTGGAGGGTAGAAAACTTTGTTGGAAAAGGAGAAAATGCTGCTTACTGGCATTTTCTCCTTTTCCCACAATGTTTTCAAAAGGCTTCTTTCTCAGGGTCGTCAAAATTAGGGATTTTACGATAATGGATTAAAAGGCTTACTGAGTAACTCGGCATTGTTTGGTAAAGGGTTAATAATCGTCAGGTGGATAAACAAGTCAAAACAACCAGGTGTAAGGGATTGGCTCAGCAGAACATGCAGTCGGAAGTGACACCAAACGGAATTTGACCTTGTCGATTTCATTCTCAATCGCCTTCTGACATATTTGTGTAGAGGACAAAAAACCTTGAATTGAGGCAACTTTTCATATTCTTCAACAACAGGGGTAACAACCTATATATGTCATAGCATACGTCATCAGAGACATTTTAAATCCGCCATTTTCGTTTTAACCCTTTACCTCTTATGCCAATTTTAGGCTCTTCCGATTCAGCAGCACATAAACATATGATGTTAAAAACATGGACAAATGGGGAAACAAATATCCGATTGAGTGAAAAACATAGTGGGAAAAGGAGAATTTGCTCGTCTCCTTTTCCCACAATGTTTTCAAAAGCTGTCTGTTGTTGATGCGTCAAAATGAGTATCTATGGAGTAAAGGGTTAAGGTAAGACCTGTGTAATGCACTTCCGATGAACATGGGGCAAAAATTCTAACTGGCTGATAAATAAAGATAAATAAGGATTTATGCAGAAATAATATTTTTGCACATTTCTAACGGATCAGAAATTCCATTTATGTCTATCTTAAATTATCTTTTGATACTTTTGTTAGTTTTCTGAAAAGGGGGGTATAATTATTTGGAATTGAGAATAGATCTAGATCTAGTGGTTTTAGATTTATAACTGATAAAGGAGGAAAAAATGAATCGGTGAAAGTAGTTAAATAATACTCCATTAGTTTCGTATATATATATATTTGCAATTACCTCTGCACAATTTTCGAAGCCGTTGACACATGTACGATTTAAAAATAGAAAGCCATTGAGAATAATTGTGTTGAAGTGTTTATTGCTACAACATTGTTTCATGGCATTTTGATTTCACGAATAGGACAAATATATTTACCATCACCAGATGAAGTAGATCTAGGTATTCCACGTATATTTTAGATACATATATCTGTTTAAAGTTATTAATCTGCACTTTGCGCACAAAATTGCGGCTATTCCAACACCTCTGCTATGACGTAGGTTGTCACCCTTGAAGAATACTTTTCTTTACATAAAGTTTTCCCGCCTAGATATTGGTACACATAACCTCTGAGATCCGCTGAACTCTGACTGTTTCAAATGATATTCGCAGGTAATCATCACACTGGAGAAATCAGACAAAGTTCCGTCGGCGACTATGACTTCTGGAAAAACACTAGATTTACTTGGAGTCTCCAAAAACCCTGGTAAAACATATACATTTCATATTCTGAAGTGCCTGCCGTGTCAGACGACCAAAACAATGTTATCCTCACAACTATAAACTGAAAATAAAAATCAAATTGAAGTTATTAAATGATATTTTTCCATTTTTGCATTACAACGTAACATGCTTCTAAATTGGATGCAACGATACCGTTGTTGAGCTGAAAATATGGTAAGCGTATGGATTCATGTTTAAGTAAACAATTTCATTTTGGTCAAGATTCTATATTAATTATTGTAGTCACAATCATAGGTTTGTCACTGTTAGTGATAGATCTACCAATAATTATCATTATGCACAACCGATTGTATATTCAAATTAGCTGAACATCTATATAGACATCGGTTTATGTCATTAGCTAGAGGCTAAATAGTAAATTCAACAGGAATTTAAGAAAGAACAAGTGCAGTGTCTGTTTTAACCCTGTACCAAATATTGCCTAATTTGAATAAACTGATGTAGAATGCAAAGTAAAACATGGGACATGTTTTTCTTTTCTCATGTTGTATTCTATCAATGAGATATTGACATGTATCTTTCAATTAAGTCACAATTTATACTGTTTTCTGCAATTACATGTAGATCCCTGTCGATATAGATCAGTTCAAATGTGCAGTTTGATAAATACTTGAACGGCAGTACAATTCTAAAACGCATTGAATTTTTTTTTTATCTCTATCAATTGACAATAGGCCTAATCTTATTGGGAATGTATTCAGGCAACCTCAGGTTCTCTGTTTTCCTCCCCAATTTTATTAAGCTGGCAGAATCAGACAATCATCGTGAAAAAAAATGGAGAGAGAGCGAGAGAGAGAGAGAGAGAGAGAGAGGAAGGAAGGGAGAGAAAGGGGAAAAAGGGAGAGGAAGGAAGGGGTATAGCAGAAGAAAGGAAGAGAGAGACAGAGAGAGAGACAGAGAGAGAGTGGGCAGATTTGTCTAATAGGTATTGATGTCTTCTCAATTTGTTTCAGAAAGTAACGATATTAAGTTGTTTGCAACAATCTTATATTCACATTTGTGTGTGAAAGTTCTAAATTTGGGAAAAGGAGAAAATGCTGGTCATTGGCTTCTTTCTCAGGGTTTCCAAAATTTGGGATTGTATCGTAAAGCAATATTAAATTATGTCAACTTGTTTTAGAATGAATTATGACAGTTTGAATGATGTGCTCTAATGTTTGTATTACTCAAACAAATTGACATGAAATGAATTACCTCTATAACCATATATTACATGCGGTCTGATAATACCTGATGATATAAATATTCACTCTTTAATTATTCGTTGCAAAAATGTCAATTTCAGGTCAATTTATTCCAGTGATACTATCAACCACATGTTGCTAATGTTGACCAGGACATGTTTGTTTCACCAACCACAGCGCATTTGATCCTTTAAATGACATTATTTCATGTTTTAAATAACATTCGACATATTCAAATATTTTCAATTTGGGCAAGGCTAAAATTTGTTCTCTGGTAAAGAGTTAATGAGCCAGTAGTAAATCAGTGACAGAAAATGTTTCATCTGTGAGATGCTGTTTCTTATGCCTGCAGCTGATTATGAGTATGTTACTTAATTAGCTTTAATTACAATACTGCAAGTAAAACATCTGGAAAAGCCAGGCTTATCTTAATGTGAAAACCATGCCACATAATTTATTGGCATACCATGGAAGTATGTTTTAAAAAAAAAAATTATTTGCTGCCTAAATGTAACTGAAATACTGTGAAAAGAATTATGAAATACCATTGTTTGATTATATACCAGGTATGATTGTATGCATGCAGATGGATAGGTTTTTCTGCAGTTGTTAAAGTCTTTACTGCACCATGCTAAATTTTAACGATTCTAAAGAGGGAGGCTTTTCAAAATAATGTGGGAAAAGGGTAGTAACCAGCATCTTCTCCTTTTCTCACATTGTTTTCTACCCTATCGGAGGAAGTAAGCTTGTGTTTACCAATTAACCCTTTTCTCCATAGATACTTTCTACACATTGCTTGTAGGAGCCATTCGAAAACATTGTGGCAAAAGGTGAAATTGCTCGTGATGAGCAATTTCACCTTTTGCCACAATGTTTTCTATGCCATCAAAAGGTGTCATATACACATAAGACACAGATTCATCCTTTCTGTTATTTAGGGTCAATTAGAGAAACCATAGAAATGCCTTATGGGGTAAAGGGTGAAGAATTTTACAACGTTACTCTTTACCACACAATCCCGACTTTTAACGACCCTGAGAAAGAAGCCTATAGAAAACATTGTGAGAAAAGGAGAAAATGCTGGCAACCAGCATTTTCTTCTTTTCACACAATGTTTTCTACCCCTCTAAAACAAAATTTAAATCTTTCAGTCACGTTTATTTTGTCATCTGCAAGTGCTTTCAATTTGTACTAGTCTATAAATCTCTCGTTTGGTATTTGATAAATATTTCTGAAATTTGTAGAACTGGAAGAGGTTAATTAGACTGGTATTCTTCAGTGAATACATTGAAGTCCGAAGAGGCCTAAACATAAAGATTTAACTCTCTTTTCACTCAGCAGAATTTTAGACTAGTCCAGATTAAAAGCATGGGCAGATGACAGATACTTCCAAAATAATGGGATTCTTCTATAACAGGTTGGAAAACACAGTAGGTAAAGTAGAAATTCCCAGCATTTTCACCTTTTTCCACAATATCTTTAAAAGCAGTATACTTCGGGGCTATTAAAAACTTGGAATTGATTGATAAAGGGAGAAAGTGAATAACTGATTATGATAGATTTTCCCATAGTGTATCAGTTAGACTGTAACCTTTTTTCAGTTGAGATAAGTAAAATGAAAAATAGTTCAAAACTAGTTTTTATAATCCCAAATTTTACATCCTATCCTTTGTCTAATGTGAATTCTTATATGACAAAAAATGTGGCTCTTTCAACAGTGCCATGAAAGCGTGGTGAAATCTACATTATTCTTTGTAGAGTCATGTCATTCTATAGAGAGTAGCGTCATTCTGTATAAAGTAAGTTATTCAATGGAATGTAATCTGCATTCGCATTTTTACTCTTAATTTTAAACTTGTTTTCCTTTGATTAAGAGTTGGTCATGTTAGAATGGAAATAATCTTCTTTCTGTTGTGTTTTATAGTTCAATAAGCCACATTGTGAGTTATCAGGCACAATGAATAAACCACTGTGGCTATTGCCCTCGTGGATCATTCATTGTGCCTCATAACTCACAACTGTGGTTTATTGAACAATAAACCACAATAGAAAGATTATTTCTTAATTGAAAATTAGTTTCAACATTTATCCCTGGAGTCTTCTTTGTCCATGGTGAACAGTAAGTAGAAGCTTAGCCTTGCTATGTTTGCCACTTTTTAGGTTTGGTAAGCACAGTGAGAAATTAACACTTTGCCACACTATCCCGAGTTTTAACAATCCTCATCTTCGCCAACCAAGTTTACGATCACTACGTGGATCTTACCTTGGCAGATTGAGCTTGATTTTTACAACCCTCCGATACGCCTTTTCATTGGATGCAGCCAGGTCTAGCTGCAACAAATGAAATCGCACGTAGCATTTCATCTATGATAAAAATAGAACATGGTCTCTACCTTTCAAATAATAGGTAAAACATGAAAACCCACGTGGATGTCTGCTTATCGCTTCATGTGTTTTATAGCAGTTTGTAAAAAGATATTTCATTTGCTTTTAGAAACATGATGTAAAGGGGAGTAATAACCACCATCCAATAGAGGGCGCATCGCAGGAATCTCGAAATTGGGCTCAATCAGCCAAGGTAAGATCCACGTAGTGATCGTAAACTTGGCTCGCGAAGATGAACAACCCTGTGGAACAAGGCTTTTGAAAATATATTAGGAAAAGGAGAAAATCTTCATAATCAGTATTTCTCCTTTTCCAATGATCTTTTTTAAACTCTTTCACCAGACAACCTATTCTAACCAGACAAATTCCTCCCGTTGTGTCTTAAATGATTTGTCCTCAGCAATTGCTTCATGACATTATTTTGGACAGATTGTAGGAATAGAAGATGATACTGGTTACCAGCATTTTCTTTGTCTCCTACAGTGTTTTCATAAGGTATCTTTCACAGGTTCTTTAAAAGTCAGGTTTGTGTGGTAAGGGGTCAAGGGGCCAAGAGCCGACATATGACAAGATTTGAAATGAACTCAGTTCTACATTTGCTCTGATCAAAAAGTCAAGTGAAATGTTCTACAATGACAGTAACGATTAGACTGCAAATACCTTCAAGTCATAATTATGTAGTGCAAAAGGACTAAACCCATTACCACACAATCCCTACTGTTGATGCCTCTGAGTCAGAAGCCTTTAGAAAACATTGCGGGAAAAGGAGAAAATGCTGGTGAACAGCATTTTCTACTTTGCCCACAATGTTTTCTACCCTTCATAAAAAAAATTCAAATTTTCAGTCACTTTCATGTTGTCATCTACAAATGCTTTCGATTTGGACAAACCCAAAATTTTGTTGTTTGGTAATGGGTTAAGCCAGCACAGCAGTTGTATATGGAATTAAATTTATGACCATTTCAGATGCAACATTGTGAATTTGACAGGTACTTAACCTTCTGCCGAACAATCCTGTGTTTTACTAAGGCTAACCATTGTTTCAACAAGTGTCATGTGCGAAAGCAGCCAGTGGCTTAGAAAGAATATTGTGTGGAGTATTAGTTAAAGATGCCCGTCTACAGCCGGTGAGCAAAAACACTGTTAAATTTTAAACAATTAAGTATGGTACAGAAATCAGAACTATGTGTAAACATGGATAAATTACTAACATAAATGGTGTAATTGAAAAAAAAGAAACAGAGATTTTTATTTAAACCCGAAAATTAGTCAGAAGAAAACTGGCTAATGATGGGAGCTGTAAACAATGGCAGTGTGTCACGGAAATTTATCAATGTTTTCTGCCTAGAGTCGAATACGGTGTAACTTGCATAAAGGCCGCGACCTCCGTCTGAAAATTTAGGCTGCAGCAGAGAAGCCTCCGTTTTCCTTTTTTATCTCATTAGATGCAGAGTGAACGTCAAATAGAGTCACGTGACAGAATGCATAGGCATCATAAGAATCTTCCTGAGTGTATAATAAATGAGTATATAAGGGCCTCTTTAAAGAAACACCAAGAAAGCATGGATAGGTGTACTTGCCTTCTCAACATTACTGAATTATCGTCTAAATGGCATTAAACACTAAAGAATCTCACAGTACAAGTTTGATCTCTAACTCCATTGGCTTTAGATATAAGCATGCAAAATTTAATGTTAACAGGACCTAATGTCAGAGACTATGTGGCACAAGATCAGAATGTATAGAACAAGCAATAATATCTTGTGATTACTCTTAAGTCTTTACACTGGTAATCTACTCTGTCCACAAATGCTGTTGAGCCCTTTACAACACAACTCTGATTAACTCTTTACCACATGAGAAAATTTTAGACTGATCCAACTTGAAAGCATTTGCAGACGACAAAATAAAGGTGACTGAAAAATTAAAATTAGTTTGGGAAGATTAAAACACACTGTGGGAAAAGGAGAAAATGCTGGTTACCAGCATTTTCTCCTTTTCCCACAGTGTTTTCAAAAAGCTGCTTTCTCAGGGTCGTTAAAAGTCGGGATTGGGTGTTAAAGAGTTAATGAGACATCTTATGAAAGTATTGTCATAAAAGGAAAAAGAAAATGCTAACTAATGGTAACTAGGATTTTCTCCTTCAGTGTTCTTTTCTATCAATCGAAATCATTTTAGCAACACATAATTTTTCATCTACTAAGGCTTACAACTTGGACAGGTCCAAAACTTTGTAATCTGTTCGAGAGCCAAGTTGTATCAGTGTTCTAGGCCATTCAGCCCAGAAATGATGTATCTGCAAACCGCCTTGTTTTAGATCTTGAGATCAAAGACTTGATCTAGATTCTGTTTATTAGGACAGGAAGACATTCTCTGATTCTGGAGATAGAGAGATTCAGCTTCAAAAGTTTTTGTGAATAATTTCCCTCAGTTTGCAAGAATTTTTTTCTATTTAAAACCCATTACCACACAATCCCTACTTTTGACACCTCTGAGAAAAAAACCTTTAGAAAACATTGTGGAAAAAGGAGAAAATGCTGGTAACCAGCATTTTCTCCTTTTCCCACAATGTTTTCTACTCTTCACAAAACAAATTTTAAATTTTCAGTAACTTTCATTTTGTTGTCTGCAAACCCTTTTCATTTGGACAAGCCTCAAATCTTGTTGTTTGGTAATGAGTTAGGTTATTTTTTAACCCATTACTACACAATGACGACTTTTGACGACCCTGAGGAAGAAGCCTTTGGAAAACATTGTGGGAAAAGGAGAAAAAGCTGTATTCCCAGCATTTTCTCCTTTTTCCACAATGTTTTCTAGCCTTCACTAAACTATTTTTTTTCATATGCTCAGTCACTTTTATTTTGTCGTCTGCATAATGCTTTCGATTTGGACAAGCATAAAATACTGTTGTTTAGTAATGAGTTAAATCTTTTGAGATGAATGAATTTGAAAGTTAAAAATCGCCAAGCCAAACCCAAATATTCACTTAATTTTTTCTTGACCCCTGCAGTTTAAAATTATGAAATCTCACATTTTGTCTAGTATGAAAGATACATAATTTTATTGCAATTTCAAACCTCTTTTGTTTTTCAGGATGTGTGGCAAAAAGGGTAGATATTAGATAAAACTAAATGTTCTATAACATACGATCTTGATCTACACCGTTTGATTAACCATTTACCACACAGTGACAACTTTAAAAGCCCCAGAGGAAGATGCATTGTCAAAACATTGTGGGAAAAGGAGAAAATGCTGTTAACCGGTAGCATTTGAATACCTTTTATCTAGAGTTCTAGAGTAGATGCTAGTGTAAACAAAGACGACAAACAAACTGAAGGACGGCAGACGCTGACAGATGGCGAGTGATCACAATAGCTCAGTCTGAGTACTTTGTATGGTCATATATAATGACCAAGTTCGGTAGTGATTGATTGAAATTTGTAGATGCTAGACTGTAAAAAAAGAAATGTGAACAGACGGACGACAGGTGGACAGACGGCAGACGCTGACGGATGGTGAGTGATCACAATAGCTCACTCTGAGCACTTTGTGCTCAGATGAGCTAAAAATAACATTAGATTTTTTTTTCTTGATTGAGCATGTTTGTTTTTTATCATATAACCCCCCATGCTTTCAGTGTAATATGCCCATTACAAGTTTTCTTATCTCAGACATGTTTGATATCACTTTTGTGTGATGTCATTTTTGATGTCATTTTATGTATTTCATACAAATGAATGGGTCTTACGGATATTACGGAGGGTGCATTTATGAATATTTTTGCATCATCTGATCTGTATTTTGTAAAATGTCGTTATGTGATAAAAAGAACTGATATTCGTGGACATTTGAGTTCAAATTTTATTAAACTTGTCAAGGAAAACGTTATTAAGCTTGCCAAAGGCTCGCTTATAATATTTCCCCTTGACTTGTTTAATAAAATCTTATCTGAAAAGCCCACTCTTGTCAGATCCTATATATCTGTCTGACTGTCAAAAGGATAAACTTTTAAAAAATATTTTTCATTGAAAGGTTCAGTTTAGAAAAGATTGTACAAGATCTGTTTTTTATCCCAACATGTGGGTGTAATAAAAGTCTTTGTTCTTCAGGTTTTTATTATTGGTTTGGTAAAGAGTAAAAGTCAGACATAAAGAAACAGCCATACTTGGAATTATGATTTTGTCTCTCTGCAGTTTATTTCACATTCAGTGGCTTCACTTGCAATGCAAAATTGATTTCATCTGATGCAACTAATGCATGTGTTATTTCCCAAGAGTATGCTGTTTTAGCTCTCCTTAATTGAATGTGGCTGTATCAGAATATTTTTCTGTTGATCTGAAATAAGCTTACTGTGGAGACTTTGCTAGACCTACAGGTTGTCATTGGTGTGGTAAGCTGATCATAATTTATATCCTGGTCCAGTATTAACTCTTTACCAAATGACAATTTTTTTGACTCCACCAAATTTTAAGCATCTGACCCTAGATAACAATTAGTCTTGTCTATATGATGATTTTTATAGGGTAGAAAATATTGTTGCAAAAAGGAGAGAATGCTTGTTACCCACATTTTCTCCTATTTCCACAATGTTTTCTACAGGCTTCTTTCTTAGGTCATTAAAAGTCAGGGTTTTGTGGTAGAGAGTTGACCAATCATTTTAACCCTTTCCCAAACGACAAACTTTTGGACTAGACCAAATTGAAAGCATTTGCAGACGACAATTCAACTCTTGCTGAATAGATGATAGGGTAGAAAACATTGTGGGAAAAGGAGAAAATGCTGGGTTACCAGCATTTTCTCCTTTTCCCACAATCTTTTCAAAAGGCTACTATTCCAGACCTGTAAAAACCAGGGATTGTTTAGGAAAGGGTTAAATCACTTTCTTAGCCTAATTCTAGATTTCAGTAGTAAGAGGATAATGCAATTCCTGATTTGCTGAACCATTTTATCTAGTGAATCAGTTACCAGTATTTTCTCCTTTTCCAATAGTGTTTTCTACCCATGGAACGACGAATCTCATCAATTGAGCTAAGTGCCTTTGTTTGTCATAGAAATGTTTTTTTGGAAAGTTTGAAACTTTGCTACTGGTAAAGAGTTAACATTTTACCAAACAATCCCTGGTTATTTAGCCCTGAGGCAGAAGCCTTCCAAAGACATTTTGGGAAAAGGAGAAAATGCTGGTAACCAGCATTTTCTCCTTTTTCTGCAATGTTTTGTACTCTTCCAATGTCAAGTTTCAATATTTGAGTCACTATTATATCGTTGCCTACAAATGCTTTCAATTTGGATGAGTCTAAGATTTGGTCATTTGGTAAAGAGTTAAATGACATTGGTAAAAAGGTAAAGATTTATGATTGTAATGATATATTCTCTGTCATTAACAGGTGTTTCACCAAAAAGCCTATTTTTAACTTTGGAAAATGCCTTATTTGAAGAATTATAGAAGTTTAAAACCTGAAAAGATATGGTTGAATTTTCTTATGCTATCTGACTTAAATGTAACACATCAAAGTCAGCTCATGGGAAAGCTTTTTGTGAGAAAATGGTCTTTTTTTTAGTAATTTCTGAAATTTTCCATGTTTTCAAAGCCTGATTATTGCAGAGGCATCAACATATACCTATGAGAAGGAAAAGGATTCACTTTTAGAGTGCAAAACATAATTTCGTTACTTTTGCAGATATTGATGATCATGATAAGCACTGAACATAACTGCATTTAGATATTGAATTATTGCTGTATGCTATTATGTGAAGTACTACTTAATACCCGTTGTCTGCGCATGTCATATTCTTCGAAGATTTGACTTATATGACACATCAGTAGCCCCAAAAGCGGGCTGACTAATATTACGCTCTATAAAGTAGCAATGTAGAAAGTAGCTTTTATCAATACTTTTGAGGAGAAAGGAGACCTGCTTTACACTATGGTCACAATGTAAAACTACAGCCTGCCGATTTTTAAACATTGGTGGATTCTTAAAATTACATGCCGCTGGGCGATTTTTTACAAATCGGTGAGAGTGATCATAAAAGGCCACCTGGCGGGTTCTGGGCGGCAGCAGGCAGTTTCTTAAGTTCGAGGGGTGTGAGGTGTCATCAGGGTGTCGGCCGGTGGCAGTTAGGCGACAGCCCGGCAGCCGTCAGATTTTACCTGGCACCGCCCGGCGACCTGGCGGACACTGACCATTTACAACTGACACCGGCCGGCAATCAGGTGTTCAAACTGCCACCGACAGGCGCCCGCCCCATAATCTGATGGCGGCAGGCTGGTTTATGGGGGATATATATAGCTAGATTGCTCTCGTATCACTACAAAGTGTTCATCATTATTATCAACCACAAGATAAATAGATCTAATTTTTAAGAAATTTTTCCTTCCAACAAGTTGCCCCCTAAAGTCAAGGGGCAAGACAAAGCGCCAGCACCGAAGCTCAAGAGACCAGAGCTCAACCCAGCAACATGCAAGTCTCTTCGTCGCCCTGGTGCGGTTAGAATCGCCATGACGACAATTTCTTATTGTAAATAGCCTCAGATTTATATTCAAGGGCCCGTGAGTCTGCACTTGGCAGATCGCTATCCTGCCACCTACCAACACCGACAGCCACCTTCCATCTGCTTTTCAATCTCTGCCCTGCTGCCAGCAGGTATTTTGAAATGGCATGTCGGTAGCATAATGGTAGCAGGCCGGATGCTGGAGAGTGGCAGTTAGTTCCTATCGATCGCTGGCCGACGATTGAAGGCCCTCGAACCCCGTGACGACCGAGTAAAAATCGCGCTACCGCCCATCTGCCACTTGATTGCCACTGCGCGACCACGAAATGCGCCCGGCCGGCGCCCTGACGACAGCCACAATTGGAAAAAATCGGCCAGTGGCAGCCAGAATTTTAACTTTTTCTTAAAACTTCAGCGGCGTCCTAGCGGCGTCTAAAATGCCTATTGTGCCTGCCACCGAGCTGCCAGCGGGCTGCCACCGACCGAATTTGAGTGAAAACTGGCTGTTACCACGCTGGCAGGCAGCATTTACTGATTTGTGACCGTACTATTAGCTCCATATTTCTCTAAACTGCTAATCATAGCTGAGTGAATTGCACGAGGTAGAGTTTTATTGACTAAACGCTTATTTTAGTTTGAAATTCAAAGTAACGGTTGTCGCGAAGGAAAGTGGTTCGGCTCTGTACCCAGGATGCCCAAATTAGATAGATGAGTATTACAGAATGCCATCTAGTGGGAGATAATGACCTAATACCATCATCTTGCAATAAGTGGAATGTTTTCTAACCCTTTTCCTGCCAAATTTAATTTGTTGACAATTACATAAATATACTCAGCTAGTGTTATTAGCATTGAGCTGGGTTTTTATGAACAAATTTTCCGATAAGGTAGCAGAGAGTATAAAGTATAAAGTGAGACCAGAATGCACATTATGTGCAGGCTAATGTTGATTTACACTCTCCACAAAATACATATCTGGTCATGAACAGCAGAATAAGAGTAATATATAAGTTGAATTGAATTGTCCATTTCACTTATTTGTGTTTTAAGGAGAAAGAATCAACCTAACCCTGACACCCCCCCCCCACTGGAAATTTGGCAAAAATGTGGTTATCGGATTCGTGAAATGGTACTGGTTTGATATTGCACAGCATTTATGTAAAATACAGTCATAAATTTAAAAAAAAAAGGTTCTAAATGTGAAGACCTCTTCATGGTTAGAACTGGAAACATTGACTTTTCTTGTAAACAGCATACATCCACTGAAATCAGGAAATCAGGAAATCAAAGTATCATATAATAAGACGAGTGCGTTTTTGATGGGGGGGAAGTATTATTTGGGAAATTTTATTTACACAAGAATGTGTAGGTAAGTAATTTGATTTGTGCATATCATGCTAATTCCTGATTCCCATGACCATTCCGGGCATGTGCCCAAGGTGCTTTGTGCAATGCCCAAGGTAAAAACAGAATTTAGTTCATGTAAATGATGTTGACCTGGATAAGGTCAATGAAATAGGCAATAGTTATGTGGAATGTTAGGGTTTTTACATAAATAAAGGTAACAATTTCCCTGTTTCAGTAATAAAGTTTTGGCTATACCTATTGATCAGAGTTCAAGTACTACATTTCATGTGATTAGGACTGTCAGCCCTTTGATTGTGGCTAATGATAAATTGGATTTTTTGCAATATTTGCAGAAGAAGAAAGATTTTCGTGACTTTTTTTTCAGGCATTTGTCTTGCAGTGGTTGTTAATGTGAGCACAGATGGCTTAGAGAAGTAATTACAGTTTAAAAGGCTTATCAGCTGGAACACAGATATTTCTGCAACTGCTCAAGTCATTAGCCAGGTATGTGTTTGCAGGTAAAAGTCAGTCACTTATCTCTAGGATTAAATAATCAACCAAACACAGGTCTGTTTACTTTGAACCAGAATTGAAATGTAATGATTTATTTTGTAGTCTTTTTTCTTGGCATAACAACTTGGCTTTGAATCCTGTTTTTATTTTCGTTAAAAATTACAGAAAGCAAAGTTTTTGGATAGTAAGACTGGGACTGCATTTATCATTCAAAGAATTCATAGAAGTTGGAAAATATATTAAACGTTTGCAAATGTCAAAAATAAGGAGGAGAAGCTTTTGTTGATAAAGTTGTGCTATTTGCTATCGTAGTACTTAAAAAGATTGTTTGCTTCGAAGCTACTTTAAGTAAATGTAAAACTCTATTGTAACCATTTCGGAGATTGATTTAGGAAACATTGTGGGAAAAAGGAGAAATTGTTGGTTACAGGCTTTCTCATTTTTCCCAAAGTGTAGTTTGTCCTTTGAAAGACAAATCTTATCTTTTGTACCAATTTTGATTTATTGTCTGCAAATGCTTTGAAATTGGAAAAGTAAAAAATTTTGTTGTTATAGAGTTAAGGCTTATAGTACAAATGGAATGTGGTAGACATTTTCAATCAGTTACTAGAGATACTGATACATGTATTACAATTTCAAAGGTATTTTTGTCAAATATCAGGCAAAGAAGTGGCAGTGTACATCCAGGATTAGACTGCATGCTCTTTGCGTGTTCTGTGTAGTCTGATCTTGATCTATACCATCTGCACAAGCAATTTAATTTTGGTTCGTTGCTACACAAATGAATACTTTTTAGGTAAATAACAAATTACTTTTGGAGTTCTCAAAATGTATTCCTTTATATATTGATAAAATTTTGTTATACTTTGAAAACTACCAGTAGTTAGTGGAATCAAGATCAGACTGCAGATTTTGTATGTTCTCAAACTGATCCAAGCATTCTGCTGATGTTTTTTTTCTAACTCTACTTTTCCCTTTAGTTAGCCCTTTAACCCATTACCACACAATCCCAACTTTTGACGCCCCTGAGAAAGAAGCCTTTAGAAAACATTGTGGGAAAAGGAGAAAATGCTGGTAACCAGCATTTTCTCCTTTTCCCACAATGTTTTCTACAATTCACAAAACAAATTTCAAATTTTCAGTCACTTTTATTTTGTCGTCTGCAAATGCTTTCGATTTGGACAAGCCTAAAATATTGCCGTTTGGTAATGAGTTAAGTGACAAATAAATAAAATGGACATTCTCAGTGTATTTTAGGGGTAAGTAAACTGTAATGGCAAGACTTCTTTGTCAGAAAATCTGGCATAAATATTTGGATAGTGTAGATCCAAGATCAGTCTTCATGTTCTGTGCAGTCTAATCTTAATCTACATTGCTTTATTAGTGACTTATTCCTAGATCTGTGTTTGAAGAGTTGATAGTCACTCACTATTTACCTGCATTGTAAGGCGTTACATTGGAGTATTTGATTCCGATATGTGAATAGTTATTGGATCGAATTTCAAGTGATTTTATTTGGACAGTGAAGATATTTGTTTGACTTGCTTTGAGCTTGAAAGAGAGAGGATTTCATATTATGTAACGTAAAACTTGGATTTACCTTTGTATAAGTTTATATTGTGTTTTAATTTTTTTAGTAGTGAGCTATCTGAAAATAGAAGTCATGGTAGATACTAAACACTTAACCCTTTCCCAAACGGCGAATTTTGGACCAGACCAAATTGAAAGCATTTTGCAAATGACAAATTAACAGTTGCTAAAAAGATTATTTTTCTATATGATAGGGTAGAAAACATAGTGGGAAAAGGAGAAAATGCTGGTTACCAGCATTTTCTCCTTTTCCCACAATGTTTTCAAAAGGCTTCTATTCCTTACCCGTAAAAACCAGGGATTGTTTTGGAAAGGGTTAAGTCTGTTTTTTTTTTTATTATCACATGAAACTGCCTCCTCCCTGCAGTGTTTTATACTTGTGACTTATTTTTGATAATACATGTACATTACTGTATCTTATTATTTCTTTTTGATGGTGGTGGTGGGGGGGGGGTTTACTTATTAGCGTGTCAACTCTGTCCGCCTCGGATGTACACACGTTATACATGTTATGGGTCTTAGATAGAAGTTGTACGAAGGAAATCTGCTGATTACAATAAAAATGTATAGCAGAGAAAGACTGGAAGAGGAGAAAGTGCTCATGAGGAATGATTTCTTTTATTTTCATTCCACAATGTTTTCATCAGTTATCATCAGCAGTGGAATTAACAAAGTTTTGGACTTGTCCAAATTGAAAGCTTTTGCAGTCAACAATATAAATGTGATTGAAAATTTTGAATTTGTTGTGACAGAATGGAAAATATTTTTGCTAATCTGATCGTTGTTAAGCAGCCAACTGTTGTATGCAGCCACTTTTGGCTTTACCCTTGGTTGGCTGCTTAAGACAGTTTTGACTGTACTTATTTTATTGTCTGCAAATGCATCCAATTTGGACATTTCTAAGACTTTGTTGTCTGGTAAAGATTTATCCCATTACTGCCGCAGAAACAAACTTACAGCAGACAAATTTGAGAGCCTTGTAAAATGTGGATAATGATAATCTGCATGAATTTAGGTTTGATACATCTATACATTTGAAAGCATTGTAGTACAAGGAGAAATCACATGTTACAAACATCTTTTTTGTCATATTGTTTACATAAGTGCTCCACTTCATGAGGCTAAGAAAAGGTCTGCAGGAGGTAAGATCCAAGTAAGAAGATAAATCCTTACAGTAAGAGAGAAAAATGCTATTAAAACTTGAATGTGTGTAGAATGGCACAGCTGTGTAAACATAGATAAATTTCAAATATAAATACATATTATTCAAGAGATAGAAAACATTTTGGGGTTTGACCTCATTTAACCCTTTACCACACAGTCCCAATTTTTGATGATCCTGAGATAGAAGCCTTTTGAAAACATTATGGGAAAAGGAGAAAATGCTGGCAACCAGCATTTTCTCCTTTTCCCACAATGTTTTCTACCCTGCTGGAAGCAAATTTCAATTTTTGAGTTAACCTTTGTCGTTTGCATGTGCTTTCAATTTGGACCAGTCTAACATTTTGTCATTTAGTAAAGAGTTAAAACTGGAAATGATAACATTGATTGCTTTGAAGACTCCAAAACATGAAATGCATTTGTTAACCAATGTAATCTGTGCAGTCTTGCAGCTATCAAGGGCAAGATTTTGCATAAAGGTACAAGAATGATTATAGTATGAAAAATAAGACTCTACTGTTCAATATTTTGGCTATTGCCTTTTTATACACCCGTCGAAGACAGGATGTATTATGGGATCACCCGTGACGGGCGGGCGTCCGGGCGGGTGGGCGTCCGGGCGGGCAGGCGGCGTCCAGTTCTTTGTCCGGAGCATATCTCCAAAACTATACTACCTAGGGTTATGAAATTTCATGGGTGGATAGATCTCATTAAGTGGGAGTGCAATGCACAGGAACTATAACTCTTGCTTGCTTAATTTTTGAGTTATTGCCCTTTGTCGTTTTTCATACTTGAATTTTGTCCGGAGCATATCTCCAAAACTATATTACCTAGGGTTATGAAATTTCTTGGGTGAATAGATCTCACTAAGGGGGAGCGCAGTGCATAGGAACCATAGCTCTTGCTTGCTTAGTTTTTGAGTTATTGCCCTTTGTCCTTTTTTCATACTTGAATTTTGTCCGGTGAATATCTCCAAAACTATACTAGCTAGGGTTATGAAATTTCATGGGTGGATAGATCTCATCAAGGGGAAGTGCAGTGCATAGAAACCATAACTCTTGCTTGCTTAATTTTTGAGTTATTGCCATTTGTCGTTTTTCATACTTGAATTTTGTCCGGAGCATATCTCCAAAACTATACTACCTAGGGTTATGAAATTTCATGGGTGGATAGATCTTATCAAGGGGGAGTGCAGTGCATAGGAACCATAGCTCTTGCTTGCTTAATTTTTGAGTTATTGCCCTTTGTCGTTTTTCATACTTGAATTTTGTCCGGTGAATATCTCGAAAACTATACTACCTACGGTTATGAAATTTCATGGGTGGATAGATCTCATCAAGGGGGAGTGCAGTGCATAAGAACCATAACTCTTGTTTGCTTAATTTTTTAGTTATTGCCCTTTGTCGTTTTTCATACTTGATTTTTGTCCGGAGCATATCTCCAAAAGTATACTAGCTAGGGTTATGAAATTTCATGGGTGGATAGATCTCATCAAGGGGGAGTGCAATGCATAGGAATCATAACTCTTGCTTGCTTAATTTTTGAGTTATTGCCCTTTGTTGTTTTTCATACTTGAATTTTGTCCGGTGAATATCTCCAAAACTATACTAGCTACGGTTATGAAATTTCATGGGTGGATAGATCTCATCAAGGGGGAGTGCAGTGCATAGGAATCATAACTCTTGCTTGCTTAATTTTTTAGTTATTGCCCCTTGTCGTTTTTCATACTTGATTTTTGTCCGGAGCATATCTCCAAAACTATAGTAGCTAGGGTTATGAAATTTCATGGGTGGATAGATCTCATCAAGGAGGAGTGCAGGGCACAGAAATCATAACTCTTGCTCGTTTAATTTTTGAGTTACTGCCCTTTGTCGTTTTTCATACTTGAATTTAGTCTGGTGCATGCCCCAGCTTTACAACTTGGGGATAGACGGGCGTATCTTGCGACAGTTTGCCGCTCTTGTTCAAGAGTTAGAAACACTTCTAGAACATTTTTAGCATGTATCATGCAGCCATATTGATTTACTAATAAAAGGTGACGTCAACTCTGTTATGCAACATAACATCGACGTTCCCGCGCTCTGTTAAACATCAATCAATGTTATATTATGCTGGAGTGATTATAGTTTCATGAAACAAGAATAAAATGGGTTAAATCTTGGCTAAAAACTACCTGAAAACAAACATAAATGTATCTTTAAAATTCAGACATCTGATTTACAGAGATGATTTGAAGATTTTGGAGATGATTTGAAGATTTCGATGTAAAACAGGATAAAGAAAGATAATATCAGCTAATCATTACATAATTGCCATCAACTCATCAGCAAGACGGACAGATCCAATAAATACATCTGTACAAGGCTCCACCCTGATAAAAACACATGTGGATGGCATCGAGTCTTTTAACTCTTTCACTGCTAAGTGCGACTCTAACCTTTTGCTGACAGTATAGATCAAGATCAGACTGCACAGAATGTGCAGTCTGATCTTGGATCTACACTGTCTGTTAAGGAGATATTAAACTCAAAAACATAACATTAAAATAGCAATATTTGGATTTTTACTCTCAAATTGAAAATTTTATTTTAGTTGTTCAGCAGGATAAGGGTTTACTTACCTGGAATTAGGTCTGGTTTAAAAGTAACCCCTTACCACGAAAATAAAACTTTTATTCCTCACTGAGGTAGATCGTTGATAATTCCTCGTTGATGTTTCCATTTCCCTACAATCAAGACTTTTGATCACCCTGAAGAAATAGTCTTCATAAAATCATCCGGGAAAAAGGAGAAAATGCTGGGTACCAGCAATTTCTACTTTTTCCTTAACCCTTTACCACACAAGAAAATTTTAGACCAGTCTAAATTGAAAGCATTAGCAGATGACAAAATAAAGGTGACTGAAAAATTAAAATTTGGTCTAGGAAGGATAGAAAACGCTGTGGGAAAAGGAGAAAATGCTGGTTACCAGCATTTTCTCATTTTCCCATAGTGTTTTCAAAAAGCTTCTTTCTCAGGGTCGTTTAAAAGTAGGGATTGTGTGGTAAAGAGTTAACCCTTTACCAAACAATTCCTGGTTTTTATGACCCAGAAGAAGGTGGCGTCTGAAAACATTGTTGGAAAAGGAGAAAATGCTGGTAACCAGCATTTTCTCATTTTCCCACAATGTTTTTAACTCTTCGAAATTCAATTTTCAATTTTTGAATCATATTTATTTTGTCGTGTGCAAGTGTTTTTAATTTGGACAAGTCTAAGATTTTGTCGTTTGGTAAAGAGTTAAAGTTTTCTGCACTTTCAGAGACAATTACTTTTAATTTCAGCTACATATAATTAATAACCAGCAAATATTGTGAATTGAGCAAGTCTAAAATTCAGTCATGTGATAAAAAATAAGATGAGTAATGTTCCTGTGCTTGATATTTGATGATTCATTTTTATCTTGGCTGTGTTAGAAGAAACTTCAAAGTATTGTTGTAACTTTATCATTGTCATCTGCATATTGTCATGCAAAAACTTTGACATTTTGTAGTATCTCTATTACTTGCGATATTTACTTCAAACTCATACAAGTTGTTAACTATCAGAAGGGGAACCAATACAACAGGGGCAGATAGCCATACTTGTTTTGACACAGTTATTCCTCTTTTTCAACTGAACACTGTAAATCAAGCAATTGCAGCCAAGCATTGGCACCCTCATGCAGTGCTTCTGTTCTAAGTTTGTAGAATCTTTATTACTGTAGTAGAGTTGATACCATTCTTGGGATGTCATGATCCTTTTTATGCTCCCGAAGGGCGAGCATATAGTCGCCGCTTCATCTGTCCGTCCGTCCTTCTGTCCGACGGTCCGTCTGTCCGTCCGTCCGAAGCCATTTCTCCACAACCCCAGGACCAAATTGGATAAAACTTCATATATGAACTCCTTAGGGTAAGGCGCCGACATATTTCTCCCGCTTTTTCAATCTGACCCCGTGTCATGGAAAAAAGGGGCTTAATGCAAAATTGCAATTTTTGCTAATATCTCATTCAGCTTTTGTCAGAATATCATGAAACTTAATGATCATATTGTTTATGGAAAGTTTCAGCATGTGCCCTTGTGTTTTTAAATTACGCATTTTTTAAGCTAATGTTCTGGCATGGAAAAAGGGGGTTTCATGCAAAATTCCAATTTTTACTAATGTCTCATTCAGTTTTGGTCAAAATTCCATTACACTTCATGGTTATATTGTTTTTCCAAAGTTTCGACATGTGCTCTTGTTTCTTTATCTATGTGTTTTTCAATTTGACCCTCTGTCATGGAAAAAGGGGGTTTCTTGTAAAATACCAAGGAAAAAGGGCATTAATGCAAAGTTGCACTTTTTACTAAAATCTTGTTCAGTTTTTGTCAAAATTTCATGAAACTCCATGGTTTTATCTTGTTTTACAAGTTTCAACATGTGCCCTTGTTATTTTCAATCTATGAATTATTAATGGGCAAATAGCTCTTTCCTGGTTTCTCAATTTGAGGCAGCATCACGGAAAAAGGGGACTTTATGGAAAAAATTGTTTTTCTCTAGTATCTCCTACATCGGTGCTCAAAACTTTGTGAAATTTCAAATCTGAACTTGTTGGAACGTTGCCGAGGTACCTCTCTTCCGGTTTCTCAATGCCACCTCTGGGCCCATATTCACCAACCATTCTTTAGAATATTTTTAGTCTTATTCTCCAAGGTTTTCTGGATTTGTAAGTCACCCAAGCCTCTGATTGGCTAAACCGAATGGTTTAGCCAATCAGAAGATGTGTTCAGGGGCAGGGTCAGTGCATAATAGTCTGTACCTTGAAGGTGTTTATTTCAGCAGGAGTTATGCAAAACTTAGAATAAATGGAGCGATTGAGGATCGTCACTGATGTAAATATGGCATTTCCTTATCCGGTTTGGCTAAAAAATTAACTTGCCCGCGGACAAGTGCTCTGGAAAAATTCACTTGTCCGCAGGCAAAAAGTCCCAAGTCAGACAAGTCGGGCATAGGAATTCCACACCCCTGGTGTTACTTACAAATTTAGAAAACTCTGGAGAATAAGACAGAGAACATTTTTAAGAATGGTTGGTGAATATGGGCCCTTGTCTTTCGACAAGTGAGGACCAAGATAAGGCTTCAAAGAGAAACAATATATGTTTGATTGATACCTATTTTGTTTTTTCAAGGTAGAATTTTCCTCAGACACGCAGAAAATTTCGAGATAGTGAAAAGTTTCAGCCCATGTCAGCCTGCGCGGACTGGGCAGACTGAAATGGGTAGATTCTTTTTTGCTAATGCATTATGCTCCTTTTTCACAGAGCATAGCTCAACTATTAAAAATTAGGGAAACGTCTTCTTATTATTCAAATTTAATAGAGTTTATTATGACTCAAGTCAGAATGGTGGAGTTGTAATCCAGAAGTTTTAAATTTGATCTCCTGATTTTTTGCAGGAGTATCCTTTGGCAAAGCACTGCAGATCTCCAACCCAGTGCTTGTGCTACCTAGTTACAGATGAATAAGTGAGCTGTTGCTATGATCTTGTTGAAATATCATTTAACTCTTTACCAAATGATAAAACAGTAGACTTTTCCAAATTGAAAGCACTTGCAGACGACAAAATACATGTGGCTCAACGATTGAAATCTGTTTTGTGAAGGGTAAAACATTGTGGGAAAAGGAGAAAATGCTGGTTACCAGAATTTTCTCCTTTTCCCACAATCTTTTCAAAAGGCCTCTTGTTCAGGGTCATTAAAAGTCGGGATTGTGCGGTAAAGAGATCAAGTTGTATGAAATCCTCTAGCCAATGCATTTGAAAACAGCAGAAGAAAGGTTATCATAACTTTGGTTAACTTTGTATTATGAAGGAAGTTTCAAGGATTGGTCAGCCATTTTAATCATTGGCAATCTTAGCTGTATAGAGATGACTTGACTGATAATATTTCTGAACTTTCTGTAATTGGAACAAGTGGCACTTGAAATCTTATCTCCCTACTTAACAGACCTTTGTATTTGGCTCTGTGTCTAGTCTAACGACTTAACTCTTTAGCAGAGGACAAAATTGTAGCCTTGTCCAAACTGAAAGCATTTGCAGACAACCGTTTCAGTTAGGCTCCAAATGTGCAATTTTTTCATAGTGAAGAAAATCATGTGGGAAAAGGAGAAAATGTTTTGAAAAGGTTTTTTTTCTGGGGTCATTAAAAGTTGGCATTGTGCGGTAAAAGGCTAACTTGTTACAGTTATTCTATAGACTAACATTTCTTTATGACAAAATGTTTTAACTTGTCAGTGTTTATGGTATTTGCAGGCTGCAAATCATAGATACTCTTAACTCTTTACCACACAATCCAAACCTTTAATGACCCTGAATAGAGCTTTAGAAAACATTGTGGGAAAAGGAGGAAATGCTGGTAACCAGCATTTCCTCCATTTTCACAATGTTTTCTACCCTATTAAAAACAGAAATTGTCATCTTAGCAACACTAAATTTTTTGTCGGCAAACATTTTGGATGTGTTTAACATCTTGTTGTTTGGTAAAGAGTTGAAAGGTAGTTTTGTCTATGAAAATGCAGCCTATCAGCATTTGCTCCTTTTCCCACACTCTTTCCTAAAGCCCTTCTACAGCATCATTAAAACACAGAATTGTTTGATAAAAACTTATTAAAGGATTAGACAAAGATACAAAGGATCAAAATTTGAAAGGACGGGGATTGTCTAAATGCATTTTAACCACCCTTCTCCCACCCTCCCACGGTTGTTACACATAATAGGATTGCGCATTGACTTCTCCAGACTTTTCTTCCTTTTGCCATGATAATTTCAAATACCTGCTTCTTTAGGATTGTTATACTTATTGCTGTTGGGTAGCAGGTTAGCTGAAGGGTTAAACTATCATCTTGTACTGTTTTTTTTTGAGTAAAAAGATTGAATCTAATGTTGAATTTGCTTGTGGAGGTGAAGGTATTACCTTGAGGAGTTGATTTCTATAATTCACATATCTCGCTCATCACCATGAATAATATGACTTGATGGCATTGCAGATATTAAAGTTTTGAAATCGATGAGAAAAAAGAGTATTTAATTTTGCTCTTGACAAGTAGTTTCTCTGTTTCTATAAATCTCTTCCATTTAAGCCTTTACCAAACAATCTCAAGTTTTAACGACTCTCAGAAAGAGGCCTTTTGAAAACCTTGTGGGAAAAGAAGAAAATGAGCAGCCAGCATTTTTATTCTTTTTCTTACAAAGTCTTTTACCAATTAACCCATTACCACACAATCCCTACTTTTGACGCCCCTGAGAAAGAAGCCTCTAGAAAACATTGTGGAAAAAGGAGAAAATGCTGGTAACCAGCATTTTCTCCTTGTCCCGCAATGTTTTCTACCCTTCGCAAAACAAATTTCAAATTTTCAGTCACTTTTATTTTATTGTCTGCAAATGCTTTCGTTTTGGACAAATCTAAAATATAAAGAGTTAAATAGCCAAGACTATAACTTAACCCTTTCCCAAATGGCAAATTTTGGACCAGACCAAATTCGAAGCATTTTGCAGATGACAAATAAACAGTTGCTAAAAAGATGATTTTTCTATATGATAGGGTAGAAAACATTGTGGGAAAAGGAGAAAATGCTGGTTACCAGCATTTTCTCCTTTGCCCACAATGTTTTCAAAAGGCTTCTATTCCTGACCCGTAAAAACCAGGGATTGTTTTGGAAAGGGTTAAAAACATTTGACTTGTTTTCTGTAAATTATTTCAATATGGATGAATTTGAAAAATTACATAGTGGTAAAGGGTTAATTCAAGAAAAGTATCTAAGTCACCTCAAAATGCTTCTTTTCAGTTTCTTTTAGGTATAGAAGAAAAGTGTGTGCAAAACTGGCTTATGCTGTGCTGGTCAAAAGTTTGACTAAGAAAGAAATGATAAAAAAATTCTGTTGATTATTAACCCTTAGCCAAACAAATCCTTAATCACCCAGAGAAAGGAGCCTTCTTAAAATATGGTGGGAAAAGGAGAAAATGCTGGTGACCAGCATTTTCTCTTTTTTCCCACAATTTTTTTTACTCTTCCAAAATGAAGTTTTAATTTTTTGAATCATGTTTATTTTGTCCTCTGCAAATGCTTTCATTCTGGACAAGTCTAAAATGTTGTAACACAGTCTCAAAGATTTGATGACCTAAGGAAAACTGCTTTTGAAAACATTTTGGGATAAGAAGAAAAATCCTGGTACCCAATGTTTATTTTCCTGTGAAAGGCATAAAGCTCTTCCACATTTTTTGAGTTGCAATAATGATTTATCATCTGGAAATAATCTCAGTTTCAACAAATCCAAAATTTTGTTGTTCCATAAAGAGTTAGGAAGATAATTTGCAGATTAGTTACAGACTTATTAAAACAAAAACAAAACTAAACTATGTGGAGAGGCAATTTATCTCTATTAACGTTTCTTGTTACCTGTAATTTAGAACCAGCTCTTGTTTGTCTTCATATGAGCAGATAGAAAGATAGTTCCTTAGAATTAGTAACTAGCATTTTTTCCTTTTTCTGCATTGTCAAAATTCTTCCATATCAATGACAGATGTCGTGATATGAGCTGCATTAGCATTTTGTAATCTGCAGACTGGTGCTTTGAATTTAGTTGAATTTTGTTGTTTGATAGAGTTAGAACCTCATAAAAACTATTCAAATTATTCCTTGAGATATTTGAAGGAAATGAAACAAAAGGTTTTGAACTCATTTATAACCAACCAATTTGGTAGGTCTACACAGGCGAGGAAGAATCCTTTCAAAATACTGTGGACAAAGGAAAAATTTTTGGTACTGGCAATTTTTCCTTTGACTGTGATATATTATTTTACCTTTTGAAAAACAAACTGTATTTTATCCACTGTGTATCAGTAATCTACACACACAAAAAAAAACTAGACAAGGAACAATTTTTGCTTTTCACAATGCTAAGCAGTTATCCTAGTCTGTAGCAATAAAAAGTTGTATTTGAAAAGTAATGGATTAAAATGTATATAGTTAAGAGGAAAAGTTTGTTTGAAATAAGGATAACAAATTTATTGGCAGTTTATTACAGTTTATCACATCACATTATGATAAAATTTGTCAGTTTAACTTTCGTCTGATAAATTCAAATTTCCGTAATTCTTGAAATCTTTGGCAGCCATACAGTTTATCAACTGAAATAACCCTAAAATACAAAAATTTGACTGACTGGAATACACTTAGTAATCAAAGGATGGGAATTACAAATGGATATTTTCAGTCTTGGGGTTCAAGGCATCTAATTCAACCCTCTACTACACAAACTCAGCTTTTGAAAACCCTGAGCAAGAGCTTTGGAAAACATTGTGGGAAAGGAAACAGTGCTGGAAACCACCATCTTCTCCTTTTTCCACTGTTTTTACCTTTCCTGAAACAGATTTCAATCCTTGAGTTACATCTATTTTGTCAAATGGAGATGCTTTGTCAAAAGTTTTGTCAACTGATTAAAAGTTAACTATAATGAAGCAACATAAAAGCAGGCATTGTAGACTCAAGATAAGACCGCATGATCCACAGCAGTCCAGTCTAAATCCACACTGTCAACAAAAGCAGTATAGCTGTGAAAAAGCACTCTTAGGGTTAACCCATTACCTCACAATCCCTACTTTTGATGCCCCTTAGAAAGAAGCCTTTAGAAAACATTGTGGGAAAAGGAGAAAATGCTGGTAACCAGCGTTTTCTCCTTTTTCCCACAATGTTTTCTACCCTTCACATAACAAAATTCATAATTTCAGTCACTCTTATTTTGTCGTCTACAAATGCTTTCGATTTGGTCAATTCTAAAATTTTGTCGTTTGGTAATGAGTTAAAGTACTCTTAGTACTTGATGTTTGCGTTTTCTAAACAGTTTTACCATATGTCACCATTTGTCACAATGTTTTCAACTGCTCTCAACTATAGATATTTCAAAGTGCAACAAATGAGGTAAAAGGCTTAACCATAAACAAACTGATTGCAGAAGGGAAAGCAAATTTGATATTTTCCATCAGTACTGAATATCAGTTGTTTGTTATTCTAATAATTCCTGGTATTGACTTGGCCAGAGTTCTCCAGCCTTGATTATTTTATAGGTCTAGAAATACAATCAATCTTACTGTCATTCAGGATTGTTGTATTTTATAATAATAGTGTTTAACCCTTTACCACACAATCCCGACTTTTGACGACCCTGAGAAAGAAGCCTTTTGAAAACAATGTGGGAAAAGGAGAAAATGCTGGTAACCAGCATTTTCTCCTTTTCCCACAGTGTTTTCTACCCCTCCCAAACCAGATTTTAATTTTTCGGTCACCTTCTTTTGTTGTCTGCAAATGGCATCAATTTGGACCAGTCTGAAATTTTCTCGTGTGGTAAAGAGTTAACCCTTTACCAAACAGTCCATTGTTTTAACTCTTTTTCAAACGACAAAATTTTATACTGGTCCAAATTGAAAGCATTTGCAAATGACAAAATAAATGTGAATCAAAGATTAAAAAATAGATTTGGAAAGGGTAGAAAACATTGTGGGAAAAGGAGAAAATGCTGGTTACCAGCATTTTCTCTTTTTCCCACAATGTTTTCTAAAGGCTTCTTTCTCAGGGGCATCAAAAGTAGAGATTGTGTGGTAATGGGTTAACTCTTTTTCAAACGACAAAATTTTATACTAGTCCAAATTGAAAGCATTTGCAGATGACAAAATGAATGTGACTAAAGAATTGAAAATTGTTTTAGGAAGGGAGAAAACATTGTGGGAAAAGTGGAAAATGCTGGTTACAACAATGTTTTCAAAAGGCTTCTTTCACAACATTGTTAAAAGTTGAGATTGTGTGGTAAAGGGTTAATGACCTTCAGGAAGAAGATATTTTGTTAAAATTATAGGAAAAGAAAAAGAAAATGCTGGCATTCATCATTTTGCCCTATTTTTGCACTGCTTACTACACTAAAACTCCTTATTATACAAACAATTAACCCTTTCCCACACTGTATGAACTTTTGATGGACCTAATTGGAGAAAGTGAGCTTTCAAAAACATTGTGAGAAAAAGAGAAAACTGTTGGTAACAAGCATTTTCTCCTTTTCCCAAAATGTTTTCTACCCTTCCAAAAACAAAAGTATGTCTTAAGTCACTCTTATTTTGTCATCTGCAAAATTAATTAGACCTGTCCAAAATTCTGTCTTTGGTAAGAAGTAAATGTTGAAGTAGTGGAATTTGACCTGGAAATGCTATAAAACATTGATTGAAAAGGAGAAAATGTTGGTTACTCCTGTGGAACTCAAGTACAAGGGGTCTAGGACATTTGCCTCCCAGACTTCTGCCCCTGGACTTTTGCCCCCTTAGGACACCTGCCACCTGGAAACACCCCCCCTCCCCGACATCTGCCAACCTAGGACATCTGCTTCCCGACATCTGCCCCCTTAGGACATGTGCCCCACTAGGACATGTGCCCCCAGACATGTGCCCCATAGACATCTGCCCTCTTAGGACATCTGCCCCCTGGACATCTGCCCCCTCAGTTTGTTTACAACTTGGACGTCTAGCTCCTTTAAGGGACAATCTCAAAAAAGCAACTTTGAGATATACACATATATTGTACATGGTAATTTTGACCGGCACTATGAAAAAGACCTCTCAGCTGTTGTATCGTTAAGTGCTATTTTGTTGAAAATCTTCGGCTGATTAATAGATTTCAGTTTTAATATCAAATTTCCAGTATGATAACTATAGAGTCAGTTACGTCAGTCAGATGTCCTGTCTGGGAGGGGATGCCCTAAGGGGGCGAATGTCTGGGGGCAGATGTCCAGGGGGCAAATGTCCCTTGGGGGCAGATGTCCTACAGGGGTGAATGTCTGGGTGGCAGATGTTCAGGGGGCAGATGTCCTAAGGGGGCAGATGTCCTACGGGGGCAAATGCTTGGGGGGGGGGGGTTCCAGGGGGCAGATGTCCTATGGGGGCAAAAGTCTGGGGGTAAAAGTCCGGGGGCAGATGTCCAGGGGGCAAATGTCCTGATACCATGAAATCTATGGCAACTTTATTTTTTAGCTCACCTGAGCACAACATGCTCAAGGGGAGCTTTTAGGATCATTGGGTGTCCGCCGTGCGTTGTGCATTGTCAAGAATTCTTTAAACATCAACTCCTCCTAAACCACAGGGCCAATTTGGACCAAACTTGGCTGGAATGTTCCTTGGGAGGTTCTCTTTAAAAATTGTTCACAGAATTTGATTCTGTCAAAAACTCTGGGTGCCATGGCAACCAAATGGAATTTTCTAGGAAATTCTTTAAAAATCATCTCCTCTGAAACCGCTGGTCAGATTTTAAAATAATTTCACAGAGATGTTCCTTGGGTGACTCTTTTCAAAAACTGTTCGTTAAATTTTGATACGTCAAGAAACATGGCTCTGGTGAATGGGGGCTTCTTGCACTGTACAGAAATAAAGGAATTCTTAAAAATTCTTCTCTGAAACGGCTGGTCAGATTTTGAAATAATTTCACAGAGATGTTCTTTGGATAACCCTTTTCAAAAAGTGTTTGCGAAATTTTGATCTGTCAAGAATCATGGCTCTGGTGAATGGGGGCTACTTGCACTATACAGAAGTGAAGAAATTCTTTAAAATTCTTCTTCTCTGAAACCGCTGGTCAGAATTTGAAATAATTTCAAAGAGTTGTTCCTTGGATGACACTTTTCAAAACTTGTTGCCGAAATTTTGATTCATCAAAAAATGTGGCTCTGGTGAATGGGGGCTACTTGCACTATAGGGAAATGAAGAAATTCTTAAAAACTCTTCTTCTCTGAAACCGCTGGTCAGATTTTGAAATTATTTCACAGAGATGTTCCTTGGGTGACCCTTTTCAAAAGTTGTTCATGAAAAATTGATTTGTCAATAAACATGGCTCTGGTGAATGGGGGCTACTTGCACTATATGGCCATGAAGGAATTTTTTAGAATTCTTCTCTGAAATGGCTGATCAGGTTCTGAAATAATTTCACAGAAATGTATCTTAGTTGACCCTTTTTAAAAATTGCTCAAAATATTTTGATCCATTAAGAAACATGGCTCTGATGGCTGTGGGCTATTTACACTTTACAGACATGAAGAAATTCTTAAAAATTCTTCTTCTCTGAATTGGTTGTTTAGATTGTGAAAAAAATGGTTATGGTCCTCTCAAAAATTCAGGTGAGCGAACCAGGGCCATCTTGGCCCTCTTGTTTTAAAAAAGTTACTGTTTTGACTGTCAAACGGTTGTTTGCAATCTTAAAATATCTTTGATATTTCCTTACAGCATTGAAGGCATTTCTCATGGGGTTCTTAGAATAACTGTGACATCTCCAATGAGAGTAGCTAGGGATGCACCATCATCTTTCTTCCCTGAAAGAGGTTGCAAATCGCTCTGTCTATCTGAGAAAGCCATGGTCTAACACATGTTTAGGTTTAGTAATATAAAGGAGGAAATTCTGCTGTTTACTATGAATACTGTGACTTGAAGATATGCTCAGCTTGAGTGTTTGCACTGTAACAGAAAAGAGTACTTCTCTCGCAATTTGAGAAGACACCATATTAGGACATTTCATTGTGTGCTGACATTTTTCATCAGTCACTTCTTTACCTTCATATTCAAAACATTTGCAAACAACAATTTGAGTCTGGCTATGATGTGGTATTTGCCTTTGAGAAAGTTCAGAATATTGTGGGAAAAGGAGGAAAACGCTGGTTACCATTTTTTCTTTCTTTTTCTGACAATGTTTTCTTCAGCTTTATTCCTGAGGCTTTTGAAACTGGTTATGATTGGGTCAATAACTACCAGTGGTGCAATTCAGGTCCTCATAATTATTTAAATAAATAATGCAGAAAAAGTCCTTTTCTGAGAAAAAAAAAAACATCAGCAGATCAAGGTTAAACAAGAAAATAACAGATGAGGTTGTCGATGTTAAGAAACCCTGCTTAAATGTTTACATGATATAAATACTCTTTTGTTGAATATGATGCAGTGTAAAGTTTGCCAATTATGGTAATTGTTTAATGACAAAATCTGCCTTAGTTAGTTTCTAGACAGTGAAAATATGTAAATGTAATGATGTGTGGTTATTATAAAAAGGATGTTTCATCTAAGACAAATAATAATTTGATAGCCAGAAGGAATGTGGATATTTTATGGACTGGTGGTCAACGGATTGAGGCCAGCTTTATCAATGGCCATTCATCAATCATTGGACAAACGACTCCTGTCATTTCAGAACAAACCCTGACAGGTCGGAGTAAATAGTATACAGTATACATGTAGGTACAGTTATTGAGTGTTTTATCCATTACTGTGTTAATGTTTGCAGTATGGACCAACGTACAGTGTCGCAAATCGGAAGCTGCTGCTACTGTACGCCCCAAATCAGTTAGCTGCAGTAAACAAGTTTAACAAAACAGGCTGGCACGCGTAATCTAGCAGACAGAAAGTGATCGGGTGTTTTGCATTTGAAAGGGAAGAAGTTTTTCTACAAATACATGCTGCGATTGGGTTCATAAACCGACCAAGTTTTGTATACGAAAGCCGCATCACCAAATTTTGTCGTTGGCGGCTGCCATGATCGCTAAACTTTTGCTTTCTACTCCTTCGGGAAGATCGGAAACCATTTTCTGATACTGCAGACAGATAAAGAAATCATTCAGCTTCACGTATATATGTCTATGGTAGTATTCAGTGCCATATCCTTTGAAATAATTCACTTTTTATCAAGGTACCATCAAAACGTTCACTGTACGGCTAGCTGCATCTGTACGCAACGATTAGCTGCATTTCACAATAAAAAAATTGTACGCCTAGCTGCATTTATGCATCATAGTGCTGAAGAAAAAGGTTCAGCCCATATGATAAAACACGATTGTTTAGCTTGATATATATGTCGTATGCCGGATCGGAATCTAGACAGATCCGGAATTTACCTAGACCGAATTAGAATAATACTTTAGTGTAGATCAAAATACATCTAGATTCTTTTCCAAATTTTTAATCATATTAATTCTCATGTGTTTACAATTGAGACGTATTTTTAATTGAAGCAATTTATTTGTTTTCCCCACAATTGCTCCGTTTTCCACGTTGCATTTTTTCCTCGAACGTGCTAAACATTTAATCTAACTCAGAAATAATTTCTAATCAAACTTCTTTTATGTTGGACTTTAAGTTGAATAAGATGGTTAATATGTAGTCGCATTATATAAAACAAGAAAATATTCCGATTTGGTCTAGACAGATTGAGGAACTGCCTAGCCAAACTGTTAAACTATTTTGGTACAGGCAAAATTCCAGTTTGGTCTAGATTCCGGATCTGCCTAGATTCCAGTTTGGACGGCGACATATATAAATATATAAATTCAAACAATAGCAGGTAAGATTTTCTTGTTTCTTCAAGGCATTTCATGAATTACACAAATCCGGCTCCAGTGATAAATCCTTTGAAACATAGCGGATATTATTTCTTGAGTTCTAAAGGTCTACTTCCTGTACAACAGATAGGTACATAGTTTGCCATTTTTTGCAACCCCTAATCATTGATTTTCATTCACTGATGAACATCAATGAATTATATAATGTCAGTAACTTTTTTTTTTAGCTTTTCAACGAAATAAAGAATTCAGCTCGCTCTAAACGTAAAGTTTTCAGGGTTTTTTCTTAACCTGAATTCACGATATTATCTCGTACATCCATCCTCAAGTCTTAAGTCTTTACCAAAGCATTTGTAGACGTTCAGTTGGTAGTATTTTCCCTTGAAAGGTGTAAATCTCAGTGAAAACAGAAGCACTATCTTAAACGCAGCCGATTCTTTTAATATACTTAAGGACAAAAGTCTTGTCCGGTTTTGGTTTCCTTACTAATGTCAAAACCAACGAAGGTATGACCTTGAAATTTTGCCTATTTTCTTTCAACTAATTTCCAAACTGGTAAATCGGGATTTGATTCCAAGGCTGCACCGAATTACCGAGATTCAGTAACGGCGACGTTTTTCACGTGCATCGTCATGTATGCAAAACTGTGTGTTTCACTATTGATTTGTTAATGTCAACACATCCTTATCGATATTCCAATCGAAAGACATCGAAAGTTTTCGAATTTATTCAATTAATTCAGAAAAATGAAGCTTTCAAAAGAACAGCGTTTTAAGCCAATTCGAGGCAGAGGCCACAGCCGCACATGTAGCCCGTGTATTTGGTGTAAACGAAAGAACTGTTCGACGTTTACGCCAAAAGTTCGCAGCTTATGGGACCGTTGCGGACCTGCCACGCTCTGGACGGCCCCGAGTAACAACCTTGCGTCAGGATAGGCATATTCAGCTTACTCACTTACGCAACCGATTTGCGGCCCAAATGACACGGCACGTAACACACAGGATCGTAATAGACCTCGCATTAGTGCAAGGACTGTGCGGCGACGTTTGAAAGCAGTCGGCTTACGTTGCCGTCGTCCATACCACGGATCTAACACAAAATCACAGACGTTTACGAATGCAATGGGCTTTACGTCATCGAAGATGGCGTTTAAACCGATGGCAAACGGTTATGTTTACCGACGAGAGTAGATTTTGCATTGATTCGAGCGATCGACGACAGCGTGTATACCGGTGCAGTGGAGAGAGATTTGCGGACCCGTGTGTCGTGGAAACTGACCGTTGGGGTGGGCAAAGCATCATGGTTTGGGCAGGGTTTACCTACCATCACAAGACTCAGCTCGTGTTTCTTGACTTTGGTCGAGGACGGTGTCGTGGTCTCACTGCGCAGCATTATATCGACCAAGTTTTGCGTCCAATTGCTCTGCCATTTATTTTTGCCCACCCAGGTACTGTTTTACAAATGCCCGCCTCCATACCGCAAGACTGACCCAAAACTTCTTGACCACACATAATGTTCCAATATTACCTTGACCAGCTTTATCACCCGTCCTGAACCCAATCGAGCATGTATGGGATTACATGAAACGTAAGATCAAATCACGGAACGTAAACAACGTCCAGCAGTTAAGACGGGCAATTGCTGACGAATGGAACAATATTCCTGCTAGATTTTTACGCAGGCTAGTTTGCTCCATGAGGCGAAGGTGCACTGCAGTCATAGGGGTACATGGGGCCATACTCATAACTGATTTTGTCTTATCAGCATAATGCAACTTCCTAATTTATAGTGCCCTACTTTGTGGGGGTTTTGCATAGACGGTACTGATCCAAATTCTTTCAAAATTTTACCATTAAATGCGTCTTGAATTGTTCTTTTCATTGATACCTGATTTGTTTGTGTACTCTGAACAAAAAATGAAATATTCAATACTTTGTGGACCGGACAAGACTTTTGTCCATTAGTATACATCTAACCTCTAAACGGCTATGTCGACGGATCATCCGAGTTTTTTCAGACAATTGTTACTGACTGCCATTCCTGCTTCTCGCTTTTAACACATCTTTGTACTGGGTTTCAACAGTAAATGTTAAAGGACAGACACACCACTGACCATGGCTCGTTTATAGACGATGGTAGAGCTATTCACGACCCCTTGATTAACCCAGTCTTTAAAGGGTGGAAATGGAACCCGGAAAGTTCGAATACGAACTTTATACATTCACCACTGCCAACCTCACATCTTCAGAGCTAGATCTATATGCAACACTTCTTAACCTAGCATGATATTGATCTTTTTTTCTCAATCAATATATGATAAAAACTATATCCAAGATGTACACAGTTTTCATTATAAGCTTAAGCCCGTTTCACATCAGCCTTACGACAGCCGTACGGGAACATTTTTTGACAAATCGCGCGGACTCCGCAAGACTGTCTTACGAATTTGCAACGCAGTAGACGTCGCAATTAAGCTGGTTTTTTTTCAGCATGCTCATTTTCTTTGCGATGTCTTGGCGATTTTTTGAGTTTGCACGGCAACTGTACGGTTGCCACACGGCAGCCGTACGGCTACCTTGAGGCCATCGCATATCAATCACACGATTTTATAACTTGCGTTTGTCCTGCGAAGAATGCAAAAAGATCGCACGAACATCTTGCGGCTGCCTTGCGAATGCCTTGCGTTTGGGGAAAGTCTGTCTGAAGACTACTGCGGAACGTACGAACAACGTAGAGATTCGCACGGCTGCACCGCAAATGCCTTGCGAAAAGTTAGCGTCATCCCTCCTCCTTTAAAAAAATTGTATGTCTTGTTCGTCATCAGTCCTTATCGAGATTTCAGGACGAGAAGGTCAGGTAGAAGCAAAGATCTCAGAATGGAAAGGGGTAGGTTCCGATTGCTGAACCCCCATTGAACCCGAGACAACCAAGGTACCATCAACCAAGGATTTAGATGAAGAAAGCACGTGCTTGTACAAGAATGACAAATATGCCCTTAGCATAAAATATCGTCGTCCCGGTCTTTATCCGCGAGTATCCTTTCCATTGTTGCAATATGCGACCTATGTGCCGGGGTAGCATTGTGATTACATGTACATGTATATATATCTCCAATCTTGACAAGAGGAGATAATTCCTCTTCCTTATAGCGATCGCACGAACACCGAACAATCGTCTTGCAAAATCGTGCTTGCCGTGCGGTGGTCGTAAAAAACTTTGAAAATTCTTACGGCAGTCTTGCAGGTGCCTGGAGAATTTGTGCGGCAGCCTTAAGATAACCGCACGACAGCCGCGCGAACACGTTCAACCTGCGGACACCGTACAGTTCGTCAACCGTACGAACAACGTACGGAGATCATTTGCAAACTTTGCAATATGTGCGATGGGTACGAATAGAAAGCGATCGTGTTTGCGGCGGAAATCGTACGACGAAAAAATCGCACGGCTGATGTGAAAGAGGCTTTACCAAGAAAATCGCAGCTAACCGAGCAGTACGAAAATCCAGGTTGGCAGCTAGCCGTACAGTGAACGTTTTGATGGTACCTTGATAAAAAGTGAAATATTTCAATGGACAGGGCACTGAATACTACCATAGACATATATACGTAAAGTTGAATGATTTCTTTATCTGTCTGCAGTATCAGAAAATGGTTTCCGATCTTCCCGAAGGAGTAGAAAGCAAAAGTTTAGCGATCATGGCAGCCGCCAACGACAAAATTTGGTGATGCGGCTTTCGTATACAAAACTTGGTCGGTTTATGAACCCAATCGCAGTATGTATTTGTAGAAGAACTTCTTCCCTTTCAAATGCAAAACACCCGATCAATTTCTGTCTGCTAGATTACGCGTGCCAGCCTGTTTTGTTAAACTTGTTTACTGCAGCTAACTGATTTCGGCGTACAGTAGCAGCAGCTTCCGATTTGCGACACTGTACGTTGGTCCATAGTGGTTTGAGTGCAATTGTTAAAAGCTAAGTTGAGGATTATCTTTTGTGTTTGTAACATTCATGAATCTTATGACTTTTTGGAAACTTTCTTGTGTAATATTGGTTTTATTAGAATATCTGAGGTGTTTGAGGAAAGATAATAGAATTCTTCTGAATTTTAGGTAAGTTGAGTTAATTTCTGCTCTGCAATTTATAGTTGCTGAATACTTGAAATAGGCTGCTGGTCTATGTTTTAACCCTTTCCCAAACGACAAATTTTGGACTCCTCCAAACTGAAAGAGTTTGTAGACAACAATTTTAGATTTTGAGAAAATGGCAGAAAGTTCTCAAAAAGGGTAGAAAACACTGTGGGAAAAGGAGAAATTGCTCGTTATGAGCAATTTCTCCTTTTCCCAGTGTTTTCAAAAAACTTTTACTGCAGACACGTAAAAACCTGGGCTTGTTTGGAAAAGGCTTAAGCTTAATCATACAACAAAATCATAGACTTGTTTAAATTAAAAGCATTTTGCAGATGCAGACGACAAAGTAAAGAATGTGAGTATCATATTTTGTTTTGAGAAGGGTAGATAAATATTGTGGGAAAAAAGAAAGAAAGTGTTAGTTACAAGCATTTTCTCCTTTTCTAACAATATTTTAAACAGCATCTTCATAAGGGTCATTTACATTAGGAAGCATTTTCTTTTCCCGGAATGTTTTCTTCTCTGTCAAAGTCAGAAATCATCATATAAACAAAATTTCAAATTCCTTCATTTGAGAAAATTTTAATTGTTCTCTGCAATTGCTTTAATTAAGTCAACCTTTTTGTCCTTTGTTAAAGAGTTAAATGTAAGATCATTTGTACCAGCTTTGAAATTTTGTCTGCTGCAGATGTTTTGAAATTGGAATAATTATAGTCTAAAGTTTATTGTATGAGAGGATTTAAAGAAAATAACGAGCGTGCCGGGATGAAAGAAAAGAACAAGCGTTATAACAGTTACTATGCTTAGACAGGAAAATGATAGACTTGCTAAAGGTCAGTCCTGTAAAATGGCAAGTATTGTCTTTTCTTTCATATAATTTCCTTGCTGCTTGCATAAATTCTTGATAGGTCTGAGAATCATATTTGTTGACATTTGTAAAAAATTTGGTGTTTTGAAGTTTTGAAATTAAGTTTTGTTTGAATGCACTTATGCCTCCCATGCAATTTGCTAATGCACCATGGTAATGCTTCAGATTGATGGTGGTATTCATTCTTTACTAAAGGGTCAGATGTTTTAAAAAAGACCTGTAGAAGAGATTTAAAGACCTTATAGGAAAAAAGAGAAAATACTATTAAATTTTGTCTGCAAATGTTTGCAATTTGGACTTGCCAAAGTTTTGCCATGTAATCTAGACTTAATAACTCTAAAAACAATTTAGGCTTATTTGCATCGAATTAACCTTTAGGTTGCTGAATAAACAAAATAGCCTATCTTGAATATGATCCAGATCAAATATGGTTAAATGAATTTGAGGCCTTATTTAAATAGTTTGACTCTTTACCGGGTGACAAAGTTTGTCCAAATTCAAAGCGTTTCAAGGTAATTTCTGGGAAATTGAACCTCTTATAAAAATATTGAAGGAAGAGGAGAAAATGTGGGCAACAAGCGATTCTCATTATATAGTGCTACAATTTATCCCCTTTCAAAAACACTACTATGATTTGAATCACATTCGATTTTTCATCTGCAAACCATTGCAATTAGGAAATGCATAAAATTTCCTTATTTGGTAAAGAGATAAAGAAAAGAAAACAGTGGAGAAAAGGAAAAAAATTCTTTGCAGACAGCATTGACTCTTTTCCCTCAATATTTTTTTATTTCTTTCTCTCATAGGGTTGTTTAAAGTCCAAATGTATAAAGGTCTATTTATAAAATAAAAGCAAATTTCAATTTTACCATGTGAAAATTATGGGGAACAGTATGTAAAGGTGCAGTTGGTAAAAGTTCCAGTCAATGGCAGAAAAAATAATTTTGAAACTAGAACAGATCCTAGCATGCCACATTATCCGTTTGTTTACATTGATGATTGCTGATGATTAGCCGACTTTTCATTGTAAATCTCCTCAGAGATGTAATGGTTCTATTGATAGTTTTGTCCCCGTTCTAGGCTTAAAAAACAAGCTTATCGACGTTGCAACTGAAACAGAAACGATGTACGTCACTGGCAGATAGTCGCTTATTTGTTTATTATCAATACAGGAAGAGTTTACTACATCAAAATAAGAAAAAAGGTGCAACTGAGCAATCTTACTCTCTGATGACATAATAGTGGAAGTGTTAACAGTAGTCCGGTGCACTATGTCATAGCTAGACTGGTGTCAGTCCGTAAAATAGAGCCTTTTCATTGAAACAAAAACTCTGTGTTCTCAATGTTCTGAATGTCTGATTTTCTGTATTTCAGAAGAAGGGCAAGTAACAACACATATTTCTGTGACTTTGCTATAGTTGTGTACCTTGTTTATTAGAATGACTTAACCCTTTCCCAAACAATCCCTGGTTTTCACTGGTCTGGGATAGTAGCCTTTTGAAAACATTGAGGGAAAAGGAGAAAATGCTGGTAACCAGCATATTCTCCTTTTCCCACAATGTTTTCTACCCTATCATACACAGAAATCATCTTTTCAGCAAGAATTGAATTGTTGTCTGCAAATGCTTTCAATTTGGTCTAGTCCAAAAGTTTGTCATTTGGGAAAGGGTTAAATGCAGGGCCTGAATGCCAGACTATGTCACAGTATTAATGATGTGCAACATGTTATCACACAAATATAGACAATATACACAAACGATAACCAAGTTGTCTTGATCAGTGGCATCCCTGAAATTGAGAGGCTTCTCCATGCATTTTCACTAACATATGAGGTCAGTTTGAAAACTTTTGAGGCAACGCTTATAATATGAGAATGATAAGACTTACAAACAAAATATCTGAACACAGATAACATATACTTTATCATTTTATATATCCCAAATATCAGAATGCTTTAGTCTTCTCTATAAGTATCGGGGCCCGTCGGAAATTTACCACCTCGCTTGGTCTGGAGTACAGGGGCGTGATGAAGGTGATGTCCTATAGCAACATTACCACATATTTCACAATATTGCATGTCATTCCTTATCAAAATAGACCCATTAAATCTAACTGCATATGTTGCTGCAGCCCTGTGTCATACAGTTTTTCACCATTCTGTCTAATTACCTCACATTTAGTGCCGCAGTCTTCAGTTCACCTATTGAACCTGATAAACTTGGACTTGACATGTGGAAAATTTTTATATTCATCAGAACTTTCTGGAATCGTGTATGTGTACTTGCAAGCCATTAGGTTTAGGAAATAGGTTTAAGCCTTTGTTACAAAACTTAATATGGTAATTGATAAAATACTTGGGTGGTCAGGCAATGGCCTAAAATGACCCAATGAGGGCTTAGAATTGGACTTTGGCAGGTTTGATTTAATTGTGATAAAGCAGATTAGCAAACTGACTATCCCTGTATTTTATTGTCCCTGTAGCTGCATTGAAATTTACCTTTTTATCTGATAAAATGAATAAAACCTTTCACAAAGAACATTTATTCTTTTTTTTTTATTAAACCCTTTACCAGACAATCCCAAGTTTTAATGAGCCTGGGTAAGGAGACTTTTAAAATCATTGTGGGACAACGAGAAAATCCTTTAACCTGCATTTGCTCCCTTTTCCACAATGTTTTCTACTATTTCACAGACAATTTTTAGCATTTGAGCTACATTAAATTTGCCATCCACAGATTGGTGGAAATGTGGGAAAGGGTTAACTCTTGACAACACAGTTCTAGGATTTTAATGACCCTAACAAGGAAGGCTGAAAACCAGCATTTTCTCCTTTTCCCACTATGTTTTCTATCGCATCAAAAATAAATTCAAATTTTTGATCCACATTGAATTGTTGTCTGCAACTGCTTTGAATTCTGACTTGTACTATTTTATTTTCTTTGGCTAAAAGTTAAAACATGTGAGACGGAGCTCAAATGTGCTAGTTGCTTTTGAGGACATTGTAGATTCAAGGTCAAGTTACATGGTACCTGCAGTCTGAAACAACTACTTTTCCTTATTTTGAAAAAAGACTTCTGTTGACAAAATCGAGAATCTTTTCATCACAATACCATGGTTAACATCCAGATATATGTCACAATTCGTTTTTATTAACACTTCTTTAACTTGCTCCAATTTATAGGATAAACAAAAGTGGCCATTTAGAAGTTTTTTTCAGTATATAATGCATTATATTGAAAAAGTCATTACATAATTACACCCCATAATTATGAACCCCTATGGTCCATTTTAGCCAATAACCAGAGTTTGTTATGAGGTGGAATAGGCTTTTGATACATAAGTAGAAAACATGATCAATCTGTGCAAACTTTGTAGACTGACACTGAGTCGATATTTTTTGCATAATGTATTAACCCATTACCACATAATCCCTACTTTTGACGCCCCTGAGAAAGAAGCCTTCAGAAAACATGGTGGGAAAAGGAGAAAATGCTGGTAACCAGCATTTTCTCCTTTTCCCACAATGTTTTCTACCCTTCACAAAACAATTTTCAAATTTTCAGTCACTTTTATTTTGTCGTCTGCAAACGCTTTCAATTTGGACCAGTCTAAAATATTGTCGTTTGGTAATGGGTTAAACCACCTTTATACTAAGCATGACTGTTCTACCAGCTTGGCTGAAGAAATTGTCAAGGTTTTGCTATAGTCGGTCAGTTGGTAGTAATGCAAAAAAATTTTGACTGTTTATTATATCTCTGTTATGACAGAAGATTTTGTTTCAAACTCTGTCTAGTTGTGAGCGATCAAAAGCTGAACTCATACAATAGGTGCAGGTTACTATCAAAATACTTTGACACAGTTATGCCTCTTTTTCATCTTAAAGTTTTCAGTTGTTAGCACTAGCATGTGGTGCTCTTGTTTGGTACATAAGAGTTCGTTTGCGTTTACAGATATTAAATTCGGACTTCACAGAATGTGCTACTTAATTTTTAATGCACACTTTCTATTGTTATTACCTGTATGTGTGCACTTTTTGCATAGAAGCACTCACATGGTGTGATTTCCAGCTAAGCCAATTCTTTTTGGATTGTTAATATCAGTTAGTACCAAAGCTATATTGAATATGGCTCTATTCTAGTAAATAGGTTTTGAGAAGTTACTTTTTGGTTATTTTTGGCTCACCTTAGCACAAGGTGAGCTTTGTGATCTATTGATGCAGTGTCTGTTATCTGTTGTGCAGTTGTCAGCAATTATCTTGTATACAATCTAGAGGCCACATTTTCAAACATATACTCATGAAGACAGAAGGTCAGAATGTTTATTTTGTCTGAAATTGGGTCAAAAAGTAGGTCACTTGGCCAATTCTTGGAAAAACCTTGTATGCACTGTAGAGGCAACACTGTAGCAGATACACTTGAAAGATGGTCAGAGTGTTTTTCTGATGATATCTTAGACAAATTACAAATAAGGTCACATCCAGCCAGAAAGTAGGTCACAGGACCAAATCTTTTTTATAAGTTTTGTGTGCACTCTACAGGCATCATTAACTTTTTCCATCAGGTACTCATAAAACTTTGTCAGAATGTTTTTGTGAATACCTTGAACAAGTTTAAAATTAGGTTATGTTGGCAGAATGTTTTTTGTGAATACCTTGGACAAGTTTAAAATTACTGGTAGGTTATGTCAGGTATATAAAAAGGGGTCACAGGACCAAATTTTCTGAATGTCTCAAAAAGTAGGTCATTGGGCCAAATCTTAGAAAAATCTCCTAATCTTGTAATTAAGAGGGTAGATTTTCAACCTGATAATCATAAAGCCTGGTCAAAATGTAATTCTTTGGATGATATCTTGGACGAGATCAAATTTAGTCATTTTAGGTCAAAAAGTAAGTCCAACACACATTTTTCACATAATTATGAATTAATTAACTCTTTACCAAACAACAAAATTTTAGACTGGTCCAAATTGAAAGCACTTGTAGACGACAAATTAAACATAATTTAAAAATTGAAATTTGTTTCCAGTAGTGTAGAAAACTTGGTGGGAAAAGGAGAAAATGCTGGGTACCAGCATTATTTCCTTTTTCCTGATTGTTTTCTAAGGGCTTCTATTTCGGGAAGCCAAGGATTGTTGGGTAAAGGTTTAAATCATCAGGACCCCAGTGTTTAAAGTCTGTCATTAGAACGAAGCAATTGGCTGTATTGCTCATCTGACTTCAGGTGGAAAAAAAGGGATCAGTTTATTGGCATTATTGCTTTATTACAAGATTTTTCTCTGACAAGTAGGGCTTACAAATAAACGATATCCACAGCACTAGTTTTTTAAAGGCCCATGATTGAGGCCCCCCCCCCCCCCCCCCCCCATGGGCCGCTTGTTTGCCTGCAATTTCTTTAGGTATTTTGATGGATGAAAAGGGTATTGATTAAAATTTAACTGACTGTCAATGAATTCATAGTTTAGAAATAGAGCAAATCAGACCTTGCAACTACAGCTTGTTTCGAGCTGTAGTTTGTACACGGACGAAATGTCTTGAAAGTTTACTCATTATGCATGCTGATACTATGTAGGGAGAGCAAATTTACTTATTGGCATAAGCTCTGGCACACTTTGAGGACCCACAGACAGATGATTTTGCTGCCTGTATGCCGTACCTGCTTCTCTGGAAGAGATCCTTCTGCAGCATGATACAGTAGAGATTGTCTCATTGATATCTCTGATATCATCTATCCCTGTGGAAAATAAATTTGTTTTTTGATATATGTAAATGTATTGAGAGTACAGTGAATATGCAAATGAGATAGTAAAATGGAGTCATGGCCATGTGTCACTTTTATCCTTTACAATATATTATAACATTTTTAATGATTCTGGTGAAAAATCCTTGTGAAAGCATTGTGTGAAAAGGAGAAAATGCAAGTAGGTAGCATTTCTTCTTTTCTCACAATATTTTCTAACCTCAAGAATGAATCCAATCATGTGTATCATATTAAAATTTGTTGTCAGCAAATATAGTCAGTTTGGGAGAAATTAAAAGTCTGTTGTCTGATAAAGAGTAAAGTATGCCTTATCCCATTGATGACCATTGAGGCTTAAAGAATGTCTATTCACCCATTTCAGTAGCTGAACAGCAGTCTTACAACTCTTACCCAGCAAATACTGTCATAGTCGAGTCATAGTTACTAGCAGATCAAAATAAGAATGCAAACAATATTGTAGTCATACTATCTTTGATCTCTTTTCAGATACATATTTTGATGTGCTAACTGAAATAGTTTTAAAAGTGGAACAATGGGCTTCCTACTTTGTTAACCCATTACCACAAAATCCCTACTTTTGACGACCCTGAGAAAGAAGCCTTAAGAAAACATTGTGGGAAAAGGAGAAAATGCTGGTAAACAAGCATTTTCTCCTATACCCATAATGTTTTCTACTCTTCACAAAACAAATTTCAAATTTTCAGTGACTTTTATTTTGCCGTCTGCAAATGCTTTTGATTTGGACAAGCCTTAAATATTGTCATTTGGTAATGAGTTTATTTATCCCATTACCACACAATCCCTACTCTTAATGGCCCTGAGAGAGAAGCCTTTAGAAGACATTGTGGGAAAAGGAGAAAATGCTGGTAACCAGCATTTTCCCCTTTTTCCCACAATGTTTTCTACCCTTCACAAAACAAATTTCAAATTTTCAGTCAGTTTTATTTTGTCGTCTGCAAATGCTTTCGATTTGGACAAGCCTAAAATATTGTCGTTTGGTAATTAGTTTATTTAATATAGTTGCCTAATTACCTGTATTTGTACTATCAAAAAAAAGTATTGCTAGTTGATGCTTACTAAGCACATTTAGTATGTGTCTTGTCCAGATTTGAATAATTGTTGCCAGTAAATGATTGTCCCTTTTGTTGAATAAGTTCGGTAAAATGTGGCCATAATATTGACATACAATTGACCCAGAGGACCTGATCTGAATAAGATGTGGGATATAATCAGTGCAATGTTTACAGAGTAGTTTAAGTGCTTTCATTCATTGAACAAAAGCAAATGTTAGCCAATGTTTACTCTGGCACTTCCTGGGTGAAGGACAGCAATCACATTGTGTTTGAAAAGCTGCTATCGCATATCCTATGTCAGTGGTTTAACCCATTACCAAACGACAATATTTTAGACTGGTCCAATTTGAAAGCATTTGCAGACGACAAAATAAAACTGACTGAAAATTGGAAATTTGTTTTGTGAAGGGTAGAAAACATTGTGGGAAAAGGAGAAAATGCTGGTTACCAGCATTTTCTCCTTTTCCCACAACGTTTTCTAAAGGCTTCTTTCTCAGGGGCGTCAAAAGTAGGGATTGTGTGGTAATGGGTTAAGGCAGAGGTTAAGAATTAGGAATACAGGTAAATCTCTGATTCTCAATATTCTTTGCTTGAGTTCCGAACTTCGAAAAAATTTCATTAGATGTACATTCTTAGAATGTGTGTTGAAAATTTTGGTGTAAAAAGTATTTGTGCTTCCATTTTCTCAAACTAGATCTATAATTCATAATATCAGCAGTTAAGGTCAAAGTAAAACCTGCACATTTTGTGCATTAATATTGTATACATTATTATAGTTAATCACTTTTGCAACGGAATTATCTTTAACCCTTTCCCAAACAATCACAGGTTATAACAACCCTTAGTAAGAAGTCTTTTGAGAACATTTTGGTAAAAGGAGAATATGCTGGTAAGCAGCATTTTCTCCATTTCCCACGTTCCATTCCCAAACAAATTTCATTCTGCACTATATTTCTTCTTAGCTTTAACATGATTTGACAAAAATAGCTTTTTTATTCATTTACTAGTCTTTCCCCTTGGTTAAAAAACAAACGGGTGCTCTATTGAAGAAAGCAAAGTAAGAGTTAATGGCAGTTTCTGAATGTAGCAAGTAATTATGACTCCATTATCTTACATAAGGCATGGGCATTTAACATTTTTGTAGCATCAAAATGCAGGTTATTCTGTTGAACAGAGAAAGATAATTATGTAAATTATTTCATGTTATCTGCTGTTTTTACTTGTTAAGCAACTTGCTTAGCTCTTTCCCACACAATCCCGACTTTTAATGACCCCGAGAAAGAAGTCTATAGAAAACATTGTGGGAAAAGGAGAAGATGCTGGTAATCAGCATTTTCCCCTTTTCCCACAATACTTTATACCCTTTCGAACGCAGAAATCATCATATTAACAATTTGTTATCTGCAGATGCTATGAATTTGGTCCTGTCCAAAAATTTGTTGTTCGTTGAAGAGTTAAACTATGACTAAGGCATTACATTTACAATCAGAAATTTCTGGTACAATCAATGCAGACATTTCTTGTTGTGTGGAACTAAATGGCTTTAGACATGGCTGAGGAGAGCCCAAGCCTAGTACTTGTTGAACCCAGGAAAGCTGTGAATTAGATTTAAATCCAGGAAAGCCATTTATTAGAATTAGCTTGGATCCTGTCCTCATTGGTCATCGATGTTCTCTTTGAAAGTCAAGACTTTCAGGCCGTTTTCTGGTTAGATAAACCCTTAGGCTGCAAAATGGGACTTACTGACCTTTTGCAGACAGTGTAGATCAAGATCACAGAATGTGCAGTCTGATCTTAAGTCTACACTGTCTGATAAAGAGATATCTTGCTCCAGGAAATACCTTTGAAATAGAAAAAATTTGGATTTTTACTATGGGCTTGAAAGTTTTGTTTCTTTTATTTAGCAGGATAAGGGTTAACTCTTTAGCAAATGATAAAATTTTGGGGTTTACCAAATTTAAAACATTTGCAGATGACAAACTAAGTGTAGCTCAAATGACAGTTTCTGTTTTCTATAGGTTTTAAAAACATGGGGAAAATAAGAGATAAAGCTGGTCACTGGCATTTCCTCCTGTTTTCATAGCCCTCTTCCCTAAGGGTTAAAACATGGAATTGTGTGGTGAAGGTTTAGAAGAAAAACCAAAAAAATATTGTGAAAAGTAGCCATGAAAAACAGACTGAAACAATTTCATAAATAACAAAATGCTTGGAGCTTTCAAGCATTGTTATAGCAAAGAAAAATGGTGGAAGTTCATCTTGTATGAGCTAACAGATAATTGAAATATGTCTGTGGCATAACTCTAGGAGAGAAAACTCTGAGAATTTCCCAGATGAGAGAATTATGCAAACATAGTAGAATCTCATGTCCAAATGTCATAATCATTGATCCTCATGATAAATTATCTGTCCCTGAGTTAGGTACATCATGCGTTCAAAAATAAGCTTGTATAAACCTTTTCCAATCAATTGTATGTTTTAACCAACAATTTTATCTGATTTCTACAAAGTTTTTTACCTTCTTTATGAAAAATGTTATCATATTATATGCAGTCATATACTGAATTTGTTGTCTACAAATGCTTGCAATTAAACAAGTATAAATTCTAGTAAATAGTTAAACATCCTCAAAGACTACAAGAAGTGCTGATTTTTGGCTTATGTACCAATTTTTTACCCACTTATCTTTGACTTACCATGCAAATGGCAGAATATTTTAACCATTTACCAAATGGCAAATTTTTTACTTGTCCGAATTCCATACAACATATCAAGTGTTGCTCAAATGTTGGAATTAGGCAGAGACCTTTTTTGGAAAAGGTGAAAATGATGGTTACCAGCTGCATTTTCACCTTTTTATACCATGATGTTTCCCAAAGCCTCCTCATTCAAGTGATTAAAACTCTGAGCTATGTGGTACAGGGTTAGATATTATCATTAGGGAATTAAAGACAGTTAAACAAGAGTCATGCTCTGGCAAAAGGGGGCTTAATACATTTCCGTGCTAAATTATTCCAAGCAAGACATCACCCAATTATGGATCCATAAAATCTATTTTGTCAAACAACCAATGGTATCTTAACCCTTTACCCCACAAGGCATTTCTATGGTATCTCTAATTGACCCTAAATAGCAGCAAGGATGAAGCCGTTTTTTATGTATATAGGACACCTTTTGATAGCATGGAAGACATTGTGGCAAAAGGTGAAATAGCTCGTCATGAGCAATTTCACCTTTTGCCACAATGTTTTCCAAAGGCTCCTATAAGCAGTGTGTAAAAATGAGTATCTATGGAGTAAAGGGTTAAGTTAGAATTAACCTTTGACATGCAGGAAATTTACAGATGGTAAAAATTTTCGGCCCATGTCAGACTGCGCAGGCTGACATGGTTCGATACTTACTGCCATTGCATTAAGCCCCATTTTTGCAGTGTATGGCTCATAAAGCATTATAAGAGTCTTTGTTCAAAGTTTGCCAGTCATAGATTCCACTAAATGCTAACAGGCAGGCTTAAAGGTGGGTACTTAGAATTTTCACATCACACCAAATCAAAAAATATATATATCACTGAAATTTATATGAAAAAATAATACAAATCATCAATAATTAAGAATCATAAAATTACCCAAAAAATTTTTTTTGATGGTATTCCCTTAAAAGGCTACGTAGACACTTAAGCAATTATTAGATTTCGCGCCAAAAATAAAACAATGCATTGTGGGAAGGTTAAGCGACTGGCACGTGACTAATGACGCTTAAATTCCATTACCTAACAAACATGTACAGTCCGCTCCACATATTACGAGATCGGTTTCAACGAGATACCGCTTATAACGTAAATCTTGCTGAGTCCCGGCAGAATCCCTTCTTTTTTTCTTTTATTTTATATTGCGTAGAACGAGATCGGTTATGGCGAGATATCGGCTACAACGTAAAAATAATCAAGGCCCCTAACGTAAATTTCCCACCTTACAACGAGGTCTACTGATAAAATACGTCATCTGCATTAGTTTGTCACCATGCAAGGCAATTATCGAATAATTATCGGATTAACTTTCTAACATTAAACTATTGTCGCGTTTTGGATATGTTTGCGCCACGGGCTAAATTGATCCGTAGGTGATTAAATGTTATCACACATTTTTTTAGCAGTTTATACATGTAGCTTATGACTGACCAGTTCTGATGGATGAAATGAAAACTTTACGCCGGTTCTTTGAGTGCGAGTCGGACATTGATCAGAGCTCATTTTCAAACTTAGCGAGTATTTAACAATTACTGGAGGATAAAATAAAAAAAAAAAAAGGCTATCTAACATAACAGCATTCTTCAAATAAATGCATATTTAATTTTTAAAATGCTAACAGTCGTGTAAATATCTCGTGAATATATATAATACATTGTACAGTAAATCGACAGAGTTATCTGTCTTTGTATACTCTTCAGAAAGGAGGTAATTAGCTACTTCCGGTGTAAACGAAAGTAAACAGTATGAAAGTCTGTATCCTTACGTATCTTTACGATGTTTGATTTCCGATTTGGTTATAACGAGACCCGGTTACAACGAGATAATACTTCTTGTCCCCGCGATCTCGCTGTATCCGGAGTGCACTGTAATTATGTAATAATTGAAGCTTCGTCTGTGTATCTCCGGTATGTAAATGAGCGAGTTGTTCATGTAAAAATAGAACGTGTTTCCCGATGATGTCGACCTTGGCCGATGTAAATCTCTAATTTCTCGTGTTGTCGGATGGTTTTCAACTACTTGGGTTTTATGAATGACGATTATAAGGCTTTGGGAGTATAAGGCTTTGGGAGTATAAGGATGATATTTTTGTATTATTGTATAATTTTCGTCCCAAATTCTGAAGGGCCACCTTTAAGGAGATATCGTAATTTGCTTAAATTTTGGGACAGCAAAAAATAATTAATTTTTTTCGTGTCCCAATACTTTGGTCTACAAAAAATAATTATTCTGTCAGCTGTCCCAAAACTTACGGTCAAACAAGACGGTGTGTCAAAGTGAAAGTCACTCGCCGCTAACACGCCGAATATTGCCGACGTTGAAATATTGCAACGTGATTGATGTCAGGTTTGCAGGTTGGTCTATTTTTAGACTGATTGGAATTCCACCGATCAGTTTGAGCACTAAGAGCTTGTTATTTTTCCTTGATTATGAATTTTTCACTCATTTTTGTTTGCATCTTGGGATATCAATAAAGATGTTATTTTGCGTTTGTAGAAAAAATTCACAGCATATTTTACCTGCTTACATGTACGCGAGGTGAACGACGTTAACTCTTGACAAGTACCTGCTCGGACCGTTTTCAAATTTGATTGGTTCGTCGATCTTCGATCGATAAACCTTGGGTAAAAGTGTTTACCTAGATTTCTATTTATAAACAACAAACTCGATTGACCGTAAAATACACGCTTTTCAACTCTGTTAACCTGATGTACACACACGTTATACATGTTATGGATCTTGGATAGAAGTTTATCACACCCTTTTTACAGTTACGTCGGATTTCTTTTTGAATTGGGGGTTTACATTAGACAATCAGGTGATCGGGTTTTTCGTCTCCTCCCATTGAAATGGAGAGAGTTGGGAAGCATGCTTACGACGTTACGAGCGTAAAAATAAAACTAAGAGAAATAAATATTTGCAAAGGGTAGGCCTATCAACTGATTGAAAAAAGAAAATAAAATAAGATATTCACTGTCTCAATTCTTTGGAACAAAAAATTACCGATCTTGCTTTGCAATTTTTAGTATGTCCCAAATCTTTGGGCCATGAAAAATAATTATTTTCGTGATTTTTGATGGTGTCCCAATTCTTTGGGTGTCCCAAAATATAAGCAAATTACGGTAGTTTGGAAGTAAATTAAAATTATGTCAAAAGTTGATCCCCCTAAGCCTGTGGTTAAATTAATGATTTTGCACTTTGATTAATGAGTTTCAACACCAGTGGATATACACTGGCCTGTGGCATGTCATATTTTTCATACTCTAGTTCTGGTAAGGACTCATAAGTTTTCACCATACGATCAATGATACTGATAGAAAACGGCTTGATACTGATAGAAAACTGCTTTTGAAAACATTATGAGAATAGAAGAAAACGGTAGTTACCAGCATTTATTCCATTTCCATTATCTTTTCTACACCATCAAAGAAATTTGGTTTATATGTTGTCTACAAATACTTCAATTTGGAAGTGTGATTAGTGACTTTCCATTAATTCTGATACTGCGTCTACCAGCATTTTCTTCTTCTCCAACACTGTGTTCAAATGCTTTTTTCCTCACGGTGATAAGATATGGGACTTTTTTGTAAAGGGTTGAAATACCATAATGAAGGTACAAGAATGAAAGAACAAATTTGTAATCATGATATAATTGAGCAATTTGACTTCTCTAGATGAATTTTTCTGTACCCTGAAATTTCAACTTAGTAAGTGCATAAAGATAAATGGGAAGAGACCAAAAGATTTGACGCAAGTATGTCTTGATCAGTCAAGCAATCGTCATCATCAATCAACAGTAGCGTTATGTTGCTAATTAACAAAGAAGTTACTTCGTAAATGATTATCCATGATGTTTTACCTGCACTGTCAAGGAAACTTGATTGAGGGGCCTAGTGTGTCAGAATGTAGTAATTTCAACTGAATGACAGCACACTAACAAATATAGCTGTCAGGTAACTTCTTCTCAGTTAAGACGGCACACACTAGATGGTTATAATCACTGTGGAAAAAGGAACAACTGCTTATTTTGAGCAAATAGCACTTTGTCTTACGATATTTTCCCTGTGGTTTTCCCAAAACACTTTTTATATCCCAAGAAAACAAATGTTTTCTGGGGTATACTGGAATCAGCCTGTCTGTCTGTGTGCCCATCTATTTGTCTGTTCCTTATCCATCTGTGTGTCTGCCCATGTGTGTCTCTGTGTACAAATAGTTGCCTGTTTCGGTCAAAGTGCTGGCAGGGTATTTTAAGTCACATTCAGTGACAGCTCTAGTTTTACTTGCTTTGAGGTGCCCTAATGTATTATTTCTACTGACAAGACAGTAAAAATATATGCTGATGTCATAAAGCTGTTACATAACTTCTTTTACTAAATACCACACAATTTATAGGCTTTGATGTCTTTGAAGTGTATAGCCTTCAAAATCATTATGGGAAAAGGAGGAGTTGCTGTTAACAAGCACTGACACTTTTTAGCTCACCTGAGCACATTCTTGCACTTCAATCAAACATTATTCCCCCCCTCCCCCAGCCCGCACTTTGGCAGTATTCTACAATAGCTCCATGTTTTATGCAAAAACAGCTTTTTCAACAATATTTTCATAGCTCTCTGAGGGTTGCTATAACTCAAGATTGTTAGGTAAATGGATAGAAAACACAATATGCTGGCAAAGCTGTTTATTTTAATGTTCTTCATTCATCACTATTTATCGCTAACTTCTGCAGTGGACTTTCTTTAACCTGAAATAATCCTTTATCTTCATGCCTCAAGTATCTAAATGAACTGTAAGTAAACTGTTTACATTACTTGGAGCTATGATGGCTGCTGTATCACCTGTTAACCCATTACCAAATGACAACATTTTACACTTCTCCAAATTGAAAGCATTTGCAGACGACAAGATAAAAGTGACTGAAAATTTGAAATTTGTTTTGTGAAGGGTAGAAAACACTGTAGGAAAAGGAGAAAATGCTGGTTACCAGCATTTTCTTCTTTTCGCACAATGTTTTGTAAAGGCTTCTTTCTCAAGAGTCATCAAAAGTATGATGGCTGCTGTATCACCTGTTAACCCATATTCTCCTAAATAAGTAAAATGAAACTTTCAGGCTTATAGTAAAACCTGATTTTTTTTTCAAAGGTATTATTTGGGAAAGATAACTTAACATTCTGTGCTGTCTGATCTTGATCGATACTGTTTGCAAAGGGTCAGTGCAGTCTCATCTTGATCTACACTGTCAGGTTCAGTAGCCTAAGGGTCAGCTCATTCCCTCCAGAAAGAAATCTGTGGACAATTTCAAAACATCTCTGTCAAATTGTGATGACCGTTATCAATTCTTAAAATGCCTTTCACAACTATACTTGCTTTAGCCTCCAGTTCAGATTAAGATCACACTGCACAAAAGGTGCAGTCTGATCTTTGATTTACGCTCTCTGCATAGCTTCAGTGTTGCATCTAGGGTGCGCGATTGTGGGATTCACGCTTTATTTTTTGCCGTCACGCAATTCCGTGAATGTGATGGGGGAGCAATTGCGCAATATCGGTGTAACTCCTGCAAAAAGAAGACACAGCTGCGTGCATGAAAGAGAAACTAAAAAAGTCGGGTCCGGTTTCAAGTCATTTCAATAAAATAATCCGATGTCTGACAATGCTTCCTTACATGTAGACTGTTCCAGGTGGTTTCCGATTTTGTAGTGAAGTTTCTATTGAAGCGGGGAAACAATATATCTACGCATGCGCATTGAATGTTTACTTTCATAATGCTGACGAATTGAAAAACCCGGCGATTTAAAAGTTGCGTTTTGTCATGTATTCAGCCGAAAGGAAACATGTCAAAGACTTTCACTGGTTCTGTTGCCGACGCCGATGGTTCATACAATGATATTATGAAAAGAATTGAGTGAAAACAGCGGGGAATAAATTTATGTTTGTACGGCCACAGATTCTGACTTATCACCGAGGATGTACATATCGTAATCGTGAACAAAAATTGATGTGTACATCTATAAATGCACATTATCAATCAAGAATGAGAATCTATAATGTTTTGGGTTAGAAATAAGGTAAGATCAACCCAATAGGCATCAACCCTCCCCTGTCCGCCGTAAAAATATAGATCTACCAAATATCCTGTCAGCCTTTGAAAGACAGTATTCATTCCCATTCAAAAAAAGGAAATTGACCAGATAAATACATATTTTGTGTATACTTTATTTTCTTTCACCCACACCTGAAATTAAACCGAAAATTCCATGGGGGATCTCCCCCTCTTGGCAGAATTCCTGGATGCAACACTGTAGCTTAAACACTATAGACAAAAGCAACCATGAAATTGCAGTCAGATTGGTCTTATTCTTGGTCGGAATATTATGCCTGGTAGGCTTTTAATCAGCACTTTAAGGTTTTGATTGATTGAATTTGTGCTAAAAGGATTTATACTGATGTAATACTTTTGCACACTTTTAAAATTAACCATCCAGAAATTCCTTTGATGTCTGTCTTGAAATTATTTGTTGATACTTTAGTTAGTTTCCTGAAAAGGGAGGTAATTATTAACTCCATTTGTACTGAGAATATGGTGGATTTAGATTTATAAATGAAAATGCTTAAAAGGAAGAAAAAAGGAAAAAATGGCTCAGTTAAAGTAGTAATGTTCATTTTTAATCACAGCAAATCTTGTAAGATAATATTATAGTGGAAATAGCTGTTTTCCATTAGGGGCCCTATGTATCACATTGTTCAAAGATGCTCCCCCCTCTATTGTTAACACTGGTAAATTCTTCCAAAGTCATGAAAGAAGCTTGCAATAAATTTCTCAGTCATTAACAAAGTTCAACAAAATGTTCACTGGCAGTAAATGCATGTACAGCTTAGAACAATTGAAGTTTTAAGTAAAAGGGCAGAAAATAGTGTGGGAAAAGGAGAAAACACTGGTCACTAGCACATTCTCCTTTTCCAACAGTGTTTTCAATAGCCCTATACTGCAGAGTAGTGGAAAACGACAAACGGAATATGGTTCAAATGATAGATTGTTCTTAATTATTAAATAATAGAATATACCAAGGGGGAAAATTGGAGAAAATGCTGGTTATCAGGAATGCTTTGAAAAGTCCTCCTCCAGAAAGTTGTATGAACGAAAATTGTTTTGTGAAGGGCTAGCTCTTAGGGTGCTAATTAATATATGAAAACTAGTCTCAGTCAATGGAAAATAAAACAGCTTGTAGCAATTTGACCAAGATATCTCTCAAAATATCATACAAAAGATCACTGATCAGACTGCATCTCCAGTATGGTCTTATCTGGTTTTGCCTTGAAAGGTCTTTCACACTGGACTAAGTAGTTAGGGTAGGGAAAAGATTTGTTTATATACAGTTTGAAGTAGGTAAATATAATTAATTTGCTAGCTGAGTGCCGGAGATAGATATTTGAAGTATAAAAACGGTCAACCTTCACATTCTTTTCACCCATTATCTGGCCTAATCCTATACTATTGTCAGATATCCTCTTGATATCTTTGATGGTTTTTATTGTGTAGAGAGTATGTATACTTACGTCAAACTGGAGATCCTTGAAGTCTGATCTTCAGGAACTGCGATGCTGCTTGGTTTGAACCTTACCGTAGCAACTAGGTTTGTTGTTGAGAGTATCTTTGGGCAAAACATTCAACTATTTACCAAATGACAAAATTGTAGACCAGTCCAAATTGAAAGCATTTGCAGACGACAACCAAAGTGTGGCTCAAAAATTGAAATTTGTCTTTGGAAGGGTAGAAAACATTATGGGGAAAGGAGAAAATGCTGGTTACCAGCATTTTCTCCTTTTCCTACAATGTTTTCAAAAGGCTTCTTTCACAGGGTCGTTAAAAGTCGGAATTGTGTGGTAAAGAGTTAAGAGTACTGAAGAAACCAAAGATAGTAAAGAATATGATAGCTGTGCTGAAATAATGTTGAGAGAAGAGTAAACCACCATTCAATCAAAAAAACTGAACATCAGCTCTTCCTTCTTTATTTCCAAAATTAGTGATTGTCCTAATACCCATAGACTATGAATTGCAATTTTTGAGTCCTATTTATTTTGTTGTCTGCAAATGCTTTGAATTTGGACTTATCAAAAATTTTGTCGTTTGGTAAATTCTTTTCTGTTATCAGCAATTTTAAACAAGTCTAGAAATTTGTTTTCTGGTAGAAAGTTAAAGGACTATCTTTAAAGGGGCCTATTTAGTTTAAAAAAAAAGAAAACATAGTTAAGGGGCTATGTAGCTTGTTGAAAGAAATACCACAAACTTGTTTTCTCTACTTATCTATTTGTTTTTTAACTGATGATTTGCCAGCTCACACTATATGTAGTTAAATGGTAAATCATTTTTTAAGCAAAGTAAGATTATAAAAATCTAAGTAGCTCCCTTTATAGTGCCAAATTGATAGAAACAGACAATATCAGCCCATTGAAAAGTCCTAAAAGGCCCTTACTACACAATCCAGAGTTCTAATACCCAAATGGAGGAGGCTTTTGAAAAAATTCTGAGAACAGAAGAAAATGCTGATAACCAGCATACTGGTATTCTTCTTTCCTAGACTAGTACCATCAAGCGAGCCACCTTTAATATGTTGCCTGCAAAGGCTTTCAGTTTTGGCAAGTCTTAAAATGTTATCATTTGGTAAAGAGATTGGATTTGCCAGAATACTTTATAATGACAATTGACAGTGTAATTTCCAGGATCAGATTGGACTCTCTTTGAGCGTATTCCTTTCACCTGTTCTGGCACAATGTTCTCTGTTCTGGAATGCTGTTCTGGAACCTGCGAAAGGTTTATTTTTCAGAACACAATACACTGTTCCACAATTTTGTTCTGAATGAAGCATGTTTGGAACATTATTCTAAACCATATCGAAATGAAAGTACATTGGCATGATGGCTGTTGCAACAGCTACTGTCCAAGCTGTGTTAGTTGAGGATATGATTAGCTGCAGAGAGAGAGTAGAGGCAAGTCTAGTATGCCCCTATTTATGGCAGTCATATTGTAAAAAAAGGACAATTGCAAATTTTGCCATAAAGAATTGTCTGTCTTTCAGCCATCTTGAATCACCTAGCAACCCTTCAGCAGGTGCGCTACACCTCGATTTATTTAGAACAGTCAGAACATGTTCGGAAGAACACAGCACAGTGTTCCGAAACATTCCATTGACCTAGAACATGTTCAGAGTGTTCAGAGTGGCAAAAGGAATACGCCCTATGTTAGACGACCTTAATCTATGCTGTCCAAAACAGTAAGATTGTGCTAAAAGGTCGAGCCAATGAATTTTACTTGATAACTTAACCTAGTGAGCTTAAGATTGCCTTATGCATAGATGTTTTTCTGTCTCACACTTGCATTCTGTCAAAAAGTTTATTCATCCATCCATTTGACAGATAAGGTTCCAAAAATAACAGAAAAAGAGACACAAAATCAGAGTGGAAAGAATGTGTTGTCTGATCTTAGTTCTACACTGTCTTTTAAAATTGCTGAATTATCTAAATAGACTTGAAATTTCTATAAGGTTGTCAGTTTTGAGTTACTGAATTGGCCTATTTTGAGGGGCATTTAAAATGATCCACTACATACTTCTTTACCAAACAATCCCTGGTTTTCTCGGCCCTGGGAAAGAAGGATTTTGAAATTTTTGTGGGAAAAGAAAATGCCAGTTACTAGCATTTTCTCATCTTTCCACTATGTTCTCTACCCTAACAGAAACCTAGGGCTAATTTGTACCGGTTCTGAATTTGTCTTCTGCAGATCTTTTAGTTTGCAAGATCTAAAATTGGTCATTTCTGAAAGGGTTAATCCTAGTGATTTTTGTCTCCATGCTCTTGAGAAATGGCACACAATAGATTGAAAAAGGTTATTTTCTTTTTAGTTGAACATTTTGTTCTTGGTGTAACTTGTTCAAAGTTTTAACCCTTTACCAAACAACAAAATTTTAGACTTGCCAAATTTGAAAGCACTTGAAAACGACGGATTACAGGTTACTCAAAAATTAAAATTTGTCTCCAACAGGGTAGGAAACACTGTGGGAAAAGGAGAAAATGCTGGTTACCAGCATTTTCTCCTTTTCCCACAATGTTTCCCAAAGGCTTCTATCTCAGGGTCTTAAAAACCAGGGATTGTTTGGTAAAGGGTTAAGTTAACTCTTTCACTACTTCATAAATTACATTTTCTTAATGGCTACAAATACAGGTCTGCTGCAGGATCAAAAGACAGTTTGTTCATATTCTAGAATAAAGAAGTGGACACTGTAGATCAGAGATCAGACTGCATATTCTGTGCAGTGTGATCTTGATCTACAATGTCCATAAAAGCGTCTAGTGTCGTCTTTGGTATGGAAAGAGGTAATGATTTGCTTTACTATTTCCAGTATTGTATTTAGTTAATCAAACTAATTGCTCTACTGGCAGTGAAATGATTTAAGACTTTTTCTACCTTTCAGGGAAAAGCAATGTGTTGTACTTGTCTGCATAGACATTGTGTGATTTGAGTTTTGATTAAAGAAGTGGGATAAAGATCAGATATACCTAGGAAGAACTGGAGCAGGATGAGCCATAAAATACCCAGTTCTGTTCAGAAAAGAAGAGTTCACCAGGATGACCATCGGTCAAGCTATCATGTGGTATGTATCTTTAGCTCGTGTTCATTTCATGCAATGTTTTGTAAGTTAGTATTAAAAACACGAGGCACCCTCCTGCACTTGATTTTTTTGTGTTGCATCCTTCCAGTTTTAGAAACATTATGACAAAAGGGGAACAGAGATAGTAACAAGCAGTTCTTTCTTTTGCCATTGTATTTTCACATTATAAGTGCACTAAACTTAAATATCCAGGGAAAGAGAATCCTTTTTCTCCCATACAAAAAGCTTGTTTTGTTTGGAAAAGAAGTTAAATTGGTAGACAAGGAGAACCATATTATTTATAAAGAGAGATAACTCTGTCTTTCTAATTTTAATTGCTCATCTGTGACGACCCTTGATTTAGATGAATAGTGAAACTGAGATTCAGTACCCATTTACCATTAGATTACTTTCTTTCCTGAATTATTAAATCACAGAAAGCTGTTGCTGAAATTGTATCAGATTTAGTCGTCCTTTTGGTAAAGATGTATTTTTACTCTGTTTACACATTTTGTTGGGATGCAAGGTGTGAGGGAGTGGGAAACATTGCATTCAAACTTCCTGTTCATCTTGTGCTTGCAAAACTGTGAAATGATTACTCATCACTCTCTTTGTCTTGGTAGTTCTCTACCTCTTTCTCTCTGAATGTCTCTGGCATCTACATGTACTTTATTTTCACATACTCTTCTTAGTAGTCCGAGAAAACTCAAGAAAGTGTTCACTATACCAAATAATCCCATGTTTGATTGAACCTGAGAGGGATTTTAGACAGGTTCAAATTAAAAGCATTTGCAGACGACAAAGTAAAGGTGACTGAAAAATTGAAATTTGTTCTGGGAAGGGTAGAAAACATTGTGGGAAAAGGAGAAAATGCTGGTTACCAGCATTTTCTCCTTTTCCTACAGCGTTTTCAAAAGGCTTCTTTCTTAGGGGCGTCAAAAGTAGGGATTGTGTGGTAATGGGTTAACCTATGGGTTAAACCCATTACCACACAATTTTGAAATTTAACAACCCTGAAGAAGGTGTTTGGAAACATTGCGGAGATTAGACAAAATATGGGTAACAAGCATTTCAGCCTTTTCCAACAATGTTTCCTGTCCTATTGAGGATGGATTTCATCACTGGGATAACCTTTAACTTACCATCTGCAAATGCTTTTAATTTGGACCAGTCTCAAGTTTTGATGTCTAGTAAAGTGTTAAACATATTTAAAGTGATGAAAAATCAGCTTGAAGCAATCATCAATTTTAAAAGATACCTTTTCCCATCATTGCACCGAGTTTGTACAGTATATGATGAATTTTACATTCAATCTATGAATTATATGTTATTATAACAAGTTATAGAGGAAAGCAAATCTGAAGACATGCAACAAGCAATTTTGTCTTTTTCATCATTGTTTTCCAATTTCCATGCGTACTGCTAGTAAGGATTTATCCAGGATTATAGTACAAATGCAACTTAGTTTAACTTTTACTTTGGTACTAAATCATGCTGTGACAACCTGTTTTTGTGACAAGGAGATGATGGGGGTATAATCATCTTTAATGATAGCTCTAGTTCATCTTGTAAATGTATTTGTATAATGTTGGTGCAAGCATTTACTTCAGAACATCTGACTTCTCTATACTGCATTTACCCAGTTTGTCCTATTTGCACAGTTTTCTAGTAGTCTATTTAACTCTAAACCTGATAACAAAATTAGAATTTTTTGACTTGTTCTAATAAAAACTTTTGCTGGCAAATAATCAAATGTGAATAAAGTACTGGGATTCTATTAAGAAATGGTAGAAGACATAGTGACGAAAGGAGAAAATGTTGGTCTGAAGATTGTGTGGTAAAGGAATACAGAAAAAAAAAATCTCTTAACTTATTACCAAATGACAATATTTTAGGCTTGTCCAAATCGAAAGCATTTGCAGACGACAAAATAAAAGTGATTGAAAATTTGAAATCAGTTTAGTGAAGGATAGAAAACATGGTGGGGAAAAAGAGAAAATGCTGGTTACCAGCATTTTCTTTTTTTCCCACAATGTTTTCTGTAGGCTCCTTTCTAAAGATCATCAAAAGTAGGGATTGTATGGTAATGGGTTAATTAAGTTAATCAACATTTGATATGTCATCTGTAAATGCATTGAATTTGAACCAATCCAAATTTTTTGCATGGTAGCAAGTCAACGCTTAGATTGCTTTGTGCAACTTGTGGGCTTTGCAGCAGACAGTGTAGATCTACACTGTGGGATAAGAAAATATTTTTCCAAAACATTACCTTTGAAATAGCAAAATTTGGGTTTTAACTACTTACTTCAAAGTTTTATTACACATATTTAGCTGAATAATAGTTAACTCATTACCTAACGACAATGTTTTTGGCTTGTCCAAATAGAAAGCATTTGCAGACGAAAAAAAAAAAAGACTGAAAATTTGAAATTTGTTTTGTGAAAGGTAGAAAATATTGTGGGAAAAGGAGAAAATGCTGGTTACCAGCATTTTCTCCTTTCCCCACAATGTTTTCTAAAGGCTTCTTTTTCAGGGGTGTCAAAAGTAGGAATTGTGTGGTATACGTAATGCCAGTTTAATGGCTGATACAGGGAGGGGTAGGCGAAAAGTGAAAGTGATCATGGAGTATTATTGACCTGAACTAATTATGGATTGTTAATTGAATTTGGAAGAATGGTTACAAAAAGTCATCAATCATGTTTTGGAAGATTTTTATCTTCAGTCATTATCATAGAATGGTCTACCGGTCAGTAACCCTATACCTGTCTGTAATTATATATTATTTCTGATAGTATGCTGTTCTCTTAATTTGTCTTACTCCTTCAACAAAACAATGCCAAGGTTTGATAACCCTGATGAAAAAAAAAAGAACTTTTGAAAACATTGTGTGAAAAGTACAAAATGCTGCTTATTAGGATGTTATTGTTTTCCAAGGATGTTTTCTAACAATCGTCCTTTTTGAGTCTTAACTCTTTACCACACAATTCTTACTGATAATGATTGTATGAGAGAAGCCTTTAAAAACATTGAGGGAAAAGGAGAAAATGCTGTTAACCAGCATTTTCTCCTTTTCTCACAATGTTTTGTGCCCTTCCAACAACAAATTTAAATTTTTCAGCCACATTTATTTCGTCATCTGCAAATGCCTTCAATTTAGACTAGTCTAAAAATTTTTGTCATTTGGTATAGAGTTAATTGGTCAATATGTTGATTAACCCCTAAACAAACTCTTCCGCCAGGATTACTCTTAGACCTGTGCACTTGCAGTATCAAGAATGTCGTATCTCGTCATGGACAGCAGAAATCAAAGATCAGAATTTTGCTGTCAGATCTTGATCTACATTGTCAAGAATAGTAAACACAAGTAGCTCCATGACATTCTATTTTCATGTGATTATCAAGATACCTATCAAGAAGTGAACAGTGCCAAACATTTGGTTTTAGTTTCATTACACTTTTATAAGATTTTCACAAAATTTACTTCTTTTATTGTGAAAGGTAGCTTTTGTTTATAATGTAGATCAAGATCATACTTGATAGAACTTGCATTCTGATCTTGGATCTTTATCCCATGTTACTTGTCTTGCCAGATTAGATTCTATCATTGCCCCTCCCCCTCTTGGATTTTTGGCATTGTGTTACAGACGAAGCGGCCAGATTTGGCTAGCAGAGACTGTCCTGGGTTTGCTTTGTGGGTTAAAATTATGATTATCATAAATACCGTGAACTGAAGTAAAAAGATGTCTATTGTGAAAACCTAGACACAATAATTGTTAAATTGCATTATATAATTTGATCTGTCAGCACAGTAATGGATTGCATATTTTAAAATTCTCATGTTACCTTCATTTAGCTATAACGTTCCTGATAAGTTAAAGCTATATCAAGGGAACAATTTAAACCAAATCCCTTTACCACATGAAACAATTTTAGATTTGTCAAATTCAAGTGTAGCTGAAATAATCAGATTCACCTTTGATAATGTAAAAAATATTGTGGGAAAAGGAGAAAACGCTGGTTACCAGCATTTTCTCCTTTTCCTACAATATTTCAAAAGCCTTCATGAGGGTCGTTAAAAGCCAGGATTGTGCGGCAAATGGTAAAAATGCCTTTTGAAACTATAGTTGCCATTTAGACAGTGTAGATCAAGATCAAACTACAAAATGTGCTGTCTGATCTTTGATAAGACTTGTTGAGAGATTTTGGAAAGAAGTACCTCTGAAACTAAAAATGCTAATCTGATATGTTTTGATGAAAGCTGTGTAAGTGTTTTTGTAAAAAAAAACGTGAAATCTGTAACGAAAATGCAGCTTGCCCAGATCTCACTGTAGATTAGTCTCATCCAAATTACATGGTTGTATGACTTATTTTTCATGTTTTACCTGACCTTTTAGCAATATTTCACAGGATTGTGATATTATACATTGGCTATCATTTATTCATCAGTCTGGCTAGGAGAGACTGGGGCTGTGAAATGCCTTGTCTAGGGAAGCCTCCAGATGAAAAGCCCAGTTGGTAGGTATTAACTCTTTACCACACAATCTTGAGGTTTTAAGGGCTCTGTAGGGTATAGGGGTCTTGCCTGGTTCGGTCGTAAAGTGACCTGGAGGCCCCAGAGTAGAGGCTCCCTAGATGCACTGGGTTGTTCGTGGGAGTGTCCTTGGCAAGACAATTCAGAGCCCTAGCCTCATACTATTGAAACCCAAGACATAGATGTATATGTGAGCTTTTGTCATTATATGACTGAAATAATGCTGAAAACAGAATTAAACACTATTTATACATTCAATCATTAATGACTCTGAGTCTTTGAAAACATTGTGGGAAAAGTGGAAAATGCTGGTATATCCTGTAGTTTTCCTTTTCTCACAAAGTTTTTCACCCTTCCTAAGGTAAATCACACTATTTGAACAAAAACAAATATGTCATCTGGGAATTCTTTTAACTGGGACAAGTTTAACCCTTTCCCAAACAAGCCCTTGTTTCTATGTATCTGCAGTACAAGTCTTTTGAAAACACTGTGGGAAAAGGAAAAAATTGGCTTGTAACGAGGAATTTCACTTTTTCCCACAGTGTTTTCTACCCATTTGGAGAACTTTCTGCCATTTTTATCAAATTTGAAATTGTCGTCTGCAAACTCTTTCAGTTTCGAAGTCTAGAATTTGTCATTTGGGAAAGGTTTAAAATTTTGTTGTATGCTAAAGATTACTTTAAATGACAATACAAAGCCATTCCACTCAAGCCATGTTGTACCATCTCATGTACTCAAGTGAGAGATTCCCTAAATATATTCCCTTTTTCTGACCTATTTTGAAGCATACCTTTCAACAATGGGAATTTGAAGAGGTGAGTGACTGATGCAAAGACACTGTTACATTTTCTTGTGTTTTCTTGTCAGGTGACAGTTATTTCTTAACCTCTTTTTCTCTTTTGTATTTGGACTTAGGGAGGTATTGTTAAACCGGTATTCTGTCAAAATTACACATTTTTGAATGTGCTGACAGGGAAAGTAAGAAAGAGATCACATCATTTTCTTTTTTTCCTATCATTACTCTTTTTATTCTTTCTTTTAACCCATTACCACGGAATCCCTACTTTTGATGCTCCTGAGAAAGAAGCCTATGGAAAACATTGTGGGAAAAAGAGAAAATGCTGGTAACAAGCATTTGTCCTTTGTACACAATGTTTTCTACCCTTCACAAAATAAATTTCAAATTTTAGCCACATTTCTTTTGTTGTCTACAAATACTTTCGATTTTGACAAACTGAAAATTTTGTTGTTTGGTAATGAGTTAATCCAAGGTTTAGGGGGCCTTATGCAGGAAGGCGTGTGAAATCGTAATGGCATTTTCTCCTTTCCTCACAGTATTTTCTTACTAAACAAAGACAGAGGTCAGACACAATGTCAGTTGTGGTCTGAAAATCATTTTAGCCATGCACTGGCAAAAGCTGAGATCTAATGGGTCTTCTCCATACACTATCATATACCAAGCTGGTCATCACATCATTATGGATCCATGGAATTTATTTTGCCTGACAACTGGCTATATGATTAACCCTTTACCACACAATCCTGAGTTTCAGCAGCCCTTGAAAGATCGAAGGCTTTTGAAAACATTGTGGGGAAGGAGAAAATGCTGGTAACCAGCATTTTCTCCTTTTCCCACAACGTTTTCTATCCTATCAAAGCAGATTTCATCATTAAATTTTGAGGCATGTTTATATTGACTGCTGCAAATGCTTTGAGTTTGGACAAGTTTAAGATTTTGTCTTTTGGTAAAGAGTTGAGTAAAATGTCCATAGACATGCAGAAAATTTACATAAGGCTCAAACACACTGACTGTGCAAGTAGTTGATATTCTATGCAGATGCATAAATTCCCTTTTTCAAGGTGAATACTTCATCTAAATTTGGACAAGTCTGATGTTAAGTTATCTGGCAGGGGCTTCTGAACACATTTGTAAGTTCATGGAATTGCACATCATACCTAAAAGTCTTGCCTTGTTACTTGTTCTAAACCCTTCACCAAACAGTCCTATGATTTTTCAACTTTGAGAAGAAGGCTTTTAAAAGCAGTAAGAAAGTGAGGAAATAGTGATATTTTTGCACTTTCCCAGAAACTCTCCTCTGAAAGACAAATCCTATTATTATCTCATTACCATTTGACAGAATTTAAGACTGGTCAAAATTGAAAGCATTTGCAGATGACAAATTACCAGCATTTTCTCCTTTTCCCACAAAGTTTTCTAAAGGCTTTAAATTTCTCGGGTCATCTAAAGTAGGGATTGTGTGGTAATGGGTTAATAGGAGCCTCACTTAATCTGTTTCTGCACAATCCTGAGTTTTAAAGATACTGAGGAAGAAGCGTTATTCTGGTTACCAGTATTTTCTTCTTTTCCCACAATGCTTTTTATTCTTCCCAAAGCAATTCTGGAAGGGTTGTAAGAACATTGCATTCTTTGATGAAGCATCAAGTGCAACATCAGATTCTCTTTGTTGTGTGACAAATTCCAACCAACGTACACCCAAAATTACTAATAAATGAGCCATTCTTTTGGAAAAGGGGGCTTATTGCATCTCCATGACACATTACAACTAGCAAGCCATCACATTATTATGGATCCATAATAGCTACTTTTTGAAGCTATCCACTTAATCATAGGGGAGACTCGTCCATGGACGTACAGAAAATTGACCTGTGTAGATACTTTTCACAAATGCATTAAGCCCCATTTTCACAGAGCATCACTCAAATAGACTTTTATGACATACTGACATTGCTTTATTCATTTAGTGTTCTAAGTTTTGAATTACTTCTTGCACCTTGTCTAAAAAAAAAGTTTACCACATAATCCCAAGTTTAACTCTCCTAATGAAAAAAACTTTTTAAAACATTGTGGGAAAAGGAGGAAATGCTGGTATCCAGCATTTCCCTCTTTTTCTCACAGTTTTGTCATCTCGTTCAAAGGCAAAACCCATGAACCAGGCTGATTTTGTTGTCCGCATGTGCTTTCAACTTGGATGAATCCAAAATGTGATAGTTTTTGGAAAAGATAAGACAAAAATATTTTTTAGGTCATTGGTTTATTAATTTTCAGGGAATGGGTCTTTAATAATGGGATTCATGTTATATACATTATTGGAATAGAAATTTGTAATCTTACTTTCAATTTCTTATTGTATTTTATTATCTGTTGTAACTATTCTGGTTTTGCACATTTTTTTCTGTCCTGTCAACCCCTTACCAAATAACTGTATGTTTCAAGAAGCATCAACTAAGATGGCTGTTAAAAAAGTAGTAGAAGAGGGAAAAAGTGCTGGTAACCTGCACTTTTTCTCTTTTTCCCACACTGTTCTTTCATTTCAAAGTCAATCCTATTTTTTGAGCTGAGAGGTAAGCATTGTAAATGGTTCACAAAATGGAAGTGTTGAGTGCCTATTTAACTCTCTACCATAATTATGACAAAATTTTAGACCTGTCCAATTTGAGAGCATTTGGGGACGACAGTTCCAGTGTGGCATAAATAATGGGATTTTTAACTCGCTTGAGCACAAAGTGTGTGTGATCATGCCGTGTCCGTCCTCCGTTGCACGTCATCAGCTATTACCTTGTGTACACTGTAGAGGCCACATTTTCAGTCTTATTCTTATGAAACTTGGTCAGAATGTTTGTCTTGATGATATCTCGGACAAGTTTGAAAATTGGTCATGTTGGGTTAAAAACTAAATCCCTAGGTCAAATCATAGAAAAACCTTGTGTATGCTTTAGAGGCTATATTATCTGTCTGATACCCATGGAACTTGGTCAGAATGTTTGCATTGATATCTCAGACAAGTTTTAAAATGGGTCATGTTGGGTCAAAAACTAGGTCACTAGGTCAAATCTGGGAAAAACTTGGTGTACTCTCTAGAGGCCACATTTTCTGTTCAAGACCCCTGAAAGTTTGTCAGAATGTTCTCATATGAATTAAAAACTGGGCCATGTCCGGTCAAAAACAAGGTCACTAGGGCAAATCATAGAAAAACATTGTATACGTAGAGGCTGTATTTCCTTTCCAATACTCCTGAAAGTTGGTCAGAATATTTGTCTTGATAATATCTCATATGAGATTGAAAATGGGCAATGTTCAGTCAAAAACTAGGTCATTAGGTCAGATCTTGGAAAAACCTTGTGTTTACTCTTGAGAACATACTTTCAGTCTGATAATCATGAAAATTGGTCAGAATGTTTACCTTGATGATATCTCAAAAGACTTTAAAATGGGGTTATGTGGGGTCAAAAACTAGGTCACCAGGTCAAATCTTAGAAAAACCTTGTGTATGCTCTAGAGGCCAAATTTTCTGTCCAATACTCCTGAAAGTTGGTGAGAATGTTTGGCTTTATGATATCTAGACAAGATTGGAAATGGGTCATGTTGGGTGAAAGACTAGGTCACCAGGTCATATCTTAGAAAAACCGTGTGTATGCTCTAGAGGCCGCATTTTCATTCCAATGCTCTTGAAATTTGATCAGAATATTTGGCTTTTTGATATCTTAAATGACTTGGAAAACAGGTTATGTTGGGTCAAAAGATAGGTCACTAGGTCAGATCTTTGAAAAAACCTCGTGTATGCTCCAGAAGCCACATTTTCTGTCCAATACTCTTGAAATTTGGTCAGAATGTTTGTCCTGATTATATCTCAGATGAGTTTTAAAGTGGGCCATCAAAAACCAGGTCACCAGGTCAGATCTGTGAAAAACCTTGTATACACTCCAAAAGTCACATTTTTAGTGCAGTGCTTTTTAGACTTGGTCAGAATGTTTGTAATGATACTAGCTTGGATGAGATTGAAAATGGGTCATGTCAGGTCAAAGATTAGGTCACCAGGTCAAATCGTAGAGAACCTTATGTAAGCTCTAAAGGCCAAATTTTTAGTGCAATAATCTTGAAATTTAATCAGAATGTTTGTCTTGATAATTTCTTAGACTAGTATGAAAATGGGTCATGTTGGACAAAAAACTAGGTCATAAGGTCAAATCTCGAAAAACCTTTTGTAGTATAGTTACAGTCCAATATTCTCCAAACTTTTGTTAGAATGTGTGTCTTGATGAAATCTTGCATGAGATTGAAAACAGGTCACTTGGAATAAAAACTATGTCACAAAGTTTCATCCTTGTACATCTTGTGTATGCTCTAGAGGCCATATTTTCAGTCCAATAATCTTGAAATTTGCTATGAATGTTTGTCTTGATATTATATTAAACTAGTATGAATATGGATGATGTTGGATGGAAAATTAGGTCACCAGGTCAAATCTCAGAAAAACTTCTTATACACCCTTAGAACATATTTTCTCTGAAATACTCATGAATGTTTGTTGGAATGTATATCTGGATAATTTCTACATGTCAAGTCTGAGACAAATTCTAGAAAAAGCTTGTGTGCACTCTAGAGGCCATATTTGTTAGCCCAATACTAATGAGTGGTTGTCAGAGTGTTTGTCTAATTTTCTCTGAAGAGATTGGAAATAGGTCATGTTCGATCAAAAGGCTCAGGTAAGCAACTTCAGGGCCATTATGGCCCTCTTGTTCTTTGATGGGTAGAGAACTTTGTGGATGAAGGAGAAAATGGTTACCAGCATTTTCTCTTTTTATACGCTAATACCCCGGGTCATCCATCGGACCATCCGTCAGTCAGTCCGTCTGTTTGTCCGTCCATCTGTCCGTCTGTTAGTAATTTCATCAGTAAATCATGGATGTTTTGACTAAAGTAACCTATAAATTATCAAAGTGTTCAGATCCAAGATTAGATTGCAAGCTCTTGGGTTGAACTTGATCTTTATTTTCAAAAAAAGACACACCAGAATTGCTTTAACTCTTTACCAAACGACAGAATTATAGACTGGTTCAAATTGAAGCATTTGCAGATGACAAAATAAATGTGACTGAAAAAATTGAAATTTGGTTTGGGAAGGGTATAAAACATTGTGCGCAACTCCTTCTACACTTTCCATTGAAATTATTTGAAACTTGCCACAATGAATCTCCATGATGTCTAGTTGTGCACCTGACCCATAGAACTTGGATCGCTGTTAGCGTTCTAAAATTATTTGCCCTTGATTTCTGAAATAATCAACTTTTCACTTTTAATTTTTGTTCAGGCCATAACTTCTATATTATAATAGGTATCAACTAAAAACTACATACACTGATAGAACACATTATGGAGAAGTGCAGTACACATGAACCATAATTCTGCCACCTTTATTTTTTGAGTTACTGTCCTTCGTTAATTTTCAGTTTGAATTTTTGTCCAGGCCATAACTTCCAAACTATAAAAGCTATTAACTTGGAACTTCTATATTATAAAAGGTATCAACTAAGAACTACATACATTGATAGAACCCATTATGGAGAAGTGCAGTGCACATGAACCATAACTCTGCCACCCCTAGTTTTTGAGTTATTGCCCATTGTTAATTTTTAGTTTGAATTTTTGTCCAGGCCATAACACCCAAACTTCAAAATCCATCATCTTGAAACTTCAAAGACTAATTGAACACATTATGAAGAAGTACACTGCACAAGAACCATAACTTTGCCATCCTTCTTTTTGAGTTATTGCCCTTTGTTAGTTTTCACTTTGAATTTTTATCTGGGCCATAATTTCTAAAATATAAAAGCTATGATCTTGAACCTTCAAACACTGATAGAACACCTTGTGGATAAGAGCAATTCACAAAATTTGTAACTGTGCCACCCTTATTTTTTTAGTTATTGCCCTTTAATATTTTCCACATTTCATGGAGAATAACTACTCTTCATTCATGGCCCATCCATCATTTCAACTCATTTCACTGGCAAGCCCCTTCGGGCGTAGATGTGCTGCTCTGCGAAGCTCTTGTTCACACAATGTATCAAACGGCTAACTTCTCAGGGTTGTTAAAACTTTGAATTGTTTGGTAAAGTCTTAGACCTGACTGTCTTCCTATAGAAAATTGACACTTTCATTTAGCCGGAGAGGCCAAAATTTCAGTAAATCAAGGCGCTTGGACAGGAGTCACCCCACCGCTGACATCTTTTGTCTTGACGATGATTATGTAGGAAAGCAGGAATGGCTTTGAAAGAAAATTCTGTTCTGGTAAAAAAGACTTCAGGAAAGCATAGATAGATGTACTGGCTGCATTGATTTATCTGAAATAATGTTAAAAAATGGCATTTAACACCATATGATCAATCAGTAAATCATGGACATTTTGACTAAAGTAACCTACAAATTATCAAAGTGTTCAGATCCAAGATTAGATTGCAAGCTCTTAGGTTGAACTTGATCTTTATTTTCAAAAAAAGACACACCAGAATTGCTTTAACTCTACCAAACGACAGAATTATAGACTGGTTCAAGTTAAAGCATTTGCAGATGACAAAATAAATGTGACTGAAAAAATTGAAATTTGGTTTGGGAAAGGTATAAAACATTGTGCTTTTTCTGCAGTATTTTCAAAAGGCTTCTTTCTCAGGGTTGTTGAAAGTCTAGATTGCGTGGTAAAGATTTAAGCGTTCAAAGAATGTTAGAAGTTGGATTAAGAGTATGATTTTCATGAAAATACATCATTTTAGCAGCATATGTCTTGTAAAGTGTTTTAAAGTTTACTTTTACAACTCTCACAAGGTATGTTGATTTTACTATCAGAGTAGATCAAGCTAAGACTTGACAAAGCAAGCAGTATCATCTTTGATCTATGCTATACCTTAATTCTATACTAAACTTTAGTTTAGTAAAGTAACATTGAAGTTGTTTGTATACAGGTCCCATTTCTTGACTCTGAAGGTGTTTTGTTTCCTTCTGCTGTTTAAATGGAAAGAATTCATCATTCACTGATTGGCATGATTTACCTTTTCAGTCAATCAGTCAGTAAACCAGTTCATATTGTCAGCCATATAATATTATACATAGGTATTGACCAAATAGTTTTTGTGTCATTGATGTACAAATACGGAAATTGAGTGTGTAACTAATATAGTCAGTCACAGGTTGATCAATTATTGACGCAGGTGGATTGATTATTACGCAATTTCCATATATCAATGACCACTCCAAACATTTCTACGTCTTCGTTTTTTCAACATTCACTTGCAATATTTCATTATATATGTATTTACGCACATTTTTCCATGATAAGGAAATAGAATGGTGGTACCCCCTTTTTCTTTTTATGAGAGAAATATTTAGGTTTTTATGAAATTGTGTGTGATTTATTTTTGATAATTGAATTAAGGTACCTTATTATATACAGTGTTTATTAAAAAACTGTTAATATACAACAGGAAATTGTTTTCATGTAAAATAACTTCACTGCTTTGATAATTTTGTGACTTAACCCTTTCACAAACCACAAATTTTAGACTCTTCCAAACCAAAAGAGTTTGCAGACGACAATTTTAGATTTGGGGAAAATGGCTGAAAAGTTCTCAAAAAGGGTAGAAATCACTGTGGGAAAAGGAGAAATTGCTCGTTACGAGCAATTTCTCCTTTTCCCACAGTGGTTTCTAAAGACTTTCACTGCAGACACGTAAAAACCAGGGCTTGTTTGGGAAAGGGTTAAGCGAATTTGAATGAATATACTATTTTATAATTTAATGAACGGTTGAGTTTCAGGCACATTTTATCAACTAAATTATCATCCATAGTGTTTTGACTATCATTTTTGTGCTGAGCACTGTTGTTGGTCAAGAAAGTTATATTTCTGTTCTGTCTGTTGTTTCCAGATCTTAGTGAATTTTTATGTTTTTCTTCCATTTGATTGTAGATATAAATAAACAAATAATTACATTTATTGGCTCAATTTACAAGCTTTATTGTGAAGGAAGAAATAAAGCTGGGCCTTAATTATTATTCTCAAAATTTTTCTATTGAAAAAGATTAAGGATATAATTATTCTCAAAATCTATCTGTTGAAAAAGATTAAGGATAGGTCCGTTTGTTTAAATTTCTTTTTTCCTGGTTGTCTGATTATGCATGGTAAAACATGTAGTTTGTTTATAAATAGTGCTGATGTATGTTTTTAGTTAACATAAACCATGATCCATACCTCTTTATGCCATTTAGAAAATATCTAAATTTGAAATTGAAATATGCAAGAAGAAGCAAAGAGAATAAGCAGTTTGCCCATAGAGTCTAAAATGAAAATGATGTTGGTAGTTGCAGAAATTGACCTCATCACAAGTATTTAATGTCTGTTTTCTAACAGTGTATTCTAAAGCTATCTACAGATGTTTATGATGAAACTACATGAAGATAAGGGTAGAAATGCAGTGTCGTGTAGATGTGACATAAAATGCAGTAGATCATCTTGTTAGGATTGTTTAAACTTTTTGCATTTGTCATTTCCAAAAATTAAGAAAAGGAGAATTAGACACTTTGTAATTGGTATTTTTCTTTCCCAAGATACTCCTTCAGAGGTGTTTATGGTGTATTAGTATATTCAGGACAGATTTAGCGATTTTTAATAGTTAGGCTGCATTTTGATGTAAAATGGTAGGGTAGTTATATTTTGTTCTTTAAAATGAAACTGGAAAAAGAAAGTATATAACTGAAATATTGTCATACTGTCTAACTCAAGTTTTATTTTTTTGTTTTTGATAAGACCAGAAACTAATTATATGTTTAATCTCTGAAAAGGCTGAGACCTGTGACAGAATAAGATAAAAACTCAAACAAAGTTTTTCTGTGCCAGAATTTTAAATTTTCGGATAGAAAGTAGGGTACAAACAACAAGTTATTTAATATGTCTCAAAAGATAGACATAATGTTTGTGGCATGGTTAAAGACATTGTGGGGAAATTTGAAAATGCTGATGACCAATATTTTACTACTTTTCCCACAATGTTTTCGAAGAGCTTCTTACTAAGGGTAATAAAAATAAGGGATTGTAAAAGGATTCAAAAGTACTTTTTTTTACATAAACAGGCAAAACCACTTTTTTGATTGATAAGGAATTTGTTATACCTTCCATTCCACAGCAAGTAAAACTGGTAGAAGTAGCCATTTACTTCATTAATTGTTAAATTTTCATACTTCCTGTATCACAAACATTTAATTATCAAACCATAGGTGCATTGTATTAACGTAGGTGTCATATATATATATGTAACTTAGAAGAGGGTCCTATTGACTTCTACCACATGAACAGATTTTAGACTTGTCCAAATTGAAAGCATTTGCAGATGACAACATAACTGTGACCAAAAATTTAAGGTATGATTTGTTTTTTGACGGGTAGAAAACATGATGGGAAAAGAAGAAATGCTGCTTACATGGATTTTTCCATTTCCCTATGTTCAACAGTCATTTTAAGTCTTCTTTGTGTGACAGGAAGTGATTTGAAAGACTTTATGGAAAACATTACAGGCCAATGTTAAAAAAAAAAATGAATCTTAAATAAAATTAATCTCTTTTAATCAAATGTAATCTAGGGAGATAAACAGGTCAAAACATTTGCTTTAATTGTTTATACCAAAAGGGTTTTCATATAGATAGAAATTGTGCACTTCACAATGACCTTTAGGTTGTAAACTGCATGTTGACAGAGAAACTGTCATTCATTCATAAAACATCGAGACCAGGCTTAGGATAAAATAAAAAGTGTTAGTGAATTCTGCATTGTGAAAATGCCGGGAACTGGGAAAAAAATTGCTGAAAAACTGTGTTGTGTGAGGAAAAAGAAGGCTGAACCAGACCTATACAAAGAGGTGTTAGAAACAGTAAAGGTAAAAGATCTTTTCATTGACAAGTTCTGAATAAACATAATATGAGTAAGAGTGTAAGGAACAATTTTAGAAACTCAGTAGGCAGTATTGACATACTGGTCAGAGATCAAGAATGTGCAATGTAATCTTAGCATAATATTGTGCAGTAGGTGTGTGTACATATATATATATATGAGCCATGCTCTGTGAAAAAGGGGGCTTAACACACCTCTGTGATCCATGGTAAGCCATCACATACTTATGGACCCACAATAGCCACCTATTTTAACAAATGACTTAATCCTGAGGTAGACTGGTCCTTGTACATACAGAAAATTTACCAATAGCGAAAAGTTTCAGCCCATGTTAGTCTGCGCAGGCTGACATGAGTTGATACTTTTCGCAGATGCATTAAACCCCCTTTTCACAGAGTAAGGCTCAAATATAATTGGAGATCAGACTTCTCTGGACTTCAAGTGACATCCAAGCAGCTTTCATTTTTTAAGAAAACCTTAACTAGTATGGAGTATTTTGAAAGGTATGGCTATTTCTCATTTCTTCATTCATTCTCTTTTCTCCGTTCATGTACTCAAGCGGAAGCAATAACTGCTGGTGACATTTTGTTCCACCCAGGTTCTATTCTACTCTATCAGATATTTAATATGCATAACATCCTACCCTGTATCGTTAGTATTTTTCAATCGAATAAGGCACAGAATTGCAACAGAGAGTGTAATTTTCAAAGTTAAAAACACATTAGATATGGCCCTTTACTAAGAAATTCTGCTCTTTACTATGAATGGGCTAGTCAGTCAGAACTGGAGCGAAGAATATTTATCAGTCCTTAGCATCCGGCCTTGACAACCAATCAAATGATCGGATAAATGAGAAAGTGGCCATACTAAGCAGATTGGCGAGGTAGGTTTGAAAACGTCCTCAGATCAAACCTTTTGATGCAAGTTGTAGTGACTTTTTCAGTTAAAAGTTTTATATTTGATCATTACACAAAAATTTTGATTCCCTGACCAAAAATGTGCATTTTGTGAGCTTGTTTACACCTAGGTGAATGGAAAAAAGGAGAAAACAGTATATATCCTTACAATTAGCGAGAAAAAAAATGCTGTAAAAACTTGAAAGTGTGTACCTTAGCTCAGCTGTGTAAACAAAGTAGCAATGGTGCAAGGGACAGAAAAATATGAGGGATTTGTCCACATTTAAAAATGGAATCAGTTGCAGTGATTGCTTTGAACGCCTCCAAAACATGAAATGTATTTTCTGTTTGTCATAATCTCTGCAATCTTGCAACTATCAGGGACAATACTTGGCATGAAGATACATGCCAGGACTGTTTGATAAATTTGTAAAACTAAACCTAGACTGACGATTGACTCATGACCAAAAAGGCAATATTTTAGGCTTGTCCATATGAAAGCATTTGCAGGCAACATGATGAAAGTGACTGAAAATTTGAAATTTGTTTTGTGAAGGGTAGAAAACATTGTCAGAAAAGAAGAAATTGCTGGTTACCAGTATTTTCTCTTTTTCCCTCAATGTTTTCTAAAGGCTTCTTTCTCAGAGTCATCAAACACTATCCAGAAAATGTCGCTATTGCACTAACTGGCCACCCTTCATGAGAACAATCTTTAAGGAACATTTTCCCATTCTGTATAGCTCATGCCACTTTTAGATAGGTGAATTACTACAGTTACTTGAAATCATCCACTGCTTGGTCATTTCTATTGTCTGTGTTGGTGTTTTACCAAGTCTAATACAAAACTAATTCAACATCCATCATTGTGTTATAAATTAAGTACAATGGAGGAGATAATAAAATGGTTTTACAGTAACCTGTAGTGTGACATCTGTGATGTTTTACAGAAATGCTGTTATAATGATATTCAACAGGCTTCACCGTTTGCTTTATTTTGATAGCCTGCACAATTGGGGCCATTGAGAAATATTTCTGAATGTTTGATGTAAACTATACAAAACAACATTTTTCAAATCTGGAGAAAATTGGAGTCAGGCAATGCACATTACATGGGTTACTATGGTTATGCATTTTTTGCATTTGAAATATTTTAAAAGTGCAAGACTATAAACCAACTGACATGTTCATGCTATCACAGGCAAATTTTTTAGCTTCAAATATAAAGAAACATGTTTTTAACAACAACATTCCACAAATTTAATGATCATCTCTTGAAAATTCATGAAACTATGGTTTTTAAGGTCATGAGTATGAAACTCAAGAGAGGCAGCTTAATTTCAAAGTGATTTTCTGGTACTAAGATTAAACAGTCTTATCCTACTATTTTTTTTCCTTACAAAATATGATCTTTCTGTCTCTTTTCATCTCCACATTTTTGAGGAGAGAAAGGGGGGGGATGAGGGGGGGCTAAGAAAAGGGATGTAACTCTGGTTTACGCTGCTGTTAGGATTTTCATATGATAGGTTTTAAGACAAGTGGTGGACAGCTAAAGAAATAAATTTATATAACTATAAAACAACCAAAATATTGAGAATCCCGGCTTTTTTGGCCAGAAAATGGAATACTGTAGATGTTGGATCAGACTACATTTTATTTGCAGCCAGATATTAATCCTGTATTAATGTAAGCATAAGTGTATGACTGTGCAGAGTGCAGAGATTTATGGACTTCAGTAATTTATGTAGTTTAACCTTTATTTACATTGATGATTGTTCCCAATCCTTTCATTACCTTGCCACTCCCCAGAACCACTGTTTAGATCACCCAAAAAGTTGACAAGAACTTTGTTTGGAGTCACCAATAGGCCTATTTGACTGATTACTAGCACTTTCTGGTTACCACCATTTCTTTTTTTCCACAATAAATTTAACAGCCCTTTTCCTTAGGGTTGCTAAAACATGTGATTGTGCAGTAAAACGTTCATAAGAAGTAAAATTGTGGGAAAAGGAAAAAGAAAAATGCTTGTTATTGGTAATTTTACTCAGGGTTATAAAATCAAAGGATTATAATTGAAGTTTTGACAGCATCAGTGGTCTCCCCTGACAGTCTGGGACTTAAAGTACATCATGCCACATCCTCCAATCCTGTGGGTTTTTTTTCGGGTAGTTTTTTTTTTGTGGTTGTTTGTATGATTTAAGGATCTGAAAATAATTTTGTGGTCCTTTCAATCAATAAAGGTGTTTGGATGAAGGGAAGTCTGACCCTTTCAGAAATCCAAGTTTCTCTCAAAATCTCAAAATTTGTGTCAAAAAAAAAAACCAACAACTGATTTTAGGTAGTGTCTCAAAATGGACTTTGATTTTCATTGAAGTACTATCTCTTGCTAACAACTTAAGTGTATAGCAACAGACCCTTTAAAACATTAAGACAAAAGTAGTGGGAAATTGTTGCTCATACTGACTTATTTCTGAGTTTGAGACAATTCGCTCTCTGAAACTGAGATAGCAAGACCTTAGTTCATTTTGATCATTCTGACTTTACCAGGATATTTTGACTTTTGTGTGCTACAAGATTGTTTCAGTTTCTTATGTGTTAGAGTGTCAGTTAATGGTTTCATCAAAATGTGCAGATTATTTCAGCTTGTTACTTGTTAGAATGTCAGTTAATGGTTGCAGCGAAATATGCATTTTATAGGAAAGGACATGGGTGTTGCCTAAATAATACATGTATATACCCTCTCACCTGCAAAATTTGTGGTTCAAATTTTATCACTAAAGTGCACTTTTGCACATAATGCTTTTACACACCTACCATGTATCTACCCTGTACCTACCCTTTTATAAAACCCTATCAAAACTGCCATAGATCACATAGGTTCCTTTTTGGATGAAAAAGAAAAAAAATCAGACTACGCTGAATATGCAGTCTGATCTTGCCTCCACACTATTCACTTCTTAAGTAATTCTATTCAATGACAAAATAGTAAAATAATTAATCTGCATAATTATGTAGTACTGCAGCCATTTTGTTCCCTGAAAAAAGTTTAACCGCACAATCCTGACTTTTAACAACTCGGAAGAAGAAGGTTTTTGAAAGTATTGTGGGAAAAAGAGAAAATGCCAACCCAACCGGCATTTCTCCTTTTCCCACAATATTTTCTACCCTTCTGTAAACAAATATCAATGTTTGGGTCAGTTTTATATTGTTATCAGCAAAATTTGATGCTTTCAATTAAAACAAGTTTAAAATTTTGCCATTTGGTAAAGAGTTAACCCTTTATCAGACGACAAAATTTTAGGCTGGTCATTTCAGTGCGGCTCAAATGGTGTAATTTTTCTCTGATAGAGTAGAAAACATTGTGGGAAAAGGAGAAAATGCTGGTTACCAGCATTTTCTTCTTTTCCCACAGTGTTTTCAAAAGGCTTCTTTTCTAGGAACGTCAGTGGTTGGCATTGTGTGGTAAAGGGTTAAATTCATTGATTGTACAGCAAAAGGCTCAAAATATCTACTTGCATGGTTGAGACTGGGGTTAACTTAGTTTTTGTTTCTGCTTGATTTTATCCTAACTTTTTGGTTAAAGTATTTGAGCTAGCCAGGAGGAAATTAACTACATATTCAATATGAGAGAAAACACCAAATGATTGTCCTGCAGTGCCAAATTTGGCATAAATCCCTCCTAAATATTGGTCTCTGTAGATTTAAATCAGCTGACATAATTTTGCAAGCATTTCTAAATGTACCCTTACACCAATTGCAAGAGTGACATTCTTTTCCTATATACGAATTATTCCGTTATAAATGGCTTTGATAATTTAAAGGCATAATAATGCTACCCTGCTATCATCGTAACTAACATTTTAAACAATTCCAGGTTTCGAGAGAGGCTTTAGAAAACATGGGAAAAGGATAACATTCTGGTATCCAGCATTTCTCCTTTTCCCACAATGTCTTCTACCCTATCAAAGACAGTAGTTGTCACTGTTATTTTGTTGCCTGTAAATGCTTTCAATTTGGAACCAGTCAAGAACTTTGTCATGGTGGTTGCATGAGAGTTACAAGAGCTGTTAATAAACTAGTCTAGCATATTCAGGTAGACTTGTTTGTATTGAACAGTCGGTTTTGTTGATAAATTGGAAAAAAATAATTTTTGATTTCGGTTTTGAAAGAAAAGAAAACACTGCACAAAAAGGAAAGAATGATGCTCTCCAGCATTGTCACATTTCACCATGACATTTTTGAGAGCTTTCTTTTCGAGGGTCCTAGGTAAATCTTTCCCCTTTTTTAGCTCACCTTAGCAAGAAGTGCTCAGAGTGAGCAATTGTGATAGTGCTGTGTCTGTCATGCGTCATCAACTTTTACCTTGTGTACGCTGTAGAGGCCACATTTTCTGTCCGATACTCATGAAAGTTTGTCAGATTGTTTGCCTTGATGATATCTCGAACATATTTGAAAATGGGTCATGTCGGGTAGGTCACTAGGTCAAATCTTAGAAGAACCTTGTGTACGCTCTGGAGGCCACATTTTCAGTCCAAAACTCTTGAAAGTTGTCCAGAATGTTTGTATAGGTGATATCTCAGACGAGTTTCAAAATGGGTCATGGCGGGTCAAAAACTAGGTCACTAGGTCAAATTTTAGAAAAACCTTGTTTACACTCTAGAGGCAACATTTTCAGTCTGATTCTCATGAAAGTTGGTCAGAATGTTTGCCTTATCTCGACTGACTTTGAAAATGGGTCATGTCGGGTCAAAAACTAGGCTACCAGGTTAAATGTTAGAAAAACCTTTTGTACGCTCTAGAGGCCACATTTTTTTGTAAGTTGGTCAGAATGTTTGTCTTGATGATATCTCAAACGAGTTTCAAAATGGGTCATGTCTGGTCAAAAACTAGGTCACTAGGTCAAATCTTAGAAAGACCTTGTGTACGCTCTAGAGGCAACATTTTCAGTCTGATACTCATGAAAGTTGGTCAGAATGTTTGCCTTATCTCGACTGACTTTGAAAATGGGTCATGTCAGGTCAAAAACTAGGCCACCAGGTCAAATGTTAGAAAAACCTTTTGTACGCTCTAGAGGCCACATTTTTTTGTAAGTTGGTCAGAATATTTGTATTGATGATATCTCAGACGAGTTTCAAAATGGGTCATGTCGGGTCAAGAATTATGTCACTAGGTCAAATCTTAGAAAAACATTCTAGAGGCAACATTTTCAGTCTGATGGGTCAGAATGTTTGCCTTGATGATATATCAACTGACTTTGAAAATGGGTCATGTCAGGTCAAAAACTAGGTCACCAGGTCAAATGTTAGAAAAACCTTTTGTACGCTTTAGAGGCCACATTTTCTTGTAAGTTGGTCAGAATGTTTGTCTTGATAATATCTCAGACAAGTTTCAAAATGGGTCATGTCGGATCAAAAACTAGGTCACCAAGTCAAATCTTAGAAAAACCTTGTATATGCTCTGGATGCCACATTTTCAGTCCAACACTCTTGAAAGTTGGTCAGAATATTTGCCTTGATAGTATCTCAACTGACTTTGAAAATGGGTCATGTCAGGTCAAAAACTAGGTCACAAGGTCAAATGTTAGAAAAACCTTATGTACGCTCTAGAGGCCACCTTTTCTTGTTAGTTGGTCGGAATGTTTGTTTTGATGATATCTCAGATGAGTTTCAAAATGGGTCATGTCGGGTCAAAAACTAGGTCACCAGGTCAAATCTTAGAAAAACCTTGTATATGCTCTGGATGCCACATTTTCAGTCCAACACTCTTGAAAATTGGTCACAATGTTTGCCTTGATAATATCTTGGACGAGTTTGAAAATAGGTCATGTTGGGTCAAAAACTGGGACAATTGGTCAAATGTGTTATAAAAACCTTGTGTATGCTCTGGAGGACACATTTTCAGTCTGATACTCCTAAAACTGGTTCATAATATTTGTCCTGGTGATACCTTGAATGAGTTTGAAAATGGGTCATGTGGAGTCAAAAACTAGGTTAATGGGTCAAATATTAGAAAACCTTGTGTACACTCTAGAGGCCACATTTTCTGCCTGATACTCTTCAAACTTGGTCAGAATGTTTGTTTTGGTGATGTCTCAAAAGAGTTTGATAATGGGTAATTGTCGGGTCACTTGGTCAAGTCTCAGAAAAACCTTTTGTATGCTGTAGAGGCCACATTTTGTCCAATACTCATGAAACTTGGTCAGAATGTTTGTCTTATTGATATCTCGAAAGTGTTTGATGATGGGTAATGTCTGATAAAAACGAGGTCACTGGGAAACTAGATTGAAAATGGATCATATCTGGTCAAAAGACTCAGGTGAGCGATTTCATGCCATCATGGTCCTCTTGTCTATGACCAGGAAAGGATAGCTTTTTAGAACATTGTGGGAAAAGGAGTAAATCATACTGGTAACCAGCAGTGTATCTTTATTTTCACATTTTTTCTAACCTTTCGGCAAAAAAGAAATTTAGTCAGATTTATTTTGATGCTTGCAATTGCTTTCAAGTAGGACTAATATTAAACTTTTTTTTTTTTGTTTGGTAAAGAGTTAAATTTTTTTATAATTTGGTCAAGGGGTACTTATTTTTTGCAGAGTATCAAGTCAAAAGGTATAAAATATAATTGTGTCTGTCCCATTGACAAATCAATACAGACAGTTCCAGACATTTCTTCTCAATTATTCTTGCTTTTGAGCAATCATGATCTATCTTGACTGACTAAATGACATTATTTATTGGATGGCATCAAGTTATCGAGCTAAGTTGGCTGTTTTACTGATTATTTTTTCTGCTGGAGTTTTTCTCAACCCTTTTCCATACAACTCCAACATTTAGCGACCCTTACAAAGATCCCTTTGAAGACATTGAAAAAAAAAAGAGAGAAAATACTGGTAGTCAGCATTTTCTTCTTCTCCTACAATGTTTTCTATCATATCAAAGGAAAATTTCATCATTTGAAATACATTTAAAATGCTTTCAATTTAACCCATTACCGCACAATCCCTACTTTTGATGCCCCTTTTAATCCTTTTAAAAACAATGTGGGAAAAGGAGAAAATGCTGGTAACCAGCATTTTCTCCTTTTCCCACAGTGTTTTCTACCCTTCCAAGAACAAATTTCAATTTTTCAGTCACTTTTATTTTGTCGTCTGCAAATGCTTTCAATTTGGACCAGTCTAAAATTTTCTCATGTGGTAAAGAGTTAAACAAGTCTACATCTTTCTCATGTGGTATAGAGTTGTGAGGGACACATCTTATTGATGGCTGAGGTGTTTGACTTGAAATCTGGGGTTGTGTTCCACCAACCATTCTTAAAGTATGGTCCGATTTTATATCTAAAGACTAGCCATTTGAATCATTGATTGTCCCAGTCATAGCTGTAGGGTCAAAGTTGCCACCACAGGGGAATCAAAAGTTTTTACATGGCCTTATATGGCCTTGTACAGCCTTGTACACAGACAACTAAAAGAACTCTTCTGGTAGGTAAGCATAAGATCTAAGTTTACCAAAACTTGCTAGTATAGCACTGGGGTAAGCCAAAGAGGGAGGTTTGGGCTTTTTAACATGGCTGAATAAATGTTTATATAGTGTGGACTCGATCTTCCTGAAGTACACGAAGTCAAATAAATAACAGGAGAGAAAAGGGAAAAAAATATCAGTGATCATCAGAAATCTTTGAAGAAAAAGGAGAAACTGCAGAAAACCAGCACTTTCTCCCTTAACAACAATTTTCTGAAAGCCTTGTTTTTCAGGGTCAATGAAAATGGGATTGTGTGATAGAGGGTTTACACCCTGGTGGTTTTTGCCATGTGGTTGGTCATGCTCTTTGATAAGGCAACACAGGGCCCAGCCTGATACTGGTGAAAGCCAGGTAAGAGATGACAAGTGAACTATTTCTTTGGAAAGAAGAAAAGGCCTACACAACAACCTTCAATCATATTTCACTTGCAAGGAAATGCACTTGCAGAAATCAAATTACAAGCAAGCTTTCATCTGTAAGTTGATGGTAACAGTATTCTTAACTCCTAAGATGGCTCAGCAAGTTATTTTACCTTTGCAGATGATGGAGATCAAGATCAGACTTTACAAAACATGTAGTCTGATCTTGCATCTCCACCATCTACTACTTGGTGATAAATTCTCACCAAAAACAACCTTGAAATTACAATATTTCGCACCTTTTTTCATTTGAAAAGGTCCTTTACATTACTTCGGTACTCTACAGGTTATCTGTCAGAGAAATGGATCTTTCTAGTTGGAGGACTGAGACGAGAAAATTCTAATTCCAGGGCTGCACTTTCTATATTTTTCACAAACTATTAGGTAGTATGGGTTTTCTATCAAATTGCAAGTTCTGTGTGCATGCAGTTGGATCAAGGTTTGTCTATAATGTGAGTTAAAGCACCAATCCTACTGTGCCTAATATATATTCTTGCTTTTGAAGGGATTTTGGGGGGATAAAAGTTATGGTGGATTGAAAGAGCCAAATCAAATAAAAAGAAGAAAGGAGAGGAAACCATTTCACATGCATGAATGTTTTCAGTGTAGTTAAAACCCCATAAATGCAGATGTCTGGGGATATTTTATAACAGTTGTTGAATACAAGATAGAAGTTGACATGTTTTATTTCTTACACCAGTATTGCTTGAAAGTTGTGGAGCATACTTTATATTTTTGTTCACCAACTGTGATTGTTCACTGTTAGGATGACTACGGTTGATAAAAATTTGGCCGGTTACTATGATGATAGAAATTCTCACATTTTTGCTCTTTTTACCATACCTTGGTCATTCAGAATTTTCATGGTCTTTTCCCCTTTATTTGAATGTTGAAGGTAATTAAAAATTAAAGAAAGTTGCAGAAAAGGCTTTCTCGTAAAACTTAGAAATCTATTCAGCTTCTAATCATGCTGTTCAGTGAAAAAAACTTCCATTCTCTGCAAGATGTTGATTAAACCCTGTATTAATTAAAACACTCTTTACATTTTAACCCTTTACACACAGTGCCAACTTTCGATGACCCTGAGAAAGAAGTCTATAGAAAACATTGTGAGAAAAGGAGAAAATGCTGGTAACCAGCATTTTCTCCTTTTCCCACAATGTTTTCTCTCCTCTGATACAAATTTCAAATTTTCAGTCACTTTTATTTTGTTGTCTGCAAATACTTTGAATTTGGACAAGTGCAAGATTTTGTTGTTTGGTAAACTTTTTAAGGCATATATTTATAGTGTAGATCAAGATAAGGTTGCCAGTTATGTGCAGATTGATCCTTGAACTTAAGTGCTTTTGGTATTTTGTGAAGTCTCCATGCCAAAAAAGCCATGAGGTTCAATTATTTAGGTCTTGACTTCTGGTCAAACATTTTCTTGTCATTTATAGGTCTAATGGCAGAAGGATTTGATACAGAGGGTCACTATCAGTATGATATTACATTTCAGGAAGCAGTTTTACCCTGCACCTCAAAACAAATTTTAGACTTGTTCATCTTAAAAGCATTTTCTGTGGACAGAAGTGATGTGTTTCAGACTGAGTTGAAGAGCATAGGAAAAATGTGAGAAAATGATGGGTTAACAGCATTTTCTCCTTTTTCCAAAATATTTTTGAAAAACAGAGAATGGATTTAAATAAACACTTGATTGAATTGTAAATGTTTTAAATCTTTACCACACAATCCCGACTTTTAACGACCCTGAGATAGAAGCCTCTTGAAAACATTGTTGGAAAGGGAGAAAATGCTTGTAACCAGCATTTTCTCCTTTTCTCACAATGTTTTCTACACTCCCAAAATCAAAAATCAATTTTTGATTCACATTTATTTTGCCGTCTGCATATGCTTTCAATTTGGAGTAGTCCAAAATTTTGTCGTTTGGTAAAGAGTTAAACAATATGAAGATGAGAAGAATTTATATAAAATTGTATGATTTTCACCGCTGAACAGGTGTCTTATATTTTGCATTGTGGACAGGGTAAAGAAAATACTGTTTTTCATGTTACGTCACAGGAGTTGGCATCTTGTTAATGAATATCAAACATTTGGTTATTGAATTAAAAACTGGAGCATTCAAGAAGTTTTGTTATAGAGATGGAATTAGACATGGATTAATGGAAATTATAATGTAATTAGTGCTTTTTTTGTTGAGCAAAAACTTGATTTCGAGGATGGATTTAGACTTAGCTGAGGTAATGTTACTTTTTACTCAAGTGTCATAACTCATTACCATACGACAAAACTTTAGTTTTGTCCTAATTGAAAGCATTTGCGGATGACAAAATAAAAGTGACTGAGAATTTGAAATTTGTTCTGTGAAGGGTAGAAAACATTGTGGGAAAAGGAAAAAATGCTGGTTACCAGCATTTTCTCCTTTTCCCACAATGTTTTCTAAAGGCTTCTTTCTCAGGGTTGTCAAAAGTAGGGATTGTGTGGTAATGGGTTAAGATATATCCTACAATCCCTTATTTTCACAGCAGAGAAAAAGAAAGCTTTTGAAAACATTGTCGGAAAAAGAGAAAATGCTGGTGAACAACATTTTCTTGTTTTCCCATAATGTTTTCCATCTTGTAAAAAATAAATCCCATCATTTGCTCTAGGTGAATGTCAGTTCAATGATGGTTGCTGGTTGAGCAGTATTTCAAAAGTTGCATTTCTTCTTTTTATGATTTCACATACTTCTGGAACTTACCAGTGTTGATAACCGATTTTGATCTTGCATTTTCAACCATCCTTGACTCATTTACTTTTAAGAACTTTGCCAGCTTTTCCTTCTAAGCAGCCGTTTACTCCCATCACAGAATACAAAAAGTTATAGATTGGTCCAAAACATTTTACGTTGACATCATTCAGGCATCGCTCAAATTATGAACATTTTTCATTGAAGGATTTTGAAAACATTGTGGGAAAAGGAGAAAATGCTGATTACATGCTTCAGAAGGATTGTCACATAGCGTCTATAGTCGGCATTTGGGGGTACAGAGTTACCAGCATTTTCTCCTTTTCACACAAAGTTTTCAAATCCTTCAAAGACAATTTTCATAATTTGTGCAATGTGTAAATTGTCATTTGCAGATGCTTAACTCTTTACCAAACAACAAAATTTCAGACTGGTCCAAATTGAAAGCATTTGCAGATGATAAAAGTGACTGAAAATTTGAAATTCTTTTGATAAGGGCAGAAAAGATTGTTGGAAAAGGAGAAAATGCTGGTTATCAGCATTTTCTCCTTTTCCTAAAATGCTTTCAAAAGGCTTCTCTCTCATTCATTAAAAGTCTGGATTTTGTGGTAAAGGGTTAAAAGCCTTCTTCCTTATGCTCATTAAAAGTTTGGATTGGGTGAGAAAGGGTTACAACAAGTGTGTGATTTTCTCAAGTTTATACTGGTCTGCATGATACTGCACAAGTTCATGTGCATTGTTTACATACCTGTCTTTCATGCATGCAGGTGTATGCATTTAGAACCTGCAGTGTAAACAAAAATAATTTAAGATCTAATATCTTACATCTAAATCAATTGACCCTTTTAGTGCCAAAGGCAAAAACAGTGGCCTTTCAGGACTGCATAGATTAAGATCAGACTGGCCAGAGGGTGCAGTTTGTTTGTTGATCTAATTTTATTGTCATTGCTTGATGATGCCTTTTGAATAATAATCCTTGAGTTTCAGCGGAAGGCAGTTTTCAGCCATGGAAGAGATCTAGTTATTTACTTGAAACTGAAAGAGTTGAGTTATGTTCAGTGTGATTTATCTCTGGAATACTGAAGGCACTTATCCCTCAACCAAACAACAAAAGTTTAAACTGGTCCAGATTGAAAGCATTTGCAGATGACAAAAAAAGCATGACTCAAAAAATTGAAACTAATTTGGAATGTTAGAAAACATTGTGGGAAAAGGAGAAAATGCTGGTAACCAGCATTTTCTCCTTTTCCCACAGTGTTTTTAGCTCACCTGAGCATGAAGTGCTCAGGTGAGGTTTTGTGATGGGTCATTGTCCATCTGTCCATGACAACAACTTTAAACATCATCTCCTAAACCACAGGGCTAATTATTTTGAAACTTGGCAGGCATGTTCCTTAGGTGAAGCTTCACCCAGGTTGTTAAAAGAACTGAATTAACCAGTTAACTCTGGCTACCATGGCAACAAAAAAGGGAAAATTACAACATCTTTAAAAATGTTCTTGTCTGAAACCAGAAAGCCCAAATCTTTGGTATTTTGTATGTTTTATCTCCTAGTAGTCCTATACCAAGTTTGTTAAAATAATGCCCCTGGGGTCAAAAATGGCCCCATCCAGGGGGGTCACAAGTTTGAACTTGGGAACAAAGAAGGAAAACTTTAAAATTCTTCTTCTTTGAAATTAAAAGGCATGGAGCTTTGATATTTGGTATGCAACATTTTCTAGTGGACGTCTACCAAGTTTGTTCATATGATGCCTCTGGGGTCAAAAATAGCCCCATCCAAGGGGTCAAAAGTTTGAACACTGGCACAATAAAGGAAAACTTTAAAATTCTTCTCTGAAACTGAAAGGCATCATAAAAGCTTTGATATTTAGTATGTAGCATCTTCTAGTGAACCTCTACCAAGTTTGTTCATATGATGCCCCTGGGGTCAAAACTGGCCCCATCCCAGGGGTCACAATTTCGATTCTCCTTTTCTTCTACAATTCTTCTTTTCTAAAGCTGGAAGGCATAGAAATTTGTTGTTTGATATGTAGTGATTTTGTTCTAAGTTTGTTAGCCCACCTGAGCACAACATGTTCAGTCAGTTCAAAATTGGGTCACCTGGGGTCATAAACCAGGTCTGTAGGTCAAATTAAAATAATACCTTGTGGGCACTCTAGAGGCCATATTTATTGCTCAAATGACCCAAAATTTGGTCAGAATAATTTTCATGATGAAATCTCGGATGTATTTGGATTTGGATCACCTGGGATCATAAACAAGGTTACCAGGTTCAAATTAAAGTAATACCTCTGTGAGCACTCCAGAGGCCACATTTTTTGCATAATTGGCTGGAAATTGGTCAGAATGTTTATCTTGATAAAATCTCACGCGAGTCTGAATTTGGGTCATGTTTGGTTGAAAACTAGGTCACTAGGGCAAATTATTGAAATACCATGTGGGCACTCTAGAGATCAGGTTTAATGTAAAATTGAATGGAAAATTGGTTAAAATGTTTGTCTTGATGAAATCTAGGATGGGTTCAAAATTTGGTCCCCTGGGGTCATAATCTAGGTCACTAGATCAAATCAAAGAAATACATTGTTGGCACTCTAGAGGCTACATTTCTTGTTCAATTGACTTGAAATTTGGTCAGAATGTTTGTCTCGATAAAATTGGGTTAAAAATTGGGTAACCTGGGTTGCTGTATAAGGGCAGAGAGATGCAGCGACATCTCAGAGAAAACCACACAGTCTGTGCAAGCACCACCAATAACCACAGCATTGACATGGTGACCTCTGCGCACCAGCGGAGCTCTTGTGTTGTTGTACAAACCTTACTGCATCTCTTCTCATCATTAACCCTTTCCCAAACAACAAATTTTGGACTCTCCCAAAGGGAAAGAGTTTGCAGGCTACAATTTTAGATTTGGAGAAAATAGCAGAAAGTTTTCGAAAAGGGTAGAAAACACTGCGGGAAAAGGAGAAATTGCTCGTAACGAGCAATTTCTCCTTTTCCCACAGTGTTTTTAGAAGACTTTTACTGCAGACACATGAAAACCAGGGCTTGTTTGAGAAAGAGTTAAAGTATGGTATTGTTTGAAAAAGGTTTGACTCATTACCAAACGACAAAATTGTAGGTTTGTTTAATCGAAAGCATTTGCAGACGGCAAAATAAAAGTGATTCAAAAATTGAAATTTGTTTTGTGAAGGGTAGAAAACATTGTGGGAAAAGGAAAAAATGCTGGTTACCAGCATTTTCTCCTTTTCCCACAATGTTTTCTAAAGGCTTCTCTCTCATGGTCGTCAAAATTAGGGATTGTGTGGTGATGGGTTAATTGAAGCATTTTAAGACCTCTGGCACAGGAGTTTTTCAGTTGTGTCAAGGAGGTTGCTTTTTTGTCACATCTATACAAGACTGTGTCTAATGGAGTAATGGTATGTGTGGATTTTCTCATTGCCATGGCAGTATAATAAAACTCAATGGACATCAAGTACAAGAGTGGTGCATGGTTTCCATTTATTGCCTATGATCTTGTGACAGTCATTAAATCTCAATCATGCCTGTTTATGAACTTCTTCAGAAGTTTTATTCTGTCCAATTTGAAAGAATTTACTGAAAGATTGTCAGGAAACACTTATTTTGTTAAATTTTCATGTAAGCATGACATTTTGTCATTCACAGATCCACAATACTTTTTTTGGCCAAAAAAAGCCCAAATTTTCTATTATATATTCATAATAATACTTTTTTTGGCCAAAAAAAGCCCAAATTTTCTATTATATAATAGATATTATATTCATTATACAGTGCTTTGTGTATGATAAGTGACTTTAGTCTCAAAGTGTACTGATGTATTGTGGGTTTGAAAATTGCTCTCATGATTATTATATGAAGCATTATCACATGATGTGCCAAATGTTTTTTTTTGTCGCGGAGAATGAAAGTTTTTCAGCATTTCCCCTTTTTATACGCCCGTCGAAGACGGGACGTATTATGGGATCACCCGTCGCGGGCGGGCGGGCGGGCGGGCGGGCGTCCGGGCGGGCGGGCGGCGTCCAGTTCTTTGTCCGGAGCATATCTCCAAAACTATACTAGCTAGGGTTATGAAATTTCATGGGTGGATAGATCTCATCGAGAGGGAGTGCAGTGCACAAGAATCATAACTCTTGCTCGCTTAATTTTTGAGTTATTGCCCTTTGTTGTTTTTCATACTTGAATTTTGTCCGGAGCATATCTCCAAAACTATTCTAGCTAGGGTTATGAAATTTCATGGGTGGATAGATGTCATTGACGGGGAGTGCAGTGCACAAGATTCATAACTCTTGCTCGCTTAATTTTTGAGTTATTGCCCTTTGTTGTTTTTCATACTTGAATTTTGTCCGGAGCATATCTCCAAAACTATACTAGCTAGGGTTATGAAATTTCATGGGTGGATAGATCTCATTGACGGGGAGTGCAGTGCACAGGAATCATAACTCTTGCTTGCTTAATTTTTGAGTTATTGCCCTTTGTCTTTTTTCATACTTGAATTTTGTCCGGAGCATATCTTCAAAACTATAGTAGCTAGGGTTATGAAATTTCATGGGTAGATAGATCTCACCGAGGGGGAGTGCAGTGCACAGGAATCATAACTCTTGCTTGCTTAATTTTTGAGTTATTGCCCTTTGTCGTTTTTCATACTTGAATTTTGTCCGGAGCATATCTCCAAAACTATACTAGCTAGGGTTATGAAATTTTATGGGTGGATAGATCTCATTGACGGGGAGTCCAGTGCACAGGAATCATAACTCTTGCTCGCTTATTTTTGAGTTATTGCCCATTGTTGTTTTTCATACTTGACTTATGTCCGGAGCATATTTCCAAAACTATACTAGCTAGGGTTATGAAATTTCATGGCTGGATAGATCTTACCGAGGGTGTGTGCAGTGCATAAGAATCATTACTCTTGCTTGCTTAATTTTTGAGTTATTGCCCTTTGTCTTTTTTCATACTTGATTTTTGTACGGAGCATATCTCCAAAACTATAGTAGCTAGGGTTATGAAATTTCATGGGTGGATAGATCTCATCCATGGGGAGTGCAGTGCACAGGAATCACAACTCTTGCTTGCTTTATTTTTGAGTTATTGCCCTTTGTTGTTTTTCATACTTGAATTTTGTCCGGTGCATGCCGCACCTTTACAACTTGGGGTAAGACGGGCGTATCTTGCGACAATTTGCCGCTCTTGTTCCTACATTGTTGTCAACTTTATTAAAGCCTCTCAAAGAAATGTCTCACTGTTAGATCTGCAATTCATTTGTTGTCTGCACGTATTTTCTATATAGACAGGTCTAAAATTTTGTAAAATCAGATTTAAATCTGTTCAACTCTGTAATGAGTTAACCCTTTACTGAACAACCCCAAAAATTTAATGACCATGCTAGTAAACAGCACATTCTCCTCCCACAATTCTTTTCACTCTTTCAAAAACAACTTTCATCATTTCACTATCTCATTTGTCTTCTAGCGATGCTTTCAGTATGGAAAAATACAAAATTTTGTCATCTGGTAAAGAGTTCAATCTAATGGATCATGCTGAACCCTTAACCACATAATGCCCACTTTTAACAGCTCTGAGAAAGAGAGGTACCAGCATTTTCTCCTTTTCACACAATGTTTGCTACCAACTCAAAGAATGAATTTGTTTTGAGTCCCCATAAAAATTGTCTGCAAATACTTCAAATTTTGGACCAGTCTACATTTGTGTTGTGTGATTAACAGATAACTTTCACAGAATGAATGATAAGCAGCTCTTTGATCTTTTGTAAATGTCAAGTGTGACCTGTTGAAGGAATGTTCGGAACTATGTTACCATCACCCCCTGGTTTCTTGATAGTTTTAGGTGACTTTTTTTAAAAATCATTCTTACTCTTTACTAAACAACTCAATAAACTAAAACCATCTGCAGATGGTATATCAGTTCAACATAAAAAATGTTATTTCTGTCTATAATAGGGTTTAAACATTGTGGGTAAAAAAGGAGAAAATGTTAGATATCATTGTTTTCTGCTTTTCTAAAATGTTTTCAAAAGCCATCCTCTTCAGGTTTGTTCAGTCAGGATTTTGAGGCAAGGGGTGATTTTAGTGACTTTTCCATTATTGTTCTATACAAAACAGCAAAATTTCTGGACTGTTTAACCCCTTCCGAAATGACAAATTTTAGACTGTCCCAAACTCAAAGTGTTTGCGGAGATGACAATTTTGAATGTGATGAGAATGGCAGAAAGTTTTCCAATAGGCTAGAAAACACTGTGGGAAAAGGAGAAATTGCTCGTTACAAGCAATTTCTCCTTTTCCCACCGTGTTTTCTAAAGACTTGTAATGTAGACATGTAAAATCCAGGGCTTGTATGGGAACGAGTTAAATTGAAAGGATTTGCATAATTATGAAATGATAAATGTAACTCAATAATTGACATTTCTTTTTGATGGGGTAGAAAACATTGTTGGAAAGGGAGAAAATGCTGATTTTCAGCAATTTCTCCTTTTCCCATAATAGTTTAGAACTTCCTTTCTCAGGTTTGTTAAAACTCAGAATAATGCAGTAAAGGTTTATTCTATAGAACTCCAAATAAAACTAATCACTTTCATTTTGAAAGAAATATCTAAATAATTGTGATATCACTCTAAATAAGTGTGATCTCATTTTTGACCAGAATGTATTGGTTACAATGCAAATAATGTAGAGCAAAGCTGTAGAGCAAAACATGCAGTCTTTTGATCTAACTGGCAGCATTATGCAACTAAAAGGTAGGTAAGACACTTTTACCCTTTACCACACAATCACAAGTTTTTGATGCAAAGGAAAAGGGTTTCTAAGAACTTGTAGAAAAAGGAAAAAAAATGCTGATAACCAGCATTTTCTCCTTTTCACACAATGCTTTCTACCATATCAGTGACAGTTACATGATTTGTGTAATATTCGATTTATGGCGTGCAAATGTTTTCAGTTTTGGTCAGTGTAAAATTTTGTCATATAGCATAGATAAGGGTTTACTTACTGATAGAACAGAAGAATTTGAAACATGTAAGATTACGAAAAATTGCAAAAATCAGCATGGAGCATTTGGGTTATTTTACATGGACATGTGAGAAAATTTTGCCAAAAAGAAAAGCTGGTTGTGAAATGGAATTTCTTCTTTAGCCACAGTAATTCCAAAAGTGGTCTGTTGCATAAGAAAATCATCATCTGCAAAGAGGTAAAGTACAGAGTGGCTTTTGTAAGATCAGTTTAGACCATAGTCACTTTTTCGGTCTTGCACATAGTTGTCCATACCTCATTTCAAACCTATGGTATCACAGTGTCTAACTGCATTAACCCTTGATATAATGAGGCTGCACCTTCTCGGCATAGGTAAGCTACTACAATTGTACTTTTGGAAGTTCGTGCACAAAAATTGCTGATCGCTTAGTCAGCCATGCCACCTTGAAAGACGGGCTAAAACTGCATGGTACTGTGACAAAGCAAGGGGGACAGAATGCACCATGAGAAAGTCCTAGTCTAGGGAAAAGACTATGAGCATAAATATTGCCAACAACAACATCCCATAGAAATACAAGGAATAATCTATTTTATCAGCAACTAAATTGACAACATGTATTGCATATCTCAGATAGACAGTACAATAATTTGATAAGTTTTCCCATCATGCAGTTGTAATGGGCTTCAGAATAGCTATTATTGTACTCCACTTGATAAGCTTAGCAAATTTATCATTCATACTTAGGTATTTTGTGCTTTTTATAGCTATTTAAGAGCCATTTATGTCACATCACAAGGCCTCTCTGAGTACCTAGTTTATACAGAAGGGACAAAATGCATGATGAGCTTGAGCAGATGGAGTGAATAGGTAGATCATTGTTGAATTTTTTGGTTGCATCATTGTTCCATCGTTTTAGACCTTTAATGTTGCATCATTTGAGAGCTTAGTCGATTTGCAATTTCACTCCAATATAGATCTAGTATGAATAGATGAAGTGGGTGCTGCAGTATAACTTTGGTAATAATGCTGAAAATAGTCATAAATACCATGCTACAGAAAAAATTTGAAATACCATTCAAAACTTGCAACATCTTCTCTTGTTAGACACTGAATTGATGGAATATAATTTTAAAATTCTTTCCATTGGAAATTTTGATTGTTGTACAGCTTGCTGCACCTTAAGCCCTTTACTACACAATCCTGTATTTTTAAAGCCTTTCACAACAGAAGCCCTCAAAGACATGGTCAGAAAAGGGAGAAAAGCTGATAAATAGCTATTTCACCTTTTTCACCGAATGATAGACAAACCCCATAAAAGACTTTTTTATCCCAAACAAAATGTTAGACTTGACCATATATATTGAAGGTAATTACGTGCATACGATAACAGTGAATGTAACTGAAAAAATTATTTCTTTCTGGTAGAGCAGAAACATTGTGGCAGAAGAAGAAAATGTTGGTTGCCATCATTTTCTTCCTTTCTCACAGAGTTTTCATTTGCCTTCTTTCATCAGTCCTTAAATCTCTGGATGATGTGGTAAAGAGTCAAGATAAATTAATTTTGTCATCTGCAAAGCTTTCAATTTGGAGGAGTCAGATAAGTGTATTATTTCCCTATCTGGTGAAAACTTGATATTACTTGGCAGACAATCATTTGAAATCCTGAGATAAATTGAAAAAGAACTCAAAATAATTGTTCAGTTGCATGATGGAAATCAATTTAATATTACAGCACTATTCCCTAAAGTTACATTGGAAAGTGGAGCTCAAATTGACTGGAGCAGTTTTTGCAGGGAACTGAATGGAATACTTTTTGGTAGACAAAACCAACACCAATTGATCAATAGCAAATACATCATCCAAGTCCAGCAAAATAGCAAAACTCGGGATGTTAAGTTGTAGTGTCTTATTGTATTTGCAGCAGACAATTGTGAAAATATCCTATGAACTCTTTACCCAACAACAAAAATTTGGATTGTCCCAATGGAAAGCATTTGAAGACTAAGCATTTTAGGCTGGAACCATGCGCTTTGGCTTTGATAGGGTTGTAAGCATTACGGTGAAAGCTGGTTACCAGCATTTTCGTCTTTGTACACAATGTTTTCAAATTTTTTCTTTATCAATGTCATTAAAACTCGAGATTGTGTGGTTAAGAGTTAAAATATGAAGAATCAATGTGAATTAAGGGGCAATACAACAGTATGTATGAAACATTGTAACAGTGAGACAAATAGGTAATTACATGCCAGACTTTTTTGACCTGATCCAAATTGAAAACTTTTGCATACAACAAATTGAATAGGCTTATATGATGGAACAGATCTTGTAACTCTTTACCCCATAAGGCATTTCTATGATATCTCTAATGCCTAGGTCACAAATAAAATGGGCGCCGGACGATTTCTTCCAACTTAGCCGATTCAAAGATTTGCGACATCCGTCCGGGCGCCGTACGATTTTCAGATATTTTGCTCAAGCAGTCACAAATCAAACAGGCACCGGACGGCAGTTTCTTTGGAAATGCCGTGTGTGCAGTTTTCAGTTCAGAAAGGCACCGGGCGGCAACTGGACGGTCATCGGGCGGCGAACGGACGGGGATCGGATGGACATCTTTCAGACTAAATGTGCTGCCGTCTGGCTAGCTACAGAGGCGTGTCATATTGTCCGAGGATGACATGCCTCTGTAGCCACGTTTTGACCCACACATTCCTCACTCTGCGGCCTCGCCCAATACATTCCTGATCGTAAACGGCAGCAGCTGCTATTACATTTATCTGCCTTCGGCGAGCAGCTTGCAATCTCTCTTGATGAAGGAAAAGGTTCAACAGATTTTGTGGTGGTATAACTGCCATTTTTACTTCAGAACTAATAAATTATGATGAGGTAAGACATTAATATACTCTTTTATAATATTCTTATGCCACCAAAGTATATGTTTGCCGTCCGGTCGCCGTCCTGAAAGATTTTACAAAATCAATGTCGCAAGGCGATCTGACGGTCACCAGACGGTGCCCGTACAAATATTCATAATCAGGCGGTACCCGTCGGGGCTCCATCCAGCGCCTGGACGGAGGCAGTCTGGTCGCAGCCCGATGACCGTCCGGTCTCTAGACGATTTGGAGATAAACGTTTTCATAAAAATCGGCCGGGCGCCGTCCGATCTCTGAAGGCATCGTCCAGTCAACGCACAGCGCACGGACAGTGCCCAGACGATGAGTTAACGGGCTCTCCAATGGCCAAAAAATCGTCCAGTCGCCGTCCAATCATAACTTTGTTTTAAAACTCCAATGGGCGCCGGACAGCGTCTCAAAATTGAACTGCTACCGTTCAAATTGAGTTGCCACCGGACGGTCGCCGTGCGGTCCCCGGATGATTGTGTCAAAATCTCCTGAAAAGTTCGCCGTCCGGCGGCAGTTCGTTATTTGTGACTGGGGCATAACTGACACTAAATAACAGCAATGATGAAGCAGTTTCTTACGTGTATATGACACCTTTTGATGGCATAGAAACATTGTGGCAAAAGGTGAAATTTCGTCACGAGCAATTTCACCTTTTGCCACAATGTTTTCCAAAAGCTCCTACAAGCAATGCATAGAAATGAGTATCTATGGAGTAAAGGGTTAAAGGACAGAAGTAGTTGGAAGAGGAGAAAATGTTAGATCGACAAATAGACAGAGAATGTTCTAAACTCTTTACCACAGAATCCCAACTTTTTGACTCACTGAGAAAAAAAGCTTTTCAAAAACATTATCGGAAAAGAAGAAAATGCTGGTAACAAGTATTTTCTTCATTTCCCACAATGTTTTTTACTCATTCCCCCCAAAAATTCATTTTTTCAATCACTTTTATTATGTTGTCTGCTAATGCTTTGAACTTAGACTAGTCTAAAATATTGTTGTAAAGATTTAAAAATGGATTGTGATTACAGACCCAGGTCTTTCCATTGACCAGCCCAATTACAAATAAGACAAAATCATTATTCCCAATTGCACTTCCAGCCAAAACATAAAATGGAAATAAATGTAGACATCTTTATTAGGCTCAGGGCTTTTATCTCGAGAATGGCCAGTCTGCATGATATGGTCAGTAATTCACCTGTAATTACCTCTAATACTAAAAACACTTAAATTTTAGACACAAACCGACTTGAAAGGAATTTGCAGACAACAAATTAAATATGGCTCAAATTTTCATTTTTGTAAAATGAAAGAAAACATTAGGAAATGCTGATTATGGGGATTTTCTCCTTTTCCCATGTTTTCTGATGGCTCATCCCTCAGGGTTATTATGACATTGCATTGTGGGGTAAAGGGTTAATCCTTTGGATGTTTGGAAAAAACAGTGATGCTTTTTGGGAAACTTGAAATTGAGATCAGCTGCACAGAATATGCAGCCTGATCACTGATCTATTCTTCTGAGAACAGCTTTGAAATTGCAGAGGTTGATTTCACATTTGACTACCAGTCTGGAGGTCCACGGTTTGAATCCAAACCTGGGCGGAAATAATATCAGGGACGATTTGTGTATGGAGTCTGTGATTGTGAGGTAGAGCGTTGGCCTAATCATGAGGTCCTGAGCATAATACCCTGGAGTGGGTGTCAGCCTCTGGGATTTTTCATTGGCCCATATATTCGGTGTGCGAGTACTTGTGTAGTTCCCAGGAAGCAGAATTGAGAGAGATTAGTGCTAGTTGTTAGAACTTGTTTCTCAATCAGTGTAAAATAAATATGTATAAACTAACTTGTGTTGTCATTCACCTGGAGGATAATTTATAGGTAACCTACTTGTAGCCTCTTTGGCATCAGTGCTTCACAATTAGCATGCCGAAATTATCAAGGGTTCTATTGGAAGAGGAGTTAAGGTATCATCCTTGAATTTGTGCAGAGGCTGAAAAATAGCACTGGTCCAAGGTCTGAGACCTACTGAAAGGAGGTTAGACCTGCAAAAAAACCAAGGCAAAGGTCCGACAGAGCTGTCAAAATGGTTGTTAGACTTGTTTAGTCTTCAAAGTAAAAAGTTTGATGCCCATACATTTAGAATAATTAACATTCTAACAATTATTAAGGTCTACTTGTTAAGGACAGTCTTCTTGTAAAACCTGTTTTCCCTGGTTCCTGATTTGCTTACAAACAATTAACGGATATATGCGGTGAAGCTGGTTAAAACAGACATGTTTTGTCTTTTTCTATAAGTTTACAATAAAAAGTTTATTCAAACTTACGTTTTCATCAAATATCAAACACATGTTCATGGGATTGTTCATGAACTGTAGTTCAGGAATTGTTCAGGAATTCAAGAACTACTTTTCGCAGGGGAGAAAGCTCCAGAAGAAAATAAAACAGACCTTGCATGATTGGAGGAGGGTAAAAACTTTCAGAAGAAACAGTGGGTTGGGACCTTCCAACAACATTGAAGGGCAAGTTGGTTGTGGGTTTTATTCCACAATGCAACCATTCCACTCCATAAAAAGACTAATGATAAAAAATATTCCCAATTGCAATTTTCAACTTGGTCTACATAATACTGCTAATTGCTTGAAAACCTTTCTTCAAGTGAAGTCACCAGAGTAAAAGCGAATTGAAATGGTGAGGAATTTTTTTGGTCATCTTCTGAGATACCAATATTCTGTACTATGACTGAAAAAAAACAACACGAACCAGCCCAGTATACCTCGGACCCTCCTGTTGTAAGGGTCAGAAGGTCTGGGACCTAGCTGCTATTATCACTATTTTTCAGCCATGGGTATCTTAATCCAGAGAATCGGCAGCATCAAACCAAACGATACTTGCACAACATAATGCGGAATATGATCTTCTTTACAGGCTTGTCGCATTTGAAAGTGGCATTTGTACACTGTGCAGTGCAGCAGATAAAAGCTTAAAAATGTTCATCCTTACTAATCCACAAAATTAGATCCAGCTGTCTGCTATTGTCATCTTATATCTTACTCTGAAGTACTCTTATGAAAGAACAAAAGGAGTAATGATGTAAATTAGTGCAAAGCAGAATATGATATTCTCCAGTTAATTGTTTAGCTACTACAATGAATATTGTTTCTGAAGCCTTCTGTTTCCAGGATTTAACCTCTAGCCTATTTAGCACAAATTCAGGAACATTTTGTGATTTGTTAGGGTCATGATTATGAGATATGAGGCCTGATCTTTGATTCATGCTGTGCAATATTTTGTGAAATATTCTGACTAAACCACTCTTGACAATGGTGAAATCATGTTTGTAACCATAGCACAATGTTGTGCTTACTGTCATTTTTTGATCTTTCTCATTGATGACTTATAACAATGCTCTTTGCCCTTACCTAAAGCGCTGAATCCCTACCTACACTATTAGTCTTGTGATCTAGAAATTATACCAAAGTTACTGCTTCTGTCCAGAAGGTCTTTGCAAACCCATAATATGTAGATGAAAGGTCAAACTGAAAATTATTTTCAGATTGATCTATATCTATTTTGGCTACATAGGCAACTCTAGTTCCAAAAGGTGCATCAAGTGTTGTGTGGTAAATATGCATGCCTCTTCCTTCATTTGATAGTTTGTTTGATTTTTTCCTTGATTTTCTTCGATAAACATTTTTAATTATAAAGCATTTTGAAGATTTTCACAATTAGCCCTTTGCCAAACAATCCTTAGCAAAATTAAGAAGAAATTATGACATGTTAAAAAAGAAAACCATGATAACAAACATTTTCTCCTTTTCTATGTGTTTTACCCTAGCTTGTTGACTGCAAGCGCTTCCTATGTAAACAAGTATTAAACTATTTTAGGGACAAAGGTAAAAGAGAAAGATGAGAAAAAACTACTTTTCAGTAACATGCTGAGCATTGTAAGAAATGGAGCAAAATAATCTTGATGTAAGCAATGACTCCTTTTCCACAAAGTTTTCTGTCTCCTTTAGAGAAAACTTATATTTGCATAGTAGTGGATTAGAGCCTATAATTGTCATTTATCACAGCTGTCCAGTGGTTAACGTGACTCTGCTCAGCTAGCCTCTTGATAATACTGTGAAGAACATTTAGGTTACTATATTGAATATTATAAACTATAACCTTAACTAAACAGTCCATTTATAATTTTCAAGATCTTAATTGAAGAAAAAGGCTTTAGAAAGCATTGAAGGAAAAATGCTGATGACAAGCAATTGGAAAGGGGAAAGAAGTGCTACTAAACTAGTATTTTCCACTTTTTCCAGAGTGTTTAATACCCTATTTAGAACAAATCTAATCATTTGACCCACATTACTTGCTATGTGCATATGCTTTCAACTTGCAGGCATCTGAAAATCTTTTCAAATGAAACCTCAGTTTTGTGTCATTTTGATCTTGGGCCTTTTATTCCACACAATGTTGCATTTTAATGACTCTGGGGAAAAAGCCTTTTGAAAATATTATGGTCCAAAATTCCAAACCGATTCACATCATTGGAGCCTTAATGCGTGTCCATTTTTGTGCTAATTCTTATCAACTCTTTGCCATCAGCAAACAGAAAATTTCATGACAATAATTCACGTTTTTAGGAAAGCAAGACTCTTTCTTCTTTTCTAATTTAATGGCAATATCATTCTGAAATTAGGTGCTTCAGGTATCATTTTGGTTACGGTCAGCCCAAGGCACAAATGATTCAAACAACACATACACATTCTACAATTGTCTATGGTGTAGAAAACTTTTTGAAAAAGCAGGATATCTCATGGCATCCTCATTTCCCAATTCAAATATATAAGAACACATTATTACAAAGAATGACAAGCTTAGTTGTTTTGTCTGATGATTTACGGAAGTGGAAGACCAAACCAACATAATATTATTCTCCTCGGAGCCACAGTTGACAGCATTTCATCCTAGAAAGGGTGAAGAATGTTGGAAAAGGAAAGACAACATGCTGGCAACCAGTGTTTTCTTTTCCCACAATGTTTTCAATTCAGAACCATTCTTGTTAAGCTGTTATTAAATCATTGCATTGTTAGATAAATGTTTAAATGAAATAGTGTTTACTTCATTGTTAGTTTGGTTAGAATCCCTATGAAGAAATCTGACAAGGTGGATCCAAGATCAGATGGTACATTGAGATGAAGCTGAAGAACTTGGCAACAATAAGTAGTAGATAATACCATCCCGTTGAAGTTTCAAGCCAGACAGGCTGATCAGTCAATCAGACAGATATGCCTGGAAGCTGTTACTGATATCAGTTTATCTTGATACTGTCTTCAACTAGCATTCATTAATTCAGTAAACTGTTCTTTTAGTGATCAGGTGAAAATTTTAATGTTTTTTATTGCCAAAAAATTATAATGAATATTCAACAATCTCATATTCTGAGTTAAAAGTTTACCTCATATTGTACAATTTGATTGGTGTTGCACAGCGATTTTGACAGTAGTCGTTAAATGATAGCACTGCAATAGTCATTATTTCCCAAATCTCACAAAACTGTCGGAAGAATTGGACTAAAAATGTTATTATGAATAGTTAGAGAATTTAGGGTCCATTGATACCAGTCTAACTAAACTGTGTATGCACAAAGTTTACATTGCATATTTTTTTAACAAGCATCAAGGCTGGAAACAAGTTTCACATAACTCTACCCTTGATTAAATATTTGCATTATTTTACGCCAGTTCATATCTTTGGCATCTTCGCAAGCCAAGGCTAACGATTCACTATGCTACTCTACCCTTGGCGGATCGAGCTTGATTTTTACATTCCCCAGATACGCTTTTTCATTGGATGCAGCCAGCTGTAACTGCAACGAATGAAATCGCTTGTAGCATTTCATCTTTGATAAAAATAGAACAAGGTCACTACCTTTCGAATAGAAGGTAAACATGGAAACCCACGTGGATGTCTGCTTATCGCTTCAATTTGTGTATTCGTAAGCGGTTTGTAAAACAATATTTCATTAGCTTTTAGAAATATCATGTAAAGGGGGGGCAATAACCAGCATCTAATAGAGGGCGCATCACAGGAATCTCAAAATCAGGCTCAATCAGCCAAGGTAAGATCCACGCAGTTATCGTAACCTTGGCTCGCGAAGATGAATCTTTGGATTAAGCAGAGATCATATGTGTGCAGAGCTCTAAATAAATTTCTAAAAGTCTGGTGAAAATCAGGAACTATTGGAAAATCTTACTTTTTCTTTGGTCATCAGTAAATTATTGGAGTGAAGTCTGATATAGCATTGTTATAGTGCTTGCAGTAAATGAGGATTGACAAACTACTGTTTTGGTGTTGAAGCAAAACTTTCATAGGAACTATTTTACAGAATGTGTCATGTTGACTTGGGAATTGTTCCTGTGCTATGACAGAAAAAGCATGTAAAATAGGTATTCATTTGTCTTGACTTCTCGGTATGGAGAGTAGTTTGCAAGTTTTATTGATTTATTTGTGGCTTGCTCAACTTTTTACCACACAATTATAATTATTATTATTTTGTCTTAATGAGTGGAAGGAAGAAGGCAATTGAAAACATTTTGGGAAAAGAAGAAAATGCTAGTAACTAGCTCTTCTTTTCCCTTTTTATACCTTTTGATAGACAAATCGCACCAATTGAGCCACATTTAATGTGTCGTCTTCAACTTCCTTGGATTAGGTCTAGCTTGACTTTCTGTCCATAGGTAAAGAATTAAAACATCTTATGGTGATTTTGCAAATACTGTAGATCGAAGTCGGACAGCACAGACCATTCAGTCTGATCGCTGATCTGTACTCTCAGACATACTGAGTGTTCTGGTTAAAGAACTGTGACATAGTCAGAGGTGGGTTTTTCACTATAACCGCGGTAACTCATTACCAAACAACAAAATTTTGGACTTGTCCAAATTGAAAGCATTTGCAGACGACAATATAAAAGTTAATCAAAAATTGAAAATTGATTGGGAAGGGTAGAAAACATTGTGGGAAAAGGAGAAAATGCTGGTTACCAGCATTTTCTCCTTTTCCCACAATATTTCAAAGGCTGTCTTTCTCAGGGTCGTCAAAAGTTGGGATTTTGTGGTAAAGAGCAGGTAATAATTTCCTAAATGGTCTTCGAGTTGAAAGCTTTTCTGATATGTGAATGAAAGTTTGGCCAGCCCAGTTGCAACTAGCTTCAGTTTGGTGTATGTGTTCGTTAGACATGTACTCATGCTTTTGGTCATCCTTCTGCAAAGACTTGTCTAGATCATACACTTCTTCATTTGTGTGTGGATTTCAAAATAATTGGGTGTGATTACTATCATTAGTGAGTCGAATTATGATTTAAAACATTTTGTATATGAAGGTGGAAGGTCAAGGTCACACCTGAGGGTCAAACGATGAGCTAAGAATGTATTGATCTTACTTAGGACCATCCTCGGAACCCAGGTTTAAGCATTATGTTACTCTCCATGCATTACCCCAGGGAAAATTGACTAGCAAATCTTCGTTTCCTGTGAATATTCATATGGTCGGAAAGTACCCTAATAGCCAATCAAAAGATCGATAAAATATTCACTCTCCTGTAGGGAGGGCAATTTCATTTTGTCAGTTACTAAAAATAGAAATGACAGTATATTTGTGATAAAAATAGTTAGAATTTTCTCAAAGAAAAAGTGATATTACCAATCAAAATGCTTCATGAATAATTCATGTAAACAAGAAAATGCCAGCCAAATAACCCAGGGTCGATTACAGTATGAATCAAAACTGGGTCAATGGGGATGACTTAGGACCTGCTCCTTACATTTATTTATGGATTAAAGGAACATTTGTTACAACTTTTCATGTAGTTTTGCTTTAATGTGGAATATTTGTTCATGTAAATCCAAAGTCAAGGTCAACATAACACATGAAGATCATAAACTTGTCATTGTCAAATTTGGGATCATCATTCCCTCAAATGGTATAACTCTTTACCACTCAGTCCTGACTTTTAATGACCCTGAGAAAGTTTCCTTTTGAAAACATTGTCGGAAAAGGAGAAAATGCTGGTAATTTTTTCTACCCTTCCCAAACCAATGTTCAATTTTTGAGCTACTTTCATTTTGTTGTCTGCAAGTGCTTTCAATTTGGACCTGTCTTAAATTTTGTCATTTGGTAAAGAGATAGGTATCTTGAAGTAGGATGAAAGTCATGCTTGTAGGTCATAAATTGAGCGGCTACCTTCCACAATATTTTACATAAATGCAAACGCTCAGAAAACTGTAATTATAGAGGAATAGATTTATACCCTGGATGATTAACATTTACCAAACAATCCCTCATTTCTACAACCCTGAAAAAGAGGCCTTTAGAAAACATTGTTGGAAAAGGAGAAAATGCTGGTAATCAGCATTTTCTCAATTTCCCACAATGTTTTATATGCTGCCGAAAATAAATTTTAATTTTTGAGGTTACATGTTTATTTTGTCACCTGCAAGTGCTTTCAATTTGGACCAGTCTCAAATTTTGCCATTTGGTAAAGGGTTACGGAAGGTGACCTCCATAAATTCAACACCTGCAGCTAGTGTGATTATTTTTCCAACTGATTATGTAGTTTATAGTATAGTTCATTGAAAGCTTTATTACAATTAACCTTGTTTAATTATTTTCATCATGCAATCATGCTATCAATCAACCATGGAGACATGCAATACAATTTGGGTGGTAGAATTTTTCATCATATTGCAAAAATGCAAAATTAATTTCTTTTTTCTTCACTAAAATAATTTGAATTAACTCATTACCTCTTAAAACAAGTTTGAAGCAGGCAGACAACTTTGAAAGCAATTTTTTTGAAAACAAAGATGGCTACTGTTAACCCTGTATCTCATAATCCTGAATTTTAACGACCCTCGGTTGCAAGGGTTTTTAAACCAAAAAACCAAAAGTGAGAAACACAGAAAATGTTGGTAACCAGCATTTTCTGCTTTTCCCACATTGTTTTTTACTTTTCTAAGACAAATTTCATCATTTCAGCTACATAAAATTTGTGGTCTGCAAACACTTTCAGTGAGAAAACACTGGCAGACGCGCATATTATTCCTCTAACCATATATTCTTTTTCCCCGACAATATTTTCAAAAGGGCTTTCAGGCCCGGCATGTAAGTCATTCTAATAAACAAGGTACACAACCACAGCAAAGTCACAGAAATATGTGTTGTTATTTGCCCTTCTTCTGAAATACAGAAAATCAGACATTCAGAACACAAAGAGTTTTCATTCTGCAGTTTTACTTGATGATTTTGTTTTAATGAAAAGGCTCTATTTAATAAATGGACACCATGCAGTCTAATCTTTTACAGTGCCTTAGTAAAAGTGTTGGTCAAGATGTAAAATTTTGAAGGACGTTAGTTTGATCATGGATCTACTACTTTAAGTTTCACTTACAGCATATAGAGGTGAATGCAAGGTGCACAGACTGATTCCCTGAGCTGGATAATTTGTACAGGTGTTTATCGAGAGAGCTGAAATATAATACAAGCTGCCCACATTTTTGGCTACCCCTAATGTGTTAGGTTGAAATTTGTCATGCTACTGTGTTTTCAAGACTAATGTTCTGATGTATGAAATGAAATTTAAGGCATCTTACAGCTTGTAGATCAGACTGCTTTGAATAGTTTCTATTTTAGATTTACACTCTCAAGAATATTTTTTTGCAATAATGGTGCTTACAAACTTAGGCACATTTTTTTTCTGTGATGTCTTACAAAATTAATACTGGTTGGTCAATAAATACTGCAGGCTAAACATCAACATCTGGCTGTGCAAATCATATTGGCTTGCTGTATATCTATATTCTTTAGAAAGATTAACAGTCTTAAATCAAGTGAAGTCAAGGATCTCCACTGTTGCATGCCAAATTCTCCAGATAATAGCGCTCCTGAGTACAGGTAAGTGCCCCACAAGGCAGTGTTAAACTTTGAATTCTCATAATTTCACAAAACTAGGATTTGAACATACATATTGCTTTGTACTTAATAACCCTTCATTTGAAATACAAATATTTCCATTTTAATTGATGAACATAAGAAAAAACAGTACATTTCATCTGTTACTCAACTAAATAATGTTCCCAAAAACAAACTATGATGGCCACCACACCATGTCAGTTGAGAGTTGGCACCGGTATGTGATTCTGTTGTTTATAAACTGTTCATTTCCTTTGTTGTTTCTAAATAAACTTTTTACCAAAAAAATAAATTGCTTTAACAGCTCAGAGCAATTTCTCCCTTAACCACAAAGATTTCAGTTATATGTATTGATTATGTACATATTGTGAAAGTTGTCTGCAGGGTTATCTGGTTAAGGGATCTGTATTGTATTATTTTTTATTGTCTAAACCAATTACCATACACAGTTATCGAAGGTTTAAACACCAGTCGGAAGAAGGCCATTTTTCCTTTTCTTGCAATGTTTTCTACCCAAATAAAGAAAGATGGTATTATTAGAGCAACAATTGTGGACAACCCTAAAAATTAGTGGCCTGGTAAGGCATTATAATACATCAAGAATTACTCAGCCAAGAAACCACAGATTGGCATGTTGTAAATCAATATGTACCTATCTATCACGGCGGGGAATCACGTGACACAACAACAACAACAATGACCGTTATTTGAAAAAATTCCCCGACTTCAGGTAAGAAAATCTTCAATAATTCCGTTAATACATGACCGATTGGAATTTGGTTTGAAGCAGAGAAGGCAGAATGACTCCAGGGATTTGCTTGATGTGTTAGATTTTTTAAACAACACCTGATAAAAAAGTTATTGACGAGCAAACAAATTTTTTACCCTGGATAATTTGTTTGCTCGTCAATAACTTTTTTATCAGGTGTTGTTTAAAAAATCTAACACATCAAGCAAATCCCTGGAGTCCTTCCGCCTTCTCTGCTTCTTGTTGTTACTGTGCTTTATGAGATAACATTCATGATCCAGTCTTTGTTAGTTCTCATTCAGGAACATTAAAATTTTACTGCGCATGCAGGAAAAATAGACTTTCAGTCAGTGGAGGAGACCAAGTATTGCTTGGTAGATTTTGCTGGAATTGGACAGTTTACATCCGAGATCAAATCTCATCATCTGTGCAGTCTGATCTTGTACTTCACTGTCTGCTGAGGGAACACAATAGGGATAACTATTTACAAGACAACATAATTTTAGAGTTGTCCAAAGTAGAAAAGTATGTTTGTGACCTATTTAACCCTTTCCCAAACGATAAATTTTTGGACTAGACCAAATTGAAAGCATTTGCAGACAACAATTCAACTCTTGCTGAAAAGATGCTTTCTGTCTATGACAGGAAAGAAAACATTGTGGGAAAAGGAGAAAATGCTGGTTACCAGCATTTTCTCCTTTTCCCACAATGTTTTCAAAAGGCTACTATTCCAGACCCGTAAAAACCAGGGATTGTTTGGGAAAGGGTTAAACAGTATATCAAGCAATGGAGTTTGTATTTAGAAGAGTATGAAACTTGTTGAAAAAGCAGAAAATGCTGTATGTGTGCTATATTCTTGAAACTTGATTAGTATGTTTGTCTCCACTATACCTGGGATGACATTGAAAATGGGTAACATATGTTAAAAAAGTCATCGGGACAAATCTGTAAGAAAAACTTTGTGTGCACTCTGCAAGCTAAATTTTCAGTGCAATACACATGATAGTGGGGCAGAATGTTTCTCTTGATAATCATCTCAGTTTAAATTTTGGACACATTGGATAAAAAAGTTGGTCACTTTGATAAATCTCAGAAAAACCTTGTTTGCACTTTATAGGCCGCATTGCACTGAATTACTCATAAAGGTTGGTCAGAGCATTTGTGTTTTGCGTGGCTTTCAACATTACTTCAGTCATATCACATGGACGACTCACATATTCATATTTTCCTGGCTTTTACCAGTACTAGGCTAGAGCTCTGAATCATTAATAATTAGATACTAGAGTGATTTTTTTTCATATTTGGAATTTTATTGTGTACTTGGTCAGAATATTCCTCTTGATGATATTTTTAGGAGACCTAGAGATGGCTCACATTAGATTTAGAAATAGGATATTTGGGTTAATCTCAGAAAAAACTTGTGTACACTCACGAGACCGTATTTCCATGACAGTATGACAATCATATTTGTCATGATAAGGACAAGTTTGGAAATGGGTTACAAGGTGTCCAAAAAACAATATGGGACAAATCTAAGGAAAACCTTCTACGCACTCTATAGGCCTTTTTCACTGTATAGTTCTCATGAAAATTTGAACTTCACTCATTTCAACTAATATAATACACAAAATTGTTACATTGAAAAAGTTTTGAATCCCATTAGTTGCACTGATACGATTATTTTCATGGGCGGATCCAGAGGGAGGGACCAGGATCTGGACCCCCCCATGGAATTTTGGCAAAAATGTGGTTATTGGATTCGTGAAATGGTACTGGTTTGATATTGCACAGCATTTATGTAAAATACAGTCATAAATTAAAAAAAAGGTTCTAAATGTGGAGACCTCCTCATGGTTAGAACTGGAACGTTGACTTTTCTTGTAAATGGCTTACATCCACTGAAATCCGGAAATCAAAGTATCATATAATAAGACGAGTGCGTTTTCGGTGGGACCACCCCTGAGAAAGATATCTGGATCCGAGCATGATTTTATAGTTGTTTCACATCACCACCGTAAGGATCTCTTGAGCTTGATAAACTGCAAGTCACCATACTTAGGTGAGCACTTTAGGGCCAGTGGCAAGGGTGTTGCAGCAATTAAGAGACCATTTAGTAAAACTGTTGCAATTCACAAAATCAAGACCAAAGTTGTAAATCACAAAATCTATCATGCATTGAATTTTCTTTAGATTTAAGCATCTTTCCATACAATACAGATGGGTCAAATTGAGGTACTGATGACGAGGGAATTTCTTTATGCTTTACAACAATTGGCACTTTGTGCCTCACTTAATATGTATGAATATTTTAATCCCGGCTACACCAATAGATGGCTATGTTTATGCTCCCCGCAAAACGAATGTTTTCAAGGATTATACTGGAATCAGCCTGTCTGTCTGTGTGTCCCTCCGTGTGTCCGTCTGTGCATCAGTCCATGTGTCCATCTCTGTATAAAATACTAACAATTGCCTGTTTCTGTCAAAGTGCTGGCAGGGATATTAAGTCACATTCAGTGATAGCTGTAGTTAATATTTGTTTTAATTGTAAAAACTTCAAAGCACATTTTTTGAGTTAAACAAGTGCAGTCAGGGTAAGATGAGATAAGATTTACTGATACTAGTCTATATGGCCATTGGAAAGAAGTTTAAAACAATGAATGGAAAACCGCATTAGTACTTGCAGTAAATATCGGAACAGCCACCTAGACTTACTGTCTCTGTATATCTTCAGGTCTTTTCAAAGTCAAATTCTGTAATGTGAAGAATACTTAACTGCTTATCTGCATTTTCTTTCATCTTGGACCAGTCTAAAATTGTCAAAATTATGAAAGGGTTGATGTAGAATAATGAAATTTGTTAAAGATTATTTGAATGAATATGGCCCCTGTTCAGTATGTTTTAGTGAAAAAAATGATTAAAGTTTGGTGTTTTAAACGTAGGCCTGATCTTATGACTACACTAGAGCTTCACAGGTTAACCCTTTACCACACAATCCCTACTTTTGACGCCCCTGAGAAAGAAGTCTTTTGAAAACATTGTGGGAAAAGGAGAAAATGCTGGTTTACCAGCATTTTCTCCTCTTCCCACAATGTTTTCTACCCTTCACGAAACAAATTTCAAATTTCTGTCACTTTTATTTCGTCATCTGCAAATGCTTTTGATTTCGACAAACCTAAAATTTTGTCGTTTGGTAATGAGTTAAATCCTTTCCAGACAACAATTATAGCAGACCTGTTGATGTTCAAAACAACATGGAAGATGGCTTTTAATGATGGGATTTGTCTGAGAAAGTACAAAAAGCATCATGGGAAAAGGAGTAGATGCTGGTCATCAGCATGTCCTTTCCCCATAATGTTTTTAAAAGCTTTAGTCCTCAGGCTTGTTTGGTAAAGAGTTGAGCTGAGGTTCTAGTCCTGTCTCTACTGATACTTGAAGAGAGAGGGTCCACAGTTTCATGTTACAAGTAGTATGGAATGTGCACAGCTTCATATTACAAGTACCAGTTCCTTCTGAACCAAACCTTGATTTAACCCTTTACCTGATATGCCAATATGAGACTCTTCCATTTCAGCAACAAATAAAGATATGATGTCAAATATATGGACAAATTAAGATACAAATATCTGATTGAGTGGAAAACATTGTGGGAAAAGGAGAAATTGCTCGTTAGGAGCAATTTCTCCTTTTCCCACAATGTTTTCAAAAGCTGTCTGTTGTTGATACGTCAAAATGAGTATCTGTGGAGTAAAGGGTTAAGTGTGAGTTGGAACTGTCACCCATTTTCTAAACCTTTTACCATACCATCGCAAGTTTTAAAATCACCATCAAAGAGGCCTTTTCCAAACGTTGTGAGAAAACAAGAAAATAGCTGGGTTCAGAATTTTCTTGTTTTTGCACAATTTTAGGTCACAAAATGTTTGAATGTCAGATATGAATCCCATCATTTTTGCCATGGAGCAGTTTAAAATGTTGTCACCTGGTAAACTTATTACTACACAATCCCTACTTTTGATGCCTCTAAGAAAGAAGCCTTTAGAAAACATTATGGGAAAAGGAGAAAATGCTGATAACCAGCATTTTCTCCTTTTCCCACAATGTTTTATACCCTTCACAAAAAAAATTCAAATTTTCAGTCACTTTTATTTTGTCGTCTCCAAATGGTTTTGATTTGGACAAACCTAAAATTTTGTCGTTTGGTAAAGAGTTAAGAGTTAATCATGTAGCCCCCCCCCTTTCCCCCCCCCTTTTTTTTAGAAAACATCATTAAATTCTAATGTTGAACAGAAAGATAACGATTTTCAAAGGTCTTGTAAATCTATGGAGAATTGTGAAGTCTTCTAATTACTAGATCGGAAAATATACATGATAATAATATGATGTGGCTCTGTTTTGACTGACATTACTTTTGACTTTATTTCAGATGCTGAACAACATTACAAATGACCTCGACCTGCTGCTTTCAGAATTTTGCCAACTAACGTACCCAGACACTGGCGAGCCCCCACCTACAAGTAAATCTCTAAAGTTAACTGGGTATGTATCTTGCATTTAATTCTTACATCTCTGGATGCATTTGACAAGCAGAATATCATGTTTCGTAGCCTAAACTTTCAAAAGTATATTAGATCTACCTGGCTGCACCACTTGACATATGTTTGGTGCACATCCTACTGCATCCTTCTGCCATGTGTTTTTGTTGTGGATATTGAATCGAAAGTGCATGTATGCATTTTTTTGCACATAATGGTAATACTATTTGTGCACTGAAAGAAGTACACTTCCTTTAGGTAGTATTTGTGAAGAAAAAAAAAAGGATCATTGAAGTGTTACCGAGAAATAAATGATTCAAATGCTGCTGACACGGTGTTACACATCTAACAAGGAAACAAAAGGCAGGAAATTTAAATCTATGGAAGTATAAGTGTTTCCACTTTGAAAACTATTGTTGGAGAAGGAGAAATTGCAGCACACCGAATTTGGTCACTGATACAAAAAGCAAGATACACTTATTACAGTAATGGCAAGGCCTCTAAATATATTGGAAAAATAATATTTCCATTAGAAATTATACTACCTTGTTGCAACCCCAGGAAGAAAATGGCTTGGATTCAGATGAAAAACAGGTTATTAAGATGAGTTTTATCTACAGTGCACTGAACATGTCACCCCCCCCCCCCACACACACACACACACACCCTTCTGATGAGGGATCTTCCCCCTTCACTGAGGTCATCCTGGATGCAACACTGGAATGGTCTGATCTTGATCAATGCCATTTACTGTGTATTTCATGTGTTAACCTTTTTTTGCCTTTGCCCATGTAAAGTAAGCAGTAACAAGACCCGTAATCCATTACCACACAATCCCTACTTTTGACGAACATGAGAAAGTTTTAGAAACCATTGTGGGGAAGTTTTCTCCTTTTCCCATGATGTTTTCTACCCTGCACAAATCAAATTTCAAATTTTCAGTTACTTTTATTTTTGCTGTCTGCAAATGCTTTTGATTTGGACAAACCTTAAATTTTGTCGTTTAGTAAAGAGTTAAACTTAACCCTTTCCCAAACAAGCCCTGGTTTTCACGTGTCTGCTGTAAAAGCCTTTTGAAAACACTGTGGAAAAAGGAGAAATTGCTCATAATGAGCAATTTCTCCTTTTCCCACAGTGTATTCTACCCTTTTTGAGAATTTTCTGCCTTTTTCTCCAAATCTAAAACTTGTCGTCTGCAAACTCTTTTGGTTTGGAAGAGTCCAAAATTGGTCGTTTGGGAAAGGGTTAACACACAGTTGATGACTTAAGGAACAAAATTAACGATGTAGATTAAGACCATTCTACACAGAATGAACGTGTCGATTTTACGTCATCTTCACTTTTCAATATCTAGTGAACTACTCTGCTGACAGCGAAGCAGAAATAGTAGCAGTTTGTCTTTTTCTTTAGACCAAAAATTTCCATGTGATTTACTTTGCATTCAAAGGGTAAACTTTCACATTATCTCTTTTCTAGGTGATGATTAAAATTTTTCTACCTGACAAAGCATGAAATAAATACTCACAATAAAAATTTATTGAAAACCATTATACGGTTTTGAAATACTCCATCATGTCGTCTGCTTTGATGAAATTCAATACCATTGAGCTTTCAACTGCATATTTAGGTCAGGTCTCAACATTTGAAAAGTCCTGATTTATATGATTAAAACATTAAAATGTATAATTATCATATTACTTAACTGCATGAGAAGGAAAAAGCATGATTCAAATTATCCTTTAAAACTGGAAAAAAAAAGATACTTTGTAGAGAAGGACTAATATATGGCATGTCCCTAAAATTGTGTCTGTTGAATGGTAGCAGAATTATAGTGTTCAAAGTTGCTGTCACATGGTTTTATTGTTAAGGATATCTACAGAGTAAAATACTGTAATACATGGCAAGAAATTCAGGTATTTTGGGACCACATAAGAGCACTGCATGTGGATGTCATTGCATGGCTGTAGTTGCTTGTTTTTCAGTGAAGTTTTTAATTTGAAAAAGGGGTATCACTGTGTCAAAAATACCTTGATAGTTACCTGCCCTTGTTATACAAGGTTCCTTTCTAACAAACTTGTCCAGGTTTGAACTAAATAGCTCCAGTAATGACAGAGATATGACAAAATGTCAATGTTTTTTAAATGATGTACATTTTGCAAGCTAATGGTATCACATAGGTGAAGACAGAACCTTTAAGTTTTCTTTGGAAACAATTGAGCTGATACAAAATTGTTCATCTTGTTCAAATCTGCACTTTTTAGACTACTTTGGCACAGTAAGACTCATACCAAACTTTCTTGCTTGTAATATTCCTGAAGAACAGGATCTTTTAAAAGATTGGAAAAGGAGAAAATGCTTGTAGCCCATTATGGTTTACTGTTTTTGAGACAAATTCCATTAAAAAGTAAGTTAGTTTGCCACAAGCAAATTTTTTACTATGGCTATGCCAAAAAGTTATAATCTGGAAGCAGGTTAAGATATATATGGTTGTTATAATTGTTGTTATCCCAACCTAATGCCACATTTTGATCTATAGCACAGTTGGAAAAAGCTAGAGTACAGAATGTCATTGTGAATGATTACAGTGAAATTGATTTAAATCCTTTATACAACTTTGGCAACCACTGATGACTTTTGTGGAGAGTGGAGAGCAAGATCACCCTGCACATATGTGCAGGCTGATGTTGCTCTACACACTCTGCTACCTTATTGATAATTTGGGTCATATAATCCAAGCCCAACTGCTGCACATTTAGCAAAACATTTTTGAGTAATTGTCAATTTTTATTCAGGTTACAATTAGTTCAAACTTTTTTGTTATGTGTAATGCTATGGATAGTTTACTTAAAAACTCAATTGGTGAGATTTTAAGCTGGAATTTATACATTTGAGTTTCAATATTACTCTTATTATGGTGGATGAAAATACAAGGCAAGTTTGTTTTTCCCTATTAGTGCATTTTCCTCCTTTTCCCACCAACTTTTCTCTTTCAGTTTCCGAGAGGGTTTAGCATTTTAGACTGGTTTCAAATAAGGAAGCAATATTGTAGACAATACAAATACTATTAAAATAGGTTAGGGGACAGACTTATTATGACCAGTAATGGAATAGCGAAAAGCCATGAAGGATAGTTCATAGGAGACAACTGTCAGTATTTGACAGTATCAATAATGTATGGTGCAAAAAAATTCTATGTCATTTGCTACCAGCCTAGAGATAATGTATTCTTACGTTGACCTGGCAATAGTCTGTTCATGTTACAGTGTCAGAAGTGACATTGGGGCGATATTTGGCATTCCGATGATTTAAAGGGGAGATTTTTGTTCAACACCCAAGTCCAATTAATCTCCGTCAGAGATGGTAGATTAATAGTGGATTTCTTGTCATCAGAGTTACTCAGCAAGAAGTCAACAAAAGGCTTGTATGGCAGAGCGAAAGAAATTTTTGTACAGTTTAATCCATTACCACTCAATTCCTACTTTTGACGCCCCTGGAAAAGAAGCCTTTTGAAAACATTGTGGGAAAAGGAGAAAATGCTGGTAACCAGCATTTTCTCCTTTTCCCACAATGTTTTCTACCTAATCAACAAACAATTGCACCATTTTAGCCACATTGACATTGTCGTCTGCAAATGCTTTTAAATTGGATAGAGGTAAAATTTTGTCATCTGGTAAAGGGTTAATCTTCATTTGGACTATAATTATTAGACATTTCATTAGGATAAGAGTGGAAGGTTGGTATCTTGGATGAATATTATGTAGGTTAATCCTTTACTGAACAATTTAATTCTGAGTTTTAATAATCAGAAGTAAAAAGTATTTGAAAACATTGTAGGAAAGGAGAGACTGCTGGTAGTACAGATAACTGTCCCCAAAGGCGATGTTACTTTTCGACTGGTCGCCTCTGGGTACAGAGACAATCCGGACAAAATCAGTTGAAAGTTCCGCACAGATTTTGTGCGCAAGTTTGAACTTTTATAATTTCCTAAATAGAGCACAAAACTAGGATTTAAACATACCTGTGGTTTGCATATTCAATATTCTTTCATTTGAAATACAAATATGTTCAATTCAAACGCTGATCGTGAGAAAATACCGTGCATTTCATCAGTGACTCGAGCTGTTTATGTTCCCGAAAACATTCAAAATGGCCGCCACGCACGATAAATTTCGTCCGTGATTTTTCCGAGATAAACATGTTGTAAACGACTTCTACAAGCTTTTTATGTAATGAATGGTTTAACAATCTGTGTTTGGTCACGATTAGTACTAAAATTTAATTGCATTTCACTGCAATACAGATAAAACCGACGAAACCGAAAGTAGGTAAAGCTCTCTATATTTGCTACCGGAAAATTTACGATGGACTTGAGATGGTACGGTGCACAGTAAATGTCCAAATATGAAAAAGATCACCGTGGCGTCTCATTATTGAGACTAAGACTGCTGGTAACCAGAACTTTCTCCTTTCTAAAAATTTCTCCACCCCTTGCAATGGTAATCTCATCATATCATTTTGTAAAGAGATAAAGCTTTTGTAAAGGGTTTATAGGTGTGTTAAAATATTTTATGATTTAGTCCGGACCCCCTGAGGTGTGATTTCACATTAAACCTGGCTGCAGAATTATAGGCAAAATATCTAAGATCAGACAGCACAGATTATGCAGCCTGATCTTAGGTCTAGGTCACTGGCTTGTGTAGTCCTGATAGATTCAGTCATGTATTCAAAGCATTCTAAAAGACTTGAGTTCATATTTTGGCACTGAAAAATTTAACCCTTTACCACATGGTACTAAGTTTTAACGACCCTTTAAGAGGAAGGGTTTAGGAAAAAAAAAAACATTATGAGACAAGGAGAAAATGCTCAGGTTATCAGCACTTTTCCTTTTCCCACAATGTTTTCTACCCAATGAGAGACACATGTCATCATAATAAGCTTCAGTTTATTTGTCATCTGCAAGTGCCTTCGATTTTGGTTGAATCTGTAAATGTCTTTCTATGAAAGCCTTACCCCATTACTACTCGATCCCTACTTTTGATGATCTTGAGAAAAAAGGCTTTAGAAAACATTGTGGGAAAAGGAGAAAAATGCTGGCAACTAGCATTTTCTCCTTTTGCGTTTTATATACGGAAAAACAGTAGGCGAATTCAGTCTCTGATTATAAAGCAAAAATATTTGTCAATCTTTCATGAAAAGTTGATTATTATGCACAAATAGCAACTGGAAGCGAGTCGGATGTGGTGGACTCGATAAACCAGTTACCAGACATACAGATATTTGGATGTGATACGTCCCTATTTCATTTACAAAATCGTCCACCATTGTAGGTTTTATAGAAATTTAACTTGTTTAGAACAGAACTTGTTTAGAACAGAAATTCAACTGGAATTAAATTGATTGCTAAATGAGGGTTTTAATATCAATTAACGTTCCTTTTTATGTTTAGTTGTTGTCTCAGTTGACAGGTTACGTAATAGAACAGAATTGAACAGTTTGTACAGGCCATTTGTTCTTTACCATTGATAGGCAAGCTGAGCTTTAAAAGAAAATGCAAGTCCAATTTTGATTTTGCAAGTGGAAATAAAAGCTACTTGCTAAAATTTGCAAGTGGATAAAAAAATGAAATTCAAACCCTGGAGGCTTTCAAATGCAAGTTGTTCAAAATTGGCTGAATGAGGTAAAAATGTCAGGTAAATCTTCAGTATTTATGGTGAAAGCTATTTGATCTATGAATTGCAAATACGCATGTGAATGCATTTTATACAGATGAATTGATGTTAAAAGGAACATGAAAGTTTTTATATTTGCTGTATTGAAAAAAAGCACTTGGTTTTCTGCCTGTGAATTTTCAAAGGTTAATCAGGTGATATATTTTTAACTTTTATGGGGTTTCCATTGTATTATGTAGAGTATTTCAGTTGGCAATCATATTGTTGAAGGGTCCTTATGGGTCATTTTAAGCAGTGCTCAGAAATGTGGCTCTTCTTCTCAATGTCTATAACAGCTTATTAACTTCTGGGGATAACTTTCTTTGTCTTGCTGTTTCGTGGAAATGGAGAGATTTCTTGTTACAGGCGGTTTTTCCATTTTACACTTTTTTTCACTTTACATCTACGATTCAAAATTTAGTTCTCATTTTACAGTGACCTTTGGTGCAAAATTGTTTCAGCAACAGTGTCCTTTGCTGCAAAATTGTTTCAGTGACAAACAACTTGATTAAATGGTTTTTCACCTCACTTTCAGTACTATATGAGTCATATCACAATGGCAGCTCATGTATGAACAAGTTAAACAAGTACCAGGCAAGGGTTTTGAATACTTCCATGGAAAAACCTGGTACATTCACTGAGGCTTGAACACAGTGCTTAAAGTAACCAGCCCTATATTTTTGATGAGGAATGTGTTAGGGCTTTCTACAACACTCAAATGAGCATCTGAACAATTGACAAACTAAAGAAATGATATGAAAATATTATGGCATATACATGATATAAAAATATTATGGCGTATACATGCAGTCAAAGCGATCAAAATGCTGGAGTGGCATTTGTCATGGAAACCATTGTATTGAATTAATAATTTGAAAGGCAAAGAGAAAAATCATTCAAATATTTGCTTGAGAACCAACCTACTAGGCAAATGAATATTTTTTTGGTTGAAGGGAGAGTACTCATGACAAAGTTAGGATTATTATTGTATTGGTGGACTCCCTTTGATCATTAGGAGTCGGGAGTAACGCCCCTTGACAGAATGCATGATGGATAGAGAGAGAAAAAAAGGTAAATATATTGAGTAAAATGAAGTATTTACCTGAAAACTGATTTTGAGATATCTTTAGCCGTAAAGATTTAATTCCTAACATTACAATAAATTATTTTGATCTATATATTCATGCACTATCAAATGCAGTAGCACGTAATTATAGGATGAACAAGGAAAAGTACAAACTGGTTTTGGAATGTAAAAGCGCAGGATCAAGGGATCAGTAGACAAATTTTGTGTAAACATTGCCCCAAGAGTAGGCTATGGGTGGGTGAAACTATTTTCAATAAAAAATCAGTATTTCCACGATGGCCTTACTCACTTAATTTTAACATGCTATTCCCAATTACATTTTGAATGTAATTGAAATGATACTGAAAAACTCATGTGTTGGAGAAAAATCGAGTTTAGTTGGGTTTGTTTCTTATGGCTTTGCACAAAAAACAATTTATGGTCTTCAAAATTCAATATTGAACTCATTAGTGGTATTGTCTCCAGCAAATACCACAAAAATCGCTTATTCTGAGCCAGAGCATACTGTTTTATAAATTGATTTTGGAAAGTTAACCATTTACTCCCTAGATACTCATTTCTACGCATTGCTTCTATGAACCTTGGGAAAACATTGTGGCAAAAGGTATCATATACACATAAGAAATGACTTCATCCTTGCTGTTATTTAAGGTCAATTAGAGATACCATAGAAATGCCTTATGGGGAAAAGGGTCAAATGTAAAACTAAGAACTGTGAAACCAAGGATATGCAAATGCTAAGTCAGCTGATGCACTGATATGAATGAATTAATTTGGAGAGTGGCTCATTGAATCAGGGATTCAAATAAGACTTTATGGCTCTCCTGCAAAATTTCTGCAACTTTTGTGTGGGGAATGAGCCAGTGCTTGTAACATGTATAATTATGTTCTCCTTCAAACAATTTTTTCGACATCGTACAAAGAAGTGAGTTTCCATTCCTTCAAACAGGAGTACTTAGTGTGAGTTGTAAAAGTGTTTGGTAGCATGCAAACTGATTGATTGCCTAACCCTTACTAAACAGACCAGTGTTTTTGATAATCTTTGGAAAGCAAATCTTTGAAAGCACTATGGGGAAAGTAGAAAATGATGAGCATTTTATCCTTTTTTTGCCACAATATTTTCTGCTTATCATAACACTCTCCATGTTTGATTTTTTTGTTGTCTGTGAATACTTCAGATTTAGACGAGCCTAAAATTTTGATGTATGGCAAAAAGTTAACATTGTTAAGTATTTTCTTATAATTACATTTGCCAGAGCATGGCAACAAAAAATAGGTTTCATCCACTGGCTGAAAATATCTATTTCAAATACAATGAGCTGTGTATGGATTACAATGAGATTCTGTCGGAAACATACCAAATTTAAGCTGATCTATCCCTCCTGGATGTGTAGAGCCAGACAAACTAATTATCAACTTATATTTGATACACTTACAAATTGGTATTTTATTATTGAATCTGGAAACGTCTGCATTTGAACAATTCTCTGGTGTAAAATTTTTGGGGAGTAGCTTCCAAACTAATTACTTGGACGGATTTCATCTTTGAAGTAATATGATGTTACGTTATCTATAAAAAACAAGAATTACAATAGATGAAAACACAGAAATAAAATAGACAATGCTCTATGCTTTAATTTAACTTATGCATCAGCAATGAGATATATTTTATGGCATTGTAACTTAAGGAGAAATTTGTACATGCAATAAGGAAAATTTGCATGTATTAGTTAACCTTTTACTACACAATGCCGACTTTGAACGACGCTGGAAAAGAAGCCATTTGGAAACATTGTGGGAAAAAGAGAAAATGCTGGTAATCAGCATTTTCTCCTTTTCCCACAATTTTTTCTACCCTATCAAAGAAAGATTGCACCATTTAAGCTATCTATATTCAAATTGTTGTCTGCAAATGCTTTCAATTCGGACAAGTTTAGAATACTGTCGCATAGCAAAGAGATAAAAAAGTGCATGCTTTAGAGGAAACTAAAATATCTAAGTAAACAGTAAGCTTTGATGATGGATAATAATTTGAGATTTAACTCTTTTCTTGCTATAGACAACTAAAGTAGCTTTTAAAGACAAATGGATCAAGATCAGACTGCACAGAATAATGTTCAGTGCATCTGCGTGCATGGTTTTAAAGTTTCAGCTACTACCACTGTTCTGTGTTATGACCAAAAAAGTATATTTGCTCAAGGAATTTTGTTCTAGAGACAGCTAGGAAAGATCAAGAGAGGTAACTTGGATTCTTAGTTTTTTCAAGTCTTAAACTCTTTATGAGTGTTAACCACCCAAAGAAAGATAACTTTTGAAAACAATGTGGAAAATGGAGAAAATTTTGGCAACCAGTATTTTCTGTTTTTCCTACAATTTTTCATACCCTTTCAGAAACCAAACCAATCATTTGAACCAACCTTGGTTTTTGTTGGCTGTAGATACTTTCAAAATGGGTTACAATGATAATTTTTCAATCAGTAAAAAGAGAAAACCTCTGACAGGCACAGATGTGTCAATGTAGCAAGTCTAATAGCAAATCTTGTATAATGTAAATGACTGGTCCAATGGCTTTTTGGTTCATTTATTGCCTTTTCAAGCCCTCACTGCTTAAATCAAATAAATATAGCTTAAAAAGGGCAAAATAATTTAGGGTAAATGTTACACTGTAAATGCCAGATAGAATTACTTCACTCAGAAAGGTTGCCGTCACCTGGGTGACAGTGTGGGCGAATCTGATAGTGGTCTACCATCAGTCTTTCATCTTGTGTCTTTTTGTCTTTCTAACAAAAGAGAAACTCATTCCTTTTGTCACATGTTTTTTCTGAGGGAAAAAATATCTTTTCATAAGTAAAAAGTTTTTTCTTAAATGGGTGATAACATGCATTGTCAGAAAAGAGAGTAGATTTACCATTATGAAAAGAGATAAATCATGTGTTGAACTGAATGGTGAAAAGTACAGATTGTGATTTAGGCGAAGATATTAGCCAGTGTTTTTCATGTACCCTAAGAGGCACATGAAGGAGTGCCATGTATCGCTTTAAAAATTAGGCTATCTCAATTTTTTAACCCTTTTGCACACAATCTTGAATTCCAGTGACCCTAACAAAGGTGCCTTTTGAAAACATTGTGGGAAAAGGAGAAAATGCTGGTTACCAGCATTTTCTTCTTTTCCCAGAATGTTTTCTACTCTTTCATGGTGGACAGATCTCATCATTTGAGCCACATTATATTTGTTATCTGCAAAATCTAATGCTATCAGACATTAGAAGTCAAAATTTTTGTCATTTGGTAAAGCCCTTAGACCTGTTAACCATCTGTGGGTGCTCATGTAGTGATCTACAAGTTCCTGTAGTAAACTGGTGACAACACTGAACTTTACCTCAACAATATATAGCAATCATGCACCATGCACTGTCCATCCAGCTGTGTTGGCAATCCATTGGCATTATCATAGCATCCTATTGGCAATCATTGAAGGCTACTTTCAGGATAGTGACAAATGGTGCAATTCCATTCATAGTGGTACATGTACCACCTTTCCAAATTTGGTTCCTGATCCAGTTATATTGTGTGTTCTACCCTACTAATTCATTTCCTGTATATATTATAAAAATTGTAAATGAAAAAAATCAATTGGTGACACATTATCTCCCGCTAGATGGCATTAAATACTCATCTATCTAATTTGGGCATTCTGGGTACAGAACCGAACCACTTTCCTACGCGACAACCGTTACTTTGAATTTCAAACTAAAATAAATGTTTACTCAATTAAACGCTACCTGATGCAATTCACTCAGCTATAATCAGCAATATAGAGAAATCTGGAGCTAAAGCAAGTCTCATTTCTCCTCAAACGTATTGATAAAAGCTCTTTTCTACCTTACTACTTTATAGAGCGTAATATAATACAGTCAGTCCATATTTGGGGCTAGTGATGTGTCATATAAGACAGTCGAATCTTCGAAGAATATGACATGCGCAGACAACGATTGGTGACGTATATAAAAGATACCAAATGGGGTTTGGAGAATTGACAGAATAGAGATCTGAATGGATTCTGCACAGAGCATCTTTAGTTGTTATGTTCAGGGCTGGTAGAGGGATTATTCTACCCAATGTGCAGCTGAATTTTAACAAAATGTTATCTTTTTAAAAATGTTCTTCATTTTCAGTAAGGAATAACCTGAAAATTACAAATAGCATAAGCACTTGAAAGATGAAATCAAGTAGAAGGTGCCTGAAACCAAGCTTGGTTTCTATTAACTCTTTACCACCCAATCCCTACTTTTAACGATCCTGAGAAAGAAGCCTTTTGAAAACATTGTAGGAAAAGGAGAAAATGCTGGTAACCAGCATTTTCTCCTTTTCCCACAATGTTTTGTACCCTTCTCAAAACAAATTTTAATTTTTGAGCTATGTTTATTTTGTCGTCTGCAATATAATGCTTTCAATTTGTACAAGTCTACAATTTTGCTGTTTGGTAAAGAGTTAAGCCCTTTTGTTCACTTTGACTTAATATAACATCCATCCATCATTGTTTCGATGATTGAAACAGAAGAAAAAGTAAATTTTGCAATGTTTTTCTTTCACCTCCTTGTCAGTGATTATACCTTTGTTGGGAGGCTACTGACCTTTGAATGATAAGCCATTTTCCATGGTTTATGGGAAGTTATAATATTTGAATATTTAGTCCATTAACCCTAAGGCTCCTAGGTGCAACTCGCTGACCTTTTGTGGACAGTGTAGATCAAGATCAAACTGCACAGAACTTGCAGTCTGATCTTGCATATGCACTGTCCATTAAGGAGATACTATTCCATAAAAGATAACCTTGAAAAAAGCAATATTTGGGTTTTTACTATTGAATTGAAAAATTCATTTTTGCTATTTAGCAGGTTTGGAGTTAATTATTGCCTACTTTGTCCAGCTTTTTTCTATGCTTGTTGCCATGGTAGTTATACTAATTTCCACAACTCCCATTCCTCCTGTTATAAATTGGGAGAGGAATTTGTAAACATTCTTAAACAGGGATAATCAACATGAGATAAGGTTTCACCATTTACCAAGGGATCCTTTGTTTTTATTATCCTAAGGATAGCTATGTTTCAAAACATCATGGGAAAGGGAGAAAATGCTTTCAATTTTGCCAGGTTTAAAATTGTTTGTTTGGTTAGGAGTTTAGTAGGTAGTAATATGATGCTGGTTGTATACCAAGCTTAAGTTGCTTACAAATCTTGTGCTGATTTGAAGAGTGCTATAATTCTATAAGCTTTTCTGGCAAATGCATTTTGAAAAAAAAAGGAAGACTTTTAAAAAACAAAGATACATTAAAAAATAAGAGCAAGAGCAAAACTGTCTCTAACTTCACCACAGAGTAAAAAGGCAATACTTTACAAAAAGGGGTCATAATGGCAATTTCATATTACCCCATTTATCAAATGACCTTTTGTCCTGTCAGAAATTTAGATGGACAATAAAGAAAAACACAGTATCGGCATACATACCCTTTATCCTTGCATGCTCATAAAGCTATGACGGGATTACTGAAAGTTGATGTTGATTGGCAGCTCTAAATAGTTACAAGTGTTATAGGCCACTGCTTTTATTGATGCAGCTATTGTAAATGTGATATGAATTCTTTTTAAGTCCAGGTATAACTTGATTTGGCAGCTCTAAGTTGTTTTGAAATGCTGTTAACACCAACATAACCATGGGCAGATCCAGAGGGGGGGACCGGGGGTCCGGACCCCCCCTGGAATTTTGGCAAAAATGAGGTTATCGGATTCGTGAATGGGACTGGTCTGATACTGCACAGCATTTATGTAAAATACAGTCTTAATTTAAAAAAAAAAAGTTCTAAATGTGGAAACCTCCTCAAAGTTAGAACTGGAAACGTTGACTTTTCTTGTAAATGGCTTACATCCACTGAAATCCGGAAATCATATAATAAGATGAGTGCGTTTTCGTTGGGACCCCCCCCTGAGAAAGATATCTGGATCCGCGCATGATAACTTAATTTGATAGCACTAAACACAGTTCAACTTTGAAGGACTCAGCTTGACTTTTCATTATCTGCAGCTATATTTATAATTCGAACTTGGAATCTTGTCACATTGTCATTGTGGATTGTGGCCATGGAAACCTTAATTTTGCAAATATTTTGTTCGAATCCATGTAAGTCTCATTTTAAAAGGTACATACCTTGGCTTAAACCTATTTATCTCATGTACATTAGCAAACATTGTCACAAATTTAAATTGTTTTAAAATCATGTAAAAATTGGCAAGTCTTATTTGTAACCGGACTGCCATTATGAATGGTTCTGAAATCTTGTATATTAACATTGCTGCACACTGTTCTTTTTTTTTATGGGTTTAGATTCATTAACGCCTCAACATTTATTTGTGTTCAAAGCATCCTCTTGGAGAGAAATCAAATTGTTATTTCCAGGTAGTTGAAAAGCCATTTTGAACATAACATGCTTGAACAGATCTGAGAGGAGTCTACAAACATCAGTGTAGGATGATGATCTGCATTTACTCACCATCTCACTATCTTTGGGATCATAATCTTTATTTTAAGGTTGTAAACCTTTTGTTTGGTCAAAGATCAGTGGAAACATTTTATTTGAAAACGGAAGTTCTAAAAACTGCTATTGATCTCCAGTGAGGAACCTTTAAATTTGAGTTGATGTCATCAATTTCTGTTGTACTACATTAAAAGTTTCTGGTAAAACAATATAAGCTGTAATGAATGTGCTCTGTCATATGAGGTAATGAATGTTTTCAATCTTGCTAAATAATTACACAGTTGCAGAGTAAGTGAAAGTTTCATTGGAAGTTGCCCTGTGGTAAGGATAAAAGATAATAAGTAAAATGAAAGATAAACAGTTTGTCACTGCCCCCTATTTCGCTATCATCACATTTAACTGCTTATAGGACCTGTGACAAGAGAAAATGTGACTATACTGAAGCAAAGTTGGCCATAAGAGACAGAGATTTCTTGATGTATCTGGGCATTCTTGCTGAAATTTTAAGAAAGCCATGCTTAATCCTTAGCCAATTAATCATAAAACAAAAGTAAACCACTTTCTTTCAATTTAATCATAATTATAACTTAAGTTCATTTAATTTCATATGAATCTTTGACACTGTGTACACTAGAGCAGAATATTTTTTGGTGCAGCTAGCAATTTGACATTTATATTGTAGATAGCAAGACCTGATCAGTCCAAATAGTATAGCTTACTGCTTCATGGACCAAAATAATAGTAGTATAGTTGGGATTGTTATTGAAATTTCACATGTGTCTGATTTTGAGGATTTAATGTTGATTTCATCTGAGACATGGGACTGTTTGAATATTTGCACAGGATATTATGCTCACTTCCTTGGCTATCCTTCACACTTTGAGTAATGGATAGATGAAACAGACCTGTCAGCTGGAAGGAGGCCGGCTAGGGAGTGATATATTGCATAATCAAGGTAGTTTTGAGCAGAATGCATGACAGATTAGTGAATAGCGCAGATGAAAAGTTAGACTGTACGTTCTAAGCAGTCAGGCAGTCTGATCTTAATCTACATCATCTGCTATAGCAATGTAAGCCAGCTTCAGCTCTGCAGTCCTAAAAACACAACTTACTATAGAAAATTCATTATTTTTGTGTGAGTGCGTGGTTGTTAAAAGCCTAGCAAATACCATCATGACTTTTTATATAATAACAGATTGTTACAAGTAATTATTATTGCTCCATTTCTGACAATTTTTCAAAACAGAGAGAAAAATCATTTTGTTTAATTTCATAAGATTTATCCTATGTATGGGGCTAAAACAACCTTTTGCTTGTTGAGAATGATACAAAGTATGAGTCAGTTTTTGTTTAAGCAAAGTTTCTGTCATGTACTGTATTTGATGCAGTGGTTGAAGAAGTTTGAATAAATGAAATTGCAAAAATATGAATTAACAACACTTTATTTATTGCCTCTTTATCTCTCAGTCAGCATTTTTTAGAGTCTTGAACAAGTCTCAACCAGTATGAAGTAAAACTTTCTTGAAATCGTTGTAAAGGTTAAACTTTTCAAACAGAAAAAGAGTGCTTTTGCAGAAAAAAATTGATGCTTGTGGAATTGTTGATGGAGACAGAGTAGAATGAAATTTGATTGGTAAAGTGATACACCAACATGGTTGAACTATGACAACCCTAAGTTTTCAGTGTTAATATATTCAGTATTTATTTTAGAAACTCAAGAATGAAATTTTAGAGTTTTAGGCAGGTGACAGTGACCTCTATAGTATGAGATGTCTATCAGTTTTTCATTAGATATGGATTTTAAAAACACGTAGAAGTGAAACTGGGGAAGAAAATATCAGATAAAAACAGAACACAGGATAAGATGATTTTAAAAGCATTAATTCTGCAGATGATTATTCATATATGGCTCAAATGATTGAGGTTTTGTATAAAAGGGAAGAAAACATTGTGGAGAAAAAGAGAAAATTTTTACAAATGGATTATGGTGTTGCCTGGAACCAGTTTTACTGAGTTTCACAAATGATAGACTTGATTAAAATTAATGTGCATGAAAGACAAACATGGCTGGACAGTAATGTTTAATGTCAGTGGTCCCCTTTGATGAAGTGATACAGTTGCTGTAGGTATGGACTTAGTCAAAGGATTTCACAGGCATGCTGGCCATTATTCATGTGTTAGAATAAGGTAAGAAGTGTTTCATCTAGGCTGCTGGATTGCCAGAATCCTGCACTTATGTGAATGATCACCTACATTTTCTTAGATCGTCTCTCCACACTTAAAAATCACACCATAGATTTCCCACAAAAAATTGTGTCGCTCTCCTTCATGGAATTTAGTAGACTAACTAGCCCATAATATATGTATACACTATTTAGAAATGCTTTCAATCAGGTTTGGCAGTAGGAAAGTCCGGCCTAGCCGTAGCTCAGTTATTAGCATGTCTGACATTCATCCTAGTGGTTGCAAGTTTGATACCAGGTTTAGGCACTTTTTTGTTTCAGATGAGTTTTAGTCCCTAACCTCATTGTGCATGTGAGAAAGTTATATTAATGATTATTTCTTTTGAGCTGTTTTAAAAGCTGTTTGACAGTTTTTCAAATGTAGCATCTAAGGCAGAAAATAAATGAGCCTTTTCAATTTCTCATGGTAACCTTATGACATTTCCGTTGTCTGCAATGTAAATTAGGATTGATCCTGATTGGAACCATATCAAGATGGTGTCGTGGCTAAGCTCTTATGAATTGTGTTTGTGTTTGTTTTTGAACTTGCGCATTCTTACAAACAAAGTCTGTAACAAAGAAACAAATTAATAAATATATGGCAGAGATACAGAGACCAGGCAGAACACGAACCCTGGAATGTCCGGATGAAAGGCCAATACCTTAACCACTGAGCTAAAGACATATCTCACAAACACAGTCATTAGGTATTGTATTTAAATTGGGACGAAACCATGCATGAAGGACTGGTCTCCTTTTAACAGTTTAAAAAAGAAAATGGTTTTGTCGGGTTACAGTCACTTAACCAGATCTTAGAAAAATCGAGTGTGCAGTTTGGAGGCCAAAGTTGAAGCCTGATATTGTTAAACTTAATCAGATTGCTTGTATTATTGATATCTCGGATAAGATTGACATTGTGACATGCCTGGTCAAAAAGTAGGCCACTGGGGTAAACCTTAGAAACACCTTGTGGCCCCATTTTCAGCCTGATCCTCTCTAGACTCAGAATGTTTGTCTTGATACTTTGGACAGGATTAAGATTGGGTCATGTCGGATCAAAAAGGAGATCGCTGGGTCGTATCTTAGAAAAACTTTTTGTGCTCTTCAGATGCTACACTTTCAGCCTGATAGGCACGAAAATTGATCAGAATGTTTGTTTTGGTGATAACTTTTAAAAGTTGGAATTTTGGCCATGTGTGGTGAAAAAATTGGTCGCTTATGCTCAATGCACTTATATCATTAAAGACAGGACCTCTTCACCTTTAACAACTGTCGATGAGAGGGTTCTGTGTGGCTCAGTGGTAAAGTGCGGGACTCATAACCTGGAGGCCCCAGGTTTGAGCTGCACTGGACCCACTTGGGTCTTTGGTGGGAGTGTCTATGGGCAGCTCTAGGCTAATTCTGGTAAAACTCAGGAATACATGAATATGCAAGTTGTCTCTGTGATATGGCTGAAATGATGTTGAAAGCAGTATAAAACACAATTCAATCAATCAACTGTTGATGACTTTACTCAGTTGAGCGCCTTTAGGCCAGTTACCCTCTTGTTTGTCTCATTCCACTTCTCTGCAATTTATTTGCTTGATTATAGTTTTGATTATGTTTTTCCTGTAATAGTTTAACAGTTTACCAGATGACAAATTTTCAGACTGGACTTACTAAAGCATTTTCAGAGGACAAATTGGTTTAAATGGTGGATTATGATGGAAAACCGCAAAAAAAAATAGAAAATGCTACCTTTCCCAAATATTTTCAGGTCTCCTTCCTCATGATCTTTAAAAACCAGTATTGTTTGGTAAAGTTAATTGGTAATGGGGTTTAATGCCACTTTAATAGCTAAGGTCATATCATGGCGGTCGGTGACGCACATCGTGTTTCCTGGCTTTCTCACACCAGTAGTAACACAACTTTCTTTCCAAAGCCACCGACTACTTTTCTCACATGCTTCAGCGGAGGTGAGAGGCGAAAATACACCGAAAAGAAAGTTCGCCTCCACTGGGTATCGAACTCACAACCACCAGGTCATGAGTCCGACATGCTCACTACAGAGCCACCTGGGTGGGCTTGTTATGTAAAGAAATAGGGCAATAATAAGTTGATTTTGCTGGCAGTAAAGAACAGGATTGGACTGAACTTTTTTGAGACATTCTTACCAAAAAAAAAAGCCAGTGAATTGTTACAGTTATTACATGTCAGGTTTGTAATTTATTGCATTAGGATTTATTTAATGGCTGTTTCACTGATTTATTGCATTAGAATGTCATATTGTCCTTGTTACACTAATGGTTTATAATTTATTGCATCAGAATGTCATTATGTGTATTTGCAGGCTTGTACTGTAAGTATTGACTGACAGCACTACCTGTAAATCAATTTGAAATTGAGCATGTGTAAATTGTTCATCTCCCAGAGGAATTTTGGCATTACAATTATCAGGAAATTGTTCCTGCCAGTAAATAGCTTCTAAGCATTAGCTTCTTCTGTGTCTGTCATCACACTTTTCTTTTGCACTATCAAACAAACAGAGTTTGTTCATCTATTGAGAGTGCCAAATTGGCAAGAAAATGAAAATTTTTGTTGTAGTTTATAGTCCAAATGTTAATGACTCTGAGGGAAAACATGGTGGGAAAAAGGGAAAATGCTGGTTTGTAAACCAGCATTTTCTCCTTTTGCCATAAGAAGTATACCCTTTAAAAGTAAAATCCCATCATTTAACCCTTTACCACTCAATCTTAAGTTTTAAAGACCATGAAAGAGAATGCTTTTGAAAATTGAAAACATTGTGGGAAAAGGAGAAAATGCTGGTAACCAGCATCTCCTTTTCCCACAAGGTTGTCTACCCGAATAAACACAAAAGTTATCATTATGTCAACATTGGGTTTGTCGTCGGCAATTGCTTTCAATTTGGTGTAGTCCAAAATTTTGTTTGGAAAAGAGTAATAAGTCCTAATTGATCTGATTTTGTTGTCTTAAGATGCTTCGATGCCTGTAAATTTCTGTCATCTGGTAAAAAGTAACAACTGTGCATGAGAATCGATCGTCAGAAAATGCAGTAATTGTCGTTAACCCTTTACTCCATAGGTACATGTTTCTATGCATTGCTCATAAGAGCCTTTGGAAAACATTGTGACAAAAGGTGAAATTGCTCGTGACGAGCAATTTCACCTTTTGTCACAATTTTTTCTGTTCTATAAAAAGGTGTCATTTACACATAAGAAACGGCTTCATCCTTGCTGTTATTTAGGGTCAATTAGAGATACCATAAAAATGCCTTATGGTGTAAAGGGTTAAGACAACATTTTACTCCTATATTCTTTCATTCCGATACTTCCTGCAGATGACCATGCATCCTAGACACTTCCTGGTGAAAACATTGTACCACTAGGGTTTTTAGCTCCACTGGCCGAAGGCCAGCGGGCTTATGTCATGGCCCATTGTCCGTCGTGCGTCCGTCCGTCAGTCCGTCCGTGCGTCCGTCCGTCCGTGCGTTAACTTTTTCTTTAAACATCTTCTTCTCTGAAACTACCCATCCAATTTTGATGAAACTTCACAGAAATGATCCTGCCATGGTCCTCTTCAGAATTTCTTGAAAGAATTTAATTCCTTCAAAAACTCTGGTTGCCATGGCAACAAAACTGAAAAATTTTGAAAATCTTTGAAAATCTTCTCGTCTAAAACCGTAAGGCCTAGGGCTACCAAATTTGGCATGTAGCTTTATCTAGTGGACTTCTACCAAGTTTCTTCAAATTATAGCCCTGGGGTCAAAATTGGCCCCGCCCCGGGGGTCACAAGTTTTACATGGGCTTATTCAGGGAGAAATTTAAAACTCCTCTTCTACCTAAGCATAGGGCCTAGGGCTACCAAATTTGGGATATTGTTTTATCTAGTGGACCTCTACCAAGAGTGTCTAAATTATAGCCCTGGGGTCAAAATTGGCCCCGCCCCAGGGGTAACAAGTTTTACATGGGCTTATATAGGGAGAACTTTAAAATTCTTCTTCCACCTAGCCATAGGGCCTAGGGCTACCAAATTTGGCATGTAGCTTTATCTAGTAGACCTCTACCAAGGGTGTCCAACTTATAGCCCAGGGGTCAAATTTGGCCCCGCCCCGGGGGTAACAAATTTCACATGGGCTTATATAGGGAAAAATTTCAAAATCTTGTCGCACCTAGCTATAAGGGCTAGGGCTATCAAATTTTGCATGTAGCTTTATCTAGGGGGTCTCTACCAAGGGTGCCCAAATTATAGCCCTGGGGTCAAATTTAGCCCCAGTCACAGGGGATCACAAGTTTTACATTGGCCTATATAGGGAAACTTTAATAATCTACTTGTACATAGCCATAAGGCCAAGGGCTACCAAATTTTGCATGTAGCTTTATCTAATGGGCCTCTACCAAGAGGGCCAAAATTTTAACTTTGGGGGTCAAGTTTGACCCCACCCCAGGGGTCACAAGTTTTACATTGACTTTATAAACCTGTCTCATGGGTCACATGTTTTACAGGGCCTTTTATTGAGCAAACTTGTTGTACAGGGCTTTTTATTGGGCAAGATTCAAAAATCTTCGTGTTTATAACCACACATTCTAGTTTCACATTGTAGGTCTGGGGTCAAAATTGGCTCCATCCAGGGATCACAAGTTTAACATGGGCCTCAAGATATAGTCACTTCAATTTATACATTAATCAAGGGAAATAACTCTTTTTATGAAAGATAAAGTTTGGTACTATTTACCTCCCTTGATTATCAAACTGCATTGATACATGATTGGTGCTAGTCATTAAGTTTTTTGATAGAAAATATTCTGTTTTCAAGTGTGATTCATTTTTTTGATGCTAATAGTTATGCTCACATGAGGTGAATAATAAATTCAGAGTAAGGTTTCTATCATTTAGCTTATTTTTCCAAGGATTTTACCTTTCATGCTAATGAATTGACCTGCTTGTACTGCCTGACAGCGTTCATTGTTTTTAAGGCCCTCTTTTTCATGGTCATGAACACTTCAATTTGTGTGGTAAAGGGTTAAAAAGCCAGTGGAGCGATACAGGGCCATCATGGCCCTCTTGTTTTGTTTGTTTGTATGCTGTTAAATGTCATTGTCAATATTATTTCTGTTTTCTTGTGGCAGCCTGTGCACCTATGGTGTTAACCCATTTCCAAACGACAAACTTTTGGACTAGACCAAACTGAAAGCATTTGCAGATGACAATTCAACTCTTGTTGAAAAGATTATTCCTGTCTATGATAGGGTAGAAAACATTGTGGGAAAAGGAGAAAATGCTGGTTACCAGCATTTTCTCCTTTTCCCACAATGTTTTCAAAAGGCTACTATTCCAGACCCGTAAAAACCAGGGATTTTTTTGCAAATTTAAGTGTTAAATGTCATTGTCAACATTATTTCTGTTTTCTTGTGGCAGCCTGTGCACCTATCCTTGCTTTCCAGAAGAACTCCACACAGTATTCTTTAGTTTTAGTTTAAACATATTTTATTGCCAAGTAATTCTACAAATAAAATTTTCAATACAGAACAATATTCATAATTAAACAACTAAGCAAAAGGGTCTGACCACAAGTTATCACAACTTAAATTCGGTCATTCCCCTACAGTATTCTTCCTAAGCTATTAGCTGCTTTCCCATTAACCCTTACCACTCAGTGACAACTTTTGGCGGACCCTGAGATAGAAACCTTTTAAAAACATTGTGGGAAAAGGAGAAAATGCTTGTAACCAACATTTTTTCCTTTCCCACAATGTTTTCTTCTCCCAAATCAAATTTCAATTCTTCAGTCATAGTTATTTTGTCGTCTGCAAATGCTTTCAATTTGGACCAGTCTATAAATTTGTCCTGTGGTATTAGAGTTAAACCATTGTGGAAGCAATGGTTAAAGTTGTCAGAAAGAAATTAAAGCTGTTGGAATGATTGAAGATCCGAACCAGCACCACCCCCCCTCCCCCTTGTTGCAAGTCCTGTATGTTACAGAGCTCCAGACAAGAGGGAGTCCTAAATCCACTATTTCTCTTCCTCCAAACCCTATGTTGTGGGTACTCATTAGAACCATCTCGATGAAATCATTCTAATGAGTACCCATAACATAGGGTTTAGTGGAGAATAATTGATATTTTCAATTCTGAAATCAAAACCACTCCCTCAATCTGGAGCTCTGTCCAGATAGGAGATGTGGATTATCATACAAGCAATTCCTTCTATTGCAACTGCAGACCTCCATTTTGATAGTCCGTGTTGTAAAAAAATGTTTTTGGATGCCCTCTGTTACAAACTTAACTCTTTACCAAATGACAAATTTATAGACTGGTCCAAATTGAAAGCATTTGCAGACGCCAAAATAAATATGATGGAAGAATCGAAATTTGATTTGGGAAGACTAGAAAACATTGTGGAAAAAGGAGAAAATGCTGGTTACCAGCATTTTCTCCTTTTTCCACAATGTTTTCTAAAGGCTTTTTTCTCAGTGGCTTCAAAAGGAGGGGATTGTATGGTAATGGGTTCAAGACATTGTAAGAAGAGGAGAAAATGCTGATAACCAGCAATTTTTTCTTTCCTCACAATGTTTTCTACCCTTTTGAAAGATCAATTTATTGAGCCAGTTTATGTTTCTAGTCTTCAATCTCTTTGCTTGTGGACAAGTCTTGATTTTTTTCTGTCTGTTCAACGGAAGTTTGCTGAGTCTGGGAGTGCAGCTGGCACCTTGAGACAAGGGGATAACTTGTTAGAATCCCCAGCTCTACGAATTTCTTTCAGAGGATTGATAATAATAAAATGGGATCCATTCCTCTTTCATCACTTATCATTGTTTCGACAATGGTTATGTGGGAAAGCAGTCAGAGGCTTGAGAAGAAACGACATACTAAGCACTGGTGAAAGAAACTCCATGAGTAGGTGCTCTGGCTTGCATTATTTAAATGAAATATGTTGATATAAACAGCTTTAACTCGTTACCAAACGACAATATTTTAGACTGGTCCAAATTGAAAGCATTTGCAGAGGACAAAATAAAAATGACTGAAAATTTGAAATTTGTTTTGTGAAGGGTAGAAAAGATTGTGGAAAAAGGAGAAAATGCTGGTTACCAACATTTTTTCCTTTTCCCATTATTTTTTCTAAAGGCCTCTTTCTCAAGGGCGTCAAAAGGAAGGATTATGTGGTAATGGGTTAAGTCTTTCCATATCATTCGACATTGGATGTTTTTTGTGGAGACTGTAGATCAAGATCATCCTGCACAGAGTGCCCACTGCTTTATTCTGGGTTATTATCAAACTCTGTCTTGATATTGCAGCTAAACTTTATTTTTCACCAATGAGAAAATGCAATTTATTTGTTCAGATAATTATGAAAGAGTTAACACTTAACTACACATCAAAATTACAGACTTGTCCAGATTGAAAGCATTTGTGGACAACAAAATAAATGTGACTTAAAAATTTAAACTTGTTTTGAAAAGGGTAGAAAACATTGTGGAAAAGGAGAAAATGCTGGTTTGTCAAAAGTCAGGATTGTCTGGTAATGAGTTAAACACCAGGCACAGATACATTCAACCGAAGTTACCATAAGCAAACCAAAACTGATTGAAGGCTGTATGGCTAGGTATGAGGGGGACCTCTCTGATAATTGCCCTTGATTTGGATATCTCTAAATATTTATTGTATGTTGCCTAACAAATGTCTTTGAGGTCCTGGGAAGATAAATGAACCCGGCCTACTTGGCTACAAACACTGGGGAAGTTGTTTTCATCAGTTACTGTTTCCTCTTAGCCCCATGAGTGTCCAATTACATTATCAGTCTCCTTCGTGGGAAATATTGATCAGGATCAGACTGCAGAAAAATGCAGTCTGATCTCTTTTAGATACCGTCAGCTGTTTGCGATATTCTTTAAAAAAAATCACCTTGTCAGTTTGACCATCATGATTTATATGAAGAAGAATGAAATGGCTGAATGCAGGTTTCACGTAGATCCCTACCAGATAGAGAGTATGGAGTAGGTAGATCCAATGAGATTATCGTTGCAGATTTGAGTGTGTGAGAATTTTAGTTGAAGTGGTTGGCTACAGGAGTGTCTTTATTTAGGCCTATGGCCCTGATGTGTTCTTAAGTCCTAATTTTGAACTTATGTACATGTTCCCCACACATATGTTACCCACCAGCATTTTCTCCTTTTCCAACAATGTTTTCAAAAGCCTTCTTTTCAAAAGTCGGGATTGTGTAGTAAAGAGTTAAACAAGTTTACTTCATGAATAAAGAACTGTAGGGAAAGGAGAAAGTGCTGGCAAAATTGAAAGCACTAATGCAGACAACAAAATAAACGTAACTCAAACATTGAATTTTGTTTGTTGTAGGGTAAAAAACCTTGTGGGAAAAGCGGATAATGCTGGTTACCAGCATTTTCTTCTTTTCCCCCAATGTTTTCTAAAGGCTTCTATCTCAGGGTTGTATAAAATAGGGACTGTTTGGTATAGGGCCAAATGCATTGAAAAGCTGCATAGGGTCCCATTCATTCAATGAAAGATGTGAGTGAGGCATGTACTGAAGTGAAATTTTTGAGTGAACTATTTTTGGCCTGAATATTATTTGACCTATATTATCAAGCATGTAAATTGTGGAAACTTGTGGTAAATGAAGGTATATTTTAGGATGAAAAATTGTGGTTGTATGTCACAGAATTTTCTTTGAAGTTTTCTCATTTTTCTCCCCAACATCTGAGCAGGGTTTGCAAGTTTAAATCTAGGACAGGCCGATATATTTTGAGAAAAAGAGAAACTGTTGGTAACCAGGATTTTGCCCCTTTTTCCATGATGTTTTCTAACCTTTCAATGAATAATCAAGTACATTTTATCGCTTTTGATGACTTAACTCGATACTTTAACCAAACAACAAAATAATAGATTTGGTTTAGCCAATCAGAACTTGTGTTCCTTACAAATGTAGAAAACCTTGGAGAATATGACTAAGAATATTTTCAAGAATTGTTGGTGAATACAGGCCCGGAAGTAAAGGAGTTTAAAGGTCCGTTTATACAGAGCGTGAACGCGAAAGCGAACGCAGTTTTTCATCCTAGAATATTTTAGTCATTTGTAGAGGAACCGTTCAAATAGAGTGCGAACGCGATCGCGAACAAATATTTGTTCGCGCGAACGACTGCCTTGATTGCCCCCAGAGCGAATTTTCTGAGAAGGTCGCGCGGCTTTTTTGCTATCAGCCAATCAGCAGGTACTCCCTTGCATCATCTCCACAAAGAGAAACTTGTACGCCTGACCGTTTCAAGAAAAAGCTAGGCACTAGCGTCAGTCTACTTTGCTTGTGAAGTTTGGAGAAGAATGGATAAGAAATTTTGCAGGATGAAAATGTAATTCTTGTACGAGGTGGTTGTACTTTCCAAATTCACTTCTTCTCTGTAAAATTTCGTGCACTGACACATGCCTTTTTCTCTTCCTTGGTTGTTTTGCGTACAAATATTTAATACAGTACTATGATCTCCTCCGTGTCTGACTCTACCTACACCATGATTTCAAATGACAAAATTTTATCTCTCACAGCAAGAAAAAGACGAGCCGCCTCGAAAGCCGTCTACGGTTTTCCGCGTTCGGATTCCTCCTCTATTTGAATGGCTAAACTGCTCAAAAGTCGCGTTTGAGTTCATGTTCGCGATAGATTTGCAGATCTGCTGAAAACCGTGATGAAGTAAGGCGAGTTCAAGGATAAGAGTCATACTGCACACCTGCCAGGATAAAGATCACAATAACACTGCTTTTCAAGATTTTGAATCTTTGTTGAAAAAAGTCTAGATTTTGAGATAATTTTAGTGTTATTTACACAACTATGACAATTATTATAATCTCCCATTAGCAAGGCTCCAATTACCTGTATATTGATACCAACTCTTACCCTAGTGTATTCATCTTTTGTCCTTGCTGCAAAATATGATTTGTGCATGTTTTTCTCTTTTGAGGTCGCTTCAAAGTAAATGAGCAGGGCCCGTGGAGAAGGGCTTTTAATCCAGATCTGTTGTGGATATACCGAGCATATCACACAATGATGGATGCTTTAAATCTGTTTTGTCTGACGAATACCTGAATCTTGAGGTGGAATAGTCTTTGCACATGCAGCAAATATACAAGTGGCACTCGTCACAACTCGGCCAAATCCATACCTGCATCTAACGTCGTCTGTATCAAGGCGATTTCCATTTTGAAAATGAGAATTACATATGATTCTATATTTAGCACACTATTGACAGTTGTTTAGCAACAACTTAAACAACCCAGATGAAGTTATTCACATTTATTTGTTGGTGAAAACTTCAGTTGGAATCGATAAACCATGTTAAAAAATGAATGTATGATCTGTTTGTCAACTGAAATTTAGTTAGAAAGATTTTGATAGAAAATTGAAACTCAAGTTTTCTTTTGTAAGAGGAGCCTTACAATTTTCAGAAAGGTAAACTATCGTATTTCTGGGCGATGAATGTGCTGATCAGATGCATATCAATCCACCAGTTACAGCCAAGGGATATGATTGCTCCCATCATCCAAGGTATGCCAAATGTACAGGTGACAAAAGTACAGACCAGTATCGGTGTGTATGGTTCCAGTTAGTGTTCAGTGTGATCTACTGAGCAGTGCTATAGACCGTACTCCGACCTTCCAAGTTATAAATTTTTTCACAATAAATAGGGTTGTTTTGGCAGGTAAGACTAAAATGGACTCAAATGATGGGATTCATCTTCAAAAACGTAAAAAGCATTGCAGGAAATAGAGAAAATGCTTGTTGTCAGCATTTTCTCCTTTTCCAACAAAGTTTTCAAAAGTCTTTAATTTCTTAGGATAGTGAAAGAGTTGAAGATCCTGCCAAGCTTAAAAAAGATCTAGAATGGAAAGAGATTATGTATCATAACATTCCGAAGTGTAACCCATTCCCAAACAAGCCCTTGTTTTTACGTGCCTGCAGAACAAGTCTTTTGAAAACACTGTGGGAAAAGGAGAAATTGCTCGTAACGAGCAATTTCTCCTTTTCTCACAGTGTTTTCTACCCATTTGGAGAACTTTCTGCCATTTTTATCAAATTTGAAATTGTCATCTGCAAACTCTTTGTGTTTGGAAGAGTCTAAAATTTGTCGTTTGGGAAAGGGTTAAAAGCTTGCTCAACTAGGAGAAAGTGTCTGAATGAAGCAGATGGTTCATTATTACGTTGGACATTCAGGATAAGAAACATTGTGTTTTTGACATTTAAGCTTCTTAAAAAAATAGAATGAATATTCTCATTCACTACTACAGGCAATTGTATCACAAAATCAAATTGGTCATGGTCAACTGACTACAGTGGCACAAAAGTGACATGGAAGATATATTTTATACTATGTGCGCACGCAGTAGCTAATACGTGCGCACGTATTAGCTATAACGTGCTCACGCAGTAGCTAATACGTGCGCACGTAATAAGTAATACGTGCGCACGCAGTAGTATTACATGCGCACGCAGTAGCTAATACGTGCGCACGTAATAACTAAACTATTAAGTGCGCACGTATTAGCTAATACGTGCGCACACAATAGTATTACATGCGCACGCAGTAGCTAATACGTACGCACATATTAGCTACTGCGTGCGCACTTAATACTACTGCGTGCGCACATATTACTTATTACGTGCGCACGTATTAGCTACTGTGTGCGCATGTAGTATAAAATAAATCTTCCATGTCACTTTTGTGCCACCGTACACTGACATATCATTTGTAGCTGAACCAAATTCAGACTGCAAAGTGTAAAATAAAGCTTTGAATTTCCTTCATTTAAGTTGCAAAAACTTAAAAATAGGTCCTACTCTTGTAATACTATAAAAGCGTGAACAAGCTTATAGTTGTTCACATTGCCTAGAGTTGGAAGTGGACTTAATTGATAAGATAGGGAGCTATTTGACCTCTTATTGGTAATGTTTTCAAAATGAATTTTATCTAGACATGCAACTGTTGTAGTAATTTGATGAAGGATAACTAGTTGTCTTTCTAGATAATGCATGTGGGTGGCACAAGAGTCTTATAATGGATAAGCACTGAAGGTGCAAGGATAACTCATGGTTGTGAAATGCATGTTTGGAGGATGGTTCATTATAGGATGGCAAATGGTTAAGTTATTTCTATACAGGCAATATCTAAACCTATTGGATATGATTAACTCATTACCAAACGTCAATATTTAAGGCTTGTCCAAATCCAAAGCATTAGCAGACGACAAAATAAAAGTGACTGAAAATGTGAAATCTGTTTCCAGCAGGATAGAAAACATTGTGGGAAAAGGAGAAAATGCTGGTAACCAGCATTTTCTTCTTTTCCCACAATGTTTTCAAAAGGCTTCTATTGCAGGATCTTAAAAACCAGAAATTGTTTGGTAAAGGGTAAATTAGAATAATTTGCTTCAACTATACCAGAATTTCTCTGTTTCCTAATGTCTTTGTAGATGTGTTGACTTAAGAGGAGTAAAGAAGGTAACTAGTTTCTGTACAAGGTAACTCTACACCACACAATCCCGACTTTTAATGACCCTGAGTAAAAAAGCCTTTGAAAACATTGTTGGAAAAGGAGAAAATACTGGTAACCATCATTTTCTACATTGCCCACAATGTTTTCAACCCTTCCCAAATCAAATTTCAATTTTTCAGTCTCATTAATTTTGTCGTCTGCAAATGCTTTCAATTTGGACCAGTCTTAGACAAGAAATTAACTACCACCTATACAAGAAGGACAGGTAATCCAATTTTTTTGCCTAGTTGTGCCTTTTTCTTTGATTTAAGATGTAGTATTCACTGAAAATAATACAACCACAGCTGAGCCTTGGTACCTGCATGCTGTGCTCTTAACTCTTTACCAAACGACAAAATTTTGGACATGTCCAAATTGAGAGCATTTGCAGACGATAAAAAAAAATTGTGAATCAAAGATTGAAAATTGTTTGGAAAGGGTAGGAAACATTTTGGGAAATGGAGAAAATGCTTGTTACCAGCATTTTCTCCTTTCCCACAAAGTTTTCAAAAGGATTCTTTCTCAGGGATGTTAAAAGTCGGCATTGTGCAGTAAAGGGTTAAGGACCCAGTTGAAACTTGGCATAATGAACATTTTAGCCCATTTAAAGGGCTGGGTTTTTTTTTTGCTCAAATATGTAATTAGATTGGACAGTGCATATATACTATACCCTCAAAAATAAGCTCAATAGATGGACATGCAGTGGATTAACCCATTACCACACAATCCCTACTTTTGACGAACATAAGAAAGAAGCCTTCAGAAAACAATGTGGGAAAAGGAGAAAATGCTGGTAACCAGCATATTTTTCCCTCTCCCACAATGTTTTCTACCCTTCAAAAAACAAATTTCAAGTTTTCTTTCTCTTTTACTTTTTCATCTGCAAATGTTTTCCATTTGGACAAACCAAATATTTTGTCATTTGGTAATGAGTTAAAAAAATTGAAGGTGCAGTGCCCACCCACAGGTATACCAAGTTTCATTGAGTACAGTAAATGATTCCTCAAAATTGGGATAGAACTGTTTATCTGCAGGCTGAATCATAACACCTGCTTAACCCTTCATCAAACGATCCCATACAAACAAAGAAATGAAAACATGGTATGAAAATGGAAAAATACTGGTAACCAGCATTTTCCCTTTTTTCCTGCACTGTTTTCTACTCTGTAAGAGACAAAAGGTCATCGCCTTATCTGCATTGAATTAGTAATATTTAGCTGCTTTGAATTCAGTGAATCTAAAATGTTGTATGGTTATGGTATAGGTGTATTAGTAGTGCCTATTAAATAGTCATCTGAATGATAGGGTAATAAGCTCTATTATATTCATGAATGACTGATTGTATTGTACTATTTGTCTACCAGATTATCTTTATCCTGACAGGGTGGTTCAACCCATTATCAGTCTGGCTATAATAACCCATTTACACGCAATCCTAAGTTTTATAGACTATACTAAAGAAGACTTTTGAAAACACTGTGGATAATGGAGTCAATGCTGATAACCAGCAATTTCTTCTCTTAGCATAATGTATTTCACCTTTCCAGTAAAAAAGATCAAACTTAAATAAATCTGCAATGGCTTTCAATATGGACAAGTCTAAAATCTTGTTGTTTGGCAAAGAGTTAAACTTATTGTTGTATGGGCTATTTCCAGACCCACCACAAATTCTATAAATGTTCAACAGGTTGCATATTTAATACACAGGGGGAAAGAAGCAATAGTGCTGAAATGGGTAATAAATGTTAATATCCATAATGACTTCCCTGGACAAAAAGTTGCCTACAAGCAGTAATCTAATAACATCAATTGATAATGAAATTTGGTAATTTTATGGTTAATATTATGAAGTAGGATATTTTTACAGGACTGCTTGAAAGCCTTTGTGATGCAATTCATAGTAGCAGTCATATTGTTTGTGGTAAACTTTCTTTCTGGCGATTTTTCACCTCTCAGCTCTGATGATTATCAGAAAAGTAGTCAAAGACTTGTATAGAAAGTTATGTCAGTACTGGTGTGAGAAAGTGAGGAACAATGTGGTGGTGCACTGGCCACTGTGATACAACCTAAACTGTTAAATCAGTGTTAAATACAAGGTCAAGCAGATGTTTCTATGGTGTTTTAAAGTCTACAGTCCTAATAGGCCCCTGACTCTCCTATTAAAGGCAGAAGCTGCAGAGATTGGCCTTATAGCCCCTGAAAAAATGTTGATGTTACTTGATATTTACCTCTGAATTAGTGAGTCTATGGCCCCATCTCTATATTTACCTCTGAATTAGTGAGTCTACGGCCCCTATCTCTATATTTACCTCTGAATTAGTGAGTCTATGGCCCCTATCCCTATATTTACGCTGAATTAGCGAGTCTACGGCCCCTATCTCTATATTTACCTCTGAATTAGTGAGTATATGGCCCCTTTATATTTACCTCTGAATTAGTGAGTCTACGGCCCAAACTCTCAAAAGACAGAAGCTGACGAGATAGGATGAGTTGCCTCTACAAAATGCTGATGTTTACCGATGATTTGAAAGGGAAGGAGACCTTAAATCTTTTACCAAACCTTACCGCCTTTCTGAAAACATCAATGGAAAAGGTAACCTGCATTCTTGCCTTTCTCCCACACTGTCAAAATGTTCTTTTTCTATTTAATTTTTGGCCTGCAGGTGCTGTCAGTTTGGTAGAATCTGAAGTTTTGTCTTCAGGTAAAAAGTTATCAGTCCTCAACATTATCCGAGATAAAGCAGTAATGGCAAGGACAGTTCATCCATGCTTTCTAGTAGTTTACATAATATTTCTATCCAAACCGCTGCTTTTCCACATAACCATCTTGAAAACAATGATCAGGAGTATGAGAGGACTGAATACTGGCACAGTGATGAAGCTTGGGATTCAAAACGGCAATTCCCCTGGTTTCAAGTTTTATATGACTGATAGAACATCCATATTCGGCTCTTTGAGGGAAAACTCATTGACTTGTACTACGATATTCAATCAAATACTTGTGTGCCTGGGTAAAGGTAACCACAATAAGACACATCTTAATGATTTTTTCTGATTTTGTAGATCAAAATCTGACTACTGCAGACTGACTTATGATTTCAAATTTTTACGCAAGGTATTCTGGGCAAAATGTGGCTTGATATTGCAATTTTAAGTCATTCCATATTGAAACTGTTTATTTTGTGAGCTCGTAACTCTTTACAATCCGACAATAATATAAACCTGTCCCTATTGAAAGTGTCAACAGGCAACAAATTTAATTTGTCTGAAACATAGGATTTAGATCTATATTAGGAAGGATAAATAACATTATGGGAAAAAGTGAAAAAGCTGATTATTAACATTTTCCACACTGTTTTCATAACCCAGTCCTTTCTGGTGGTCCAGAAAACTTCAGCTTTTTTTGTAAAGGATTCTAGAGTATTCTAAGGGTTAGTTTACCGAAGTTTAGGGTAATACTGTACACTGTTTACTGTAGCGTTTCTTATTTTTCATTCTTCCACTAGTACTCGGTCACATAACAGGTGTGTTTGTTTCGTGATTAGGAAGTTTTTCATTGTAAACCAAGTTATAAACTGTGCAAACAAATTAGAAACTAAACCACTTCAGAATCTATAAAATGATGTTAAATCAATATTTAGTGGAACTGAGAAAGGATTAAATTTCGAAGGTATAATCTGATTGATATCCACCTAAAGGAAAGCTGCTGATTGTTTTTTTCTGTTTCAATGAGGAAAAAGCTGCACTAAATCATCATCTAGAAAGATTTTTTTTTACTACTGATGTGTGTCTGTAAAAAGTATATCAATGAATCAAAACTGATACAGAATTTTTACCAAATTCGAAATTTGTAAACATTGTGGGAAAAGAAGGAAAGGCTGATTACCAACTTTTTCTCTTTTCCGACTATGTTTTCAACGGCTTTTTTGGGGTCGTTAAAACTCGGAATAGTAGTCTCAATAGTGAAACTGCTGCGGCAATTCTTTCAGTATTTGGACATATATTGTGCACCATAACAGTCAAAAATTAAAAATCACCATGGGGGACAGGTATCTCTATTAGGTCGTCTGGTAAAGGGTTAACCCTTTCCCAAACAATCCCTGGTTTTTACGGGTCTGGAATAGTAGCTTTTTGAAAACATTTGGGAAAAGGAGAAAATGCTGGTAACCAGCATTTTCTCCTTTTCCCACAATGTTTTCTACTCTATCATAGACAGAAATCATCTTTTCAGCAGGAGTTGAATTGTCGTCTACAAATGCTTTCAATTTGGTCTGGTCCAAAAGTTTGTCGTTTGGGAAAGGGTTAAAACTCATGAATAGAACATAATTATTACTGTACATCCTCTTGCAAAAGCAGCTGTTTCAAGCTGTTTTAATGGTTTCAATTCTTCAACAAAAAAAAAAGCTTTATTGTATGTTAATTCGATGTTTGTTGGAGATAAGATTGTCTATGATTTGAAGGATTTAAAACAATTTAAAAGAAAAAAAAAAGACACAAGTGGTTCTTCCATGTCTTCTTGAACTGGTACAATGTAAAAGTTCAGTGGATGATGTTGCTGGATACGCAGTGGCCTTGGACAAGGAACTGCAATGCTTCAGTCTAGTATGGATGAAGCCCAGAAAAGACATGAAAGTAAACTGTCAACATGATATGACTAAAATACTGTTATAATGTCCTTAAGCACATTCAGATAAAAGGTCCTCTTTATTATGAATGTTGTTTTAAACTGCTGTCAGCAATTTTTCATTTAACCCTTTACCGCACAATCCTGAGTTTTAAGGACCCTAAGGAAGAAGCCTTTTGAAAACATTGTGAGAAAAGGAGAAAATGCTGGTTACCAGCATTTTCTCCTTTCATCACAATGTTTTCTACCCTATCAAAGAAAAACTTCCATCATTTGAGCCTTATTTGAACTGTCATCTGCAAATGCTTTCAGATTTGACATGTCTACATGTTTGTTGTGTGGTAAAGTGTTGAATAAAATAGCACCAGCTTCCTAATTTTATGAAAATATAAATCATAGTTGGTCTCCAGCAATCTGAACCTTTACCACTCTGTTTTTTAAATGTTTTTAAAGAAATGAACAATGGGGAAACAAGTGTTCCATAAAGAGGGCACTTATCACAAGTTTTGTGGCTTCAGTCTAGGTGTACATAGAGATGAAAGTATTTACTAGGACAATCAACCGGGGGACCTATTTAATTTTGCTTTTCTTACAATAGAGATATAAGATATGTAAATAAGCTGTGATAAATGTACAGACAGGTTTACTGAAAGAAGATAAAAAGATTGAAGAAAATGACCTAGTTGTGTTATTAGAGAGATGTTTGATTGGATTTTTTGTGTATGTGCATGTTTATCAGTAGCAACATAAAGAATGGCAAAAATGCGCAATGTGCATGTGGATATTATAAGAACATGGTGAGTTATTTTACATTTGTTCAGTAATACTGTACACTTGAAACTTTTCCACTTTCCAGTTGTGAATTCTAGATCAGTAAGTTTGACAGAGTACAGATTTTGAATCAAACAACTGCCTCTTTTCTATTCAAAATATGTATGTTATTGATACTTCAGAATGTTAATATTGTATAATGTATAGAGCAACGTCGGGTATTGTCGACCGTCGGCAGTTATCGTCAATTCTTTATTTTGTCCTTTAATTCCATGAAAGATGAACAAATTTCATTTTTATGATGTAAAATATGACATCAATATTTTATCTAATCACAGTGCCGGAAGTAAACAGTACTCTGTAAGTCCCAAAGAATCTATAAAATTTTACAGTAATAAAATTTCCCAACGTTAACGTCTACGATAAGGAGGGTGGTGGTTTTTGTCAGCGTGAAGGTCGTACTGAAACTTGCTCGATTGCTTGAATTCAAACTTAAATACAAGTTTCAGATATGAAATAGTGTTTGCATCACAAAATTGAGCGTGTTTTGCTCACCATAAAGCAGTTTATTCATGTGTCGATGATTGACGATGCTAATTTATGTGATCGGCAATTATCGACAGATTAAGACATCTATGTGAAAGAAATAAGACTTAATATGTTTTATGTAACCACAATTCCTTTTTATTTTTCGGGTTACAGCTATGTCCAGACAAATGTTGGCTTGAAAACTTCAAAACGAGGTCGATACTCGTCAAATAACTTGTCATAGGCCATAGAAATGGTGCGCAGTGGTGCAATGTTAAGGCATCTTAGTCCATTATATTACCAATGTGTACCTGTTCGGCCTTCTTTTGCAGTTGTACCCATGTTACGCGTCAAGTTTTGCTTTAATTGCTTTATATTAGATCTAATTCGGCGACGAGTACTGAATAAAACCCATAATGATGAGTTAAAAGAGAATTTTGATGTTAAATTCTTAAAAATTAAATACAATGTCGATAATACACGAAGCCTGTCGATATCACCCGACATACCCTTATGTAATGTTGGCGTTGTTTGCTACAATACGCAACTTTACACCATTATATTATACGTGTAGATCAGTAGAGTATCCGCAAAATAAACCACTGATAACTTCAGTTTGTATTTAAAGCGGCTGTTATCGACACCACACTCTCCGATCTCTTAAAGTGTCGATAATACCCGCCGTTGCTCTAATAGCTTTTTGTAGGTCTAAAAATAGCCTATAGGCTTCTCTGATTTCTCTGTTTTGAAAATCATGATATTGAAATAAATAAAATTTAGTTGAAAATATTGCTTTTTTAAAGGTTGACATAATTTTACAAAATACGAAACCTATTCACTTCTAAAGTCTTTTAATTTTCATTCATAAAACCCCAGTGGTCAAAACCATGCAAAAACAAAAGAAATTAGAAATTTACTATGTCCCAGCTCGACATTGATGGGAAACACAGTCTATTTTTGCATGAGCAACTCACTCATTTACGTACTTGAAATACACAGACAAAGCTTTATGCCCCTATCACTACTTTAGTTGATTTTGCGGCCAAGTTGGATTAAGATCAGACTGAGCAAACTGTACAGTCTAATCTTCAGTCTAAGCTGTCCAGCTATCTGACGGACTAGAGACAAAAGCAACAAGGAAATATCAATTATTTGGGTCTTATTTCTTAACTATCTGGTGCTCTAGAGGTTAAAACACTTTTCCGATTCTGACATTATGCTTCATTTTAACCCATTACCACACAATCCTTACTTTTGACAACCTTGAGAAAGAAGCCTTTAGGAAACATGATGAGATTAGGAGAAAATGCTACTTACCATCATTTTCTCCTTTTCACACAATGTTTTCTGTCACAAAATAAATTTCAAATTTTCAGTCACTTTTATTTTGTCGTCTGCAAATGCCTTCGATTTGGACAAACCTAAAATTTTTGTCGTTTGGTAATGAGAGGTGATCTTGTGGTCCTGCATGGCTAAGTGGAAATGTGCAGGACTTGTGACCTGGAGGCCCAAGGTTCAAGCTTTGCTGGATCCACTTTTTTTTTTTTTGTTAGAGTGTCCTTTGGCAAGACACTTCTTAGCCCTGGCCCTTTACTTGAGAAACCCAGGAAATACATGAATATGTGAGCTGTTGACATGATATCATTGAAATAATGTTGAAAGTAGCATCAAATTCCATTTAATCAATCAGAGGTGAACTTAACTGGATAAAAGCACTTCAGATTGTATTATATCAATTACATGTGAGAAGGAAAACAGCATTGCATTATAAGGACAAAATTAAGTTGATTTTGCCCTTGTGCCCAAATGTGTCAAAAGAAGAATGCAATGCTGGTAATTTTTGTTAGGTGGCTGAGTATGCTGCATCATACAGTTTTTACACTTTAACACAATCTGAAATTTTAACAATTTTGTACACTATAGGCTTTAGAAAAATTTGTGGGAAAAGGAGGAAGTGCTGGTTACCAGCATTTTCTCCCTTTTCCCACAATATTTTCAACCCTATCTGAGATGGAAATTAATATTCAGCTATAACTAATATGTAATCTGCAAATGCTTTTGACATGGTTCAATCCAATTTTTTTTTGTTAACCCTTTGCCAAACGACAAAATTTTTAGCTTGTCCAAATCGAAAGCATTTGCATACGACAAAGTAAAAGTAACCGAAAATTTGAAATTTTTGTGAAGAGTAGAAAACGTGGGAAAAGGAGAAAATGTTGGTTACCAGCATTTTGTCCTTTTCCCCACAATGTTTTATAAAGGCTTCTTTCTCAGGGTCGTCAAAAGTAGGGATTGTGTGTTAATGGGTTAAGTAAAGAGTTCAGGATAAAGGCTTGTGAATTACATGCTTGGGTAATATGTCTGACAGAAACTGATACATGAAAAAACAGAAAGGCAGGTGGCTGTATATGGCTTCAAATTGCAAATGAAACAAGATTTAGTTTCCTTGTGCTTAGTCGCTTACCCAAACAACCATGTGTTTCAGTAACCAAGAGAAAAAAGACTTTCAAAAAGCAATTTGTTTGAGAAGACGGAAATGCTGTAACTAGCATTTTCTTCTTTTTGCTCAATGCGTTCTCTCGCCTTTCAAAGGCAAATCTTATCTTTTGAGGTACACAGAGTTTTTTTCATCTACAACTTCTTCCAGTGTGGAAAATTTATACTTATCGTTTTTCATGATGTCGTCATAAAATTGCACATTTGCATGCACTTGAACAAGATCAGATGCAGTCTGATGTAAGTTCACAGTAATTGTTTTCCCATAGAATGACATATTTGTCTGCGACCTGTGTCCGTATTCACCAATCATTCTCAAGAATATAGTCATATTCTTCAGAATTTTTATCAAAGTGAAAGTAGCAGAACTTTAGATTGGCTAAACCCAATTTAGATTGGCTAAACCATTGGGTTTAGCCAATCTGAAGTTCTGTTACTGTGAAATTTTTAGCCAATCTGAAGTTCTGTTACTTTCACAATCAGAAAATCTTGAAGAATAAGACCAAGAACATTCTTTAGAGTGGTTGGTGAATTCAGACCCTGATCTAAATATATTTACAGTAAGGAAAACCCAATATACCTGTTAACCCATTACAACACTATCCAGAGTTTTAATGACCGTGAGAAATAAGGCCTTTGTAAACATTGTTGGAAAAGGAGAAAATTATAGTGATCAGCATTTTCTCTATATATTTCACAGTGTATTATAAGCACCTTTTCCAAGACAGATCTTAAATTAAAAGACTTGTGTCTATATTGTTGACTGCAAATCAGGGTTCAATTTGAACTAGTCTAAAATTTGTGGCGTGATAAAGAGCTAATTGATTTGTTGGCCCAATACCAAATGCATTGGGGGTGTAATAATTTCAAATGCAGTTTTAACTTCTCAACTTAGTAAGTAAGTAAAATCAGTGTTTCATTATGTCTTATGAAACATCTTCATCTGTGCTACAGCAGTTAAAGAGACTTAAATTAAAACCCTTTGTTACACAATCCTGCATTTTATGACCCTGTGGAAAAAGGCTTATGAAAACAGTAAAAAAAAAGAAGAAAATGCTGGTAACAAGCATTTTCCTCATTTCCCACAATGAACTGTACCATTTCTCGGATACCTTTTCCCTTTTGAGCCACATTTTATTTGTTGTTGGTCAATGCCTTCAATTTGGACAAGTCCTTATTCTTGTCATTTGAAGGGTTAAGGTCATTGGTGCCTGGTATCGGATGCCTAAGAGGATAAATATTGGAACAGAATGCTTATCAGCAGTATGATATTGCCCTATATTTGCTGAAACAGTCAACTTTGTTGCCTTACTAGCGCAATACCAAACAATGCCAGGTTTCTAGGATCCTGGGAAAAAAATCCTGTAGAAAACATTGTGGGTAAAGGAGAAAATGCTGGTTACTAGCATTTTCTCCTGTTCCCACAATGTTTTCTATCCTATCATAGAGGGAAATCTCTATTTCAGCAACTTTTAATTTGTAGACTGCAAATGGTTTCAATTTGGACCAGATTAACCCATCACCACACAATCCCTACTTTTGACACCCCTGAGAAAGAAGCCTTTAGAAAACATTGTGGTAAAAGGAGAAAATGCTGGATACCAGCATTTTCTCCTTTTCCCACAATGTTTTCTACCCTTCACAAAACAAATTTCAAATTTTTAGTCACTTTAATTTTGTCATCTGCAAATACTTTCGATTTGGACAAGCCTAAAATCTTGTCGTTTGGTAATGAGTTAAAATGCTTTCGTTTGGTAAAGAGTTAACAGATCTCCAAAAAACTATGTAGACATGACAAGACACACAGATGATTCCATGCTCGTCTGGATTTATTTTCTTAAAGTATTATGTCTTGTTTTGTATATTCTTTTCTTGTCCATTATCTCCGGTAAGTCTTTGCCAGACAAAAATGTTTCACTCAATCTCTTTTAACCCTTTATCACACAATCCAAAGTTTTAAGGATCCTGAAAAAGAAGGTGTATGAAAACATAGTGGAAAAAGTAGAAAATGCTAGTAAGTAGCATTTTCTACCTACTCTCCTACAATGATTTTTCCACTTCAAAGATATATTTTAGTCTTTGAGTCATACTTGATTTGTCATCTGCAAATGCTTTCAATTTGGATGAGTGTATTTTTAGGCCAGGGAATCCCTCTCAAGGGATTCCCTTGCCTATAGGGATCGTAAGCTGCCTGTTCAGACAAAAATGTTGGACGGTGTGTCCACTATATATATATCGCTGAGTCCGCCAAAACAACTAGTTTCCCAAGTATATACAGAGATTGCTTATGTTTCCCAAGTATATACAGAGATTGCTTATCAAACGGTGTGAATGGTTCTCCTTTCCTCAAAGCTTTCATCTGCAAAACGCCATGGAATTGCAAGGGTATTACGACCCGTTAATAACTGACGAGTGTGTGTTTTTTATCCAGTTTTTGTCATTAACACTGACCTAATAAAGGCGTAACCTAATGGACTTAGCTTTATCCGGCAGTTGTGTATTCCTACGCGCTATATACGGTTAATATCTATAACGCTCTCTCTTGCACTCCGGATTATTCACATTCAGGTATGGTGAGATTTACGAATGACAACTCTGCTCGGAGTTTGTCTATAACGTTGTGTTAACATTTGAACATTTGTGTCACAAAACGCGTATCCACTAAAATGCGATTGTAAATAAAGCAAACTACATATAGAATATTGGCCCGTGTTATATTTATCACTTTTTCTTATGTATATCGACTAAATCAAGGGTACTTCAGCAGAATGCTGGAGAAATCGGCCCCTGGAGAAATCGTCCCCAAACTGTTTGGCCCGTGTTTTGTTTATCACTCCGGAGAAATCGTCCCCTGGAGACGATTTCTTTGGTGAAATCGTCACCAAATAAAGTTTTAGAAAAATCGACCCCAACATCAAATTTCATCCATATCGTCAATCAAGTTGTCTATAAAAATATTTTTGAAATTTCGTTGTCTTTAGTATGTACATTATGTGAATTAGTTACCTTTATCCAAGAGTTATCGGGTAGTTTTGTCATTGTTTATACTGCCTATTTCACACTGATAGGATGTATTTCACACCTTTTACACCTGTCACAAATAGATCACACCTGTGTGATTTTTAAAAATGTCTTTGATTGAGTTCGATTTGAAACCAAATAAATGCTTATATTTCTTTTCTGTAGTCGTTCACTTGTCATTTAATGTGTCTTTTTTTATCTCTCTCTCTCTCTGTACAAATGTCATATGACATACCTGTGACCAATACCATTTAGCAGGGGCATCAGTGTCTCTGACACACATCTTTCTAGTGTTCACTAGGGCTTGTGTGCATCCGAATATTTCTGGTCCATAACTTCTACAATTGTGGATGGATTTCAAAATAATTTGGCACAATTGACCTCAATCACGGTTAGATGTGCCATTTGAAACATCTGTTCAAGTAGGTTCAAGATCAAGGCCACATTGAAGTCCAATTTTTCGTCCGAACCATAACTCCTACATTTTTGGATAGATTCCGATATAAATTAGCATAATGCATTGTTCTCCATCATGAGTAGAGGTTTCCTTTGAAACATTTATTCAGGTCCAGGGTCTAGGTCAAGCTTGAGAGTCAAGTGTTCGCGGGCTTGACACAAGTTGTCCTTGGGCAACGATTATGAATTAGGATTAACGTCTTTTTATATTATGTAGATATAAGTATCGAAGCCGAAGTCACTATGACTTGTCCGTAAAATAGGCAAGTAAAATAGGAAAATCGTTTTCCCAAAACAATCCAACCTTTTCACAGTATTTTATTGAGAAAATATTTTGGCTAAAAGAGAGTTCGCTTGTAACAAGCAATTCCTCCAAATTTCCCCAAAATCTTACTTTTCAATATACACGAAGAACTACTTTGGATTTTCATCTACAACTTCCTTCAAATATGACCAGTTCAAAATTTCGTGAACTTGTGGAAGGTAGAGACAACATGACCAACTGCCGTATCACTCCAATCTTTATTATTCATTACATTTTACCTTGATATCTATCTTACATGTATTTTCATTGAAATCAATAAGAATAAATATCTTCTTGCATCATAAATGTAAAAAATAGCGTCATTCAGGACTACAAGACATCACATGACTCAGAAAATTTAGATAACCAAAGTTGGTATTGCACCGATTGAATACGGTTCAATTTTGACTTGGGATTGTTTACAAGCACGACAAATTACTAAGTATTCTAAGCCATTATCAAGCACCGCATAACTGTGAGCACATGCCTAGCTCTGGCTTAATTAGTTTCTGGCTGGTGCTTTCTAGTATCAGTTCAAAATTTCCTGATAAAACTAAGAATTCCAGGGGCTTAGTGGAATCCGCTTGTATTCCTGTCTGTCTACCTGTTTGTATTAATTAAAATTGACCTCATGTGTTGTTTCGTATCCCGAATTTCCTGGCCTTCAGTACTATCAGTACTTTGATTTTTCTTTTGGTGAAGGGTTGAAGCATTTATCCCAGTTTTTCAAAAGTTTTGCTCCTCAGTGTTGAAGTCACTGGATTGTGTGGTGAAGGTGTAAGTAAATGAAATTGATGCTTTAACCCTTTCCCAAACGACAAACTTTTGGACTAGACCAAATTGAAAGCATTTGCAGACGACAATTCAGTTCTTGCTGAAAAGATTATTTCTGTCTGTGATAGGGTAGAAAACATTGTGGGAAAAGGAGAAAATGCTGGTTACCAGCATTTTCTCCTTTTCCCACGGTGTTTTCAAAAGGCTAATATTCCAGACCTGTAAAAACCAGGGATTGTTTGGGAAAGGGTTAAATCAGTGAAAAAGTCCCAAAGTGAAAATTTAACTCTCAACCAAACAACAAAATTTCAGATTGGTCCAAGTTGAAAGCACTTGCAATCAACAGCATGAACTTAACTCAGAAATTGAAATTTGTTTCTGGCAGGGTAGAAAACATTGTGGGAATAGGAGAAAATGCTGTTTACCAGCATTTTCTCCTTTTACCACAATGTTTTCAAAAGGCTGATATCTCGAGGTCATAAAAACCAGGGAGTTTGGTAAGGGGTTAATAATCTGTTTTAGCCAGATTCTCAAGAAAGTCCTGGACAATGTAGATAAAAAAATGCAGTCTGATCCTGGTCTAGCTGAATTATTTGCAAAGTGCTATAAGCATGTTGCCGACCTTCAAAGTGCTGAAAAATGCACTTTAGTGTGAAAATGGATCTGTAATAGTCAACAATTAGTCTTCTGGCTTTGCTGATGATGTTGTTTACTTGTATATTACTATCGCTTCAGGAGGTCATAGAGAAATGTCAGATTATGTAAGCCAGGCACTCTGTTTGCTCTTTACCAAACAATCCCAAGTTTTATTGAACCCTAGGAAGCAGCCATTTGAAAACATAATGAGAAAAGGAACAAATGCTGGTAATCAGCATTTCTCCTTTTCTCACTATGTCTCACACAGATTGTTCTCATTCCTTTAGGCTAATGTAATTTTTTATGTGGAAGTTAATTGGTTCATTGTATTCAAATCTAAAATTTTCTTTGGTAAAGAGTTGATAATGAGAGTTTTCATTTAGTCATTATGTTTATAGTCATAGATACACATGTTATGCATGACTACGTAGTTATGCAATTTTAGAATTGTGGAAGACAGTTTTCTAACTGTAGAACAGGATTTTACAGGAAGCAGATTTCCCTATCTATATACCCGTAAGTTTATGACTGTTATACAGTCTATAATGTAATTTTTTACAGTAGCACAGTATTATGCCCGACAGACACACTGAAAATTAATTGTAAATCTGCATAAAATGTCTTGATTAAAACACTGAAAACATGTCTTTGATTGCTGCTTCTGTAAAATTTTCTCTACTTCACCACAGTCATTACAATGCAGATTTTTGGACATTATAGGTTCATGCATAATTTGCGATCTATACTTGCCATTAATCTTATTCCTGAATAACGGTCTTGAACAAATTGTTTTGGCACAATCATCATTTACTTAAGAGTTTTAATGTTTCTTCCAAAATTTATGTTGGAAAATGCCACAAAATCATGTCTGAATAAACTATTCTATGTAAATTAGGGCCCCTAATAATTTGGGCTTGCATCCAGGGGACCCCCATCTTTCAAAAGCTAAATGTAAAGTTACTCTGGTAGAGTGTTTGCCACTGTCATCAGAGGTTGTCGATTTGAATCCAATGGTGAGTGGGGTCACACTATAGTTGAAGGAGTGAGACTGGCTACTCTTCATATAACCCTTCACCACTCATTTCGGAGTTTTAATGACCATGACAGAGCAGGCTCTTGAAAACATTGTGGGAAAAGGAGAAAATGCTGGTAACTAGCATTTTCTCGTATCCTCAAAATGTTTTTTCTCTTTTAAAAACAAAAAATTTCAAATGATTAATCTAGATGTTCAGAAACAGTTGCATGCAATAAGTCAAGGAGTGAACTTTGAGGTATAATTTAGTAAGGCACTTTAGTTAACTCTTTATCAAACAATCTGACATGTAACAACTCTGAGAAAGAAAGTTTTTGAAAACATTGTTGGAAAAGGAGAAAATGCTGGTTACTAGCATTTTCTCCATATCCCACAATTTTTTCTATCCTATTTGAATCATTTTTCAAGGTTTGAGTCACATCTATTTTGTCATCCACAACTGCTTTTAGCTGGGACTAGTCCAAAGTTTTGTGGTTTGGTAAAGAGTTAAGTCAGCTAAATTTCGAAAAGATCCAGTGTTTTCATTATCTCCAGTACAAAAATATATTTTGCTCAACCTTTGCCCAAAGGACAAATTTTAGAATCTACAAATTCATAACATCTGCAAATGACTAATCCAAAATTGGTACAAACAAGCTGAATGTCTGTGATAGGGTAGAAAATATTTTGGAAAAGGGAAAAGTGCTGGTAACCATCATTTTCTTCTTTTCCAAAAAATTGTTTTAAAATGGTTACCATACAAGTATGCAGTTCAACACTCATAGGTCATTCTGGCCAAATAGCGAACAGTTTAACATGTTTTTCTGTGACTATATATGCGTGGGCCCATTACATTTTTAGGATCTTGTAGGAAAATATACTATTTGTATAACTAATTTGATATTTTAAGCTTCATAATGACAAAAAGGATTTTTAGGATCTAGGTGACTGCCTGGGAGAGTTGGGTCAATATTTTGACCATAAATGGAGTTATCGTGGTTGGGACAATAAAATCGGGTGTCAGTGACCTCATAACCTTGATAACACAGCCCTTGAAGTATCTCTTGTAATTACACTTTTGGACGAAATTTGCCCCGTCATTGAAATAATGTGGCTGAAGTCCACTTCAGGTAGGGCCATACAGTACATTAATTTTTTAGCGGATTTTAACCCTTAGGCTGCTAAGCGTGCCTCGCTAACTTCATGCAAACAGTACAGATGAAGGTTATGCTGCACAGAAGATGCAGTTTGATCTTGGATGTACACTGTCTGATAAGGAAATGGTATTCCTCTAAATATAACATAGAAACAGCAGTGTTTACCATCAAATTGAAAATATCTTTTTAATTAACCCATTACCACACAGTCCCTACTTCTTACGACCCTGAGAAAGAAGCCTTTTGAAAACATTTCAGGAAAAGGAGAAAATGCTGATAACCAGCATTTTCTCCCTTTCCCGCAATGTTTTCACAAAACAAATATCAAATTTTCAGTAACTTTTATTTTGTTGTCTGCAAGTGCTTTCGATTTGGACAAGCTTGAAATTTTGTGGTTTGGTAATGAGTTAATTATTTAGCAGGATAAGAGTAAAGAACCCATCATGGGTACTCTTTAGTCTTTGCCACTTAAAAATATTTGCAGGATACTTCATTGATAACATCTTCAAAAATTTCTTCTAGGATAATGATATTTAGTGTGGTTCAAAGTAAATGGTAATAGTTATCAGGCAGTAAAATCGCAGGCTTTCTTTCTCACAATCATTTTCCTATTATAATTATGGTATAAAAATCTCATATTCTTTGGTCAAAAAAGTTCATATTAGTTTTCAAAGTGGTTTGGAGATCTACATCACAGAATACTGCACTATCAACTCTGAATTTAAAGATCAGTATTTCTGATTTTGGAGACATGATGTCCCACTTACGTATGTCCACTCGACAACAGCCTGAAATCGTCTGCAGATGAAATAATGAAGATGGATCTATTTTTTTTTTGAAAGGCCAGAAATAGTGTAAAACAAGACAAAAATCTTATTTATTCAGCAGGGAAAGGGTTAAGGGAGCTACTAGTGGACAAACTCACATGAAAACAAACTTAACTCTTTACCACACAATCCCGACTTTTAACGACCTTGAGAAAGAAAGCTTTTGAAAACACTGTGGGAAAAGGAGAAAATGCTGGTAACCAGCATTTTCTCCTTTTCTCACAATGTTTTCTGTCCTTCCGAAATCAAAAGTCAATTTTTGAGTCACATTTATTTTGTCGTCTGCAAGTGCTTTCATTTTGGACTAGTCCAAAATTTTGATGTGTGGTAAAGAGTTAAATATTAAATTATTATCAGCTGCTATAATGTTTTCTGTTGGAGTTTTGTAGATCTCTTACTTTGAAATCTTTACCAAACGACAAAATTTTAGACTGGTCCAAACTGAAAACATTTGCAGACGACAAAATAAATGTGCCTGGAAATTTGGAAATTATTTCAAAAAGGGAAGACAACATTGTGGGAAAAGGAGAAAATGCTGGTTACCAGCATTTTCTCCTTTTTAAAAGGCTTCCTTCTCAGGGTCGTTAAAATTAGGGATTGTGTGGTAAAGTCGGTCAAGGTCAGTCAATATAGCTCAGGACTTGAGAACAGGAGGTCTCTGGTTCAATACAGGGCTCAGCCTCAGCCATTGTAAGGATTGATAATTGAAATGGGATTTATTTCTCTCTCACTGTTGATTGTTTATTTTGACAATGGTTTTGTGAGAAAGCAGCCTGTGGCTTGGAAAGAATATTGTGCAGAGTACTGTTAAAATTTGTTTGGTATAGAAAGAGATAACTCTTCACCAAACAACAAAAATTTGCCATCAACCAAATTGAAAGCGTTTGCAGGCAACAAAAAAAACATAACTCAGATGATGATTTCTGTCTTTTATAGGGCAAAACACATCGTGGGCAAAGGAGAAAATGCTGGTAACTAGCATTTTCTTCTTTTGCCACAGTGTTTTTAAAAGATCTTTCCCTCTAGGTCACTAGAACTCAGGATTGTGTGTTACCACACAGCAAAATTTTAGACCAATCCTAATTGAAAGCATTTGCAGACGACAATTTCAAAGTGGCTCAAATGGTACAATTTTGCTTTGATAGGGAAAAAACTTTGTGGGAAAAGGAGAAATGGTTGCCAGCATTTACTCCTTTCTCACAATGTTTTCAAAATGCATCTTCCTTTGGGGCGTTAAGAGTTGTCATTTTGTGGTAAAGGATTAAAGGGTGAATACATCAGCCCATATGTGGTTTACAAATTAGTGGGTTTGTTTTGTGATGTGGACAGACATGCTGATGACCTCGTGATAAAATCTGTCATCTTTAATTCTAATTAACTGGAAATTTATTGTAATTTGCTTGTCTTTGCTGAATGACTGAACCCTTTTTTGTACTCTATAATCTATGATATACCATCCAAGTGGCATGGTGCTTCTAGATAAGATTGTATGTTATGAGAAAGTTAATTGTTGCTCTGAGTAGTGTTTCACATTCCTGCTTCTGTAACTCAATTATGATTATCTCAGTATTACTTTGTCCTTAACCCATTACCAAACAACAAAATTTTAGAGTGGTCCAAATTGAAAGCATGTGCAGACGACTAAATAAAAGTGACTGAAAATTTGAAATTTATTTTGTGAAGGGTAGAAAACATTGTGGGAAAAGGAGAAAATGCTGGTAGCCAGCATTTTCTCCTTTTGACTTCAGTCTGAGGGGTGTCAAAAGTAGGGATTGTGTGGTAATGGGTTAATATTGTTCTAGTTTCCAAAGTAAATGTTCATATAATAACCTCTTACATGTATCTAAACAACCCTGTAGAAAAGGCAGTTGAAAACACCTTGGGAAAAAGAAAAAAATGCTGCTAACCAGCAATTTTTTCTTTTTCCTACAATGTTTTAAATTGTCTAAAATACAGATGTATTCATTTAAGCCACATATGATTTATTTTAAGCAAATTTTTTGATGGGGAACATGTTTAAGATTTTGTCTTCTGGTATAGTGTTTAGAGACATGTTATGGAGAATATGTATGGTTTGTGAAAAATTAGTGTTGCAAGTGACCGTTTTGACTCAAATCCAAACATCATGACTTAGGTTTTGCTTTGTCATTTTGGCTGTCAATGTACGTCATGTATATTATTTCATTTAGAAAGATGTTTAACCAGATGAGAGTTATCAGTGTGGAGTATGATGGTTCTTTATTTAGTGAAATGTAATGACTGATATTGACTGTTTACCACACAAGAGTACTCTAGACATACTCTAATTTAGAGCTTTAATGCAAACAATGAATTAATTTTGATTCAACTAATAGGGTTACCATTGAAAAAGAAAGAATTTAATGTAGAAAAGGAAGATTATCTGCTATCCACATTTCCTTCCTTTTTTGAGTGCTTTCAAAAGCTTTCTTCTCTTCTTTCTGGGTTGTTAAAACATGGACTTGTCTGAGAAAGGATTAAACCTTTACCAAACGACAAAATTTTAGACTGGTTCAAATTGAAAGCATTTGCAGACAACAAAATAAACGTTACTCTAGAATTAAAATTTGTTTCCAGCTGGGTAGAAAACATTGTGGAAAAAGGAAAAAATGCTGGTTACCAGCATTTTCTCCTTTTCCCACAATGTTTTCAGAAGCTTTCCTTCTCAGGGACGTTTAAAGTCGGGATTGTGCAGTAAAGAGTTAAACCATTACAACATAATCCTGACTTTTAACGACCCTCAGAAAGAAGCCTTCTGAAAACATTAAAGGAAAAGGAGAAAATGCTAGTGACCAGCATTTTCTCCTTTTCCTACAATGTTTTCTTCTTTTCTCAAAACAAATTTTAAATCACAGTAATTTTGTAGTCTGCAAATACTTCCTATTTGGGCGAGTCTAAAAATATATTGTTTACTAAAGAGTTAACTCTTTTACCAAACAACAAAAATTACAGACTGGTCCAATTTGAAAGCATTAACTTTTGCAGACGACAAAATAAGTATGATCTAAAAATGGAAATTTGATTTGGGAAGGGTAGAAAACATTGTGGGAAAAAGGAGAAAATGCTGTTACCCACAATGTTTTCAAAAGGCTTCATTCTCAGGGTCATTGAAAGTCGGAATTATGTGGTAAAGAGTTAAATCTTTATAGGATAATCCTGAAGGATTCTTTCCTATGGAAGTAAATTGGATGCTGCTTTATGGGTTAAAGCTACAGCTTATTCTGTCGTGATTTGTACTGATTATAGAGATTTTTTTAAAAAAATTTCATTGCATATGATGCAGCAACGTAGGAAGCATTTCAAGATTGGAGGGGGCTAACTTCAAAATACTGAGATCTTTTGCATGCTTGTTGCACTGCGATAAAAACTCATATTTTACTTACTATGATTTTCAAAATTATTTGGGGGGGGCTGAGCCCCCCCCTAGCCCCCCCGTTCCTACAGGCCTGCGATGAATTACTTTTGCAGACAGAGTAGATCAGGATCAGACTGCACATTCAGAGCAGTTTGATCTTAAATCTGCACTGTCTGCTTTCTTATGCTGAATTATGGCCAGCTATCTCTAATAGTACTGGAAATCTCCCTTTATATCATGAAGTAAAAACACATTTTCTATTAATATGGTTGCAAAAGAATATAGTCTTTACTCTGACAGAAATTTAAGTACAGATTTCATCACAAAATTATGTTGTGCATTCCTTTATTTCCAGCAAGAAGCCCATGCAAATAGAGAACTGTTCTGCTTTTGGAGGAAGCAGTACAAGTGGAACACTGACATCAACAGACAGTAACCTTAGCAACAAGGATGTCAGAAGTGCGACCTTGACCTCAACAGACAGCAACAACAGTGTGACCAGAGCCAACAATATTTCTGTTCAGTCGTTGTCTCAGATAGATGTGTTTGGATTACAAAGTTCCAGGGTAAGTCATCATGTAGTAAATATCAATTTTGGTTTATCAGCTCTCTTACTGTAGAAGTGAAAATTTAATGTAAAGAGCATTTTAGCTTTTAGAGAAATAAAGATACAAATAAAATACAATTTCAAGGTTTGCTTGTGTCCAGACTGCCACTGCAAAACACACAATGTAAATCACACGTCGAACTGCGCATTTTGTGCGGTCTGCTTTTGCTTTATGCTGGCTGCAAAGCTAACCAAAGTTATGGCAGGTACTACGAGAGTTAATGAAAAATACAGATGATTACTCTTCAAAATCATAAATTTAGATTTCTTGATGGGGGTGTAAAATTTTTAACCCATTACCACACAGTCCCTACTTTTGATGACCCTGAGAAAGAAGCATTTAGAAAACATTGTGGGAAAAGGAGAAAATGCTGGTAACCAGCATTTTCTCCTTTTCCCACAATGTTTTCTACCGTTCACAAAACAAATTTCATATTTTCAGTCACTTTTATTTTGTTGTCTGCAAATGCTTTCAATTTGGACGAACCTAAAACAACGTAGTTTTGTAATGAGTTAAGAGCCCATTTGTTGTACTGACTACATTCTCCCTAAGCAATGCAGAAAATATGGAAGCAGGATTAGATTGTTCTTTGCAAACTGATCTCGATCTGCAAGTGAAACCAAAGTCTGTTCTTCATATGAGGTCAGCATAAGTAAACAAAGGCTGAAATGAATTGTAACATAAAACTTAAATGGTATGCTATTATCTGCAGCCATCAAAGTCTTCAGGGATTATGTATACAGTCTCATTCTGTCATGTTACATTTGAAATGTGAAATCTAGTGGAAAAACTTGAGCCATTTTGGTGTACAAGCAGAAGTTAAATCCATTAACCCATACTGTGCAAAAACACGATTCTATTTCCTCCTCAGATTACAACTTTTAAGAACATTGTGGTAAAAAGGAGCATTTACTCCTCCCTCCACTTTTGGCTAGGCAAATTTGAGAGAAAATGACAAGGTATCTTCATAGCCTTGGTGTCGTCTGTGTTGTTAAAAAACTTTCCCATTTTACAACATCTATTATAACTTAACCTTTTACCACACAATCTCACCTTTTAATGACCCTACGAAAGAAGCCTTTGGAAAACATTTTGGGAAAAGGAGAAAATACAGGTAACCAGCATTTTCATCTTTTTCACAAGGTTTTCTACCCTTCCATGGACATAATTAAATTTTTTCACCACATTTATTTTGTTGTCTGCAAATGCATTCAATTTGGACTGGTTTAAAATTTTGTTGTTTGGTTTAGAGTTATAAGTGTTTACTTTAAACTTGGACAAGTTATTTGCATTCAAAACGGGGACCATATACGACAAGGGTAGGTAACTATCAAAGTATTTTTGATACAATTATGTCCCATTTTCCACATAAAATTTGCGCTGAAAAATCAAGCAACCTGTGACAGCTAAGCCTTGGCATCAGCATGTGGTGCTGTTGGTTTGAATCTGTTGACAATGCTTCATCTTTGCTCTTGTTACAGTTTATGGAAGGTCTTATAATAGCCTTTGTAGTTAAGAGTTAGCCTCTTACCACACAATTTCAACTATAAAGTATCCCAAGGGAAAAGGTGAAAATGTTCAATTACTCCTTTTCTAATAAGGTTTGCAACCCTTTCCAGAGCAAATTTCATTTTTCAGTCACATTTGTTTTTGTCATCTTGAAAATACTGTACTTTAATTGGACAAACCTAAAATTTTGTCATTTGTGCAGAGTTAACTAGTTGCCTTAAAATAATCTATTGTTTTGACACTCGCTGATGGCCTTGCTTGGATAAAAGTGCCTCCTGGGCAAGTAACTGCAGATCACACTTGCAAAAGATCCATTGGTTGGTTGGTTTTGTTAGGGTTTAACACCACTTTAACAGCTAAGGTCATATCATGGCGGTCAGTGATGCACATTATTTCCTGGCTTTCTCACACTGGTACTTACACTACTTTCTTTCCAAAGCCACCAACTACTTTTCTCACATGCTTCACCAGAGGTAAGAGGGGAAAACGTGCCGGAAAGAAAGTTCGCCTCAACCGGGTATCGAACTCACCATCACCAGGTCATGAGTCCAACACGCTCACTACTGAGCCACCCAGGCGGGCTGCAAAAAATCCAAATGAAATTTTTTTGAGTAGTAAAGTCAGTGGATTGTGCCAATAGAAAAGCCTATGCATCACAACTTATGTTGCTTATGATTTGTCAAAAAAGTAAGAATAGAGTAAGACTGCACATCTTGCACTGTCTGATTGTTGATCTTCATAGTTGCAAGGGATATTTGGCTCAGTTGGTCTTAAAATGTCAACAAACTAAAAACTGTCCATTTTGTTCATTTAGCACACTAAGGTATAATATTTCATGCTGATTGCCATGTCTAACTTGTCATATAGATAAAGAATATACAAGTAGTCTCCATTTTTATCTAGGTAGGCAAGGATTTAACCCTCTCCCATACTGAATCATTCCCAGATGGAAACATTTAGGACTTGTTCAAGTCAAAATCAATTGCAGGCAACAAAAAAGGTTTGGCTAAAGCAGTTGATATTGTTTTAGCTGGGGAAGAAAATATTTAGAAAAAGGAGAAAATGCTGGTTAACAGCATTTTCTTCTTTTCCCAAATCTTACAAAATTTGGGAAAGCAGAAACTTCGACTTGCGTTTTTTTCCCCCTGTGTTCTGTTTAAAGAGGGAACAACTTAAAATACTTTAGAAATAATTATGTGACAATTTGCCCCTTCTTTAAGCCTTCACCAAACGATCCCTGTTTTTTATGACTGCTGGAAAGAAGCCATCTGAAAACATGGAGAAAGGAGAAAATGCATTTTCTCCTCTTCCAGCAATGTTTTTCTACTCTTCCAAAGTCAAGTTTCAATTTTGAGTCACTTTTGTCATTGACAAATGCTTTCAATTTGGACCACTCAAAATTTTTGTCATTTAGTGAGGAGTTAAACAGAACACAAGAAGAAAGTGGACTAGAAAGAGTGTCCTGTAAAATCCAAATCCTTCAAGAAAACATGACTGGTGCATTCGGCACTGTGATAAAATTCTAACTACACATGGAACTTCAGACAAACAAACAAAATGCAACTCGGAAGAGGAATGGGCTAATTGGCATGTTCTTTAAGGCTGACTGTAAGAACCCCTCTAATGAATGTGGTTTTGTGAGTGCTGTCTCTCACACTAATTGGTGCAAGGCTAGTCGAGTTACCAAAACTTTCACCATCAGCCTACCAGTTTAAAGATAATTTGTTATGTAAAGGCAATGTAGATCAGGATCCGACTGCACAAAATATGCAGTTGGATCTTGAATTTCAATATTCAACTTCTTGTGAGAGGTTCAGACAAAAATTGAAATTTCAGTGTTCTTGAATGTATACTTCTACTTCAGTTTACTTCTATAGCAATTGAGGGTTGACTCTTTTATCAGACTAAAATTTCAGATGTAAATAAACTGAAAGCATTGTGCAGACAACATTAATATAAGATGGCATGATTAGTAGAGTTTGTGCATAAAATGATAACCAGCATTCTATGTTCACACCATGTTTTCTATGGCTTAATTATTTAGAGTCAACAAAACACAAGATTGTTTGGTGGAGAATAAATTCTTTACTTGAGATTCTTAATTTGGTGCATTTTTATTTTGATACAGTTTAGTTGACAACTGATGAAAAGAACATTGGAAATGATGATTCATGATCTTGATGCATATAGTGTCCAGAACCATGATTTTGGAAAGGGTGGGGTGCTGAGACCAGTTCTTTATAGTGAGCCATTCCTCTTCAAAAAAATCTGATATATTGTTTTCTTCTTACGATGTGAAGTGAAGAGTTAACTCCGCTATACAAAATAAGTCCCAGTTTTATTCTCCTGTAGGAAAGAGGCTTTTAAACAAAAAAAAATGCTAGTGATTGAGAAAATGATTGTATTCAGCATTTTCTCCTTCTCTAAGAATGTTTGATACTGACCTCCAAACACCAATTTCTTTTTTGCCAGATTTAATTTGCTGTCTGCAAATGCAATAGCTATAGACAAATTTTGTCCTCTGGTAGAGAGTTAAAGTTGCAAAATTGATTTCTCTTGGCTGTGTTTGAGATGAAAAGGGTCTCTTATTATTGATATGAAAGAAAAGCAAAAATTGAATGTTCTGCTATTGTGAACTTAATAACTGTGTTACAGACACAATGAGGGCCTGATTTCCTCAAGATAAATCTTTAAAAGGAAAGATGTGTGGCGCCAACAAACCATGTAATTATAAATATCATGTGAAACTTGATCATAAGCTGAAAAATAAAACAAAAAATAACATAAGGAGACCTTTTCCTAAGTACCAGAAGTGCTAAACTGTTTCCTCCTGTAACTAAGTTGAAGTAGATTATTTCAAAAGCATTGATACTGTCTCTGAAAGCAACTGAAATACATGTAAATGGTATTATTTGTAAATGGTCAATGTTTGACCATATCAAGGTGGGTTTCTATAGTTGTGACTGATTGAATTTGTGCTTATTTATCATCACCATGATTTCCCATTTGGGCAATACATCATGAAGACATTTGTTACATGGTATAATGCATGAAACTGGTCCTAAGTTTAACCTGGTTTTTAAACATGCTTGGTGCATAGCACAGTCACACAGGACCTGAGTTTAATGTCTCATCTGAAAGACTATCAGCAATTTTGGATAGCCAGCCATTGGGCTCGTAACAACACCTTCAAGTGACCTAAGACTTGATGTATACAAGTCCTACCCTTTACCATGTGGTCCCCATGAATTGTTATTTTAAAATTATCATTCAGGTATAAAATATTAAATGAGTGAAAATTATTTCGAAAACTTTGTACAACTGACACACTTAACCTTTCACCACACCAATCCCTCCTCATAGCACAAGGAAAAAAGTTTTTGATAACATTATGGAAAAAGGAGACAATGCCAGTTTTTGCCTTTTCATATATTTTTTTCTGTTCTACAAAAGACAACTAAAATTTTACATTACAGAAGCTGTGTTCATAGCAGGGGGAGGGAGGACCTATGTCTGTTTCATAATGAGATAAGGGAAGAACCTCAGGTTGTAAAGGTGATTGAAGATGAACTAAATAGAGATGAATGATTAAATGGGGGGAAACATACGTATCGGTATACATTGTTATTTTTATTTGGTGATTCATGTTGTCATCCCTGAACCTTTCATTGAACAATCCCAAGTTTTAACCCTTTCCCACACAACAAAATTTTAGACTGGTCTAAAGTCAAAGCAGTTGCAGATGACAAAATAAACGCAAGTCAAAAATTAAAATTTGTACCCAATAGGGTAGAAATCATTGTGGGAAAAGGAAAAGATGCTGGTTACCAGCATTTTCTCCTTTTCCCACAGTGTTTTCAAAAGGCTTCTTTTTCAGAGCTGTAAAAACCAGGGATTTTTTGGTAAAGGGTTAATCATGTTGATGAAGAGGACTCAAAAACGTGTGGTAATCAGCATTTTCCCTTTTTATACGCCCGAAGGGTCGTATTATGTTATACCCCCGGTCGTCCGTCCGTCCGTCTGTCTGTCTGTCCGTCCGTCCGTCCGTCCGTCCGTTAGCAATTTCTTGTGTGTGCAACTCCTCCTACAGTTTTCATCGGAATTATTTGAAACTTGCCACAGTGAATCTCCATGATGTCTAGTTGTGCACCTGGGTCTTAGAATTTTGATTGCTGTTTGCGTTCCAAAATTATCTGCCCTTGATTTCTGAAATAACCAATTTTTCACTTTGAAGTTTTGTTCAGGCCATAACTTCCATACCATAAAAGGTATCAAATTGAAAGTACATACATTGATAGAACACAGTATGGGGAAGTGTAGTGCACATGAACCATAACTCTACCACCATTTTTTTTTTTTGAGTTACAGCCCTTTGTTAATTTTCAGTTTGAATTTTTGTCCAGGCCATAACTGCTAAATCATAAAAGCTTTGAACTTGGAACTTCATACACTGATAGAACACATTGAGGAGAAGTGCATTGCACATGAACCATAACTCTGCCACTTTTTATTTTTTGAGTTATTGCCCTTTGTTAATTTTCAGTTTGAATTTTTGACCAGGCCATAACTTCCAAACTATAAAAGTTAATAACTTGCAACTTCATACACTGATAGAGCCCATTGTGGAGAAGTGCAGTGCACATGAACCATAACTCTGCAACCTTTATTTTCTTAGTTATTGCCCTTTGTTAATTTTCAGTTTGAATTTTTGTCCAGGCTGTAACTCCCAAACTTTAAAACCTATCATCTTGGAACTTCAAAGACTAATAGAACACATTATCAAGAAGTGCACTGCACAAGAACCATAACTCTGCCATCCTTCTTTTTTAGTTATTGCCCTTTGTTAGTTTTCTCTTTGAATTTTCGTCTGGGCCATAACTTCTAAAATATAAAAGCTATGATCTTGAACCTTTTAAGACTGATAGAACACCTTGTGGAGAACAGCAATTCACAAAATTTGTAACTGTGCCACTTTTCTTTTTTTAGCTATTGCCCTTTAATATTTTTCACATATCATGGAGATTAACTACTCTTCATTTATGGCCCTTCCGTCATTTCAACTCATTTCACTGACAAGCCCCTTCGGGCGTATATGCGCCGCTTTGCGAAGCTCTTGTTCTCACAATGTTTTCCACCTTTCCAAAGGCTTTCTTTTTGGTTTGAATCACATTTATCTTGTCTGAAATGGTATGAATGTGGACAAGTATAGGTTTTTACCCTTTGATAAAGTGTTAAACATTTAGACATATAATACAGTCGTGTATCTTTTTGCCTGAACAGTGAATGAAAATTAAGATCAGATAACAAGCCATGGTCTTTGCAGTTGCTAATCTGTATGTACTGTGAATACTGGTCTAGTTCCAGGGAAGCAGAATTGAGAGATTAGTATCAGATTAGTGTAAGATTAGTTTGTGAGGCATTCAAGGCAAAATAACTCTGAATTTCACTAACGTTACAATCACATTTCCTGTGATACAAAATTGACCATACAATATGTTGTTTATACTTGGCCTTTAATTATTTACCACAAAATCCAAATTTTTTAAGACCCTTAAGAAAAATGTTTATGAAACCATTATAAGAAAACAAGAAAATCCTGGTAACCTGAGCATTATCTCGTTTGTCCACAATGTTTTCAACCCTATCAAAGACAGAAATCATAATTTGAGCTCCATTTGTCTTGTCATCTGTACATGCTTTCAATTTGGTCATCCAAATTTCGTTGTTTGGTACAGATTAATCCTTTACAAGACGACAAAATTTAGCCTTGTCCATATTAAACGCATTTGCAGACCACAAAATAATCAGATATGGGAAATATGATTATTTTCTGTCTTTGATAGAGAAGGAAACATTTTGGGAAAAGGAGAAAATGCAGGTTACCACCACTTTCTCCTTTTCCTGTAATGTTTTCAAAAGCCTTCCCTTTCTGGGTCATTAAAATTTGGGACTGTATGGTAAATGGTTAAGGGTTAACCCATTACCACTCAATCCCTACTTTCGACGCCCCTGAGAAAGAAGCCTTTTGAAAACACTGTGGGAAAAGGAGAAAATGCTGGTAACCAGCAGTTTCTTCTTTTCCCACAGTGTTTTTTACCCTTTCCAGAACAAATTTCTATTTTTCAGTCACCTTTATTTTGTCGTCTGCAAATGCTTTCAATTTGGACCAGTCCAAAATTGTCTTGTGTGGTAATGAGTTAACTCTGTGCCAGAGGACAGAACTTCTCGATTTGTACAATTTACAGGGATTTGCAGCTAACAAAATAAATTATACTTTTTTTGTCACATAACCACCCTTGTTTTCAGGGTAATATACCCATTATGAATTTTCTTATCTTATACACATTTGATGTCACATTTTGTGTGACGTCATTTTTAACGTCATTTTGTATGCATTTCATTCAAGTGAATGGGTCTCAGAGAAAATACCGCAGCGGCATTTATGAATGTTTTTGCATCATCTGATCTATATTCAGTTGTGAGATGTCGTTATGTGATAATAAGAATCTGACATTTGTAGGCTTTTGAGATAAAAATCAAGGAAAATGTTAATAGGCTCACTTATAACATTTTCTTAGACTCATTTAATAAAACCTTATCTCAAAAGCCAACTCATGTCAGATCCTATATCAGCTGATATAAATTGTCTTCAAAGGCTGTATTCCTCAGGTAAACTTAATTTCACTGCTTCAAATATCAATTCTTTTGTTTAACCCTTTATCACATGGCGAAATTTTGGACTGGACCAAACTGAAATCATTTTATAATTGACAATTTAAATGTAGCTCAAGTGATGATTTCTGACTTTGATAGGGTAGAAAACATGGTCGGAAAAGGAGAAAATGCTGGTTACCATGTTTTCAAAAGCCTTCCTTCCGAGAGTTATGAAAACCAGGGATTGTATGGTAACGGGTTAAAAATTTAAACATATTTATTTCACATGGGTTGAGAAAGAAATTCTTATTACTCATACTAATCTCTTCTCAATTCTGCTTCCCGGGAACTAGACCAGTATTCGTGCCGAATGTGGACAGTCATAGAGTTGACACCCTGGTATCGAACTTGGGACCTTATGGCTACGAGGCCAGGGTTCTACCTCACAACCATGGACACCACATTCTTTGCTTATGTTTACTTCAAATTTTTCTATGCCCTGAGCTGTCCCCTTTCACATATTTTTTTTTATCTGGAATGTGACATATTTACCTATATACATACATGTATATATATATTATTTTTTATATGTGTGAGGACAGGACTGGTAGAGATAACACAAAACTCATGATGATATGAATAAGGTAAACACTGTCAGATCATTTCTAAACTATGTGAAACATTTTGTTTGTTGTATTTACTTGTTTCTTTGTAGGGACATGTACTTTCAAACAATTTTATAAAAAAAATAAAAGAAATTTATATGATTACTACTGTAATAATCTGTGATGTGTAGGAATGTTCTAAATCAGATAATTTTCAGTGTTTGCAATTTTTTAGGGTATAAATTAGGTGAAACTTGATTGTTTTAAAGCATTAACTCTTTACCACATGACATAAGTATGAAATATGAAAATTGTCACAACTGAAAGCCTTTGCAGGCAACAAAGAAAGTCTATGTTGGCTCAGCTCATGGGATTTGCCACTGAAACACTAGAAAATGCTGTGGCAAAAGAAGAAATTGCTTGTTATTAGCTGATAACCAATGTTTTCGTCTTTTCCCACAGTGTATTCTACTACATTTTCTACTTTTTCTACGGGTTTTCAAGTGTTTTTCTTTAACAACAGTAATTTTGAAAGGTTTCTATTTCAAGGTTGTAAAAACCAGGGATTGTTTGTTAAAGGGTATTTAAACTGAATTAAATTTTCCTTCGCACTTGCGCAAACAGGCTTGCTTATACATGCGGATGGCAAAGATGAAGATCAGATTGCTCAGAATGTGCAGTTTGATCTTGCATCTAGGTTGTCTTCTGCTTAGTTGAACTTGTAATATAAAAAGGTCTCTCTGAGTTGTAACTTTTTGTATTTTTACCTATCCAGAGAATGTTCAAGTTTATAATTACATTTGAAACTGAAAATGTTAAGCTTCTTTCACTGCAAAAACAGTTACCCTTTATCACACAGTCCTGACTTTTAATTAATGACCATAAGAAAAAGGACTTTTGAAAACATTGTGGGAAAAGGAGAAAATGCTGGTAACCAGCATTTCTCCTTTTCTCACAATGTTTTCTATCCTATGATAGACAGGTTCCATAGTTCTAGATACATTTTCATCGTCATCTGAGGATTTTCGATTTGGACAGGTAAAAATTTCTGTCGTTTGGTAAAGGGAAAAAGAATACATGTATAAACGTAATGCTGTAATTCATTGGCAAAGACAGTGGGTCAGGATCAGGTTGCACTTTGCACAGTCTGATTTAGACTAGTATTGTTTGATTCTGTTGAAATGCTAAAATGTAGACTTGTCAAAAAATTGAAAGCATTTGCAGACTTCACATTAAATGCAGTATTATAATTATGCAGTATGATTGTAATTATCTGTAAAAGTGTAGTAAACCTTGTTGAAAAAGGAGAAAATGCAGGTTACCAATTAGCGTTTTCTTCTTTTCGCATAAGGTTTTTAATGGGTATCAGGGATTATAGCCTCTTAACCCTTTACTTCATAAGGCATTTCTATGGCATCTCTAATTGACCCTAAATAACAGCAAGGATGAAGTTGTTTCTTATGTGTATATGACACCTTTTGATTGCATGGAAAACATTGTGGCAAAAGGTGAAATTGCTCGTGACAAGCAATTTCACCTTTTGCCACAATGTTTTCCAAAGGCTCCTACAAGCAATGCGTAGAAATGAGTATCTGTGGAGTAAAGGGTTAACAAAACTAATGGTTGTTGAAATTTTTTCTACTGTGAAAGATTTGTTAAAACCTTTTAATAAAGGATTGGTCCAATAAATCAAGTTTACTATTATTTATCCTTTTTGGACAAATAATTTAGGACATTTCAGTGAAACCTTATCCCAAAAAGCGTTAAATATAGAACAAATTAAATCAGTTAAAGCCTGGTCGGATAGCTCAGGTGTTAGCGTATCAGACTCCTGACCTGGTGGTTTAGGGTTCGACACCTGGTTGAAACAAACTTTCTTTCGTGAAAGAAAGTTTGGTGCATTTGGATACAGAACTGCTGATTATAAAAAAATTGTACATACATTTAAGTTTGATGAAAATGAGATGATGTAGAAAATGGTTCAAGAGAAACTCCTCTTTTGTTTCATTCAAGCATATTCCACATTTTAATTGCAAGGTACTACAGTATGTACATAATATGATAAAGGAGGGTGCCTGCATGAATCACTGCGGACATTATTGATCAAGCTTTAGTTTTAGGAATATTTTACATCAAGATAAAACTGCACAAGATTTGCATTCTGATCTAGAAAATGGATGAGCAAGAAATTATTGTTGTAAATGGAATAGCTGCTCAATAACATCAGTAACTTTTGCCATTTTTTTAAGATGCTTATAAGGTTATGGTTATGAATAAATTTTGGATTTTATACCTTTCCATTATTAACTGTATAGATGTATTAGTAGATTAAAAAACATATTGATCATTGATAGTAATTTAAACATCCTTTAAGGTAAAAAGTGTATGAATGGGATGGCTGCACAATCCTTGGTAGTAGAAAACACTCCTTGTGGTTGGGATGTGAGCTTGTGGCTTAAAGCTATACTTTGTAAGACAAATTCATCCTTTTTTCCTCTTGCATGCATTTAGTAATGAAGTAGAGGAAAAATCTAAGAAGGAATTTTAATTGACAACAATGAAAATTTTTAGAAGGAACTGTCAGCTAAGGCTGAATATCATTAACCGAAAATTCAATATCGGGCCATTTACTTATTCCTGAAGTTTGATTCTATTGTATTTTGAAAATAAGATGGGAGTACAAAGCAAGTCTGATCAGTGAAGGATTAATAATGTGAGCTATGAGCCTATCACTTTTTGTATAAAATTTTGTAATGGGGCTGGTAAACTCATTTCTGTTGTGACATCTATAACCACCAGTATGTCTTTCCATTTGGTTAGTAGAAAATAATGATACAGATACTTCTGATGCACTGGATTTAGATGAATGTATATGAAATTGGTATGCAAGTTTTCTTTTAAGTTCTAAATAGAGCACTAATTAGTTCCTTTTTGTTGTAATTGTCTTTGAAAAAAAACTACAGTTTGGCGGTAAGCTAGAAGAGTTATTGGGCTTGCAACTCATGCAATGCAACAAATGGATTGAAAGCCTTACTTTGGTGTGCTGGAATCAGATTATTTAGAAATACAATTAATTTTATGGAAAACAAGACTTGTTATTATTCAAAGATGGCATATAGAAAGGAATGTTGATATACCTGCAAATAAAAGCTTTAGACAACATTGTTTATACTGGAAGAGTTTATTTGTACTATTATCTCATTTAGCAGCAATGACTGCAAACTTTTCAGAGACAACCCCAACCATTTGGGTCACATTTGACTTGTTCTTTGTAGATGGTCTTATGTTAAAATAGTCTGAAGCTTTGTTGTCTTGTTAAGGGTTGACTCTACCAGTGGACAAAATTCAACACATTTGTTGAAGACAAATCAGATGTGGCTAAAATGAGATTAATGGTCTTTGTATAGTATAGTAAAAGGATATGCACTTGATAGAATAGAAAATGTGCATACTAGGAAGAGGAGAAAATGTTTCTTGCGTGTCCCATATTGTTTTCAAAAGACCATTTCTAATATGTCCTTATCTCTTTACCAAGCGACAAAGTTATAGACTGGTCCAAATTGAAAGCATTTTCAGCTGACAAAATGAATGTGACTGAAAATTTCGAAGTTTGGTCAGGGAAGGGGTAGAAAGAGTTGTGAGAAAAGGAGAAAATGCTGGTCATCAGCATTTTCTCCTTTCCCCACAATGTTTTCCAAAGGCTTATAACATGGGATTGTTAAAAGTTTGGGTTGCGTAGTAGAGTTAAATCATGGAATTTTTTGGTCAAGGGTTAAGAAAACTACTTGTCGCAGCTGTATTTAGCACTCTTGTTGTTTATTTTCAGGCCCTGGATCACAGTGTGTATCCTGAGAGACCCGCTAGTCAGAGTCGCTCAACATCTGGCTCTGACCTGAGACAGATCACCGTCCTAGAACGCCTCACAAAAACACACCCAATATGGTTCTTGCCAGAGGTGGGGAGATCTGGGGCAGTGCACCTTATCAAAAACAGAGAGATAGGGGTAAGTGTGGATCAGATCATGGACTTTGTGTTTCAATGGGCAGAAAACATTGTGGCAATGGAGAAAATGTTGTTTGCCAGATTATCTCTTGAACTTTTTACCAAACAACAAAATGTTGGACTGGTCCAAATTAAAAGCATTAAATTTTGCAGACATCAAAATAAAAGTGACTGAAATTTTGAAATGTGTATCAAGGAGGAGAGAAAACATAGTGGGAATAGGAAAATACCAGCATTTTCTCCTTAACCCACAATGTTTTCAAAAGGCTTCTTTCTCAAGGCCACCAAAAGTCTTGTTTTGTGTGGTAAAGGGTTAATCTTTGACCGATGGATCCTGAGTTATAGTGATCCTTAGGAAGAAAGGTTTTAGAAAATGTTGTGGTAAAAGAAAAATAATGTGCTGGTCACCATGACCTTTATGGTTAACTTTTTTACATACAGCTAAAATTTAGACTTGTCTAAATTCAAAATATTTGCAGGATACAGTTGAAAGGCAACTATATATAAAAGAAAATTGTAATCAAAAACTTGAGAAAAGAAAAATAGTTGTTACCAGCATTTTCTTCTTTTCCAACGGTGTTTTTGAAAGTTTTTCTCAGTCATCACAACATGTGATTGTGTGTGGTTAAGGGTAAACTCTACCAGACTACAAAATTATAGTGCTTGCCCATTTTGAAAGCATTCTATGGCGAAAGAAATATGAATCACAGATAACAAAAAATCAAGACATGAATCAAATGACAGGATTACAAACCTTGAACTCTTTACTAAATGACAAAGTTCTAGACTTGTCCAAATTGAAAGCACTTGCAGGCGACAATAGATGTGTCTAAAAAAATTAAAATTTCATTTGTGAAGGTAACCAACATGTTCTCCTTTCCCAACGATGTTTTCAAAAGTGCTTTTCCTTGGTAGCCATTAAAACCTGGGATTGTGTTGTAAAGAGCTAAGGGTCTGAAAGATGATTAAATTTTGTATGTCTCAGTGCAGTGGATTTCAGAAACGAGCTAAGAACCTGTGATTCAGTCAGACACTCCCCCCAAAAACAAATCCAACTGACTCTACCCAAGCCTTTGTTAACCAGTTCAATGGATTAAATGAGTGGTTTATAAAGTGCATATTTTGGGTTCATAAAGTAATTTATAAAGCATTGTATATTTGTACTCGTGCATTTCTTTTTTTTTTTCACAAAATTGTAAAAATATCATATAACTCTGTGCACAAAAAAATGTTCTCAACTTAACTCATTTCCAGATGACAATATTTTAGACTTGTCCAAATTGAAAGCATTTGCAGACCACAACATAAAAGTAACTGAAAACTAAAAATTTGTTTTGCAAAGGATAGAAAACATTGTGGGAAAAGGAGAAAATGCTGGTTACTAGCAATTTCTCCTTTTCCCACATTTTTTTCTAAAGGCGTCTTTCTCATGAGCGTCAAAAGTAGGGATTTTGTGGTAATGGGTTAAAAGATATAGTGGGAGGAAAAGGAAATTATCTGTTTAACTCATTACCGAACAACAACATTTTGGACCGCTCCAAATTGAAAGCATTTTCAGACAAACTAAAATTATTCACAAAAAGTTAAAAAAAAGTTTAGATCTATGATCAGGTGGCATGTTATGACAGTATAATTTTGGGTTATGTACAATCTGACTTAGATCTACACTGTTTTCATTTCCTTGATTTCTACATTTCACCCAGTGTTTTCAAAATTGCCTGCGGTCCTCTGTGTACTCAATAGTCATTTTCTGTGCGGTAAGGTCATGATCTGCACTGTCTGTAAAGCATCTTGGGCTGAGTTCAGCGCTGTGAGGGTTTATTGTAGTATTGACATTGTTGTTTATAAGTAGGGCATAGTTCAAGGTATGGTGTAGAGATATGGTGTCAAACTTCATCTTTCTCTATGTTTTTTAGCTCTACTGGCTTTCAGCCAGCAGAGCTTATGTCACGGCGTGGTTTCCGTCGTCCGTCTGTACGTCTGTCCGTCCGTCCATTAGTCTTTTCCTTGTTTACGTGATAAAGTCTGCATTTCTTGCCCGATTTTCGTGAAACTTGCACAGTTTGTGTATCTCATCAATAGCTTCAACCCTATTGATTTTGATAAAAATCCAACAAACAGTATTGGAAAAGGAGCCATTTCGATTTGAAAATTTCAAATTCTTGTTTACGCGATTAAGTCTGCATTTGTGGCCTGATTTTCGTGCAACTTGCACAGTTTGTTTATCTCATCAATAGCTTCAACCCTATTGATTTTGAAAAAAATCCAACAAACAGTATGGGAAAAGTAGCCATTTCAAGTTGAAAATTTCAAATTCTTGTTTATGTGATAAAGTCTGCATTTGTTGCCTGATTTTCGTGCAACTTGCACAGTTTGTTTATCTCATCAATAGCTTCAACCCTATTGATTTTGAGAAAAATCCAACAAACAGTATTGAAATAGTAGCCATTTCAAGCTGAAAATTTCTAATTCTTGTTTATGCAATAAAGTCTGCATTTGTTGCCAGATTTTCATGAAAATCACACAGTTTGTTTATCTTATCAGTAGCTTCAACCCTATTGATTTTGAGAAAAATCCAACAAACAGAATGGGAAAAGTAGCCATTTCAGGTTGAAAATTTTAAATTCTTGTTTACGGGATAAAATGTGCATTTGTAATTAGATTTTTGTGAAACTTGCACAGTTTGTTTATCTCACCAATAGCTTCAACCCTATCTATTTTGAAATAAATCCAACAAACATTTTGGGAACAGAAACCATTTCAAGTTGAAAATTACCAATTCTTGTTTTCTTGACAAAGTATGCATTTCTTGTCAGACCTTCATGAAAAAGGAAAATTGAATTCTCTGCCAGTAGAGCGTATTCAGGCCCTTCAGGGCCTTCTAGTTTTTCTCTCAGTTCATGTACTATATCATTTTTGTTAGGTTTCTATTAATATTCAATATTCAGACCGACTGTACCCTTCACAAGGCAAAGACATTTTATATCCAAGGAAAAAAAGTAAATACTGCAACTTTAAGGCTTTTTCAGGAAGGCACTTGACAGTGCAGATTGTAAAGGATAGACATAATTTATATGCTGTCTAAACTTGACCTACACTGTTTGCAAAAGTTACTTAATTTGTAAATGGGACTGTAATGTTCAAGTAAAGGAAATAGTAGGCTGTTGACTCAAATTGACAAACATGTAGATGGGTCGAAATTGAAAGCATTTGCTGACAAAAATTTAAATGTGACTGAAGTAATGGAATTTCGTTGTTGATGGAGTAGAAAGCATTCTGGGAAAAGAAGGAAATGCTAGCAACTAGCCTCTTCTCCTTTTCCCACAATGTTTAAGAAAGCCTAGTCTTGCAGGGTTGTTAAAACTCAGGGAGTGTGTGGTAAAGGGTTATGCAATTTCAGACTTGCTCTTTCTTGTTACTTTCTGAATAAACTCAATTTTCTTCATGGACACATGCTTTTATAACTTTTGACTTGGCAGCAGTTGACAGCTAGAAATAAGCCAATGGGCCCATCTGTTGTTTTGGGCATTTCTGCACTTGTTATAATTTTTTCAAGAGCTGTCTAATGTAGATGTTTGCATTTAGAGGATTGATTTGTAACACTGATCTATTACTGAACACTTGATGTTGGAAATAGTAAGAAAATGGGTAAATAAGATTTAACAAAATATCATGCCCTCTCATTGTTTGATTTATTGTTAAATCTTATTTAACCCACTTTCTTACCATTTCGAACATCTAGCCATCGGCCCTTTTCCCCATGATATTTTCCATACTGCTGAAAAACTACATCCCCTGTCCAAATTTAAAGCATTTGAAGATGACAATTTCAGTGTAGCTCAAACAGCGCAATTGTTAAGTTGTAGGGTAGAAGACATTTTTGGAAAAGGAAAAAATGCTGGTTACCAGCCTTTTCTCCTTTTCCCACAATGTTTTCTAAAGGCTTCTTTCTCAGGGACATCTAAAGTAGGGTTTGTGTGGTAATGGGTTAACAAAATATCATACCCTGTCATTGTTTGATTTATAAATTTTAAGAAATTCATCTTGAAAGATTATCTGTCAGGAGGCCTAAAGAAATAATGCTTGGGTCATAAATTTAACACTAAAACACCTTAAAGCACAAGAATAGCATAATAATTATACTATCCTTACACTAACACACTTTCTGCCAATTTAAGGCTATTCTATCTACATTATTGCACAAAAATATTTGAGATCAGACAATATTTTGTGATGCCTGATCTATATCTATACTGCCTGCCAAAGAAACTTATGGTATATTAGGTTGATCATAATGTTTTTTCCTTCCTTTCTATTGCAGATATTTATTGTACGGAAGTCGAGCCGGGAGGAGATCATGGCCCTTTCCGTCCAGTTTCCAACTGTAGATGGTATTCAGAATGTTGATCATTATTTGATAGAGCCCACAGAAAAAGGGCTCCATCTGCAAGGCTCTAACAAACTGTTTCCATCTATTCCTCACCTGGTAGCCCATTACTGTGATAATAAGTAAGTCTGAAGTTGGTCAATTATAAACATAAATGTTATGGCTAATGTTTAATTACTAATGATGAAAACAGCTATATTAGTTTTAATAAGCTATATGTGAACTGTCATGCAAAAAGGGACAATCTGGGAACTGGGAAAAGTGTCAACCCTGGTCAGACTGTGTAAATTGTGCAGGCTGACCAGGGTTGAATCTTTTCACTTAAACGATATTTTGATATTTTCAGTTTGAAAAGTGGTCATTTGAATGATCGCCTAAAGTTGACCTCCACTGTCATTGATCTGTTAACCCTTTACCATACGACAAAGTTTAGACCAGTCCAAATTTAAAGCATTTGCAGATGACAAAATAAAAGTGACTGAAAATTTGAAATTTGTTATGTATAGAGTAGAAAACATTGTGGGAAAAGGAGAAAATGCTGGTTACTGGCATTTTCTCCTTTTCCCACAATGTTTTCTAAAGGCTTCTTTCTCAGGGGCATCAAAAGTGGGGATTGTGTGGTAATGGGTTAATCTAATAGATGTACAAAATTTCCAGATTGCGTGAGGGGTCACATATATATAAGTAAGTTTGGACCTTTGATGGAATGAATCTGGATGTAGTTGTTTAGATAAAAAGTAAAGATCCAGACCAGATTGCATAAAACATACAGTCCTATCTTGGATCCACACTGTCATTTTCTCTGTCACAAAAAGAGCCCTGGTAGTGCATTACATGCATCTTTGGTATTGACAGGGAATGGGTGATTGATCAATTATTTAACACCATTAGTTTTAACTCTGTACCACACAATCCCGAGTTTTAATGACCCTAGGGGTGAAGTCTTCAGAAAGCATTGTAGGAAAAGGAGAAAATGTTGGTAACCAGCATTTTCTCCTTTTCCCACAATATTTTCTACCCAATCACATACAGAAATCATCATTTTAACTACATTCAATATGTCATTTGCTAATGCTTTGAATTTGGCCTGATCCTGAATTTTGTCGTTTGGTAAAGAGTTAAGCCTTGTCCTGCTGTATAGATGCAAGTGGAATGAAACTGTAAAGCCACTAGTTAACTCTTTACCACACATGAAAATTTTTGACCAGTCCAGATTCAAAGAATTTGCAGACATGAAAAATTGAAATTTAGTTGGGAAGGATAGAAAACATTGTGGGAAAAGGAGAAAATGCTGGTTACCAGCATTTTCTCCTTTTCCCACAATGTTTTCAAAATACTTCTTTCTCAGGGTCGTTAAAAGTTGGAACTGTATGGTAAAGAGTTAAAGTAAAGATTTTGCTGCTTCAGAGGCATTTTCTTTTTTTTGAAAAATGTCCTCATCAGACTGAAGATCAGAGTTCAGACTGCACACTCTGTGCAGACTGATCTTGATCTGCACTGTCTGCAGAAGGTCAGTGAGTTGTGCCTAGCAGCTTAAGTGTTAACAGATTTTTCAACTTAGTGATGGACATTCTTAACCCATCACCACACAATCCCTACTTTTGACGCCCCTCAGAAAGAAGCCTTTTGAAAACACTGTAGGAAAAGGAGAAAATGCTGGTAACCAGCATTTTCTCCTTTTCCCACAGTGTTTTCTACCCTTCCCAGAACCAATTTCAATTTTTCAGTCATCTTTATTTTGTCGTCTGCAAATGCTTTGAATTTGAACCAGTCTAAAATTTTGTCGTGTGGTAATGAGTTATGTCTTTACCAAATGACAACATTTTACACTCTTCCAGTTCAAAATCAATGACAAGTGTAGCTGAGATCTTGTATTGCCTTTGTAATGGTAGAAGATATTATGGGAAAAGCAGAAATTGCTAATTACCAGAATTTTCTACCTTTCCCACACAGTTTTCAAAAATAATCTTCTTCAGTGTAGTTCAAACATTGGGTTGTTTGGTATGTTTAGAGTTGAAATGGCAAGATAAGTAAGGATGACATGGAGACAGTGGGAAAACTAAATTGTTGTAAAAGTCTAAATGTCAGATAATTTGACAAGTCATTTGACTGTGTCATTGTTTTCTTGTTTTATAGGGAGGATTTACCACATAGGCTGGTTTTACCACCAGCAGTTAGAGATGCGAAAACTTCACAGGAATTATCAGCTTTAGCTATGCTTGGTCAAGGTGAGTCAATTTTTTAGCTCACCTGAGCACAACATGCTCAAGGGGAGCTTTTAGGATCACCCGGTGTCCGTCGTCCGTCGTGCGTCGTCCGTCGTGCGTCGTCAACAATTCTTTAAACATCAACTCCTCCTAAACCGCTGGGCGGATTTGGACCAAACTTGGCAGGAATGTTCCTTGGGAGGTCCTCTGTAAAAATTGTTCACAGAATTTGATTCCATCAAAAACTCTGGTTGCCATGGCAACCAAATGGAATTTTTTAGCAAATTCTTTAAAAATCTTCTCCTCTGAAACCGCTGGTTGGATTTTAAAATAATTTCACAGATATGTTCCTTGGGTGACCCTTTTCAAAAATTGTTCGTGAAATTTTGATTCGTCAAAAAATGTGGCTCTGGTGAATGGGGGCTTCTTGCACTATACAGAAATGAAGGAATTCTTTAAAAATCTTCTCCTCTGAAACCGCTGGTCGGATTTTGAAATAATTTCACAGATATGTTCCTTGGGTTACCCTTTTCAAAAATTGTTCGTGAAATTTTGATTGGTCAAAAAATGTGGCTCTGGTGAATGGGGGCTTCTTGCACTGTACAGCAATGAAGGAATTCTTAAAAAATCTTCTTCTCTGAAACCGCTGGTCAGATTTTGAAATAATTTCACAGAGATGTTCATTGGGTGACCCTTTTCAAAAATTGTTTGCGAAATTTTGATTGGTCGAGAAACATGGCTCTGGTGAATGGGGGCTACTTGCACTATACAGAAATGAAGAAATTCTTAAAAATTCTTCTTCTCTGAAACCGCTGGCCAGATTTTAAAATAATTTCACACAGATGTTCCTTGGGTGACCCTTTTCAAAAATTGTTCGCGAAATTTTGATCCGTCAAGAAACATGGCTCTGGTGAATGGGGGCTTCTTGCACTATACAGAAATGAAGAAATTCTTAAAAATTCTTCTTCTCTGAAACCGCTGGCCAGATTTTGAAATAATTTCACAGAGATATTCCTTGGGTGACCCTTTTCTAAAATTGTTCGCGAAATTTTGATTGGCCAAGAAACATGGCTCTAGTGAATGGGGGCTACTTGCACTAGATGGAAATGAAGAAATTCTTGAAAATTCTTCTTCTCTGAAACCCGGGGTCAGATTTTAAAATAATCTGACAGAGATGTTCCTTTGGTGACCCTTTCCAAAAGCTGTACATATAATTTTGATCCCTCAAGAAACATGGCTCTTGTGAATGGGGGCTACTTGCACTATACGGACTTGATGAAATTCTTTAAAATTTTCTTTCTGTGAAACCCCTGGTCAGATTTTAAAATAATTTCAGAGAGATGTTCCTTGGGTAGACCCTTTTCAAAACTTGTTCGTAAATTTTGATCCATCAAGAAACATGGCTCTCGTGGATGGGGGTTACTTGCTCTTATACAGAAATGAAGAATTCTTAAAAATTCTTCTTTTTGAAACTGATGGTCAGATTTCGAAATGACTTTTACAGGTGACCTTTTGAAAATTGCTTGGCAAAATTATAAATTTGGTTCCAATGTTTCAACGCTAAAAAAGAAAAAAAAAAAAATAGACTATGGTCATCTCAAAAATTCAGGTG